>OW052190.1:15171638-17583276 GCA_932527185.1 Ecliptopera silaceata | reverse complement strand
TAACCTAACCTAACCCTAACCTAACCTAAACCTAACCTAACCTAACTAACCTAACCTAACCTAACCTAACCTAACCTAACCTAACCTAACCTAACCTAACCTAACCTAACCTAACCCTAACCTAAACCTAACCTAACCTAACCTAAACCTAACCAACCTAACCTAACTAACCTAACCTAACCTAACCTAACCTAACCTAACCTAACCTAACCTAACCTAACCTAACCTAACCTAACCTAACCTAACCTAACCTAACCTAACCTAACCTAACCTAACCTAACCTAACCTAACCTAACCTACCTACCTAACCTAACCTAACCTAACCTAACCTAACCTACACCTAACCTAACCTAACCTAACCTACCTAACCTAACCTAACCTAACCTAACCTAACCTAACCTAACCTAACCTAACCTAACCTAACCTAACCTAACCTAACCTAACCTAACCTAACCTAACCTAACCTAACCTAACCTAACCTAACCTAACCTAACCTAACCTAACCTAACCTAACCTAACCTAACCTAACCTAACCTAACCTAACCTAACCTAACCTAACCTAACCTAACCTAACCTAACCTAACCTAACCTAACCTAACCTAACCTAACCTAACCTAACCTAACCTAACCTAACCTAACCTAACCTAACCAACGGTTCTCTCCATCCCCTAGCCGTGGAGGCTCGAGAGAACATCAGCTCGAACAGACTCCAGAATAAAGAAGTCTCTTTGTTCTGGATCAAAGCCCACGCAGGATTGGAGAGGAACGAAAGAGCTGATCAACTCGCGAAGGAAGCTGCGAAGAGTCAAAAGAGAAAACCGGACTACGACTTCTGTCCGGTTTCATTCGTCAAGCGGCAGATCCGTCTGCAAACGCTTGACGAATGGAACCAACGGTACAAACAGGGCACAACAGCAGGCGTTACAAAACTGTTTTTCCCAGACGCGATACAGGCTCACCGAATAGTCCGAAAAATGAGTATGACCAACCTAATGACCCAAGTCCTCACGGGACATGGTGGGTTCTCCGAATACTTGAACCGGTTCAAGTGTAAGGAGAGCCCATCATGTATTTGCGATCCTGAGGTCGACGAAACGATAGTGCACATATTGTTGGAATGTCCAGTCTTCTCCCGAAGGAGATACGAAGCAGAACAAATTCTTGATATAGAATTAAAAGTAGAAAACCTTAATGTAATAATCTGCAAAGCAGAACTAAGAAACAAATTTATTAAATATTGTGTAGAAATAGTAAGTACAGTAATAAATAGAAATAAGTAAGAAAAGTATGTTAAATATGTATTTTAAGTAATATATACATTAGCATAGAATAATTAGTAAAAACATGATAAGAAAACTGTACAATATTAGTAAATAAAACATGGTATGAAATAAGTTAGTCCAAAAAATTGTGAAAAACCGTGTTGGCAAAAGAATCATTAGAACATTATGTAAGGAAAGTATGTTAAATATATATTTTGAATAATGTATAGATTAGCATAGATAATAAATAGTTATAAATATGAAAAGGAACTTATAATTGTAAAGATTAACTTATGTAAGTAACATCTTATGTAACCTCCTAGATATTAGAACCCCTAGACCCTTATGGGTATGATAAGCTTGTAACCCCACCCGTAGAAATAGAAATAAAAGCAAACAGACTCTGGATACGTAACGCGTCAGAGGAACGAGAAAAAAAAAAAAAAAAAAAAAAAAAAAAAAAAAAAAAAACCTAACCTAACCTAACCTAACCTAACCTAACCTAACCTAACCTAACCTAACCTAACCTAACCTAACCTAACCTAACCTAACCTAACCTAACCTAACCTAACCTAACCTAACCTAACCTAACCTAACCTAACCTAACCTAACCTAACCTAACCTAACCTAACCTAACCTAACCTAACCTAACCTAACCTAACCTAACCTAACCTAACCTAACCTAACCTAACCTAACCTAACCTAACCTAACCTAACCTAACCTAACCTAACCTAACCTAACCTAACCTAACCTAACCTAACCTAACCTAACCTAACCTAACCTAACCTAACCTAACCTAACCTAACCTAACCTAACCTAACCTAACCTAACCTAACCTAACCTAACCTAACCTAACCTAACCTAACCTAACCTAACCTAACCTAACCTAACCTAACCTAACCTAACCTAACCTAACCTAACCTAACCTAACCTAACCTAACCTAACCTAACCTAACCTAACCTAACCTAACCTAACCTAACCTAACCTAACCAACCTAAACCTAACCTAACCTAACCTAACCTAACCTAACCTAACCTAACCTAACCTAACCTAACCTAACCTAACCTAACCTAACCTAACCTAACCTAACCTAACCTAACCTAACCAACCTAACCTAACCTAACCTAACCTAACCTAACCTAACCTAACCTAACCTAACCTAACCTAACCTAACCTAACCTAAACCTAACCTAACCTAACCTAACCTAACCTAACCTAACCTAACCTAACCTAAACTAACCTAACCTAACCTAACCTAACCCTAACCTAACCTAACTAACCTAACCTAACCTAACCTAACCTAACCCTAACCTAACCCTAACCCTATACAACTTTTAAAATTTCGCGCTAAAACATTTTTATTTGTCGCGAAATAATTTACTATAGGTGCGCATAGATATAATAAGTAGTAGGAATAAGCGTTCACCCCAAAAATATTCGTGTTTTAACACGATTTTCAAAATTTATTCGAACTTTGACATTTTTGTAGTTTTTATTAGATATTTGGCAATTTTCGGTGGATTTCTCTGCTTCTTTCTGCTGGAACACGATCGCCTGGGGCGCCCGCGTGGACCTGCAAAAGAAAAACAGCGAAATTAGCACATTTAAAATTAAAAAATCAAAATTGGTAGTAAAAAGTCTTCATACTGAACGCGATTTTCATACAAATTATATACAACTTTTAAAATTTCGCGCTAAAACATTTTTATTTGTCGCGAAATAATTTACTATAGGTGCGCATAGATATAATAAGTAGTAGGAATAAGCGTTCACCCACGGTTCCCAACTTAGGGGTTTTCCCCCCAGATTTAGGGGGTTAATAAGTGAAATGGGATTTTTTTAGGGGTCCGAAATTTTCAGGGGTATTTTTAGGGTTTTTTTTTACTCCAATATTTTTCAATTTTATATTAGATAATATTATGTAATAGTAGGGGAGCCCACGATGCTAAGTGTGGATTTACTCGAGCGTCATGGAGACCTATTGGGTTGCAAAGCTTAGATGATAAGAAGAAAAAAATGTTATATAACATATATCTTTCATCGGTGGGGAAAGCGGCTATAGATTTATAAATATGTAAAAAAAAACTGCCGCATGGACATTCTCGAGCGCGTCAGATATTGATACCATCAATTCCCTACGTAGTTTTAATAACGTACTATGTTAATCTGATCGTTTGCATGGTGGGGGGTGGCTGTACTTAAGGGTTGAAAATGAAAAAAAAATAAAAGTTATCGAGCGCGTCAGATTTTTTAAAGGAGTGTTAAGTGCACCACAACAAAGCTCTAGTTCACTAATCTGACGATTTCGATGTGACGCAAACTCGTGGCCATTATTTTAATGTGCAAAAAAAATCGCCGATTTGACATACTCGAGCGCGTCAGATTAAGATATATATAGTTCATGTTTATGTTCTAAGCGTACTGTCTCTTAATCTGACGATTATCTAGAGGGATTCGCCTGATCTGACAATTTTTTTTTTTTTTTAATTTCAATATTAAATATTCACGGACATTTCACACATCACACTCTAGTCCCAAACTAAGCAAAGCTTGTACTACGGAAACTGATTGCTGATAGAATACTTACATATTTTTTTTGTTGTAAATACATTATGTACATAGTAACACCCATATATGAGCACTTCATATATGGGTTCACCTCACAAGACAACGTGACGCGGAAAAATCTATCATTTCAAAAGCGTGGGTCTTGTGGTCTTTATCGACGGATTTCTCTTACTTCGGCTTGCGGAAATCGTCAGATTATATATTTTTCGTTATCCTTGAATTATATTCTTCAAAATAAAAAAAAATTTAGCTACGCTCGAGAATGTCCAGATGGCGTTTTTTTTTTACAACTTTGCTGCGCTCCCCTTTCTTTTCGTCACTTACAAATTGTCAGATTAGTGGAATAGACACTTTTTAGCATGTAATTAACCTACCCTATCTTTATCTGACGCGCTCGAGAATGTCAGATGATCAATTTTTTTTACTAATCTGATCCTTTATAATTCACGCGCGGCCATACATATGGAGCTCATATTTGGTGGAGGTACTTAACCGGGTACAAGGTACCCCCTGTATGTTAATCTGCCGCGCTCGAGTAAATCCCGAAATCCCCTCTTGGGCTCCCCTACTATAATATGTGTTTCTGGACCTAGTGACATCTAGTACGTAATTCTACAACCACTTTGTGGTGACTGGTGGCACTACTGACGCCACTGGCGGTCATTTTTATTGTCTGTGCACATGGCGGTTTTTGTTGTGTGACATTACTTTATGTCAGTTCAGTTATTCAGAGCCCTTAGTCCGAGCTTGTATTTTAAAACTCCCTACTCTCAAGCCGAGAGTCGTCTCTCGGATCTCTCTCTCTACTTCTTACAAAATTATAAGGACATCCGAGAGACGACTCTCGGCTCAAGAGTAGGGAGTTTTAAAATGCAGTATCGGACTAAGCCCTCAGTTCTTACTGTTATTTCGATTTTTAATAAAAAACAGCATATAATTTTATGCACTATGAATTTATTTTTATTTATCTATTTTTAGGGGGAAAACTGAATAATTAAGGCGATTTTAGGGGTTTTTGACTCAAACTTAGGGATATATATCATTGAGAGTTGGTAACACTGCGTTCACCCAAAAATATTCGTGTTTTAACACGATTTTCAAAATTTATTCGAACTTTGACATTTTTAGTAGTTTTTATTAGATATTTGGCAATTTTCGGTGGATTTCTCTGCTTCTTTCTGCTGGAACACGATCGCCTGGGGCGCCCGCGTGGACCTGCAAAAGAAAAACAGCGAAATTAGCACATTTAAAATTAAAAAATCAAAATTGGTAGTAAAAAGTCTTCATACTGAACGCGATTTTCATACAAATTATATACAACTTTTAAAATTTCGCGCTAAAACATTTTTATTTGTCGCGAAATAATTTACTATAGGTGCGCATAGATATAATAAGTAGTAGGAATAAGCGTTCACCCAAAAATATTCGTGTTTTAACACGATTTTCAAAATTTATTCGAACTTTGACATTTTTAGTAGTTTTTATTAGATATTTGGCAATTTTCGGTGGATTTCTCTGCTTCTTTCTGCTGGAACACGATCGCCTGGGGCGCCCGCGTGGACCTGCAAAAGAAAAACAGCGAAATTAGCACATTTAAAATTAAAAAATCAAATTTGGTAGTAAAAAGTCTTCATACTGAACGCGATTTTCATACAAATTATATACAACTTTTAAAATTTCGCGCTAAAAACATTTTTATTTGTCGCGAAATAATTTACTATAGGTGCGCATAGATATAATAAGTAGTAGGAATAAGCGTTCACCCAAAAATATTCGTGTTTTAACACGATTTTCAAAATTTATTCGAACTTTGACATTTTAGTAGTTTTTATTAGATATTTGACAATTTTCGGTGGATTTCTCTGCTTCTTCTGCTGGAACACGATCGCCTGGGGCGCCCGCGTGGACCTGCAAAAGAAAAACAGCGAAATTAGCACATTTAAAATTAAAAAATCAAAATTGGTAGTAAAAAGTCTTCATACTGAACGCGATTTTCATACAAATTATTATACAACTTTAAAATTTCGCGCTAAAACATTTTTATTTGTCGCGAAATAATTTACTATAGGTGCGCATAGATATAATAAGTAGTAGGAATAAGCGTTCACCCAAAAATATTCGTGTTTTAACACGATTTTCAAAATTTATTCGAACTTTGACATTTTTAGTAGTTTTTATTAGATATTTGGCAATTTTCGGTGGATTTCTCTGCTTCTTTCTGCTGGAACACGATCGCCTGGGGCGCCCGCGTGGACCTGCAAAAGAAAAACAGCGAAATTAGCACATTTAAAATTAAAAAATCAAAATTGGTAGTAAAAAGTCTTCATACTGAACGCGATTTTCATACAAATTATATACAACTTTTAAAATTTCGCGCTAAAAACATTTTTATTTGTCGCGAAATAATTTACTATAGGTGCGCATAGATATAATAAGTAGTAGGAATAAGCGTTCACCCAAAAATATTCGTGTTTTAACACGATTTTCAAAATTTATTCGAACTTTGACATTTTTAGTAGTTTTTATTAGATATTTTGGCAATTTTCGGTGATTTCTCTGCTTCTTTCTGCTGGAACACGATCGCCTGGGGCGCCCGCGTGACCTGCAAAAGAAAAACAGCGAAATTAGCACATTAAAATTAAAAAATCAAAATTGGTAGTAAAAAGTCTTCATACTGAACGCGATTTTCATACAAATTATATACAACTTTTAAAATTTCGCGCTAAAACATTTTTATTTGTCGCGAAATAATTTACTATAGGTGCGCATAGATATAATAAGTAGTAGGAATAAGCGTTCACCCCAAAAATATTCGTGTTTTAACACGATTTTCAAAATTTATTCGAACTTTGACATTTTTAGTAGTTTTTATTAGATATTTGGCAATTTTCGGTGGATTTACTCTGCTTCTTTCTGCTGGAACACGATCGCCTGGGGCGCCCGCGTGGACCTGCAAAAGAAAAACAGCGAAATTAGCACATTTAAAATTAAAAAATCAAAATTGGTAGTAAAAAGTCTTCATACTGAACGCGATTTTCATACAAATTATATACAACTTTTAAAATTTCGCGCTAAAACATTTTTATTTGTCGCGAAATAATTTACTATAGGTGCGCATAGATATAATAAGTAGTAGGAATAAGCGTTCACCCAAAAAATATTCGTGTTTTAACACGATTTTCAAAATTTATTCGAACTTTGACATTTTTAGTAGTTTTTATTAGATATTTGGCAATTTTCGGTGGATTTCTCTGCTTCTTTCTGCTGGAACACGATCGCCTGGGGCGCCCGCGTGGACCTGCAAAAGAAAAACAGCGAAATTAGCACATTTAAAATTAAAAAAATCAAAATTGGTAGTAAAAAGTCTTCATACTGAACGCGATTTTCATACAAATTATATACAACTTTTAAAATTTCGCGCTAAAACTTTTTTATTTGTCGCGAAATAATTTACTATAGGTGCGCATAGATATAATAAGTAGTAGGAATAAGCGTTCACCCAAAAATATTCGTGTTTTAACACGATTTTTCAAAATTTATTCGAACTTTGACATTTTTAGTAGTTTTTATTAGATATTTGGCAATTTTCGGTGGATTTCTCTGCTTCTTTCTGCTGGAACACGATCGCCTGGGGCGCCCGCGTGGACCTGCAAAAGAAAAACAGCGAAATTAGCACATTTAAAATTAAAAAATCAAAATTGGTAGTAAAAAGTCTTCATACTGAACGCGATTTTCATACAAATTATATACAACTTTAAAATTTCGCGCTAAAACATTTTTATTTGTCGCGAAATAATTTACTATAGGTGCGCATAGATATAATAAGTAGTAGGAATAAGCGTTCACCCCAAAAATATTCGTGTTTTAACACGATTTTCAAATTTATTCGAACTTTGACATTTTTAGTAGTTTTTATTAGATATTTGGCAATTTTCGGTGGATTTCTCTGCTTCTTTCTGCTGGAACACGATCGCCTGGGGCGCCCGCGTGGACCTGCAAAAGAAAAACAGCGAAATTAGCACATTTAAAATTAAAAAAATCAAAATTGGTAGTAAAAAGTCTTCATACTGAACGCGATTTTCATACAAATTATATACAACTTTTAAAATTTCGCGCTAAAACATTTTTATTTGTCGCGAAATAAGTTACTATAGGTGCGCATAGATATAATAAGTAGTAGGAATAAGCGTTCACCCAAAAATATTCGTGTTTTAACACGATTTTCAAAATTTATTCGAACTTTGACATTTTTAGTAGTTTTTATTAGATATTTGGCAATTTTCGGTGGATTTCTCTGCTTCTTTCTGCTGGAACACGATCGCCTGGGGCGCCCGCGTGGACCTGCAAAAGAAAAACAGCGAAATTAGCACATTTAAAATTAAAAAATCAAAATTGGTAGTAATAAGTCTTCATACTGAACGCGATTTTCATACAAATTATATACAACTTTTAAAATTTCGCGCTAAAAACATTTTTATTTGTCGCGAAATAATTTACTATAGGTGCGCATAGATATAATAAGTAGTAGGAATAAGCGTTCACCCCAAAAATATTCGTGTTTTAACACGATTTTCAAAATTTATTCGAACTTTGACATTTTAGTAGTTTTTTATTAGATATTTGGCAATTTTCGGTGGATTTCTCTGCTTCTTTCTGCTGGAACACGATCGCCTGGGGCGCCCGCGTGGACCTGCAAAAGAAAAACAGCGAAATTAGCACATTTAAAATTAAAAAATCAAAATTGGTAGTAAAAAGTCTTCATACTGAACGCGATTTTCATACAAATTATATACAACTTTTAAAATTTCGCGCTAAAACATTTTTATTTGTCGCGAAATAATTTACTATAGGTGCGCATAGATATAATAAGTAGTAGGAATAAGCGTTCACCCAAAAATATTCGTGTTTTAACACGATTTTCAAAATTTAATTCGAACTTTGACATTTTTAGTAGTTTTTATTAGATATTTGGCAATTTTCGGTGGATTTCTCTGCTTCTTTCTGCTGGAACACGATCGCCTGGGGCGCCCGCGTGGACCTGCAAAAGAAAAACAGCGAAATTAGCACATTTAAAATTAAAAAATCAAAATTGGTAGTAAAAAGTCTTCATACTGAACGCGATTTTCATACAAATTATATACAACTTTTAAAATTCGCGCTAAAACATTTTTATTTGTCGCGAAATAATTTACTATAGGTGCGCATAGATATAATAAGTAGTAGGAATAAGCGTTCACCCCCAAAAATATTCGTGTTTTAACACGATTTTCAAAATTTATTCGAACTTTGACATTTTTAGTAGTTTTTATTAGATATTTGGCAATTTTCGGTGGATTTCTCTGCTTCTTTCTGCTGGAACACGATCGCCTGGGGCGCCCGCGTGGACCTGCAAAGAAAAACAGCGAAATTAGCACATTTAAAATTAAAAAATCAAAATTGGTAGTAAAAAGTCTTCATACTGAACGCGATTTTCATACAAATTATATACAACTTTTAAAATTTCGCGCTAAAACATTTTTTATTTGTCGCGAAATAATTTACTATAGGTGCGCATAGATATAATAAGTAGTAGGAATAAGCGTTCACCCCAAAAATATTCGTGTTTTTAACACGATTTTCAAAATTTATTCGAACTTTGACATTTTTAGTAGTTTTTATTAGATATTTGGCAATTTTCGGTGGATTTCTCTGCTTCTTTCTGCTGGAACACGATCGCCTGGGGCGCCCGCGTGGACCTGCAAAAGAAAAACAGCGAAATTAGCACATTTAAAATTAAAAAATCAAAATTGGTAGTAAAAAGTCTTCATACTGAACGCGATTTTCATACAAATTATATACAACTTTTAAAATTTCGCGCTAAAACATTTTTATTTGTCGCGAAATAATTTACTATAGGTGCGCATAGATATAATAAGTAGTAGGAATAAGCGTTCACCCAAAAATATTCGTGTTTTTAACACGATTTTCAAAATTTATTCGAACTTATGACATTTTTAGTAGTTTTTATTAGATATTTGGCAATTTTCGGTGGATTTCTCTGCTTCTTTCTGCTGGAACACGATCGCCTGGGGCGCCCGCGTGGACCCTGCAAAAGAAAAACAGCGAATTAGCACATTTAAAATTAAAAAATCAAAATTGGTAGTAAAAAGTCTTCATACTGAACGCGATTTTCATACAAATTATATACAACTTTTAAAATTTCGCGCTAAAACATTTTTATTTGTCGCGAAATAATTTACTATAGGTGCGCATAGATATAATAAGTAGTAGGAATAAGCGTTCACCAAAAATATTCGTGTTTTAACACGATTTTCAAAATTTATTCGAACTTTGACATTTTTAGTAGTTTTTATTAGATATTTGGCAATTTTCGGTGGATTTCTCTGCTTCTTTCTGCTGGAACACGATCGCCTGGGGCGCCCGCGTGGACCTGCAAAAGAAAAACAGCGAAATTAGCACATTTAAAATTAAAAAATCAAAATTGGTAGTAAAAAGTCTTCATACTGAACGCGATTTTCATACAAATTATATACAACTTTTAAAATTTCGCGCTAAAACATTTTTATTTGTCGCGAAATAATTTACTATAGGTGCGCATAGATATAATAAGTAGTAGGAATAAGCGTTCACCCCAAAAATATTCGTGTTTTAACACGATTTTCAAAATTTATTCGAACTTTGACATTTTTAGTAGTTTTTATTAGATATTTGGCAATTTTCGGTGGATTTCTCTGCTTCTTTCTGCTGGAACACACGATCGCCTGGGGCGCCCGCGTGGACCTGCAAAAGAAAAACAGCGAAATTAGCACATTTAAAATTAAAAAAATCAAAATTGGTAGTAAAAAGTCTTCATACTGAACGCGATTTTCATACAAATTATATACAACTTTTAAAATTTCGCGCTAAAACATTTTTATTTGTCGCGAAATAATTTACTATAGGTGCGCATAGATATAATAAGTAGTAGGAATAAGCGTTCACCCCAAAAATATTCGTGTTTTAACACGATTTTCAAAATTTATTCGAACTTTGACATTTTTAGTAGTTTTTATTAGATATTTGGCAATTTTCGGTGGATTTCTCTGCTTCTTTCTGCTGGAACACGATCGCCTGGGCGCCCGCGTGGACCTGCAAAAGAAAAACAGCGAAATTAGCACATTTAAAATTAAAAAATCAAAATTGGTAGTAAAAAGTCTTCATACTGAACGCGATTTTCATACAAATTATATACAACTTTTAAAATTTCGCGCTAAAACATTTTTATTTGTCGCGAAATAATTTACTATAGGTGCGCATAGATATAATAAGTAGTAGGAATAAGCGTTCACCCAAAAATATTCGTGTTTTAACACGATTTTCAAAATTTATTCGAACTTTGACATTTTTAGTAGTTTTTATTAGATATTTGGCAATTTTCGGTGGATTTCTCTGCTTCTTTCTGCTGGAACACGATCGCCTGGGGCGCCCGCGTGGACCTGCAAAAGAAAAACAGCGAAATTAGCACATTTAAAATTAAAAAATCAAAATTGGTAGTAAAAAGTCTTCATACTGAACGCGATTTTCATACAAATTATATACAACTTTTAAAATTTCGCGCTAAAACATTTTTATTTGTCGCGAAATAATTTACTATAGGTGCGCATAGATATAATAAGTAGTAGGAATAAGCGTTCACCCAAAAATATTCGTGTTTTAACACGATTTTCAAAATTTATTCGAACTTTGACATTTTTAGTAGTTTTTATTAGATATTTGGCAATTTTCGGTGGATTTCTCTGCTTCTTTCTGCTGGAACACGATCGCCTGGGGCGCCCGCGTGGACCTGCAAAAGAAAACAGCGAAATTAGCACATTTAAAATTAAAAAATCAAAATTGGTAGTAAAAAGTCTTCATACTGAACGCGATTTTCATACAAATTATATACAACTTTTAAAATTTCGCGCTAAAACATTTTTATTTGTCGCGAAATAATTTACTATAGGTGCGCATAGATATAATAAGTAGTAGGAATAAGCGTTCACCCAAAAATATTCGTGTTTTAACACGATTTTCAAAATTTATTCGAACTTTGACATTTTTAGTAGTTTTTATTAGATATTTGGCAATTTTCGGTGGATTTCTCTGCTTCTTTCTGCTGGAACACGATCGCCTGGGGCGCCCGCGTGGACCTGCAAAAGAAAAACAGCGAAATTAGCACATTTAAAATTAAAAAATCAAAATTGGTAGTAAAAAGTCTTCATACTGAACGCGATTTTCATACAAATTATATACAACTTTTAAAATTTCGCGCTAAAACATTTTTATTTGTCGCGAAATAATTTACTATAGGTGCGCATAGATATAATAAGTAGTAGGAATAAGCGTTCACCCAAAAATATTCGTGTTTTAACACGATTTTCAAAATTTATTCGAACTTTGACATTTTTAGTAGTTTTTATTAGATATTTGGCAATTTTCGGTGGATTTCTCTGCTTCTTTCTGCTGGAACACGATCGCCTGGGGCGCCCGCGTGGACCTGCAAAAGAAAAACAGCGAAATTAGCACATTTAAAATTAAAAAATCAAAATTGGTAGTAAAAAGTCTTCATACTGAACGCGATTTTCATACAAATTATATACAACTTTTAAAATTTCGCGCTAAAACATTTTTATTTGTCGCGAAATAATTTACTATAGGTGCGCATAGATATAATAAGTAGTAGGAATAAGCGTTCACCCAAAAATATTCGTGTTTTAACACGATTTTCAAAATTTATTCGAACTTTGACATTTTTAGTAGTTTTTATTAGATATTTGGCAATTTTCGGTGGATTTCTCTGCTTCTTTCTGCTGGAACACGATCGCCTGGGGCGCCCGCGTGGACCTGCAAAAGAAAAACAGCGAAATTAGCACATTTAAAATTAAAAAATCAAAATTGGTAGTAAAAAGTCTTCATACTGAACGCGATTTTCATACAAATTATATACAACTTTTAAAATTTCGCGCTAAAACATTTTTATTTGTCGCGAAATAATTTACTATAGGTGCGCATAGATATAATAAGTAGTAGGAATAAGCGTTCACCCAAAAATATTCGTGTTTTAACACGATTTTCAAAATTTATTCGAACTTTGACATTTTTAGTAGTTTTTATTAGATATTTGGCAATTTTCGGTGGATTTCTCTGCTTCTTTCTGCTGGAACACGATCGCCTGGGGCGCCCGCGTGGACCTGCAAAAGAAAAACAGCGAAATTAGCACATTTAAAATTAAAAAATCAAAATTGGTAGTAAAAAGTCTTCATACTGAACGCGATTTTCATACAAATTATATACAACTTTTAAAATTTCGCGCTAAAACATTTTTATTTGTCGCGAAATAATTTACTATAGGTGCGCATAGATATAATAAGTAGTAGGAATAAGCGTTCACCCAAAAATATTCGTGTTTTAACACGATTTTCAAAATTTATTCGAACTTTGACATTTTTAGTAGTTTTTATTAGATATTTGGCAATTTTCGGTGGATTTCTCTGCTTCTTTCTGCTGGAACACGATCGCCTGGGGCGCCCGCGTGGACCTGCAAAAGAAAAACAGCGAAATTAGCACATTTAAAATTAAAAAATCAAAATTGGTAGTAAAAAGTCTTCATACTGAACGCGATTTTCATACAAATTATATACAACTTTTAAAATTTCGCGCTAAAACATTTTTATTTGTCGCGAAATAATTTACTATAGGTGCGCATAGATATAATAAGTAGTAGGAATAAGCGTTCACCCAAAAATATTCGTGTTTTAACACGATTTTCAAAATTTATTCGAACTTTGACATTTTTAGTAGTTTTTATTAGATATTTGGCAATTTTCGGTGGATTTCTCTGCTTCTTTCTGCTGGAACACGATCGCCTGGGGCGCCCGCGTGGACCTGCAAAAGAAAAACAGCGAAATTAGCACATTTAAAATTAAAAAATCAAAATTGGTAGTAAAAAGTCTTCATACTGAACGCGATTTTCATACAAATTATATACAACTTTTAAAATTTCGCGCTAAAACATTTTTATTTGTCGCGAAATAATTTACTATAGGTGCGCATAGATATAATAAGTAGTAGGAATAAGCGTTCACCCAAAAATATTCGTGTTTTAACACGATTTTCAAAATTTATTCGAACTTTGACATTTTTAGTAGTTTTTATTAGATATTTGGCAATTTTCGGTGGATTTCTCTGCTTCTTTCTGCTGGAACACGATCGCCTGGGGCGCCCGCGTGGACCTGCAAAAGAAAAACAGCGAAATTAGCACATTTAAAATTAAAAAATCAAAATTGGTAGTAAAAAGTCTTCATACTGAACGCGATTTTCATACAAATTATATACAACTTTTAAAATTTCGCGCTAAAACATTTTTATTTGTCGCGAAATAATTTACTATAGGTGCGCATAGATATAATAAGTAGTAGGAATAAGCGTTCACCCAAAAATATTCGTGTTTTAACACGATTTTCAAAATTTATTCGAACTTTGACATTTTTAGTAGTTTTTATTAGATATTTGGCAATTTTCGGTGGATTTCTCTGCTTCTTTCTGCTGGAACACGATCGCCTGGGGCGCCCGCGTGGACCTGCAAAAGAAAAACAGCGAAATTAGCACATTTAAAATTAAAAAATCAAAATTGGTAGTAAAAAGTCTTCATACTGAACGCGATTTTCATACAAATTATATACAACTTTTAAAATTTCGCGCTAAAACATTTTTATTTGTCGCGAAATAATTTACTATAGGTGCGCATAGATATAATAAGTAGTAGGAATAAGCGTTCACCCAAAAATATTCGTGTTTTAACACGATTTTCAAAATTTATTCGAACTTTGACATTTTTAGTAGTTTTTATTAGATATTTGGCAATTTTCGGTGGATTTCTCTGCTTCTTTCTGCTGGAACACGATCGCCTGGGGCGCCCGCGTGGACCTGCAAAAGAAAAACAGCGAAATTAGCACATTTAAAATTAAAAAATCAAAATTGGTAGTAAAAAGTCTTCATACTGAACGCGATTTTCATACAAATTATATACAACTTTTAAAATTTCGCGCTAAAACATTTTTATTTGTCGCGAAATAATTTACTATAGGTGCGCATAGATATAATAAGTAGTAGGAATAAGCGTTCACCCAAAAATATTCGTGTTTTAACACGATTTTCAAAATTTATTCGAACTTTGACATTTTTAGTAGTTTTTATTAGATATTTGGCAATTTTCGGTGGATTTCTCTGCTTCTTTCTGCTGGAACACGATCGCCTGGGGCGCCCGCGTGGACCTGCAAAAGAAAAACAGCGAAATTAGCACATTTAAAATTAAAAAATCAAAATTGGTAGTAAAAAGTCTTCATACTGAACGCGATTTTCATACAAATTATATACAACTTTTAAAATTTCGCGCTAAAACATTTTTATTTGTCGCGAAATAATTTACTATAGGTGCGCATAGATATAATAAGTAGTAGGAATAAGCGTTCACCCAAAAATATTCGTGTTTTAACACGATTTTCAAAATTTATTCGAACTTTGACATTTTTAGTAGTTTTTATTAGATATTTGGCAATTTTCGGTGGATTTCTCTGCTTCTTTCTGCTGGAACACGATCGCCTGGGGCGCCCGCGTGGACCTGCAAAAGAAAAACAGCGAAATTAGCACATTTAAAATTAAAAAATCAAAATTGGTAGTAAAAAGTCTTCATACTGAACGCGATTTTCATACAAATTATATACAACTTTTAAAATTTCGCGCTAAAACATTTTTATTTGTCGCGAAATAATTTACTATAGGTGCGCATAGATATAATAAGTAGTAGGAATAAGCGTTCACCCAAAAATATTCGTGTTTTAACACGATTTTCAAAATTTATTCGAACTTTGACATTTTTAGTAGTTTTTATTAGATATTTGGCAATTTTCGGTGGATTTCTCTGCTTCTTTCTGCTGGAACACGATCGCCTGGGGCGCCCGCGTGGACCTGCAAAAGAAAAACAGCGAAATTAGCACATTTAAAATTAAAAAATCAAAATTGGTAGTAAAAAGTCTTCATACTGAACGCGATTTTCATACAAATTATATACAACTTTTAAAATTTCGCGCTAAAACATTTTTATTTGTCGCGAAATAATTTACTATAGGTGCGCATAGATATAATAAGTAGTAGGAATAAGCGTTCACCCAAAAATATTCGTGTTTTAACACGATTTTCAAAATTTATTCGAACTTTGACATTTTTAGTAGTTTTTATTAGATATTTGGCAATTTTCGGTGGATTTCTCTGCTTCTTTCTGCTGGAACACGATCGCCTGGGGCGCCCGCGTGGACCTGCAAAAGAAAAACAGCGAAATTAGCACATTTAAAATTAAAAAATCAAAATTGGTAGTAAAAAGTCTTCATACTGAACGCGATTTTCATACAAATTATATACAACTTTTAAAATTTCGCGCTAAAACATTTTTATTTGTCGCGAAATAATTTACTATAGGTGCGCATAGATATAATAAGTAGTAGGAATAAGCGTTCACCCAAAAATATTCGTGTTTTAACACGATTTTCAAAATTTATTCGAACTTTGACATTTTTAGTAGTTTTTATTAGATATTTGGCAATTTTCGGTGGATTTCTCTGCTTCTTTCTGCTGGAACACGATCGCCTGGGGCGCCCGCGTGGACCTGCAAAAGAAAAACAGCGAAATTAGCACATTTAAAATTAAAAAATCAAAATTGGTAGTAAAAAGTCTTCATACTGAACGCGATTTTCATACAAATTATATACAACTTTTAAAATTTCGCGCTAAAACATTTTTATTTGTCGCGAAATAATTTACTATAGGTGCGCATAGATATAATAAGTAGTAGGAATAAGCGTTCACCCAAAAATATTCGTGTTTTAACACGATTTTCAAAATTTATTCGAACTTTGACATTTTTAGTAGTTTTTATTAGATATTTGGCAATTTTCGGTGGATTTCTCTGCTTCTTTCTGCTGGAACACGATCGCCTGGGGCGCCCGCGTGGACCTGCAAAAGAAAAACAGCGAAATTAGCACATTTAAAATTAAAAAATCAAAATTGGTAGTAAAAAGTCTTCATACTGAACGCGATTTTCATACAAATTATATACAACTTTTAAAATTTCGCGCTAAAACATTTTTATTTGTCGCGAAATAATTTACTATAGGTGCGCATAGATATAATAAGTAGTAGGAATAAGCGTTCACCCAAAAATATTCGTGTTTTAACACGATTTTCAAAATTTATTCGAACTTTGACATTTTTAGTAGTTTTTATTAGATATTTGGCAATTTTCGGTGGATTTCTCTGCTTCTTTCTGCTGGAACACGATCGCCTGGGGCGCCCGCGTGGACCTGCAAAAGAAAAACAGCGAAATTAGCACATTTAAAATTAAAAAATCAAAATTGGTAGTAAAAAGTCTTCATACTGAACGCGATTTTCATACAAATTATATACAACTTTTAAAATTTCGCGCTAAAACATTTTTATTTGTCGCGAAATAATTTACTATAGGTGCGCATAGATATAATAAGTAGTAGGAATAAGCGTTCACCCAAAAATATTCGTGTTTTAACACGATTTTCAAAATTTATTCGAACTTTGACATTTTTAGTAGTTTTTATTAGATATTTGGCAATTTTCGGTGGATTTCTCTGCTTCTTTCTGCTGGAACACGATCGCCTGGGGCGCCCGCGTGGACCTGCAAAAGAAAAACAGCGAAATTAGCACATTTAAAATTAAAAAATCAAAATTGGTAGTAAAAAGTCTTCATACTGAACGCGATTTTCATACAAATTATATACAACTTTTAAAATTTCGCGCTAAAACATTTTTATTTGTCGCGAAATAATTTACTATAGGTGCGCATAGATATAATAAGTAGTAGGAATAAGCGTTCACCCAAAAATATTCGTGTTTTAACACGATTTTCAAAATTTATTCGAACTTTGACATTTTTAGTAGTTTTTATTAGATATTTGGCAATTTTCGGTGGATTTCTCTGCTTCTTTCTGCTGGAACACGATCGCCTGGGGCGCCCGCGTGGACCTGCAAAAGAAAAACAGCGAAATTAGCACATTTAAAATTAAAAAATCAAAATTGGTAGTAAAAAGTCTTCATACTGAACGCGATTTTCATACAAATTATATACAACTTTTAAAATTTCGCGCTAAAACATTTTTATTTGTCGCGAAATAATTTACTATAGGTGCGCATAGATATAATAAGTAGTAGGAATAAGCGTTCACCCAAAAATATTCGTGTTTTAACACGATTTTCAAAATTTATTCGAACTTTGACATTTTTAGTAGTTTTTATTAGATATTTGGCAATTTTCGGTGGATTTCTCTGCTTCTTTCTGCTGGAACACGATCGCCTGGGGCGCCCGCGTGGACCTGCAAAAGAAAAACAGCGAAATTAGCACATTTAAAATTAAAAAATCAAAATTGGTAGTAAAAAGTCTTCATACTGAACGCGATTTTCATACAAATTATATACAACTTTTAAAATTTCGCGCTAAAACATTTTTATTTGTCGCGAAATAATTTACTATAGGTGCGCATAGATATAATAAGTAGTAGGAATAAGCGTTCACCCAAAAATATTCGTGTTTTAACACGATTTTCAAAATTTATTCGAACTTTGACATTTTTAGTAGTTTTTATTAGATATTTGGCAATTTTCGGTGGATTTCTCTGCTTCTTTCTGCTGGAACACGATCGCCTGGGGCGCCCGCGTGGACCTGCAAAAGAAAAACAGCGAAATTAGCACATTTAAAATTAAAAAATCAAAATTGGTAGTAAAAAGTCTTCATACTGAACGCGATTTTCATACAAATTATATACAACTTTTAAAATTTCGCGCTAAAACATTTTTATTTGTCGCGAAATAATTTACTATAGGTGCGCATAGATATAATAAGTAGTAGGAATAAGCGTTCACCCAAAAATATTCGTGTTTTAACACGATTTTCAAAATTTATTCGAACTTTGACATTTTTAGTAGTTTTTATTAGATATTTGGCAATTTTCGGTGGATTTCTCTGCTTCTTTCTGCTGGAACACGATCGCCTGGGGCGCCCGCGTGGACCTGCAAAAGAAAAACAGCGAAATTAGCACATTTAAAATTAAAAAATCAAAATTGGTAGTAAAAAGTCTTCATACTGAACGCGATTTTCATACAAATTATATACAACTTTTAAAATTTCGCGCTAAAACATTTTTATTTGTCGCGAAATAATTTACTATAGGTGCGCATAGATATAATAAGTAGTAGGAATAAGCGTTCACCCAAAAATATTCGTGTTTTAACACGATTTTCAAAATTTATTCGAACTTTGACATTTTTAGTAGTTTTTATTAGATATTTGGCAATTTTCGGTGGATTTCTCTGCTTCTTTCTGCTGGAACACGATCGCCTGGGGCGCCCGCGTGGACCTGCAAAAGAAAAACAGCGAAATTAGCACATTTAAAATTAAAAAATCAAAATTGGTAGTAAAAAGTCTTCATACTGAACGCGATTTTCATACAAATTATATACAACTTTTAAAATTTCGCGCTAAAACATTTTTATTTGTCGCGAAATAATTTACTATAGGTGCGCATAGATATAATAAGTAGTAGGAATAAGCGTTCACCCAAAAATATTCGTGTTTTAACACGATTTTCAAAATTTATTCGAACTCTGACATTTTTAGTAGTTTTTATTAGATATTTGGCAATTTTCGGTGGATTTCTCTGCTTCTTTCTGCTGGAACACGATCGCCTGGGGCGCCCGCGTGGACCTGCAAAAGAAAAACAGCGAAATTAGCACATTTAAAATTAAAAAATCAAAATTGGTAGTAAAAAGTCTTCATACTGAACGCGATTTTCATACAAATTATATACAACTTTTAAAATTTCGCGCTAAAACATTTTTATTTGTCGCGAAATAATTTACTATAGGTGCGCATAGATATAATAAGTAGTAGGAATAAGCGTTCACCCAAAAATATTCGTGTTTTAACACGATTTTCAAAATTTATTCGAACTTTGACATTTTTAGTAGTTTTTATTAGATATTTGGCAATTTTCGGTGGATTTCTCTGCTTCTTTCTGCTGGAACACGATCGCCTGGGGCGCCCGCGTGGACCTGCAAAAGAAAAACAGCGAAATTAGCACATTTAAAATTAAAAAATCAAAATTGGTAGTAAAAAGTCTTCATACTGAACGCGATTTTCATACAAATTATATACAACTTTTAAAATTTCGCGCTAAAACATTTTTATTTGTCGCGAAATAATTTACTATAGGTGCGCATAGATATAATAAGTAGTAGGAATAAGCGTTCACCCAAAAATATTCGTGTTTTAACACGATTTTCAAAATTTATTCGAACTTTGACATTTTTAGTAGTTTTTATTAGATATTTGGCAATTTTCGGTGGATTTCTCTGCTTCTTTCTGCTGGAACACGATCGCCTGGGGCGCCCGCGTGGACCTGCAAAAGAAAAACAGCGAAATTAGCACATTTAAAATTAAAAAATCAAAATTGGTAGTAAAAAGTCTTCATACTGAACGCGATTTTCATACAAATTATATACAACTTTTAAAATTTCGCGCTAAAACATTTTTATTTGTCGCGAAATAATTTACTATAGGTGCGCATAGATATAATAAGTAGTAGGAATAAGCGTTCACCCAAAAATATTCGTGTTTTAACACGATTTTCAAAATTTATTCGAACTTTGACATTTTTAGTAGTTTTTATTAGATATTTGGCAATTTTCGGTGGATTTCTCTGCTTCTTTCTGCTGGAACACGATCGCCTGGGGCGCCCGCGTGGACCTGCAAAAGAAAAACAGCGAAATTAGCACATTTAAAATTAAAAAATCAAAATTGGTAGTAAAAAGTCTTCATACTGAACGCGATTTTCATACAAATTATATACAACTTTTAAAATTTCGCGCTAAAACATTTTTATTTGTCGCGAAATAATTTACTATAGGTGCGCATAGATATAATAAGTAGTAGGAATAAGCGTTCACCCAAAAATATTCGTGTTTTAACACGATTTTCAAAATTTATTCGAACTTTGACATTTTTAGTAGTTTTTATTAGATATTTGGCAATTTTCGGTGGATTTCTCTGCTTCTTTCTGCTGGAACACGATCGCCTGGGGCGCCCGCGTGGACCTGCAAAAGAAAAACAGCGAAATTAGCACATTTAAAATTAAAAAATCAAAATTGGTAGTAAAAAGTCTTCATACTGAACGCGATTTTCATACAAATTATATACAACTTTTAAAATTTCGCGCTAAAACATTTTTATTTGTCGCGAAATAATTTACTATAGGTGCGCATAGATATAATAAGTAGTAGGAATAAGCGTTCACCCAAAAATATTCGTGTTTTAACACGATTTTCAAAATTTATTCGAACTTTGACATTTTTAGTAGTTTTTATTAGATATTTGGCAATTTTCGGTGGATTTCTCTGCTTCTTTCTGCTGGAACACGATCGCCTGGGGCGCCCGCGTGGACCTGCAAAAGAAAAACAGCGAAATTAGCACATTTAAAATTAAAAAATCAAAATTGGTAGTAAAAAGTCTTCATACTGAACGCGATTTTCATACAAATTATATACAACTTTTAAAATTTCGCGCTAAAACATTTTTATTTGTCGCGAAATAATTTACTATAGGTGCGCATAGATATAATAAGTAGTAGGAATAAGCGTTCACCCAAAAATATTCGTGTTTTAACACGATTTTCAAAATTTATTCGAACTTTGACATTTTTAGTAGTTTTTATTAGATATTTGGCAATTTTCGGTGGATTTCTCTGCTTCTTTCTGCTGGAACACGATCGCCTGGGGCGCCCGCGTGGACCTGCAAAAGAAAAACAGCGAAATTAGCACATTTAAAATTAAAAAATCAAAATTGGTAGTAAAAAGTCTTCATACTGAACGCGATTTTCATACAAATTATATACAACTTTTAAAATTTCGCGCTAAAACATTTTTATTTGTCGCGAAATAATTTACTATAGGTGCGCATAGATATAATAAGTAGTAGGAATAAGCGTTCACCCAAAAATATTCGTGTTTTAACACGATTTTCAAAATTTATTCGAACTTTGACATTTTTAGTAGTTTTTATTAGATATTTGGCAATTTTCGGTGGATTTCTCTGCTTCTTTCTGCTGGAACACGATCGCCTGGGGCGCCCGCGTGGACCTGCAAAAGAAAAACAGCGAAATTAGCACATTTAAAATTAAAAAATCAAAATTGGTAGTAAAAAGTCTTCATACTGAACGCGATTTTCATACAAATTATATACAACTTTTAAAATTTCGCGCTAAAACATTTTTATTTGTCGCGAAATAATTTACTATAGGTGCGCATAGATATAATAAGTAGTAGGAATAAGCGTTCACCCAAAAATATTCGTGTTTTAACACGATTTTCAAAATTTATTCGAACTTTGACATTTTTAGTAGTTTTTATTAGATATTTGGCAATTTTCGGTGGATTTCTCTGCTTCTTTCTGCTGGAACACGATCGCCTGGGGCGCCCGCGTGGACCTGCAAAAGAAAAACAGCGAAATTAGCACATTTAAAATTAAAAAATCAAAATTGGTAGTAAAAAGTCTTCATACTGAACGCGATTTTCATACAAATTATATACAACTTTTAAAATTTCGCGCTAAAACATTTTTATTTGTCGCGAAATAATTTACTATAGGTGCGCATAGATATAATAAGTAGTAGGAATAAGCGTTCACCCAAAAATATTCGTGTTTTAACACGATTTTCAAAATTTATTCGAACTTTGACATTTTTAGTAGTTTTTATTAGATATTTGGCAATTTTCGGTGGATTTCTCTGCTTCTTTCTGCTGGAACACGATCGCCTGGGGCGCCCGCGTGGACCTGCAAAAGAAAAACAGCGAAATTAGCACATTTAAAATTAAAAAATCAAAATTGGTAGTAAAAAGTCTTCATACTGAACGCGATTTTCATACAAATTATATACAACTTTTAAAATTTCGCGCTAAAACATTTTTATTTGTCGCGAAATAATTTACTATAGGTGCGCATAGATATAATAAGTAGTAGGAATAAGCGTTCACCCAAAAATATTCGTGTTTTAACACGATTTTCAAAATTTATTCGAACTTTGACATTTTTAGTAGTTTTTATTAGATATTTGGCAATTTTCGGTGGATTTCTCTGCTTCTTTCTGCTGGAACACGATCGCCTGGGGCGCCCGCGTGGACCTGCAAAAGAAAAACAGCGAAATTAGCACATTTAAAATTAAAAAATCAAAATTGGTAGTAAAAAGTCTTCATACTGAACGCGATTTTCATACAAATTATATACAACTTTTAAAATTTCGCGCTAAAACATTTTTATTTGTCGCGAAATAATTTACTATAGGTGCGCATAGATATAATAAGTAGTAGGAATAAGCGTTCACCCAAAAATATTCGTGTTTTAACACGATTTTCAAAATTTATTCGAACTTTGACATTTTTAGTAGTTTTTATTAGATATTTGGCAATTTTCGGTGGATTTCTCTGCTTCTTTCTGCTGGAACACGATCGCCTGGGGCGCCCGCGTGGACCTGCAAAAGAAAAACAGCGAAATTAGCACATTTAAAATTAAAAAATCAAAATTGGTAGTAAAAAGTCTTCATACTGAACGCGATTTTCATACAAATTATATACAACTTTTAAAATTTCGCGCTAAAACATTTTTATTTGTCGCGAAATAATTTACTATAGGTGCGCATAGATATAATAAGTAGTAGGAATAAGCGTTCACCCAAAAATATTCGTGTTTTAACACGATTTTCAAAATTTATTCGAACTTTGACATTTTTAGTAGTTTTTATTAGATATTTGGCAATTTTCGGTGGATTTCTCTGCTTCTTTCTGCTGGAACACGATCGCCTGGGGCGCCCGCGTGGACCTGCAAAAGAAAAACAGCGAAATTAGCACATTTAAAATTAAAAAATCAAAATTGGTAGTAAAAAGTCTTCATACTGAACGCGATTTTCATACAAATTATATACAACTTTTAAAATTTCGCGCTAAAACATTTTTATTTGTCGCGAAATAATTTACTATAGGTGCGCATAGATATAATAAGTAGTAGGAATAAGCGTTCACCCAAAAATATTCGTGTTTTAACACGATTTTCAAAATTTATTCGAACTTTGACATTTTTAGTAGTTTTTATTAGATATTTGGCAATTTTCGGTGGATTTCTCTGCTTCTTTCTGCTGGAACACGATCGCCTGGGGCGCCCGCGTGGACCTGCAAAAGAAAAACAGCGAAATTAGCACATTTAAAATTAAAAAATCGCCCTCCCACCCACCCGGTCCGCATTTACTACGTAAAGTTGCGTCAATTTCGACAGACCAAAACTTGTTTTTGACTTATTTACTTCCGGTTTTCGCCAGAATCATTGACGTTACCTTAGGAAAGGTAACTAATTTTATTTTAGCGACGCTTACGACTACGTAATTAATTTTAAGTTAGTTTTAGTATATACAATTTGACAAAATCATTTTCTTTTTACAACTTTTACAAAATTACATTAGATTCGTTCCCCTACCCCCTATTTTAAGTGTCCCCCAAACTTGCACACCATGTTTGGTTTTCGCACCCCGTCGAAAGGCTCCAAGCCCTCTCAAGAGCCCCCCCGTAGGATCTCAACTGGCACACCACCAGCAGTGCCAGTGAGTGAGCGGCCCACGTCGAGCGTTCGGAGAAGCATCGGGGAGTGGGAGTCTGGCAGAGCGGACCCACTCACCCCAACTTCTCCGAAAAAGGTTGCGCCGGTGGAACCCCCGAAGTCGAAAAAGGTGCTTTCGCAGGGAAGTAAAGGGGCTGTGAAAGTACCTGTGGAAGCTTCGGGGAGTCCACCGACTCAGCCTAAATACACCAGTCGCTTGGCTGAGGCCAAGGCCTGTCTCACCAAGGCCAAGCTCAACCTAGGGAACTCTCGGAACATTAAGACCGAGATCAAAAACGAGGTCTTACACGCGATTGAGAGATTGTATCATCTAGTGAAGGAGTCGGAAAGCGGACAGGTAAATAAGAAAGCTGAAGGATCGGAAAAAGAAAGAGAAAAGCCGCAGCCAGTGCAAGAAATGAGTAAGGAAGAAAATGACCTGATAGTAAAAATCGAGGAGCATGCAAACCTCATAAGAGAGAATAGTGAAAGGATGAAAAAACTACAAGAGAAAATGGACGAACATCAGGAAAAACTAGAGAAGCAATCGTATGCGAGTGTAGTAGCGGCTCAGCCCGGAAGGCAGCTTCCTGAGCGGGCCGCACTATACTCGGTGATTGTGACCTCAAAGGACGAGACTGAGAAAGGAGATGAAGTTTTGGGAAGAATACGAGAAACGATAAAGGCAAAGGAAGGAGGAATTGAAATAGAGAACATCAGGAAGGCAAAGGACAGAAAAATAATTGTAGGATGCAAAACGGAAGAGGAAAGGCAGAAAGTTAAGGAACGGCTGAGGAGTGCGGAAAACTACCTAACAGTGGAAGAGATTAAAAATAAGAATCCTTTAGTTATAATGAAAAATGTATTCACATACAATAGCGACGAAGACATAGTTGACTCCATTTGGACACAAAATTCTAAAATTCTGAAAGATTTGAGCAAAACCGAGAATAAAATTTTAGTTGTATATAAGAAGAAAACTAGAAACCCTCAGACGCATCACGTCGTCATGAGAGTGTCTCCCGCAGTATGGCAGTGCCTGGTCCACGCTGGGACCGTCGTCATAGACCTCCAGCGAGTACAAGTGGCTGACCAGTCTCCACTTGTACAATGCTCGCTGTGTCTGGGCTATGGCCACGGACGACGGTTCTGCGTGGAGACCACCGTCAAGTGCAGCCACTGCGGGGGGCCTCACATGAGGACGGAGTGCGCCGATTGGCTCGCCGGTGCGACCCCTTCCTGCTGCAACTGTTTGCACGCAAAGGCTGACAAGGCAGATCACAGCGCCTTCAGTCCTGAGTGTGCAATCAGGAGGAAGTGGGACGCACTGGCCAGGGCCACAATAGCCTACCACTGCTAAAGTGGCCCCAGGCAACGAAATACGCGATCAACATCGCTACCAACGAAGTGCCAAAAAAGCTGTCCAAGTAAACAGTCTGGGCCATGTTGAACATGGACCGCCGTTTACCCCTGAAAAGCATAAAACTCACTCGATGGGAAGAGCCTCCGGGGCACAAAAAAGAAGAGTGGCCGTACACTGTAACATAGTAAACAATTATATTTTAAGTAAGCAATTAATTAATTTAGTTATATAAGTCTTGTTGGCCGTTATATATTAAAATATATAAACCAAACAGCAATAATTTTAAGCATAGTACTAATAAAAAACAGTAAAATAGGATATTAAAAAACCAGAAAACAACAAAAACAGATACTTTATAAAAATAGTTTGTATAATAGTTAAAAATTTAATAATTAGTCTTAAGTTGTAAGTAAAAACACGTTAGTAAAAAATTTTAGATTAAAAACACGTTAGATAGTAAACACATTAGTAAAACTGAACAGTAATTATAATCTCGATATCTGAACTAGTAAGTATTTGAACATAAAATATAGATAAAAATAGCACAAAATAGATCAAAATTTACATTAGCTATTTTTTTAGAAAAACAATCTTTGACATAAACATTTATATACTTGCATTAAAAAAGACTCGGCTTATTGCTGGGGGACACTGTAATACCGATAGAACGGTATTGTTCTAAAAAAAAAAAAAAAAAAAAAAAAAAAAACCTAACCTAACCTAACCTAACCTTTTTTTTTTTTTTTTTTTTTTTTTTTTAACGTTGGGAAATCCTCATGGATACTCTTCTGCCGTGGTGAGCGACAGAAGAGTTATGTCGGACTCCTACCGACTAAAACCCAACGGGAGGCCTTCTTCCACTGTGGGCCAGGGCTGTGGGTACGCTTTCGCACTCTTCCATGGCCCCGACAGTGTCGGCTCCATATCATTGGAGACCCCATTCCGTGCCTAAGGCTTAACTCCACCCTTCTCTTACGAGAGCTGCGCTGATGGCCGCGCGCTCCTTCTCGAGGCTTGTAAGTGGACGACGGCTACAACACACCTTCGTGCCGTCGCCCAAGCCTATTATGGTGGACGAATTTCATGGAGGCTCTGCCTCCACCTCCTTCCACGTCCAGCTCTCCGGCTGCGGATTGGCAGATCGGAAGTTATCTCCCGCTCTCTCTCCGCATTTTCTTTCTGCGACATTACTGTTTCGCAGAAAGTCAACACCTCATTCCAAGACGTCTCTCTTTCCAACATTGACTTAATCAATGTTGGAAGAGAGAGGTCGTTCCCAACGACAGAGACGAGGGCACTGCGCTCCTCCGCCCAAGCTGTACACACCTCCACTGTGTGTCTTGCAGTGTCCTCGTCGCACCCACAATGGTGGCACGCGGTTGTCGGTTCCCTTCGGGCTATTTGGCACAGGTACTTCCCAAAGCACCCATGCCCTGTCAGCACCTGGACCAGCCGGAAGGAAAGCGGCCCGCGCGCCCTATCCAACCACTCATCAAGAACTGGTCGGACAGCCTCAATTGTCCAACGGCCAGCACTAGGCTCTAACAGCCGTTCTCTCCACTCTTCGACCAATGCCATCTGTAGATGACGCTTCCAAGCGAGCTCCATTTCCGCTGGTGGCGGATACTCTCCCCTGGACCGAAGCTCAATTCGTCTTTTATAGGATGCCGACAGACACTCCGCCTCTAAGTCCCATGGGGGAGTACCCGCCAGAAGACACGCCGCCTCTCTGGAGACTGTGCGATACCCGCGAATGACACCAATGGCCATCACCCTCTGAGCTTTGTTCAGCAGGCTTATATTCCTGTTGGCCAACGGTGCCCACACTGGGGCCCCATACAGGGCCATGGACCGCACGACCCCCAGATACAGGCGGCGGCTGGCCGTCTTTGGTCCTCCGATATTAGGCAAAAGGCGTTTAAGTGCGTTCGCTGCTCCCATCAATCGGGGAACCATACGAGTAAAATGCTCGTGGAAGCTCCACCTGCTGTCGAGGTAGAGCCCAAGATATTTTATCTTGGAGTCTACCCCGATATTGACCGCTCCTATGCTAATGTGGGAGCCACGTGGTGGCGCCCGTCGGGGGCCATGAAAGCATATAGCTTCCGACTTATTGAGCGCCACCCGGAGTCCCAACGAACCTATCCTGTCAACGACGTGTGCCACCGAGACCGTGACAAGACTGACAGCTTCTTCAAATGTGTCACCTCGGGCGGTCACGAGTGTATCGTCCGCGTAACAGACCACGCCGGCACCCACACTGAGCGTCCCCCGAAGAACCCAGTCATAACCGATGTTCCACAGGAGCGGCCCGAGGACCGAACCCTGTGGAACACCGCATGACATTTCTCTCCTGATCAGTCTGCCTTCTCGACCAGTGTACGTAATGTACCTGTCAGTTAGGTAGGCCGACACGATCCGACTAAGATATGAAGGCACTTCATGGTACTTCAGTGCCTCCCTAACGCAAGCCCACGGTAGTGTATTAAACGCGTTGGCTATATCTAAAGATACTGCCAACATTACACCACCGCTGGCCACCACTTCTTCTGAGCAGGCTTTCACGAGACTGATCGCATCAATCGTCGATCTTCCCACTCGGAATCCAAACTGGTGTTCGGATAAATCCGGTCCCTGTCGACGAAGATGTTGAACAAGGCGGGCAGCAATTATCCTCTCAAATAACTTGTCCGCCTCATTCAACATCACTAGGGGTCGATAAGCGGACGGTGAATCTGCTGGGCGCCCCTCCTTCTTAAGCAGAACGAGCCTGCCCGTCTTCCATTTAGTTGGAAATTGGCCCACTTCCAGACAAGAACTAAGCAACCCTCGAAAACGGTCCCCCAGTTCCCTCAGCGCTAGAACCCAAGCTCTACCGTGTATGCCGTCGGGCCCCGGAGCTTTATTTTTGGCCTTAAGTTTAAAAATGGCTAAATTCAGCTCTGCCTCCGAAACCCTAGACACCTCACCTTCGTCCTGTCTAGGTTCATTGTCCTCTGGAACCATTTCTGGAGGCACGAACCCCGTGTCATTTGGAAATAGGCCAGAAACAACACCCTCCACCAGTTCTGGTTCGAGACTCTCGGTTAGTGGGGGCGCCCATGGTCGGATTTTACCCCGAACCATTTTATACGGACGTCCCCATGGATCGTCATTTAGAGTCTGAAGGAGTTCCGCCTGCTCACGCTCTTTTGACGAGCTAATGGCCAGCTGCAGCGCTTTAGAAGAAGCTCTGTAATTTGCGTACAGCCGATCCTCTTCTTCTTCGTCCCTTCGTCGCCTTCGCCGGTATCTGGTGTACTCGCGTCGGGCCTCTACGCAGCTTCTGCGGAGGTCTGCAATTTCTTGGGACCACCAGTACACACTCCGTCTGAACCTAACCTAACCTAACCTAACCTAACCTAACCTAACCTAACCTAACCTAACCTAACCTAACCTAACCTAACCTAACCTAACCTAACCTAACCTAACCTAACCTAACCTAACCTAACCTAACCTAACCTAACCTAACCTAACCTAACCTAACCTAACCTAACCTAACCTAACCTAACCTAACCTAACCTAACCTAACCTAACCTAACCTAACCTAACCTAACCTAACCTAACCTAACCTAACCTAACCTAACCTAACCTAACCTAACCTAACCTAACCTAACCTAACCTAACCTTACTTTTTTTTTTACTTTAACCTAACGGTTAGGTTTGGTTATTTTTTTCTTATTACGTAAGGTTAGGTTTTATTACAAAAAAAATAGGTTGGTTAGGTTAGGTTTTTTTTTTTTTTTTTTTAAAAAAACCTAACCAACCTATTTTTTTGTAATAATTTTTTGGTTATTTTTTCTTATTACGTTAGGTTAGGTTTTATTACAAAAAAAATAGGTTAAAGTAAAAAAAAAGAAACCTAACCTAACCAAACTTTTTTTAAAACAACCAAACCTAACTAACTTTTTTTTTTTTTTTTTATTTTTTTTTTTTTTTTACTAAAACCTAACCTAACCTAACTTTTTTTTTTAATACCAAAACCTAACTTAACTTTTCTTAATTTTTTTATTAAAACCTAACATAACTTTTCTTTTTCCTTTTTTTACTATGTGACCTAACCTAATCTATCCTTTATCTCACCTAACCATACTTTTCTTTTTTTTTTTTTACTTTAATCTAACCTAAAATTTAGGTTAGGTTTGGTTTTTGTTTCTTAATACGTTAGGTTAGGTTTTATTTAAAAAAAGTTTGGTTAGGTTTTTTTTTCTTATTAGGTTAGGTTTGGTTTTTGTTTCTTATTACGTTAGGTTAGGCTATAGAAAAAAAAAAGAAAAAGATAAATTACACTAGGTTCGGTTTCAGTAAAAATAAAGAAAAGTTATGTTAGGTTTTAATAAAAATATTAAGAAAAGATAGGTTAGGTTAGGTTTTTTTTATTAGGTTATGTTGTATTAAAAAAAAGCTAGCACTCCGGGAGTGCCGGCAGAAGTGAAAACTTCAATATTAACGTTGTGTTTTCACTTTTAAGTTTTCACTTCAAAAATATAACCACAGTCGTGATTGTGTCATGTCATTGTGTCACATTCGCGCAAGCGCGAATGTGACACAACGACGAAGACAACGAAGACACACTGACACAGACACATTCGCGCAAGCGCGAATGTGTCTGTGTCATTGTGATTGTGTCATGTCGTTGTGTCACATTCGCGCAAGCGCGAATGTGACACAACGACGAAGCCAACGAAGACACAGACACATTCGCGCAAGCGCGAATGTGTCTGTGTCTTCGTTGGCTTCGTCGTCATCGTCACGTCACGTCATGTCGCCACGTCATCGTCACGTCATGTCGCCACAACACTATTTAATTGTTTGAGTCATACGTCGCGTGACCGCAAGTGTGTTCTTTTGTCGTCTCTTGTTTTACGAGCAATGTATAAAAATTAAATAAGATCTTACGCTTTTTCGACGTCACGTGACCCTGACGCGAGTTTGAAAGTTTTTACCCACCCAGCGCCGCTAAAGAAGTTTTCACTTCAAAAAAAAGAAAGTTTAGGTTAGGTTATAGAAAAAAAAGTTAGGTTAGGTTATGTTTTTTTTCTTTGTAGCTTACGTTAGGCTATAGTAAAAAAAAGTTAGGTTAAAAATGTGTTTTTTGCGGAACAATTGTCCTTCGGTGCCCATAGTGATAATTAAAAACAGAACATCCCTAAATAAAAACATGGTTTTTTTCTTAATCGTTTACATAGGTATGGTAAGGAACTTATCGCGGGCGAGTCCGAGTCGCACTTGGCCTGATTTATTTACTTACGGTAACGGTAATTTAGTGAGTTTTGATTAGGTACTTACTTATGTTTTTGTAGTTTACGTTATTGGGTTTTTAGGGTTCGGTAACCAAAGGGTAAAACTAGGCCGTATTACTCAGTAATACGGCCTAGTTTTACCGTTTGGTAAATCAAAAATAAAAAATATTTAGGTCTGAACACGCTCTACAAGTTTTATTCACGACATTTTTCGATATCTTTCACGAGAAAAAAGGAAATAGCAAAAAACTAAACATATTATTTTGATCTATATCTCGATAACGATGATCGATACGTGAAAAATGTATAAGACTTTAATTGTAGATCGTACAAAGAACAACAAAAAAGTATTCCATAAAAAAATTCGTATCTCAACGGGGAACAGAGTTATGATGAAAAAACTGAATTTAAACCATTTTCAAGATGGCGAAAAAAGCACAAGGTTTTACAGGTCGACAATTTGAACTTAAGCTTTTCTAGCCTCCCTCCACGTAATATCCAAAATTTGGCTTTCTCGGTTCATTTTCATTTTCAAATGTATATAATGACTGGACTAATGTATACGTTAAGTTAGTGAACCGTAGCTGCTACTGATACGAACCGTTTACGTTACAATTTAGGGCGATTGGGTCCCACCCAGTAGTCTTTGTAAATCCAGTAGTCATCACTCCTCCATAACCTACCTATGTATTAGAAATAAATTTTATTTCAATATCTAATCTGCAAAGTTCAATGGTAATAGATATGCTTCATTTATCCTATCAAATTCTATGAAAATCGGATGAGTGGTTACCGACTTACATCAATTCTATGCAATACCACAAAGCATGGAAAAAGAATATCAGACAGTCAGATTTTTCCCCTCTTTATTTACTGTTTCTGAGACTTAACCTTAAATAGCCTAAAGCTACAAGAGAGAAATTAAATCAACTTACAAAAGATGTGTTCCATATTCTCTACACTGCATAACCAACCAAAAAAGGTTTGGATATTATTAAATCATTTTAAAGGTTAGGTTTTTTTTATTACAGGTTAGGGTAAATTGGTAAGTAGGTATAATAGAATTTGAGTCGGTGCCGTATTACGTACAGCGTGCAATACGCGATGATCACAAGGTGAATTTCAGCGAGACAGCTACTTGATCGGGCACACAGATTAAGATTACGAACTTAATAAGTACGATATAATAAAATGGATATTATTTTTTCGGCGGTTTAATTTTTAAGTAAAAAAATTATAAGTAGGTATATTTTATTTTTAAAAAAAGTAAAAAAAAGTTACATTAATCGCGATCGATCAACGATTCATATGCGTCGTTGTATATTAGAATCAGTGTGTCAACTATCAATCAACCCCTGCTTTCCTTCCCTTAAGGATGGTTTTTTTTTCAATTTATATGGTACCTTTCATGGAAAATAATCTTTCCAATAAAAAAAGAAATTTTAAAATCGGGCAACTCTGTCAAAAGTTGTGCTTGAACACACATAAAAAAATATATATTATGTACCTATATATTATTAACGTTGACTTGAGAACCTCCTTCGTTTATTTCGTCGGTTGAAAATATTGGTTGGTCCAATGATTTTTTATATAGCCTGGTCAATATCAAGATATATCAATATATATCCTCCCATATCAATGATTGACCCAGAAGATCTCTCATCACCAACGTCAACTTTTCGTACTCTATTTGTTAATTAAGACTGAACAATAGCCCTATAGGTTATGAAATCCGTAATGCTTAAGTTTGTAATTGACATTTGCATGACTAACACAATCAAAATCTTTGCACAAATCGCAAAATACACATTGAAACGTAGGCTAAGCACGGTGCGATCGGTTGATCAATGACATGGTACACGTTGTTATGTTAGATAATGTTTATTTTGCCAAATATGTTACAAACTTGATCTTCTAAGAAGAATGGACTTGTAAAAGTAATGTCGAGTTGTGTTGTGTTGTGTTGCGAGTTCGCGTTCAAAGACGCGCCTGGATCCACGCCGCGTAGGAGGTGACGCGCGCGTACCCGCCCGGGAAGCCGATGTCGCACCCGGCGAACGCGTGGAACGACACCACGCCGATCTGACGAGCAAACGTTGTTACTTTAGTTTACGTCCGGACCGGAGAGATACATCCGGCGAGTGTGTAGATAGTCACCAGCACGTCGTCTCCGCCGAGCGAGGTGGTGAGCGGCCCGCCGGAGTCGCCGCCGCAGGGCCCCACGCGGCCTTGCCCGCTCGTGCAAATGTTGGACTGGATCACTTCCGGTCCGTACACGTTCTGACAGTCCAGGTTGTTCACCACCATCGCCGTCACCTTGCGCAAACTCTGCGCTGCGGTTATGCTATCGCCTGGAAGTCGGTTATTGGTTATTGAGCGAGGACCGCTATAGGATCACGTTACAGCGGTGACGCGTGTAGTCGATAATGAATCCGGTCGGAGGATTGGTACCGTTGTGCGTGACGCCGTAGCCGACGATCTGCCCCATCGAGTACTCGTACGTCAGCCACAGCAGGAACCCGCTCGGCAGCGTCACCGGCTTTGTAAGATCTGCAACAACATTATTTTACCGCAAGGGAATTCTTTATGTTTAGTTATATGTAGGTCCTGGAATGTCTAGCAGGTACCTACATAACTAATCATAAGTCATAATAGTCATAAAACATTGGCTTGATTTTCAGGTCTGTTTTTCAGGACTGGCAGGATCTTTATTAGGTAGGTACTTCCCGATTTGCAAAGAGGAATGAGTTACCTGACCAAGTTTCGTTCAATCGAGAAAAACACCTTCGTCAACGCATCTGTTAAAAACTTAAGATCTTCCACGCCGAGCGACCTCGGACTGAGGTCCGAGGGCCGGTCGACGATACTCGATGTAGCGAGATTAACGCTAAAGCCAAGTGCTTGATATTTATGTATCTAAATCTAAACTAATATTATAAAGAGGAAAGATTTGATTGTTTGTTTGTTTGTTTGCATCGAATAGGCTCCGAAACTACTGGACCGATTTCAAAAATTCTTTCACTGTTGTGAAGCTACATTATCTGTGCTGAACATAGGCTATATTATATTTTCAAAAAAATTAGGGATCCTTACTAAAACTTCAATTATGTAACCCAAGGTGTAAAAGAAATTCCTTACATCGCGTGCGCTGCGGAAACTATTGATGATAGAAAGAAATTATGTACTACAATTTTGTAGAACACATCATCATCCACAAAAAAGTCAGCGACAGCATATGTCTAACTATTATAGATATGTCATAATAAGTGTTTTAATATCAAAAAAATATAATTAAAATGACGACGCCAGAAAACGTTCTTTATATATTTGTACTTAGGTATTAATCCTTATCTAAATAAATTACTTTAAAATTAAGACTGCTTCAATACCTTTCTATTAATTTTTAAATTATTGAATTCGGACATTCCATTCGAAAGATATCACGAGTTCAAAAATGTAAGTACTTATTAGAAAAAAGTCAGCGGGCGCCGCGCCGCTGCCGGTCACGGGAGTATATGCGGGGGGGTTACATACTATAGGGTCTATATTTTTTATCATTTCGAAAATACATTTATACTGAGTAACATAATTAGCTATATTATAATGATATTTATTTATATAGGCTACCCGTGCGAAGCCGGGGCGTACTACTACTAGTAGTAGTGTATAAAATAAGAAAAATCTGAAGTCGAATCGAAATCAATCCTAGGGAATGTCGACGAGTGTTCGGTTTTGTTATAGGTATGTAGTTGGTATCGAACCGTGTTAAACTTAACTTCGGAGTCGTATAAAAATGCACAAACCTGTGTACTCGATATAGGGGGTGGTGATGATGGCGATGTCGTGGTTGAGGTTGTTGGGGTTGAAGCTCTGGTGCAGCTCCACCTGCGCGGAGGAGACGCGCACGCCGCCCGAGAACAGCGTCGTGGTGGCCAGCACCGCCGTCAAGCGCACGCCCTGCAACCGAGCCCTGGCGTCTCTACGCCTGCGCCTGCGAGTGCGAGTGCGACATACGCACGCACGGCTCGCAACAAAACAACGAGACCGTTCAAAGCATGACTCGCCAATCGCATAACAGATCTTCGTCGGTAAGTAGGCAGATAGCATTTTTCGCAGCTCAGTTGCATGGCGCTTATTGAAATATTTCGGTACGAATCGGCCCCGCCATAAAAGTGTAACGAGGAATCTAAATAAGTAGGACACTTATCGCGAATGGGCTTCATCCAGACGGACGTGATACGAGTGGATAAAAAATGTTCAATCAAAACTCCGGGGCGAAATCAGCTACTTCGAAAGTGGTCAATTTGAGAAGTAACGTTACTCGAACCGATCGACTCCTCCGCACCGAACTTCGGTGCGGAACCGTGGGTTCTGTTCGGTAACTTCGGTGACCGAAGTTACCGAACAGAACCCACGGTTAGCCAAACCGGACAAAGAAAAATCGAGCATCATTCTAGCTCGGGCTATTGCTTGCCTCCGCTTCGTATCCCGTGTGAGCGTGCATGGACGCTAGCATACCTGGTGCCGGCCGTCGAACCAGCAGTGCGCGGCGGTGAGCAGGCGCGTGTTGCTGACGAGGGTCGCGCCGCACACCGACGTCGCGCCGATCTCGAGCTCGACCAACAGACCAGCCTGTCATACACAAAGTGCTCACGGTTCAATAAACTGTTCTGTCCCCTACGTGTTCCGGCTCTACGTACCTACCTCTCACGTGAATACTCATATTCATATTCATTTATTCATTGCTTACAAGTAGGTACATTTTAAACAGCTTAGGTGTAATATAGCTACAGTAAGTACATGTACCCTGCAAGGGCGCTGCAACATATTATTGAGTCATGCATTTTAAAACTAGATATATTGTTTCATGTCGCGTATGTTTTAGTTTAGAATTTGATAAATTGTCATTTAAGTTATTAACAGTAGTATTGAATAAAATGGTTAACAAATTTGCAAGTCAAAGAGATAAATATTATGTCATGATGCGTTATAGATACAATGTTCGAATCAGTAAAAATAAATTAATAGGTAGGCAATGTCAAAAGTAAAACAACATAATTTCAGACTAATAATAAAGGCTCCAGTACACAATGGCGTATGCTGGGCCACGCTTTGCAATGCACCACTGTAGGCCACGATCACTTGGTGTTCACACAATGGCGCATGTCTCATTTTTTTAAATATGTATTTTCAGGGTGTCTACTATACGATTAAATGCATCATTCATCTGAAAACATCGTACCTAAAATACTACAATTATTATAAGTAAATCAATAAACTTGAAAGTTGTAGGTGACAAACTAAACAATGGCCCATTGACACCACAGGCCACGCTACGCCACGATTCCTTTGAAGTGTGCCCGAAAAACCGACAACTTTCCGATTGCGCGCCACGGTTGACAATTGTCCGCCATCATACGCCATTGCCCCGTGTACACAATGGCGATGGCCTGTCGTGGGCCAGCATGGGCCATTGTGTACTGGGGACTTTAGGAAGGTAGGAATAGATTATTGCAGTTGGTCAGAAAGGAATTCTCCTACTGAATAATAGCTTTTACTTATCAATAGTGATTTTAGTTTCTTACAAAATTATGCTCGGGTAGTTTATTATAAATTCTGATCATTCTAAAGTTCGGGCTTTTACTCACTGATGTTAAAGTGGTAGAAGGGAGGATAAGCTTATTCTTATTTCTTCTATTATAGTTTGAGTGCAAGTCTGCATTTGATTTAAATAACATTCTATATTTCTTTACAAAAATAGACGCCTGGAGAATATAGATAGCCGGGAGGGTTAGTATCTTCTTTTCAACAAAATGAGGTCTACAGCTCTCACGATATTTTATATTTAGCAGAATCCTAATACATTTTTTTTGCATTATAAATAACTGGTCAAACTCCACACATTCGGCCCATAGGACTATTGCGTAATTAAACCAACCATAGGCATAGGCATAGTAGGCAGAGAGTGCTGTCTCGTAGTTAGTATTCGGTTTAAGTAAACTAAGCGCATATACAAACTGGGAAAGTTTGGTTTTTATTTTTTGTATAATAATATGCACCTTCCAGTTCAAGTTCGTGTCTAGAGAAATTCCTAAGAGGTTGAAATCATTTGTTTCTTTTATATCTAGGGTTTTTGACAGTTTGCCAAGGTTTACTGGTTTTTTTTAAATAAATTAAATAATTCCTAAATTGCATTATTTTAGTTTTTAGTAAATTAATCTCTAGGTTGTGGTCTAGGAGCCAGTTAGTACATTCATCGAATGTTTTTGTCAGATATTCGTTATCCACTACAGAGGTGCTGCAGAGAGGCATCGTCTGCAAAAAGGACGCTAGTTGTCTTTATATGTATACTCTGGAAGGTCATTTATGTATAACAAGAATAGAATACATCCGAGCACGCTACCTTGTGGTATTGAAGTATTTATAATTTTAATGTCAGATTTTATATTCTCTAATTGACAGGTGTTTTCGTTTAAGTGTTCTATTTGGACAAATTGCTTTCTATTACATAAGTAGGACCTAAACCATTCGAGGGCTACTCCTCTAATTCCACATCCGTTAAGTTTTTGTAAAAGTATTTTATGACAGACTTTATCATACGCTTTTGACATATCTAAGAATATTCCGATGGCGTATTTCTTTTCGTTCAATATATTAAAGACATTTTGTACATAATTATATACCGCTAGGGTGGTCGAACGTTTTTTCCTAAATCCATATTGTAGTTGGTTAAAAACACCGTATTTTTCTAAAAAATTGTAAACTCGATTTGCCATTGATTTTCAAAAATGTTAGATATCGTAGATAGAAGTGCTATGGGCCTGTAGCTTGAAGGGTTTTCAGGATTACATCCTTTCTTTAGAATACTTAGGTTTAATTTTTGCTAGTTTTAACATATCCGGGAAGGCACCCTCATCAAACGATTGGTTTATCAATTTGGTTAATGGTGGTGTGAGTTCATGGACACAACGCTTTACTAAAGTTGGAGTGAGTTCATCAACACCGAAGCTATGTTTATTTCCTAGGGATTTTATAATACCTACTAATTCTCGCTCATTAACTGGTCTTAGATACATCGAGTTAGTTGACATTGCATGTGTAAGTTCTGGTTTCTTACGCGTTTTAATACTCACAAAGTAAGGGAAATCGGTGACCGCAGCCGGGACGCCGCCGGCCACCCTGGAGCCCTGCGCCTCCGCCCGGCGGATGCGCTCGGCCTGCGGGATGCCGACGTGCTCGTGGTAATACAGCTGGATGGGTTCCACGGCGAGCGCCGCGCATACCTGGACCGAAATATCATATTTATCTACTTTGACTTCGTGGGTTTGATTCAAAGTCAAACATACTTTATTCAGTAAAATCACAAGGATCATTTAGAATCGTCTTACATACTAGGTGATTCTAGGTGCCAGTTCCACGCGACACCCTTGGCACCCTTGATACCCTTCAATATAATAGTTAAAGAAACACGTAGCTATAAGCCCACTTACTTTAATATTTAATTTTCTCATGTGATTTCTTTGTTGGTCCTAAATAAATAAATAAATAAAGACTTAATGGGCTGTAATTAGATTATAAATTATAATATAATATAATAATTTAATGTACTTACTTATCCAAAAGTTTTCAATGTAAGTATGTAAGTCCCTAAATTTTGAAACATTTTATAAGTAAGTACTATATTTTTATACATTATAATAAAGAGGAGGCCTATACTCAGCAGTGGGTGCCAACGAGCTGAAATGATGATGATGATGATTATACTATAAGATCTTTATACATACTTACCTACACAATTTTACAATAAATAAATAATTCATGGTATCGACATAAGTAGGTACTTTATGGTGGGGTAGCTTACCGAAGCCAGCACCAGGAGCACACTCTTCATGTTGATTCAGGAATTACTGAATTACAAATTATCTATAGCTCTTTTATAAATACTTATTAGTTAATCACTAGTGATAAGCCTCGGCTTTGCTCGTTAACTAGTTTAAGTTCTAAAAACACGAAATGCAATAGGTAGGTACATACATAGTCATAATTCAATAAGTACATAATGGTTTAAAAAAATAACCGTCATAAAAAAAAATCTTTAAGTAAGTAGGTACCTACTGATCATTTTCTTTATAGTGTCAACTAACTTGCGAAAACTTATAAGTGGTCCATAGTTATAATTTTAGATTCGAAATATGTAGTTTACATTGTGACTGTTTGTTTTCCTGGGAAATTAAAATAAATAAATACTTGTTAAAAACATAATAGCTATTTTAAACTTCATACGACATCTTATATACTTTATCTTACTTTTACAATTACTATCTCATCATCTTACCTGTCGACCGGTGACATTCTATGAAAATCACTTACAAGGATTAAAATTACAAAGATTGGAAAATAGGATTTAAATTATCGATATGTAGCTAAGTAGTTTATCTAGCTATATTACACACAGTTGCTTGTGTAATTACGAGTAGGTACCTATACCTACTCAGATATAATTACGAGTAGGTACCTATACCTACTCAGATACTTTCAACACGAATCGAACTAAAAAAAAAATTAAACTTCGCCCCGTAGTTAAATGAAACGAAAAAAAAAATTGTACAAAAACTAAATACTTAATACAATACAGTACATTACATTATAGATATATTATTTTTGTATGTAGGTATGTATTTATAATTTGTATTTGTATGTATTTCTAACACAATGTGGGTATTAGAATAATTATAACTAAAATAGGTAATACCTAAAGTCTTAAATATAGGAAATGGAAAAGATATAGGGTACGATTAATTGGATAAGTAAATCGATCGTGTAATCGTCTACCTGGCAGGTACCTACTTAGTACTACGCCTCAAAGTTGATTGAGTGAGTGTGATACGATATCGATATCACTCGCCCGCACAGTAGCCTAGCCGACGCATTTACATTACAATCGAGTTTAGTTCCTGAATGCTTAGTCCGAGGTTGCATTTTAAAACTCCCTACTAGAGTCGTCTCTCGGATATCCATAAAAAAATATGAGGATATCCGATTGACGACTCTCGGATCGAGAGTAGGGAGTTTTAAATGCAACCTCGCATGATCTCTGACACGCGCACAAGCCGCGTAAAAAAATGGTGACAGCGATGAACAACCTTTTTGAGCATTGTTGAAGTATACATAGTAACAAACATCCAAACACTGAACAAACATCAGAGTTTGCTATCACAAAATTATTTATTCTCAGTGAGTAACTAACCGACCCAGAGGGATTAGTCCGAGGTTGCATTTTAAAACTCCCTACTCTCGAGCCGAGAGTCGTCTCTCGGATATCCATAAGTACAAAAATATAAGGACATCCGAGAGACGACTCTTGGCTCGAGAATAGGGAGTTTTAAAATACAACCTCGGACTAAGCCCTCTGGGTCGGTTAGTTACTCACCTCAGAAAGGCAAATCTACTGTAAGCTGTCACACAGCCAGTCAATTGCAACTTTGATTTGATTTAAAATAACCCCTTTAAACCGGGAAAACTTATTTTTATTCCCAAAAATCAGCCAACGCAAGCAGGCAACGCAGGGCGTAAACTAACTAGAATAAGATAAGACTAATTATACGAATGGGGTGTCGTGGGATGTTAGCGACCTACTCTGCCAGCCGGCCTGTCTGACAGGCGGTAGAGTAGGAATTAAATTCGTTTACAACCCACAAACTCTCACCAGTGGCTCCTAGTAGCTGTCGTGCATGCAGCGGCCACACCCCGGTAACCACATCGGCTTGTGGGCTAAACCTGGTGAGGGGGGACTTACTGCTTTGGTAATAAGTCCTGACGGCTGTCTCCCGTCTAGTGCAATTAACCTCGGCCCTTGGCAATCCACCTACGGTGGCGAGGCAAGTCGATGACAGAGTCTTTTTTAGTGGTCACCGACTACCACTTTAACAAGTATACCCAAGGAGGGTTGACGTCAGGCAGGCGGCCGGTCATAAAAAAATACTAGCCAAAACCTCTACAACATGGATTTGAATAAATATGGAATGCGCGATAATGTTAGGGCGTACCCCCCAGGCGACGCGCAGGTGCAGCACCCGGCGCCTGTGGGAAATGGACAAGGGTTGTCGTACCAGGGACGGGTGCGACGTAAGAAGCAAGTCCGGGAAGTAAGAATGAGGATGGCAAGTTGGAATATAGGAACGATGACTGGAAGAGGAAGAGAGCTAGCGGATGTTTTAGAAAGGAGACGTATAAATGTTGCATGTTTGCAAGAGACGAGATGGAAGGGGACGAAAGCAAGGGAAATTGGAGTGGGATATAAGTTCTTTTATTCTGGAGGTGATGGGAAGAGAAATGGAGTAGGAGTAGTTTTAGATAAAGATTTGAAAAAATGTGTGATGGATGTTAACAGAGTGAATGATCGTATTATAGTAGTTAAGGTAATGTTAGATAATCTAATTGTGAACATAATGAGTGTATATGCGCCTCAGGCTGGATGTATGGATGTAGTGAAAGAGAGATTTTGGAAGGACTTAGATACGGTTTTAATGGGTATTCCGCAGAGTGAGGGTATTTATATTGGAGGGGATTTTAACGGGCATGTAGGAAGAATGAAAAGTGGGTTTGAAAGTGTGCATGGAGGATGGGGTTACGGAAATCGGAACCCGGAGGGCGAAACACTGCTGCAGGCTGCCATCGCATTTGATCTAGCGATTGCAAATACCTATTTTCAAAAACAGGACCAACACCTTATTACGTACAAAAGTGGCAACCACAATACACAAATTGATTACTTCCTCTTAAGAAAAAGCAATATTTGCACTGTAAAGGAATGCAAAGTCATACCGGGTGAACCGTTATCATCTCAGCATAGGCTGCTGTTATTGGAAGTAAAGATGACTTTGCAAAAAGCCAGACTTAAGCCTAAGCCCCCACCAAAAGTGAAATGGTACATGCTAGAGAAAGAAGATTGTGCGGAAATTTTTCGAAAGATTGTGGTTGATAAAATGATTGAGATGGATGTAAGAATTGAAGGAATGTCAGTGAATGATTGTTGGAATGAAATGGCTTCGTGTATAAGGAATGCTGCGAAGAACACTTTTGGTGAGACAAAAGGCAAGGGTAAAATTGATAGGGATACATGGTGGTGGAATGAGGATGTGCAAAAGAGTTTGAAAGAAAAGAAGAATGCTTTTAAGGATTGGAAAGGCGTAAATGTTAGTGACCCAAGGTTGAAAGAGCAAAAAAAAGTGGCGTATGATGTATGCAAGAAGAGAGCAAAGAAAGAGGTAGCTATAGCAAGAAGTAAGGCCCAGGACAAGCTGTATAAAAACCTAGACAGTCCCCAAGGGCAAAAGGACCTATACCGACTTGCTAAAACACGAGAGAAGAATGCTAGAGATATAACACATATGAAATGTATAAAAGACGAAAATGGAAGGGTTTTAATGCAAGATGAAGAAATAAAAGTTCGCTGGAAGAGATATTTTGAATGTTTAATGAATGAAGAGAATGTTTGGAGTGGAGAGCTAGGGAACGTAGCAATAAATTCTGGTTTGGTAGATGAAATAAGTGTGAATGAAGTTAAAATGGCTGTCCAGAGTATGAAAAATGGCAAGGCGATTGGTCCAGATGGTATACCAGTAGAAGTATGGAAGTTTCTGAAAGCGGATGGATGGAAGTGGCTGACTTTATTCTTCAACAAGTTGTTACAAGAAGAGGCGATCCCGAATGAGTGGTGCAGCAGCTCACTGGTGCCCATTTTCAAAAACAAGGGTGATGTACAAGACTGTAACAACTACCGAGGAATAAAGCTCATGTCACATAGCATGAAAGTTTGGGAAAAGGTTATTGATAGGAGAATGAGAGATGAATGCTCGATTAGCCAGAACCAATTTGGTTTTATGCCAGGACGGGGGACGACGGATGCAATTTTTGCACTACGCCAGCTCTGCGAAAAATACCGAAGTGCGCATAAGAACTTGCACCTGGTCTTCATAGACCTAGAAAAAGCGTACGATCGAGTCCCCCGGAAGGTTTTATGGTGGGCTTTGAAAGAAAAAGGAGTGCCAGGGAAGTATGTTAGACTTGTGAATGCGATGTATGCAGGAGCACGAACAAACGTCAGGTCCGAAGCCGGAGTCACCGACGAGTTCGATGTGGCTGTAGGCTTGCACCAGGGATCGGCTTTAAGCCCCTATTTGTTCCTCCTGGTAATGGATGCTTTGACATCAGACATACAGGAGGAGGCACCCTGGTGCATGCTGTTCGCCGACGACATAGTTCTTGTCGGAGAGGATGCAGCCGAGGTACAAAGCAGACTGGGAAAATGGCAAGAGAAATTGGAGAGAGTAGGCCTCAAGATCAGCCGCACTAAAACGGAACATCTTTTCTGCGATTTTAGTGGCTCCTCCAATTTCTCTCCAATTGCCTTAGACGGTGTAATCCTACCAGTTTGCTCCGATTTCAAGTACCTTGGCTCGCTCCTCCAAAACGACGGCAATATTGACCGAGATGTATGTAATAGAATGAATGCGGGATGGATGAAGTGGCGACAGGTCTCTGGGACAATATGCGACCCACGAATGCCCCTTAAGCTCAAGGGGAAAATTTACAAGACAGTCATCAGACCTGTCACCATGTATGGATCAGAATGTTGGGCAACGAAGAAGACGGATGAAAGAAAAGTGCATGCTTCTGAGATGCGAATGTTAAGATGGATGTGTGGAGTGACGAGGCTAGATAGGATAAGGAACGAGTATGTCAGAGGAAGTTTGAAAGTGGCGCCTGTTATTGAAAAAGTGAGGAGTGCAAGATTAGCGTGGTATGGACATGTTATGAGGAGGGATGAAAATCATATTACGAAGAAAGTTATGAGTGTGAGCGTGTCTGGATATGCAAGTAGAGGAAGGCCGAAAAAGAAGTGGCTGGATTGTGTGAAAGAGGATATGAATGTGAAAGGAGTAGACTCAGAGTTGACGAATGATAGGAGTGAGTGGAAGAAAAAAACATGTTGTGCCGACCCCACGTAACGTGGGATAAGGGCAGGGGAATGATGAGTTAGAGTAATGTAAATAAAGAAGTTTACTAATAAAAGTGTGTTATTGGACTTGACTCATCTTAATCGGCTAAGAATACGACATACGTTATACGATATACGTTGCTACTTGCGACACAGTATTTTATTTATACTTTATTGTTATTTTTATTTATTTATACTTTATTGTACACGTTGAGACAAAAAATACATATGGAAAATTATATACAAAGGCGAGCTTAACCCTAAAAGAGTTTTCTACCAGCAAACCTTAGAGGATAGAGAGAGCTGATTATTAAGTGGGTATAGGTGTATACAAAAAAAAAATGAAAAAGGAAAGATAATTAAATTTTATAACTAACATTTAAATTAAATATAAATAAAATTAAGCTAAATAAATAGATATAATACATACAAATATACATACTATTAGAAACAAAGATACATATGCTAAATTATTATTGTTTGTATTTAGTACTTATAGTACTAAATACAAACAATAATAATATATTATAAGGATAGATAGTGCTCTTTAACTCTATGCTTAAAAATACCAAGAGATGGACTTGCTCGAATATAATGAGGAAGGGTATTCCAAAGCTTTACCGCGCGAGCTGTGAAGGAGTCACCATAACGACTGGTGGAGTAGGAAGGAGTTTTAAGGAGTAAGGATTTGGAAGTTCTGCAAAGGTCTTCACGAGGAACTAGAAAAACAAAGCGCTCACGGAGGTAAGAAGGAGAAAGAGGGTTATACAAAACGTTAAAAAGAAGCGAAAGAACGTGGAGATCTCGTCTGCGACGGATAGGAAGCCACTTTAACTGAGATCTGAATTGTGAAACGTGGTCAAACTTCCGCAGACCGAAGATAAAGCGGATACAAAGATTTTGAAGACGTTCCAGTTTGTTAAACAATTCCTCCGTGATATCAAGGAAGCAGACATCAGCATAGTCCAGAAGGGGAAGCATAAGGGTTTGAGCTAGAGTAGTTTTCGTTTCGAAGGGTAAGAACTTTTGGAGACGCTTGAGAGATTGGAATGTATAATGGACCCGCTGACTTATAGAGTTAACATGATTTACCCATGAAAGCTGACTGTCAAAAATCACACCTAAATTCTTGGCATTGGCAGAAAAACAGATTGGAATGCCATCATAGGTAATCGGAGGAACAGTTGACCGATTTACTAAGTTCAACATAAAAGGGCTCCCGAAAATGATAGACTGAGACTTGAGAGGATTGACTAAAAGGCCAAAATCTTTAGCCCAAGAAGAAATAGAGTTGAGATCAGAGTTAATACGATGGATTCCTTCAGAAATCTCATCAGCTTTAAACTGACAATAAATTTGAAGGTCGTCCGCGTAAAGGTGAAACTGCGTGGAAAGAACTTGCGTGATAGAATTAATAAAAACTGAGAAGAGAAGGGGAGAAAGAACTCCACCTTGAGGCACACCAGCAACAATGTCGCACCAGTCCGAGCAAGAATCATCTGAGCGGACACACTGAGAGCGACCAGTCAGGTACGAACCAAACCAAGAGACCACTACGGGGGACATATTGAGGGAAGAAAGAACGGCAAGAAGGATATCATAGTCAATAGAATTAAAGGCGCTACTGAAATCTAAAAGTACTAGGACAGTAAGGAGTTTGTTGTCCATGCCCCAGCGAATGTCATCTGAAACTTTAGTTAACGCACTCACAGTACTGTGGCCTGGGCGAAAACCGGACTGATATGGACTCAGCAAGAAATGTTTGGAGAGAAAGAAAGAGAGTTGATTGTGAACTGCATGTTCCAAGATTTTAGACAAAACTGGTAAGATGGAGATGGGCCGAAGTTGTGAAATAGCAGAAGGATTAGATACCTTAGGAAGGGGGATAACAAAGGCTTTTTTCCAAATGGAAGGAAAGGTGCTAGTATTAAAAGAATAGTTTATGATGTGAGTGATATATACAAAATATATTAATATATAAAAAAAGAAATATATTATTTAATTTTTAGACTTTACAAGTCTGCAAAAAGGGCCTCCTACACTCACCAGTTTGCCAGAAACAAAACACTGCACAAATAAGAAATACTTCTAAGTAAAGAAAAACACATTACAAATACATAACAAACACATTACAAGTCATAGAAAACTAGACAGAGCCTTGGAGAAAAAAAAAAAAAAAAAAAAAAAAAAAAAAAAAAAAAAACTTAATAAACTTAGGTAGAAATAAATCAAAAGTATTGCTTGCCAGAAAGATACATTTTTGATTGATTGAATTAGTTATGACAGCAGCCTAAACAAAAACAAGAAGGTGAAGACACGAAAACGTCACAATGTCGTATCACTACTGTCATGTCACAAAAAAATACAAAACAAAGAACAATCCGAGAATATCCTACCATACAAATATTGCAAATAAAATTTTGAAAAAAATACTAAGTAGGTCATATGCAATGCTACCAAATTATGAAGTACATAGCGACGAAGCCTAAGAACTGGCCGCTCACTTCGCTCCGCGCCTAGTTTTGGATTCAACCTTTCCGGCCTTCTCTGAAGCGAGCGTGGAGGATTTCCCCTTACTCTGGGCCGTGCTAGGAATCCTTTTCTCCGGTATAGACTGTGCGGCAACTTGCACGGACAGCAGTGGTTTCAGCTCGGCCATAGTTTCAATCCTCAAGCGTTTCTTGTCAGGCAACAGGATGACAATCTTGCCTTCAGAGGTCCAACACTGCTTTATACCGAAGTGTTTACGAGCTGCAGTGAAAACTTCATGTCTTGTCTTTGTCAAGAACTCAGACAGAGTGATCCCGGTGCCTTTAAGTGAGGTCTTAGCATTCCAAACCAAACTACGGTCCTTGAAGCTGGCAAAGCGTACCATGACTGGACGCGCTCTACTGGCGTCAGTCCCCAGGCGGTGGCAAGCAGATAGATCTCATCAATGAAATCTGTCATTTTAAATTGGTCGTTTAATATCTTGACTATCAAGTTCCCAGCGGTAGAATCATTGGTTTCTGGAATGCCATGGAAAAGGAGCACCTTTCTGCGTGAAATCATCTCTTGACGATCCATGCCCTGAACGAGTAGCTCCAACTGTGATCTCATCATGCCAAGTGTTTTCCATATAAGTGATTTGAAATCAATAAACTCACGTGACAGTGTATCCAGGTCCTTATGAGCAATAGGATCAATGCTGGAGAACTTCTTTAGATCCATCTCATACTGATGCATTCTCGCATCAAAAGTGCCAGCAAGCTCCTCCATGTTAGATGACATCTTTGTATAGAGATCCATATTTGTGTAAAATGCAGTAGTGTTTTGGGTGATTGGAGAGGAAATAGTTATACTGGTGAGTGGGGGAGGGTTTCTACTTTAGTTATAAAGAAACTTAGGCATAAATCTTAACTTTAAGATATATAAAATTAATAAATTAGTAGGAGCTCAAATTGATTAATGTTTACACTCAAACTACCCACAAAGAAGGATTATAAGGAAGGAAGTATTTTACTTCTGCAAGTATCATCGTTTTTATGTTTTTAAGATTTATATTGTTCCCAAATAAATACTAATTTGATTTGATTTGATAAACCAAAAACGACCGCATTGTTTATTAATTTAATACCAACATAAGAAATGTTTTCTAACGCTGAACTTTTTGCACGCGCACACCAAACCTGTCAAATGTGACAGCAACCGGAAGTAGCTAGATTAGTTATCCAAAAGATGGCTCATTCCGGTTATAGGTAACATGCAGTAGTTGTTTACTTACATACTTATTATCTTCAAAAGATAATGTCCATTAAATAAGCGTAGTATTTGTTTAAATAAGGATTTGTAATTAAAAGAAATATCTTGATGAAAAAGCGCGAAATAAAAAACAAGACGTGTGGCACTCGGGGACTGCCGCGGTAAAGCTATTGCATAGCATTTTTTGCGGGATTACGCATGCGCAGTGTTAGGTTATTTTCGTTACGGAATTTCTTTTCAGGCCTTGAACGAGTAGACCGAATCCAGAAATTCAGTAACGAAATAACCTAACACTGCGCATGCGTGAAAAATGCTATGCAATAGCTTTACCGCGGCAGTCCCCGAGTGCTACATTTTATTTTTTTACATTATCTATAGGTTTGCTTTACTATGTAGTTAAAAAAATATTTTTATTAATATATTATGTAGGTACTTAAATATACTTATTTTCTCTTTGTTTATGTATTAAGAAGAAACAGAGCGTAATTGTACTGAAATACCTGTAGGTCGTAGGTATATCAGAATTATTAGATACCTACTATAGTTCAACTGTTTCATAGTATTTTCTATGCTGATGTACATTTATTGTAAATACTGTAATAGTCGTAAGTTTGTTTATAAATACATACATAAAGTGTTTATTACTATTGTAACAAATGTAAAAAATACCTGTGCATATACATAATAGGTAGTTAGTTAGGTCTTTACCTAAACTCAGGTAGGTGATTTGAAGATTTGGAGTCTGACAAGAAAAGTTTGATAGGTAAGTAATAATATATTTATATTTTTTTTAATATAGACAGACAGGCCAACAGAATGACCATCCTTAAAAACGTTATTTACTTAATATCCTATTTTCCTAACGTCAATAGACGTCCTGTAACAATAAAGTTATCGCATTCCGCACGTGACCTTAACAATTAATACTAAAATGAAAAAATACAAATAAAGCTGTTTGCACACGACCCAAGCCGCTCTACTTCCGTTGGTACAAAGAGTTTGGATTCTTTTGTTGGCATTACGTTGTTCCGGCTCATTTTGAGTTGCGGCCTCTTTTGTACGTCACGTTTTGGTTACTATAAAAAGTAGAAACATTTTTTTCCTTGCTTTAGCATAAGCAAGAATTATTCAGCACTAAGAAATTAATTTGACGACGGCAAGATAACCCTACTTTTATTATGTAAGTAAGTACGTGTTTTGATTACAGTCAACATAAACTAACATCAATTAATCAACATTGATTAATTATTAGCCGATATTTCGGTACAGTTGCATGTATCATGTATCATGTATCATGTATCATGTATCATGTATCATGTATCATGTATCATGTATCATGTATCATGTATCATGATCACGAGTCGAACTCGTACTAAATCAAATTTACAAACCATGCAAAATATCCTGTTCAGAAATAAAACTTTACTTTATTTACAAACTTACGGCTATTACAGTATTTACATACTGAACACAGGTATTATATAAAATACATAAGAAAAAGTTGAGCTATCAACAGACCGTTGCAAACGAGCTATAGACAGCTCAACTGGTCCAAATTAGTACCAATCGGAAGTGTACCCAAGATACTGGCTGCATTGCTGCGCGAAATAAAACTAGGGTCAAATATTAATTCTTTTGAATTATATACATATATTCTTAATAACTTTTAAGACACCGGATGCACCATAAACAAAGCCACGTATTGTTTTCTAAGCAGCTCAATAAAACCGGAAACAAATAATCAATAGAGAGTCCATCTCAAACACGCGGACAACCATTACATAAAAAACTATTTTGTCTGTCCTTCCGTTAGGAGCGGAAGTTGATTGTAAAATCAGAATCTTTGTCAATACTTCAGTTAAATAACTTGTATACAGGCTGTTCAAAAGCTAGATTTCGGTATTGCATTTTATCCTACTTAATCCCCAAAGAGTAAATAAGGTCAGTGTGGGTAAGTCCGTCTAAGCTCTAAGTCCGTCTAGTGGCAATAACTTCCGTTTTTGAATAGCTAGAGCCATATAACTCGGTTGGTAAAACAGTATCATTGAGTTAGTTCGAACTAGGGATAATAGATGTCGCTAACATCTTAATGTTGGAAAAAATTTGACAACCAATTTTTTCCGCGAAATTAACTTGAAGTTGAAGTTTGACGTCTCGTCGAAAAACGAAAAAAAAGGTGTGAAATCTAAGGAGTTTTCTGAGTATCCGTGATAACGTAGGCCATTTACAGATTCGGGAATGTATATCTGGTGTCCGATTCAAAAATAACGCATTAGTTTCGTAATTATAACAAATAGAAAAAATCCAAGCTTCAAATGTTATAGTTGGGAAGTCCGTCTACTATACATAAGGCAAGTCCGTTATATGCCGGTCTTGCCTTAATTCCAGATATTGTCAACCTTTTTAGTAGTTCAAATTTTATAATTATTTTATACTGTTTATTCAACTTGTAAGTATTATTCGCCTGTCTACGAAAGTGAACTCTTTTCAGGGTTAAGCTTGCCTCTGTAAATCTAATCTATTTAAGTTTATTTTTCTGTAGTTACTTTGTGTATAATAAATAATTAAGTGAAAGATGCACTGGTATGTTTGCAAGAGGACTAGCATCACCTATAAGTATTCTTTAAAAGTTTATAAATTGTGAATACATACATATTTTGAAAGCATGGAACTAGCCAACCTTTTTTTTTAGTTTCTGATTTTTTATACCTGACTCATGTAGCATATCATGTCGGACTTTGTGAACATTTATCGTTTTAACAAAGATTTGATTTAGAAAATTATCCCATACTCATTTATTTCGTACTGGCAGAAAGTGTTATAAATGTAGCTACAGATCCGGCAATAGTTTGCCACACTATTTCTAAATTCATACATTACATTATTAACGATTACTTGTTTACAAATAAAGATTCTTGTGTATAGATTTGTATGTTATTGACAAAAAAAATCGTAAGTGGGTACTTTGTGAAAATGTTTACAACCACTGAAAGTACATCATCAGCAAAGATATGCCGGACTTGCCCTTGATTTTAATAATTTTATTTTTCTTTAAAAGTATACCTTATAGTCACACGTTTAAAACACATATTTCAACGGCAGCTTTTCATCATTTATCGATAAGGTTTTCATACTTATTGGCTCACTAGTTACGATTTTATTGCTACTAGACGGACTTGCCTCAAACTGGTTGGGAAGTCCGTCTAAATGCCTACTTTACGAAAAAATGCTATAAATCTGAAGACAATTACAATTAACCCTACTTTTAGATAGATATAGAAAGATAAATGTAATACCAATATTTTCCGACTACTTAAAGTAACTAATAAATTTTATTTCGATTTTTAAAGTTAAATTGAAATTCAATTTAAGAAAACTATGCCGGACTTGCCCACACTGACCATATAAAAAAAAAATAGTTCGGTCTGATCAGAATAAAACACTTAATATGTAAAATACCGAAAATAATTTATAAAGAGGCTATAACTATTTATATATGATGCAATGATGCTGATTAAAATTTGAAATAATCATAGATCGATTCACAATTACAATAATTATAATAAACAAGGGGGGGCTATCCAGCAACTCATCTGTATTCCGTGGCATTTTTGTAGACTGACGACGTGACTGAGCTTTATAAAATTATGACTGAGCTGTAAAAAATGTCGATTTGGGCATGACCTACCTGATTTGAGCATGGCCTACCTGATTTTTCGTTAATTCTATCAAACGGTATGAAAATCTATCATTTACAATTTCAATAAAAGACGAAGAAGAAAACTGAACTGCAATTTGATCAAATAACAGTTCAAAAACATTTCAGTCGTCAGGATACCCCCCCCCCCCCCCCCTCCCCCAGACATAATATGTAGTTTACGCAAACAACCTACCCCAGATTATAAACACCCTATAATGAAGGAGTATATCGTAAAAATAGTTTTTATAGCTTCCCGAACAATATTCATAATGTTGCTTCCTCCCTTTTGTGCAGGATGTCGGCTCAGGAAGGATGTTGGATGTTGGTCAGTGTTCCTTCGGTAATAGGATTAAAAAGTAAAAAAAAACTCTTTTGTTTGTATACTTTTATCTCGATTTTATGTTTTGTACGAAAAATTAACTTCACATAAAGTTAATTTATTACGTAAAATATAATGTTATGTTAACCTAACCTAACACTATATTTGTCTTAAATATACGAACCTAGACACACATGGCAAAAAATAACTAATAAGTATTTCTCAAAAAATAGTACAATTTTAAATATGTAAAGTCGTTGACTGATTCCAATACATTATAATTGGATTTTAGTGAATAACATTTGCTTACGCTATTCTAAGACGAAATAGACTATAAATCAAAAATGTCAAAGAGCTATAAGTACTTACAAAACTTAAAGACCAACAAAAAACCAGTAAAATTTTAAGTATGAAAGCAACAAAAATATCCCTAATCTCTTAATTAGGGAAAAGGTCGTCTCAAAACGTCTCGAAGTCTGCCATTTATCTAAATATACGTTTGCGCGGGAAACCAAAATACCGACGGAAACGCAAGTCCCTAATTATCATGAAATAGATACATATCTTAAATCCCTAAACTTTGAAAGCAATATATTTCTTATCTCTTAGGTTAAATAGTCCCTTTTTCAGTAACACCAAATTGAAGTAAAGACGTATTCTTTGAAACGATGTGTGCGGAAACGATTTGTTTCGGACCACATGCTGACAGGCAGGATGCGAGAAATTCATTATCGATTTTAAAAGCAAAATTGACTGTGCCTTTCCAACAAATTCGAAATTCTATTGGTGTGAAAGAGACAGAAAACACCCGCATCCGGACAGCTAAGCTAAGGCGCATGCTTGCGAATAAAAATAAAGAACCAAAGCAACCTTAGTACTACCACGTACCGTTATCAAATGTGCCCTATTCGGTTGAAATACAATTGAAATTGGTATGTTTAAATGATGTACTTTGGCTCTTTGTTCATGAGTGGTTGTAAACATGCGCTCATTCATAAAATTCCGAAATGTCTAGTATATTTTAAAAGGTTTCGGATAGCCGCAGCGAGCGGACGTATGTTCTTGTAATATTATCTTTCTGATACGTGATCGTGATTATAGTTTTGTGAGGACAAGGATTGTTCTACTGAAATTATTTTCGATAAATGGTGAGTGTTTCATTTTGTAATTTATTAACACTTAGGATTCGATTTTATAAGCAATTTAGCGAATATTTGTATTAATATTTATAGTATTTCATTTGATTTTACAATAACATGTTTCATTTTTAGGAGAGGTATTTTTACACTTTGTAATTAAAAAGTTTCATGGTTAGAAAGTTTCTTTCAAAGATTAGAAAAATATCTTGTGTTACTATTTTTATAAAGAAAAACTTTAGACTATGATTGCAATACTGTGAGCAACTAGAATTAAAGTAGCTTATGTTATTATTTAAGTAAGCAATGGGCAATTTCTTAAAATGTGCAAATTTTGTAAATTAGGTCTCGATTTCTTGTTTGGTTTTTAGCAAGTTTTAATTTTAATTTTCTAATCGTCATTGACAAGTATTTCTGAAAACACATTTTTCAAGATTACTACTACTCTTTAATCTTATTGACTTTGAAGTATTTCAGAACCCAAAAAAAAAAAGAAATCATTAAAATCGATTCATAATGAGCGATTTTCCAGGGAGTGTTCTTATAATACACGATAGATGGCGCTCAACGTCAAATGCATTTCAATGTCAATTGTCAACACAAAAAGTTTTCATATTTTATCTGTGGTGTGAAATTTTTGTCCTAGAAAAAAATCAAAACTGTTTGACAAAAGCTAAAAGTCTTCAATCGTGGCAGAAATCAGAAACCAGTATACAGTCTGTTGTCGTCAAAAGTAAAATCCACAAGAAGGTACACGAATGCTAAAATAAAAGCAAACAAAATTTATCAAAACGCTGAATACACCGAAACGGACGTGACAGGATGATAATGACAGCTACACGACAGAGCTACCAATAGATTATACAGATAAAAAAGAGAGGGATTTTGATACACTATTTGTCTACTGCCATCTATCGACTATTTTTGAACTATTTTTTTTTTTAAAAGCCATTTGGAAAATCGCTCATTAGCGCAATAATAGCGTAACATTCTCAAACAAAAACAACATACAGTCGAAACGAAAAGTCAGTTAAGACATATAATTCGTACATTTTTTGACGATCTACACAAACATAGACAAAGCATTTTTACACACATGTACACATAATTTGTATTGTTGGCAATTTCTGGCACACAGTGGTTTCCCGCCATTATCTGACAGCTGTTTTTTCCCGCGGTCTTTGACTTCCGGCCACAGACAATAGAAAGATATTAGCTGTTTCCTTTACCCAGTTACTTGCTAGAGTCTGTCAAGCGAAAGATGGCCCTGATAAATCGCGGCAAATTCAAAAACTATTAGTATGGCAATAGTATATCATCTACTTATTCATAATCATCATCAAAAATTATGTAAGTATATTTATTTAGAATAATATCAAAGTATCAAATTATGTAATTCCAAGTTATCCTATTATTTAATGTATTGCCATAATAATAGTTTTTGAATTTGCCGCGATTTATCAGGGCCATCTTTCGCTTGACAGACTCTACTGCAAATTACAAAACCAACCTATGTACGTATGTAATAGTATTTATGTACTTAAAGTACATTCATAAAATGTTATAGTTTACAAGTTAATTACCCTATTTTATTCCCATTTAGTATTATTATTTCTATTTCTACACCACCGTCCGCTAACGTTCCTGTTAAATCCAGTCCATCCCAAGGTTGTCTGGAAGAGATCGCTCATAGTGATAAGACCGCCCATTGTATATCTCGATTTCGTTCAATTCTTTGTTCAATTTGTATTTTTAAATGAAGTGATGTGCAATAAAATGTTTTCTATCTATCTATCTACCCCCAAACTGAAATGTTGCTCACATAAATCTAGTGGTTCTGCTAGAAAAGCAGCATCTTGTGTAAAATCAAGTTCTGAGTACATCTCAAACTTGATTGAAATCTGTCCTAATAACGCTACAGCAAACTTCCCATATTTTTCCCCACGCCCCTTTTTTACTTTTTATTGTAATATAAAATGGAGTGCTAAGCATGGCTCTAGTTTTAAAAGTAATCAGTCGATACATAAAGCTACAACAAACTTCCCCCTTTCCATTGAACCATAATGACTTACTAAGTACCTAGATTACCACTGAGGTGGTATTAAAGAGTTTTCTATCTGTCTAATCTATGCCACTTGAAAATGTAAAGTAAGATCTTCCCGCCATTGTCTGACACCGGAAGTACCGCCGACAGAAATCGCGGGAAACTTTACAATAGGCCAATTAGCACGAAACTGTTTCCGAATACGATGTGAATTCTATAAAATTATAGTTTGAGCGTGCGAAAGGAAATTATGTGGGTTTTACTTCATGTTGAGCTGAATTGTTAACGTTTAGAAACTGTACGAAAGAAATGTTATAAAGTAATGAATACATTTCTCTATAAATTGTTCTTTATAGAGAATCAATACAGTTAAAAAAAAATGATCTTAAGTTAGAAGATGATGGTAATCAGGTGACATATTAGAAGACTATTTATGATCTAAATAATTTGTGTAATATTTTGCAAGGATCTTCTTCAGAAACGTCTCTCAACTTTAACATCGATTTGGCACTGCTTAGATTCACTTTGACACTATAAACAAAACAATATTACAATTCGCCGTGATTGTATAACAAGGATGTGCAAAACTGCAGGTTTACAGGAGAGCACTTTAAAGTTTTTTATTACATTTTATGTCATAACTTTAACACGGTTACGCCTATCAACGTGAAATTTAGACAAGTTGTTATGTGTATAGGCTTACAAAATAGCATACAAAATAGATTATAAATAAATAATTGATATTAAAAAAAATGGCCAAAAGTCACATCCGTCTTTGTTCTACGATCATGACGAAGTTTAGGGACCATTCTAAGTCTATATAGTATCTTGGGCACACTTCCGATTGGTACTGATTTGGATCAGTTGAACTATCTATAGATCGTTTGCAACGGTCTGTAGATAGCACAACGGTTTCTTATGTATTTTATATGACAATGTACATTTTGTAAATATGTAGGTACTGTATAAGTAGTTGTAAGTTTGTTTGTGAATAAGTAGGTATATATATACAGGGTTACATGGAAAGTCGTGCTAGATCCGTTAAGGGCGTAGAGTACCCATCATTTCTGACTTATTTTACTAAGAAACACCCCACCCTAAACTTAACCTATTTCGAGATATTCGACTTTTAAATTTTTATTAAAAATTGCAGATATTTAGGCTACTAAATTTATTTTAGTTTTTTCTGTGCATCTTATTATTATTATTTTTGCATTTTTACATGGGTAATAAGATGTTTTAGAACGTCAATCATTAAAATAGTGCATAAGTTAATTGATTAGATCGTAGTAGAGAAGTGAAACTTATGAAATAAAAAAATATTTTAGAAGGTTTGTTTTTCTCTAAGGAATATCTAAAAAAAATATCATGGCACTTGTTCGGCGGATGTTATAATAAATATCTACGTTTCAACAGCTATCTAACGACGTATAATAATCTAGGGTTTGTATTACATTTAGTGGAAAAAAAAGTAGTTGGGACGCTCCAGGTTGCAGTTCTAACGGTCCCACGCGAGCAAGACGAGTGAAGATTTAGGTAGATGCGAATGAAAGAAAAAATGTGTATAGACCGGCTAGGGCTGGGAATACAACAGGGGAAATTGTTTTGGTTGTCAGTCTGCTTTTGTGCTTCGTACATAGTGAATGTGATATCGTTTTGCTCTTCTCCTAAATATCTGAAGAATATGCTGATATGCTTATTTGTTACGGATACTGCGATTGTGTGTCTGCAAATAAAGCAAAGCAAGTCCAATAAGCATATCAGCATATTATTTAGATGTGTAGGACGTCATTTTCAACACTACCGTATCACAGGTACAAATCAGAGTCCGGTTAACGAGCACAGTAGTCAAAATCAGAAGAATTAGTTCAGAATCACAGCCAAGTTGAGAAAAAGAGCAAAACGATATTACATTCACTATGCAGACTGACAACCAAAACAATTTCCCCTGTTGTATTCCCAGCCCTAGCCGGTCTCTACACATTTTTTCTTTCATTCGCATCTACCTAAATCTTCACTTGTCTTGCTCGCGTGGGACCGTTAGAACTGCAACCTGGAGCGTCCCAACTACTTTTTTTCCACGAAATGTAATACAAACCCTAGATTATTATACGTCGTTAGATAGCTGTTGAAACGTAGATATTTATTATAACATCCGCCGAACAAGTGCCATAATATTTTTTTTAGATATCCCTTAGAGAAAAACAAACCTTCTAAAATATTTTTTTATTTCATAAGTTTCACTTCTCTACTACGATCTATTCAATTAACTTATGCACTATTTTAATGATTGACGTCCTAAAGCATCTTATTCCCAACGTAAAAATGCAAAAATAATAATAATAAGATGCACAGAAAAAACAAAAATAGTAGCCTAAAAATCTGCAATTTTCAATAAAAATTTAAAAGTCGAATATCTCGAAATGGGTTAAGTTTAGGGTGGGGTGTTTCTTAGTAAAATAAGTCAGACATGATGGGTACTCTACGCCCATAACGGATCTAGCACGACTTTCCATGTAACCCTGTATATACTACTACCCTATTTACGCAATTTTGGAAGTACATAATATATGTACTTCTAAAATTGCGTAAATCATTTGCTACTTATCTAATGACCAGTGTTGATGGGATGACCCTGAAGATCTAAAAACTGAATAGTTAGTATAAAAAGATCCATCAAAGAAATGTTATCTTAATGAAGTAATCTTGCATCACATAACTCATCCTGCAGGCAGATGTTTCTGAAAGTTTTAATTATCCAAATGTTTACAAACTCAAACATCAGTCGGTTTTCGTATTTAAAAGTTGCTTGATTGAGCGGAAACGCTCGCGCCATCCCGCCAAACGGACGGACGCACCATAATCGAAATCGACACTTCCGGTGCCTTCAAAAAGGAACACATTGTTTTTTACAGGCAAAGACGTCTGCCTGCGCACGCATCCTATTTTAAACGACCGCCCTGCTAGTCTCAAACTGATATAAGCCAATTGATTTTTTTAAGTGTCGCTTATTGTAAAAACTAGCCAAGGGAACGGACTCGCGCACGCAGGGTTCCGTACCAAAATATCTGGTTTTTGTATGAAAGAGAAAAATAATATTTAAAGGAAAACATTGATTTTATTCACTTATTTTAATGTTTATTGTTTTATTATATACAGTTTATTATATACAGTACATACATCATAAGTGAAAATGTGAACACACTCACGCACGGTTCATGAGATAGAGCTTGGTGACAGATTAATGAACCTCTACTGAGAGTGGAGTCTCAGTAGGATCTCGTTTTACCCTTTAGGTTAGGATGTACTTACGGTTATGTACTTACATAAAACCGATTAGTCATGATTTTTTTAATTTGAAGTGATTTTCTACCTAATGTAGGCATGTATCATGTATAATTTTAAATACCACTGCCTACATCTACGGGCATACGTCTGTAATTTGACACGGTGGTCATCCTCTCATTTTAGGTAATGCTTATACTACTCATGTATAAAGCCAGGTATGGCGGTATTCATAATATAGATGGGTAGGTACTGCTGACTACGTAGATATTTACTATGGCTATATAAAAATGCAAGTATTGAAATCATTTTATCGTATTGTTGGATATCCTCAAACGGAAATCCTCACAAAAATCGGGAAATGACCACAATGCCGCGGAAGCCGGTAGTTTGTCAAAACGCCGCCATTTTGGACCGGAAACCGGAAGTCAACCACGCGACTTCTAATAATGTATTAAACGTTGTGTAATTTGTATGACGTTTTAGATTTGACAATAGGTTATTGAGTGAATGGACGAATTGGGCCATTGTGAGCGACCTTGGTGTAGGAAGTTACATAAATTGCTTCTTTTAACATGAATGGCCCCTAATGCATCATCATCGTTCCAGCTCGTTGGCTTGGCACCTACTGCTGAGTATAGGCCTTCAGTCTATCTTATAAGAAGTTAGCCCAGACTTGAAGTATTGATATGATGACATAAAGTCAACGTTAACTTTTTATAAGACAGGGGACTTATCTTTAATAGGCCCTTCTGGTCTCTTGCTACTCTCATCCACTTATTCCCGGCTTGTCCCATAATGTCTTTGGTTTGGTGCCGGTTTCTGGAAACCCAAATAACGATTGATCCGAGTTTGACACATAGTAATTATTTGATTTTTTCGTTGATCATCGTTCGAGAAACCGGCCGTTAGTAAGTATATTAGACTATTCTAAATGATCTTCGTAATTTTACTGTATAAAGATTATTTATTGATTTTTTTTGTAAGTTTATATAATTTTCCTTGTTGCAGACATACTCGCCCTGCATGATGCCGAGTCAAGCGCGCTGCGAGCGGGTGCCTCCCGCCCACGGGCCGCCCGCCCTTCAGCATGCGCCGGCGCACGATTGGGACGCCATGGACCTTCGGATGCAAGACGATACTTTACCTCTAGGTACGTACTGGAAATTGTAATTATATTGATTTGGATCAGTTGAACTATCTATAGATCGTTTGCAACGGTCTGTAGATAGCTCAACTGTTTCTTATGTATTTTATATGACAATGTACATTTTGTAAGGCGGGCACCAGCTAGTTCTTCTTCTTCTTTTCTTAGTGGCTTTTCGCAAACTAGGGTTGCCACGATTTTAAAGTGATTCAAAAAGTTTTCAAAAATTAAAACAAGTAAGTACAGATATGCCCAACTCCTTGTTCTAGCATTATGTCATTTGTTTATTCAAAAACTTTATCTATGTATCTACAAAAAGGTTTTATGTGACCTTCAGACCCTCGCACGTGGTGTCGCGGTCACGTGGCCACATGGGTGGCTCGCGGCGGAGGCCTGCCCGAGCGGTTCCCTATGAACGGGAAGGCTCTGTGCCTCATGACTCGGGAAATGTTCGCAGCCAGGGTCCCTGCTCAGGGGCATAAGTTGCACTATGTAAGTATTCATTAAATGTATTGTATTAAGTATGTCAGTCTTCTAGTACCCATAACACAAGCTCTGCTTAGCTTGGGGCTAGATCATGTTGTGTGGATTGTCCAGCATTATTTATTTATTTATTTTATTATAATATAACAGTGTTTTATAGCTAATGCGTCACTTCGTCTTGCTCTTTATATTTTGACGCACGAAATTAATAGGTCTACTAACATCTTACATAAGTTTAAGAATGGAAAAACCAAATGAAAGAAACTAATGGAACTTGTAGGCTAGAATAAAAAAAGATATTAGTTTTAGCTTCTCGTTATTTTTTTGGCGGTTGATTTTTTTTGTTAAAAAGTTTTTTAGTTAATAATGTATGACTATTACTATTCAGGAGTACAATTAATTCAGATTTAATCCGTGTAATTAATTTATGATTTTACTTTTACAGTTAGTCGATAATGCTTTTGTTTGTTTCCTATTGACATTTTTTTTTAAAGTCAGTCAAAAAAAATAATAAAAAAAAATAATCCGTGATTTATGAATTTACTTAGCAGTTAGTCTAAATGCTCATGTATGTTTCCTATTAACCAACAAACATTTTTTTTCCAGGACTTCCGAAGACGCCTAGCAAAGGCTTTAGCTTTACAAGAACTTATAGAAAAGATGTCGACCAGTTATGAATGAAGGGTAGGTATAACTGGTTCTTAATTTTTATTTAATTTCGTAGTTTTCTGTTCCTAATGTAAATTAAGTTAGTATGTAAGAACAGACTTATGAACACTTAACCAAAACTATGTTTTTTCTATGAAGGAATTTGACGTTTAGGACAATAGTTTAAGCTATTACTTAGTTTGTAGTATTACTAGTTATTTTTTTATTTAATTACATGCGATCTTTTGTATTTTTCACTTTTTAAACGGAATAATATGACACAAATTTTAGGAATACAATTGTTTATTTGACTTTCATGAGAATACGTCGTATAACTTTAGTTTTTCAACCACACTTCAAAATATAATGTTTCAAAATTAATGAAATACAGAAAAATATGTACTTACGAATAAACTCAATTCATTTAAATAAACAAAAATAAATTGACAATATACCTATGTTAATCCGGCAAGGCCCGGCGCGCGGAATCTTGACACATTTGCCCTTAGTCTACAGGCTACTTAAAACCTGTATCATGTTGTGTTATTAAATTCTCGGTCAAGATCTGAACTTTTGACAGCTGTCAGACCACAATTCCTTAAAAAAAAACGCTTGAGAGTTTCCTGAAACCAAATTGCTTAGTCGGAGGTTGCATTTTAAAACTCCCTACTCTCGAGCCGAGAGTCGTCTCTCTGATATCCTCTTATTTTTGTATGGATATCCGAGAGACGACTCTCGGCTCAAGAGTAGGGAGTTTTAAAATGCAACCTCGGACTAAGCACTCAGTCCATTGAGATTGGGACTATTCAATATTCCTGTTATTAGTGACTTCACCTTAAATATGTATTATTTAGTATGTGTAAGTAAATATTAAATTTTCTTTCTTCATATCATAGATATTTTGTAGATATATCTAAGTAACATCAATAATATAAATTCATAATTCACTTAGAAAATTACGATTTAAGTATATTTACAAAATTGACTTTTTAACAACAAATGAAACGGTTAAGCTATCCGCAGACAATTCGATCTATAGATAGCTTAACTGATCCAAACCAGTAAGTCAATAATGTATTCAGACCCTGTATTATCCAACAGATTGTAATATTTGTAATTAGATTAGTATTATATTTCTAGTCAGTATTAATAAATAAATACAATGAGAAAATAAATATTTCTTGTTTTTCTTATGCATGGTTTTTTTAATAGGTTCTGTTAGAATCTGAGGTACCTACATACTTCTTGACATCTTGTTTCGAACATTTTTTTTTTATTTTTTTTTTACTTTGTACTGATTTCGTTTGATATATGAAACCTGTCACACTCTATAAGGTCGTGACTTGTCAAATTGTAAGTGTCATTGTTTTGTTGTTTAGATATTTTTATTTCCAAAATCCAAATTAATAATGGACGATGCATTTGAAAAGCTGAAAAACGCACATCAGAATAGCGTCGATAACCTTATCAAATGGATGAAAGATTGTATGTAAAATTACCTGTCTACCTTTTACAGTATTAACAAAGTATAGCGGAGGTTTTAAATAACTTATAGATAGCTCGACTGATTTCGCTTTTAAAATGGTTAGGGAAATATTACCTACATAATATTGTACAAACGGGGCTAGGTAAGGTAGGTCAAACTTCAAACTTCAAACTTCAAAATCATTTATTCAATAAAATCACAAGGATCACTTTGAAACGTCTTACATACTAGATGATTCTAGGCGCCAGTTCGTCGCGACCAGTGTCTAGAAGAACTGGCAAGAAACTAGACCTGGATTCTAGCGTTTTTTTCATATGATCCTTCTTACAATTGTTTAACAAAGTTGGAGCTAGTTCGTCCCAAGCTTGCTTGTCTTCTAAATAGTCAGATATTTTATAATATGCTTAAGGTACCTACCTACAGCTAAAGCATAACTCTTAGTTACTTCTTACTTAGTTATACCTAAACAAGTATAATCTCTGATATCTTGTCTGATTGGAAAGTAGTAGGTAGTCGATAAAGTGTAAAAACAGGAAATTAGGATTTAGGTCTCTACAACTCAAAGTGAACATGACAACCATTATTACATGTTTAATGCGTCGATTGAAGATACCTACGTACTATCATTCCTACCGTTTTTTTGGTTTTAATAGATAGATTGATAATTCTTTAGTGTTTACCACACACAAATAAAAAACAAAGAACTTAATATACATGGCAATACAATGGGCGGCCTTTTCGCTTAATCCACGGATCTTCTTCTTATTAAAGAGCTACGCTCTTGTCTGCATAATCAATGCAAGTCACGCCATTTTTTCCTTTGCAGGGCCGCCTCCTTGACTTCCTTATACGACACAAGGGCAACCTTCATCTTCACTTGGCTCATGTAGTTTATCCTCGGTCTTCCTCTTCCTCTCCTTCCTTCTCTGATGTTACTGATGAGGTTGTCGTGTCGTATAAGATGGCCAATCATCTTCCCCCTTCTGTTCTCAACCATTTTCATGAGGCTCTTTGCTCGCCTACTCTTCTCACGGATCCTTATAATCCACGGATAGGAGGTTAAAAACCTTGACATTTTCAGCAAAATTAATAGATGAATCGAAAGCCGCAGAAGACAAAGCACGTAAACTTTTCACGGATGTTAAAGACGCGAAAAATGTTGAATTGGATAAGTTCAAGCAAGCTGTCTCGAAGCTGGCTGAAGAACAGAAGAAAACTGTCGCGGAGGTGACCAAAATGCTGAGTGAAGAAGGTTGGTACACCAGCCAGTAGTTTAAAAAAAACACTGAAGGTAACATGGTGGAGCTACGTAAGCATAAATGCTTACACGACCGCTACAGAGGACGAGTGTTGTCATTTAGATCTAATTCTCTGTCATTTACTCTGAGACGTCCGATTGGTAGGTGCTCTACCCATTATGTATTACAATACAATACAACAGAACAGTCGAACCAAAACAGCAATGCGAGCATCACCGCTTGGTGGTAGAAATAAAAGGGAAGATAAAACCTCAATTTCCCCCTACACCTCTTTTATACAGGGCCTCTTTTAATAACTGTAGTACCTAGATATCGAGTAGTAAAGTCCGATTATAAGTAAATTGGGTAATTTTTTGCCCCACAGGACCAAAGTTGATGAACGCTGTTTCAGCAGGTTTGAGTAGCGCTATGGCTGCCGGTGCAAGTGCTTTCAAAGATGCTTTAGGAAAGAAATAAACTATTTTTGAATTTTACACGTATTTACTTTATTCACAAACAAACTTACGACAGTATTTACAATTAAAATATATAAAATACATAAGAAACAGTTGAGCTGTCTACAGACCGTTGCAAACGATCTATAGATAATTCAACTGATCCAAATCAGTACCATTCGGAAGCGTACCCAAGACACTGGCTGCATTGCAGTACACGTATTTTATTATGAGCACATGGACTAGTAGCTTACTGACATCTCTTGTCATTTTATGTAACCTATTTTGTTATCTACTTGATACTAGATGGTATAATATGTGTAGATAGGTACTACTATTAACGGCAGATGGCGCTAAATTTATAGTTTATAAACGAAATATTCAACGTCGAATTGACTTTGATATAGACATGACGCTGACAATAAAAAACAAAAATGTTTTGAAAAAGTAAAACTTTAGTGCTCGTAATTTTGAAATTAGATTTTATCCAGAGTTTTTGACTAAATAACATCGATATCCTATCTATTTAACAGCTTGTGAAGCCGTATGTGTGTGATAACACATAATAGTCAAATTTTAGGTGGATTGTTGTTGCTAAGTGCGAAATAGCGTAATGTTTTGTAACAGTGAAGGATTTGTTTAGTTGGAATTCTGTGGCTTCAGTGTACATTCTTGTGCTAAATAAAGTTCAATGCCTGTCTAGGGCACCAGAAATGACCTGTAAGTACTCAAAACTGTTTGTTTATCGATAATTTTAATGTAAAAGTGCGACAAAACTGTAGGTACTTTTGCTAACTTTTGTCTACATGTAGACAATAAGTTAGCCTTCATAACTTTTACTTTTCTGAGTTTCAGGGATAAATTTATCGTTTTTATGTTTGTTAAACTTTCTATACTTTATATTTTAACCTTTTTTAACTGGTTCTGTCTTTAGAACTGCAGCTAGAGTACCTATATTTATTTCTTTGTGTATATTTGACCTATTTATTAGTCACTGCAATTAGAGATAGATATTATCATATTTATCGACATTGTTATAGAAATGACACTGCATGCTAGTAAAATAGCATAATAATGAATAATTTGTTATATTATCTTGTCTGAACTGCTAATAATTTGATGGTAATCTTGTCTGGGTTATCATGTTATCCTACTATCCTGTTATCATGATATTACATCAATGCATATCTGAATGATACTTTGACCTTTTTTCTAAGATATTTAGGAACATTTCAATATCACAAGTGTTAATACAACAAGTGTTATAAACAGCATTATGCAAACAATTTTTTCACAAAAATTTGTTCAAAAGTAATTAAATTGAATGAAATCAAATGATACAAAGTTAAACTAAGTGAAAACAGCAATTAGTGAACTAAAAGAATTTTTATTTGATAATATGAACTAACAGTAAACAAAGTTTGAACAAATAAAAGCGAAAGTTTGTATGGTTTCTCTTTCTATTTCTATTTTTGTTGCGATAACTTATAAATGTTGTACGAGTTGACAAAAATAGAACTATTGCAAGACAAAGCCGCAGGCACCTGCCAATGTATTATTAACTAGACCATGCCCACTTTATTGGGCATAATACAACCGTTTTTTCTCCGATTCATTTTGTAAAACAGACTACCATGTAAAAGGCTTTTAGTAAAGCCTTTTTGTTTTCGGTTTTTCATGTAACACTCAGCAATAATGTGGCTTTCTATTGGTGAAAAAATTTTTAAAATCGGTTCAGTAGATCCTTAGATTACCCCTTACAATTTAACTAATATACAAACACACAAACTTTACTTCTTTATAATATTAGTATAGATAAAAAATATCTTGTTCCCATAAAGCAACGAGCTTTGTTTAGTTTAAGACTAAATGAGGGTTATTTCTCATTGAGTCTTTAACTTAAAAAATATATACATATATTTTTTTACCTTAATATATACATATATTTTTTTAGATATATTTTTTTAAACTTAAAAATATATACATATATTTTTTTAGTTTTTGAATACACACAATAAGAAGAACCGAAGAGCCGAAGACCGGGCTCAGTGGCGCGTCTTGGGTGAGACCTATGTCCAGCAGTGGACTGATATAGTTTGATGATGACACATAATAAAACCTTATTTCATTTCAGGTCAATGCACTTGAGTTGATGGATGATATTCGAATAGTGAAGTGTGGAAACCAAAATGGCGATGATAAGTGAGTGATAAGATATGGAGATATTGCACTACGCCATCTTGTCCCAAACTAAGCAAACAGTTGAATTTGAAAACTTTTTTATAGTTGGAAACAATTTTATTTGTACTTTTAAACCAGAATATAGCAATACAAGCAACACAGCTTTGCGGGAATCGAACCTATAACCCTCAGCATGGAATGACAGGGTTGCAATATACCATATTTTTATTGAATATGCATTGATTAATATTATTATAAATAATTTTCAGATGAAGAGACAACAGAAATGCTTCAAAAAAGTGCTATGTAAGTACATATTATACATCTATGTGCCGTTAAATATTTTATAATTTGTTTACTTTTTCTTTCTTTTGTGTTTATCTATTCCATTGTATTTTAAATAATGAAACAGGTTGAGACCACCTGTTGTTAAATAACCACTGCCCATAAAGTTGAATGGGTTATCTGTTTTTTATTTTTTCCCTGTTTTTAACCTATTGCATAGCTTAAAAACGCGGGCCTTGAGCGTGGAGACCGTATCCAGACATTCCGTAACGAAAATAACCTAACACTGCGCATGCGTAGCAAAAAATGCTACGCAATAGCTTTACCGCGGCAGTCCCCGAGTGCCACACGTCTTTTTTTTTGTATTTTATTAACATAGTATTCGAACGTATAAGAAAAATGTTTTAATAGAGCCTTATTAAATATAATAAATAAAATAAATAAATAATGCAGGACAATCCACACAACATCATCTAGCCCCAAGCTAAGCAGAGCTTGTATTATGGGTACTAGAAGACTGACATACTTAATACAATAACATTACATATATAGATATTTTTTTATTATATACATATAAATACCCAGAACACCCAGAATAAATATTTGCAGATCATACAAACATTTATTCCAAGGCGGGAATCGAACCCGCAACCTTCCGCGTCGCAGGCGGACCATCGCCCAGCGCGCCACATCGGTCGTCATAATAGCAGTATCTTATGATTGCTGAGATAAAATCATAAGGCGTACCTATTTCAGCGGTTTTTTGCGAAAGAGCTAGCCTGGGGAAGTACTAAGTATTTCTGTTGCTAAGCATAGTAAGCAATGATGTTCGCATTTTTGTACTGGTTAATGACACGCACATGACACTCAACCGCACGTCTCAAATTGATGGGCGCAGTGTGATGCATCACCTGTGTACTCACTTAGCAGTGTAGCACGTAACGAATCAGTAGCTCTACCATGAGTTTTTACTATACTATATAATATACTATACTCGCTAGCGTCTGTAGTTAAAAAAATGTATATGAAGATTTGTACAGCGCCTCTAGCGGATAGTTGGGTACTAAAATTAGTAATACTAATATTTACGTAACTAGTGTAGTAAAGTCAGGCGATTTTACTGTGACAACTCATGGTAGAGGTACCAAGTACGGTATCAAGTGAGTACGTAGGCACGACGAGCCCGCTGCGAGCCGCTCGCGCTTGAAACGCTGTAAGCTCGCAGTGACCCGCAGGGTGGCGGTTTCATTGCGAACACACAGGCGGCTCGCAGTGTGCAGGACGGCGCGTCGTCACGACCGCTTGTTTAGTGAGTACTTACGATTTCATACGAGCCATTTGAGACATGTTGTCGGCGTGACGTCGTTGCGAGCACTGCGGATCCGGCAGCTCGTAGCTAGATACGCGGAGGATCGTGGACGAGCCGTACCCACTTGCAGGTTGGGTTGATACTGCACGTAGTGAGGCCAACGGCGAATCCACGATGGGGTCATGGGGGTCATTCCCCCTGAGCTGGTTCCAGGACTTAGGTGGACCACTAATAGAACATAATTATTTCATTTATATATTTTGTCACCATACAGATTTAATGTAACCACATACTTTCAATATTTAATTAATTTAATATAATAAATTTGTATGGCAAACGTTTGGGAATTACATTATCAAAATTAAATTATAAGTTCTTGACTTGACCACGACTATGTGACCCCCCCCTGGCGCCAAAGCTGGATCCACCTTTGAGTGATGATTATGTAATGATTATGGCAGTTACCACTGAACATCAGGTGGGTCAACTAGTACAAAATTAAAAAAAGACATGTACTTAGTAAGGACACGAAACAGCTGATTTTAGACTTAAGTTGTGTTCCACTTTGAGCACCACATGAGGACCATTTACTTTGAGCACTGATAAATTAATTAAGGTCAAACTGTTTTTACTCTAAAAGATAACAATATAAACGTAATTATTAGATTTTAAGAACTAAATCGGCAATAAATTAACCAACTGACCTAATCTTCTTTTGTTTTTATTAATTCATTTATATTTATACCTTATTCATTTTGACCAAGCGAGCGAAGCGTCTCTATGTTGAGAATGGCCAAAAATGCTATTGTCCGTCTGACTGTCTGTTATCGCCTACAGGTCGCATAGTACAATGAATTTGAAAGAAAATTGGTACACAAGTAATTTGATTCTTAAGTCTTACGCGATTTAGAAAAAATAAGTCTACTATTAACAAAGATTTATTTTAACAGGTTTCCTACCTTTTCCTAGTCGGGTTTTAGTGTTAAATCTTTATTTTTGCGTCGGGGGCTCAAAAAGCGCAGCATTTCTGGGGTCTGAATTTGGATTATTTTTATTAAAATATAGCTGCAATAAAAAAAACTCAAATAAAATTGAATTTCCCGCTAGAGCGAGAGGTATCACCTTAACGAATACAGCGCGTTTACTGTAAAAAATACGGTTGTAGCTCTAATAGTTGGGGTATATTAGGGACATCTAACCTAAAATCTGCTTTTGACCAAAAAACATTAAAGTACGAGTATTTTTTTTAACTACTGAATATCTCTGAACATACATGGAGTTATATCGATAGGCATTGAGCTACCCCATCGCCATGTGCTTTTGGTCTACCCCACTTGTTGCATGTATACAGGGTGTAACAAATGAGGTGGACCAAAAGCAAAAGGGCAATAGGGGAGCTCAATGGCCATCCATAGAACCCCCATGTATGTTCAGCGATATTCAGTCGTTCAAAAGTTATTCCCACTTTTATGTTTTTTTTTTTCATTAACATGTTTTAGGTTAGATTTCCCAAGTATACCCAAACTATCAAGGCTACAACCGTAATTTTTTTACACCTTGTAGCTTAATAGTAGACTTTTCGTACTGCAATACCAGTTTGAGTCGTTATTTGATTGATTTCCAAATAAAAAATAATCTTTGCAGAAAAATCCGAAACCTGAACTTCCGCGAAAAACTTTAGGAGCAATTTAAAAAAAAAACTTGCTGAATATTTTTTTCCACAACCTATCTTAAAAACTTCCTCCATTTATGGAGAAGTTACCCTGAAAATTTCATAAGGCTAGTACAGAAGGATCATGTTAAAAAGTGAACTCATGTGTTGTAAAAGTGCTGAAATCGACGGTTCAATCGACCAACACGATGGCCCGGGCAAGGCTCAGATTGTATGCCACCCCTTCTAATCAATTGCTCTTGGTATATTCTAGCAGCCTCTCGAACGTTTTCTTGAGCTACAACATGACAATAATACATTTCTGCATATCTACGAGGAGAATATGGCATGATACACTAATCGCAAAGTTTGTACAGTCCGTAAACGCGCAGTTTTCGTTAAAGTAAATTAATCCAAATTCAGACTCCTGAGTGGCCGCACTTTTCACAACCTGACTCCGTAATAAAGATTTTAAAAACTAAAACCCGACTACGAAAAGCTAGGTAACAAGTTTAACTTTTTTAGACTTCACACCTAATCCACTGTTGGTTTCTTGATTTATTTTACTTAATATTATGTAGTTTAACATAACTAGCATCCGACTACAACCATGTTAAGTAAAAAAATCTGTTTTAAGTAAAAAAAAAACAAATTCTGTTAAAAAAATTTTTAAAGTTAAACTTACTTCCTAACTTTTCGTATTTGGGTTTTAGTTTTTAAATCTTTATTACGGAGTCAGGTTGTGAAAAGTGCGGCCACTCAGGAGTCTGAATTTGGATTAATTTACTTTAACGAAAACTGCGCGTTTACGGACTGTACAAACTTTGCGATTAGTGTATCATGCCATATTCTCCTCGTAGATATGCAGAAATGTATTATTGTCATGTTGTAGCTCAAGAAAACGTTCGAGAGGCTGCTAGAATATACCAAGAGCAATTGATTAGAAGGGGTGGCATACAATCTGAGCCTTGCCCGGGCCATCGTGTTGGTCGATTGAACCGTCGATTTCAGCACTTTTACAACACATGAGTTCACTTTTTAACATGATGCTTCTGTACTAGCCTTATGAAATTTTCAGGGTAACTTCTCCATAAATGGAGGAAGTTTTTAAGATAGGTTGTGGAAAAAAATATTCAGCAAGTTTTTTTTTTAAATTGCTCCTAAAGTTTTTCGCGGAAGTTCAGGTTTCGGATTTTTCTGCAAAGATTATTTTTTATTTGGAAATCAATCAAATAACGACTCAAACTGGTATTGCAGTACGAAAAGTCTACTATTAAGCTACAAGGTGTAAAAAAATTACGGTTGTAGCCTTGATAGTTTGGGTATACTTGGGAAATCTAACCTAAAATATGTTAATGAAAAAAAAAAAACATAAAAGTGGGAATAACTTTTGAACGACTGAATATCGCTGAACATACATGGGGGTTCTATGGATAGCCATTGAGCTCCCCTATCGCCCTTTTGCTTTTGGTCCACCTCATTTGTTACACCCTGTATAAATAGGCGCGATGTAAGAAACGCGCTTGAATAACTATTATTAAATTTCAGTGCACGTCCCTCGCTCGTGTGTTTTGAAGATAGTGCATTTGTTAAGACAAAGGTTCAACTTGCACAACAATTATAATTATGTTGTTACTTTTATTTATTCATTTCAATACGTTAATCAATACGAATAAACCAATTACATTATTTGAAACAGTACAGTACTTATTAATATAATTAAACAAAGGTCATAAAAAAACAATTGATATAATGTAATAAAAGTCTTTGATTAGTAATATAAAGGATATCCTTTAAGCTTTAGGCATAGACAACAAAAAAAATCTTGCTGTTATACGAATATCTAGTACACGAAATTGTAGTCTAGTTGTGTTGTATTAAAGTGTATAATTCATCGCGAGGTCCAAGACGTGGGTTATACCAAGTGATCTAAGCTCCGTAATCTATGTAGGGATGCGCCTTTGTCGATGAGTTTTATCGATGATTTACGAAATCGTTTAAGTCATCATCACATCAACACCGATGCTCTAGATATCTTAACTTTACCGTCAGATTCTAGGGTCATGGGTTCAAATCCGGTTGTGTAATATTGGATTTTATTATTTGGGAAATCCATTGGTTACCGACCGGTTTTGGACTCGCGACCGTAGACGGTAACAAGGAAAACACCTTATTTTTCCTGTAGATAAGGCCGACTAGACACACAGAGAATGGTATAGGTGCTACAAATGTACTACATCAAAAATTCCTCAGGTACGTTTTTGTTTTTACCCACTGGCTACGCGCTATACGTCCTACGTCATTCGTCCTACGCCGCATCATCATTTTCATCAGATGAGATTGCGGTGAGATTGCGGCGTTTGCCTATAATGCATAAAAGAAAATGCATCAGAGAGAAAGCTACATAGCTGAACTCTTAATGACTTTTTGAAATATCACGCTTGTCTCTTTAGTTCAGCAACTCTCCTCTAGATGGCATTGGTTGTATCGGCGTTACTGCGCATGCGTAATCCAGCAAAAAAAAAGCTATCCAATAGCTTTGCCGCGGCAGTCCCCGAGTGTCACACGTCTTATTAGTTTTCTATTCCATCGACACTATAGAATGATCATCGAGGTTGTCCCCTCACTACCGTACCACCTCGTTCCAATTGAGTCAGTTCCCGCGAGTTGCGCCACGAGTGGCCGCGTGGCATTCGAGAAAGATTCGCTTTCTTAAATCACTCTGCTGATTTTCGATTACGCGATTTATTAAACGTAGTACTTAATATTATTTGGTTTATTTTGTTAGTTGTCTACTTTTTGTGATTGGAGTTACGTTCTGTGTTTTAATGTGTTTCAGTGATTTGATAATGTAGGATTTGGTTGAATTATAGATTATAAAAATGGGTGAAAAAAGATAATGTTATCGTTTTGTAGGCTAAAAATGAGGACGGATATTTTAGGATTATACAAATATTTGGATATCTTTAGAAATGTATCGACAAATATAAAATACGCATTATATTAAGAATAACTTAAAAAATAACTCAAAAACTACTGGTCAAATTTAAATCCAATAATCAAAGTAAAGCTTGCACAGTGTCAGCTCGATTCCAGAACTTAAATTATTGTAAATACACTAAATACATAGAGAGCCAGACACCAAATATTTTGTTTGTCATCATTAGTACACAAAATATGTTTGTTCATGATATACATTGAGCCTAAATCGTTCTGATAACTGCATACCCACGGTTAAACCTGTACAGACTTGCCACTGTCTACCCCATAGCACAAGGCCGTGCTTCTGTGAACTTAATCAAATTGATCTAGTTGAATTGAAGGTTGAATCGTGTCTCGTAAAACTAACTGGTGTACTATTTGTTTTGTTTAGCGGCGGAATACTTTCAACCTGTCAAGATCATGTATTGAATACAAGTTACTGTCAAATACGGGCATAATATAATTATTTAGACGTGCCCCTGTTTACCCTTTAACATCAACCCAAATAGACAAATAGGCACGGCAAAGCAGTGTCTAGTCTGGCTAATCTTTCCAACACAATGCTACAACAAAATACAGTTGTAGCATCGACACGACAGAAGAAGAAGAATAGACAAAGATTACTTGGACATTGACAAGTTATATTAAGACTAATTGGTTTATCTTAGTGTTTTCCTTCATCGTTTGAGACTATTACCAATTACAGGAAAACCTTTTTCTGTTTTTTTTTTCAATCTAAGCATTTGTGCTATTTACTTCATTATCATCAGCCTATATCAGTCCACAGCTGGAAGTAGGTTTCTCTCAAGACGCCCCACTAAGCCCGGTCTTTGTCTTTTCACAGATAATTTAGCGCTATATTACGACCATTGCCCTATCTTGTCAGGCGTTCTACTCTACGTTTGCCTAAACGCTGTCTCTACTCCAGTAGTCACTATACTATTAACTTATGACTTGACAGGCGTCACATTTCGCTCAGTTGGTAGTAGCTCTGGCTTCAATGCTGTGGAGCACCCAGAGAATATAAGTATTCCATCAGCAATCTAATTCCCATAGTACAAGTCTTGCTTAGTTTGGGACCAGAGTGTGGTGTGTGATATTTCCATGAATATCATATTACATATTTATTTCGACCGAGCGAGCAAAGCCTCTCAGTTTCAAGATTGCCCAAAAAATATGAAGGTTATAAAGAGTCGCGAGGTCTGCTTTTCGCACAGAACCACTAGTACTATGGGCAGATGAGTAGATTGACATTGGGATGAAGGATTCTTTTAACATTAACTCGTAAAACGAGTCGCTGTATTTTCCTTATGACGTTATGTTGTCGTCATATTTGAACGTAATAGGGGAAACACGACGATATCTTATTCATTCAGGTTTTTCGTAAATGCTATGTGCATTTTACACCTGACCACATCATAAAATGTTTGTCGGTTTAGGTCTAGATGGCGCTATCCACGACTATTTCTAAACTATTTTTTTTAACCTATTTCGTCCCACTGCTGGGTAAAGATCTCTCCCAAATTCCTCCATTTCTCTCATTCTTTTGCTTCTTCCCATCATCTCTTTTGAAATGTTTTAGAGGGAAAATTGTTTGCGATTCAACTTAAAAACCAAGTACCTACTCGAAAGATTTCATAATTTGTTCACCATTATAAATCCACAACTTATAACATAGCCTATAAAAAGTTTATATCCTATGTTTTACTCAGCCTATTATAAACTTTGATGGTCCTTTTTTTGTTGAATACCTAAATCCTACAGAGGCGGTCCTTTATTTTCAGTACGATCTAAAAATGTACCAAAAATGTTTAAAAACGTGTTATAAATATTACTTCACGATGATGATTGCAGTATTTTGGTGTATAGTTATTTAAGTTAGTTAAAAAACAGTCTCTGAATATATCTAAATACATTTTGGATTGGTTCGATTAAGTGTTTGTGTAAATAGATGGGCAGATTGATAAGTGGAGTAACGCCACTGGTTGATGCTATCACGTAGATAATATGTAAACAACATTATCTGATAGTATTAGTGGTTGAAGTATTAACGTGCGTTTTATACAATTTGTAATGGTTTTAGGGCAAAATTTAGACTTTAAACCATTTTTTAATTTCCATTTATTTATTTAATTAAATCGGTTCATACAAATAATTTTATTAACGGAGCAAGAATTAGAATGTACAAATTGTACATACACCTTTTTAAGCTTAGTTTTCTATCTATCTAGTCCTGAATCAAGTTAAACATTGTACCTACTTATAATATTACTTTTTCCGAACACCTGCAATACTCTGTTCTCAAAACAATTAGAAGTTGTTAATAAAATAGTATAATATAAGTTTTTTCAGAACACCTGCTATAATCAGTTCGCAAAACAACAAAGTATGTCAATACATCTCAGGCGCAGCTATTGTTCGTTCTAAATGTTTTATTTTTCTCTGCTCTTCCAATAAACAATGTAGAGCCCTCTAGTTTCTACTGCAACTAGAAACCCGATTGTTATATATTAATTTTTATTAATTTTAATTTTATTAATATCGCTCGAGATTTAACTTGGAACTGCGTTGAATTCGGCACAACCAAGCTACCGCGATTCTATTCCTTTTCCATGACCATTCTCCACTAGATCTTCCAACCAAAAAGCCCTTGTGTCCGTAGAACACATCATCCCTGACATTCGACAGCGTTCAACGCATTCAAACTCCATGGAACACAAACCCAGACAGTGCTCAATAACCCATCGACAAAACTCCCAGCTAGAGAGTGGCTTGTCTTTGATATGAGGCGCGCCTCATATATATTTATTTATTTAATGTCACCGAACGATAAGGCCTTAAAAGAAAAAGTGAATGTAACAAGTAAAATGAAGTAAAATGTACGTTACGAAGTTACGTTTTCTGGTTCTCAATCGTATGACTTTCTCTTGCCGGTCCGTGGTCGGCAATTACGAGCTCAACCACACTAGTTTCCGCTCACGGTTTCACTTGTACTATTGAGTACATAACTCATCATTATCATCCTACCCTGGTTCCACGCTATGTGGGGTCGGTACAACTTGTCTTATTCTTCCACTCTCTTCTATCATCTCGGTGCTCACTCCTTTTTTATTCATGTCATCATTCACACAGTCCATCCATCGTTTTTTTGGCCTCCCTCTAGATTTATTTGCACCGTGACATAAATTAAAAAATAAATTATACGACAACCATGTTTAAAAGGGTCACCACTCAGCATAAGCCATAGGACAGATGAGATCCCTATAGCGCTGGTTTTCAGTGGGGCAGAGAGAGGATGGTGCCTTTGCGATGTTTATGTAATTTTTTTATGGATCAGCTCTACTTTTAAATGTAATTTGTAATTTCTTTTCATCTTGTATCTAGCCTCTACCTATTGATAGGAGTTTAAAATCTTTTACTGCTAGGATTGGAGTCTATCCAGCTATAAATGAATATATCAATATATACGTAAGGTGATCTGCGGATTGTCGCTGGAAAAAAAAAAACCAGAATTATAGTTTTGTTTGTTGCTCAATGTTAAACTGGTCGTTGAGAACAGCAGACCTCTCAAACATCTTGAATTGAATGATGTTCTTTGTGTGCCCCTTAAGTTTGATATCCGTCGATAAATAACGCTACAGCAAACGTACTAAGTACTTATTTCTGCACCAATCAAAACCGCAATCCACTAAAAAAAAACAAGGAATATGTGAATATATTTTCTTTTAAATCAACTGAAACGTGCTCACAAAATCTTAACTCCGATCACGAGACTTGTTAAATCTCTAAACTACTTCCGAATTTAGTCGTATAAAAATTAATACAGTGACGTCACAAACAAATGAAAGTTAAATAATGTGTCACAGTGGTTTATTGAGAGTTGGGACCAATAATTATGTGTCGTAGTGAAAACTAGATAAGTGCTTAACAAGATGATGTCCAGAGGGTTCAAGTACCAAATTCTGGAGGATGTGGAGATCGGGTAAGTTCGTAAAATTAGGTTCAATTTTTGTTGTAAGGAAGTCTTGTTTAGTATGTGTATGTGTTACTCCGGCAATTATTGTGAACCGTTTTTGATAATTATTTCTTGTTTGATAGACCATGCTTCAGAGGTTTTGTTTTTTCATCAGGTTTCAATGAAGGTAGTTTTGTGGTAGTTGTGTTACTGAGTCGGCTCAATTGAAGTATCTATGTTTTGATACGTTTGCATATTATTTATTTTGTAAATGTATCATCGTTAAAGGATTATCATTTAAGTCACGACTCTGAGGACGACGTGAGAAGCGAATATCCCGACACAAATTGACATAATTTATTTACTGTTTATTTTCCTCATTAGTACCTTGACACAGCTAACCGAAAGACGATGCCTTTTTTTTTATATAATTTTACAATAATAGACTAGACTGTTTGCTGAAGTGCTTCTTTGTCTAATGTCGTGGATAAAATTGCCTAGGCTTCTTGACGCAGCAACGTTCGGCAGTCGAGCTAGCGTCAACGCGTAGTGTCATTCGAATACGTTTCGATACGTTTACGATTGTCACATTTATTCGTGCTCTGTAGCTCTACCATGAGTTTTTACTATACTCGCTAGCGTCTGTAGTTAAAAAAATGTATGAAAATTTGTACAGCGCCTCTAGCGGATAGTTGGGTACTAAAATTCGTCATACTAATATTGACGTAACTACTGTAGTAAAGTCAGGCGATTTTACTATGACAACTCATGGTAGACCTACGGAACTTAGAGCTGTCGCTTGTCATGTTATAACTAATCATGCAAACAAAACCGCGGGCTGCAGCTATACCCACAGATAGTAGGCGTTCTCCCACGCATACTGAACTTCCCTTCAATGTGAGGAATTTTTCATTACTGAGCAACCACAATATATATGTACTCATAGTACCTATCAGTTACCCGCGACTTCGTACGCGTGGACGCACGCTTAAGCTCGTTAATAGTGTAGTATAGTACAAATAATTATATTATTGCAAAATGTACAAAAATTACTTCAATCGTCAGACTAAAACACATTTTTAAAAGATTTTCAAAGTTCCAATCAGATATAATATATAGATATAATTTGTGGGACCACAAAAATATGCTTTTAAAATGATAAGAATTATTAAAATAGATTTTTTAATTCAGAATTGATAGCTAGGTAAAAACTTTATTACACACACAAAATAGAAACATACAATACAGAAAAAAATAACATAAACCTTGAAGTAGTTGATGGCCTTATCACTAAGATCGATCTCTTCCAGACAATTGTCATAGTTTCTGAGACTTTTACAGTTTGGTGTGTTATAGTAGATAGGTTAGTAAGTAGAGTTTCTTTTACACTCCGCACCAAGAACAAATACATGTATTATAGCATAGGTACATTGATGTTTGTTCTGTACCATGTGTTAATGTGTGCATAACAAATATACAAAGAAAAATTAAAATAAGTAAGTACATAATTGTTTTATCGGCAATGAAGTTCCCATCTTTTCCCAGCTTTAATAGTTTGAGACTAGATGGCGTTGTATGAAATATTTACTTTAGTTGACAATTCTTACGTTTTAAGTGCGAACAATATGTGACCTCGCATAACTTATTGAACTTACTTTAAATTCTTTAGTCGAAAAGTAAATACTTATTCTTCAACATTCATGTACCTAAGTATTTTATTTTGTAAAGTTATGGCGTAATTTCCGCGTAATTTCGTAATAAGTTTTTTAACTTATCTACATATAACAGGTAATATACTGAACCGCGAGCTTAAAATGAATAAGAATTATTAAAATTGGTGTAAGTTTGTACTTAAATATTTAAACCTAAGGAAAAAAAAGTGACATTTAGAACATTCTCTTAGGATTTCTAATGCCAAAGTCACATAACATAATTGAGTATACATTATTGAGTTAAATATCCAAAAAAATTAGGGTTTCATAAGGTTGGTATATACATGCACCTTAGCCAAGACAATGTAAAAATTGTCGGATGATTAATCTAAGTATGTACCTACAAACCTTCAATATTATAAGCACATACATCTGATTCAACAATTATTTAACATCTGACACGTAAATATTATAATTCCAATCAAAGTTTATAATACAGCTATTGTAAACACATTTTCAAAACAATCTTATTAGTTTTAATCTAAGCAGTGTTTTTCAAACATGTCAGCCATGTTTTCGTTTCCCGCGCTACTTCGCCATTGGTCTGCTAGCGGTAGCTGTCAGAGCGCTTGACATTTAAAAATTTAAATCGTTTTAAAATTCTGCAGTTTTTTTTAACAAACTTGTTTTCAAAGTTGACAAAAAAATAAGGTAAGACACGTTTGGTATTTTATGTTTTGTTTTCCTACGAGAACTAAATATGTAGATAAAAAGGGAACCTAGAACGAAATTAGATACAATATTTTTCTGTATTGATAGTAAAATGTACTAAACACAAATAATATTATAAAACTTTTCCCGTGTTTTGTTAGAAAAGCAGCTGGCGTTGAACTTTTAACCTCGGGTCGGGTCATGATCCTTGACGGCTCCCTGAAATCAGGCCAATTGGGTTGTTCAACGTGTCAAAGTTAACATGTTATTAATATATGCCCTTCTAAGTACTTACCATGATGTACGGAACCCACTTCATGCAAGTATCTCATCCTTGACTAATTCATGTAGTCCGACATTCAAGGTTCATTTAAATATGAATGCGTATCCTTGAATTGGTGCATTTAATGACAGCTAAGTAAATGATCGATATTATTCTCATTGTATTCGACTACTAATTAGCAATTCTAATAATAATTCACACGACACTATTGAATGACCAATTGGAAATAAAGCGCTTTACGTCTGACCGGAAGATCTCATTTTCATTGAGTAGGTATTAGCTTTTGCGTTATGATTTGTTGTGTATTTTGTTGTGTATTTGTTGTGTATTTGTTGTGTAAGTATAATATTTGCTATTTGTTTTATTGAGCGAGCGAAGATCATAGACTTATCGGAATTGCATGTTTGTTTAGTGCATTAAGTTTAGAACCGCATATCGTTTCAGTCTAGAGTTTATGTAGTTGGTCAAAGGATAGTATTTTAAGGATAGTATTTTAGGGATAGTATTTTAGTAGTTACGTAAACATTAAGGTACAACTATGTGATAAAACAACGAGAGAGTGATAAAATTACAAAGGTTAAAAAGGAGAAAAAGGCAAACGCTTGGCCGCAATCACATCTGATGTTAAATGATGATGCGGCCTACGGTGTAACGCGTTTGCCTAGATATAACCTATTCACTCTCCTCTTGAAAACATCCAAATTGTATGAGTCTGGAAACACCGACGCCGGCAACGAATTCCACTCGTTGGCGGTTCTCAAGATGAAACTTGAGCCAAACCGTTTTGTGCGGACAGGTGGTATGTCCACCATGAATGGGTGTCGCGTTTCCGTGCGTCTGGTGGTCCGATGATGGAATGGGGCTGGGGGAATTAACCCATAAAGTTCGATCGCACACTCTCCAAAATGTATCCGATAGAAAACCGATAGACTAGCGATTTTACGCCGATGCTCAAGACTTAGGAGTTTAGTTTGGACTAGCGCGTCATCACCTATAAGCCGCTTGGCCCGCCTGTCAATGGTCTCCAAGGCTTCAAGCTGGTATTTAGCCGAGCCATCCCAAAGATGAGAGCAATACTCCATACACGATCGGACCTGCGCTTGGTATAATATAAGAAGCTGTCCCGGTGTAAAGTATTGTCTCACCTTCGATAATATGCCTAGCTTTTTCGCAGCTATTTTAGCCCTGGACTCAATAAACGCGCCAAAGTTAAGCTTAGGTGTGAGCGTAAACCCCAAAAGTTCGAGCTTATCGGAAATCGATAAGGATACATCTTGGAAAGTAGGAGTCAGATGGAATGGACTCTTTTTTGCAGAGAAAAGACACGCCTGGGTTTTTGAAGTATTAAACTTGACTAGGTTAGCGTTACCCCATTCGGCAACACCTTTTAAAGTCAAGTTAATTCGACTAACCATGGCCTCTCTGAGTGACTGGATTTGAGATCCACTGGATCGTGCCTCGGGTATGTATCTTTCTACAACTGTGCTGTCATCTGCGTACCCAATGATGCCTGGCTTAAGGAGATCATCAATGTGCAGCAGGAAAAGTGTTGCAGAGAGAACTGACCCTTGAGGGACTCCGGCATCAATTGCCATGTGATCAGATGAGCAGCCGTCAACGACTACTCGAATTGATCGGTCCCTCAAGAAGTCTGATACCCATACACATAGGTCAGTGGATAACCCAAATCCTGGGAGCTTACTTAATAGGCTATCATGCCAAACCCTGTCAAAGGCCTTCGAGATATCTAAAGAAACCGCGAGAGCCTCTCCATTCTTCTCAATAGACTCACTCCATATGTGAGTGGCATGTGCTAGAAGGTCACCCGTTGACCGGTTTCGGCGAAATCCGTATTGACGGTCGCTGAGGAGGTCATTGCTTTCTAGATATGCCAGGAGCCTATTGTTTAGTACTCGTTCCATACTTTTGCAGAGTATGGAAGTTACGGAGATGGGTCTGTAGTTGGCAGGGTTGGCACGACTACCTTTCTTGGGTACAGGCTGTACATTAGCTAGCTTCCAGGATCCTGGTACTATACCAGTCTTTAGAGAGAGGCGGAAAAGGCGTGTCAAAACAGGAGACAACTCGGCAGCACATGTTTTGAGCAGAATAGCCGGAATACCATCCGGGCCACTGGCTTTGTTCACGTCTAGATTGCGTAGTATTTTGCGGACCTCCACCTGCCGGATACGAATATCTGCCATACGCACTTCGCATCCATTCGTCGCAGATGGAGGGATTGCACTACCTGGATCAAGACGCGAAGATTCCGCGAAGAGAGAGACAAAAAGATTTGCCTTATCTTCAGCAGTGTGGGCCAGCGATCCATCAGGTTTCAGCATTGGAGGCAGTGAGGAGCTGCAAAAATTGGATTCCACCGATTTAGCTAGGGACCAAAATGCTTTACTACCCGCGGGGTATGAAGCTAGTTTACTCCCTATTCGACTAATATGGTGAAATCGTGCTCTTCGCAACACCTTTTTGCAGGACTTGGCTGCTTTGTTAAAGGCTTTCTTCCGGTCTCGAACATCAATCAGCTTTCGGTTTCGAGCATCAACCCATGCTAGGTAAGCCACATGCTGTTGCGCTTTGGCATGAGAGCATTCGGCTCCAAACCACGGGTGAGCTTTGCTGGACAGCGGTACATCCGAGAAAGGAATAAAATACTCCATTCCCAGTCGCAACACATCCGTCACGGCATCCGCGCTAATTGAAGGATCGCCAGAAGAAAAGCAGACAGGCTGCCAGGGAAATGATGCAAAGAAAGATCGCATCTCATCCCAATCCGCTGACTTGTATCGCCATACACGCCGGGAGCCTTTTAGGCTAGGGTCGGGCGGGGAGTAAGTCGATACAGACTTCACAAGACAATGATCAGAGCTACCCAAGGGGGGAGCTACTGAAACAGAGTAGCGGTCTGGATCTGTTGTCAGCAGAAGGTCCAAGCAATTGGCTGTGTGGCTGTCAACGTCTGGAATCCGGGTCGCCTCTTTCACGAGCTGGGTGAGACATAACGATAACGCAAGTTTTCGCGTCTCTCTACCAGCATGGTCTGTTATCTGGTATGGGAATAGCCACTCCTGATGGTGGGCATTAAAGTCCCCCAGAAAGACCAGTTGGGCAGTGGGATGCATTCGCTGAGCCTCATCAGCCTTGTCACTGAGATATTCAGTTAGTCCTGTCGTCTCCTGGTCTCCACTGTGCGATCGATAAACACAAGCATAGAGAATTTTCTCTGTACCTATGTCGACTAGAACCCATAGAACATTGTAATTTGTGTTTTCAAGATTTTTGAGACGCCGAATACAGATGTCATCTCGGGCATACAAACATACGCCCGCACGTGGTTTGAAGTTGTGCTCCAAGGAGTACCCTGGGTAGTTAAGGTAACTCACGTCGGATGGACATCCAATCTGCGTCTCAGTGAGAAACAAGAGGTGTGGTTTATCAGTCTCGAGATGAAAATGGACTGGCACGAGATTAGAGTGCAAGCCACGTATGTTAGACAGATGCACTTTTAATGAGAGGGAGTGCAACCGCTGTTGGAACTTTTTATTTTTGTTGTTTCTCTTCATATTAGGGGGAGTGCGTAAAGGTGGTTCAAACGGAAGTAGAACACGGCGACACTTATGCGTACCAGAGCAGCACTATAGAACAGCACATATCACTGGAAGACTAGCCTGGAGACTGCGGGGACGCCCGAGCCCCCCCAGGAATGTCCATCGGGCCCTCTCATCCGGTCGCCGACCGGCACGATGGCGCATCCTGGGATTTTTCGTCAGTTGGCGGGGCAGCCTTTCATGAGTGGCTAATTCACTAATTGGGCCCCCAACTACCTGCGGTCGGCCAGCGGTGCACCGTGCCTCGGATCCCGCTACCCTCCGCGACTAGTCAACCGATATAGCAGAACCGCAGTGCGCTATAAAGACGGTTTACGCATGTATCGCTACTGTTCCGACCCGTTCTCTCCGTCTGGTGTCACTGGACATCACGACGGAACACGATGGACTCGTTTGGCGTCGCGTCTTTGTCCAGTGGGTGGTCACTAACCTCGGCAGAAAGCCTACCACCAGTGTGTCATCATCTTAGCACCACCCAGGGGTCACGTGTAGGGTTTCATAGGGTATCTTCCTACGGACGTGGATGACAAAACCCCCAAAACCCCAAAAGGGTATATGAAAGAGCTGTTTATACATTCCAAAACATGTTATACCTATATTTGATCTATGTAAAACAGTTTTATATTTTTTGAGTTATGGTAACTTGTAATGTTTGGAAACGGGGAGCTTTCATTTATAATGAGTTTCAATGTATTTGTATTTCAAGTAAGACTTTACAATTTTAAAAATCGCAAGAGATATTCTGCTGATAATTATCTGAGCTATTCTGAGATTTCAGTTTAGCAAAAACTAGGTAAGTACTATGTTTAATATGTTAAGATTATTAAGTGCGTATAATGTTCAAGCGCTTGAAGCGCTTATTGGTACTCTGTTGCATTTGCACTCCGCGCCAATTCACTGTTCTCTGTTCAAATCACGGAGCACAAAACCAGTGGAGAGAGCATCGGCACGTTTTTGTTCTAAATCTAAGTCACTAATAAACGGCGGGGGGAGAGGCAAGCTTCGGCCGCTGTGATTGGGTGACGAATTGACAACTGATTCTCTAGGGATTCCAAAAGAGTAATTTTAAAAATATCGATATCGATATTTTATTGTTTGATTGAGTAGTCTACGGATTTGTTTGTGATACAGAGATACGCATACGCATTCGATTTTGAATGAAAACAGAAGACCAATTAACCAATACCAAAATTACGAGAATCTAGTCGCAGTCTCATCTCGGCAACAAACAAATGTCAAAAACTTGTCAAAATGTAAGGAAATTAGAGGTATTTTTGACAGATTGATACTGAGATCATACTGTGAACGTTGTTAGATGTTTATTAAATTAAGAAGAACATAGGCTTACTTAAGGCCCCTTGACAAATAAACATTGTATTATACCTTATCAGATACAGACAATAAATCAAACTAAAATATATGCGTAAATGTTTTTTTTATTGACCTGAAACTTTGCAAATTTTTAGAATGAGCACCGTCTTGGTCATATAAATAGGTTGATGGTACCTATACTACCTGCCATATAAAAAATGTTTTGCAACCATTTCGGATTCCAAGATGGCGCACACTAGTAAGTGTCAATTTAGCGATAAAGGTGTCATTTTCGGAGTTTTTCGGGATGCTGATTACGAATATGGCAACCATTTTGGAATCCAACATGGCGCGGAACCCTAATATTTTTCTAAAATAAAAACAGCCTAAGTTATTCCTTATAATATCAGCTATCTGCCAGTGAAAATCCCGTCAAAATCAGTCCAGCCGTTTCGGAGATTTGCCGGAACAAACAGACATACAGACAAAAATCTTACTTTTTTTGTTTGTTATAAGTACCGTATATACTTTTATAAAAATTACATTTAGTAAAAAGCTATTATTTTGACATTACAAACAGACACTTATATTTTATTTATTTGTATTGATTACATCGATAAAAACGTCGCGATGCTGCGAACAGCACTATCGAGAAAAAAAGAGACAACTGCTAATGAGCAAATCAGTGTAGCAGAAAGAGACAGCAACACGAACATTCCAGAACTTAAAATATTTTTAATTTTTAATCAAATTGAATAAATGGAGTAGAAAACCACTTACCTGTGAAATGTTATCCCATCTTTTGTGTAACTTGAAGTAGTAGTACACTTTCCACACCATTTAATGGCACAACTAGGCATTACTTTTTGTTTTATTTGCCTTAAAAACGGGAGCGCGTGATGTTCGTACGTAAGCCTACCTCTGCTGCGACTGACGAAAATTCCGCCGCATACGCTTGATATAGCGTATGTTTAGTGACCACGGTATCCCCCGCACGCGCTCTCCACGTTATGTGCTCCGTGGTTCAAATATTCAAAATGTTTATTCAGTTTTCGAACGAACCACTCATGTCTTGTCTGGATAACGTTAATTACGTTCATTTGAATTTGTCATTTATTTACTTGAATTTAGAGTTGAATTACGCATGTGTTATTATAATAAACCTGTGACTTTGGATTGTGATTCATTACTTGTACGAGTGTCAATAAGATTGATTTTACTACAACACCAAGTAATAGTTCTGGAACAGTTTAAATATCCCAGTGCCGTAATAGTGCAAGTGAAATTAGAACTTACGACAAGTTACTAAGGTTGTTATTCGGTTGCGTTCATTTTTCATTGTTGTGGTTTCTTATCTTATCTGTCGAAGGTTTACTTTTTTTACAATTTTGTGATGAAAAACTTAAATTCACGATCAATGTCATACAAGTTGGTTATTAAACTGCGGAAAATGTATTGTTTATTGTAGTCTTGTAAGGATAATGTGTAGATAGATAAAACTAATGACTTCTTTGACCTATTTCTAGTAAACTATAGGATGCAATAATTTCTAACATTATAAAGTACGTTAGAGTAAAAGTACCGGTGATATTACACGCATACAATTTGCAGGGTAAGGAACATGCTAATGGGGGTAATTAATCATTTACCACCTAACTATGCATAAAAATGATCTTAGGGGGATAATCAGGAACATTGACTTGTTCCATCTTACATATATACATAACAAATATATACTTACATATATATACATCTTACATATAAAGAATTTTGGTAAAATAAATAACCCTAACTAAATTTTCACAGATTATGAACAAATATTTAATAGAGCATACAAAAATGTGATTTTTATACTACGGAACTCTTCGTGCGCGAGGCTGACTCACACTTGGCGGATAATTTTTAATATACAGTTTTATGAATACAATTAAAGATGGCCGAAAATGTTTAATTAAATTGATAGACGTCACAGAACAGTTGGTAGCTGCTGCCTTTCATGCGTAGAATACATAGTAACACAGTTACAGTACCTCTACCATGAGTTGTCACAGTAAAATCGCCTGACTTTACTACAGTAGTTACGTAAATATTAGTACATATTACGAATTTTAGTACCCAACTATTCGTTAGAGGCGCTGTACAAATCTTCATATATTTTATTTACTACAAACGTTAGCGAGTATAGTATATTAGTAAGTAAAACCTCATGGTAGAGCTACAGAACAAAGATCAGTGACATCATGAAATGTGTACAATGTCTGTGAATTTACATACGTATATATACAGGGTTACATGGAAAGTCGTGCTAGATCCGTTAAGAGCGTGGAGTACCTATCATTTCTGACTTATTTTACTATGAAACACCCCACCCTAAACTTATCCCATTTCGAGATATTCGACTTTTAAATTTTTATTGAAAATTGCTGATTTTTAGGCTACTAAATTTATTTTTGTTTTTTCTGTGCATCTTATTATTATTATTATTGCATTTTTACATGGGTAATAAGATGCTTTAGGACGTCAATCATTAAAATAGTGCATAAGTTAATTGAATAGATCGTAGTAGACAAGAAAAACTTATGAAATAAAAAAATATTTTATAGGGTTTATTTTTCTCTAAGGGATATCTAAAAAATAATATATGGCACTTGTTCGGCGGATGTTATAATAAATATCTACGTTTCAACAGCTATCTAACGACGTATAATAATCTAGGGTTTGTATTACATTTCGTGGAAAAAAAGTAGTTGGGACGCTCCAGGTTGCAGTTCTAACGGTCCCGCGCGAGCAAGACAAGTGAAGATTTAGGTAGGTGCGAATGATAGAAAAAATGTGTAGAGACCGGCTAGGGCTGGGAATACAACAGGGGATATTGTTTGTTGTCAGTCTGCTTTTGTGCTTCGTACATAGTGAATGTGATATCGTTTTGCTCTTTTTCTCAACTTGGCTGTGACTCTGAACTATTTCTTCTGATTTTGACTACTTTTCTATCATTCGCACCTACCTAAATCTTCACTTGTCTTGCTCGCGCGGGACCGTTAGAACTGCAACCTGGAGCGTCCCAACTACTTTTTTTCCACGAAATGTAATACAAACCCTAGATTATTATACGTCGTTAGATAGCTGTTGAAACGTAGATATTTATTATAACATCCGCCGAACAAGTGCCATATATTATTTTTTAGATATCCCTTAGAGAAAAATAAACCCTATAAAATATTTTTTTATTTCATAAGTTTCACTTGTCTACTACGATCTATTCAATTAACTTATGCACTATTTTAATGATTGACGTCCTAAAGCATCTTATTACCCATGTAAAAATGCAATAATAATAATAATAAGATGCACAGAAAAAACAAAAATAAATTTAGTAGCCTAAAAATCAGCGATTTTCAATAAAAATTTAAAAGTCGAATATCTCGAAATGGGTTAAGTTTAGGGTGGGGTGTTTCTTAGCAAAATAAGTCAGAAATGATGGGTACTCCACGCTCTTAACGGATCTAGCACGACTTTCCATGTAACCCTGTATATATATCTATATATACCTATATATATATATAGGTATATACCTACATATATATGAATACAATAAAATGAAATATATATATGTATATATATTGTAGTTGCAGCACTACTAATTGTAAACTAAGAAGCATGAAGTATTTCCTAGTTAAGTCGTGCCTGGAATTATCTACGGTTGTTTAGTTATGTAAATAATTGTGTGACTATAGTCTAACAAATAATCATGTTCATACTTTGACATACAATTCAATCAATCAATCATCAAAATCAATGGGCGCAAAGTTTTCATTCACACTTAATAGTAAACTAACCAAAGTCATTACCGGCCGGTTTCTGGAAACCCAAATCACGATTGATCCGAGTTTGACACATAGTAATTATTTGATTTTTTCGTTGATCATCGTTCAAAACCGAGATTGCTGATCGAAAGTTTTGGAAGATTTGAGCCGATAATTGTGAACTGTCAATGTTTGCACATAGTATAACTATTTTTTTTTTTTTTTAAACTCGTTTAAAAAGATTTTCTCGATTCTGTTATCTTGACGAACCATGAAATAGGAAAGCCATGGTAATCGATTTGTTTATCTTTATGACAGGCGTAATGGATATATATGATCATAACTGGGGGTTGTGGGTTCGATGTTTTTCAGATCACAAAATAAGCTTATTTTGTGTGGTGTTTTGTTTTATTACATTTTAATGTTCGACCAAAAAAACTCTTAACCAAGAACTATTTGCTACGAAGATCTTCGGATAGTGGCTAGTAATACTTAGATATTTATATCTACTACAAGTCACTATTAATAGATAGACTACTATTAATTAATAGACTAGCAGCCGGATTCTGGAAACCCAAATCACGATTTATCTGAGTTTGACACATAGTAATTATTAGATTTTTTCGTTGATCATCGGTCGAGAAACCGGCCGTAATAATTGACTTAATATTAATAGTACCTACTACTACTACTATAAAAAGATCATGAGATACACAAAAAATCCTAAAATTTCACGCTCAAATCTCTCGTTGCCTCCCACTTTCTAATTAAGAATTGATGTTAATTATTTCGTTGTCAACAGACAAACGAACCCTGAGCTGGTGGCTGTCAGGGTGCCCATCAATGGCATGACATGTCAGTCGTGCGTACGCAACATCGAGAGCACGCTCGGGGAAGCACCAGGAGTCGCACACGTTAAGGTAACTCCAACTACAGTGAAACTTGGTTAAGTGGGACCTGGATAAGTGAGAAACCTCCATAACTGGAATTCATGCTGAGGTCCCAACACTTTGGCACTGAATTACCTCTGTTAGTGGGACGAGGTAAGCCTCTATATCTGGGATTTGTTCTTTCGATTTATCATCATAGTTACCTCTATAACTGAGACGGCGAGTAAATTTTATATGCATTAACCTCTGTAACTGAGATAACATTGTTTGTTTAATTATTCTTATTTTTTTATCATAATTATTTTATTTAATGATCGCACCTCTATAACTGAAATAACCTGTATTCTCACCTCTATTAATGGAACCCTCTGTAAATGAGACAGATATTTATTTATACCTGTATATCTGAGAAACTGAGTAAGTGAAACGACATTGCAGGTCCCTTGACGTCTCACTTAACCAGGTTTCACTGTATATGTTCAGGTCTTTAGGTGTATATTACATTGAATTTGAACTCCCTGAATCAGCACAAACACAGTATTTAACTACATACAGTCTGGGTCTTGGGATAGGGGCCCGTACCCAAAGGGTAAAACTGGACGGTATTACTCCGCTTTTCGACTCCGCTGTTCGACTGACTGTATGGTTTTTTTTTGTTAATATTTCTCGATATTGATACCGGCATTAGGTAGATATGGTACGGACGCTTCTTGCCGGTTCTATTTTATATCATTGACACATTAAGTTGTGTTAATCTTATATTTGATCCCTTACCCTCCACTTGTTCCCTCCATAACCCCCTCTTGCTTAACCTTAAATCGTAAACACTCTGTTGTTAACCAGTTCAATGTAGCCCTGGGTGTGGTTTCCAGGTGGAGCTGTCAGAGAACGCAGGTTACTTCAGATATGACCCTCGCGCGACCTCCGTGGAGGTTCTGCGAGAACGCATAGAGGATATGGGCTTCGAAGTACCCTCGGGGGACGAAGAGACCAGGTAACTTGGACAGTGAGAATGTGCAAGTGGAAGGCAGAAAAGTGTTTGAACTGTGTGAAAAATGATACGAGAGAGGCAGATTCTGAGATTATTATTTTTTATTTATTGAATAGGCTCAGCCATAAGATTTGTTTCATTTTGTGTTTCTTCGTTGAATGTCAACGAAGAAACACAAAATGAAACAAATCTTATGGCTGAGGTCTTAAATCTACGTGTTAATTCAATTAAAGAATGCCACAGAGATGATGAATGATAGGAGTGAGTGGAAGAAAGCATGTTGTGCTTACTTAGCGTTAGGACAAGAGAATAATTTTGATTGTTAACATAGAGTGTAGCCTTCGAAGTATATATACGACAAAGAGCGAAGTGACGAAGAATCTAGATCAACCTAGATAACTAGGATAACCCTTTGGAAAAGTATTTGACTGTATAATAGGGGATATAGACTGCTAAGTATCTTCTAACTACTAGAGATACAGTGACCAGGGGGAGTGAGCATAAATAAATGTGACAATCCAAAAGTACACGTGACGCAGCGTTCGATTTACACTGCGCGAAGAAGCAGCAAGAAGTTCTGCTGTCGAGCTCTGGCGCTTGACACGCAATGTGTTTCGAATACGCTGCGTTGCGTATTCTTACGATTCTTTACGATTTCGTGCCCACCGCTCAGGTAACTGGAATAGCTTAGATAATTCTAACCACTAAGTACAGACTGCTTTCGGGTCATTTGGCGGGATAAAGGGTTAAGGGCTATATTTCACCGGGACGCCATGGCGGCGCAACCAGTCGTCGCCACCAACAAAATGTACGTTTGGTTGCGCAACCAAACGGACACCAGTTGAGTAACTCTCTAGAGAGCTGTATACATTTTGTTGGTGGCGGGACTGGTTGCGCCGCCATGGCCGCAACCAGTCGTCGCCACCAACAAAATGTACGTTTGGTTGCGCAACCAAACGGACACCAGTTGAGTAACTCTCTAGAGAGCTGTATACATTTTGTTGGTGGCGGGACTGGTTGAGCCGCCATGGCGTCCCGGTGAAATATAGCCCTAATGCCTTGATCACACGTACCGAGTAAACCGGCGAGACAGTGACGTATTTGAGATACACTGCGCGTCGACATCAGTTTTACTGTTGAACGTTGCAGCGTTAGCGCGTAGTGTATCTCAAATACGTCACTGTCTAGCCGGTTTACTCGGTACGTGTGATTAATGCATAAGGGTATGCTAAAATCTTCGGTCTTCATTTTTTTTACTAATTTCTTTTTTTTTTCAGAAATCTCCTGCCAAAAGACATACCCACAGATCTCCTGATAGACATGGGCTCCGGGACTGAAAATGAGGTCGTCATATCTGTCACTGGGATGACATGTCAGTCATGTGTCAACACTATTGAAGGTTAGTTATAGTATGAATCGTTAAAATAAAAATGTATTAAAGATGTAAAAAGATAGCCGACTTGACGATTGGCTGACATGACTGGCAACTTGACAAATTACTAACGATAACAGTTTTTTAATTTTTTTTGTTTAAGAGATTAATCCTAACGAGAGGTGCCTTCAGTGCTATTACAATCATCTTCTTCTTTTATTTTTTGTGCTAAATGTCACAGTTCTGACTACCTGTAGCTCTATCATGAGTTTTTACTATACTATATTTACTACACTAGCTAGCGTCTGTAGTAAAAAAAAAATGGTAGCACTCCGGGAGTGCCGGCAGAAGTGAAAACTTCAATATTAACGTTGTGTTTTCACTTCAAAAATATAACCACAGTCGTCATAATGACAATTGTGATTGTGATTGTGTCATGTCATTGTGTCACATTCGCGCAAGCGCGAATGTGACACAACGACGAAGACAACGAAGACACAGACACATTCGCGCAAGCGCGAATGTGTCTGCGCCACAACACTATTTAATTGTTTGAGTCATACGTCGCGTGACCGCAAGTGTGTTCTTTTGTCGTCTCTTGTTTTACTTGTCGTGACACAATGACATGACACAATCACAATGACACAGACACATTCGCGCAAGCGCGAATGTGTCTGTGTCATTGTGATTGTGTCTTCGCGCAAGCGCGAATGTGTCTGTGTCATTGTGATTGTCATTGTCATTATGACGACTGTGGTTATATTTTTGAAGTGAAAACTTAAAAGTGAAAACACAGACACATTCGCGCTTGCGCGAATGTGTCATTGTCATTGTCATTGTCGTTGTGTCGACATGACACAATCACACTGACACAGACACATTCGCGCTTGCGCGAATGTGTCTGTGTCAGTGTGTCTTCGTTGTCTTCGTCGTTGTGTCACATTCGCGCTTGCGCGAATGTTACACAATGACATGACACAATCACAATGACACAGACACATTCGCGCTTGCGCGAATGTGTCTGTGTCATTGTGATTGTCATTGTCATTATGACGACTGTGGTTATATTTTTGAAGTGAAAACTTAAAAGTGAAAACACATTCGCGCTTGCGCGAATGTGTCTGTGTCATTGTGATTGTCATTGTCATTATGACGACTGTGGTTATATTTTTGAAGTGAAAACTTAAAAGTGAAAACACAACGTTAATATTGAAGTTTTCACTTCTGCCGGCACTCCCGGAGTGCTACCATTTTTTTTTGTGCTGAATGTCACAGTTGTCTACCTGATGTCAAATGTTAATCACCGGATGTTATTTGACTATAGGTTTGAGGGCTAAAATATCCCTTCGTCATATCAAAAATAGAATTACATTATATCCAAAAACTTATCTTATTTTTTTTAGGAAATCCAAGGAGTGTTAATAAATATTTTTTTATTAAAATTTCAGGAACACTAAAAGAAACGCCAGGCGTCATCGCATGCTCAGTGAGTCTCGAGGACGAGACAGCGCGGGTTCGATTCTCGTCGGGCACTCCACAAAGCATAGCGGATTGTATATACGCACTAGGATTCGATGTGGCCATACTTAGTATAAACGGAGACAGTTATACAGGTGATTGCTCTTTTTATGTATACAGGATGCTACTTTTGCAGGATGTTATAAAATATTTACCGATAAGTTGGGAAATTAAAGTGAACAAGATGCTATGTATTAAGGGTACTAAGTATACAGGGTGTAACGCTTACAGAAGGTTGCATATACAGGGCGCTACGGATAAAGAGAGGTAAGCAGAATGCTACGTTTCCATGATCTTAACTTAAGTAAGTAAAGTTCTTTATTTAATGAAATCAAAAGGATCATTTAGAATCGTCTTACATACTAATTCTAGGTGCCAGTTCCTATTTGCTACTTATACAAGATTTTACGTATAGAGGATTAAATATACAGGGTGCTACACGTATATAGTTACTTATACAGAGTATAAGAAAAACCAAAACCTCGGGTTATAAAAGTACCCAATATTAAAAAAAAACATTTGTTTCACGGTTGATCCTTTGAAAGATTTTTTTAAATTATTGGTATCTTTTACATTTTTGCTAATTTAAAATAAACCTTAGCTCCTTGTAATCAAGTTTTATTTACAGATGCAGGATCTCAAAGCAGAAGTGACCAAGAAGGGTCAGGAGATGGCAATAAAGAATTATCTCCCGATAAAAGCAAAATACAACTTAATGTAAGTATTTTTAATATTTTTAATGACATAAAACTGAAACGTTATATATTTTACGCATAGTTTAGGATAACTCAATAAGTACTGGTCAGATCAGATATAGATAAATTTAAATAAAGACACGTGAGAAGCAAGACCTTTATATAAATAGCTGTATATGTAAAAATAGCTGTATCTATACTAATATTATTAAGAGGTACGTTTGTGTGCTTGTATATTTGTTAAATTGTAAGGGGTAATCTCGGGATCTACTGAACCGATTTTAAAAATTCTTTCACCAATAGAAAGCCACAAAAATAGAAACACACAAACTTTACTTCTTTATAATATTAGTATAGAAGTATAGATATAAATACCTTTTTTTTGTTTATAGGGAACCTCGTCGCCAATAAAAGAGAGTGAATTCGCGCGATGCACTTTAGAAGTGCGCGGTATGACGTGCGCTTCGTGTGTGGCGGCCATTGAGAAACATTGTGCTAAGCTGTATGGTAAGTATTTATTTTATTTATTTACTAGATGTCCCGGCGAACTCCGCCATAAAAGCAATAATATTACGTACATATTATATTATCCTATGTCCGTCTCCTGGCTCTAAGCTACCTTCTAAGGCCCACTAATTTTCAGCCATATCGGTACAGCCGTTCCTGAGTTATAAATAGTGTAACTAACACGACTTTCTTTTATATATATACAAGATATACATACATACTTTTATACATATTACTTGGTGTACAACCCGCGAGTACTGATGTATGTGGCTCTGTAAGTGCCTAATAACTATGTCGCGGGCGACGACACAACCTACTCGCAAAGCCCAAAGCTAGGACTAATCGGTACCTCTACCGTGAGTTATCACAGTAAAATCGCCTGACTTTACTACAGTAGTTACGTCGATATTAGTATTACGAATTTTAGTACCCAACTATCCGCTAGAAGCGCTGTACAAATCTTCATACATTTTTTTTAACTACAGACGCTAGTGATTATAGTAAATATAGTATAGTAAAAACTCATGGTAGAGCTACAGAACGTTACACGAAAATTTGTTGTCATAGTTATTTTATACTCCAGTTTTTATTTTACAGGCGTAAAGTCAGTACTGATAGCGTTGCTAGCAGCTAAAGCGGAAGTCAAGTACGAGCCTCGTAAGATCTCCGCGCCGGATATAGCGCAGTCAATCACAGAACTGGGCTTTCCGGCGGACGTTATTAGCGACTGTGACGGCAGCGGACAGAAGGAGTTGCAAGTTATGGTGAGTCATGTGCACTACTTTTTATTACTTAGTTTTCATTGTAAACGGGATATTTACCATGATTTGTGAGTTTGATTATTTCCCGATATTTCGGCACAGTTGCATGCGCCAATGAAAACTATGTTCAAAACCGTGATAGTTTCAAATATTTTTATTACTTGATATTTGTACTTTATTTTTACTAGACGTTTGGCGTGACGACTTGACACGTTTCACGTAGACTGGTGGGAGGCGGCGGCTGACCGGAAGTACTGGAAGAGTAGAGGGGAGACCTTTGCCCAGCAGTGGGAAAGTATAGGTTAAAAATAAATATTTACTAGATGGCATGTGAATGATGACATGTGTAAGAAAGGTGTGAGCATTGAGATGACCTCTGATAGAAGATAATGGAAGAAGCAGACGTGTTGTACCGACCCCACATAATGTGGAACAAGGGTAGGAAGATGATGATGGTGATTTGTATTGTCATATTTTACCAATATCATCATCATCATCAACCTATATCAGTCCACATCCGTATGAATAGGTAAATCTAAATTTTCATGTAATTAAGTGGAAATCAAAAATTCTTCTTATTCGTGTCGGCGAAGAAGAAGTAATTTTTTGGTATGTTGTGTAGCGAAAATGCGTACTTATAAATAATAATATCTTAATTGCGATTATGGTAAAAAAATCAAATTTCGTGTGATAATCTATTAATATAAATAAAAAAAGGAAGGGAGGCCTTTGCCCTGCAGTGGGACACCACAGGCTGAAAATGAAAATGAAATGAATCTAATACTTTACAATTCCATATTTTAATATGAAACTATATTAAGGTACTTAGACAAAAAGTTTTTTTTTTTTCAGATAAAAGGCATGACATGCGCCTCATGTGTCAATAAAATAGAGAAAAGTGTTCTTAAACTTAGCGGAGTCACATCTTGTTCTGTCGCCTTAACTACTAGCAAGTATGTAGTCTACAATTATATATATATTTATATACACCGTGTAACTTTATACCATTATACATCCGAAAGGGGTGTATTCACACCGAGCATATGAATATATTGGTGAGGTCAAAGGTTCAAATTATCAAATTTGAAAATTCAATATATTATTTAAAAAAATATTATTAGAAATGTGTCAGCCCTATCCTATCTATCCACAAACGCGCGATTTCGCACACACACATAGACAATTTTGCGAGTGCCATGCTCCAGATTAAATGATAGTTACTACGGCCACAGATTCTACGGCGCGAAATGAGATTTTACGTATTTACTTACTAGAAATTAAGTAGGTATACCTAATTTCTAGTACGTAAATACGTAGATTATGTTTAAGTACCTACTGTAATCATGAAACATGCTCCTCGTTGGGTTCTCGTCAAAATGGTCGAGGATCGACTGTTGGACTCGCTGGCTTATCCCTCGCAACACACAACACCATGTCGTAATATTCACAAAACACAAAACACTACTAACACAGAAAACTACATCAAAAAACCGCGAACCGAAAAACTCGAGAAATTGTTTGTTTGTTGCAAGAAAGGCAAACGGCGAAACGGCGACTATCTATTAATAGACGTTACTCGGCCAGTAAACAAGTTTAGAAAAGGACAGCACCATTCTGTTTCATCATTGCGTTCAAGCCGACAAAGATTATTAAACAGAGTAGACACAACGTTTGTTTTTTTTTTTAAGTATTTGAAAAATAACATTGAAATGGGGTTACGAAAGTAGCTTTAGTGCTCGAGTAGGTAAGTAGAAAATTGAGAAGGTAAAATTGAGTTGGGTAGGCTACTTCCTACCTACTAGCTAATCAAGAGTTGTGAAAAGACGTCTATCGTGCCTAGAGATTTCAGTCAGGAAAATATGTTACCTTGCGTCTAGGTACCTGGATCAATACCAAAGTAGGTATAAATAGGCTTTTAAAAGGCCAGAAGTTACATAATACTTAACTAACTAGTGTCCGTTCTGTTACCTACTTTATCTAGAGTTCACACTAAAAGGTTATAAAAACAGCTGTAAATAGGGTTGTCGAAATGTTTTGTCAAGTGACGTGTTGAACAAAAGTAAAAAATTGATTTCATGAATGAAAAATACAAAAAAATGAAAAGTCGTAGAACAAATGTTGTTCGCAATGACGTATACTATACCTCCCTTTCGGGTTTATAGGCATATTTTGTTACACGCTGTATAGGCACCAAAAAACATATTTAATCAATCAAATATTTACGATCAAAAAAATCACCGAGAGTTCACAGTCGTTTATTTATTTAATAACTAAATAATATATATTCACGGACATTTTACACATCACACTCTAGTACCAAACTAAGCTAAGCTAAGCTTGTACTATAGGAACTAGACTGCTGATAGAATACTTATATACATTTATTTTTTTCACCCAGACACTGAACAAATATTTATGTTCATCACCCAAACATTTGCTCGAATTCGAACCCACGGCCTACATACGGCATGAAAGGCAGAGCTACTACCAACTGAGCTGTGACGTCTGTCAATTATAATTAACGTGATTATATATTTTAGGGGTAAAATAAAATACAGCGCAGAAGAAATAGGTCCTAGGTCGATATGTGACGCGATCAACAATCTAGGCTTTGAAGCTTCGCTAGCAACTTCGCATCGAGGGACTAGTAACTACTTGGAACACAAGTAAGACATTTCATTACATTAAGAGAACCATCTATGTATGCTATTCTATATACACATAATTATCATCATTATAAAATATTATAATGAAAAAAAAATATATTTACAAGAATAGATATAGCTTATACATCATAATAATACATAGGCTATAATTTATAATCATAGTGTGCAAATTATTATAGTAAGACAAAGTCGCGGGTACCAGTTATTATTAATAAAAAAATATATTTAAATAATGGTGTGTTATTCTGATGTATAAACTACATTATTTTTAAATTTCTTTAAAATCCGTTCAATAGATTTTACGTGAAAGAGTAACAAACATACATCCACCCACACACCCTGAAGAATGTGTGGATGGATGTATGTTTATGGATAAAAATCCACATCCACACATATTATTTACATCCATCCATCCATACAAACTTTCGCCTTTTTAGTAGTAGGAAGTAGGATGTTTTAAATAGATAGTTCATATTTTATAATATTTTCAGAGAAGAAATAAAAAAATGGCGGACAGCATTCTTAATATCCCTTATATTCGGCGGTCCGTGTATGGCAGCCATGGCTTATTTTATGTCGCGGCCACACAACGAGTCCTGCTGTGTGTTGCCAGGCCTTAGCGCTGAGAATATCGTCATGTTTCTACTGGCAACACCTGTTCAGGTAACTTATAAAATGAGACTGTGATATGGTAACACTGTAAGTTAATGTCACATTAAAGTTGGTTAAATCACACTAAATATATAAATTACACAATAATAGCATTAATTAATATACTAACATAATAGTAGGCACACTAAAATAAGTAAATGTCAAACTAATGTTGCTAATATTACACCCCACCATTACGATCTAAACTTCAATAATTTTGAAGTCAAACTAATCTATTTATTGCACACTAAAATCGTTGGTAATCATTGCAGTGTATTAAGTTACACTAACTTGTTAACACACTGAATGTAACACTAGAATGTAACACTAAAAATCATTATATAACACTAAATGCCACTTAATAATGAGACTAATATCATAGAACAATGTCATTTCAAAATCATTTTCATACACACTACAATACATCATCATCAACCTATGTCAGTCCACTGCTAGATGTAGGTCTCTCCCAAGACTCGCCATTAAGCACTAATAACAATAAGTAACACTACAATGATAATTTGACAAACATATTTTTATTTTATAAGTATATTAAAATGATTGTTTTGTTATAGTTTATCGGCGGCTGGCATTTCTACAAGCAAGCTTACAAAGCTCTTAGACACGGAACCACCAATATGGACGTGCTTATATCTATGACAACCACAATCAGGTAAGAACTGCTTACGTTCATACACATTGTTCATACTCACTGCTCATGCTCATTGCTCTGCTGTTTGTACGATCTGCATATATTTATTCCGGGTGTTCTGGGTATTTTATATGTATAATAAAAAATATCTATCTACGTATTGTATTAAGTATGTGAGTCTTCTAGTACCCATAACACAAGCTCTGCTTAGCTTGGGGCTAGATGATGTTGTGTGGATTTTCCAGCATTATTTATTATAATTATATTATGTTATAGCTATGCCTACTCTGTGAGTGTGGTGATCGCAGCTATGGTGATGCAACAAAACACCAGTCCTATGACGTTCTTCGACACTCCGCCCATGCTGCTGGTGTTTGTATCGCTGGGCAGGTGGCTGGAACACATCGCGAAGGTATGTGCAAATGGTGATGGAAAACACCATTTTATTAATGGTGAATTGGTTTTATTTTTTTATTTTTAAGGTTACTTTTCTGTAAGCTTTGTGTTGTGTGTTCTGTTCACCAAATATATAAGTATCAAAGAAAAAGTCGATAGTGTGTTTCGTCACTGTTTATTGCAAATCATATAATATCAAAAAATAACTATATATGTAATGTATTGTACCCATAACACAAGCTCTGCTTAGTTTGGGGCTAGATGATGTTGTGTGGATTGTCCAGCATTATTTATTTATATATATAATATCCCCATCCAGGGTAAGACATCCGAAGCCCTATCAAAGCTGCTATCGCTAAAGCCGACGGAGGCTGTTCTGGTGACCCTGGATCCTCAGAAGAGGATAGTAGCCGAGAAGAACATTCCAGTAGACCTGGTGGAACGAGGAGATATCCTGAAGGTTCGGACTTGCCTTTGATTAACCCTTATAGTTTCTAGTTTTCTTTCTCTTAGTAAGACACATGGTAAGAAACAAAAAGCCAAGCCGCTATCTTATGTTCCCAATCAAGCTTATATCCAATTCTTAATTGAGTTTTACTTAAAATATAAGAAGTAGAAAAAAGAGGGTACTTCCAGAAATTGAATTAAATTCATTACTTCGTGCCACTCATAATCACGACCTGAGTGGTCGTGAAAAAAGAATTGGATATAAGCTTGATTAGGAACATAAGATAGCGGCTTAGCTTTTTGTTGCTATATTATTACTTTGAAAAATTAAATTTTTTGAAGGGTTATTCAGAAAAAATTAAGATTTTTCAAAGATTTTTTTTTATGCTTTAGAATTTTAGAACTACCCTCATTTGACTTTAAATTCCTTCCGTGTGTGTTATTGACAGCACATTGACAGTTGACATTGACATTTGACAGGTGGTGCCAGGAGCTAAAATACCAGTGGATGGGAAAGTAATATCGGGACAGAGTACTTGTGACGAATCGCTTATTACTGGCGAATCTATGCCCGTGCCTAAAACTATAGGTAAGATAAAAATAAGATAAGATAAGAAATAATAATAATTGAAGAACAAAGTCATAAATATACGTGCACATTTCATACGGCGCCACCTAGTTAAAAACTAAATAAATAAAATGACATTATTATTAAAAAAAAATGAAAATACAGGTGCAGTAGTAATTGGAGGCAGTATAAATCAACACGGAGCTTTACTAGTTACCGCTACGCATACAGGTATGTCATATTTATACTCAACTAAATGAAAAATCCCCCTTTCAAAGCTAATAATATCATTAATCCCCCTTTCAAGGAGCAAATTAAAGTTAAAACCATCTTTAAAAGGGTAAATCACAGAGCGAAATAAAGGTGACACCATCTTCAATTGAGAAAATCCCCCTTCAAGGAGTGGAAAATGTAAAACCATATTAAAATGTGAAAATCACCCTTGAATAAGCGACATTAAAAATAAACCACCTTTCAAAATATTTTGTAGACTATATTTAATGATATTTTCGTGTTTTTAGGCGAAGCAAGCACTTTAGCACAAATAGTGCGACTGGTGGAAGATGCACAGAGCAGTAAGGCCCCCGTACAACGGTTAGCTGATACCATAGCTGGGTGAGTGAAAAAACTAGTAAAAATCAATAAATTAAGCATACCTAATTTTTTTTTTAATTTAACCTATTGTGTCCCACTGCAGGGCAAAGGTCTCCCCAAAATTCCTCCATTCATCCCGATCTCCTAATTAATTAAATTAATCATCATCTTCCTATCCTTGTTCCACATTATGTGGGGTCGGTACAACACGTCTTCTTCCACTCTCCTCTATTAGACGTCATCTCAATGCTCATATTAAATAATTAATTAAATTAATACAATATGCATATACGCTGGGGAGACCTTAGCCGAGCAGTGAGACAGTATAGGTTGAAAAAAAATACTTTAGTTAGCTTTATTTACACGTACTGTGGCTCTACCATGAGTTTTTACTATACTATATTTACTACACTCGCTAGCGTCTGTAGTTAAAAAAATGTATGAAGATTTGTACAGCGCCTCTAGCGGATAGTTGGGTACTAAAATTCGTAATATGTACTAATATTGACGTAACTACTGTAGTAAAGTCAGGCGATTTTACTGTGACAACTCATGGTAGAGGTACAGTACCTCTACCATGGGCTGAACTATCCGCTAGAAGCGCTGTACAAATCTTCATATATTTTTTGAAGTGAAAACTTCTTTAGCGGCGCTGGGTGGGTAAAAACTTTCAAACTCGCGTCAGGGTCACGTGACGTCGAAAAAGCGTAAGATCTTATTTAATTTTTATACATTGCTCGTAAAACAAGAGACGACAAAAGAACACACTTGCGGTCACGCGACGTATGACTCAAACAATTAAATAGTGTTGTGGCGACATGACGTGACGATGACGTGGCGACATGACGTGACGTGACGATGACGACGAAGCCAACGAAGACACAGACACATTCGCGCTTGCGCGATGACGTGACGATGACGTGGCGACATGACGTGACGTGACGATGACGACGAAGCCAACGAAGACACAGACACATTCGCGCTTGCGCGAATGTGTCTGTGTCTTCGTTGGCTTCGTCGTTGTGTCACATTCGCGCGCGCGAATGTGACACAATGACATGACACAATCACGACTGTGGTTATATTTTTGAAGTGAAAACTTAAAAGTGAAAACACAACGTTAATATTGAAGTTTTCACTTCTGCCGGCACTCCCGGAGTGCTAGCTTTTTTTTTAACTACAGACGCTAGCGAGTATAGTAAATATAGTATAGTAAAAACTCATGGTAGAGCTACAGTACGTGTGAAATGTCCGAGTTTATTTATTTATTTATATTATTTATTTTCAGATATTTTGTACCGATAGTAGTAGTACTATCTCTGCTAACATTAATATGTTGGATTATTGCCGGAGCTATAGATATTGATATTATAAGAAGAATCACGCCAGTGAGTAATAATTAATGATTTAAAATACGGTAAATAATGTTGCTAGGTAAACTTTGCCAAAACTCTACTACTAAAACCCTACTATTAGTAATTTCAACACAACTTATCATTATCTACTACTAAGACTCTATAGTAAATACATATAGTAGAGTATACATACATGTAGTAGAGTAGTTTATTTATTTATTTAATTTGAAATCATTAATACATTTCCAGGCGATGTACGTAACCGCCGGCTACTCAGATTGGGAGTTGATAGTGCAAAGCGCGTTTCACTTCGCGCTGTCCGTGCTCGCGATCGCGTGTCCGTGCGCGCTGGGTCTGGCCACGCCCACCGCCGTCATGGTCGCCACCGGCGTGGGCGCCAAACTAGGCCTCCTTATCAAGGGCGCGGAGCCCCTCGAAAATGCACACAAGGTCAGATTAAATTCCATAACTAGTTTATGAAATTTGCTTGTTAAGAGTGCGTGTAGGCCTTCGAAAGTGCACAAGAGGTCTGGAAAATCATACTTCCGAAAACAACATTTCAATGATGTATATACAACCTGATATTATTGATCACAGTAATGATTTTTTTATGGATTTCAGAGACTTTATCAATTACTATACAAATATAAAAAAAATGTAAAAAGTAGAGCTGGATTTGAGAATTTAATCTCTTTAAAATCAATCCCTAGGAACCATGTCATCTGTGAAAATTGTATTTTTTTTTGTATGTACATAATTCATTTCTTTGAGATAGACAAGGGTTGGTTGTAATTTCTTGTGTTACCTCTAAACATGCCACACCATCTTTTTGCACGCCCAAGATAGGTAGGCAATCTTCTTAGCATTAAGTCCTAGCACTAAGAATTTGTGTTTAATTTTAAAATATATTATGAGCGGTGACTCTTTATTGAATGATAAGACTGAGAATACGTTTTACATCACAAATATTTACTTCTCAAAATACAATCAGGAACGCATCATCTTAACCAAAAAGAAACAAATCAATCCCCTCGAAACCTCAGTTCGAACTAGACACAATAACTTTTAATTACGGCTATGCAATCGCACTACAATTAGTGATATTAAAACAAAAGCCTACACGAATACAAAATCTACGCCTAGCAAAACCACCGGTGTCCCGCCATTATTACCCGACCTAGTTATATCTGTCACAGACCATAAATATTTCGATAGCACGACTCTTTTATTTGGTGGTGTTGCCTACAGTAAGCTAACACGGCCAATCTGACGAAAAGGGTTGTCCTCAACCCGGTAACGTGTAGCGCTGGTCGCTGGTAGCGCTGCTGGTACTGACGACGTAGAAATTAGGGATGCCGAATATTCGGCAACTATTCAGTATTCGGCCAAATAGCTGTTTGTGTCATCACTAGTAGATACAGACATGTAGATGCAGTAGGTATGCTCAAGGGTCATGCAGTTTGCCAGCAACAAATCAAGCACCCTGAGCATTGTCTGCACAGCTATTTTCTAAAACATCAAAACACAGAAATAACTTTGTCAATCAAAGTTGGTTAGTAGTCCATGCATTCAGCAGTTCTCTACTTTTCCCCACCACCTTTACATTTCTTTTGAATCAAATGATTTTTTTTTTATGACAAGCATCAAATTTTCCGATTTTCAGATGTGGTCAATTGATAAGTGCAATAAGATAAGTTGTGCAATGTGTGCACAATCTGTTACAATCATAATCAAGCAATTACAACTTGGACATAAGTAGGTATAGGCAACCAACAACACATAGCAAGAATCTGGACAAGGCTAAAAGAATAGTGTCAATGCTACACTCTTCCATCTCATCATTATTTGACAGCATCAAAGTAGAACAAAATATCTTCATACCAGGTCGAAAGTCAAGAAAGGATGGAGAATCCCTTCATTTCCTTTGTCTTTTATTTCCTTTCTTCCTAAGTATTTCACAAATACACAGATAGTGCTTAACAAAAAGCAGGAACAGGCTATGGTTTCCACTGCTCTGAAATAGAGCTATCCAACATACAATCCCTCGGCAACTCAATAACTAATTTCTAGGCAGAAACATTTGAGCTCACAAGCAGCAACAGATGATTTTATCGGTAACAAGCGCAGGCAGTAGATGTAAACTGATCTCCAAGAAATACATTTCTGGGTCATAATAAAGAGTAACACTCTGCAGCGAAAGGATATGACACAAGTTCACATTTACAATGTCTGTTTCAGAGTCTATTTGAAAGCATTAGCAAAATTAGCAAAGCACACACAAATGGTCTTAGTCCATCCCAGGATACAAGACAGCTATCTAGCAAGAGAAAATAACTCCAACCTTAAGCTACATAAGCCTCTGTAAGCCTTAATTTTCAGAAATTAAAACAAGCTGAAAATTATTTTCCAGAAGGAACAGCAAAACAATGACATAAAAGAACTGACTGTAAACATACAAAAGCAGTGCTTCCAGTAACAAGCAGGCACACAATTAGGCTAAGCTTAAACATGACAATGACTGCATGCATCATTCCAAGCAACTGTAATCTCAACCACCATCTTCTTAAATTTGGACCGACAGACAAAATTATAAACCATGTAGTATGCCACTACGCTGCCAACAATGAATCCAGGTACAAAACAAAAATACTGGAGTGGTCTAGTTATGCTCATAAAAACATCTTATTTTAGAAAACCAACAACCAGTAAGAAATGCAATCAACTAGTAAATGTGTCCGACTACTAACTAATGACATCATCTGATCATTCCATCGCAGAAGTAACTTTCTCCAGGATCTGGTGCTTCCAACTTGAACTACATGGTACCCTATTGATTCAGTGTCTGAAGAAACATCTCCAAATCATTTCAAATTGCAACATTCTATTAAGTTTGATAGACGCTGATGTTTAGTTCCTGAGGAGATATTAATGCAAAACCCAGTTCACAGCACTCAAGCAGCTCCAGCACTGCATTTCCAATGCATCAATTTTCTTCTTTTCTAGTTCACAAAAGGTATACATCACTGCAGCATACAGAAAGATAGGAACTTCATAGTAACAACAAGTAGAAACAGAAGTGAAGTGAAATAACATCCAGGAACTTCACTGATAACAACACTGTACACCACAACATCACAGACACACTTCTTTGTACACCATAAATACACCACAGCATCATAGAAACACCTTATTATTCACCACAACATCAAAACAAATAAACTCAATAATGTACTCCGATGAAGTTTCAATTTTATGTGAAGTACAACGGGTGGTCTTGTCACTATGAGCAATTTATTCCAAACAATTTTCTTTGTCAACCAGCATCATTTTTTTTTTTTAAATGCTGGATTTGTATCAACTATGCATAACAATCACAAACATTTTCAGCATTAACTTTTCACTATGAGAGAAATGAAAACATTGCTGCCATAAGCTTAGACTTAGGTTTTTTTCACTTTTTTTTTTTAATTGAAATATTTGAACTGAATTGTTGAACTGGCTGGAATTAGCTTAGCAGGAGAACAAGGCACAACACATTCCATCATGAGATGTCAGAGTGGATCTCACTAATCCAATTAGAATTTAGATTTTGACTGACACACCAACCTATGAAATCAACAGGAAGACAGAATCATAGTCTTTACATCCTCAACTGACCAGGAACAACAGCTAGACCAGGAACACAACAGGAACCAAGAGTAAACAAACTTACCCAACAAAACAACTTGAATTATTATTATTATTATTTTTTAAATAACTTTGTGCGATAGTCATGTTCAATCACAAAATCTACACAGCCTACAACCATGATTTGACCATGACAAACCTCATTCAGTGCTTGAAGAACAAGTCCTAGGTATTAAACAAATACCTAAAATCGCAATGAGACACGGTGTCTGGTATTCACTTCAGAAAACAAGATTGTACTACTCCGGTACTCCGACTCTACGACACAAGCTACTTCAAGAACTCGCCCGCATACAACTACATACTTCTTGTCTTACGTTATCGTTAGCCAATTCGTGGACTAATTCTAGAATAACCACGAGATTCACTTCACTGCATTCTAACGACCCGTTACGACCAAACATAGTAAGCCACCAACTAAATCTTCAAGATGAGGTTATGTACACTTTATTTGTTTCTTTTCAGTTCGTGGGCTAACTTTAAGTTCTTTATCCCGCTACTGATATGAGCGGTGACTCTTTATTGAATGATAAGACTGAGAATACGTTTTACATCACAAATATTTACTTCTCAAAATACAATCAGGAACGCATCATCTTAACCAAAAAGAAACAAATCAATCCCCTCGAAACCTCAGTTCGAACTAGACACAATAACTTTTAATTACGGCTATGCAATCGCACTACAATTAGTGATATTAAAACAAAAGCCTACACGAATACAAAATCTACGCCTAGCAAAACCACCGGTGTCCCGCCATTATTACCCGACCTAGTTATATCTGTCACAGACCATAAATATTTCGATAGCACGACTCTTTTATTTGGTGGTGTTGCCTACAGTAAGCTAACAATATAAATAATTTTGCAGGTAAAAACAGTGATATTCGACAAAACTGGTACAATAACTCAGGGTGTGACGACCGTGGCTAACATGTGGTTACTCACCGGAGACGCGGCCAACCTCCCGGAAGTCATAGCGTGCTTGTTAGCGGCTGAGATTAATTCAGAACATCCTGTAGCTTCCGGTTAGAGAATTTTTTTATCTATTCCATGAAAATATAAAAATATTTTCAAATTATATTTTCTTATCATATTTAATGGGGTCCACAGCTATAGTAACTTGGTGCACGTCAGTAATCGGCACCACTACGCTACAATGTCGCGGGTTCATAGCCGCGCCGGGCTGTGGGTTACGAGCCAAGCTAAGCGGACGAACTAATCCAATGCCGGCTGCGATGAGGAATCTTGTTTCACAGGCCAAGTGAGTGTTACCTTTGTTACTATGTTACCTTTGTTTATTGTCATGTTACTTGTATTTATTGTGTTTTAGAGGTACTTTTTGTATTTTACACTTTATTTATGTATTATAAAAATGTCACCTGTATTTATTATACGATTTATAAAGTTTCACAGGTTTATTTTAGCTTTTAGTACACTTAAACGCTAATAAATTAAGTCATGTTACCTCTGTTTGATGAATGTTTTAGGTGTTGAATGAGCAAAAATGTTTAAATATACACTATGCTACCAATATTTATAGCGTGCTACCAACGTTTATTTTATAAATTAGTAGTATTCTGTACCATATGGTCACAGCAACAGCAAAATGTTATATTTAAACAATGTTACCATAATTTATACCATGTTACTATTGTTTAAGGCCTGGTTCTTCGTTCGAATTGGAGGGCGTGTCTATAGAAGTGATGGAAGGTGCCGGTGACGCCGCTTTAAACTCCGCACAGGCAGCGAGGCGGTTAAACTCACTGATTCCAGGGAGCGATGGCGAGGTAACACACAGACTTATCTTGGATCTGTTAAACTATCTATAGATCGCAACGACCCTTTATAAAGTTGAACTATCCCAACTATATAAATGAAAAATAATCGAAATGAAAAAATTTAAAGAAAAATTGATGGAAAAAGATTAATGATCCTTGTGATTTTATTGGATAAAGTAATTTTTGACTTTGACTTTGACTTTTGACTTTATTAAAGGATACTGAGTACGTGGTTCTGATCGGCAATCAAGAATGGATGCATCGGAATGGTATAACTGTGTCTCGACGAGTCTCTCAGGCCATGGCAAGGGATTCTATGCAAGGCAGGACCGCTGTTCTACTAGCTATTAATGGTAAGTCTCATAGCTTTTATTTTTATTTTACAAGTTATACGGCCGGTTTCTCGAACGATGATCAACGAAAACATCAAATAATTATGTGTCAAACTCGGATCAATCGTGATTTGGGTTTCCAGAAACCGGTCGTTAGGCAAGCGTTTGACCGCGATCTCACCTGATGTTAAGTGACGATGCGGTCTACGATGTAGCACACTTGCCTAGAAGATTTATTATATCATCATCTTCCTACCCTATCCCACGTTATGTGGGGTCGGTACAACACGTCTTCTTCTTCCACTCTCCTCTATCATACGTCATCTCAATGCTCACACCTTTCTTATGCCTTGATCATACGTACCGAGTAAACCGGCGAGACAGTGTCGTATTTAAGATACACTGCGCGCTAACGCTGCAACGTTCAACAGTAAAACTGATGTCGACGCGCAATGTATCTCAAATACATCACTATCTCGCCGGTTTACTCGGTACGTGTGATTAAGGCATTACTAATGTCATCACTCACACAGTTCATCCATCGTTCGCTCGCTCAGTCAAACACAATAAATAAAATAAATTACAATATTATTTTCAGATCAGCTAGTATGTACTCTCGGTGTAGCAGATCAAGTAAAGCCAGAAGCTCACTTGGCAGTTTACCAACTCAAGAAAATGGGTCTCAATGTCTGTCTGTTGACCGGTGATAATAGAAAAACTGCACGAGCAATCGCTGAACAAGTGAGTTTATAACATTTAGAACAAAGATGGCGCTGTTTTCAATTTATGCGACAGCCGTCAGCTCGGAGGGGTGAGCAATGCCACTACCATGAGTTGTCACAGTAAAATCGCCTGACTTTACTACAGTAGTTACGTAAATATTAGTACATATTACGAATTTTAGTACCCAACTATCCGTTAGAGGCGCTGTACAAATCTTCATACTTTTTTTTAACTACAGACGCTAGCGAGTGTAGTACATATATATTATGTAATAGTACCTATAGTAAAAACTCATGGTAGAGCTACTGGAATAAATGTGACAATCGTAAAGTAAACGTAACGCAGCGAATTCGATTCACACTGCGCGATGTCGCATCGTCGTACGCATTACATACGTAGCATTTGACACGCAATGTAAATCGAATACGGTTTTAACCATTCTCTGTGTCTATGGTACAAGCTCCTATAATACAAGCTTTGCTTAGTTTGGGACTACACTGTGATGTGTGATGTGTGATGTGTCCGTGAATATTTATTATTTATTTAACGTATGAGCTCTGTCTTCGTAAATATTTATTTATATATTTTAATTTTTACAAATGTGAGTTTTTTTAAAACGTACATAAAATGTTTAATATTTATGTCATTTTACGTCATTTATATAATGTTTTTATTTATAGGTTGGTATAAATAAAGTGTATGCAGAAGTGCTGCCCTCACACAAGGTGGCCAAAATTAGGAAACTACAAGAAGAAGGACAGAAAGTTGCTATGGTGAGAATTATATTTGATTTTATCATATAATTTGCATATTCGCGGTTTGAAACTTTACAAACTTATTATAACTATACAACATATAGTAGGCAATTTACACAATATGAATGATAGCCATTCTGATGTATAAAGTGCCAAGTTTCATTAAATCCTTTCAGTAGATTTTGCGTGAAAGAGTAACAAACATACATCCATCCATACAAACTTTCGCATTTATAATATTAGTAGGATAATCTACTAATGCTATGTCGTGACCCGTTTTCCGTTGTCACGACATAGCATGAAAACGGCTTGACCGATTTGGCTGATTTTGTTTTGTAGTTTTCTAATACTCTGTACAAGGTTCTTACGGACAAAAAATTAAGAAAGTCTCTCAGAAAAAAATCTCTCTAAGGCGGTACGAAGTTCGCCGGGACAGCTAGTAGGATATATATATATTATTTATATTTGTTTGTGTATATTCCAGGTAGGTGACGGCGTGAACGATTCCCCTGCGCTTGCGCAAGCCGATGTCGGCATCGCCATCGCGAGCGGGACTGACGTCGCCGTGGAGGCAGCGGATCTAGTTCTCATGAGGGTACATATACATATACATATTATATTCAACATCCTCATTGTCATCATCATAGTCATCATCTTCATTGTCATCTTCATAGTCATCATCATCATTGTCATCCTCATAGTCATCATCTTCATTGTCATCCTCATAGTTATCATCACAGTCATTTCAGCATTGTCATCATCATCATTGTCACCATAGTCGTTGCGATATGTGGAAATGTCCATGAATATTTATTTATAAAATTAATATTGTGATTTCAGAACGACCTGCTCGACGTAGTGGCGTGCTTGCGTCTGTCTCGCACCACCGTGCGGCGGGTTCGACTGAACTTCCTGTTCGCGTCTGTTTACAACTTGTTGGGAATACCTCTCGCTAGTGGAGCTTTGGCATTCGTCGGACTGCAATTACAGGTAATATAATATGAAATTATATTTATTGTTCTTAGAAACTAGGTCAGGGGTCACCAAATGGCGGACCGCCGGCTTATTGTATGCGGACCGTTAAAATATATCCCACGCAGTATTATTGATGACGTTAATTCGAAAACTTCCGGGCGGAGTAACGAGTAATGTCAATAGTTTGCACCAATTCCACTCCATACTTCAGACAGATAAATCAACAATAAAAATGACACTTTTCTCATTGATATGTAAATAATAGTACCTTTGTAATAATGTCAATTTAACGGTGACAATTTAAAATTTAAGTTATTTTGTCATAACTGTGCTTAATAATTTTAGTAAGAGTGGTTTTCCCAGTTTAAATAAATGTTGTTTTGTTGTTTCCTGATTTGATTGTTAATTGATCTTAAAATTAGTAAATTGTTTTTCAGTAATGAGATTAAGTATTGTTTTTTATATTCTAAATGTCCTTGAATATTTATTGATATTAATATATTCTACAGCCTTGGATGGCATCAGCTGCGATGGCGATGAGTTCTGTTTCCGTTGTGTGCTCAAGTTTACTGCTCAAAACGTAAGTTTATAGGCACGGTAGACATACAACACAGTAGCTCTACCATGAGTTTTTACAATATATACTCGCTAACGTCTGTAGTTAAAAAAATGTATGAAGATTTGTACAGCGCCTCTAGCGGATAGTTGGGTACTAAAATTCGTAATACTAATATTTACGTAACTACTGTTGTAAAGTCAGGCGATTTTACTGTGACAACTCATGGTAGAAGTACAGATAACCATTTAAAAAAAACGCAAGTTCGTCTATAGATAAAAATTGTATATTTTAAAAATGCACTGCACTAGTTTTTTTATTTTTTTTTGTTACAGTTTTAAAAAACAGTCTATAGAAGAATTAAGAAGTACAGAGTATTTACAATCACTACATACAGATGAACTGGACGCAGTGTCTGTACATAGAGGACTCGACGAACGGATCGACAATGATCGGACCAACTCACCCTTGGCCAAGTTAGTATTCATTCACTCTCACTGAAATATTCATTCATTCACTCAGTAAAAAGTGAAAATGTGTATTCCTTGTTCTTCATTCTTTAAATTTAAAAACGACTATTACAGTATTTACAAAATGTACATACGTACGTATATAAATATGTACATACGTACGTATATAAATATGTACATACGTACGTATATAAATATGTACATACGTACGTATATAAATATGTACATACGTACGTATATAAATATGTACATACGTACGTATATAAAATGTACATACGTACGTATATAAAATATGTACATACGTACGTATATAAAATATGTACATACGTAGGTATATAAAATGTACATACGTACGTATATTAAATATGTACATACGTAGGTATATAAAATATGTACATAAGAAACAGTTAATTACCGTTGCAAACGATCTATAGATACCTCAAATGATTCAGGTCCACTCTTAGCCAATTTAAAATTATTCAAAGCTTAGAATGAAATATTACTTAAAATAATAGTCTAAATTTTATTATACTCCTCAGCTAAAGCCATTTTTTATAAAATTTGGAATACATACAATATTTTTAAGTAAATTACTTAATTTAGGTATCTTTCTATTTCTTATTCTTAGAACTTTAATGTTATGTTTCAACTATGTTATATGTGTTGTGAATTATTTAAACTGTGTGATATACTAACATGTATGTCTGTCTCGCTCGCACTCGGCAGCAAACGGGACTCGTGGAAATCAGCGTTGATTAACGTCTAGATATGGTTTGTATATTATTTCTATGGGCTTTTTTGTGTTTTTTTTTATGTCTGTCTGTATGGTCTTTTTTTTGTCTGGTCTTGTCTGGTCATGGTATTTGTTGTGTTTTTCCTATCCTTTCTTTATTGAATTGTTTCGATGTTTTTCGATTTTTTGTTTTCATATTATTACAATGTTTTTCTTCTTGTTTGTTTGTCAGTATGGTCACTTTGTGTTTTTTCTATCATCATTTCATGTTTAACTACATATTTTCAATCTACATTTTATTTAAATAAGTTTTTTTGTGTTTTTGTTCAGTGTGTTCTTCTTATGTTGTTTCTACTTTCATTTCATATTTTAAATATATTTTTTCTAAATTTTCCTATCTCTATTTTTAATCTTTCATTTCATTAAATGGGATTTTTAATTGTCTTTGTTTTTTGTCTGTTTGTTTGACTTTTGTTTCTATTTCATTGTGTTTCTATTTTGCATTAATTGAGTATTTCATTTCTAATTTAAATCTTTAAATTGCTACAAGGTACGGCTTTGGACGTGCTCTGTGAAGTAATACAATTGTAAAGGACATCCTACTATAGTTGTGTTACCTTATCTTCGACTTGCACCTTCATTCTTGTTATACATTAAATAAATATTTATAATATATTATTTAATAATGTAGTATTATATAATATAATATATATATATATATAATATACTGGGCACACGACCACATTGGATGTGCAGAGTGAGGTATTGTCATTGTTAGTGTAATGCCATCAATAATTTTTTTAACTTTTTGTTGTTCTATGTTGGTGCATTGCAATGTCTTTTTTAACGTCCACGATGGATGTGCTTTGAGAAATAATTCGAATGTTTAGCAAAAAAATGAAACGAAATATGCGAATTTTATTTAAAAATATGGCCCATTTGAAATACGTCATATAATGTTCTATTGTGCTTCTTAATAAATCTTAATTTTATTAGTATGTTTTAATATGTGAAAGAATACATCGTAACTAGTTGGTACCAATGTACGCGTTATGAAATGGGTCGTCAGGCATTATGTTTTAGCAACAGCGATAGTATTGCAATGTCATATATAGAATATAAGCTGCTTAATGACGACATGCTACAAATGTTTGGACGTGTCTCTGACTACCCTAAGACATTCACAACGAACCTTAGATCACTAGGGAGCTGAAAAGAGGTCTGCCGTGTTTGGATCACAGTTGTGACATTATTTGTTTGTCAGTGATCTAGTTGCATAGTAATAGTACAAGCTTTGCTTAGTTTGGGGCGAGGATGAGGACGGCGTTTCTCTGCTACAGTGGATCGTGGGTTTGATCCCCACCGAGACCAAATGTTTGTGTGACATACACAAATATTTGTTCTTCGTCTTAGTGTCAGTATTATGTATTTACAAAAAAAGTTTATACAAGCTATTTATTCTTCTAGTACCCATTGCAACAACACAAGCTCTGCTTAGCTTGGGGCTAGATGATGTTGTGTGGATTGTCCAGCATTATTTATTTATTTATTTATATATCTATGAATATTTATGTTAATGTGTATTACAGAATATTCTCAAGAAACAAGACTGAGGGATGTCTATTACAAGAAGAAGATGATCTAATGACAGTGTCATTTATACCGAAACGCACGCACCAAGCGTGAACCTACTAATGGAAAGCGGCGAGAGCTGCGGCAGCCGATTTTACTATATTTCTTGTATCTTAGTTTAAAAGTGTTTATATTAAGAGTCCCCGCAGACTACAAACTTTCTATCGGCCTAGTAGCATAGTTTGGTCGGCTTCTTAATCAGTATGAAGATGTATGCAGATGCGCACATTACAGTTATTCAGTCTTCATACTGATTAAGAAGCCGACCAAACTATCGGCCGATAAAAAGTCTGCAGTCTGCGGGGACTCTAAAGGGATATTTTATACTGTTGTTTTTGCCGATGCTTCGGCTAAGTTGCAATAGGAACATAATTATTTGAGCAACCGCCTGTGGGAAGGTAAGCGATAAATTCTTGTATAATATATCTCTTTACTAGTTTATGGGGCTGAGCACGAATAAATATGACAATAGTAAACGTATCAAAGCAGTGACGTATTTGAAATAAACTGCGTCAGTTTTACTGTCGAACGTTACAGCGTTAGCGAGCAGTGTATCTTAAATACGTTACGTTTACGATTTCACATTTATTCGTGCGCCTTTTGATTCGCGAAAGTTTATAAAATTCTTATAAAGGAGTTTATTAAAAACCTGAAAATATGAGTGCTGCAAAACCAGTTTTGCAATAATTTTTGTATGTACAAGTTTAATTATGAGGCAATATTAGAATGTTTTAGATTTTTACAACAATTTTAACCTAACATGGTGGAAAAAGTTTATTTCGAAATAGTTATATTAATATTAGTATAGATGGAATTTGTTTGCTAGTACTGCAGCAATCAGCAATTGTTTGATACTTTTTGTACCTACACGGTTGAACAGAAGGTTTTGATTTATAATTATAAATCCTATTAATAAAGCGAAGCGCGGCGAGTGCAGTCACGTGCAGTGCTAGAGCCGAATACTTTTATATTGTTTTTGAGCTGTATAATAATAATTTAGTTACCTCGCACAAATAAACACAAATAAAAAATATTAGTGAGAATTATGAATAAAGCATCTACTTTGATAAAAATTAAAAAAAATTGTATTGTGTAAGCATAGTTAAATTTAACAACTTTTATGGTTTAGATGTTTGGTTCTTTCATTCTTAATAATTGCAATAAACTAATAAAAATGTTGAAGTTTATCTGAATACAGATTTTAATAAAAATAAAGTTAAACGAAATCCCAGGCTGATATAGTATGTAATAAAAACAAGACTGGATAGGATGTGTCCCCACTTAATGCAACGATGCACGGTCTTAAGGTGATACCTCTCGCTCTAGCAGGAAATTCAAATTTTTTAGGGTTTTTCTTTGCGGCTGAACTTTTATATCTTTTACTAGTTTAAGCTATTTTGCGAACATAAACAATAATTTTCTGTGTAACCCTGTATCAATTTTTGAGATTGGTTCTTTATATTAACTTAATCAAAATTACTGTACAAAACAGTTATAATAAGTTAATTAGTTAACACTTGCCTATAACTTGTAAGAAAAAAAGTTAAATAATTAGTAGACGTATCACCTTAAGACCGTGCATCGTTGCATTGTGTGCGGATATTAACGCAGTTTCTCTGTTTGAAATATAATATTTTCTCGGATTTAGTGTATAAAGATCATAAAAAAAAATCTGTAATAGTATATCTAATTATTTTAAATGTTATTTAGGAATTTAGTAGTTCATCGCGACCAGAGCCTTAAACAAGAAAGTAATGTATATTTAAGTAATTTTTAAACTACCAATAAAAGATATGAAAAAATAAGAAATTAAAACGTAACACGTAAAAAAACGTAAATTCTAGATTATCGTAAATCAAATAGCCGCATTGTTCGCACCGCTTCACATCAGGCGCGCTACAATATCTCTAAACTTAAATGCTCACGAGTTACCTTAGTTCCATCAAAACCTGCTCAGCTGTGAAGTTTTTGAATTTGTACCTACATTTGTAATGTTAATTGTAAATAATGAATATAACACCAATAACAATCGCAATGTCATTAAAACATAATATCAAAGTGATTAAACGTTATAAATAATATTGATAGTTATTTTAGCTATGAGAGATTTATAAAAAAAGTTTTTTAAAATTAGTTTTTGTCGATTTAATATAAATATAGACTAGATTTGGCATTTCGTATTGAAATATGGAAGTATTATTATATATTACTATTAAAAAAAATTATATGTAAGTATTAAGTTCTTGCGTAAAAGTGTTTCCACATTATCTGATCCGATATCGGTGTCGGACGCCGATCCGTTATCGGGTAAAAGTAAAATTTATGAAATATGTACCTCCGATATCCGATATCGGGCCGGACACTGTAAAAACGCACTAACAGCCACATTCAGAACTGTACGTTATATTCTAGATTATTCAAATTAAAATGATACTTTTTTACAATAAATATATTTTTAAAGCAGCTTAAATAACGACAAAGTATGTAAGTAATTGAATTGTTTTTGGATTAATGTATGTTTTGTTTAGTTTTATTTGCGAGAACCTATATTTTTTTAACAAAGTTATATTTTGTGTATAATAAATGTTTTATTCATTTTGACGACTGTTTAATGTACCTATATTTATAACGATTTACTTAAAAAAAAGTAATCTGGTAAGTATCTAGTACAAAATATATTTAGACAGGGATTTTTGATCATTTACATTTTATATACAAGATGTCCCATAAATAATAATAATATAATAATAATAATAATAAGACATTTATTTCTCTCTACACAAAAGGTTCCTTAAAAATAATTAGATGTAGGTTGAACAGTTTACATGGATCAAAGAAACCTGTATTGCGAGAGACTGGTGCCCGAGATAGGTTGAAAAACCTGTATTACGGGTCACCAGTGCTCCCACTCCACGGTTAATTAGGACCAGATTAACATGGGAACAAAGATATGAGTGACACAGAGTAATTAGCCATTTAAAATAAAACAAAAAAACACAAGTTATACAATGAGGGGACATAATCAGTCCTAGGTATATAGAAACTAAAACTAAATTAATACTATCTTACTACAGCCATGTCGTGTAATTTAAATTGTAGAATTCGGGTAGATTGATTGAAAAAGTAGGTAATTTGTGCGAAAGTGTGTAAGTGTGTGAAGGTGAGAGTGAGACGAGGGTGAGAATGTGATTAGAAGTGTAATGTGTAGGTAGCGTAATGTGATGTGAGTGTAATGAGAGGGTGTGAGTGTGATTTAGAAGTGTAATGTGTAGGTAGGTAGTGATACAAATATATACAACTGTAAAACACAAATACATATGAATCAAGCCTCAATCTAGAACGTAATATGAGGCAAACCAGCATCTGAGATATGAGGTACAGGTAAGTTCAAGATAAAAAGAGAGTGTGCCAGATGTTTAAGATCCCGGGGTTAAGAACTCTTCAGTTTGTTGATAGTTTAGGGACTTTAGCCACTCAGTAACGATTGCCTTGCATTTGTATCTTGAGATGGGGTATATGGATAGAATATTGTTAATCCTATTGTAGATGAACGGGCCCAGGAAGCAACTGAAATTGTGAGAAAGACTGGTACGAAATGAGGAAGCACTACAGACCTTCCCCTTACGCCGTTTACCTTTCGTCAACTCCGGGTTGTAGGCAAGGCAAGAATGCTTTTTAAGGACAATTTGTAATATGAAGAACTGCCTGACGGTCAGAACGTTCCAAGTAGCATATAGTTCAGTAGTTGGCGAACGATAAGGAAGACCAGCGGCCACCTTAAGAATTACTCTCTGTGCTCTTTCGGCCTCAATAAGGTGTGTTTTGGCCGCACCACCCCAAGAAGAAATACAGTACCCCATGATTGACTGACACAAGGTAAGGTAGACCATTCTTATGGTATCTCTGTCGGCAACGTTCTTGAGTGCTTTGAAGATGTAAATTAACTTTCTGAGTCTGGAAACCAAGTGTTCGATTTGTCGTTTAAAAGTGAGAGTCTGATCAATGAAAACACCTAGATACTTAGCACTGTCGGTCTGTTCGAGTTTTGGGCACAGGCAAATAGAGGAGGTAGGACAGGGGGAGCAAGTATGAATGGTGATAGAAAGGGATGATGGTGGCAAAAGATTGGTTCTAAGGGCAAAAGCTGTGTACTTTGTTTTGGAGACGTTAAGCGTCAGGACGTTAGCTCTAAGCCAGAGACAAACCTTGTTAATTCCCCTCTGTGCAGAGTCATATACTTGCTCCCAGGAAGAACCAGTAAAAAGGAGCGCTGTATCGTCTGCAAAGGTAAGAATCCTACCACTCTCCAGTCTCATGTCGCACAGACTGTTAATATAGGTGAGAAAGAGAGTGGGCCCCAGTATGCTACCTTGCGGCACGCCGTAACTCACTGATTGAGCATCGCTGACGAACCGATCAATCCCCACTCGCTGTGTTCTGTTGGTCAGGTAGTTCTCGAAGAGTTTGAGCGGAAGACCCCTAACACCAAACTCCTCAAGCCTAGACACAAGGATGGGAATCGAGACCGTGTCGAAGGCCTTAGCAAGGTCTAAGAATACAACCAGGCACCTTCTCTTCTGATCCAGATTAGTCACAATAGCATCAGTCAATTCATGGACTGCATCATTTGTTGACAGTTTGGAACGGAATCCAAATTGTGAGGACGAAAGGAGGTTGTTGGACTCCAGAAAACAAGTGAGGCGCCTGTTCATAAGTCTTTCCAAAATCTTTGATAGGGTGGGCAAGATGGAGATGGGTCTATAATTCTCGACAAGGTCCTTTTTCCCACCCTTATGAATAGGCTTAATAAGAGCAGACTTAAAAGCACTAGGGAATACACCCTTGGAGAACGCCAAGTTAAAGATATGGGTCAATGGAATCGCAATAAAGTGAGAGTAACGTTTTACGATAACCCCAGAGATACTATCAAGCCCTACGGCACATTTACTTTTCAGCCCTAGAATCAGTTGATTGACCTCCTGAACGTCAGTAGGGAGCATAACTAGAGAATTGCGAGGATAGTGACGATGGGTAAGGTCAACAGAGGGATCCGAGCTTACTGGGCACACGCCTTCTGCGAGTGTTTTTCCGATGTTTGAAAAGTAGCGGTTAACCTCATTCACAGCATCCAGCTTGTCGGGCCATAATAGGCCATGACTTGATATTTAGGTCCAAATATAAGCCTACTAGATTTCATGTTTAAGCCAACATGATTTTTATTTTTATTATTAAAATAAATTTTCTAGTAGGTATACTAAAACAACTATAGTAACTGAAAGTTAAGATGTTTGTATATAAGTGTATCAAAGAATTGAATAACGTGGATTAATAGCTAAGCAACGTTTTGTCCCAAACTAGAGACGAACAAACACACACTAAGCCACGTGAACAAGTTATATTTTCACACTAGATTTTTCAATTTAGCTCTGTTTTCATCTGATATTATTCTATGAATTAAATACGAATTGTAATGAACTTAGAAGAAGTGTACATGGTGTTATTCGGCGCGAGTAACAGCGGAGGCGTCAAATACGATGTTATCAGGAAATGGTTTACCGAATGTGACATTATTGATGGAATGTTTGTAACCATATTTACTAGTAGATATAGACTAATCTTGGCTAATCTAGAATCTTGCCTCGAGACGTGGGTTAGCTTACCCGTTGATTTTAATAACTCTAAGGGCCCCCGCAGACTGCAGACTTTTTATCGGCCGATAGTTTGGTTGGCTTCTTAGTCAGTATGAAAACTGAATCACTGTAATGTGGCATCTGCATACATCTTCATACTGATTAAGAAGCCGACCAAACTTTCGGCCGGTAAAAAGTCTCCAGTCTGCGGGGGCCCTAAAACTATTGGGTTTCAGAATTTTTTGTATCCTAGTCACCAATTTTGTTGTTTTAAATATAGGCTTTAAACTTCACCGCATGGTACTTACAGTAAAAAACTTTCAGCAATGTTCTTACCTATTTTTGCGGCATGTTGCTGTTTTACGATTAGAAGGGTCATTCATTAATAGGTACCTATAGATCTGTCGCTGCGTTAAATCGCGAAGAGTGGAAGGAGGGAAGGCTTTTGCCCTGCAGTGGGACGACAATGGCTGAATAATAAATATATCGTCTACATATGATATTAAGGCCTATTAGGCTTGAGTCACTGGTGGAGGTCTGAAGGTCACACTTTTTCTACGTACTTGTGAAGACTTCATACTAAAAGCATTGTATACCAGTCTTCCTAGGCGTGCTAGTATTACTTTCTTTTTTAATTCTACTAGTTTCAAAAGTTCTAACAGTTATTTTAATCAGGCTGATAATCTTCCAGGTTTATAACAGAAGAACTCTTCATCAGATCCTACGAAAGACTATGTCCTAACAGGGAGGACCTTTCCCAAGCGCAGTTCATCCAACTTCTCGCGATATTCTCGAGGGAAACCAAACGAGATATCGATGAGTTTGTGACCAAATTTAACACAGTGAAGCAGATTATTATAAACGAAAATGTGGAGTCTAGGAGGAATAATGATTATAGATATAGTTGAGCTGATAATAAATCAATATTCACGGACAATTCATACATTACACTCTAGTAGGTACCTAAGTAGGTAAAGCTTGAACTATGGGAACTAGATAGCTGATAGAATACTAAATACATTTTAATACATACATAGAAACACCCAAACACAACAAATATTTATGTAGAAAACACAAATATTTGCTCTGGGTGGGAATCGAACCCACGCCCCACAGCATGGAAGGCAGAGCTACTACCAACTAAGCTGTGACGCCTGTCTTTAAAAATCATCGTAACATCAGCTTCATGCGAATGCGAGTTTAGTAAAATTCCTATGATGATTTAATATATTTTGTGAGTTCGGCAAGAAAAAATAATGATTATACCTATACACGCTTACTCGTAGATCTGTATCTTACTTTTCCAAAATGCTTACCTACTTAATTACATAGATACGCAGACAGAACGAACATCAGTGTTCACCACAAAAATGTTTGTCCTCGGTTGGAATCGAACTCACGACCCTCGGCATGGATATTAGAGCAACTGCCTGCTGACCTGCGACATTTGTCTTATAAGTGTTGATACATTTCTATGATTATTTGTATCCTATACCTAATTGGAGAATTACTTTAGATTCAAGTTCTTAGTATTTAGGCAATTTTGGGTATACCTATCATTAATAATGTTTAGTAAATAAAACCACATTGTAAGGACAAGTACCTTTTATTTTATCTCCATTGTGCATATTTTGGTAATTATAAAAAAATATGGCAAAATGAAATAACAGAGCGTGCTCTCAATCAATAGCTCCATACATAATCACATACATAATTATGTCCATAGGTTCCTACATTCAAAATAAGGTTATTATTATTAGATTTTATGATAAAAATTAATAGCATTTTAATAATAACTCTATGAGACGGAAGCCGTTTGTAGACTAGAACGATTTTGGGCTCCGTGTATGGTTTTTGAGAACATTTATTTAATTATATTACTTATTGCTTCATATTACTATTATTACAACTTATTTAGTTAAAGAAGAGTAAGAGTAGTAGAAGACAGGAAGTCATGTTATAAGGAAAAATAGCCACAGTTTTTTTTTTAATGTTTTTGCTGAGTCTATGAGTAATTTAATACAATGTCATTTGCAAATGAACTTTTTTCAGTAATTTTATGTAGCGCTCATATTCAAAATACTTAATTTTTTTTATTTATTTTTTACTTTAAAACCATACACGGCAACATCCCCAACTTTACAAAAAAATCAGCAAAAAGCATCGCCATTATTTATAATAAAAACAGCGAATATTTTCAAACATCGCTGAATTTCCATCTTAACTGCTAAAATATGTCAAACAGTTGTTTTTTTTATTACATAATATTTTATAATTTTTAACTATAACTAAGCAGCGAGACTAGATTAAAATGGCATCTAATTAACATATATAAATATAATAATATAATTCATTTGTTATAGTTTTAGAGTCTTTCTATGGGAAATAGAACATATCCTAATCATAACATAACCTTTTTAGGGCAAATTTTAGATTAAAATAATTAATAAAAAAAATACGTTACAATCCGTCCCGATAGACATGAAGTAGAGATAAATCATTATAAATATGCACGCGCCTGCGCCTGCCTCTTTAATGCACAGTTTGCCGACAGACCCAGCCATTCGTTATGTAATGGTAACGTGTCAATGGTGAGTCACCATTGACACGCGAAAACCCTCATTGTTGAGTCACCATTGGTGACTCAACAATGAGGGTTTTCTATACTTTTTCTGCCACTAGGCGGCGCTACAATTTTTGTATGTATTTTGACAGTCCAGACAGATTGGACCTGACGCTACAGTCCTGCCATCTCACGGAGATCATTTCAGAAAACCCTCATTGTAATTCTCTTAGTATATATTTTTTGGTTTATTTATTCTTAAAATCATTCCTTTAATTTTTTTCAATAATTTATGTCTAGTATCTACGACTCTGTGCTATTTGACAGATGTTTGGACCTGACGCCTACGTAGCGCCGCCTAGTGGCAGAAAAAATATAGAAAACCCTCATGCCTCATTGATTAGTATTGTATGTATACAACTTTAGAATGGTTTATCTCTACTAATAATATAATTATTTTACAGTTTTAAAGCTAGTCTTGCTACAAATTTGTGCTTAAATAGAAAGACTCAAAAACAGAGTACATAGAGAGTGCAACACCAATTTCCGCGAAAAGTTCCAACATTACAGCGACGTCCCTAGTTTTAAAATTATTAAATATTTCATTTTACAACATTCACCAAACTTTACCGTTCCCTTTTTTTTCAAAAATATCTTCCTTTTACAATGATAGTAATGAGTATCATGACCAATAATTTACCATTTTTATCGATAACTTATCGTTTTATCGATATTTTACCATTTTTATCGATAAATTTCCATTGTATCGATAATTTATCGTTTTATCGATGATAAAATTATATAGATAGCGATATATCGATAATATTGCGTTTATAATCTACAATTTGAAAATACAAGCTTCACTCTTAAATTAGGAAGCCAAGACGAGGAATAAAAAACATTTGGAAAGATAAAAACAATATGTACACCATTAGCACATAATATCAGCGAATTTTCAGTTTCGCCAAAGACTAAATACCAACACAACTTAACATAAGAATTATTAAGTAAAAATGCAAAAATTGCATTATTTTTAATTTCAAGAAATGCCATTTTTTTACATCGAATTATGGAGTATCGATGTTTCACCAACGTCACTAATGATGTTATATCGATATTAAGCGTTTTAATTGGCTTGTTAACTAAGCCGTACCGATTACTAAATCCGCAATTAACACAAATAATTAATTTGTACATGCCTCATTATAAGTTGACCGTGTGCTTACAGATCTTGATTTTTATACTTGTATAAGAGCTTTTTAAATTAAAATAATTTAGCATTAGCACCAAAAAAAAATATATTTACATTCATGATTTTTAATCTACCAATTGTAATTTTGTATGGATTTATAAAACATTAAAATTAGTAAAAATAATAAATTCGGGCACAGTTTTGTTTAGTTAATTACAATCGCGATTCTTTGCAGAACTAACAATATGAACAACATAGAAAAACATTTTATTATTATAATAAAGAAATAGGGTTAGCAGTGGCCTAATACTGCCTATGATGATGATGATGAATTAAATAAAATGTTTGCATTATTTTCTTGTAAATTTTTTAGAAGTATCATTAATTTTATTATAAATCCCATACAAAACAATTAATAATAAAATTAAAATAATTGATTTAAAACCGCGCCGTAAAAATAAATATTATTATACAAAGAAAATCGTGATTTTTAACTATTAAATAAACATAGTGAGCTCAATTTATTTTAGTCTTTAAATATATTTACTAAGATGTCCAACAAACGTTTTATGCTGAAAAGTGTTTATTTAATTATATTAAAAAGATTCTATTGAAAAATAGATATCAAGATTTTATCGATAGTTTCAAAATTACATTGTCACGTCTCTAATACACTTTTCAACATAAAATTCACACTCCCTGTACATACGAAACCGCATCAAAAACGGCTCAGCATAGCGTTAAGCTAGCTTATTGGCATATTTTTATAAAAGGCCTTAATGGTCTTTGATCTAGCTACATGATACTTAGAAAGACAAGCATTTTAAGACATTTTTTTAAAATTATTATTTCATTTTAAAATTAAAATGAAATAGTGTCACGACTTTATACTCCAGGCACGGTAGACATTCTAATACCTACAAACAAAGAATTCCTCTAAATACTTTGTAGGTGTACAATGTACATCTCATTTCTATATTAAAACACTCCCAATAACTTAATTCCCGCACGGTAGACATTCTCTCAAATATTTTGGGTATGTTGAACCTAGATGCTTTGTGGATTAAGGTAGACAGGGGCACGTCTAAACATTATATTTGACACATTTATATTTTGTATTCAACATGCAAACTGTTAGAATAATACAAAGTACTTATAGTCAAAGTGTACAAACTTTGACAGTTCACAATAAAATAAAATAACGCTTAGTTAGCAAATTGTTGGATTACCTTTTGCTTAACCTTCGTTTATTTCATTTAATTTACAATTAGCTTACTTTCAAATTTTCGTCAATAATCGGCCACAGTTTCTGTCAAACTTTGCACATTTTGGTACACCCTGTAGATAAAAAAATACTATTCTGTTTTTGTATGTGTAATACAATATATTATTATTTTAGCTTTTTAAAGATACAATAAAAGCACCCCATCGAAATACAGCGCAGACCGTTGCATTATATTGAAATCTTCGATGAAAAAGATATGTTATATAATTTTTTTATTTGTACTTTATTAGTTAACTTTTTCAAACGATTGATAATCCTGAGGTAGTGAGTAGTAACACGTAGCATATTCCTACATGTATGTGAACTAACACAGGTTTATAAACCGAATGAGATATAAACCATTTAGATCAGCCTATCTTTTTTAATGGTGACATGTCAAGACGGTGACTGAACAACCAATGATTAAACAATTTATTGTGTTGTATCTGTCACCATTTTTGCATGCGAGTGTAACCGCGGTGCACTAAAGTTTATGACTATCAGTCCGCAGACTGCAGACTTTTTATCGGCCGATAGTTTGGTCGGCTTCATAATTCATAATTCATAATCAGTATGAAGATGTATGCAGATGCGCACATTATTGTGATTAAGTTTTCATACTGATTAAGACCAAACTATCGGCCGATAAAAAGTCTGCAGTCTGCGGGGACTCTTAAAGGAGAAAGGGTTTTCTTGACTACGACTAAAAAAAGGACCATATTCTTTTAGCCGTTGCCTGTGCTAGATAAAAAATTGCCCATTCTTCTTTATTTAGATATTTTTAACAAAACTGTTATCTAAGATTCTTGTGGTACCTAATTATAGGGTTTTTTTTATTACTTATATTATTTTGTGAGTATTTAAATAAAATTTAGTTTCAATAGCGGCAATAAGCTTTCCACCTTAACAGACAATCAGGTCAATGCCCTACAGCCACACTCAAAAATATATCTTAAAATAAGTTTCATTAAAAAACTGTAATTATTGCTGAGTTTATAGACTTAACACTGATTACTTTTGATATATATCTATAAGTGCGGCTGTATGGTATAAAATATCATTTTTTATATTCAATTTTAGCTATTTATTACTCTTATTTACGTATAAGAATTAATAGCAAAACTTTGAATTTTAAGCATTACTTATTGAAATACTTTTAAACCAAAATATTGTTGGTAATTTTTTGGTAAAATTAAGATTTTTCTTATAATATTTCCGAGTACATAATATACCTCTTGTTAGTAGTCAGACGTTTTTACATACTTTTGTATATCAAGAATTATGAGGGTAAGAAGGAAAAAAGTAACTTTCTGAATAAATAATATTAATATAAATAAATATTCACGCATCACACATCACATTCTATTCCCAAACTAAGCAAAGCTTTTACTTGAAGTAGATTGCTGATAGAATAATTTTTTTTTTTTTTTGTAAATACATGTAATACTATAGATATTATATAGGAAGTAAGGAAATAAACATTGAATAGAGTATGAACAAAAAAATGATTTAAAAAAAAAGTTATACACAATGTTAAACGTCTGATAACAAACAAGGTGGAATCTAATGAGTACATTTTTAATTATGTTTCTTCATATTTTGTCCAATTCTGAAACAAATATACAAAAAATGGATTTCATTGTTTTTTAAATATCACAATGATTTAGGCTAAATAAAACTTTACTGAACAATGTAAACTAACTTAGATAAATACAATAAGCGGCCTTATAGCTGATAGCGATTTCTTAGATTTAAATATGCTTTAAAATGCGATCAAGCGGAATTCGAACCCAAATTCATCACCATCATCAACCTATATCAGTCCACTGCTGGACGTAGGCCTCTCCCAAGACGCGCCACTGAGCCCGGTCTTCGGCTCTTCTCATCTTCTGTTAAATTCTATCAAAATATACCCCCGCAGACTGCAGAGTTTTTATCGGCCGATAGTTTGGTCGGCTTCTTAATCAGTATGAAGATGTATGCAGATGCGCACATTACAGTGATTCATTCTTCATACTGATTAAGAAGCCGACCAAACTATCGGCCGATAAAAACTCTGCAGTCTGCGGGGACTCTAAATCTGATTTACCTATCTATTTGTGTATGATTTATTTAGTTATGTATATACCTACATTATGTGCTGAGTGATATTAAATAGAATTCTTACCAGTATGGTCCACTATGGCGCTATAGAGAGAGGTCTGAACCGCCTGGCGCGCGCCGCGTTGTGCGCGGGTGTGGGGGCCGCCGGGGGGGGAGGGGGCGAGCCCGAGGGGGGGGACACGGAGCCGGGGGGGGACGACAGCAGGAGCGAGGGAACACCGCGGGAACCACTGCGACTGGAAATAAATAATAGTAAATAATGCTGGACAATCCACACAACATCATCTAGCCCCAAGCTAAGCAGAGCTTGTGTTATGGGTACTAGAAGACACTTAATACAATACATTACATAGATATATTTTTTTTATTATACATATAAAATACCCAGAACACCCGGAATAAATTAGCAGACGTTAAAAACATTTATCCCAAGGCGGGAATCGAACCCGCAAACTCCCCGTCGCAGGCGGACCATCGCCCACCGCGCCACATCGGTCGTCTTATAAAAACTATGTTAAAATAATAATAAATCACGTTACATAAATACAAGAATAAACATACATACATACATAAAAACCTTTTTAAAGTTGGTTGTAAAACTCGCAAAAGTTTAGCAGAACAAAATATCGGCTCGAAATAAAACTACAATAAAAATAGGTACCTGGTGTGTTGAGGCGGCTGACGGTGCCTCGGTCTCGCGAATCGCAGGTTCAGTTCCCGAGCCGGGTCAGCGGCATATTTATCTGACGCGTTCTGACGACGACGACGGAGCGCTGCAAATATATATTTTTTAAACATGTCTACTAAGAAACATAAATAAAAAATTCACACATCACACTCTAGTCCCAAACTGAGCAAAGCTTTGTACCTACTATGGGAACTAGATTGATTAGTTATATGTAGTAGATTTAGAAGTAGATAGTAGATTTCATATATTTTTTTATTAATACGTTAATTTATTTATTTAGTAATATTATTCAAACTTTATTTATATAAAATATATCTAATACAAAATATATCTGCTGTAATGTCTTAGTGAATATTAAAATGTTACTTTCATCACATAACAGTAGCTCTACCATGAGTTTTTACTATACCATATACACCGTGTAACTTTATACCATTATACATCCGAAAGGGGTGTATTCACACCGAGCATATGAATACATTGGTGAGGTCAAAGGTTCAAATTATCAAATTTGAAAATTCAATATATTATTAAAAAAAATATTATTAGAAATGTGTCAGCCCTATCCTATCTATCCACAAACGCGCGATTTCGCACACACACATAGACAATTTTATGCGAGAGTTGGGTAGGCTACTTCCTACCTACTAGCTAATCAAGAGTTGTGAAAAGACGTCTATCGTGCCTAGGGATTTCAGTCAGGAAAATATGTTACCTTGCGTCTAGGTACCTGGATCAATACCAAAGTAGGTATAAATAGGCTTTTAAAAGGCCAGAAGTTACATAATACTTAACTAACTAGTGTCCGTTCTGTTACCTACTTTATCTAGAGTTCACACTAAAAGGTTATAAAACAGCTGTAAATAGGGTTGTCGAAATGTTTTGTCAAGTGACGTGTTGAACAAAAGTAAAAACTCGCTAGCGTCTGTAGTTAAATTTTTTTATGAAGATTTGTACAGCGCCTCTAGCGGATAGTTGGGTACTAAAATTCGTAATAATAATATTGACGCAACTACTGTAGTAAAGTCAGGTAATTTTACTGTGACTACTCATGGTAGAGGTACAGGTTTCCCCCCATTTGGTCCTTCGAGCCGGATTGTGTGTAGTTCTTACCTGGAGTCAGATCTGCCGTGTCCGAGTCTCCGCTCCAAGAAGCACATTTAGCGAGACGAGGCTCCCTCGCCACAGGAATACGGGACGCACCGCAAGACCTCTGCAAAACACGTCCATACTTATCAAATAAATAAATAAAGCAGTAGCTCTACCATGAGTTTTTACTAAACTCGATAGCGTCTGTAGTTTAAAAAATGTATGAAGATTTGTACAGCGCCTCTAGCGGATAGTTGGGTACTAAAATTCGTAATACTAATATTTACGTAACTACTGTAGTAAAGCCAGGCGAGTTTACTGTGACAACTCATGGTAGAGGTGGACAATCCACACAACATCATCTAGCCCAAAGCTAAGCAGAGCTTGTGTTATCGGTACTAGAAGACTGACATACTTAATACAATACTTAATACATAGATAGATATTAATTAATATACATATAAAATACCCAGAACACCCGGAATAAATATTTGCAGATCGTACAAACATTTATTCCAAGGCGGGAATCGAACCCGGAACCTCCGCGTCGCAGGCGGACCTTCGCCAAGATATTGTGAGAAAATGAATGCATGAATGAATGAAATACTTACATCACGTAAACTTTGCGATCCATCGCCGGCTGAAGATTCCTTTTTAATGATTGAATTTGCTCTGAAACAATAATATTTACTTACAGTCTATCTTATAAAAAGTTAGCGCAGACTTGATGTCTTGATTACCATACGTAATAGCGACATAATGTCAACGCTAACTTTTTATCAGATTAAAAAAAAATATAACGTCAGAATTGATGATATGTATATATTTATAAAATTGAGAGTCGAGACAATTGCGATCTATAGATAGCTCAACTGATCCAAATCAGTATAATAAATTCATATGACAGTTTCAATCAAAGCCTGTACTATGGGAATTAGGTTGCTTCTTCTTCTTCTTCTTATCGTGTCGATGCTACAACTGTATTTTGTTGTAGCATCGTGTTGGAAAGATCAGATGCTATTAGGTTGCTAATAGAATACTTACATATAATTTTATAAATATCAGACACAGAACAAACATCAATGGTCATCGCAAAAATGTTTGTTATCGGGGATCGAACCCATGACCACCATGGAAGGCTGAGCTAATACCAACAGAGCCTTTGGTTCTCACCTATCAGCTATAGTTTCAAGCCGAGCCTTCTCCAAAGCCGGACTTTGACTCTTCTCACCACTTCTAGTTGATGACCTGTAAGTTAAATCATTTTAATACTCAAACAAAGGATAATATATTTTATTTTATTTTTTATTATATTAATTTGCCACTCAGCTAACTTATTTAGCATTAAATCTACAAACCTTGTGGTTTTCTTAATGCTATTTAGATAACGTACTTAAGTTAACTTTTTAAATGGTAAATAAAAAATAAAAAAATAATGTATGTGAAATCAGTCACGTTATAAATCTAAGTACATATATCTATACTGTTAGTCAATTGTAAGTTAAGTCATTTTAATACTCAAACAAAGCATAATATATTTTTTATTATATTAATTTGCCACTCATCTAACTTATGTGAGATCAATCATGTTATAAATCTAAGTAAGTACATATAACGATACTATTATAAAACTGTAAGTCAACAATTAAATTAAGATATGGAAACAGTAATTAAGCAGATCCACTAAGTAAACGATTCTTATTTTGGATAAAACATTGGAACAAAAAAATGGTTGTCTGTAAAGTCGGTTTACTGACGATAGTTGAACGTGACAACGAACGCAAAGGCCGATTGTGCTTCTTTGTCGCTCGTTCCGCGCTCTCGCTTGCATTTCAAGCCTTACATGGAACGCCTCAGAGCGAGGTAATGCCGCATGAGTCATGTTTTTTCGTGCGTGCAGCCGGCTCTATCGAATTATAAGACGTTGTCACGTCAACAAATTAAACGTTATGTTGAACCTTAGCTGCTGCTTAGACGTTTACGTTACAATTTAGCACGATCTGCCTCTGACCTGTGACGTCCTGTTACTGTATATTTTGTTATTTTTATGTGTGCCCAAATTAAATATTATTTAATACTTTTTTTTTTATTAATTAATATTATTACGTCATTACGTCCGCTTACCTTTTATCGCGCTGATGCTCTGTTGCGTCGTAGTACACGGATGTTTCGTCATGATTAAGTCTTGGTTCTCCACCGCTCACCACTGAGTGGATTTTAACTAGAAAATATGTTTTAATTTAACATTTTAAAGTTTTTAGAAAGGTTTTTTGATACCATACGGGTTATAGGAACATTATAACAAAAAAAATCATCATAAGTATGTATGTATGTATAAACTGGTTTTAAATGTCTTTTGGCTTATAGAAACATTATCTAACACCCTCAATAAAAAAAACGTGAATTTATAATGTCCAAATATTGCTTGCTGAGTCATAATTTAGACACATACAATCAAATTTCTGAAAAAAGATAATAGATATAATAGTTAATGAAAAATAATTTGCTTTATAAAAATATTTACCTGAATGTCCTGGACTAGCGCTGTCCGGGGGTCGAACCCGTATCTCCAATCTGCTGGACACAGTGGCGCCCTCTGGCTCAGGTTTAGGCTTAGGGGATGCTGTGTACGACGCTGATAGACACTGCGGATTAAAATTATATTATAGGGGGTGAAAAGGAGGGGCGTGGTGAATAAGGAGGGGGGGGGGCGTGGTGAATAAAGGGGGGGTATGGTGAATAAGGGGTCGTGGTAAATAAGGGGGAAGCGAAAAGGGGGGCTCGTGGGAAAAGGGAGGGAGGGTGTGATTAATGAGACATGTAGAAATCAAGGCTCATGAGAAAAAGAAGGATATGAGAAAAGGGGGGTCGTCGGAGCGTCATAAAACATGGTAGTTGAAGTAAAGAGAAGTAAAAAGGAATATAATTATTATGTAAATTATTCACATAGTTTGGACATTTAATAAATCTTATGTTATCTTTCACATTAGAAATAAATGATAGATATATATATAGATAAAACAGTTGAAATAAATGAATACTGACGAAAAACAAATATAAATAAATATTTTTTTCTATTTTTAATATATATTATTCATGTATTTGTAGATGATAAATAATATAATAAAGTGTTACCGGTGCAGTAGTGGCTCTGTGAGTTGTCTCAGGCACGTCCCTCGTGGCAACACCTCGCATCACGTCCACGCTGTAACGCAGCGAGCCGGCGGCGCATTCAAACGACGCTTTCTGTAGGAGCGGCGGCTGCAGCGATCTTATGTGAGAACCTACGGATATACCTTATATTGTTGATGGATTTTAAATGAGCTTTTGTTATACGAAAAGGGGGTTTAAAGCCCCCTTTCAAAAAGAGGGCTTTAAAGGGGAGACTCGTAGCACAGCCCTTTCACCTTTCTAGAAAAAATGTCTTCACGTTGTTAATAGACTATTGTATATACGCCACCACATAAAATTACCACAAAAAAAAGTATAATATATATTTTTTTTATTGCATACCACAAACACAATAACTTAACATAACAACAATGGACATTTAGATGAACGGCTTTATCACTAAACCCTGCTTAATAACCCGCCTTTTTTTTACTTTTTAGCTAGCCCCCTTAACCCTCCCTTTTACAACCAACTTACCAATAGAAGGTAAAGTCCAACACCTCGGCAGCACCGGATGTAAATGCGGATACGCTTCAATTCCGGGGATCTGTACGCAGCGCCGAGGCCGCGTCCCCCCCACCACGGGCCCCCCCTCAGCGGGGGGAGCGCTGGGGGGCGCGGGGGGAGACGCCGGGGGGGACTTCGGCGCTACTGTCTGGGAGGAGGACCATACTTATAACTTCAAATTCATTTATTCAATATTTTATTGACCCCCTCACCGCGGGCCCCCCCACAGTGGGGATAGTGCAGGGGGAGACGCCGGGGGGGACTTCGTCGCTACTGTCTGCGAGGACCATATTTATAACATAATGATTTGAACATAGAGGTTTTGATTATTTTGAGTGCCTTTTTAGAATACGACCTGTTACCTGGGGGCCAATTCTCGCTCTTTAGAGATTAAGTCGAATTCGACATAGGTCGAAAAAAGACGGAGTATGTCGCTAAATAAGCTATTGTTGTAATGTTGTTAATAGACATATGTCGTTGTTTGAGCTTGTCAAACGATTTTTTACGACGAGCGAGAATAGGCCCCCTGGAGTGACATTGGTTAAGCATTTATTTTAAGACAAATTGTCATAGGGACAATATTATTAAACGATATTCGTTTATAAGACTAAAAGGTGATAAGATTGCTCTGTAGCTATTTATCGATTAGGTTTTCAATTAAATATGTTTGGCAAATTATGTATCTAATCAATCAACAAACTGTTCCCTATTACTGAGAATCCGCTGTCCGTTCATCTATATATCTGTCTGTCTGTTTGTGTCTATCTATTTATCTTCCTGTCAATCTGTCTGTGTTTATCTATCTATCTTCCTGTCTGTGTCTATCTATCTATCTTCCTGGGGCTTTATTCTCTATTGTATTGCAAACCACGCGCGTTACTTGGCTTAGGCAAGACAACGGGCGTGGAATCTGAAAAATGTATGGCGTAAGCCTTAGTTGTCATTCCCTACCGCGACACGGTACGGTTTGGCCACGGTTTGAACTGTCTACTAATCGTGCCGACGTCTGCCGCGTTATGAAAACTATTCGTTTCAAAACGTGTCATGCGCGATTCGAATAATATAGATACAAATCAATCATTTTTGAAGTTTGCGTTCCAGAGGGCTGTCCGAGGTTGCATTTTAAAACTCCCTACTCTCGAGCCGACAGTCGTCTCTCGGATGTCCATATATTTTTGTATGGATATCCGAGAGACGACTCTCGGCTCAAGAGTAGGGAGTTTTAAAATGCAACCTCGGACTAAGCCCTCTGGAACGCGTTGTGACGTAGCACGGTTTGGGGAAGGAAAATAGAGAATAAGGCCCCTGGCTATCTATCTATCTATCTTCCTGTCTCTCTATCAATCTATCTGTGTCTATCTATCATCTTTCTGTCTCTCTGTCTGCTCGTCGTACTAACTATCTTCCTGTCTATCTGTCCGTCTGTCCGTCTGTCTGCCTGTATGTAATGTAATGTAATGTGTAAGTGATAGTATACACAATACCTGCGTCTTGTCCCGCCGCGTGAGTAGCGAGTGCTGGTGCGTGCGCGCGGCGCTGCAACTGGACACGGCGGACGGGGCGCGCGCGCCGCGGTGTTCCGGAGACTACGAGATTACACATTACACCTTATTATGTACTAAATACGGTGCATTTTCAAAATATGTTCATCACACAAACGTTTCGTTCCTAGTTAGGTATGTGTAAGCGGTCCTAGGCCTAGCAAAAAGAGGAGGCAAATCAAACGAAGATTTAAACTTTAAAAATGAACTTATATTCGCGGTAAAAGAAAAAACTAAATGCTGCGAAGGCGCGTGAGCCGTGCGCGGAACTCGTATTAGATCGACGGTTAATTTGTGACTAGTTAGTGCAGCTTTTTGAACCATATTTCAAAGCTAACCCGCGCGCCCGCGCACCCCTCTCGCACCTTAACAGGTTCTAGGATGCACAAACATTGCAATTTAAATAGGTAGGTACACCTAGGCAAACATTATATTTAAGTTAAGTACTTATATCTAATTCGCGTCGCTAACAGTATGAAAATATTAAATTTAGTGTTTGTTATTATTATTACTATTTTTATGTGGTTGTAGTTTTTTATTTATGTGCATGCATTTAATTGTATTGTTAATGATTAAATTGTTGTTTCCTGCTACAAAATTTAATGTTATAATGGCGCAACCACCTGGAAGGTACGCAGACCCTACAACACAAGCCTATTGTGGCTTAGTGTAGATTCTGCTTTACATCACAAAACTAATGTTTATGCCATTACATAATTAATATATTAATGTATAGGCGACAAAGAAATTGGTTTACCACTTTTGATGACATCTCCCAGTAACATAATTATTCGCTAAGGTTTACAGATTGACAGATTCTGACGAAGCAGTTATTAATCTGTCAAGCGAAAATAGCCCTTGACGTTTTGTACGTGCAAATGATATTCAGCCTTAGAGTGGTAAACCAATTTCTTTGTCGCCTATACCACCTATTTGTAGATAAGATCTATTATGTAATGTTTTTGGAACAATAAATTTTATTATTATTATTATTATTTTTATTTCGTCGTTTATAGAACAAAGACGGATGTGCAAAACTGCAGGTTTACATTTTATGTCATAACTTTAAAACGGTTGCGCCTATCAACGTGACATTTACTACATGTGAATAGGCCTTTACAATTTAATACAAATTTAAGTTGCATACAAAATAAATTATAGGTTGAAAAATAAATTATAGGTTAATTAATTAAACAAAAAAATGGCCATAAATCTCATTCATCTTTGTTCTACAATCATGACGATTTGCTCGGGCGAACCAAAGCTTGGAAGGTTACTACCAACTGAGCTGTGCCGCAGTTGCTGCCAGGGTACGCATGGGCATCACGGAAGATCAGCGTTGTAGTAGTACATAGGTACTACTACAACACATGCTGAGTGATGGTCCGTATTGTGGTCACAATTTTTTTAATTTTTAAATTGTATGTATATTTTTTATCTGATGTGTGACACAAAATAAAGTTTTTTCTTTGTTTCTTTCTTTCTGTGACCGCCTGTATATTAGTGTATTATATATTATTATTCATTGATAGAATTGTACTTTATTTGTAGGTGATGTAAGATGCAATTTACTATTACATACTTCTCTCTCAATGTGGTAGTTTATTTTATTAAACAGTTTTATTGCTATGCATCTCAAAGGCTTGTTTTTTCGAAACATACATTATAATTTAGAATACTTAACAATGTTATCCGGTTCGACGGACCACCTTAACGTAGGCCTTGAATTTATAATGAATCTTTAATTTGAATGCAAGTATATGAATGTTATAGTGTTATAGTTATCCGGTTCGAAGGACCACCTCACCTGTAACTGCTCCTGCTTCCATTCATTGTCCGTAGTTTCTTCAGAGTCATCGAATTGTGATTTCCATAGAGAGACCAGAGTTAGAGCACCGCCTTTGGTCACCTGAAACCGTACATACAAATACTATTATAATTTCTATATCATATACTAAAAGCACGCCCCGACGTCGAACGAGTAGCTTGTAAAACATATAGACGATGAAAGTCATGATGGAGTTGAGATGTCTGTAAAGAATAAATAAAAATGTAAATAAAGGTCCTAATAAAATTAAAGGCAATAATATTTAAATGAATGCCATGAAAACTTAAATAAAGGCATTTAAAGTTGTGACAATGAATAAATTAATCTCAAATTACTTACAGTTATAGGGTTCAAATGAATACCTAAATAAAGGCTATTTAAATGAATGCCATGTTTATTTCAGAGAATGTTTAAAAATATATAAATTATTAATGTTAAAATTATAAAAATGTATGAATGCCATGTAGGTTTAAGTGAATGTTTAAAAAAATATAGATGAAAGTTAAATTAATATAAATGTTCAAATTCATATCATATTTGTAGATATGCATGTTAAAATGAATGTTCAAGTGAATGTTCAAATGAATGTTTAAATTAGTTAAATAATAGTTACCTGTTGTAACGCGGATACATTTTCATCGTCCATAACTGCAAACTGTGTGTAACTTTGGTCAGCTCGAGCGCGCGCCGCTCGCCTACCGCCTGGGGATAAACGGTGATGGAAAACACTGAATTGTGGAAACGGTGATGGAAAACATCAATGTTGTTTATTGGTGAATTGGCAATGGGAAAAAATGTGATAAAAAGTTATTTGGTAAGTTGATTATAATAATAAATTTACCATATATACACGTATTTGGTACTAATTATACGTAAGAACGTTGAACATTAATTAACTGTAAAAATATCAATGTCTTTTAAAAAAAAACTTATGATACAAATTTGTGACGTCATAAAATCTGTATTAATAATAATAAAATACCTCTTTTAAAATGCGTGTCAGAATGTACGCTATCCACGTCAGCCACGATTCTAGGACTTGAAGATTCACCTGGAAAATAACTTAAAGTTAGTGGTTGCTCAACGAACCAACTAACAACTATATACATATATATACAGTTTAATATAATGAAGGCATGAGCAGTAATTTCTTACTGGTTATGAACTAACCGATAGCTCATAAAAAAACACCTGAGTAATCGGTTACTAATCACTGAGTAATCTGTTATTAACCACTCAGTAATATGTTACAAACCACTCAGTAATCAGTTACTAACAACCCTATAATCAGTTACTAACCACCCAGTAGTCAGTTAAATAACATCTTGTTATCACTTAGCAATCTCTTACAAACCACCCAATAATCTGTTACTAAGTACTGAGTTACTAACCACGCAATAATCAGTCTCCATCCACCCAGTAACCTGTTACTAACCACTAACCACCCAGTAATCGGTTACTAACCGGGTGTAGGCGAGGCTTGCGCCGCTAAGTCTTGAACACAGGTCGGAGGCGCTGTAACCACACGAAGCCGAGCTAAAGTAGGGCCCCCACCTGTATGGAACGATTTATCTATAATTTAATAGTGAATATTACCGGCAGACGATTGTCACATGCAAATGTAACATCTTAACATCAAATGGGTCATCTGATTAAATTATAGAGACTTGAATGTTACACATCAAGTGAGTCTTCTGTTTAGTTATAGAGACAATGGAATGTTACATGCAGAAGTCACAACTTAACATCAAATGGGCCATCTGTTAAGTTATGGAGACAATGGAATGTTACATGCAGAAGTCACAACTTAACATCAAATGGGCCATCTGTTAAGTTATGGAGACAATGGAATGTTACATGCAAAATTTACCACTATGACAATCTTATCACAACACTTATTAAAATTTTAAAAATATATATTTAATTATTTATATAAGTACAATATAACATACCAGGCGCGGGATGTCTTTGTTTACAAGGTGGTACGCTCTGTCTTTCCGGTCGCGTCCCCGTCGTACCAGTCACGACAGACGAACTGGCTTCCTATAATTATATATCGAATTAAACTAAACTAATATTAAATTCGTATAGAAAATTGTATGAAAATTTGTACAATTTCAAAAATAAATCAAGCAGAATGGCCTTTGTATATATATTACCTTAGCATGCCTGTCGGGTGAAGGCGCAGGCGTTGTACTAACTTCAGCCTCTTTTTCTGTAGTCGGTTTATCTGTAGCAGACTGTAAGACAAACATATTCGATTTATATATATTTTACATAACGCCACTTACTCCCAAACTGAACAATGCTTGCACAACAATCATCAGTGTGTGATGACACAAACGTTTATTCTCAGTGAGTATCGAACCCACGCCCACAGCACGGAAGGCCGAGATACTAACATTTGAATTGTGACTTAATACTTACATATCCATTAAGTCTATGTCTCGGCGAGGCAGGCGCGGCAGCTCGCTTGTCGGTGCGATCGGAGGTACGCGCCGGGAGAGGTGTGGGTTCTTCTGTCTCTAGACGGGGCCGCGCCGAGCGGGCAGCCTAACGACACCAATTATATATACCATAAATAAAATTGGCGCAAGAATGGACCCTTGAGGAACACCACAAATATGTAGGGTAGAGATACGTTATCGTATCCAAAGCTAGTGTAAAAGCCATAACTTAAACAGGTGCGTATTTCAGATCTTTGAGATACCACTCCAGTATATACTCATATTGCGGTATTATACTCTCGTCATCAAAGAGTAAATTGTAAAACTTTCTGTAAGAGAGTATATTGTGATGTAGTTAGAAATATAGTGATATTGTCAGAAAATATATTTTCACAATGTCAGAGCATATGCAGTCATGCGTAGTTGAGTATATCATCACGTTTTGAGAGTATGTACTAACGTTATCAAAGAGCATATAGTCACGTTGTCTAAGATTGTAAAGTCGGATTAAGGGAGAGTTTATAGCGAAGTAGTGAGTGAGTATATACTCACGTTATCAGGTAGATTGTCCGGCGGAAGCGCGTGCTCCGGAGCCGGATGTACCGCAGCGCGCGTACGAGACGCTGACAACGCCATCTAGTAGTAACAATAACAAACTATATTGTTATATCGAGACAACTCCATCTAGCGGGAACCACGAAGTACTAAAATACATATCGAGACAACGCCATCTAGCGAGAATCCTGAAGTATTAAAATACATGAAGACAACGCCATCTAGCGGGAATCTTGAAGTATTAAAACACATCAAGACAACGCTGTCTAGTGGAAACACAACGTACGATTCTGCTATTTTATCGTCCTTTGGTCGCCCTTTTTTAAAAAACGGTAACGAATATATTGTGATTCTCAGTTAAAATGGGATTTTATAGAACTACATATTTCCAAAAATTACGTTAATAAATAAAAATAAGTTGTATTTTATTAAGCTATTTCTTTTTAATGCAGAATCTGAATATATTATGTAAATTAGATCAGATAAAATCGTATCGCTTTTAAGGGTATTGTTGCTCAATAATACTTTGAATATACTTTTTAAATACATCTAACTAAATACAATAATTAGTTAACAAATGATATGACCAATATACATTAGCAAATAAACAAATCTTTGTTTAACCATTATATTTTTATGCGATAATCGAACCCACAACCATTCAGGCTGTATAAGGTAGTCACAGACGCGTCTACACAATTACATGCTTACAAAAACGATGTATTGTATACATAGATTATGATGTAAATACATTATGTTCATATGATGTTTGAACATAGATCTCACCCGGTACTTCGGATAATGAGTAGCTTTTTATTAAACCAACGGCCTGTAAATCCAAACTAATGTTTAGTCATAAATACTCAAAAAACTGGCTTCTAGATATATGTAAAAGGTGTTTTAATCAAGCTGGATTTGAAACGACAAATAATCTGTCACGCTGAGCTGTGACATCATAGATTGCGGGTTGGATTCCCGCCTTGATGTTTGTACGGTCTGCAAATATTATTCCGGGTGTTCTGGATAATTTATATGTATAATAAAAAATATCTATCTATGTAATGTATTGTATTATGTTTGTCAGTCTTTTAGTACCCATAACACAAGCTCTGCTTAGCTTGGGGCTATAATAAATAAATAATGCTGGACAATCCACACAACATCATCTAGCCCCAAGCTAAGCAGAGCTTGTGTTATGGGTACTAGAAGACTTACATACTTAATACAATACATTACATAAATAGATATTTTTTATTATACATTTAAAATATCCAGAACCGGAATAAATATTTGCACAACATTTATCCCAAGGCGAGGGTCGAACCCGGAACCTCCGCGTCACAGGCGGACCTTCGCCCGCCGCGCCACATCGATCGTCAATAAAATAGCTAAAGTTATAAGACTTACATCTTTCTCCCAATCATAAGGGTCGGTATCTCTAATGCCACGTCGCTTGCAGCATCTCTCGAGCAGTGACGTCAGCATGCAGTAATCCGGAGTGTCAGCGTATTCCAACTGCTGTACATGCTCCAAAAACTGACGCAGCTCTGAAGGTAAGTGCTTTAGAAGGAGACGGTGGTCATACTTCTCTTTCATCAGTCCAACCTGGGGGGTAGATTGATAATATACAAATTCAATACTTTCTAAGGATACAAAAAAATAGATGTATTTTTTTATGATATCGTTCTCTAGACCCAAGCTAATTCATGGGAACTAGATTACTGAATACTTATTATTATATTAGAATACATATTTTTTGTGAAAACTATAGTTAGTTCTATAAAGCAGAACCAATACAGTATGCAAGGCAGAACTAATACCAGCCAAGCTGTCAAACTAGCTAAAACCAAGTGAGTTGTCACGCCGAGCTAACACCAACTGAGCTGTCACGCAGAACTAACACCAACTGAGCTGTTAAACCGAGCTAAAACTTACTGAGCTGTTAAACCGAGCTAAAACTTACTGAGCTGTCAAACCGAGCTAACACCAACTGAGCTGTCACGCCGAACTAACACCACCTGAGCTGTCACGCCGAGCTAAAACCAACTGAGCTGTAACACCTGTGAAATGTACAAATCTCTTAACCTTACCTGTTCTTTGTCCTTTATCTTCCTCCAAGGTAGTTGTCCATTGACAAACTCCACTAACATGTAGAACAGAGACCAGAGATCATCGTGTCTTCCCATTTCTTTATTCTTGTGCGCGTTTATAGAGGCGTAGCGGACCGTACCTTTAAAAAAAAATATATACATATGTATATATACTCGTTGACTTGAGACCACCTTGGGATGGACTGGACTTTACAAGAACGTTAAAGTACTGTGGCGTTGAAAAATATATTTGTGTAGAAATACTTTTAAAAATATATAATATGTTGTTCAAAGTAAAATGATATAATATGAATAAATCTAAGACACAAGATTATGGATACAGTTAGTCCCTCTTTTAGCTCCCCTCACTAATCACCCGCTCCCTTATGCCACCTTCCCCGTTTAACCCAAGCTGGTCTAATTCAGCGAATCATTCAGATGTATCACTTATCATTATCATAGTGACATATATCATAATCCAGATATTGAGTAAAACCGATCTGAGAATGAACCCCCCCCTCAATATCCCCTCTTACCTAATATCCTAATGCAAAGATGTACTGAGTAAAACCGATCTGAGAATGAACCCCCCCTCAATATCCCTTCTTACCTAATATCCTAATCCAGATATTGGGTAAAACCGATCTGAGAATGAACCCCCCTCAATATGCCTTTTTACGTAATATCCTAATCCAAATACTGAGTAAAACCGATCTGAGAATGAACCCCCCCTCAATATCCCTTCTTACCTAATATCCTAATCCAGATACTGAGTAAAATCGATCTGAAAATGCATCCCCTCAATATCCCTTCTTACCTAATATCCTAAACCAGATATTGGGTAAAACCGATCTGAGAATGAATCCCCCCTCAATATCCCCTCGTACCTCTAAAGCCTGCAGCAGCTCTAGGCGGCCGCACTTGTCCACTGCTGGTGGTATACTGCCTGGCCAGACCGAAGTCTAACATATACACTTTGCGGCATTGCGCAGGATGCCGACCAATACTGAAGTTACTCTGAAATGTAGCAGGGTTCTTAGAATCTAGAGCATGGGGTCAGAAATAAATGAAATACGGTAATAATAAATAAATAATGCTGGACAATCCACACAACATCATCTAGCCCCAAGCTAAGCAGAGCTTGTGTTATGGGTACTGGAAGACTGACAATACATTACATAGATAGTTATTTTTTTATTATACATTTAAAATAAAGAGTGGAAGGAGGGAAGGGAGACCTTGCAGTGGGACGATAGTGGCTAAATAATAATAATAATAAAATTTAAAATACCCAGAACACCCAGAATAAATATTCACAGATCGTACAAACATTTATCCCAAGGCAGGAATCGAACCCGCAACCTTCCGCGTCGCAGGCGGACCTACGCCCGCCGCGCCACATCGGTCGTCGAATAAATAAATAATATAAATTAATAGAATTGCATTTGTTTTTACTCACAGGTTTAATATCTCTGTGTAGAAATCCAACTGAGTGTATGGAATCTATTGCTTTGAGTATTTGTAGGCCCAATCTGTAATATAAACAAAAAAATCATACAAATTTTGAGCTATGACAATCTTAGTGACCTTAGCTCATAAACTATTGAACTTTGACCTATATCAAAGTGAACTTTAGCTTACAAATCTTTTAACTTTGAATTTAACCAGTGAACTTTAGCCACTAACCACCGTAAAGGTTAACCAATAAAGCAGTGAACCTAAGTATATAAAGGAGTGAAAATTAGCATGTTAAGCAGTTATTCTTAGCCTATAAACAAGTTCACTTAAGCCTACGAATCAATGAATTTTATACTCTAAACCTGTAGAATAGAATAGAATAGAAAACTCTTTATTGGTACCAAAAATGAAATTACAAGTAACAAAACAAAAAAACATAAATGGTTACACAATGGGCGGCCTTATCGCTGAAAGCGATAACTTCCAGGCAACCTGTAAACCTTAGCCTATACCCTAGTCAGTGAATTTTAGCCAACAAACCAATGAACCGAAGACTATGATGTTTAATATACAATATCTAATCAATAATCTACTGTATTTGTGCTAAGGCAGTCAATGAACCAACTAACCTGAGTGTAGTGGACAATGAAAAAGCCCCTCTAGGCTGAGCGCGACGCAACTCCGCTAAGTTCCGTCCTTGCAATTGCATTACCACGTAGTTGAACCGCGCGTTTCTACCGCATCCTATGAATCGGCACACATGCTCTTTTCCTACAAAAATACACATCTGTTAAAGTTAGTTGTATTTATTTATAATGATGTTATATAAGTGTGTTTAGTATAAGTGTGTGTGTTTGTTTGGTTAGGCAAGCGTAGTGTAGGACGCCCTCTGGCGAGATGGAGCGACGATACAAGGAGTGTAGCTGGCAAACACAACATGAGAAGAGCCGAAGACCGGGCTCAGTGGCTCGTCTTAGAAGAGATCTACGTCCAGCAGTGCACTAATATAGATTGATGATGATGATGATGATATAAGTATGTTACCAATATGAATGTCTAATTTATGAATCCTATATAAAACATAGCTATACCTTGTAGTTTCTTAAGAACAGCCACTTCCATCTTTAAGACTTGCTTCGGCTGACGAGCTGATTCCACCTGAGTGAAAGAAAAAGATCAATATATCTTATTTTAAACTCTAAACCCTTCAAACCCCAAGATTTTGAATCCTCAATTATCTTAGCGCTTTTCCTGTGGCTAAGCCTTCTAGACAAGTGTCTAAAATCCTCCACCAAGTGTCTAAACCTCAGGTTGTCTGTCAGGTGCGTTCTTCTAGCGACTTTATCCATTATAATCCATCTAAGCCTCTTTAAGGGTCATGTCAATGTGAAAACAGGAACTAGAGATGGTCCAAAATAAGTTATTTTTGAAATACATGGATAAATATGTTCGCTGATAGAATGGAAAAAGAATTTTGAGATGTATTTTATTAAAAATGTAATGATGAAAATGATAAAACCAGAATTTTGGCAATAAATGAACGATGCAATGAATAATGGCATATTTCAAGGTCACAACTAACAGATTACCTTCAGCGCCACCTGTTCTTGAGTCACCAGATCCAGTCCCTCGTAAATCTCGCCGAAGCCTCCACCGCCGATTTTCTTCACCACCTGATGAAGGAACACATCTTTAAAACCTGAGTTCAAACCTCCAAACCCTGTTTATCTGCCAAAGGAACAGCCCTCCAACGAACTATAGTAATTATCCGTGAGGATCCCAGGATCGAGTAGAACGTATGTAGTGCAGTCTACACCAAATACACTCCTTAAACACGTCTCGGTTGCTTCGGATCCTCAGACCCATTTAACATCTGCGACACATCCAGGTGTTATTCTAATAACATTCCCTTCTTCGTCGGATTCCTCATTCCCGAAGGTCGTGCCCGTCCTGATATATCTTAGTTGAGTTCTAGATGCCTTCATGCTATTCTATCCTGTGCCTCTATCAATGCAACTGTCAAACACCTGTGCCCCAAGTACGAGTTTGTACACACACGGATCGCAGAGACGCAATCGCAGAGCGCCACTGATTTTATATGGAGATCCAAGCTTCTGAAGAAATCTGCTAGGGGCGCTGTTTGGATCTCCATACAAAATCGGTGGCGCTCTGCTTTTGCGTCTCTACGATCCGTGTGTGCACAAACTAGTACTTGGGGTACTGCTCAAAAGAAATGAAGGAGGGACCTAGGATGGTGTAGAGTGTAGACTGACCTTCCAGCGTTCCTTGACGACATGTCCCGGCTGCAGCAGGTCCTCGGACGCCATGGTGATGTGGTGCGCGCGGCGCGAGGTGTCGCACCGCGAGGGAGGGGAGGCTCGTCCTCCGCCGAAGTTAGGGAGGGTTCGCGACCTGGACGTCAATACCCATGAGCATTACTAACCATCTACGGAGGGGGCTTATTCCCAAAAACCCCTGAAAAAAATCACCTTAGCAGTGTTATAGTACGTTTCTAACGTCTTTCAAGTAAGTAATCGAAAAAAACGTACTATAAAGACCCGTTCCGTTCACGTTCAATGCCACGGCATCATTTTAAAGCATAGCAATTTATGTCGTATTTCTGTAACAGTACGGTTGAATGTCCATTAGTAAAAATTAAAATCCCTTGCCATGCCGTCCCGGTCTGCGCAGGCCCTAATAATGCTAAGAGGATTTTTTGCAGGGGCGTTTTGGAACAAGCCACGGAGGGTTGTGTTTGACAGTCTTGTATATATGTGGGATGTTCATCTGTTCCCTTGTTCCCATTCAACCATCTTTGACAAAGAATTCATTTGTTTGCTATGAGGGAAAATTAAGAAGTTACTTCTAGAAGCATATCGTTTGAAATTACTTATAAAATACCTCAATAACGGGTTGGCTTGAACCCGGGGCGGAGCAGAGGCTTCCACGCGCCTTTCTTCTCTCTGAAAATAAACATTACATTACATTTCAAGAAAGTGATGGAACAAGCAGGTGACCCATCCGATTTTAAATGGTAACCTCTGCCTATAACATAACATTACCGTCTGTCAAAGACATGCTCGGTGATTCAAGCATCACGTTCATCAATCACGACTTAATATGGCAATCTTCGTAACGGTAGCGTATCCGAGATAAACTGCGCAGTGCAACATTTGGCAGTCGAGCGTTGACGCGCAGTGTAACACGCGACCGTTAGATTTATTCGTGAGTGATGAACGTAATGCTTGAATCACCGAGCATGTCTACTATAAACCAGGGTCTACATACCTGTGGTTCATTGCGTCGAGGACGCTGTACCGGCTCTGATCCGGAACCTTGAGAAGCAGTATCCGCTGATGATGATGAAGACTCTGAAATAACATGTGTACCATCAGGCTCCATCTTAGTGAAGAGCATTGTTGTATCCCGATTTGAAAGATGTTTCTTTCACACGATCAAATATTTAGAGTGGCCCCAACGCTGTTTTAAATCATAAGATGCAAAGGCCTGTTATGCTCAGGAACTTAAAATACCTGATCTATTGGATTGGTGGGGAGCCTGCTTCTTGAAGGAAGACTCCTCACGTTCACACGTCGGCTCTTGCTCCCTGGAACAAAGAAATTCTTTAATACTTGCTGGATTCGTGTGTAGTTCCAACTCACGGCCTTCAACATACAAGGCAGAATTAATACCCCCAGAGGGGGCTGAACGAGCACGAATATATGTGACAATCGTAAACTTAACGTAACGCAGCGTATTCACCTCACACTGCGCGATGACGCAGCACAGTTTGGCTGTCGAACTGGCATTTGACACGCAATGTGAATCGAATACGCTGCGTTACGTTTACTTTACGATTGTCACATTTATCTGTGCTCACCCCTCGTAAGACGCGTGTTACACTATGCTAGATGAGTTAGCATGCTAGTCAAATGCAATGTAACGGGATACTACACTACACTTAACCAGCATGCTAACTCTACTCTCCTATACGTAGGTAGGTTCAGACACACACTAGGCAAATGCTGATTTGAAAGGCTTGGCAAGCCTTGCCTCGTAAATTCGGGGGAAAAATCGATATTAAAAACCCACGAACCTATCTACTCACTGCCTTGGGTCAAACTACACTTCAAACTTAAGCAGAGTATTGTTAATTACTAATGTCATTACATCGTGACAAAACCCGCGGGATGATAGTAAGCCACAATATCACCGGTATATCGTTTCATACATCGGGGTACGGGTAAAAAGTGGCCTATGACACTGTATAAATTGCCTAGAATAACCAAAAAACTACTGGTCAGACCTTAATCACACACAGGAGTACACAAGAGTAGCAGTTGATAGAAGCAGACTGACATCACAGCTGCGGTGCTCAAGCATGCTATAATGTGGCTAACCTTTACCTAGAAACGACCTTATATGCTTGAGTGAACATTGTAATGTTATCTACCAAAGTACCAATATCCCCAATCGTTTGATCGTGTTATCAAACATTATAGAAACAACTAAGTATGTTACGTGTGGTAGTTATTTGGTTAGCTCTGGGTTTATTGCTGTGGGTTGTGGGTTCTATCTCTAGTAGGAAATAATGTTTATGCAAAGAATCACTGTTGTCTACTCACTGTTTTTATCTTATATTTTGTACTTAAAATAGAGTTAACAAAAAAAACGATAGGTATAATGTATCTTCCTTTATCAATGATTCCTTTAGAAATCACTGGTCGACCCAATTCTAAAACTTTTTTAAATGGATATTCTTTCTCGTAGGCAACGGTTTCGCTACTTTCATTTAGAATTCCAGGGTATTTAGAACTCCAAAAGCTGGCAGATTGCCTAAATGAGCTAAAAGGACCCGGAGTGAACGTCAGAACACGCTAAAACATATAGCCTGTAGTCTATATTTTATTCAATTTGATTCTTGGACTCACAAATTTCTTTTAGACCAGCTATTACAAAACGAATCCAACATACAATATTGCGTAAACTGACAATAGTTAAAGGCGCAAGATAGTAAAAATGAGACAGTCGCCGTTTCTTATAGCTATCGTAATTTATTTTATTCATTGAGACAGCAAAATTACAGATAATTTTTAGTATTAGAGTCACAATACGTGATTAAATGCCAAACGCTAGTGTTAAGCGCGCAATACACTATGCTAGATCCAGTACGCTAGATGAGCTTGCATGCTAGTTTAGTATGGTTAGCCACTTACCACACTAAACCAAGTTAAGTCATCTAGCTTATCACAAGTAGCATGGCTTATTACGTCGTAGTTTTGAGATTTATTCGATTTACTTTCACAAACAAGCGACACACGTCGTAAGTTGCAGTTCTTTATCAGAGAACTAACTCATATTAATTATTTCAAGATTAGATTACTTATTAAATATGATTTTAGTGATTTTAAGCAACCACAAGCAGATTCATAAAGAAATTTATTTATTGTATTCATTAAACGGTAGATGGACTGAATACATTGTAAAGACATGAAATGTATTTTTCTGGATATTAAAATCTAGAATGAATAAACAAAATATTTATTCATAAATGATATGCATAGTGATAGGTGGGATCTATAGAGAAACCATACCTCACTTCTTCATGATCAACCAGATAATACCAAAGCGTTATTCAAAGCTAACTTCGACATTCACTCCATGACTTTTAATTTTGGCAATTAAATATGCCCAATTTAACTTAGAACAAAGATTTCTTAGATAATATGAATTCCTTTTAAAAGCGATGTAACTTTTAAAAGCAAGGTAACATTGACCTTGGCTGAAGGTCACCTTGACAGAACTTAGGATATACTGCACCAAATTCTTAACATAATAACCTATCCCTAATACAAGAAAACCACCTAGAGTTCAATATTTTGGTGCTAAAAAGCCAGCCAAGTAGCACAGAAGGGCTGCTGTATGATAGAAGAGTTACTTTGTACAGTAAAACCCATAGTTGTACAAGTCGGCTGAATAAGAGGGTTAACAGCGCAGTAACTGGTGATATAACTCTGATTTGGGCACAAATTAAACCGCTATTAGCTGAGAAACTGTAAAGATTTGCATCGTTATTTGAGCATTTGAGGTAACAGTCACCCCAAATTGACTGTGGAGTCTGTGTTTCATAATATACTTATGTCATTTAGCTATCACCTGGATCATAGGTTATATGTTATCTATTTTTCAGCAGTTTGCTGTAATTCAGCAGCATAATATAATATATTAATATAAATTCACCCTCCGTGATAATATGATTTCTGTTCCTATGGCTTATGCTAACACATCTATTATTTTGGTATAATTTTTAAATGTATGTTATATGGTGTAAATAAACGTTTTTTTTCTATTCTAATAAGGGCTACATAAGTGTAACTATAACATTTTGTAATAAGTTGGTGCTTCAACTAAGTACAGCAAGACATTAGTTGTCACTGTTAATAGTTCACATGTTCTCTCTAATAATGCATACTTTGCATTATTAAACTAATAAAATTGAGTATGCATTACATATTACTTAATAATGTATTTTTTAAAATGTAAGTGTTTTAAGTGTTCACTTATGGCCTTCAGAATACATCAAAGTATAAGTCATTAAAATGCTGTATTGCAGTATTTAACTGCCAGTACTATTTAAGCTGACAGTACTATAGATTGCTAGAAGCATACATTGAACTGAACTATTTCAACACTCTCAGCATTACTATGTTGTCTCTGTGATGGCTTTTAACATTTACATATATACAGACAAATTTGTAATTCTCAGCTATTGCAGTCTGAGTGTACTCTAATAACTCTATATAAATGCAAGAGTTACCAATGTCAAGCTTATGTGAACTCTTATATTGCAGGTTTGTGCTACTTAGGCAACAACCAGCTTTTGAAGTTGTCGCTTTCTTGCCATATGGTCAGAACAATGCTTGAAGCTTTCGAAGTAGTGAATTCCGTTTCATTTCCGTCCTTCACCGTGAATATCTAGTAGTAAACATTTTGTGTAGAATGAAGTCTTATCGAAAGTCGTTTTAAATTTAATTGAAATCTATTTCTCTCTTATCTTCCTCCCACCAATTATCAAGTTTAAATAGAAAATTTAAAAGTACCGCCTTAAGACTTTGACATTTGTCATAGTATTCTACAAGCGAAGCCATTTGATGACAATAATAATAAAAATACCAAAAAAAAAGTAATGATCTTGGATTTAAAATTTATGTATCATATTCTAATAGTCAAGCTCTTTCATTTGATACCCATATTGAGAGAATTAAAAAAATAATGAAATACGCCATTATCCGCCAATAGCGGCGGCCATCTTGAACCGATTTCCATCAAACATAGCTAAGAATACTCCCAACTATGTCACATTTTAAACAAAAAAAAAACAAAATCGTAATCGGTTCATTTGTTCGCGAGCTACGATGCCACAGACAGATAACCCAACTTATAACAACGCGTCATTTTGGCGACAGGGGTTAAAAATCGCGACAAAAAAAATAAAAAATAATTAAGTTTAAATTAATTAAATTTTCATCAAATTAGTAGTAAAATGCGTCCTGTAAGTATATGAAGACAGAATGACAAAAGCATTTTTGACCGATGTCAAAATTGAGATGCTTCGCTTGCTCGGTCAACTTGTTGTACTTGTTATATAATTAAGTAGGTAATAAATATTGTAATCTTTATATACTTTGTCTATAAATTATTGATAGCATTACTTGTATTAGTTACATAGTTGATAAGAATATTGATACAAAGCAAAAACCAGTCTTTTATTGAAAACCCTTACTTTGTGCACCCATGTTTTTGTGTTCAAATTTGGCTATTTTTTTATTTTACTATTTGAAAAAATAATGAGCTTTCAAATGGTGACGGAAAACATCATGAGTAACGCGTCTTAGCTACGCGTATTGACGACATCTTTCCTGTGGATATGGCCGACTAGAGCGAGAGCATATACGCGTCCTTTTTATTGGGTATATAGGTAAATACTGGCCAGTACAATAAATCATTTCGATTAGATGCAAACGCCTTGTTATTATATTCATTATTGCAAAAGACAACCATTTTTAGGAAAACGGGAATAAAAGTGAATAACCCCAGCGTTGAATGTCAAAAGCATTCATACGATTACAGCATTTATTACTAAAGAGTCCACGTCTATTATAGCGTGCTCATTCAGCGTTATGAGCAACGTAGGTGCGGCAAACTGTACCTAGGAAATAATCGATTCAAATTAATCGTATTTCCAGAGTTTTTTAAAGATATTTATACAGGAATAGGTTCAATAGTATTATAAAAACGTTTTCTCATGCACTTTCATAGCAGTTTTACTTAGAAATAAGTAAAAATAACGTAGAAAGTCTGGACTAAAATTATCAGGCATTACGAAAGAATGAGACGGAAGCAGTTATGCGGCGGAATAGAAGAATCAGCACTGCGATGCGGGCCCGCAATCTTACGTCACTTTCGCTAATCGGCCGGGTTATACAAAAACGGGACAACTTTGACGGGTTACCCACCCACTTAATAATCGATTTTCTCTAAACTTGACCGATTTTATCAAGAAAAAGCTACACAATAATCAAAGAAAATTCACTGTCTTAGTTTTTATAAGGCGCATACGAGATAAAACAAGCGATAGATACACAAATACTCACCGAAAATTTTAGTGTCGTCCGGATTGTCAGGGAACCAAATTAGATTGGCTCAGAACTCACTGGATAAACACTTTACGGATGTAGTTTTATGTCTAATATAATTGTTAAAAGTTATTAGAAGCACGAACGACGTCCTTCATTGCATGTCGCGGCATATTATTAATGTTTTCTCGTGATTTCAGCGGAGAAGTAACATCGATCGCGTAGCCATGACAGAAACATTTTTCACCGACTGAAGTTAGCCGCGCTCGCTCACTCAGCTGACGGACAAGTTTTTCTGGATACCTACCGCGTTGAAGTTAGCCCCAATAGCAAAAGTAAAAAGGTCAGCGACCTTTATTTTCAAGAGTTTGCCAGTTGAAAAAAGTTTTTTTATTTTCGGTGAAAGTTATTTTGAAACTAGTGCAGTCAAATTGCAGTCAATGTAAGTTTTCTTTTATTGTAGTGGCTTGTAAAATAACACTTAATAATTAAAACATGGGCTAGTCCAGATTAGCTAGGTATTTAGTTAATCGTTTGCAACGGTCTGTAGATAGCTCAGCTGTTTCTTATGTATTTTATATGTAAATGTAGGTACATTTTGTAAATACTGTATAGTCGTAAGTTTGTTTGTGAATTTAGATAATAAATAAGGTTATTTAATCGAACTAAGTCGCACTATAGGACATGCTGTCAAATTCAAAATCTTCGAAAATCAGGAACAGACTAAGGACGGAAAATTGGAACAAACATTTATGATTCTACCGCTGTCGTTGTTTTAAGGGCTCCAAAGCAGTGAGATATTTAACATGGTTTCATGGGTCTAGGCTGGAGATAGCTGCAGCCTAACCTAGCCTAGGTAGACCCTAGGTTTTAGAGTCTAGGGATTATAGGTCGAATGGCGACCACGAACTAGAAGAAAGCTATGATGTTCCGTGGAGTTGGTAAACGGAAAAGACTAAATTCGAAAGAGGTCTATTTTGAGACTTTAATGACAGGAGCGTTTAATAGCCCAATCGGCCCAAGAACCCTCAAACATTAATCAGTTTAAGTCAAAGTCAAAAATGTCTTTATTCAATAAAACCACAAGGATCATTTAGAATCGTCTTACATACTAGGTGATTCTAGGTGCCAGTTCCACGCAACCAGAGTCTAGAAGAACGGGCAAGAAATTTAGAGGTTTCACACGTTTAACAAGTGGTTTGACAGCTGTCAAAAGTTTAGGTAAGTACTGAATTTTCACCAGTTTAAAAGCTACTGCCGGTTTTCTGCCAATTCTCGATACACACGAGAAATGGAAATGTCGAGTTATGTTGACCTACCATGGTATGGTGGGAGCCCAGTCTAGCTGCACCCTTCGTGGTGCAACGAGTGACATCTTGGATTCCGCCACACTCGATATTCAAACTCTTTGCTTGTATATAGCTCCCATTTATTAGATGGCTGTGTTAGATTCGCTTCTTTCTAATACCTGAAACAAAATAATAAATATTAATTAAGAATAAAACACTTCTATGATACCTATTGTTTAAAAGAGAGGACCTTCCCCATAAATCTAAAAGATTGGGGAATTTAAATCCCAAAGTCACCAATTTTTTTTTTGTACTTAAATCAAATCTTCGTGCGCTGTACAAGAGCACCAAGTCAGTGAAGGAAAACATCACATCAGTGGTGGTAGAAAGCTTGCAATCTTCCATAAACCAAATATGTATAATTTTTGGTAGTGCCTGACCATCACACAGCAGACAGGCATAAAAAAATCAAGCGAGCACTAGATACTAAGGTGTTATCGCACCTACAGTTCAGACTGATTCTAATAGGGTCTGGCATACAAGCGGTTATATTTGAAATTCAGCAGGTCCGGTCAGACGCAAACATGTTGCCGTTTTGGTTAAATTACTTACTCAATATCACAAAGATGTTTTTGAATTCTGTGTTTTTTAAGCAAATAAAAGTCAGTGTTTGTCTAATTTTGTCTATGTCTAAAAGAGTTCACTACCAACTAGAACTAGATCATAGCAGTTGTTTTCAATCTGGCACAATGTAAGTAGATAAATATGCTAACTACTTATATCTATTTCAGCTTATTTTCTGGTATAATATTAACTGAAACGGCCTTGCCCTGAAACTGAGTAAGTACCGACAACAAAGCACAAATGTTATTAAATAAAACACTTATCAGCTATATAGCTAGCATCTACTGATAGAAAAGTGCTAAACATCAATATCAATTTCAAATAATTGAAATTCATAAGGGCAAAAGTATGATGAAGCGTGTTTTTAAAGGCAAAACTAGCACGTAATTTGTATGATATAGTAAAAAAAATAAGAGGTTATTTTTTGAGTATCAAATCCATTTTAGTTATTTAAATACCTACTTACCGTTACCATTAAACTAAGTAGGTATATTCCGCGACTAAATTTTATTTGCTGACTCTACATCGCAGGTGTGGTACTTAATGGATTTGAGTTGAGATGTTTTGTAGGTTGTCAATGATGAGTGAGATACTTATTTATACGCTGTTTTATAGACTATTAAAACAATTTTTAGAGCCCTTTAAAGTCATATCAAAGTTTTATTACTGTTAGGTAACTAAGTTATGTTTATATTTTTTTGTCTCATTCTGTATTGTTTGTGCTGTTTATAAATAAATAAATAATATCTGGTAGGGATGCTGATGTGATTTTTTTTTTAAGTAGATTTGTAATTTTCGGCCTCAGTCTATTCTATCCAATTGCAAACTGAAAAGGCATATAAGTAAAAGATAAGCTGACTAAGCCCAGCGACTTAGTCAGCAACTCATGATAGAACCGCAGTGTCACGTTCGAGGCGTATTGAATAAAAGGTCTTTTTATTTTTGGTGTATTGTAGCTAATACATAAATATATAATACATAGAGCGGTCAAATCAACCACCCATGGCCACGAGTCCTGCCAAGGACTCTATTATGCTCAGGAGATCTTGAGAAACTTTATGGTGTCATAAAAAGACTACTTTTTTTGTTACGGCGACTCCAGGCAGGTCGTCTAGCTTGCGTGTAGACCTACTCTAAACTTTAACGACCGAGATTTGAACCCACGACCTTAAAATCGCAAGTCACCCCACTGACGAGCATGCAGTAGGTGTACCTATAAATGTATGTTTATATACTTATTCATTGACCTCGCCCAAAACATGCAATAAAAGTCACAGGCAAATAGATTTATAAACGATTTTTAAAAGTAAAATGAGAGTAAAATAAGGTGTATTGTAAAGTAACAGGCACACTAGATCCAAATCTACTTTATGATATTAGTGATATGGCAACGATAAATAATTATCTTGTGCGTTAAAAACCAGCTTTGCGATGAGCTGGTTTTTATCGCACAAGATAATTAAGTGGGCTTAAGTTTTCATTGAAGAAAACTGGTTAGAATAATCATAACTATCAATAACCTCACGTTTTAATCAGCGAAAAATATATCTGATATGTCATGATTTAATCCGATAAATAACTATACAAGGACATTGCACACAACGCATGCTTAAACTACGGTTAGAAGTAAGACATTCGCTGAGTCAAGCAAGACTCTTTTGCAGTAGCACACAGTCACATTACCTTAGTCTAAGAAGACGCATTTGCGAATACAAAAATTGGATTGAGTAGATTTTATCCGACGGTCATCGCTCGCAGTTTGTATAACAAAGCGACCAGAATCTATATTTGCTGAGCGTAGGCGTCAGGTGGCTGAAATACCTAATTTTACAACAACGAACGCCCCAAATATTTGTGGCCCAGTTACATGAGATGAGAAGTTGACGTGTTTTCTGAATAGGCTATTAGCATTTCAGTATAATCTCTTTGTCATGAAATCGGATGCACACGATTCTCAAAGATCGCCATGGGTCCTATACCTATTCCGCGTGGTCAAATACCAGCTGCTAACGGCAGTGAAAACGTCTTATTGTGCTGCTATTCAAATACTCGTTCCCATCCTATTTCATTCCACTGTCATGTATTTAGTCGATATCCAAAGTGAGATCAAATTGAAGTTTGAAGGATCCCAAGATTTTCGAGCATAGTAAATGTAAAGAATAATCTTAGTACTGGTATCTCCTATCCAGCACAGCACTGCTACATAAAACATGGAAACAGGACAAAATAGAACGTCTCTATTATTTGAAGACAAAGTAACCATCATCTGTAGCGAAAGCTTAGTGCTGAATTTGAGTTTGAAAAGCGTTTATCACTGTTCAGTTTATTCTTTGATAAAAAGTATAATGGAACAAGCCTCTGATACATCTTGATTATCTCAAGTCATAAAGCAAGTTTGAGGATTCATTAATTAAATGCTTTACGTCTATCATTTCGTAAACAAACGGCGTAAATAATCATGTTTTGCACCCGTAAGCCTCCAAGAGATCTGAAGGTATGTGTACCGTGAGCTTTTATCCCTGTACGTCTACTAACGTAAACCGAGAAAAATATTAATTTACACGAAGTTCTTAGAATTCAGTTACGTTGTCAGACAGAAATAGATAATTTGTTTACAATTATCTGCCACTGTTAAGTGTTTCACGAGTCGAATTTTATAGTTACAGCTAATTCCGTAGAATGTTTTTTGCTAAGGAAAAATTACGATCAAAACATGAACTCAGCTAAACAACCACACGATCACATTTATTGTAGTCATATCTTAAGCAGACAGCAAACAAATTGAACGCAAGGTAGTTCAAAAGCGTCCCAGTAGCATTAGAATACTATTACTGACAAAGCAAGCCAGTTTACAGAGATTTGTAGATACTGCTATACCCAAACCATCGATGAGGGGTCAAAAGAAACCTACTTTTTGCTTGGTCTCTCTATTGACTGTTCAATCGTAAGGAACATTTTTTTTTAGTTTTTATCTTGACTCTAATCTAGTTGGATGTTATTTTGCTGACTAAGCTTAAAAGAAGACAAGATGAAACGTTTGACATTACAATAGTGGAAGGCTGTTTCTTATCATCTTCATCCCGTTGTCCTCTATCATTATATTATTATGTGGTATCGTCGAAACATGTGTTCTATACCTTTTATCAGCGATTTCAAGTTGCGCTTCTTTCTTACCCATGATCTTGCAAACATTCATCTCTTCTTAGGTCTCCTTTTCTTTCACTCTCTGTGACAAATGTCCAATATTCCTCTTGTTATATGCCGTTCTTTCCTTCGGTTACGACTTACGACACCATGCTAATGCTAATATACTATTTATCATCTTTCAGCCACTTTCAAACTTCAGCTGTTTCTCTGAGTTGAGAAACATGTGTGAATGATTTATTTACTATTTTTTTAAGAACACTAAAATAGATGCAAAGTGTCATGTTGCTAAGAACACCGACTGATGTTTTTCTTCATACAACATTAACGATGCTAATGACCGAATTACAAATCATTTGTCATATTTCGCGAGATCAATCAACTAATAAATGTCTTATAAATTCGTTGAGTTATCTCTTGTTTGATAAACGGAAATAACCGTGGAGGTTGGGACGCCAGTTTGATGACCTTAGCTGTTTTTCTGAAGGATTCACTGTTCCTACTTCCTTGCGACTACCGGATGCTAGAAATATACTTATTATATCCAATTACGCTGCAAAATCTTCTGAAGCTCTTTACCACATTAACCTTCTTTACTATTTTTAATCTCGCATCTAAATGAAATTTCAAAATGTGATCAAAAATTAGCTTTTTTTTCTTCAATGCATTTTGTAACAGCTTCTTAGTTAATAAAGAAAAAAAAGAGTTTACCCACTAATTTTACGTAAAAACGTCGAACTTTAAAAGACCAAAGCAATGACAGTTCGGTACAAAACAATTTTACTCTAAAAAAAAGGTTGAATTCCACTACACTTATCACACAAAGGAAATGAAAATAAAAAGAATTGAGTTTGGCTAAGCCGCTGTTCCCGTCTAAAATGTTTTACGCGTCATTTCGCCTAATTCCTACATGTCGTTCCGGGTATCCAAATGTAGAGTAGGTCTGTTTGTTTTTCCTCTTTTGTTCTCAGGTAAATAACATCGTGCTATTTATAAACTGTACGATCTGCCAAGCTTTGTATTTTGTGAATTTCGTTGCAATAATCTAGCTTTTATATGATATTACTTCCAGAAAACGTACTATATCAACTTCTATAAAACCTATTTAAAATAATTTACAAAACGATTAAGTAAGTATATATTTATGTGAGTAAGTACTTCACAATTTTTTTTATCAAAATTAACTTCAATACAATTTCCCCCCTATCCGTCCTAACAACGCTCCTGTACTGATTTGTATTAAAAAAAATTACGGAAGCACTTTAAATTGATTTGTTTATTATGCTTTGCCCACTGTTACCAAAACAATTACGCTATCTAAGATTCCAATTCAAAATTATCTAAATAGCCAAATAGATGAGCACACTCCGTAACTCTGAACACATAATGCTAAACAATAATATTTGATTCGTGTAAAATATTGTTGCTGAATTTCAAACGAACGCTTTTTGACGTGGCTTGGCTTACGTCCAAAATGGCGGAAAAGTGGCGGGATAATAGGGATTAAATTCGAATGAAGGTACCTAGACGCCAAAGACAAATAAATACAGTGAGCTGTAATGATAACGTTTTACTTGTTATATAAGCTATCTTGGCAAGTACGTAAGTCGGCACCTACATGAGTAGCTACCGACAGACAACACATACCTCGGGTACTTGGACTTTCATACAATTTTAACTAAGTTGAAGGATCATCCACAGCGCCAAGATATATATTATATTCTGCCGTAAATTATTCTTGGACGTAAACTTATTATTATGATTTATAAATCTCCATGTCTAGCCTAGAAAGATCGTTGTAGCGCCAATGTATTTCCACTCCTCACTACACCGCGTTTTCTAAATTCAAATAGATTAGACGGTATATACCTAACTAATTGATAAATACCTACCGACTAAAATAAATTTATGAAGCGAGACATTCCCGAATATTAATCTCGAGCTATTCAAGAACCGACATTGACCTTCTACCGACTTGATTTAATTACGTTCCGCCATTTCTTTTTGCCTAAAATACGCGGCATGTAATCAAGGTGGGACCACAGCGAGATCATTTACTTTTGGTGGCGGGAAACATTTTGAGGAAACTCTTGGTCAACTCTCTTCGTCTATCCTGTGTTAATCGTCTAGGTGTAAATTTGACATTCATTCCTAGCTCTCTAAGTCCGCCCGGCGGAGGCCAAAGGTTACATACATATATTGAAACGACTAAGCAACACGTGAGTCGAGTTGAAAATTGACCAATCGGTTGACACATTTACGCAAAATGGTTTCCGAAAAGAATATTTCTTTCGTCGAATCATCGTGTATTTTAAAAAGTTTTTAAACGAATTTAAATAAGGAATCACCTCATTTATTTTGAAAAAGGATCAGTTTATTGACATTTGTCGTGTATGCGAAACTTGAGAGAAGTATCCTTGCACCAAAATATGTACCTACCTACTTATTTCTTGGAAATCTCATTTTGTATGTAGCGCATTTCGATTGAAAAGTTTTTTTCGAAAGTTCGACTCTAGTTTGACAGTTACGCAGGACTTTAGAACGTTGAAAAGTCGAAGAGTCTGATTTCGTTGAATTCTGACGCGTAAGAGTTTCATTAGCCGCCAGAAAACACACAAGATAAAGATACGTTGAAACTACTTGAAACTGAGATAATACAATGTTATAGAGATTCCTTTAGTACTTACCATTGGCACTAACTACAGTTTAGTCTTGGCACTAGTGATGTACAATCTATCGATACATTGAAAGGTCGTCGTCCGATTATAAATAGATGGCGCTATTTTTAAATGTTGTAGGTCAAAGAATGATCTCATTAAAATTCATTTGATATTTGATTTCATGGGCTTTGTTTTGTTATTTAAAAGTGTTGTTTCAGCTGTTGCATTCTCAATCCCGACAAAATGCACATTCAACATAAACATAATTGTGATGTTAATGTAAGTGATGTTATTTAAAGTATTTTTAACCCCTTTTGACTAAAAAAATAAGTGTCCTTACTTTCTTAACGGGAGATATTGAATGGAGGATGACTTTATAAATTCACTGTTTTTATGCGGAAAAATAATGGAACCAATACAGCAATGCATTGCCTGACAAAGCGACTTTTGTAAGGACGTACGTGATGTAATGCACTGCGTGCGACCATCAATTTGTGAGGTAATCTTGTAATGCATCATTCTTATGTGTCTGAAGAGGGAAATTAATAAAAAACTAGACTAAAATTTAGGTATTAGATATATAGATCCTAACAGACAGCTAGCACCCTGCACTATTTTTTGTTAATGTTTCAATAGAAGAATTAAAAATACGATATCTAAGAAAAAGACTAATGTCTGCTTGTCTATATTTTCCTTGTAAATTATTTTCTCTCACAGTTACACGTTTTTTATTCCAAACAAAACTTCTGAACAGATTTAGCCACAATACGTCATGCGTCTGTGGAATAGTACCTACGCAGTTTATGTTACCTATTATTAGGTTTGTACAATCTAAATAGTATTTATTGACTCAAGTACTCTATTAAGACTGTCTGTCAGTCAGTGTAGATTTTAACCGTCTAGTTTAAACGAGGATTCCCTGACAATACATGGATGTGTCGATCATATTATTATGTATTCTGTAACGAAGTTTACTATACCTTATTCACAAACAAACTTACGACTATTACAGTATTTACAAAATGTACATAGGCATATAAAATACATAAGAAACAGTTGAGCTATCTACAGACCGTTGCAAACGATCTATAGATAGTTCAACTGAAGTTTACTCGAATGACTTTCAGTTACATCAAGAATTTGTAATCAAAAGCTACTCTCTTTGTTATAATCTGATGTTAAGACTCAGCATAGCATGTTTATTAAGGACGTATCCTGTGAGGCATCACATACATCCATCACTCTGAGACGTCCTATGAGCATGTAACTGCACTGACCTTTCAAACAGGAATACGATAATGCGAACATCACTGTTTACCAGCAGTGGTAGTACTGCTCCTAGCTAAACAGGATGCTCAGATATTTATTTTGTGTTGGACAGTACTTGCTTCCGATAACCCTGGGAATTTCACTGACTTTTATTTGACAGCTCTAGTCTTGGCAAAAGAAAATATATGATGCTATTTATGTTTGTTTACTAAGCGGTTTATTATGTTTGCTATTCTAATATTTTATTTGCTTGAAATAAATTAATCACTAAGTAGTCTCATTCATTCGAATTTAAGGGAAAATGCCTTTAACAAGTTCATTTAATTAACTAAATAACTTGTATCTATATAAAAAAAGACCGACCTCAATCGTCATTGAAAAGTAATACAATAATTATATAGCAAAACAAAAATATAAAAGACAATTGATAAACTCCCTTTTTTACGGTCTATAAAACTCTTTTGCTATCAATATTGAAGTAGTCTTCTCACCCATACCAACAACGGTCTACGTAAGGTAAGTAAAATCCTAGTCTGAGCTAGGTAGATACCTATTCATTTACGTAGCTAATTATCGCTGAGTACTAACGAACAAGTATTAGTTGCCAATTCTAGTTCTCCCGCAGATGATACGGCGCCTTAGATCTTGGCTACTAACTCGAAAGCATGGCGCGTTCGCTCAAGAGTTATTTATTTGTTTAATTATGATATACTTAATCATAATAAATTCATAAATTTTAAGCCACTCCTTTTTGTATTTCTGTGACCACTACTCAGATATAACTTACTATTTATTTATATTTAAAAATTATATGGATAAGAACAGAAGTAAAGTATATATTAAATCAGCCGATAGATAATAGTTGCTTTGACATTCAGGTACAGGATTTGACTTAAACTTACATACACACATTGAAAATAAAAGCTTTTAAAAAGCACAATCTAAGGTTGTGAAAGCCCTGCAGTTTTAAGTCTAAACTAACTTATGTCTTGCCAAAATACAGAATATAATGATCCTCTAAGTAACAATATCTATCAAAGAATAAATCTTGGGATTTAGGATAAAACACAAACCAAGTTCTTACTTTCTCTAGGTAAGCTATTTCCGTTGTGTACCCAAATGTCAAGTCATAATGGAATTCAGACAGATGAAGCCGATCAGACAACACATAAAACGCATCCTAAAATCTATTTCTCAGCCTTCAAAATGACTTTCGCAACATAAACAACACTGAACAGAAGAAGAAAATAAACTTTTATTTTAAAGATGGCGGCTTGTACGTTGTAGTAAAAATGTTGGCATGAGAACAAACAACGATATACTGAGGGGCAGGTGTAGGAGATCTGCTTCGATGCAATTTGCGAAACTACTTTAGCTCCTGATAAATAGGATAGATAGAGTAAGTACTTTGTGTGTATGTCGTACATACAAACAAAGATAAGTTTTCTAATAACACTCACAAGCCCATGAAATATAATAACAGTTATTATTACAGATAAACATTGAAGCACAACAACTTTTAAGCTCAAACCCTATGAAGTTACCTTTAGCGTAGAATAAAATATTTCTTAGCTTGTATTGTCACATTTATTACAACTAATCGTATAAACCTGATGCTGTATAAACCATTTCAATCAGCAGACCTGTTGTATGATCAATACACGTAGTTTTTACTGATTCACTTCACTACATAAGCTTACTCCTTCCAAACATCATTACATACTCCTTCAAACACCACTTTATATTGGTTTTAAGTCCACAATTGGCATTACTCAATTTAATTTGGTTTGTGTCTGCAAAATCTTGATTAAATAAGAAATCAATGCAGTACAATAACGACAGACAAACAGACGCCCTGTTTCCGAAGACTTACTAACAAAATAATATTTACATTTGTGAAAATTAACCAGAACGGACTTTACGAATCGATAACTGTATTTACATTTGCTTTAACCTTTTAAAGTAGCCTTGGATGCTTTTGAAGTAAGGAAATCCGTGGTTCAATCAGCTTTGCAGGTGTTATTATAGGCGCGATGAACATCCAGCCTACTTTAGTGGGAACCTAGTTAACATCTATACTTATAATAAAACTGTAGAGAGGTCAATTCTGTACATTAAATATATTAAAAAAAAAACTATCAGGGGGTGATTAGTGATCGATACTGATGCCAAAAATGCAATCAGTAAAATTTTTGTCTGTCTGTCTGTCTGTCTGTCTGTCTGTCTGTATGTATGTTCCTTATAGAAACAAAAACTACTCGACGGATTTTAACGAAACTTGGTACAATTATTCTTCATACTCCTGAGCAACATATAGGATACTTTTCATCACGCTACAATCAATAGGAGCAGAGTAGTGAAGGGAAATGTTGGGAAAACGGGATAAGTTACTGTTAGGAATAGATACTCCTTTAATATCTATCACCAACCTTAGATGTTACCATAGCAACCAAACGTTGTTGATTGTCATCAATGTCACTATCTTCACTCTTGACTAAAAAATATTCTTTACAGTATACGTTAATAATATTCGTTTATTTATTGTAACTGGTTTTATTCGATCCTGCAGTACTTATATCTACTTTAACATGGTAGCAGAGTGTGGTTAAGGTACCCTGATGGTTCTATTTTACTGCATCCATCGTTCGCATATTGCAAAGGTTTGGCATGGAGAAATGTAAGCCAGTGCCAACACCAATTTTAAAAGCAAATAATGCTCAAGATGTTAATGAAGTTTCAATGAACTTCCCGTACCGTGAAGCTGTTGGATCACTAGCTTATTTGATGACAAGCACGAGGCCTGACATAGCCTTTGCTGTCAGTGTTGTATCTCGAAATTTAGATAAACCTACAAGGGAGAACATCATCAATATCAAGAGGACAATGCGTTACTTGAAAGGGACTATAGAAGAAGGCATCGTTTACAAGCCAGGAAATAGTCATAATTTAGAATGTTACAGTGACGCTGACCACGGAGGTGATCATGAAACTGGAAGGTCTACCTCAGGCATTCTTTGCATGTATGCTGGAGGTCTAATATCCTGGAAAAGTAAACGCCAGAGCACAGTAGCGATTTTATCCACCGAGGCAGAAATAGTGGCAGCAAGTGAAACTGCTAGAGAAATTATTTGGCTTCGAAAGATCATGAAATATATCATTGGTGAATGTCCAGCATGACGTGTTGATAACGAATCAGCAATTAAGATGGCTAAGAATCCGCCAGAATTCCACCAAAAGACCAAACACAAAAGGATACGATCATTCTTTATACGAGAATGTGTTCAAGATGGAAGCATTACGTTATTGGGTTTTTAGGGTTCGGAAACCAGAGGGTAAAACTAGATCTTATTACTGAGTCTTTGATTTCTGTCTATTTTCAATTCTATAACTATCACGAATAAATTAATATTAAAGAGGGCTTATACATAAACGTGATTTTTATTTATTCGATATTGATAAGGGCAACGGGAGATAGATACGGTACGGAACTCTTCGTGCGCACTTGCCCGGTTTTATTAATAAGTAGGTATAGATACTAAGTTTTCCGTCATAGACTGCTCTTTACCATCAATTTCCCTCATAAGAAGATAGTAATGGGTTATAGCAAAATCTCATAAAACGGCACGCGGACGAAGTCGCGGCGGGAACAGCTAGTTGTTAATAAAATAATAAAGTATTCGCAATATTTACAAAAATCACATTAATCAACACAGGTAGAGCATTGCAGAGCACAGCAAACGTCTTATTGACTTCTTATTAATACAATCTCGATCGTGTTCTATTGATGTTATTCAGTGGAATATGTGGTATCTGCGACAAAATATCTTCGTCCTTAAAAAAGGTACTATGATAGCCCTTGACACAATGTATAGCTTACTAGATCGTTTTAGTGTATAAACAAGTATAGGGAAAATAAATAAATGTAGAAGAAATGTGCGTTGTTGTCTATTAGGAAGCAACTTTAGTACCAACAGAACAATGGATAAAAGATAAACAAGCATGATTTGACAGACAAGACAGTTTTTTTCGGCATAGACATTTGAGTCATAATTAAATCCCAAATTAAAATTATGTTGAGAAAGTATATAAAGAGATTTCAATTAAGTTTTCAAGAGATGATCGAGTTTTAAGTACGTAATTGTTCATATATTTTTGTACAATGAGCCAATAACGTACTTTATAAAAAAATTATTTAAAAATACAAACGAAGTTTTTAAATACATTCAACTCGTCCAAGCTTTCATTGAAGGTGAAAACAAGATTATTTCTTGACTTTATTCCAAGATTGGATTAACTTGTGTGTTAAAAATCAACTTAATTAATTACAAGAAATAAGCAAAATAAATATACAGTAGATATAGAAAAGTACATTATTTTTTCGCTTAGCTTTTACCTAATATTGCTATGCTCATGTGAAAACTATTCATTTTTTACACATTATTGCAGCTGAGTAGGTCGCTCTCATTAGGTCGTTATACTCTCATTGTTTTATTTTTAGGACTAATTTGTAACTATAACAGTTTTCACACGTCACTAAAACAATAAAACCAAAAAATACTTACTCACCCATACAAAATCATGGTTCAAAATACACAAAAAATCAATTTTTCGTAACTCAAAAACCTAAATTGGCACTAAGAGTCTGTGAATAACTGCTGAAAGTTCAGAAACTCGAAAAAAAAATGTCGGTTTATTTTTAAAACGCGTAGCTAGGCCGCGAGCGCGCGCTCCGTTCAGCCAACGTCTCGAATCTGAAATAATCCCGCTTATGATCCCAAGATGTATATCTGGATTGGGGAAATATAAAATTACTCGTGCTGTGCTGTGCTGGTGGACTAAAGCATCGACGAATCCGCGTGGGCTTTGCTATATTCATTTTACAGAAGTTACAGATTCTATTAAACTCACTTGTACTCATTTTCATCGACCTACTTACACATATTTTTACAATATTTATAGAGTATGTTAGGCATAACACAACTAAAAAATTCATATAATACCTATATTATGTATATGTATAACTTTTAAAAATACAAAAAAAATCCGGCCGTATTTAAATCCATTAGTGTTATTTGATTCAAAAGATGAAATACTTATATAAAAATAAAATAAAAACTTTTGGAAACAGACATGTTTTTTTAATTAGAACTAGATACATATTACAATTGTTTTATTTAACTATTTAATTATTGGCATTGGACGCATCATGTTCTTAATAGCTAATTAAAAAAAAACTTTTCCCTCAAAATCATCGATAAGTAAACCATCGACCAGCTCCAACACTAGTCAGAAAGTAAGTCAGACACCTGCCTTTTCCACGAAACTTTTGTTTATTTCTGGTACAAAATGTACATAATCATGTATGTTTGTTTGTAAGGTCTCCTCTCAGTCCGTCGGTCTACATCTAGGTATATGGCGCTGGCTGAAATAATCATATTTATTTATTTCGTTTCATAATTTGCACGTACGCGCTACTGAGTACCGCGAAATCGAAATGTAATTTTACTACATCAAAAAATTGCGTGTCACTGTCACTTCGTAACCTACCATGTGCAAAATTCAAATCTATCAAATTATGAATGAAAAACTCGTTTATTAAAAAAATATGAATCGGAGAAAAAACGGTCGAATTATGCCCAATAAAGTGGGCACGGGTGAGCTAGTACTTACCTACACAATAAATTTGTTACAACCTAGGACGATGTCATGTACCATTAAAGGTGTAAGCAAGTAGTAGTCTATGTAATTATAATAAACATATGTAGTAACAAGCATATGTTTAAAGTTAATTCATATAAATCATATTTTCTTTGTTAAATGGTGATACGTCTCGCTCTAGCGGGAAATTCAAATTTTTTAGGGTTTTGTTTATTGTGGCTGAACTGTTATATATTTTACTAGTTTAAGCTACTTTGCGAACATAAACAATAATGTTCTGTGTAACCCCGTATCAATATTTGAGATTGGTTCTTTATATTAACTTAGGTACTCTCCTATCTAATCACTATTATAAACTTATCCTAAAAGTGTTTTAAACAGTTGAATTTAAAAAAATGAATTTCCCGCTATTGCGAGACGTATCACCTTCTTTTTTGATCAATAACAAATGAATGCAACGATGACAGATCAATGTGAACTGATTGGCATTAATTAGCAACCTTCGTGATCAATTATTGATCCAAATCTAATCTATTTACAGACAACTTTAAAAGACGCAGTAGATTGTACGGTCGACATCTGACCATTAATTAACTAAAACTCTTTAGTCTTCCATTTTTTTTTATTCTTGATTAAAGATAATAAAATAAATAAATAATGCTGGACAATCTACACAACATCATCTAGGCCCAAGCTAAGCAGAGCTTGTGTTATGGGTACTAGAAGACTGACATACTTAATACAGTACCTACTTACATTACATGGATAGATATTTTTTATTACACTTACATATAATATACCCAGAACACCCGGAATAAATTCTTGCAGATCGTACAAACATTTTTCCCAAGGTGGGAATCAAACCCGCAACCTTCGCGTCGCAGGCGCACCTTCGCCCGCCGCGCCACATCGGTCGTCAAATAGGTACGCTATTTTCCGTTAAATCACAAGGTCAATTATTTAGAATCGTCTTATACAAGCTGTTACTCTTAGGTCTTTGTTGAAGAGGTCGTCCGTGGAAGTACCACTACCTATTTCTGCCGCTAAACTAGTTACGGCTAGTTTGTTTATTAGCGTTCAGCCTACATTGTGCACATTTACCGAATTTGAACCTACGACCTCAGTCGAAGTATCACTACACATCGGAAGTTTAAAATATTTACAATGTATATTCAAGTCGTATTACATCATACAGCTAATATCTAATGATCAGAGAATTATTTTCCTACTCTAGTCTATCTATTCCCATTATCACACGATAAAAAAACCGTGTATAACTAACGGCAATTTAAACGGATAAACACTTTTTTAATGGTTTCAAGCTGGTTACCAATTCGACTACAGGTTTTTTTTCTTTTTTTTTTAGTAGATCATTCCTATACATATGTTTAAAGAGTTATCCTAAACAAAAATGATTAGCACTTGTCGATGTCGATTGAAGTACCTAGTCTTTCTTCGGTTTTTTTCTTTGCAAAAATATAACACTTCGCGTCACTTTACGGCCGGTTTCTCGAACGATGATCAACGAAAATGTCAAATAATTACTATGTGTCAAACTCGGATCAATCGTGATTTGAGTTTCCAGAAACCGGCCGTAAATACAGCAATAAACACATTTATCATTATCCTCATAACATTGGACACCGGCTAACACCTAACACACACATGCAAATCGATATATTTACAATCATATCAACATACAAACAACGTACACATCCTCTGAATCTGAACTCTATTGATATGACTATAAGACTTATTTTCCAATATTTTATGTTTTTAGTAGTTTTATCTTTGCTATTGCTTGAGATTTCAATAGTTTTACAAGGACTGCGCTATTGTATACTCGTATTTAGTAGTTCAGATATTTATTTAAACAGTAACCTATACATTTACTAAGTTATTTTATTTAAGCTGTGTAGTAGGTATAGAAACTTGTTCGTGTATGTGATAACTTATTGCAAAACTTCAAAGTAGGAAAATAACGTGATTTGCTGCGGAATTTGTTAGAATCCGGCTACTATTTTGAGGTAAGCAGATTTAACTAGACTAAGCGAACCTATTTTTATAATATTCATGTACTTAATAATGTTCGGATTAATGATTTGTTTTGATACTTCTAAGTAGATCAAAACAAACCGAATGAAACAAATAAAAGATAAAGATAAATTGTATTTGCAAACACAGTACATAGTAGGTACATAGTGCAATATAAAATACATACTTAATGTTAATCGAATACCGATCGCAATAACAGTATACAACTGTGTTTTATGTACCGGTTATAGTTTCTTGCACGTTCTTCTAGGCTCTGGTTGCGTGGAACTGGCATCTAGAATCACCTAGATTCTAAATGATCCTTGTGATTTTATTAAATAAAGTAATTTTTACTTTGGCTGTATACATGATATAAAAATATGATATATGTATGTAAATAATAAATAAATGACTACTCCCTTTACTAAGCCCACACAAATTCAATAAGTACCTAGTACTTAGGTAGGAATTGAATGAATGAATGAATTTATAAAATAATTTATTTGGACCAAAAAATAATGTTACATTAGCTTAGAATTAAATCGTTTGCAATAATTACAGAGTACCTACACCATGCCATGGGTTAGACCGCCCAGTATTCCTGTAGGCCAAGTCTGGAGCAGGTTCGAAGGAAGGGAGAGGAACAACCAACCTGCACAAAAGTAAGTTGCATTCCACCATTATGCGGGAACCGAACCAGCAACTCTAGCCAAGGGCGGATCCAGCTTTGGCGCCAGGGGGGGGGGTCACATAGTCGTGGTCAAAAGATAGATAGATAGATAGTTATTATTTTAAATTAATTAAATATTGAAGGTATGTAGTTTCATTAAATCTGTATGGTGACAAAATATATAAATAAAATAATTATGTTCAATTAGTGGTCCACCTAAGTCCTGGAACCAGCTCAGGGGGGATCATGACCCCCATGACCCCCCCCATGGATCCGCCGTTGCCTCTAGCATAGATAGACGTAGACATTTTACACATACCTAGCACTCAAAAAACAAAATATATCTTTATAGTTTTTTTTTTAAATTAACCAAACCGACTACAATCGTCGATTTCTATTGATACCTAAACTTCAATTGCCAATTAATATACTAATAATTTTATTTGCAATAACAACCGACTTCAAAAAATAAGATTCTCAATACCTACTGACCTATGTTGTTCATTTTTTTATGTTACGCAATTACACCGCTAATCATGAACCGATGTCTATGCTTCTTTTTTGTTTGATAGATCATACATAGGTGGCCTTATGATATAATATCAAGTTAACTAGCTTGTTTCCAGATACCAAATAAGAGATATGGAAGATAAGTACAAGAAGAAGTGCTTAGATTTGATGGAAGAAACGTTTCTCAGAGATGAACCTCTCTGTGATATCTTAGGTAGGTAAGCACCTTACTGCGCCAACATAATCCGCCTGGTTCACATCATAATCCTACTAATATTATAAATGCGGCAGTTTGTATGAATGGAAGGTGTGGATGTATGTTTGATACTCTTTCACGCAAAAACTACTGGATGGATTTCAATGAAACATAACGATAATGTAGTTTTTACATCAGAATAACACGTAGGCTAATTCACAAAGATATTGTGCGAATTGTCGAAAATACAAAGGTAGTAAGATGAAGTAGAGGTGATCCTCTACGCAGTTTTACAATAAATTATTCTTATGATACAACTTAAAACCACATTTGCATAATTAGCGCAATCTAGCGAAAAATATTTGAATATTGAATATTTCGGCCGAGCGTGACGATATAGCTTCTTATTAATTTGGATAGATATTATATTATAGCACTGCCTGTGTTACTCTCTTCTATCTATCTATCGAGAGAAAGAGAGGGACATTTATTGAACACACAACACACTGGTACCTACTAACATTCAAGATAGTAACACCTATAGGTAGGTACACAAAAACAAAACTAAATCAAGAAATAAGTAGGTACTTTCATAAGGTACAAAAAATAAAATTTGTTTCAACAGTTTTTGTTGTGACATCGACACAGTACGAATTTTGTTTTATTTATTAATTTACCCATTACAAATGCTCAAAAAACCTACAGTACCTTCATTACAAATATGTAGTACATCTAACTATAATTTAGAAACCTATTACATTCTAAAATAATTTACAGGTATAACTAAAGACCCCGTATCTATAGCCACTATAAGGTCTAATTGGGAAAGCTTCGTAGCACAGGGAGCCAGTCTGGCTTGTTTCACAGAAGTGGACGGAAAGCCTGACGAGCTGGTGGGATTCAACATAACGCTGGTGAAGACTAGAGATGATGAAGAAGAGGATTTAAACAAGGTGATTCTCATTGTAAAGAGAGAACTGAAGAAAAAAAGAACTGTACGATGGAACGAAGTCCTTAATTTAATACCAGAGGTCTTAGTCCGAGGTTGCATTTTAAAACTCCCTACTCAGGAGCCGACAGTCGTCTCTCGGATGTCCATAGATTTTTGTATGGATATCCAAGAGACGACTCTCGGCTCGAGAGTAGGGAGTTTTAAAATGCAACCTCGGTCTAAGCCCTCTGGCTTTCTTTCCATGAGAAAGAGAAACAGGCTTACGGCTTACACATGATTCTAACAACAATCTCTTATTATAAGACAAGCTTTGCTGAGTTTGGAACTAGATGGCGTTTTGTGAAATGTTTTTTGATATCTCAGTTAGGTAATTGTCTTTCGAAACGTGCATTTAATTTCTTACTTATATACCATGTCTACCATGCCTGGGATAGATATATTACTAAGGTAAGCCTTTGTCAATATATATTTACGTATTATTATCCTGATTAGATGTTTCAATTTAATTACCTCTGCCTAGACTTGATAAGAAAATCTCGAGATAACATTTACCTATAACGATTATTAACAACCTTTATCAAAACTATCTGCAATCTTATCATCTTATGCATTTGTAGAAGTACTTTAAGTGTCTCTATGTATGTATTTACAAAATAAATGCATAGGTATAAGTATTCTATCAGCAACCTAGCTTCCATAGTGCGAGCTTTGCTTAGTTCCTAACTTCACATAAACTATAAACTTCCAGGTCCAAGGTGAGTCTTGGAAGAAGCTACTCCTCACGCTAATCACAGCCGAGGAGTTGGTGGACGTATTCAAGCTGTATGGTTTAGATAAGTACCTGACTTCAAGTGGCTTGACAGTGTTGCCATCTCATAGAGGACAGAATATAGGCGCGAAGCTGTTTCAAGCGAGGTAAGATTATTTCTTATAGCCTATCCCCCTATCTTATAAAAAGTTAGCGTTGACTTTGTCATCATTACGTATGGTAACCAATACTTCAAGTCTGCGCAAACTTTTTATAAGATAGACCGTATTCCTTTAGAAGTTGAGAACAATACTGCATGGAAGGTGGAGTTAGTAGAACCTACTACCGACTGAGCAGTGACACGCCAATAAAGTTCTCTTTCGCCTAAATTTAATTAGAATTAAAATTCTCAATCCTGCCAAATCTAGGCAGCTGTAAAAATCGAGTTGTATAAATAACTACCTATACATTCTTTACTAAGTATATCAAAATCAAATTTAGTAAAATCACAAGGATCATTTAGAATCGTCTTATATATTAGGTGACTCTATCTATCCATTATTGTACACGAAAAAAACATACAATAGATAAACAGAGTTTGAAAGTTTTATTCAAATTGCAGGAAGCCGCTATGTCACGCCTTCGGTATACAAGCTACGGCAACCGTGTTTACAGCGACTGCGTCACAGGTAATTATAACTATTGTAATTAAGTGACCTACTACATCATTAGGTAGATATCTCAAAATTACATTATGTATGTCACTAGCTCCTAGCACGCTAGGATTCTCTGCACTGAATTACATTTCTATTATTTTTAATTTCCTATCATTATTAAATTACTTAGCCTATTTAATTAGCCATAAATCTAGAACATTTAAGTTCGAGACGAAGGCGAACTAATTTCAAAGTTGTTTTCATTCGCAGGTTCTTGCAGCGAAATGCGGGTACACAAAACTAGCTGAATTAAAATATTCGGATATGTTGACGCATGGCATCGACCTTACAGGCTGCGCTACTTCCACAGCTAAAGTAATGGGAACTAAATTTAATTTTGAATAGCAAAATGTTGATAAGATTTTTGTTAACACAACAAACAGAATCGTCTACAATTATACCTAGTATATTTCATTACTAGTTCGGAAAGGCTGTCATTGTAACGAGTTCCGACAAATGTCTACACGAGCCGTGGCGCAGCCGAGGGCGAGGGTTGACAGTCGGAACAAGTTGCAATGACGGTTCCGAACGTGTACTGAACGACTATTTTTAATACAGTTGCGAAAAAATAAAGCAATTTTATAAAATAATAATAAAAACAACTAAACTCGCAAAGACAATTTCTAGAAAATGGCGCCAACCGTAGAATATAAGAAGAGATTTTTTTTTTCATTCATTCTGGTAGGCAAAGGGAACTATGCCCATACAGCCAAGTCTTCAGTAGAATTTTTTTATTGATATGAAATGAAAATGAAATTTAATGAGATGAAATTAAATGAAACCCAACCTAACTCATTCAATCAAATCATTAAATCTGATATAGAAACAAATTAGTAGCTTCTTTTTAGCAATATACGTATTTGCATGAATCATAAAAACTTCTTTGTTTTTTTTTAGTAAAATTAAACTTCATGGTTGGTTTTTCTTTCTAGTAGACATTATTTTGACAGTTGGGAAAGAAAACGCACTAGTGCGGAATGGTAAAAAAAAGCACTAGTGTGTAATAGCCCACTTCCCGAACGCTACACGTCCCTGCAATATGCCACTTTTTGAGCAACTGTATTAAAAAATATGTTTAATTATGACCAGTGTTTGGTTCCAGTTTCAAATTAAAACAAAGGAAGTACAAAACTGAGACCGTTTGAAGACTTACGCCATTTTATAAAAAGTTAGCGTTGACACTAAGTCACCATTACGTAAGGTCATCAAGACATCAAGTCCGCGCTAACTTTTTATGAGATAGACCGTTTGTTTTTTATACCCGATGAGCTTTATTTAGTCTTCCAGTGATAATTACAAGTAGATATGGATAATAATCTGTAAATTAGGTTAAAAACCCCAAAGTTTTACTCAACTTGATAGATTGCTGATAGAATATGTACATTCATACAAGAAATAACCCCCTATCTTATAAAAAGTTAGCGTTGACTTTATGCCATCATTACGTGTGTAATCAATACATCAAGTCTGCGTCAACTTTTTATAAGATAGACCGTTAATATTTTAACCCAAATATCAGTGTTTGCGATCACACAAGTTGATCTAAATGAGGATTGAACCCACGACCCACAGCGCTGAGCTAATGCTTAGAACCACGCTGAACTGAGAAATATTATCATTATATTGTTTTATGTACTTAGATAAATATTATTTTAAACAATAATTAGAATTTAAATAATTACTTAGATACATATAGGTTTATGTAATTTACAAGCTAGGTTTCAAATAAAACGCAGTATTTTTATAAATAAATGTATTGTTACTATTCTTGTCTTTTATTACCACAAATACGAACTACATTAATATACAATAAATAAATGCCTTCAAAATGTTTTCAAAAACGTTAAAAAATGCATTAATATATTAGCTCTATCGTTAAAAATATAAATACTACAGTGCAGGCGTTATCAACAGAGTCGTGCGGTCAAAAATTGTGTAGTTTACTTTGTGTTACTTTTTAAAGTAAATAATCCAAGTGTAAATGTCAATAATAGTGATGTGCGACAGTTTGCATATTATCGATAAATTCAATAATATCGAATATCGAGTATTTGCTATTAGGCTATTACGCACATCATTACAACGCTCTATAAGCTTAAGAGTGCGAGCGATATACGTAGACTAATTACAATTTATGGCTCGACGTCTCAGTTCATAACGCGGACTCAGTTCATATCATATAAATAAGGGACATCCATTTATTAATGGAGAGAAGGGGTCGAGCCAAATCTCACGTTGAGGACGATATGACTTAATTATTTTTCAGCCAAAACCGTAAAATCTTACATATTGTTTTGAAAACAAAAACAAACAAACCGTTTGGCGTTGAATTGTAACACAAAGTGAAGCCAAAATAGCTTTTTAAAAATATGAATTTTGGGAAATCTCAAGTAAGTTCAGAGGGGGTTGTACAAAATCTCACGCATCTCACCAAAGCGGAGATGGGGGTTAAAAATCGCCAAAATTAATTTCGCCTCACGTAATTAATGGATGTTCCCTAAACTTAGCTTAGATTATTGTGCTATTACAAGTTGGTATAATTTATTATGGTTTAAACAAGACTAGCTCGATGTACAGCCATAAACAGAATGGACTCCGCGTTCCCTATCCACTATCCAGGTGTAATCCAGGTAAACGGGCGGCAAAGAGTGAGAGAGACAAAATAATCGTGCGGCCAGCAGTTGTCTCTTTCTAGATGATTTTTACAGACCGACAGATAAGAGACAGGTATAGGCCACAGTGGCGTTGTATGTTTATAGAATGGTAAATTTTGTGAGGTATTGCTCAGTCCATTCTTGATGTCTATGTACAAGCCTGTAATACATATCGATTGTACGACGGTCTTGACAATGATTCATGACAGGAGCGCTGTTGGCTCAAGCCAATTGGGCCATTCAACCAAAACCATCAGTTTAACAATAAGTTTTCTGTCGAAAATCGATACACACTGAAACACTTACTATTTTATGTATCTTTCGCACATAGACGAATGTTAGTTTACAATAAATGTACCTATAATAAAATAAAGAACTTATTATACCCACTAGTACAAATAAGCTTTGGTTTAGTGCATATTATATTTAAAGTTATATAATAAAAATTCTTGGCCAAAATAAAATGTTTTTTTATATCTTATATCTAGAACACACATTTGGAATGGCAAGTTTTACATACAATTAGAGAAAAAAGTTTTATAAATATAAGGGGGTGTTGAGTCGCATGGCTTGTGTAAGTAATGCTCGTTCAGGGTAGGCAGGGTAGGTCCAAAAGTAGGTGGTAGTACCTTCTTCCCCAAATATTCTTTCAAAAACACTACTACTACAGTAACTTTTCTTTAAGTGGAACCACTGCTTTCTACATTTTTCTATCAAAAAACAGTAATTAAATACGATCTATCAAGATAATTACTTGTCATGATTGGAAAATAATTAAGTTAAGTTTAAAGATAAATTACTCTGTCCACATAACTAAGCAAAGATAAACTACAGTATCAGTTTTAAGTTATAAATAGGGGCAACAGGGGTAGTTAATTATGTGAGGCTTTTAGGGGGGTTAAGCCAATTTACAAATCTCACACAATCTTACAAGGGGTTACCTTTACCTTACGTATAGAGAGAGGCTTGGGCAAATATCCAAGTCTTAAATTTCCAAGCATTTTAAATCTTACATATAAGGGGGGCTTAGTAGTTCGGAACTTAATCTCATAGTTTTTAGATAGGTCTACAAATTGCATTAAAAAAAAGCTCAAGAACTGGTTTGAGGGAGGAGAAGGTGGTGCTTAATCTCATAATATCTCACAAATGTCTACTTCCGTGAGATTTGCCCCCTGTTGGAAATATCGATATAATTAACTCACGTAAGTGTAACAGATAGATGATAATATAGTTGAGTGTGGCAGGAATGTTTACTTCTTTAACTTCTCGACCAGCCAGTCGTTGGTGAGCTCGTCAATCTCTCTCACTTCCAAAAGTCTTGGAGCACCAACTTCTGCCGCTAGAGCACGTTGAGTACCAGCGTACATTACCTGTATGTAATATATATTATTATACTTATATTACAAAAAAAATAGTAGTAAAACTAACTTCAACCATTTTCGACAAGTAGTACACATTTCAAGGGTTATGCCTCTGTAATCCTTCTTCTTTTTATTTAAGAGCTACGCTTTTGTCTACGTAATGAATGCAAGTCACGCCACTTAGGATTATTTATGACATTTGATAATGACAGGCATCACAGCTCAGTTGGTAATAGCTCTGCCTTGCCTTCCATACTGTGGGTTGTGAGTTCCATCCCCACCCAGTTCAAATGTTTGTGTGATGAACATAAATATTTGTTCTGGGTCTGGGTGTTACTATGTATCCTATGTATGTATTTACAAAAAAAAATTATATTCTATCAGCAATCTAGTTCCCATAGTACAAGTTTTGCTTAGTTTGGGACTAGAGTGTGATGTGTGAATTGTCTGTAATAATAATAAATGTATACAGGGTGTCCCGAAACTCAACGATAACCTGGTACCGGGCGAGAGGCCAATGTATATCAGTTACGAATAAAATAAGAAAAAAAATCCATACCACTTAGTGAAGCGATAAAATATTTTTTTCTAAAAAGTTAAAAATTTTACACCTTTAATGGCTTTTTTAAGTGCCGTGATCACAATTTTCACAATTTTAAAGTGATTTTTTCAATAATGTAATCTCAAATAACAGTGTTATTAATCGCAACCACAAATCAAAGTAATATCATTCTTTAACTAAGTAAAATAAATTAAGTTTTGACGAGTTTTGGTTCAAAAAATTATTGTCACTAAACTTTGACGCTCCATGTTGAAAAAAAAATGTACCACACTACCCATGGCAAGTTTTTTTAAAAGATGGCCCATTTTGTGTAGATTTCAAAATGGTATTACACTTGACAGTTTTCTTGCCAATAAAAGTACTATTTCGTATTTTTAGTGAAGGGATCCCACATTTCAATAAAAATACCTGATACTATTTTGTTTAAAAAGGTTGTCGTTTCCATTGTTTGTAATGAACAAAAGTCATAAAATGAGATAAATAGTAATTATGCTGTCTGTTAGAGCGAGACAGCTTGTCATACGACTTTTAGGATGAGTTTCAGACGTTTTTTTGACTTTTAGACGTTTCTTCGTTTACTGCGCATCTCTCGTATTCGTTTAACTTTCGTACTATCGACTTTGGCTTGTGTTAACCTGGATTTGATACTCACCTTTACTTGTCGACTCTGGCTTTGTATTCTGGACTTTGTGCTGTGCAAACTGTGTATGGACAACATGCCGGATTTGTACCGGAATGTATAACTAAATAAATGAAGTACTGGGGTCATTTCTTACTTCATTCAAAACTAAGTCATCGTGGTCTGCTCGAGGTCTTCCACCAGCCGTACGAGCACTGGGCAATCGTCCTGAGTTCTGAGTATAATGCGTGCACATTTTACAATTAGGTGCGGCAGAGGCATTACAACGGCACTCACCGTAGGATAAGATGCATATTTGCATATTCTACCGGAGTGTACAAATCCGGCATGTTGTCCATACACAGTTTGCACAGCACAAAGTCCAGAATACAAAGCCAGAGTCGACAAGTAAAGGTGAGTATCAAATCCAGGTTAACACAAGCCAAAGTCGATAGTACGAAAGTTAAACGAATACGAGAGATGCGCAGTAAACGAAGAAACGTCTAAAAGTCAAAAAAACGTCTGAAACTCATCCTAAAAGTCGTATGACAAGCTGTCTCGCTCTAACAGACAGCATAATTACTATTTATCTCATTTTATGACTTTTGTTCATTACAAACAATGGAAACGACAACCTTTTTAAACAAAATAGTATCAGGTATTTTTATTGAAATGTGGGATCCCTTCACTAAAAATACGAAATAGTACTTTTATTGGCAAGAAAACTGTCAAGTGTAATACCATTTTGAAATCTACACAAAATGGGCCATCTTTTAAAAAAACTTGCCATGGGTAGTGTGGTACATTTTTTTTTCAACATGGAGCGTCAAAGTTTGGTGACAATAATTTTTTGAACCAAAACTCGTCAAAACTTAATTTATTTTACTTAGTTAAAGAATGATATTACTTTGATTTGTGGTTGCGATTAATAACACTGTTATTTGAGATTACATTATTGAAAAAATCACTTTAAAATTGTGAAAATTGTGATCACGGCACTTAAAAAAGGCATTAAAGGTGTAAAATTTTTAACTTTTTAGAAAAAATTATTTTATCGCTTCACTAAGTGGTATGGATTTTTTTTCTTATTTTATTCGTAACTGATAAACATTGGCCTATCGCCCGGTACCAGGTTATCGTTGAGTTTCGGGACACCCTGTATATATACATTAATTTATATACATTAGGATTATTTATTCTTATTGACCTCGATAATTTCGAGAGGGACTGGTGGACGAAAGCAGAGAGCAGGAATGAGTGGAAGGATTTGGGGGAGACCTTTGCCCAGCAGTGGGACGAGTTAGGTTAGGAAAATAAAATAGGATTATTTACCTGAAGTTCCATATGAGCATCCCGCGGAGTGTAGAATATAAAGCACATAGGGAACGACACTCTGCCATCACTGTGCTCCAATTTGTAACTGAAAACACATAGGTACTTTGCTTTTTACACAAAGATTTATAGGTGATAGGCTATACAGGGAGATTGATTGAATTCCAAAATTATTATCAATTTTAATTTAATTTTAAAGTTATTGTTATTACTATTTATTGTTCATTTTAATTAGATTTATATGATTGTATTGTATTTATTTTACAAGAAAATGTTTTAAATTTATATTATTAATTGAGTGTACTTGTACTGTTTTCTTGTGTAATTAATTTATAGATGTGTAATTTGTTTTTTTTATGAATAAATGAAAAAAATTATAATAATGGAGATGCCACTGGGTGTCCACCATTCACCCCGCCATCTACGAGAAAAGGACCAAACTCTAGCTCAATGCCCCTACAGGCAGATTGCAAGAAAAATGGAGATAAAAAAAAAATGAATGTATGAACATGAAATGATTTAAAAGAGTTTATCTACACCAAGTGGAGTTTTGAAAAGGAGATTACCTGTAGACTATAAACCTAGGTTGGTGAGACGGAAGTATATCCTGTAATTCTTCAAGCTCTATGCTCTCCAACTCTTCATCGACTTCCAGAGTTTGTTTCTCTCTGTTTACCTGGAAAAAATATATTTCGACTATTCTTTACTGTACATAAATGTCCATACATTTTATTTCATATAATAATAAATATTCAATAATATGTAATAATACTCCTCCTGACCGAATTCGGCTACGGCGACACCATTACTGCTCGATGCAGTGAGCAGAAACATGTCGGATACGCAGGATATATTAAAATGCATAGGCGGGCGCACATACGCAGACACTCTCTCGTCTGACCTCCCTAGCCTCAATGGAACGGAATACCGCTACGATCGGAGGGAGGCCAGATGCAGTGTCTAGCCATACATACATGGTAACAGACAGACGCTGAACAAATATTTATCACACAAACATCCTATCTGGGTGGGAATCGAACCCACAACCCACAGCATGGAAGGAAGAGCTACTACCAACTGAGCTGTGGCGCCTGTCCATATCAAAACGTAGGGGTTTCTCAATTTAAGCAAGTGCTAGGTAAGTTCAGTGAAGAGAGATGAAATGGGTAATGGTTTAACCGGATATACATTTCATCTCTCACAGTAAAATCGTAATGATTTTCAGACAAATTTAATCTAAAACCGTTTTAATCTATTGATTTTCTACTTAACAAAGTGATGTGATAGTAGGTACTACGCTACGTCTTCCGTCTCGTAATTACTACTCAGAACTTTTGGTTCATTTAAATATGCTACATAAGCTAAAGCAAGGCGAAATATATTATGTATCAACGCCACGCAGGAAGTATACAATTATTGTAGGTACATGACGCATAGATACTCATGCTTCAATGACTCGAATCGGATAATAGTTTTATGTATAAGGAGTGGCTTCGATTTTTTTTGTATTTTCGCTCCTTACAACTAAATTAGATGGAATATCGAACTGATACTGAAAATACTTGAAGCAGCATTATAAGCTTGTTTGAGTCTAATAATAAGGTGTAATAAGTCGCAGCAAGAGAAAATTATTAATAAAATACTGTACCTTGAGTATGAGAGCACAATTTGAAGTGTGCTTCTGAAAGCGAAACCTCTTTAGAACTTCCTTCACATCGTCATTGATATCACACACGTTGACGTTGTGCCCAGACATTTTATTTAGTAATATACGAAATAAAGTAAACAAATTCGACCGTGGATATTTATTTACGGAAAGAGAAACGTCGGCAGGCACACAGATACAATAAAAATAATCAGTGTTGCCAAGCTACATAACACAGATAAAATAAGACACGTGGCATCATCATCTGTCCCAATAGGTAAGTTGCCATCTATTACTTTATATAATGAACTAATAGACAACGCCATCTCGAATTCCATACTTAAAACCAGTAATATAATACATACAATGAATTTAGTTTTTTTCGGATTTTTAACTGACATTCTAATGCTGGCTCGAGGAGGAAAATAATAAATAAACACTTTGGTAAGCGGCTTTTATTATAGAAAATCATACAAAACAAAAAGCTTAAATCAAAATATCATTAATTACTCAGTAAACTATGAAAAAATGTGATGTCACTTATTAGGTACATACAAATCTCTTGGTAACAAAATCTTAGAAAAATAAAACTAAAAATATTTCGGTATTACTAAATTTAGTAGTATGCAGTTGTGAACGCGAACGTCAGGAGAATTAGTACCACCAGAGGTCTTAGTACGAGGTTGCATTTTAAAACTCTCTACTCTCGAGCCGACAGTAGTCTCTCGGATGCCCTTATATTTTTGTATGGATATCCGAGAGACGACTCTCGGCTCGAGAGTAGGGAGTTTTAAAATGCAGCCTCGGACTCAGCCCTCTGAGAGGAGAGAACGAATAAATGTGACAATCTTAAACGTTACGTATATGTATCAAATACACTGCGCGATAACTTTGCAACATTCGACAGTAAGTTGATGTTGACGCGCAGTGTATGTCAAATACGTTACTGTTTCTATACGTTTACGATTGTTACATATTCATGCTCAGCCCAGCAAAGAATAGTTGCATTATACATTTTAGATAGCTGTCACGGCACAATACATTATCAAATATAACAGGCCTTTTCACATAGATAGTTTAAATTGAAACATTTCACATAATATGTACATGTTTTATTAGATGAAATGTTTGAATTTTTAACATAATCTACAGCAGCAAGGATTACATGCCATATGTTTGTATGATTCGAAATTATTTTTTTTATTGATTGTTTATAATGAATTATACCAACGCATTTACTTACTTATTCCAAACTTATTCCACATACATACAATACCAGCAATAATAGGCCATATTCTATAATAAATACCAATGTTTTTCACATTCATATTACACAATGAGAATGATTACTATGGAACTTATTCCACAACCATACAATATACCAAAATGTTAGGTCCTATTCAAAATTGACCTCAATAGTTATTACAAACTTATTCCTTTCTACGAAAAGGTAAAATCTTCCATGTCAAACAATCTTTGGTTCGCTCCAAGGACCGATGGATGGTATTTGGTTGTATTACTTAGCTTCAAGCTCTGTGGCAACTTCGCTTGCGCGATCTAGGATTTTTCTTTTTTTAGGATTTGCCAGTGCCATCAGTTGATTTGTTGCGCATGATTAGCGTTAGCTGTTTTTTTAAATATTCTTCATTGTAAATACCAATTACACTTATTTTACAATGTAAACCAATTATCTGCTGTTTAGAACTTATTTCACAAACATACCTAACGGCCTCTCAGAGTTACCTTAATGATACCAAAACAATACTATTAACTTATTCCACAAAAAAATGTATATGTTACAGTACCCCAAGTACGAGTTTGTGCACACACGGATCACAGAGACGCTAGACGCAATCGCCGAGCGCCACCGATTTTGTATGGAAATCCAAGCTTCTCAAGAAATCTGCTAGGAGCGCTGCTTGGATCTCCATACAAAATCGGTGGCGCTCGGCGATTGCGGATCAAAATGGAATATGAATGTATATGAAAGTAACATTTGTTTAAACATTACAAAAAACTTATTTTATTGTCAGGAACAATCATAAGAGAACACTATTTTAATTAATATTAAAAAGCAAATAATAATATCACAATAATACTTGGAAGTGTCAAAGAAAAATCCCAGTACTTATATAAAAAAACTAATGGCTTGTCTTATTGGGCATATAGCTTATAATATAGCTTACACATAATGTAAATTTCTATAAAATAATTTTCAAAATTGGTTCAGTAAATCTAGAGATTGGATACCTTAAAAGGTTTGACACAAATAGATTCTGAAGATCATTTACAAGTAGCATTTATATAATTAATCATGGACATTTCACAACATCCTAATAATGCTGGACAATAATAAATAATGCTGGACAATCCACACAACATCATCTAGTCGCAAGCTAAGCAGAGCTTGTGTTGTGGGTACTAGAAGACTGACATACTTAATACAATAACTTTACATAGATAGATATTTTTTATTATACATATAATACCCAGAACACCCGGAATAAATATTTGCAGAACATACAAACATTTATCCCAAGGCAGGAATCGAACCCGCAACCTTCCGCGTCGCAGGCGGACCATCGTCCACCGCGCCACATCGGTCGTCAAATCTAAGCAATAATAATATAAGCAAAGTCTGTAAAATAAAATAAAAAAAATCGTTTATTTCTCTCTCACAAAGTGTACAAGTATGATTCAGCATGTCTGTACTATAGGAACTAGATTTCTGATGGAATACATATACATACAACTTGTAAATACATACACACAATACATAGGTACACCCAGACACAACAAATAACAATGTTTGATATCATACAAAAGGTTCCTGGTGGAGAATGAATCCACAACCCATAAGGGCTATATTTCACCGGGACACCATGGCGGCGCAACCAGTCGCCGCTACCAACAAAATTGCGTTGCAAAATTGGTTGCGCAACCAAACGGACACCAGGTGAGTAACTCTCTATAGAGCGGTATACATTTTGTTGATGGCGGCGACTGGTATCGCCGCCATGGCGTCCCGGTGAAATATAGCCATAAGGGTCACAGCTCGTGAGTTTCATCCCAACTAGACAAACATTTGTGTGATACTATTTAAATTTATTCATTGACTGGGTGCTACTATGTTAAGAAAAAAAAGGTACAAAAGTATTTTATTAGCAACTACTAAAAGATTTGGTGGGTTCCCAACAAGTCACACCAAATCCAATCACACTGACTCGTTGGGATTTTGTTTTCCCAACGAGTCAGACTGTAATGTAACTAGTTGCAACTTTATTTTAAAAAAAAGTTCCTAACATTAATATTTTCAGTTTTACATAATTTATATATTTCAATTAATATTTGCTTAATTTAACAGTAGAATTAGAGTGAAATGTTATTGAATACAAATATTATATTTGCCAAGTTTATTCACATTAACATCCTTTGACACTTCCAAGCTAATTAATAGTCTTAAGATTACAAATATTTACATTTTAAGCTTAATTAGTGCACAAAATAACCTATAGACTTGACCTATCTCCACGCTGGTTTTTTTTCATACCACAACTAGGTCTTAAAAACTAGACAATTTGAGTCTGATAGCATATAACACCATGAAAGATGCAGTATGTTAGGTTGAAGGTATAGTGTAGTGTGATGGGCCTCTACACCACACTAAACCAGCAATGTCTCTTACCTAGTGTACTGCATCTAAAATAGTTTAAAGCGCGATGTACATTACCTAATTTAAACATGATTTAAGCAACTAACGGATGTACATTGATTGGAATTGATTATAGAAAAAAATATAAATTTCGTCGACCACATTGTCATTTAAGGTTTAATTGGTTGTTTAGGCTTAATTAAATTACTGTACTAAACAGTCAAATAATTAAGTAAGTTAATATAAAGAACCAATCTCAAAAATTGATACAGGGTTACACAGAAAACTATTGTGTATGTTCGCAAAATAGCTTAAACAAGTAAAAGATATAACAGTTCAGCCGCAATAAAAAAAAACCCTAAAAAATTTGAATATCCTGCTAGAGCGAGAGGTATGACCTTAACATCTGGTGAGATTGCAGTCAAACGCTTATCTATAAATTGTAAAAAAAAAGGATAATTAGTTGCCACCTCATCTGCAGTTAATATGACAGTGTTATTCCTGTGTTAACCTTTCTCATGATAGTCATGATCAAAACCATCTGATGTTAAGTTTTTGAGCTATAAAAAAACTGAATTTTTGACAGCTGTCAGGCTATTTGTCCTGATCAATGCTCCAGAGTAATATAATCAGACCCAAGGAGCTACCAAACACTCCTGTCATAATCTAAAATACAGTTATCCATTAGTACATTAAACCAATACAATATATGCGAAACGATATTTCTAAACTTTTACTATGATTTGTCCAATCACTCGTTTACTAATCATTTGTTTGATGATAATCATACATTTATTTCTCTTATCAGATTGTAGAATGTCTTAAAAACTTAATAACACGAGATTCTTAAACACATTATGACCGAACAGATTTTTCGCCAACATCACTGAGCTTTCCATCATTTTTTCTCACACTTAAATTCTGTATAGACTCAGCATTGTCATCTATATTAGCAAATTCTATGTTGTGTTTAAAATGCACATGTTTTTCCATACTAGTTTTCTGTACACATCTGTAGTGGCAATGCGGACACTTAAGAAAGTTCTGTCTCGGTCGGTAAGGTTTAACTTTATCTTTCACCTGTATTTTTACTCCTATGTTCGTCTCAACCAAATGCCTTTGTTTGTGTTTAGTTAGATTGGTTTTTTGAACACATCTGTAGCTACACATGTCACAACTAAACGGTTTTTGGTCGGTGTGCAAGTACATATGTTTTACTAAGTTTGGTTTTTGTACTGTCCGATACTCGCAATACAGACAAGCAAATGGTTTGAAACCAGTGTGCGTTCGTTCATGTACAACTAGGTTATTTTTCTGTGCACATCTGTAATCACAGTATTGGCAACGGAATGGTTTTTCCTTCATGTGCAGTAAGACATGCTTGGCTACGTTGTTCTTCTGTCCGGATTTGTACTCGCAGAAGTTACAAGAAAATGGCTTCTCCCCAGAATGGGTGCGTTCATGAATTTTCAAAATGGCGGGTGCTTGGCATTTATACGGACATTGAGTGCAATGGAATTTCCCAAACTTGTCATTGTCATCTTTCCCAGAACATGACTTAGCGTGCTGTTTCAAAGTTCGTTTTGAAGTACTAATTTCGTCGCATTTATAACAACGGTACTCTCCTTTAATACTCATAGGTAGATCTTCTGTTACTTTGCTTGAATTGGAATCGCTTTCGCTTTTATCTGTATTTGCAGCCAATTCTGTGTCGTAGATCATTTTATTATCGTTTGGTTTCAGATTTTCTTTCGGATGTTCGCTTTTCATTTTCGCGCCATCGCTGCCATCTTGGTTTGTTTTTTTTAATTCTTCCTGGTATGGGCTCGCATTGTCATACTGCCGGTAAACAACTAAATTCTGAGGTTCTCTGTTTACGACGTTTTGGGGATAACTTTGTCTAGAATATAGATCTATTGGGTTTAGTGCGGGGACATTATGAGGTGGGTATATAGAATAAATTTGAGATTCTGGTAATACCGGTTCTGTTGGCTGTTCGGGAATATGACCTGAAAATATAACTGTAGTTAAATCTTTGAAAATGTATGCTGTGATAGATGAATTGACCATTATTCTTGATTAATTGCATGAAATTAGGCGAAATGGGCTATTCAACGCTCCTTTCATTAATGTGTCGATAGAGATGACGGAAAGTAAAAGTCGGTATTCTCTTTGTTGAAAAAAAATACTAAAATTACTTATTTACATACATGTCTAGCCTAGAATAACAAAATGGCGCCTAGACAAGTTACGTAACTAGGCGCATTAACCTTTTACAAATTAATATTTATATAAGAAATATCTAAAGGTCAGGATATCTTGTCTGATAAAATCACCAACTTCGTTTTCTTTTATTGTATAAAATAAATATAAATGTGAAATGTCTATTTCACACATCACGCTCTAGTCTCACGAAGCAAAGGTTGAAGTATGGGAAACAGAATACTTGAATTATAGCCATTATTTGTACATACATAGTAAAAAGACGCAGAATATATACAATATTAATGAGATCCTATTTTTTTATCAGAAGAAATAACTATGTTTGATCACACAAATGTTAGATTAACCCCACGAAAGCATGGAAGGCGGAGCTATTACTAACTGAGCTGTGACGTCACAGATAGCTAGAACAAAAGAAGTTTACTTTGAGAAATTTTCTTCTTTTTTTATTAGATTGTATTTTAATATAATTAAATCAGTTCGCAAGTTCAAGGTTGGTATAACATTGGCGTAAAGGTTACTTTATGTAAATTAGCCTATAAATTATTTAAAAATAAATTTAATCATGAATTTACTTATAACTGATATTTAAGACCATTAGAGATAAGCCGGTGATTTTAAACAGCGTAAGAAAACAGTGAGAAAATTTACATCAAACTTGTACTAAAAAGACTCCACTTTTTAATACGAGTATGATGTACATTTCACTTTAGAAATCTCTCCAAGATTTCTTTACACAAAAGCTACTACACTAATTAAAAAAAATATTCCTTGCCAGGTAACTGCAAAGATTCATTGCTTTGCAGTTACCTGGATTCATGCATTCTAATGCTGAAATAGGCTATACATTCGTTTATTTTTTTATATTGAAAGCAACTTCTTACGTAAATAAAGTGTACGCAAAGTCTACCTAACGATGCCGTGCTAACACTCGCAACGTGTACAAGTCATATTTATAATATTTATAGAAGAAATTCACGCTAATCATTTTAAAGTTAATTTATGCTGCGCGTCAACATCAGCTTTACATTCGAACGTTGCAGCGTTAGCGCGCAGTGTGTCTTCAATATACTACGTTTACAATTGTCACGTTCGTGCTCAGTCCTCAGAGCCTAGAAGAAAGGGAAGTTAAAAATAAACTTACCATTAACTCCATTGACGATCCCATGATTAATATTATCATAGAAATATGTATCATCTTCTTGTTCGGATTTGATGTGGAACTGCATTGGCAACGCAGACTGGACCAGCTGTCTTTCATTGACTATGTTCACTAACCGCTGATCCAAACGTCCCTAGAACAATCAATCATTTATTTTATTTACTTAGTTTTCAAAAATCCTTAGTAGAATCTAACACATTTATTTTGATATAATATTTGAAACTATCACGGTTTTGAACATAGTTTTCATTATAAACGGGAATCAATATCTACTTGCAAAGACTTCAGTTCGACCCGTAATCATGGCGCATGCAACTGTGCCGAAATATCGGGAAATAATCCTCTCAAATCAAAGTAAATATCCCGTTTATAATGAAAAGTACATTTATGGTGAGCCTAACATATAATAATAGATTAATTATAGTTTTGAAGGTAGACATTTCATTGACCAAGAGAGTGAAATGTTTGTTTCAAGATTTGCAAAAAATTTTATTTGTCCTTCTGTCTGTTTGTTGTCGTCGACAAGACATAACAAATATCAACGGATATCGACGAATTTTAATCAGTGAGGCAGAATTTAATTATTCTCAAGATGTTCGCGAGATGGTATAATCCTAGAACCATTAGTTAAAATTTTGTAGTCGATCGCAATTTTGAAATGGAAAGATTTTGCCAATTTAAAGATGAAATATGCGACCGTAGGCGAGAACAGAGAGAAAGAAGGACTAAACCATTTTTAGCCAATCTCGATACTAAGACGCTTCACTCGCTCGTCCATAAATATATAAATCTAAACTCAATGATATATTACCTGATCTACCCGTTGTCCGACATTTTGTCCCAAATTCCCATCAATTAAGTTGCTTTCAACACTTTGTGCAACCATTCTTCGAGCCTCTTCTTGTAAAATCTCCTGTTCCATGTTTTGACGGTTTAAATGATGTGTCAGATCGACTTCATGGCTCACAGGTAGGTCTCTCATTTGAGATAACTGCATATCGTTTAGCCTGAGGTCTTCCGTTAAGTTTTGTGCTAATGACAAATTGTTTTGTAACTCTATCTCGTTACCCAGAGACCTAACTAACGACAGGTCTAGGTTTCTGTTCATGTTTTGAGTTAAGATGTCTTCACGGTTAGGGTCAGACAAATTTTGGGCGAAATTAAGTTCTAGGTTTCGGAAATGAGCTGGGATCTCATTGAAGGATTGGAGGTTGGTTTTGAGCATGAGGGTAGACATTTGTCGAGGGGATAGGGGTAGTTGGAGGCCGTGGACTATGGAGCCAGCGTTAAGGGATGATTGCATCGCTTGGTGGAGCTGTTCCATCGATAATTGCGTGTGCTGGTAGTCCGTTGGGTCGATTTGGTGGGATTTTTGAAGCTGCAATAAAAATATGTTTTCTTCTAAAACAGGTTTTTTTAAGTTTTATTATTTCTATATATTTCGGCACAGTTCGGCGCGCCATGCTCACTGGTGATCTTTCATGTTTGTAAGTATGGATGGATGTCGATACTTACAAACTTTCACACAAATAGGTACCACTAAATGGATCTTAATAAAACTTTAGAATAATAATACAGCTTATACATCACCCTTCAAGTTTGAGACTAGAGTGTGATGTATGAAAAGTTTAATTTATTTTTTAAATTATGATGAAGAATCACAAGGACATTGTAAAAAATGACTATTGTCGTTATTTTACTTAAGTGCATGTTTTATCCCTATAATGTAAGTTCGTTTTTGTCTGTCTGTTTTGTAATTAAGTTTTTATCATTACCTTTTAAGAGCTGTGGATTATGTTACTCAATAAATAAAAAAAAAATCTGTTCTTTAGAAATAAACTTTCTTAACTCCATTTCATACAGTTAATTATGACAATGCATTGTCATTACATTCAAATTGATTTGGATTTGACTTGAAAAAACTATGAGTCATAGTATATGAACCTGAAACTTTTAATTCATAGATGCATTTACCAACTAACTTGAAATCATCTTATCAAATAATTTATTGTAATATGTAATAATTCCTGCTTGGGCTAGAGTTCTGGATCTATTTCAATAGCTGTGCATGACTGAAAGAAACTGATCGGGTCCTGTTCATCACTATCGCCATCCACCACAACACCGGGGATGCTAGAGCAATGCTGCCACCAACCCAGGGTCCTTCTCCGTTACTTTAAGGAGTTGTGCTGGCTGGGGTGAGGTTAGCAGGGGGACAATGCACAATACACACTATTGCGGGACGTCAGTGCAGATCTCATTCCCCCACTTAGAATTAGAATGGGAAATAAATATCTTGTATTCATGGTAAGCAGTCCATTTTATTTAGAACTACAGCATTTAAGTAGGTAGTCATCAGGCTCACTAAAGGACAATGCCCAATGGGCTATGGGAATCTGTACCAACTTGCATCAATTTGAATTTACTCTCAAAGCCCTAATTTTTATTTACCTTTTCGCTACCAACAATATTTTTTTAAATGTTTAACCGGATTTCAAAATATTTAAAAATGTATTTTATTTTATATCCTATTTGCCTTCTCAGCTAAAGCTTACTTGACAAACAAGATTTTTATGCTCAATGTCCACTCACGAAAATAGGTGACAGCTGGGATCGGAACAAAATAGTTGACGTGCGGAAGGCTTAGTCCGAACTTGCATTTTAAAACTCCCTACTCTCGAGTCGACAGTCGTCTCTCGGATGTCCTTGTATTTTTGTATGGATATCCGAAAGACGACTATCGACTCGAGAGTCGGGAGTTTTAAAATTATGCAAGCTCGGCCTAAGCACTCGGAAGTAGGAAATTGATAATCATGTTATGTATAATTAATTTTAATTTTCTGAACCCGGTTAAATAAAACGGTTAAAAATTAACAAAGTACACGTATAAATAAAATATTAATTTTGATGATAATTAGCTTTTGATGCAATCTGGTACAGGGTTTGGGCATGATTCTTTGAACTGTTTGGTCAATTCATTTGAATGATTTTGAACTACTAGGATATTTTTTTAATGGACAATTCACACATCACACTCTAGTTCCAAACTAAACAAAGCTTGTACTATGGGAACTGGATTGCTGATAGAATACTTATATACATTTTTTTTGTAAATACATACTTATAATACATAGTAACACCTAGATACAGAACAAATATTTATGTTCAACACACAAACATGCTCTGGGTGGGAATGAACCCAGAACTCACACCATGGAAGGTAGAGCTACTACCAACTAAGCTGTGATGAAGTCCTTTTACAATGGTCTGCCTGACCATGTGCTAATGCATATAGGTTACAACATAAAATATTAATGACAGCAGCATTGAATAGTCTGATTGGCCATTTACAGGATAGCTTCATGCATTCATCAGGAAAAATGGCCCAACAGCAGTCAAAAGTAAAGGTGCTGGATGTCACGAATAATCTCTTAAAATGTTCAAAACTAGCTGGTTTTTTATTACATGTTGCTAAGGATATTTATAATTAAGATTTTGTACAAAAGTATAACAGGGCACAAACGACGCAAACAAAGTCACGGGTAGAAGGTACAGAAATTAAAAAAAAATGTAGATAAAAAGTAAGATGTTTTACTGATCTTTTAGAATTTAATGTGTGGACATAAAGGCTTTGATTTGATGTGATTTGTTGTAGAGCTACAACACTATAGATCACATTGTCATGAAATAGAACCTCTATGGTTATCAAAGCCATTTTAGATCGAGCAACAAAAACATGAGCTAGCGAAGCACGTAACGAAGTATTTGCCAGTAGTTTAGAATAACAGCAAATACTTTTAATTAATTTTCACACTTACATTATCCATGTAAACCTTGTAATTCTCTTCGTCGATAGCATTTTGATCTTCTCTCTTCACAAAATCCATTGTGAACGTTTTTTTGAGATAACTTTTTTACCATAACCTTACTTTCAAATATATCGCGCAACCGAAAAATCGACGTCCTATCTCATCAAATATACACGAGAAATGCAAATTATATCGTTATTTCATTCAATAATTTACGTTACACCAATAAAAGCAAAAGGTTACATTATTTTATTCAGAAAAGTGGTTGAAATTAAAAACGGAAAGCTCGCAAATGCGTACAGTGTTGCCAACGGTTTAGCCAAAAAGTACTTGACAACAAAAAAGTCAAATGTAAAAAAAAATAGAAACGACTAACTTTACCCCAGGTAAAAAGTAGAACTAACTGGGATTAGTTTGACAAGAATATCAATTTAATTATACCATGAACTACAATGTACAATCATTTTTTTTATAATGCACAAATTGCTTCAGCTTTATCTGTGCCAGTGTTAACCACTTAAGTTATTTTTCCTCAAATTTAGGTGAATTCTGGATGTTTAAAGAAAATCCGCGAGAGTTTTTATATATATTTATTTTGTAATAAAAATAACATAGAGACTTATTACAAAAATCTTTTATAATTGTTGAACAACTGTTATAATATTTTTACTGACATTTCAAACGCCACGCCCTGGTTCCACTAACGATGGTTCTCGATGAGAATCGAACCCACAGCGTGAAAGGAGTTATTTTCACACATATGTTGTGACGCATCGCATAACACGTCAATATGGTTGAAATTATGGGATTTGTAGGGGAAAATATGATTTCTGAACTGGCAGCACTGATCTTGACTTGCCCCCTTTGCCCTTCTCTTTCCCCCACTTCCCCTTAACAGCCGGCCGGTCGTCCCGTCCGATCTAGTTGTTTTGTTTTAAATTACATGATTCTAGCAAAAACTCTTGCTAGCTTTAGTAGGATACAACCGTAAAATAAATACTTCAAAACTAGTCGATCGAGCAAAGCGAAACTTCCTGTTCTTCCTGGTCAATTACAGGTGCGTAAATATTGAATGGGTTGTACCTACATTGAAATCTTGTGCAGCTGGTAATCTACGAACGATTATTTTCAGCTATGGGCAGATGGGTTGAAATTTATTTGGCTTTTGGGATTCAGACCCAGTAGTCTTTTTTTTTCCCTTCATTGCGATAAATTGTCTAGGATGTGGCTCCTTTTCAACCGTACTGTTATCGTAGGGTTTACTAAGAACACAAATGAGTTAATACGTAACCTATGTTCTAGATATATCAGCAGCAATATGTCTAAAACAGCGTTAATGGTGATCGCTCAGGGCTCCGAGGAGATGGAAGCAATTATTACTGTGGATATGCTGCGGAGGGCTGGAGTGAGTTACTTTATTTTATTGATTATGTATATTAATTACACCTTACATAAAGGCACTGTAAGTTAAAAGTCTCCAAGGGCAAAATTTCCCCTAAAACTTTCCACTTACTTCATCTTTGGCCTGTAGAAATCCAGTAGAGATAAATCATATTATATACATCACACACAAGATAAATCACATACATACATTATATATACATGCCTCCACTGTGTTTTGACTTACATGCAGGATAGAATTAAAAAAAACACATTTTTATTTAGTTATTCACGGTCTCGACATGTTTCCATAAATACAGTGTGGCTGGATCTGTCTATCAACTTTTATTTTATTTGTTACAATCGGTATTAATAACAACATAAAAAACTAATCACCAATGTATCAAAACATCTAGATTAAACACCATAGTCTTTATTTTAAAATGGTTTATCTATACTTGAATTTTTGACATCTGTTGGGCCATATGGCCTGATCAATTCTTGAGGGTGGCCTGAAACCGGGCTACTCAACACTCCAGTAATTAACTAGTATTTGTATCTATAGGTGACAGTTACGTTAGCTGGTTTGGACAGCAAGGAACCTGTCTTATGTTCAAGAAATATAACCGTGGTGCCGGATAAGTCTCTGGCTGATGCTTTAGCAGAAACCGCTTCGTATGATGCAGTAAGTTCTTTAATATGTATAGAAGTAATATTTATATTTGACGACCGATGTGGCACGCGGGCGAAGGTCCGCCTGCGACGCGGAAGGTTGCGGGTTCGATTCCCGCCTTGGGATAAATGTTTGTACAATCTGCAAATATTTATTCCGGGTGTTCTGGGTATTTTATATGTATAATAAAAAATATCTATCTATGTATTGTATTGTATTAAGTATGTCAGTCTTCTAGTACCCATAACACAAGCTCTGCTTAGCTTGGGGCTAGATGATGTTGTGTGGATTGTCCAGCATTATTTATTATTATTTATTTTTAGGTGATCCTGCCTGGCGGTTTGGAAGGTTCTGAGAGGTTCTGCAAGTCGGAGGTGATTGGAACATTGCTGAAGGAACAAGAGAAGTCGGGAAAAATCATAGCTGCTATATGTGCAGGTATTGTACAGCAATCACAAAAATTTGAAAATCCGAAAACTTATTGAGTAGAGATAAATTTCCCTTCCGTTTGATATAGGATACAGATTCCTTAATCTACCCAACAAGTAACTTCAAGGGATTTATTTTGATGGTATAAGCTACCATAGTCTTGAGAATGGTGATGATGAACCTAACCCTTAATGAATAAACAAATATTATTATAAAAAGTAGATAAAGTAACTGAAAAAGACTTCTTCTTCTTCTTCTTCCTGCCCTTATCCCTCTAGGTGGGGTCGGCACAACATGTTCTCTTCTTCCATTCTGCTCTATCATCCGTCATCTCAGTATTCACTCCTTTCACATTCATAACATTTTGTATTTATGTATTTTGTACTTGTAATCAGAATCACAGACATTCATCCATTCATTCCCCTGCCCTTATCCCACGCTAAGTGGGGTCGGCACAACATGTCTTTTTCTTCCACTCACTTCTGTCATTCGTCAAATCCGAGTCCACTCCTTTCACATTCATATCCTCTTTCACACAATCCAACCACTTTTTTTTCGGCCTTCCTCTATTCGCATACCCAGGCACGCTCACATTTATAACTTTCTTCGTAATATGATTTTCATCCCTCCTCATAACATGTCCAAACCACGCTAATCTTGCACTCCTCACTTTTTCAATAACAGGCGCCACTTTCAAACTTCCTCTGATATACTCGTTCCTTATCCTATCTAGCCTCGTCACTCCACACATCCATCTTAACATTCGCATCACCGTCGCATGCACTCTTCTTTCATCCGTCTTCTTCGTTGCCCAACATTCTGATCCATACATGGTGACAGTTCTGATGACCGTCTTGTAAATGTTCCCCTTGAGCTTAAGGGGCATTCGTGGGTCGCATATTGTCCCAGAGACCTGTCGCCACTTCATCCATCCCGCATTCATTCTATTACCTACATCTCGGTCAATATTGCCTTCATTTTGGAGGAGCGAGCCAAGGTACTTAAAATCGGAGCAGACTGGTAGGGTTACACCGTCTAAGGCAATTGGAAAGAAATTGGAGGAGCCACTAAAATCGCAAAAAAGATGTTCGGTTTTCGTGCGGCTGATCTTGAGGCCTACTCTCTCCAATTTCTCTTGCCATTTTCCCAGCCTGCTTTGTACCTCGACGGCTTCCTCTCCGACAAGAACTATGTCATCGGCGAACAGCATGCACCAGGGTGCCTCCTCCTGTATGTCCGATGTCAAAGCATCCATTACCAGGAGGAACAAATAGGGGCTTAAAGCCGATCCCTGGTGCAGACCTACAGCCACATTGAACTCGTCAGTGATTCCGGCTTCGGACCTGACGTTTGTTCGTGCTCCTGCATACATCGCATTCACAAGCCTTACATACTTCCCTGGCACTCTTTTTTCTTTCAAAGCCCACCATAGGACTTGCCGGGGGACACGATCGTACGCTTTTTCTAGGTCAATGAAGACCAGGTGCAGGTTCTTGTGCGCACGTCGGTATTTTTCGCACAGTTGGCGTAGTGCAAATATTGCGTCCGTTGTCCCCCGTCCTGGCATAAAACCAAATTGGTTCTCAAGCATTCATCTCTCATTCTCCGATCAATAACCTTTTCCCAAACTTTCATGCTGTGTGCTGTGTGACATGAGCTTTATTCCTCGGTAGTTGTTACAGTCTTGTACATCACCCTTGTTTTTGAAAATGGGCACCAGTGAGCTGCTGCACCACTCATTCGGGATCGCCTCTTCTTGTAACAACTTGTTGAAGAATAAAGTCAGCCACTTCCATCCATCCGCTTTCAGAAACTTCCATACTTCTACTGTTATACCATCTGGACCAATCGCCTTGCCGTTTTTCATACTCTGGACAGCCATTTTAACTTCATTCACACTTATCTCATCAGAATCACAGACATTATTTATATAAATATTATTATTCTTCTATATTGTTATAGGATATTTATATCATGGTCTTTTTACAGCTCCGACAGCGTTTGTGGCCCACGGCATTGCTAAAGGCAAACGGATCACTTCTTACCCGACTATGATGGAGAAAATAACATCCGATTATACATACATCCAGGGACAAAAGGTGGTGATCGATGGCAACATTGTAACTAGCCGTGTAAGTTACCTTAATAAATATTCATGGACAATTCACACATCACACTCTAGTCCTAAACTTAGCAAAGCTTGTACTATGGGTACCAGATTGCGGATAGAATACTTACATACAATTTTTTTTGTAAATACATACCTATACCCAAACTCAGAACAAATCTTCTTTCGGTGAGGATTGAACCCTAGCATGGAAGGCAGAGCTACTACTAACTGAGCTGTGACGCCTGTCGTTTTGTCAAACATGTCAATGCAGCCTAGTCTTAAACAAAGCAAAGCTTGTACTATAAGAACGAGCTCATATAACATTAATATATTTTTTTTTTATTATTACAGGGTCCAGGAACAGCTTATTGGTTTGGTCTATCTCTCATTGAGATGTTAGTAGATAAGGAAACAGCAGACAAGGTGGAGAGTGGAATGCTTATATCTTCATACTAGTGTTAAAAATCAATGTACAACCTAGACAGAATGGATTGAGCGTTCCCTATCCATGAAGTCAATACGGCAAAGCGTGAGAGTGACAAAACAATCATGCGGCCAGTAGTCTATCCCCCTATCTTATAAAAAGTTAGCGTTGAAATTATGCCACCATTACGTATGGTAATCAATACATCAATTCTGCGCAAACTTTTTATAAGATAGACCATATATCTACATAGAAACAGAAAAGATAGGTATTGGTCGCACGTTTCAATTTCGTGAAACTATTGCTCAGTTCATTCTCTATGTGTATAAATCCAACCAGCTTCAGAGGTGGGTCTCAATTCGCCTGTTTTTTTCATGTATATCTCAAAAATTAAACATCTCTATATCCTTACTAGCTTGTTTTCATTTAGTTATAAAAAGTTAGTGTTGACTTTATGTCACCATTGCGTATGGTAATCAACACATCAAGTCTGCGCTAAGTTTTTATAAGATAGACCGTGTCAGCCTCTCATAAAAGAATTGAAAATTAAAATATGTTTAAAATTCACTTTTTATAAAGAGTATTTAATTAGTAGCATCCTAAAGTTGTTTTTGTATTCTATTTAAGCCACGCTTTTACAGAAAACATGGGGATGGGCACGAATAAATGTGACAATCGTAAATGTAACGCAGCTCATTCGATTCACACTACGCGATGACGCAGCTACGTTCGGCTGTGGGGCTGGCGTTGACATTCAATGTGAATTGAATACTACGCAGGCTTAGAGAAGGGCCTTACATTTCACTGCTTCGTATTATGACTTGTTGGTATCCAAATATTTCTAATTCATAAATTGAGTTAAAATACAGTTTAATTAGTAAAAAAATCATTTAATTACGTACGTAAAAATTATAAATAATGAGATTATGATCGATCACAATATTTTCTAGAATGCAAAGTAAAAAAGAAATTAACTATTATTAAATAAATGCAGTACAATTTGGAGAAAGCACAAGTTAATACACATTTTTCTAAAATTATTCTATTCAGCAACACTCAGAGATATGTCAAAAGAGAATACTCTAATAACATCTGTCAATGAATGGCAATTTTCCATTTTTTTTATTCTCTAATTCATTCTTATATTTAGATTATATTATATGATATCGCTGAGCGCGGCTGTAGAAGTACCTATACTATGATTAATTTTACAAAAAAACTATTTTGCTTCAAACCACACAACATAGGCATTTAATCTAGGTAATTTATTAGGGTCCAATATTACCTCATATTGGATAACTATAGTGCCACGTTTAAAGGCATCAGCTATTGCAAACCAGACGATGACATACAGAGGGCTTAGCACGAATAAATGTGACAAACGTAACGTAGATTGCTGATTCACTGTGCGCTAACGATGTAACATTCGACAGTAAACCAGATGTAGACGCGCAGTGTATCTCAAATACGTCACTGTATCGTCACGTTCACGATTGTCACACTATTCGTGACACTACCCCCAGAGATATTTTCACATTTTTCACACAATGCCATCTAGTCTCAAACTAAGAGAAGCTTGTATCTAGATCGTTGATAGAATACGTAATGTATTATAATCTAAAATCAAAAACGTATCATACGTTTTAATAAATACAGAATACTTACACAGAAATATCTTGACAGAACAATCATCAATGCTTGCCTTCACGCAAATGTTTGTTCGGAATCAACACAGCACAGAAGGCAGAGCTAATACCAACTGAGGGCTTAGTCCGAGGTTGCATTTTAAAACTCTCTACTCTCGAGCCGAGAGTCGTCTCTCGGATATCCATACAAAAATATAAGGACATCCGAGAGACGACTGTCGGCTCGCAAGTAGGGAGTTTTAAAATGCAACCTCGGACTAAGCCTTCTGAGCCTATCATGCTCATATTTTACTATTCATTCAAAAGCCAGCGCATTTCAAATTGAGCTTTGTTCTCGAGGTACAATATATGTTTGTTTTACGAAAAGGAAAGATCTTCTGTCTGTAAACCTTTGCTCGGGCTCAAGAAGACCGATGGTATTCGGTATTACTGATGATTTCGCTTGTGATCTAGAATTTGTCTATTTCTATAGGATACAGTGACATCTGCCGAGCGTAATACATAACGATGTATAAGGCGCAGTTTTTCATATAGCGTGCTAGATGGCGTTAAATACATTAATGATATAGTAATTTTGTTTGTTACAATGCATTTTAAAGGTAGAATTACCAGTTATCTAAAAAGTCATATCCAGATTTGGGGAGAATGGATTCAGTCAGGGTTTCCGTGGACTGGAAGTCGGCGCTTGACGCCTGGCTCGACGAAAGCAGACCTCGATTCTCTTCGGAGATATCTGTGAATAAATGTTGGTTGAAAACTAACCTCAAAAAAGCTACCTAGCTTAGGTTGCCTTTTACTCTAAATATATGAGTTTTGTCGGGCTTGAAACGGACATGAAAGCATAGTTATGCTTATCTTTTACTACCCCAAATACTTTAAAAACCTTTTGTGTGAAAACACTCTTTTTGTCAAACAATGTTTACTTTCATGAAAAATATTATTGTTAGAGTGTTTGTTAATAGCAACATTGAAATGTTTATTATAAACTATTAATCAGACAATATGTATGTTCTATTTTAAACGATTGTTCAATTTGAACAATAGAAGTACCTATCTATGAGAATGAGTTTGAGCAGATAATTTATACAAATATATAGTTGACCTATGATGCAATACGCAAATCATAATAAACAAGTAAAGTTTACAATCGAAACTTAGAACAAATAATCATGTTTTATGTTTCGATTATAAGTGACAGATAATGTAGCCGGTTTTAATATAACAAAGTCCTTAGCGATGTTTGTCAATTGCCGATTGGAAAGTTAAAAAACGTAATAAATCCAAAACAAAACTCCTATCAAAGGCATATAAAATATCTAATTATTTAGAAGACAAGCAAGCTTGGGACGAACTTGCTCCAACTTCTTTAAAAGGATCATATAAAAACGCTAAGATCCAGGTCTAGTTTCTTGCCAGTTCTTCTAGACTAGACTTTGGTCCCGTCGAACTGGCGTCTATAATCATCTAGTATGTAAGAGCTGCCATACACGGACCGCTTGAGCAGTAACCCAGTAAGAGTCAACAGCTTGAAGCTGCCATTGATAACTGCTCGAGCAGTTAGCAATTTCAATCAGTGGCTTCTTTCCCATTCTTTAATGCTATGATTGCAGGGAACCTAGAACCATCCAAAAAGGCTAGTAATTAAGACACTTACCACCGCTTGACTTAATAACACTGCTTCGATACTCCTTCTCGAACCTGCTATCAGTGTGGGGGCTCTTAAAGTTGGTTCTGAAGAAGTTATCTGATGAAGCCACAATTTGAGTCTGACCTCCGGACACCAGACACTCCCTCTCCTCATCTTTATTCTTGAAGTTACCCATAAACTTGCTCATAAAACTCGGAGATGTGACTTCTCGTTCTTCTTTGAATGTTCTGCTGGATTTCAGAGCATTTTTCAACTCTGAGACCACTTTAGAATGAGATAATGCTAGTTCTGACATCACTGGAGCTGTCTTGTCTTCCTTAGGCCCTCGGCTATCACTTAATATGCATAGATTAAGTTGGCTTTTAGACTGGTAAAGAAAAGGTGCCGAGTGTTCATCTTTGTATGAGATGTTCTCATCTTGGATAAGTCGCTGTCCATGATTCTGGCCGAAGAATGACATTAGGTCATCTTTGCGGACCGGTGGGTTGTCAATATCGAAGTCTAGGTTGTCTAGGAGAGCGTATTTGAGAGCTATGTCTGGTTTGATTAATGATTCATTTATTATTTCAATCTGGAAATATATATTTTAATAAGATAAAGTTATTTTGTGTTGATAATAATAATACTTAATTGTTTGCAAGGAATACCCAAAAATCTTTAAAGTTGTTGGTTCAATGGGTCTTATCACCCACAGCGATTTTTCCTAAGGTATAACAAGATAATATCTTGATAGAGGAAACGAAGAGCAATCGTGACTAATTAGATGCCGAGATGATGCCGTGACTAATGGGCTAGGAATGATGAGGAATGAACAAGTAACACTTAGTACTCAAGTAGAGTTGTTGTATCTGCCTACACTTGGGACATGTTTTATTCAGTTAGCGTGCAATTAACTACCAATTATGTATTACATGCGTTTCGAGGAAGTAATTTATGCTTACTTTTTCCTTTTCCGTGAGTGTCTCCCAAATATTTTCGTATGAACTCTTCGCTTCAACAACATCGTCGTGTATTTTAGCAGCGAGAGGGTTCATGGAACGAAAATACTCCTCGGCGGCGGCGGCCAGCGCCATGGTTCCGTATTTTTGTAATTAAGTCGCACTTTAATTTATATTCAATAAATCCGCGATTAATAAAAATTACGGGATCACAATACAACACACCTTTCAATAGCGTCGTTTTTGAGCGAAATAAAAAAAAACAGTACATTGGGTTGCCAGCTGTCAACCACCGTATGACGACAGCGTTATCGACAAATGAATAAATATTGTCATCATAGCGATTCGACATGGTAACGTATTGAGGTTAGACAGTATTATAAATATTTTAGTAACGGTAATCTCAAGCAAAAACGTGGAAGAGTAAAATAATAAATAATTAAATTATATTTCTATTTCTACCTAGCAAAGAACATAATATCCTACTCCCTAATCACAGTATTTACATTGGTAGCAGGCAACCTTGGTCTTCCACGCTAGACCGAAAAAAAATTTTTTGTAATGCCAAAGTCACTGTCAGTCACTGGTTTTGTTTCGCTCTCTATTCAATTCTAATTCCAAACAAAATATTAGTTCATTTCATTCGTTCTGTCCTCCACAACTTTTGTGATGTGTCTGTTTATTTTGTGAATTTGTTAGTGTTTATCGTTAAAAACTATGGTCAATTTTTCTACAGTGGCTAAATAACAAGCAAATGACAATATGTACAATAACAGTGAGCCGTACGGTTGTAATGAACCGCCGAACATGCTATCTCAAGTGACGATGTCTCAACTCTCGCACACTAACAACGGTCTAAATTTTAGTTTTATGAACAAACAAAGCAGTGTTACTACCAAGGAACATAATATCCTAAAGGTTACTACTGAGAAGAGTGACGAGCAGTTTAATGTGCGTGCGTATTCTGAATATGGACAAGCTCCAATGTGTTTTGAGCCTCCAAAGAGTCCCTTTTCGACGACAAAGTCGGACGGTTCTCAGGAAGACGAACTAGACACAATGAATCCTGGACTAAGTTTCGTGGCTGTTGATGTTCCGAAGGTAATGATAAATCTTTTAATTATTTTACAACTAAAAACGAAAATATTTTACGACAATCATAGCTAAAAAGTAAGAAAAATGTTGGTGAGGTGGGTGACCTACTTTTCTTTGAAGGGCGTAGGTTCGATTTCGGGGCGTGGGCTTGGACTACCGATCGATTTTTACGTGAAGAATTGAAATAATATAATCCAGAGGTGTCAAACCATAGAGCAAAGTAAATAAACATGGTCTATTCATTTACATACTGAGTATGGACTATAAGTACCTATGTACTTAGATTGTTCATATGCTGTCATATTATATAGCCAACAGAGGCATCATGGACATTTATCTCAACACTCTAGTGCCAAAAAACAAAACTTGCATGAAAACTAAATTGCTGATATAATACTTCTTTTTGTAAATACCTTCATAGTAACACCCAGACAGATCAACCATGGATGTCTATAACACAAATGTTTGTTCCTGGCAGGAATAGAACCCACAACTCACCGCTGAGCTAATACCAACTGAGTTGTGATAAAATCATTCATTTAATCAATTTTCTTATTCAATTCTTAAACAATAATAAACTATAATAAACTATTCTGCCATATTCTTACAATTAAGTACTATAATACTTAGCACTGTAAATGTATACCATTGTATGAGAAATAAATTTAAGGCATACCAATACATTGGTTCTATGCTTTGAGTGTTCTATCACATTGTATGCCCATAGTACATTTGTTTAGCATATAGAACATCAGCAATTGGTATTTTAAAAGCTAAGATAAAAAAAAACTATAACTACACGCCAACAAATATTTAGATGAAAATTTTACACAAATATAACATTTCGTTATCTTGGGTACTGATTTGGATCAGTTGAACTATCTATAGATCGTTTGCAACAGTATGTAGATAGCTCAACTGTTTATGTATTTTATATGCCTATGTACATATTGTAAATACTGTTAATAGACCTAAACCTAATATAGTTATTCATTCTATCATTCGTCGTATCAATGGTTCTTCCTCAAACTATTCTACTCCAGTGAGTGGCAACTTCAATGGCCTTATCGGATGCCCTCATAAGATCAGCTTTAGTTAAATATACCTAGTTATTAATAATGAGGTAATTGAAATGACAAACTGACAGACATTCATCTGAACAGAGAAACCAATAATTTCTATTTGTTTTTTTTTGTTTGGAAAGTGAAGCTTAGCTGTGTTTCATGAAAATCAATTCAAGATGGCCGCCGCTACAAAATGGTGAATGTCATAATTTTTTCACAACTTCCTCATTAGACGTATCAAAAAGAGGCTTGTAAAATATACACTAAAATAAATTTCAAATGCGAAATGGATGCCACCACCAAATGACGAATTACAATATTTTGCGAAATTCCCTTAATATGGATATCAATTTAATGCATTTCATTGAAAGCAATTTATTTATTTATTTATATTTATTTGAACTGAATGTGAACTGTCAGTCTGCACATGATTATTTGTTAAACTATATACCCATAGAAACTTTTAATTAATCTTTTAAGGTAGTAGTAGTACTATATAATTTGACAAATTGAATATCATAATAAACTTGAGAAAACCTTATTGACGATCGATGTGGCGCGGCGAGCGAAGGTTCGCCTGCGACGCGTAGGTTGCGGGTTCGATTCCCGTCTTGAGATAAATATTTGTACGATCTGCAAATATTTATTACGGTTATTTATTAAATACCCAGAAGGGTATTTAATATGTATAATAAACAATATCTATCTATGTAATGTATTGTATTAAGTATGTCAGTCTTCTAGTAGTCTAGTACCCATAACACAAGCTCTGCTTAGCTTGGGGTCTAGATGATGTTGTGTGGATCGCCACTTTATTTATATATATTTATGCCATAATAAGACTAACTTAGTTTGGAACTAGATGGCGTTGTGAGTATATCCCAGTTTATTTTTCAGTTTGTCAATGAACCAGACTCCACAGAAGAGCAAATCCATGAAAACTTCATAGAAGTGAAACTCGAACCTGCGTCCTGGGCTGACACAGACTACCAGGAGCCGTTCTGTCGGGACTCCAACGGAGTGACCAGCTCCGATAAGGCTGATGGAAGAGTTATTTATAGTGAGGCTAGCGTGGAAAAAGCTAAAGAGTATATCAAAAATGGTTAGTATAATAAATAAATAGTCACAGACTTTTCACATATCATGTTCTAGTCCCAATCTATAAATAAAAAAAAAAAAAGAACTTTATTAAGAAAACAAAAGTAATTCTTAAAGGGCGGTCTTATCGCTTGGCGCGATCTCTTACAGACTATCGTTACTTATACTAAACTTAAAAACTAAGACAATGACCTTAAACTAATGCTACAGCTTATATAAAAATAGTGTCCATCCAGAGCGCCCATCACCGCAAAATCTATGCAAAGCTTGTAGTATGAACTAGATTGCTGATTGCATCCAGACACACAACAAATATTTTATTCTCGCCGAAAATGGATACCCAAAGCCCACAGCATGGAACACAGAGCTGCTATCAACTGAGCTGTGTCAATATGTATTTATTTGTCCCCAGATGACAAGCCAGAGGGTTACTTTGAGTGCCCATCATGTTCCCTTCTTCTTCGTCATCCGAAGCGCTTCCTAATACATGTGAAATGGCACTCATTCGGACTGACATACAAACGGAGGATGGATGAAATGAAAGAACTACAGATGTTGAGGTAAGTACTGTTGAATTGACACCACGCTGAAACTTCAGCAAATGCGAGTCCACCACAACATCGGGGATGCTAAAGCAATGCTGCCACCAACCCAGGGTCCTTCTCCGTTACTTTAAGGAGTTGTGCTGGCTGGGGTGAGGTTAGCAGGGGGACAATGCACAATACACACCATTGCGGGACGTCAGTGCAGATCTTATTCCTCCAATACGACCGATATGGTGCGGCGGGCGAAGGTCCGCCTGCGACGCGGAGGTTGCAGATTCGATTCCTGCCTGGGATAAATGTTTGTACGATCTGCTAATATATATTCCGGGTGTTCTTGGTATTTAAATCTATCTATGTAATGTATTGTATTAAGTATATCAGTCTTCTAGTACCCATAACACAAGCTCTGCTTAGCTTGGGGCTAGATGATGTTGTGTGGATTGTCCAGCATTATTTGTTTGTTTCAGAGATGAGAAGAGAAAAGCTAGGTATGCAGAGCAAGCCAAGATAGACGAAGCTAAGGAGTCACATGATGGAGAGTACCCGTGCAAAGATTGTGACAAGGTGTTCGTCGCAAGGGGGGGGCTGAAGAAACATCGAGCCAAGTAAATAAATACCCTAGTTTTCATTGTAAACGGGATATTTCGATGCTACAACTGTATTTTGTTGTAGCATCGTGTTGGAAAGATTAGCCAGACTAGACACTGCTTTACCGTGCCTAGCTGTTACCGGTGTGCGCCACGAGGAGGCTCTTACCATGATTTGTGAGTTTGATTATTTCCCGATATTTCGGCACAGTTGCATGCGCCATGATCACGGGTCGAACAGTAGTCAGCAACTGTGCCGAAATATCGGGAAATAATCAAACTCACAAATAATGGTAAATATCCCGTTTACAATGAAAACTATGTTCAAACCGTGATAGTTTCAAATATTAAATAAATACCCTGTCGAATCTAAGTATTCCTAATAATGTAACATGTACACAGTTTTACAATAAATTATTCTTATTCTTATATCCTCATTTATCTAATAAATAAATAAGGCTTCATTAAATAATCACAATCACATTCAATGCGATGGACCGACCAGTACCCCAAGTACGAGTTTGTGCACACACGGATCGCAGAGACGCAATCGCCGAACGCCTTACTCGTTACTTCGCCAGGAAACTTTTGAATTAACGTCAACAAAAATACTGCGCGGGATATATTTTTTCGGTTCGTAAAATGGGTCGGCGGTCCGCCATTTGGTAACCCCTGGTCTAGATGATGTTGTGTGGATTGTCCAGCATTATTTTATATTTTTTTTTATTTTATATAATAATGATTTCAATATCAATTGTCTACAGATGCCACCCCGTTCAAATGACAGAATGCAAGGTTTGTTTGGCACCTGTCAATGGATTAGCCGGTTTCCGAGCTCATATGGCAACACACACTAGTAAGGTAATGTAGTAGTAGTATCGGTGTGGTGCTACTACACAAGCCTTACAGACAACAATATTGTATAGAATCGTGGAGCCATATAAGAATCGTATTTAGCTAATTGAAAGAAAGAAAGAAATATTTATTTACACCATAACACGTTATACATAAATGACATAAAACGTTTAAAAAAAAATTGTAAAATGCCACCACTCAGCATTAGCTATAGAAAGCATTGGTTCCTATAGCGCCAGTGCGCTGGTGTCCAGTGGGGCCGTTCCTTGCGCTTGCAGGACTCGCGGAAATCTTATTTTTTCGGAAGGAAACTATTTTGTCCTTCTGTCAGTTTGTCCTCGTCTCGATTCTCTTTGGCTTGTCTCGAAATTGAGACGTTTCGCTCGCTTCTCTCACTCGTTCGATTTATTATGATGAATTAAATAAGTTTTTTTCTTTCCAGGAACGCGAAAGTCATAGATATCAATGTCCGGAGTGCCCAAAAAAGTACAAGTTCTCACACTCTCTCTACAAACATATTGACACACATTTGGTGAGTTATAGTCACAATTTGACAGGCGTCACAGCTCAGTTGGTAGTAGCTCTGCCTTCCATGCTGTGGGTCGTGGGTTCGATTCCTACCTAGAGCAAATGTTTGTGTGATGAACATAAATATTTGTTCTGTGTCTGGGTGTTACTATGTATTCTATTTATGTATTTAAAATAAAAAGTATTCTATCAGCGGTCTAGTTCCTATAGTACAAGCTTTGCTTAGTTTGGGACTAGAGCGCGATGTGTGATATGTCCATGGATATTTATTATTACGTAAATACTATTAATATTTCTCATTTAGATAGACGTCACAGCTCATTTGGTATTAGCCATATAGCCATAGACTTAGCGAATGAATTGAGCAAGAGCTTCACAAAAACCACTCTCTAGAAAGAGACAACGCGACTTTGCGGTCACTACCTATGTTCTCTTCTGTAGGTCAGTCTATTCTCTATGTGTATGCTCTACCTTCCATGATGTGGGTCGTGGGTTTGATGACAAAAAACATGAGCAATCTAGTCCGCATAGTACAAGCTTTGCTTGGACATGAACTAGAACGTGATGTGTGAAGTTTATACATATATGTTGTATATGCAAAAAGCAATAAAAATATTTAAAAAAAAATACAAAAAATAGAACCGCCGAAAAAACGGAATGTAACTTAGTTTTTTCTACTTTAAATCTTTCTACTGCCGGTCAAAGGTCTCGCCCCAAATTAAAAAAAGAAAAAACAATTTTTTTTTTAAATCTATCCTAACTGCTAAGTTCTTAGTAACATAACAATTTACGATTTATAAAATACACGCGTTGAAATAAGAACCTCCGGTTTTTTCGTCGGTTAAAAATAATGGTATATTTATAGGAAAAAACACACAAATGCGATGTGTGCGCTAAGATGTTTGGCTCAGCGGCTCAGCTCGGAAGACATGTGAAGTCGCATGAGAAGGTGGCTCGAGGCGCACAGTTCCATTGCGCGTTCTGCGGCAAAGGATACTATGACACCTTTACATTGCAGGTAATCTACGTTAAAGCATACACATACAGAATAGACTGAGCGTTCAAATCAAATCAAATAATATTGTTGTGTAACATAGGTTTAATAGTACTGTACCTCTACCATGAGTTGTCACAGTAAAATCGCCAGACTTTACTACAGTAGTTACGTAAATATTAGTATTACGAATTTTAGTACCCAACTATACGCTAGAGGCGCTGTACAAATCTTCATACATTTTTTTAACTACAGACGCTAGCGAGTATATATTGTAAAAACTTATGGTAGAGCTACTGGTACTAAATTGGATCAGTTGAACTATCTATAGATTGCAACGGTCTGTAGATAGCTCAACTGTTTCTTATGTATTTTATACGCCTATGTACATTTTTAATAGTTGTTAATTTTATTATTGGGTCCATCTATGTTTACCTAATACGGGTTGCCTAAGTATTCTATCAGCAATCTAGTTCCCTTAGTACAAGCTTTGCTTAGTTCGTGACTAGAGTGTGATGTGTAAAATGATTATTTATTATTAAATTAAAATTCAATGTATTTGTATTTATTTATTGCTTACATGTACATACATTTTTATTTTAGCTTAGGTCTAGTGATAGCTACAAGCACGGGCACTGCAATGTTGGTTTATTTACCAAATGTATTACATTGATTAAATCCATGTCAAATAGATAAATAGGGGTGTGATGTAAATGTCAAAAGTATTATAAAAATTTCAATAATAATAATGTTAAATAATATCTGTATGTGTAAAGTATATAATATTTTCAGATCCACGAAAGGATACATACCAACGAGAGGCCGTTCACATGTGATATTTGTAAAACTTCATTCCAAACTAATTCTAGTCTAAAAAGACATACCAGAATCGTAAGTTTAAGAAATAACATTATTTTTGTTACAACAGCCGATCTTGAGAGAACTATCTCTCCACTGTCCTATATCATCATTCCCCTGCCCTTTAAAGACTGGGCTGCGACACGGAAGGTTGCGGGTTCGATTACCGCCTTGGGATAAATGTTTGTACGATCTGCAAATATTTATTCCGGGTGTTCTGGGTATTTTATATGTATTGTATTAACGCCTTGGGATAAATGTTTGTACGATCTGCAAATATTTATTCCGGGTGTTCTGGGTATTTTATATGTATTGTATTAAGTATGTCAGTCTTCTAGTAGCCATAACACAAGCTCTGCTTAGCTTGGGGCTAGATGATGTTGTGTGGATTGTCCAGCATTATTTAATTACTTTATCCCACGTTAAGTGGGGTCGGCACAATATGTCTTTTTCTTCCGCTCACTCTTATCATTCGTCAAATCCACTCTCCTATGTAAAAACAATTTTTATCTTGTTTAATATAATACTTATAATTAGAATAAAGTGTGAAATGCTAAAAAAAATAAAGCTTCAGTACACACACACCTTTATTTAATTAACATTTTTTTATTTGAAAGGCTGCGAGGTGTTCTGTTCTCGCAAACCTATAGTACTAATCGTATTGCGATATATTTATTTCCTCTTTGTCTGAGATTTTTAGCATTAATTACTTATTAGCCATAACTTTTTTTTTTACAGTCACATAACATGAACGCGCCTCACCAATGCGAAACTTGTAAAAGATCATTCAACTCTGAGAAAGTTTTGGAAAGACATATATTAAGGGCTCATTCGGACCCCGAGAACTTCCAATACCCTTGCGACAGGTGTGAAAAACGGTAAATTATTGTTTATCCTACACTTAATTATTAAAGTATTATTCCGTAAATACACAATAGATCTCAAGAGACGCAAATATGCAGGTCTCGATAGGGCCTACAGTTGCTCCTCTTGGGGTCCAAACTCTTAAGTCCGTGAGGTACCGAAGCCTCCGGGTATTCAAAATTATTTCTGGGCGTCTAATCGCAGCGACGCGTGACCCGAGGGCTGGTGAGTAGGTGAGTATCTGGCCCAGCGTATCAGCATATCTATTCAGCGCGGCAATGCAGCCAGTATCTTGGGTACGCGACGATTGGTACTGATCAGTTGGTCCTCGGACCCCGAGCTAAAGGTTGCTCGGCGTGGAAGATTTTCCCTTTTCGTTGGAGATGCCACACCTATGTCCTCAGTGTTTTTAACAATATTGTATTAACATGTAACAATTTCTTAATGTAACATGCCATTAAGGACGTGCCCTGTGAGGCATCACACTGTCAATCGCTCTGAGGCTTATGTCACAGAGAGATCATTTTTTTTCCTCACCTATCTCGTCCCACTGCTGGGCAAAGGTCTCCCCCAAATCCTTCCACTCACAGAGAGATCATAAGTAATATAAATAAGTTGAGCTATCTATACATCGTTTGCAACGGTCTGTAGATAGCTCAACTGTTTCTTATTTATTTTATATATTCCTATGTACATATTGTAAGTATGTACTGTAATACCTAGTCGTAAGTTTGTTTATCATATATGAACTTTTGTCCTGTGTCTGGGTGTATGTATTCTATGTATGTATTAACATAAAGAAAGTATATAAGTATTCTATCAGCAATCTAGTTCCCATAGTATAGGCGACAAAGAAATTGGTTTACCACTTTTGATGACATCTCCCAGTAACATAAATTATTCACTAAGGATTACAGATTGACAGATTCTGACGTAGCAGTTATTAATCTGTCAAGCGAAAATAACCCTTGACGTTTTGTACGTGCAAATGATATTCAGCCTTAGAGTGGTAAACCAATTTCTTTGTCGCCTATACAAGCTTTGCTTAGTTTGGGACTAGAGTGTGATGTGTGAAATGTCCGTGAATATTTATTTTATTTAATAATGTAGAATCATGTATGCTAGGAGATTCTAGTTTAAATATCAAAAATGAAATGTCAAGTCGAGAGTCGACTATTAGTAGTCAATAGTCGAATATTGGTAGTCGATAGTCGAAAGTTCATGGCTGGTAGTCGGTTGAAGTTATGTAGTAGTTTTAGGCGATAGCTGAAAGTTGAAATAACCGATACTTGTGATTCAAAGTGATCTTTGTGATTTTATTGAATAAATTGATCACTGATTTTGACTCCAAATAGTCGAGAAAACCGATTGTGATATATTCAAAGATAGTAATGGTCGATTTTTTATTCGATCGATTTATATATTTTAAATAACTTTTGCCTAGTATATTTATCAATCAACTAGTAGTACGCCCCGGCTTCGCACGGGTAGCCTATATAAAAAATATCATTATAATATAGCCTATGTTCAGCGCAGATAATGTAGCTTCACAACAGTGAAAGAATTTTTAAAATAGGTCCAGTAGTTTTGGAGCCTATTCGATGCAAACAAACAAACAATCAAATCTTTCCTCTTTATAATATTAGTTTAGATATGAATTCACCAATATTTATTATTATTTATTATTATTTATTTTCAGATATTTCAAACCAAAAGACTTACGAAACCATATGTACAAAGTACATGCAAGAAAAATGAGAGACCCGCCGAGCGAGACGGATTAACATCATCAACAACTGGAAGATGTCTAAACACGATTTTACTGAGAAGATTCCTTAAAACTTCATTATTTATAATTTACATATTCGCGGGCATACCAAACTAAGTAAAACTTGTACTATGGGAAGGGAACTGATACAATATTTATATTTATTTATTGCTTTAGGTCCTAAAATTACTCTAATTACAGTCTAGTTTGAAATACAAGATTTTAATAATTTATTATATTAATTAATTAGATATTCTAGTACAAGTTTATGTGTCCTGTGACATAAACTTGTACTAGAATATCTTATCAATGTTACGTTCAATGTTTTGTTTTATAATGTTTTTGTTGATTGATGTAAGTACCTACTTATGTAAATATTTCTGGAAAATAAAAACATTATCACATTATTATTATTAATAAGGCAGAAATTACATAAAGACCTTTTGTTAGATAGAAACATGGAGTTCCTCGCTCTAACTAAGCCTTAGCTTGTATGTAGAGGCTCTTGCTCTGACTAGTTCAATGCGTTATGTACATTTATATACATTTTTCTTTGTAAATAAGTATGTATATAAAATACATAGTAACACCCAAAACAAACCAGTGTTAATCACACAAATATTTGCTCTTCACGGGAATCAAACTGACTAACTGTATGGTCCAATACATTAGTCAACAATCTCAGCTCGGTAGTAGCTCCGCTTTCATGCTGTGGGTCGTGGGTTCGATGCCCACCGAGTAAACATTTGTATGATAGAAACATTAATGTTTGTTATGTATCTATGTGTTACTATATATCTAATAATCTATATAAGTATTCGATCAGCAATCTAGTTCTCATAGTACAAGGTTTACTTAGTTTGGGCAGAGACTAGTAAACAAGAAGACTGCCAACCTCATACAAAAAAACGTGACTCGGAAAAAGGTGAAATTCCGCGGGTTATTCCCAGATTATTCCTAGATGGCGCTGTATTCCGATCAAACCTATGGTATAAATCATTGTTTACAATCACATTTTTCACACCTAAAAATAAAATAAAAATTTTGGTGTGCACTAACACAAAAATAATACAGATTTCTTGGCTTTTAGTGCTCTGTTAGGATAATTTTACGGCTATGTGGCAGCGCCATCTGGGAATAATCTGGGTATAACCCGCGGAATTTCACCTTTTTCCGAGTCACGTTTTTTTGTATGAGATTGGCAGTCTATTGTTTATACTAGTCTCTGGTTTGGGACTAGATGGCATTGTAATAAGTCGATAGTTCTGAAATCTACTAACTACTTTTATAATTGACGTTAAAGTACTAATGTGGTGTATGGACTCAAACATTGATCAATGAAGTTTTATATCAAAGAATACTATAATTCTTTCTCCGCGACTTTCTCTATTTTTTGCTTGTTTACAATCAAAAAACAATATTTCAACAAAATCGCGGTTTAAATAAATAAACAAATACATAGTTTTATATTATAAAATGTAATTATAAAAACAACATGAAATTATTGTAAAATATATCTCAATGCCTAGTATTTGTGACTAAAATAATTAAATATATTAAAAGTAGGCTAAGTAAAGGTGTTTATTATAATTTTAATTTGGTCAAATTACAACAACACAAATAAATATGACAATTGTAAACTTATCGTAGTCTTATATACAACGTTCGTATCGTTGCCGAAATACACTGTGCGACTAAAACGTTCAATGGACATTTCACGCTCTAGTCCCGAACTAAGCAAAGCTGGTACTATGGAACTAGATTACTTACTTACCCATTGACGCGCATTGTAACTACATTCCGATAAGTGTACAATTGTCACATTTGTGATCACGCATATCTGTCGCGTTATGTAAACGTATTTGATTTACACTGCGCGTGAAACGTTGCAGCGTCACTGTGCTGTGTACCTCGAATACGATGCCGTTACGATACATTTACAAAGGTCACACTTGTACATAGAGAATAGACTGAGCGTTCCCTATCTGTACTTCTATACTAATATTATAAAGAAGTAAAGTTTGTGTGTTTGTTAAATAGTAAGGGGTAATCTCGGGATCTACTGAACCGATTTTAAAAAATCTTTCACCAATAGAAAGCCAGGTAATACATATTACAACAAGGTGGGCCAAAAGATGTCGCCCGGACCAAAAAACGTAATCCAATGTTGTTTGGCTCATTTTTTTTCTAAATGAAAACTTTGATTCTGTTTTTTGATTATGTTTAATTTGAACAACATCGTTTCAACTTGTCCACAAATGTCAAAACAGATTTGACATTGTCGGCCATTTGCAAAAATGAGAGCATCTTCCAATAGGGTGATTTATTTTGGCCTACTAGCTCTACCATGAGTTTTTACAATCCATACTCGCTAGCGTCTGTAGTTAAAAAAATGTATGAAGATTTGTACAGCGCCTCTAGCGGTTAGTTGCGTACTAAAATTCGTAATACTAATATTTACGTAACTACTGTAGTAAAATCAGGCGATTTTACTGTGACAACTCATGGTAGAGGTACAGTTTGTATTTCTGGACAGACGCCATTCTAAAAGAATAACGGTCTATCTTATAAAAAGTTAGCGCAGACTTGATGTGTTGATTACCATACGTAATGGTGACATAATGTCAACGCTAACTTTTTATACGTAGGTAAGATGTTTTGTTGTTTTTGAAACATACATATTTTCTGTTGACAGGAGCGTGCTTTTGTTATAGTTTGACCATCAATTCTATGGGTGTTGTTAAGTGGTAGATATCATGAATTTTAGATAATTTTAATTGTTAATGATTGCACTTATAAGTATAAGTAATTATAAATACAAATTTGAATTATAAAAGCTTTTTTATTTACCTTTACGTCGTGACGCTACTAATTTCTTAGGTGGCGTAGAAAATTCCTTGTAAAGGACTTTTAGGTTATATTAAAAACTGATTTAAGAAGACAAAACTTGTGAATAAAATGTAGATTCAAAATGATCCGCTGCTTTGAGTAGTAGCGACTCCACAACGCTATCCTCGGTCGTGGGCTTGAACCCATCCGATGCGTACTTCGTACGTCTCGTACGATAGGTCGATCCGATAAGTACTACGTAATCTAAAAAAATGTTTTATATTGTGGACGCGTAATTAACTTCATTTTCATTCATAATAATTTATTCCTATGAAACTAAGAACGCGGTAGTTTGTACACTATGAAATTCTTGAACCTATTACTAAAAAGCTTTTGGAATCTCAACGCTAGATGGCGCTTAAACAAAAAGTTTTTCTACTCATCCACAGATGTCGCTACGATGCTATTATCATATAAAATAAAATAATCACCGGCATTTCACACATCACACTCTAGTCCCAAACTAAGCAAAACTTGTACTATGGGAACTAGATTGCTGATGGAATACTTAACTTATACTTATACATTTTTTGAGGCGTCACAGCTCAGTTGGTAGCTCTGACTTCCATGCTGTGGGTCTGTGGGTTCGATTCCCATCCACAGCAAATGTTTGTGTGATGAACAGAAATATTTGTTCCGTGTCTGGTCGTTACTAAGTATGTAGTCTATGTATACCTATGTATGTATACAAAAATATATGTGGGTATGCAGTTATTGTTGTTTCATTAATTATGAGGTTATTTTCCTTTCACGACATTTCTCTAACCCGTGGTTTCGTAGTTGACCGTCACCGCCCTTCTCAAAAAGCACCCTGTGTATAATATTTAGATAGATGTATTTATTGTATCACGTTGGTTACAATTATAGGTCTTAAATTAAGATTAGATCCGATTATGACCCCACTGGGGCGCTACAATATTATTGCCTTTAAGTCAACTTTTTAGTAGGTACATTCATAAAAGCGTCTGAAAAGATTATGACTACTTTAAATCTACACAATGAAGGAATTTCGGGGCAAGCAGTGTTTACCTATTATAATTATTATAAACCAATAATAATTGGTTTCTCATGTAGCAAAAAATTCTCCCCCTATCTTATAAAAAGTTAGCGTTGACATTAAGTCACAATTACTTATGGTAATCAAGACATCAAGTCTGTGCTATCTTTTTATATGATAGACCGTCTATGTTAAACTAGCATGTAATCACGAAGAAGCTGTTGGAATGTTATTTCCCGATATTTCGGCACAGTTTCATGCGCCGGTGTTTACCTAAATATCGGGAAATAATCAAACTCACAAATCATGGTACCTAAATATCCCGTTTATAAAGAAAACTACACACAATATTTAAAGCCTACAAACAAATCATGGTAAATATGTTTAAGTATAACGAAAACTTTGTTCAAAACCGTGTCTGTCAAACAAAATCGTTTGACTACTACTTTTCAAAGTGTAGGTACCTATCCATAGGTAAATAGTAAAACCTCATTTTAGTATCCTATCTACGTTATAGCGTATAATAATTACTATTTGACAAGTCTGTTTAGGACTTTAGACTAACGAGAGTTACCGTGGAGAATTTAATAGTATTACCGTTTAGCAGAACAATGAGGGAATGGTCGGAATGGACGGTTGATTGACGTTGCCGCGGGCGCGGTCAGGTGCAGGCTAGGCGGGAGAGTTTAATTTGTAGGCAACACTGAATTTGAAAATCGAATCATTTTGGTACGAAGTATAGATAGGCGCAGCATATAGATAAAAAATAATACCTACGGACTTTTACAATAAATTTAAAAAATAATATTTTAAATTTTTTTTGAAGATCTAATACTTATACAAATAAAATAATATATAATTATAATATAGAGAGAAATATGGAAAGGTTTTGGGAGAGGCCTTTGGCCAGCAGTGGGCAAGGATATTATTTTGTACAATCATATAATACCTAAGTACTTATACAATATGGGCTCCTGGGTTACTAAACTAATAAATAAATAATTCTGAACAATCCACACAACATCATCTAGCCCCAAGCTAAGCAGAGCTTGTGTTATGGGTACTAGAATACTGACATACTTAATACGATACATTACATAAATATATATTTTTTATTATACTTACCTATAAAATACCCAGAACAGCCGGTATAAATATTTGTAGATCGTACAAACATTTATCCCAAGACGGTAGTCTTTTTATAAGATAGGGTAGTTAAGAATTAAATACGATTTCAAAGGGTTATACTTTACGATGTATTGATAAGCCCACCTGTGGGGTCGTAAGTTACTATACAATAAAAATGATACAATGTTTAAATATTTTGTCATGATTTTACACGTCATTAGCTAATATATTGATTTATTGGAAAGGTAAAATATTAATAATAATTATCCAATTTTGTTAATATTAAAATTTATAATATAAAAGGACTGCGATGAATTGCCCAAAACAAACTATACTTTGTAGTTAAAGTATACTCGAAGAAATCTATAGGTACCTACATAAACCCCCTATCTTATATAAAGTTAGTGTTGACTTTATGTCGTCATTACGTATGGTAATCAATACATCAAGTCTGCGCTAACTTTTTATAAGATAGACCGTAAGTAGTAATACTAAGATTACTTCTACGAGTATAGATTTACTATAAAAATGAATCATGACATAATTTTACGGTAGGCACGGTAGACATTTTTCCAATACTGTGATGTTATATTGATTGAAATACATTATAATATCAAGTGTCCTTACTTTATATTATATGTTAAAATATAATGTGTTTTTAGTGTGTACTTTAAAGTTGTATAAGTTTTCTAAGAATTGGTTTAGTTTTTAGACGTTCAAACAAACATAGATACAGTCAAAAAGTTTTTTTGCTTTTGTTAAATTTCATAATGGTATTAAGTATTAGACAAATCAGTGGTAATGTATTTTCTATCTATGTACCTAGATAGAAAGATAGAAAACTTTGTATTGTACAAACAATAAGGAAATATCAGAATAAAAAAAATAACAGTATGTGTCAAGTACAATCGGCGGCCTTTTATGAGCGATCTTTTCCAGACAACCCTTGGATGGTCTAGATTTAAATTAACACAATAGTGTACCTACGTTTCTCATAACAATCGATTTGTCTATCTACATTACACAAATAAAAGTTTTAATCAAATAAATAAATAATGCAGGACAATCCACACAAAATCATCTAGACCCAAGCTAAGCAGAGCTTGTGTTATGGGTACATATGAAATACCCAGAGCTCCCGGAATAAATATTTGCAGATCGTACAAACATTTATCCCAAGGCGGGAATCGAACCCGCAACCTTCGCCCGCCGCGCCACATCGGTCGTCAAAAATAAACCCGGGTGTATGCGTCAGTGTTATCAATTTGGAGTTTTCAAAGCCTAAGGGTAGGTACGTCATAATCTGGCGTTAGATGATTGACTTTCCCGCCAGTTTCGTTGAAAAATTCAAACTTTGACGTTCTATCCGAGAGTTTATTTTTTGTTTTTGTGTTTCTGCGTTTGACGGCGCGGCGGCGCAAAATGGCAACGTTATTCTACCAAAGTTCTTTCTGTGGGCTAGATAGAGTTGTATAGGGTGTAAAATTTAAATAATTATATTTATCCCAAACTAAGCAATGCTATATGACATAGATCGCTGATAAACTATTAAGATATCTTTTGGTTCAAACGCAGTATACCTAAAGACAGAACAAAAGTCAATGTAAGTATATATATATTATTTAATGTAAGTATATATTATTCATTAATAGGTACTTAATTAATTTGTTTACTTGGTGGGAATCGAACTCTCTCACATCATGGACGGTAGAGCTAATACCAACTATTAACCCCTACCGTTTGCATCTTATTCTTAATATTAATTAAATTTAAATTTTATATCCCATACATTGAGTGTCATCGGGTTTTTTTTAAGCTAAACATTTCTAAACGATTTACTTAAGCAAAAAAAAACAAGCCCGTTCGAAAAAAGTTTATGTGCCGAAATAATTGTTGATTAGGACATCAAAAACCGGTTTTATAACGATCTCGCACACAATTTGTAAACATTAGCTTCTTTTAAGATCAACTGTAGCATAAAAATACTCAAATCTACCATTATTTATGGTTTACAGGCGCGAACGAATGACTTTTAACAGAAACATTCATTAATAAAACGTATAAAAACCTTTTTTGTCGTCAAAACATCGATAAATTATCTGACAATTGAATTGGCGCGTTTTTTAATGTCAAATTAGGCCGCCATTTCTGTTCGATTGTCAAATTGTCTATTGTGCTGTTGTTAGGATGCGTTCACGCGATGATTTCTTTTTTTTAATAAGAAGGGGTGACGAGAGGGCCTGTTTATAATGGGGTTTAGATGTTTTATAGTTTTTTAGTGTCTATTTGAGATTGTGTGTGGCCTATTCATGTTTGATCTTGGATTTAAGGTGTATTTGTGCTGTAATCCTCGTAGGAATGTAATAGATATTTATTATTGTATCTACCTTTTTTAGTTTTTTGCGTTGGCGTGTGAACCTGTTAAACGACCTCTTTTCATTTTTATCGTCCATGACCACCCAAATTGGTTATGGTGTACCTGATACTACTCTTCTATGGCCTCTGTCTTATTGTTGTATACACACACCGCTAAAAATATATGTATAGATAGAGGGTGTTTTTTCTTATCAACAATAGAACATTACTTTATTCACAAACAAACGACTATAACAGTATTTACAAAATGTAAGTACATAGGAATATATAAAATACTTACAAATAAATAGTTGAGCTATCTACAGACCGTTGCAAACGATCTATAGATAGCTCAACTGATCCAAATCAGTACCAATCGGAAGCGTATCAACAATATAATTTAGTTGAATAATGTACGTACATTGCTTTAATCATTGGGGTCGTCTTATAACTATTTTTACGACTTTTCTGTAACGCTCGTGTTTTCGGACTTGGCTATCATCACACTTCTCAATAAACCTCCGTAAGTTTAAACCTAAAAGTAAAAAAAAAGTAAAAATTGTTTTATTGACAAAATTATTTTGTACCAGAATAATATGAATCCATAGGCTCCTGTGCTAGTTATAAAAACTGTGTTACAGGAGCCATAATTACCTAGTTGCTTACCAAAATTGGTTACTAATATTTTACGTAATCTTTTTTTTTTTTTATGCTTAATAGGCTAACGCTTGGCCGCAATCACATCTGATGTTAAATGATGATGCGGCCTACGGTGTAACGCATTAATATGCTGCATTTTTTAAATTAAGATAATCCTGCTTCAGAAATGAAACAAGTTTAAGTAAATATCTGCCAAAAAGCCCACTAGTAGGCAAAATAGGCAGAAATAGGCAAAATAGGCAGAAAAAGGTAAAATAGGCAGAAATAGGCAAACGTTCACAACGCGCCGTCAATGCCTCATCCAGTAAACTGCGTCATTCATCAATACACAATACCACTACACGTGTGGTACACGCATACATGTGTAGTAGTGTGGTGTTTACACGCTCTTCAACGCCAGGGACTGGATTTAGAATTAAAGTTCATCGTAAAAAGTTTGATTCGCTTATCATTATACCCCTATTTTATAAAAAGTTAGCGTTGACTTTATATCATCATACATCAATACATCAAGTCTGCGCTAACTTTTTATAATTAGACCGTATTTATATTTGAGTTATTATTATTAGAATTGACAGGCGTCATAGCTCCGTTATTAGTAGCTCTACTTTCTATGCTGTGTCGTGAGTTCGATTTCAACCCAGAACAAATGTTTGTGTGATGAACAGCGATGTATTAAATACACTACGCGTCAACATCAGCTTTACTATCGAGGGTTGTGCCGTTAAAGCACAGTGTGTCTTAAATACGTTACGTATACGATTGTCACATAATATATTCGTGCTTACCCCCAGGACTCGTGAGTTGGCTGATATTTATTGATGCTTAGCCCCCTGAATGCGGCTCTGAGTTCCACTTAAATTCAGTTCGAATTACGCTCGCAAACATTGTACATTTGATACATTACATTTCGGATTTGTGTACTCAACTTAAAGCAAACAGGTTTACTTCTATGTAACTATCTATACTTACTATTATAAAAGTTTAGGAACCAAAAATTGCGGGTATTTAGTCTGTTGATAAATTTACTAAGTCTGTTGATAAATTTACTAAGTCTGTTGATAAATTTACTAAGTCTGTTGATAAATTTACTAAGTCTGTTGATAAATTTACTAAGTCTGTTGATAAATTTAGAAGTTGGCCCACTTTTTAGTAGCAGGTTGTTTCTCATAGGATTACAATTTACAAATATTCAATCAAGTATTAAAATTAGAAATTAAAATACTTACTTACTTACCTATTAGTTTTAGTAATAATTGAGTGCAAACTTTGACCAATAATGTGGCCGTTTATTGTGAAAAATAATAGTGAAGTAAGTAATTAAAATGAACAAGTTGTGGAAAAAAATAATCCCAAGTAAAACAAAGCTGATACAGCAATTTCTCAAAAAAAAAGATTTATTTTTGAGAGTGTCAAACTATGTACTTACATGATTATTTGTTAGACTTTATATTACGAAATGCGGGAAGAGAGCGGCCTCTTCGTTACATCCCGAGAAGCTCCCTTTAGCTTAATAAATTGCATGTGCAAAAAAAAAGAATTTCGTTCAAAAACAGCAACATTATACAATGCACATAGCTGACCCCGCTTGTTTGCTAAACCACTTTGCCCGGCTCGGGTTTCGTTTCTTGTAAATATAACTAAATGGTGTTTGTTTGGCTGAGAGGATCTCTAATTATCTTGACCACTTTATATTAATTGATTCTGAAATACTTATTCGATTATATTATGTTTATGTTTATAAATATTTCGCTTGATTGTCATATTTCGATAGAAATCCGGTTGGTGTTCAAAGTTTTTGAGTTAAAATTCTTGAACAGAACTTTTGGTCTTATTTCAGGAAATTAGCAAGTGATGATGCCGGTATTCTACCAAAAGTATACACGGGAAAAGTTAGATCACAATTTTATAAACAAAATTCGCCCCAAACAAGAATCTGTAGTAAAAAAACTTAACAAATCAAACGATGTAAGATCAAATAAAAAGCGATTATCAAACATATGAATACGATCGATGGCCGCCAGATGTCGCGGCACGCGCGCGGCACGCGTTCCCGCCAAAACTAACGTCACGAACAGCCGCCATCTTTAAAAGTAAACGGTCGAAAATTTCTTAGCTTAGGGCGATAACAATAATTTTATTTAGTCGTTTATTTAGTGATTTTGTAAGTGGTTTTTATGAATAATTGGGCTTTATTTTACGTATATATATAGTATATATACGTAAAATAAAGCCGTACAGTTTTCTTATGATTTAAAGTAGTTTGTGACGTCATTGTGTCATTGTGATGATGTAACCCACCATCATAAAAAAAAAAACATTAATGAGATTGTATTATTATGAAATTCATTCTTTACTGGTAAATAAAACACTCGTTGAAACTAAGTAATTATCTACACACTACGTTCATAAATTAAATAAAAATTACTCCAAAATCACAACCCCAAATAAAACAAAACTAATTAACCTAAACTTTTAACTACCCTCATTTTCGTCCCGTCTATCTCGCTCGCTATACTTCGTTTCATCTCTCTGTCTTGTTCGCACTCCATATTTTGTGCATACCGTGTCTATGTGTCTCGCTCGCACGCCATATGCCGGCCGCGTGTATGGCACGTGTGGGTTTATTCCGCTGTTGTGCCTGTATTTTATTTATCAGATTAATTTTATTGTCATCGACATTGTCATGCTTCATTTGGACAGCACTTGGAGCTAGCTTGTCTTCGTTTGATTCCTGTACAACAAGATTTTTCGATGCGACGATCTGCAGAATGTACCTAGTTAAATCGAAGACCGGGCTCAGTGACGCGTCTTGAGAGACCATCAGTCCAGCTGTGGACTGATGTAGGTTGATGGGGATTAAGGATTTTTATCTCGCACCGAATCGCAACAACATACGAAATGTGCTTTTTAACATATAATAATATTGTGTCTTTGAAATCTTTAAATGGAAAACACTAAGTACTTACGTGCTGTATTAGCAATGTACCCCAAGTAATTGGTGGCGCTCGGCGATTGCGTCTCTGCGATCCGTGTGTGCACAAACTCGTACTGGGGGTACTGGTTCCTACAACTCAGTTGCTCTACCTTCCATGTTTGGGTAGCTATGTTTCACCGTGAATAGGTAACAAATGAATACATACCTAGTTATGTTTATTACCCATGCACTAACAATGTTTGTTGTCAATAATTGACGACCGATGTGGCGCGGTGGGCGAAGCTATGTATTGTATTGTATTATGTATGTCAGTCTTTTAGTACCCATAACACAAGCTCTGCTTAGCTTGGGGCTAGATGATGTTGTGTGGATTGTCCAGCATTATTATTTATTTATTTATATATTTATATATTCCCCTTCCGCCCGGACCTCGGTTACGAGTTGACGTGTTACCTGTCCCTTAGCAATTTTATTTTTAAAGTAAATTAAAATGTTTACCAAATAAATACGTTTCAAATATTCGGAGTTCATGAAGTGCAAAGAGCTCGCTGAGTGACAAAGTGCAGACGCCACAGAACGTGAAATAGTAGCTACGGGACGACTCTCCAATCGCCCCGCGCTCCGTCTTGGCCGCTCGCTACCGAAGCCGTGAGTCACCAAACACGTTCCTGAACACACGTAACCGCTTGACGTTGACGAGTACTACGGGTTTGTAAACTCCTCGCTTTTATAGCTGCCTGGTACTTCGGCATAGAACACGAGAATTTGCACACATTGCGCGCGAAAGCTTGCAGGGAGTTGCTATTTAATTTCGAACAGGCGGAGCATAATTTTACACCTTGCTCAGATAAATCCCAAAGTACAGCTTTTTGCGTTGCTCTTTCTTTTCTGTTTTTTGGTTAGAAATGAGTATGCTACGCACACCGGAAAAGGCTGGGTCAGACTCGGACCTCTACAAGAAGAACGAGAAGACCCACGGGCCGCTACTTCAAACTAGAAAACGTCGCAAAGGTGAAGCTCACGCTATATGCACGTCCGACGATGCGGTTTCGCCACTAGAGGAGAAGCTGATAAGAATGTTTAGCGACCTAAGAGATAATATTGACAGCAAGTTTGTCAAAATTGAAGCTAAATTATCAACCATTCAAAAAAATACTGGAGATATTGAAAAATCTATGGAATTTCTTGCAGACAGGTTTGAAGACATCGTCCTGAGAGTCGATTCTCTAGATAAACTTGTGAAAGAGAAACAAACTCAAATCAATTATCTAGAGGAAAAAATAGAAGACATGCAGCGAAATGCTCGAAGCTCAACTCTTGAAGTGAGAAACGTTCCAACCTCCACGAATGAAACCAAAGAACTGCTCTCGAGCTATTTAGTTGAGATGAGCAGTAGAGTTGGTGTCACTGTGGCGGCATCCGAGATTAAAGACGTGTTCAGGATCCCCGGAAAATCCGATACAAACAGGCCTATTATTGCCGAATTCACTACAACCCTGCAGAAGAATAAAATCGTTAAAGCAGTGAAAAGCTTTAATATCGCTAACAAAACCAGCAAGCTCAATGCATGTCACCTGGGGCTTAAGGGCCACAGCTCTCCGGTTTTTGTGGTTGAGCATCTAACTAGCAAGGCTAACCGCCTATACTACCTAGCGCGGGAACTTTTGAGGGCTGGCCAGTTCAAGTACTGCTGGACATCAAACGGAAAAGTCTTCCTAAGAAAAACGGATGGTTCACCCATCATTCTGGTAAAATGTGAAGAGCAGCTTGCTGCATTTAAACCTTTAAACTAGATAGTAAACTAGGAATGTTTGAATTGTTTTTTAACTTACCGCACTTCTATTATTTTATTTGCATGCATTTTATAATTATTGCCTTTGTTTTTTGTGTTCTTCAGTGTTACGAATTTATTTTTAAAAATGTTCAAAATATTTTAAAGTTATCGAATTTTATATTATATTTTACACGTGATTCTTTATATCAATTTACAATTTGCAACCTGTTTTTAAGCCATATTAAGACTCGGTCGTTTTTTACCACACTCATACTTATTTATACATCTGCTAATGACCAAAGCTATACCCATAAACTTTCAAATCACCATCAGAATATTGACATTGTTTTCTTTTACTCCTCCAATAATGGATAACGAAATTTACCAACAAGTGGACGATCTTAGTGTTGCTACCTCATATGAATGCTCCCCAGCAGAATGTTCTGATATTATCTCAAAACATAATACGCACTTAAAAGTAATCACGCAAAACATAAGAAGTATTTACAAAAATTTTGACGCCTTTGTTATTCTTTTATCCACTCTTAAATCTATTGACTGTGATTTGATCATTCTGACTGAGTGTCATCTATCAAGGGATAAACCAATACCTACGCTTCCTAACTACAACTCTTTCTCATCAACAACTTTCTCCAACAAAAACGATGGCATTGTTGTCTATAGTAAGCTTACCTTGTCATGTGAGATTTCAGAACTTTCTTTTAACGAAGCTACCTGTGTCTTGGTCAAGATTGAAAAACACACATCCATTATTGCCCTATACAGGTCTCCATCTTATCGAAATATCAACCCGTTCATTACATCCCTAGAAACTATACTTTCATCCCTATCTAGTTTTAAAAACGGAATAATCATGGGCGATATCAACATAGATATCAAGGAAAATAATTCCGACCCCATGAGCGCTGATTACCTGAATTTGACCTCAGAATTTGGATACCTTCCAGCAAATACGTTTCCAACTCGCTACGGAAACTGTTTGGACCATGCCCTTCTCAGATCAAAAAATATAGCGGTCTCTTTTGTTTTACAGACTGCAATTACCGACCATTTACCGGTACTATTATGTCTCTCTTTAAATGCAGTCAACTCCAATCCCCAGAAATTCTTCTCAAAAATTAACTACAAAGTAGTCATTAACTCATTATCTACCAATTCTTCCATAATAGATATCTTGAGCATGTCAGATCCAAACAGAGCTGCTGACGCACTTGTGAGTGCCCTGAAAATGAGCATTACCCTAGGATCCATTCATAGACCTATTCCTTGTCGACAACGTATTTCCAAGCCATGGATAACCCCAGGATTACTAAGGTGTATCCGCCATCGGGATAGCATGCACAAAAAAGTGAGAAAATACCCTAATGATTTATCACTGTCTAAAATCTATCGTAGGTACCGCAACTATTGTAACAACTTGCTTAAAAAACTAAAAATTACTTACGAACGCTCTGAGCTAGAAAAAGCAGCTGGTGATTCTAAAAAAACTTGGAAAGTTATTAAACGAATTACAAACATGACAAAAAATAAATCACAACCAACCGAGCTTATAAAATCTGAACCCCACCAAACAATTAACGTCATAAACTCATACTTCGCAAATGTTGGCAAATCTTTGGCAGAACATATTTCAAAGCAAGTTGATACCAATGCAATATCGTGTGATATCAAACAGCAAACCCATGTTAGATCTTTTGTCCTTATTGGAGTAACTCAAGAGGAAGTTGAGCAAACAATACTTGGTCTCAAGAAACACAGTGCCCCTGGATGGGATGGGGTTACTTCTGGGTTGCTAGTAATGGCAAGAAACATAATTGTACCTGCCTTAACTCATATTATTAATCTGTCCTTCGAAACAGGTATATTTCCCGCAGCCTTTAAGAAATCATTGATCCACCCCATACACAAAGATGGGTTAAGGGACAGTGTCCAAAACTACAGGCCTATCTCCATTCTTTCTTCTCTCTCGAAAGTTATTGAAAAGTTGCTGAATAAGAGACTTATGAAGTACCTAGAAACTGAAAACTTACTTTCCGATACACAGTACGGCTTTAGAGCAAATAAGTCCACCGAACAGGCGGTAGCAGGCCTTTCTGATTTAATTGTCAATAACCTTGATAATCACAAAAAATGTATTGCTCTGTTCCTAGATATGGCGAAGGCATTTGACACTGTTTCGATACCCATCCTTTTGAACAAACTTGAAAACATTGGAATTAGAGGTATTTCGCTTCAACTATTTCACAGTTATTTAACTGGAAGAACCCAAAGTGTCCGTATTGATGACTATGTAAGCAACGAAGAGTCAGTCTGCTATGGCGTTCCGCAAGGCAGTATTTTAGGCCCAACTCTTTTCATCGTATTCATCAACGAGCTATGTCTCTACACTCCCCAAAACGGCAAAATTTTCACCTTCGCCGATGATACAGCACTAGTCTTTGAAGGAGATACTTGGGATCAAACCCAGAGTTACGCCGAAATCGGTCTCAGCAACGTACTCTCCTGGCTGAATAAAAACTCCTTAACCCTAAATCTTAAAAAAACTAAATTCATCCCTTTCTCTATTCTTAAAAATAACTTACCTCTACTTAATATTAAGGCACACATTTGCGGCTTTCCTCTAAACAGTACTGTATGTTCATGTCCTCACTTAGACCAAGTATATTCCATTAAATACCTTGGCATCTTTATTGACAGTCAGTTAAACTGGATTCCCCAAATAGAGGCTATTACGGCACGGACTCGCAAACTTATTTGGGTTTTTAAAAATCTCCGGCATGTCGCCGACTTCCACCTGTTAAAAATAGTTTACTTCGCATTAGCGCAATCCATTTTAAGCTATTGTGTCTCAGTCTGGGGTAGTGCATGTAAATCACATTTAATTAAAGCGGAAAGAGCGCAACGATCTGTGTTAAAGGTTATGACCTTCAAGCCTTTTCGCTATAGTACTACCGCCCTTTATTCAGAATGCCAACTCCTATCAGTTCGAAAATTATTTATTTGCCAATGCATCGTTGCATACCATCGAACAGTTAGCTTTGAATCCGCCGATGGAACTTCAGTGCGTTCTTTTAAAGTTAGTTTATTTAAATGTAACACATCTTTTGCACGTCAAAATGGTTTTTACATGAAATTACATCTTTATAAAAAGATTAACAAAACATTAAATCTCTATCTCTTAACTAGTTATAAATGTAAGAAAACACTAAAAGAATGGCTTCTACAACTAGACTATGAGCAAACGGAGTCATTACTAATGGCGCTTAAGTAAATAAGTATAATAAATATGTATATCTAGTTATCTCTCACACACACATTACAACAGTACAACGCGATGTACCTACCTACCTAATCTAAAAATAATTATCCAAACGAGTGAATCACGTTTATATATTAAAATATAGTACATTACATATATATATAGATATTGTTTCCAAACCACCATGTTTAAATAAAATTTAATAAATTGTAATTAATTAGAAGAATGAATATTTAATTTAATTTAATCAGAATAATCTTATGTCTTGCTTTTCTCGAATGTATAACTTTTTAGTTTTTAAATTATAATATTATACGCTATAAAAGCAATTAACATAGCTTTAACTTTTATGTATCCATGTATTCAACTAATTCCGGCGGAGGGCATTGGTACTCCATATCACAGGATATTCCTAGTTTGGGTACCAATGTTTTCCAATCTGCATCTTCCGCAGAGATACAGTATTGTTCATTAACTAATGAATGTATGATGTTTGTTGTTGATTAAATAAATTTCATTTCAAATAAATTTCATTTCAAATTTCATTTCAAATTTCATTTCAAATTTCAAATTGTTGGTTTTGTAACGATGTTCCTTATCGCGTGTTGTGAAAGGAGGCTAGACGAGAAAACGTTCTTACGTAAAGTTGTAACACTTTACACTAATTAATCGAAAGGAACTTTTCGGGTGTCCCTTGACACCTCTCAAGATTTTAATGTTTTGTTGATAAATGAGCCACAGACAATGCTTCACCTTTCTTGCCCAGAGTGCACTACCACCTGCACGAAAGATCTACGCGATGGCACGAATAGCGCCATCGATGTAGCTAGATTCTGGGCAAAACAAATTTTAAAAAAAAACCACCGACACGAAGAATAAGAATGTTTTCTTCTAATTCTTCAGGAATCTGCTTATGTTTTGAAGGTAAATAAAAATTCCTCTAAATCGCATTTATTTTTGAACAAGAGGGTTCTGAATAATAAGGGCTCAATAATAGGATTCCGTAAGCTGTCAGTTGCAATCGCTATCTATTTGAATGTGGTATCTTTGAAGTCATGTGGGGTATTTTTATTGATTTTATCGTGTATTTCCAATGTTGTAAAAACTTTTTCTGTTGTCTATTACGAACTCTTTAACAAAGAACATTATTTTCTTTATTCAGTAGGTATATTTAGTATTTTTATTGTCACCGTTATGTATATATCTAGGTCTTAATAGTACTCACATAATGAACCCAAGTTTGGGTGTAGCAATAATTATAATTATGTAGGTATATGTAATTAGTAAAAGCACATGAATCGCTTAGAATCGTGTAGGTACATGTGTTGAAAGTCGTAACAAAGTATGTACTTACTGGAAAGTTTTTCTAGAAAGATCAAATTGAAAATATTAATTAATTTGAAGGGAAAAAAATTATTTTTTATTGTAGTTTGTACCGTTTTGATCTTTCAAAACGGTCCAAACCGGGTCGTAAGTGGCACTGGAACTAGATTGACAATAATAATTCTTTGCAAGAAACATTTTAATTCTTTGCAAGAAAGATCTTGCAAAGAAAATTCACAATTATTTCTTCTTCTTCTTCTTGCCCTTATCCCACTAGGTGGGGCCACATGTTCTCTTCTTCCACTCTCTCTTATCATCCGTGATCTCAGAATTCATTTCTTTCACATGCATATCGTTTTTCACACAATCAAAATTGAAAAAATCTTTTATTATTGCATAGATAACAAAATAACATTAAAGTTCCAAGATGTTTCTACAACTTGACATCTATCCGGTCAATTTAAATAATAAATAAATAAATAATGTTGTCCTTATTAAAGAGGTTTTCATACAAACATTATAATTTTCATCATTTTGTATTAAAAAAATGTTGAAAAGTTGATATAGTTTGCAGTGAATTTCCGTAAAAGGTGTCGCAAAACAAATGGATCAATAAAGGTGTCGTGGTCGCCAGAAGCGGTAAATAAACACCGAATAGTACCCCAAGTACGAGTTTGGATCGCAGAGACGCGATCGCCGAGCGCCACCGATTTTGTATGGAGATCCAAGCAGCGCCCCTAGCAGATTTCTTGAGAAGCTTGGATCTCCATACAAAATCGGTGGCGCTCGGCGATCGCGTCTCTGCGATCCGTGTGTGCACAAACTCGTACTTGGGGTACAGTACCCCAAGTACCCGATTTTGTATGGAGATCTAAGCTTCTCAAGAAATCTGCTAGTGGCGCTGAGCTAGATTTTCATACAAACTCGGTGGCGCTCGGCGATCGCGTCTCTGCGATCCGTGTGTGCACTAACTCGTACTAAGGGTACAGAACTGTCCATGACGTGTGCTCCTATTTATGTGGCACGCCTACTGCACGCTTTCACACTTTTAACAGAAAAAGGTGGCGGTAACCTCACTTTGCACAATAAAAAAAAAGTATGTCAGTCTTAGCTAGATGATGTTGTGTGGATTGACCAGCATTATTTATTTATTTATTTCTGAATGCCCTACAACTTTTATTTCACAAACTTACGACTTTTACAGATTTAACGTGTACATATCCTACATACAGTTCATATTATAAACGCGAATGGATGTATGGATGTATGTTTGTTTCTCTTTCTCGCAAAAACGACTGAATGGATTTTAATGAAACTTTACAATAATGTAGTTTATACATCAGAATACCATATAGGCTATTAATAAGAACAAATATACATACTTTCGCATTTATAGTATTAGTAGGTCTAGTAGGATATTATATTATTAATTTTCGTAGCAATACCAGTGCGTTGAAATCTTTTGTTAAGAAATACGTTAAATAGTTTTATCTCCTTTTAAATAAGACTTTTATAGTGATGTTATTAGCTAATTTTGTTTTAAACATCTTAATTAATGTTACTATCTATAGTTGTAATTTATTTAACTATCGTCGATTAAAATAAATATTAATGAAATCACACAACGATTGAGACGATGGCTCAATCTAAGCCAAAATGTATTATGGGAACTAGATTGCTGATAGAATACTTATTACTTTTATACAATACACATTGTAAATTGTAACACCAAGAATAGAACATAGGTACATCAGTGTTCACCACATAAACGTTTGTTCTCGGTGGGATCGAACCCACGACCCACAACATGGAAGGTAGAGCTACTATCAACTTAGTTGTGTTGTGACGCCTATCAAAAATAATGGGATAGCAAAAATTCTACTAGAAATTACATAGTTTGAAAAAATATTGTAAGTAAATAATTGTTGGATGGAACTTTAATTAAAACAATAAATTTATTTTGACTGTAATTTTTATTTTCACATCGAATTTACTTATACACTGTAAATGTTTAATTACTTTAATATAACTTAAGTCATGATCATATTAATATTAAAAACTGAGATCGCTTAAAATTAACTATATTATTTACATAGTGCTTATATTAATATATTTTACAAGTGGATTCGTGAATTATATTAAAGTTTTTAATATTCTAAAACTGAAGGTTTTGTTAATATTGGTTTAAAGATATTTAAAGTGATTGTAATATTATTCGATTATATTATGAGTTTTTTATTATAATTAAGTATATGTACTTAATGTTTATTATATTTAACTGTCAGAATCAAAGTTAATTATGTAGGCATTTATTGACATAACTTATATTTAAGTTAAGTTTCTGTCAAAAATGTGAATTATGTAGCGCTATTGTTCTATAAGTCAAGAGTATTGTAATTTTTTAAATATACTGATTAAATATTTAAATTACAAAATCTTATAATTAACTTACGGCACCTACAAGTAGGTACATACATTAAATTACTAGTGAGGTAACATAATTGATTAATATAAATAAAAAGTTTTATAAAATGTGTTAAGATTTTTGTTTTCTAATATACTTGTACAGACCTACGTAATGTAAAAATAAAGGCTTTCAGACCAGACAAGTAAATAAATATCATGCGGAATCTTCTTCGTATATCGTAGTCTGAACACACCTTTGTTTTTGCCAACAACATTTCTACATGCTTGAAACACAATCTATATTACTTATATAAAAATGAAACCCGTTTTCCGTTGTCACGACATAGCATGAAAACGGCTTGACCGATTTGGCAGATTTTTTTTGTAGTTTCCTAATACTCTGTACAAGGTACTTACGTAAAAAAAAATTAAGAAAATCTCTCAGAAAAAAAAACTCTCTAATGCTGGGGCCACACTAGCGGGCTACGGCGAATATTCGTGTTAACGCGATGTATGTGGCCGGGTACATCGTGTCATCGCTTAGTATATCGCCTTTATCCGAACACGATGTTTTTGTCGCGCCAACACGATACGAATATTCGCCCGCTAATGTAGCCGAAGCATAAGGCGGTACGAAGTTCGCCGGGACTGCTAGTGTTTTATACAAATTGTATTTATACTTCTCTAGGATTAGACATTACAACTCGACTCAACTCTAGTCTAATTTTACAGATTAAGAATCATTTTGTTTCTATAATCCTTACAAATTATCTCTCATTATGCTTGAATATCATTATTTTACGGAATGGTATTAAAAAAAACAACAATTTTATTATAACCCTACTTTTCACGTTACGTTGATTTCTTCGTCAGAAGCGCTGGCGTCGCTGTCAAAATCCTCAGGCTCTTCCATATTTGAAAATTCACGCGGGAAAGTCGCTATTTTATCTTCGTATCTGTAATCTGTACCGTATTTTTTCAGTTCCTCATTTTGCTCGTCGTTTTGTGACAGTGGTGACAGTTTAGGCTTGTCAGCTTCGGCGTCTGAGAGGTCAGGGTGAGGGTTGTTTTTGTTAGGCAGTGTTTGTTCTCTAGAGCCACCAGAGGCAAGGAGTTCTCGCTCTTTAGAGTTCCGCCATTTCATACGTCGGTTTTGGAACCAGATTTTAACCTGTGAATGAAGAAAAGATTTTGAGAAATACAGTGAATTTTGAAAATGTAGGAGAATAAGACCTCTTTTCGATCAATGAAAAATTCCTACTAAAGAGGATTTACTTTGAATGGAATATACACAAAATATTTCTTATAGAAATTACTGGGCTATAATTTTTAATGAAATGAAACGTTGAAATTTTCTTTAATATTTTTTGATAAATTTCAATCTTATGCTTGAGTAACTCAGACTCATAACAGAATAAAAAAGGTAGGTTAGTATTTTTGTGGAACGTTGAATAAAACGCACACGCGTGGCGGTCAAATGTCACACGTAGGTGACGTAGGTTTTTTTTTCTAAACCCCAGGCAAACAACACCCTCGCATTCAACCAGCCACGCCTCTCACCATCAATACAGCACGTCAGAAACACAATGGCGCAAATACTGCTATTTTAACGAAAAAATACATTTTACCGTAAAATATTAACGAAAATGTGGAAACGATGATATAATAAAAGCTAATGTGTGGAGTATTGATGACAATGATGAATGATTATTGCGATTTTTTGTGATTCAAAAACAGTTGGGATATTTTTTAGTGGCGGTTCGTTTTTGACAAAACGTTGTGATAAATATGACAAGTCTTTACTAAAATCTGCACGGTAGTGTCAGTAAGTAATTATTATTTTTAAATAATAACCACCTACTTCTAAAATAAGATACTTACAAAAATATTTGCTTTATTGTCACTAACATTTTTTAAAAACACCGACGGAAACGGAATTGCAATAAAAAAATTAGAAATCTGTCAATTCACGCCTTCGCAAACTGTCACACACAATGCCAGAATAATGACAAATCATTTATATTATTCGTACCTATTCTATTGAATTTTTTTGTCACAGATTTGTGGTTTGATCGCTCGACTCCAAAAATTTTATCGGATCTCGCTCAAAAGTCTAAATATCAGAAAAAAATCAGAAATTTTCTTGATAAACTACAATTTCCATTATTATTTTTTTTCACTAAATATGTGAATTATGCTTCATTATACTTATGCTTCATTATAAACTCCTCGTCATTATATTATTGATCAGATAAATGCTTGTAACATAAGTTTTGGACTCCCCCACGCCACGATATAATCCGTATAATAACATTATTCCGAATAATTTGTAATAAAACTGAATATGTCAAAAAGTAATTAATTCTCAGCCGGCGCACCCCTGTCTTGTAGAGATGGGACAGTAGTCGATAATAATACGTTAACGATAAATGTGGCTTTCTATTGGTGAAATAATCCTTAAAATCGGTTCAGTAGATCCCGATTACCCCTTACAATTTAACAAACACACAAACTTTACTTCTAATATTAGTATAGATAAATTTAACTACATACTTATAAAATTGGAAGGATGGCCTGAACGCCCAAGAGAGGGATTGGTAGAGTGTCGCCAAAGACCGGTATGACAGAAGGTTATGGGGGAGACCTTTGCCCAGCAGTGGGACAGTACAGGTTGAAAAAAAAGGTTATAATAAATAAATTCTCATTACGATAATATACACTAACCTGAAACATGACATGAAAAAGCGCTTAACATTATAAAATCTTTATTCTCTATTTACAAAAAAATATGGCTGCAATAAAAAGTGAATGCTATTTTTATCGATAACTTGGCTAAGTGTGACATCTCTATAAGGGTCCTGAGGCGTCATCTGTCGCTGGCATATCGTCGCCCTCGCAAGCCCGGACCGCGGCCCGGTCTGACACTTGTGTGCCTAGACGTCACTTTACACAAATATGACAGTTCACAATGTCAGATTACTTTTTTTTTTTTTTTTATTTATTTGCTCTTCCGAGCAGGCTAAAGTTTTAGAACCATACCGCCTAGTCTTACGTAAATGTTTTTCTCTTAAATTAGTTTATTTTCTTTATTATTTTATTTACAACGTCTTCCCGTTCACTTTACACTTCTATCTGACTATCCAGCATTCACTTTACACTTAGATATGTTTTTCCCGCCATCCCCAAGATGGCGGGAAGTCCACTTATTTTTCGTACGTTATGTTTCTCTCCTATGTTAACCCGTTTTCTTCAGTATTTCATGCATTCACTTCACAGTTATGTTTTTCTCGTAAGTTAGTTTGTTACAGTAAATGTTTTTCTCTTAAATTAGTTTATTTTCTTTATTATTTTATTTACAACGTCTTCCCGCCATCATGAAGATGGCGGGAATCCATGTCAGATTACATTTCTAATGTTGATAGTGTTGTAGTTATTATGATGTGATATAAAAAGGATCAGTGAATAGACTAATGGGCTTGATTTGAGTAGCTCTACCATGAGTTTTTACTATACTATATTATACTAAATACACCCGCTAGCGTCTGTAGTTAAAAAAATGTATGAAGATTTGTACAGCGCCTCTAGCGGATAGTTGGGTACTAAAATTCGTAATACATACTAATATTAAATATTAAATTTTACGTAAATTTTACGTAACTACTGTAGTAAAGTCAGGCGATTTTACTGTGACAACTCATGGTAGAGGTACTGATTACATTTCTAATGTTGATAGTGTTGTAGTTATTATGATGTGATACAAAAAGGATCGGTAAATAGACTAATGAGCTTGATTTCAGAAAGTAATTAAAAATTGATCTGGAAAAATGATCTAACGGCTGTTGAAAGTACGAAATGTTAACTCAAAAAAGTTAATCAGCCGGTTTACTACCTAATCATAAACACGGGAAAGGTTTTCTCAGAATGGTTTGTACTCAATATTCTGTTTCCTAAAAGTCACGAATTAAGTAAAATAAGCTTAAAATGTCACGAATCAAACGTTGCTTAATTAAACATAAATAAAATGTTTAAAAAAAATGACGTTCGATATTTAAAACTTTGAAAAACGATCACATTCACGGAACTTATGACATTTCAAAAAACGAACGAACAATCTATCATTGCGCCAATTGGTGACGGTGAATCGATGCTATTTGTCATATTGTTCGAAATTCTGATTTAAAAATGTTTTTTTTTATTTCGCGCTTTTTGTGTAGGCTTGAGTTTCGACAGCTAAGTAGCTAGGACAATCTTTAAAATAAAAATATTTTAAGCTATTGCATAGCTTCTATCGCCTTGAGCGTGGAGACCGAATCCAGAAATTCCATAACGAAATAACCTAACACTACGCATGCGTAATCCAGCAAAAAATGCTATGCAATAGCTTTACCGCGGCAATCTCCGAGTGCCACACGTCTTTTTTTACTCATCTTTACAAGTATCTAAGTAGATTATTTAATGTTTAAATTACTTATGTTACCAATCGAAATATAGCCTTACACCAATTCACATAACTTTATGGTAAATAAGTACATAAAATGTCAAAGTACAAACCGACACAATAACCTATTTTTGCAACAACCTCAACCTACTTAAAAAGAGAAATAATTTAAAAACGGAACCCTCCGCAAACTACGTCACTCGCCTTCCGAATATCAATTTATATTGACACGCGTGAAACGCGTATCGATAGATTGATATATCGAGTTAAAACGTCTTCATATCGATTAGCGAATGCTAATGATGTGACATCTGCTTCATCTGTCATGGGAATATAAAAAAAAAAACGTGGAACAAAATTAATATTCACGGGTATGTAAGAATAACGGCCGGTTTCTGGAAACCCAAATCACGATTGATCCGAGTTTGACACATAATAATTATTTGATTTTTTCGTTGATCATCGTTCGAAAAACCGGCCGTAAGAATAAGAAATTATTTATTTGACTAACACTTAACACTAACAAAACAGAAAAATTAAAAAATAAGTAAACTTAATGATAGAAAAATAAAATAAGTAATAATAAGTAAAACAATATAAAAAGAAGAAAGTAAATTTAATAATTGTGCCAGTGCTGTCAAATACCTAGGTCTAATATGACGGTATATCACACATGACGGTCTAATGCTAAACTAAGCAAAGCTTGTACTAACTCAAAAAGTACAGATCACATACAAACATATGTGGGACCTCTGAAGTATGAATCAAGTGATAATTAGCGAGTAATAGTAATAGCGTTACATTCATATCGAAAAAAAACCATCAAATGAGAACTGTTTTTAAAATAAATAAATAATGATAATAATGCTAGACAATCCTAGAGCTTGTGTTGTGGGTACTAGAAGACTGACATACTTAATACAATACATTAGGTACTTACATAGATAGATATTTTTTATTATACTTACTTAAGTACATATAAAATACCCAGAACACCCGAAATCAATATTTGCAGATCGTACAAACATTTATCCCAAGACGGGAATCGAACCCGCAACCTTCTGCGTCGCAGGCGGACCATCGCCCATCGCGCCACATCAGTCATCGAAATATTTCATGAAGTTGAAAAATCGAGTAAAAGTCTAGCAAAGAAGGTAGTAAAGTATAGTCCTTATATCTGAGGGAAGTTGAGTAAATGTAACAATCGTAAAACCATCGAAACTATGACGTATTTGTGATACACTGCGCGTCAACATCAGCTTTACTGTCGGAAGTTGCAGCGTTAGCGCGCAGTGTATCTTAAATACGTAACGATCGTCACATTTATTTCTGCTCAGCCCTCAGTCTCTTACTGAGGGAGTAGACAGTATAGGTATAATTTATACCTAGTTATAAACTATGACTAGACACGCGCTAAACGGTCAATATTAGACAATATTGGAGAACCTGCAAGATGACAGGCAAAATGCAGCAACTATTGTAACCTAATTTGTCATCAATTCAATTAAACTACTTCGTTACTACTACCAAATGAGAATTTGTATGAAAAACTCACTTAAACATTATAACTTAAACAATGTAGGTATAAGACATAAAATTATATTTTATGCTAGGTGTATTACTGTATAGTTTTTAAAAAACTAACGGCCGGTTTCTCGAACGATGATCAACAAAAAAATCAAATAATTACCATGAACTCGGATCAATCATGATTTGGGTTTCCAGAAACCGACCGTAAGTGTTGTTTGATATGAGAATACAATGTTGTCTATCGCGCAATTTAAGTTGCTCGTGTAGATGCGCCCTAAAGGCTTGCGTTTTGCGTCCAATGAATTCAATACTCGGACGGCGAAATTTCAAATATTCATATTTGGAATGAATATTCAACCGCCGCCATGTTTACATTCGCGCGCTTCCAATATCAAATATTTGCATTTATTTATTTTACTACCGCGAGTTTTTGTTCGGCCAGTGTCGACGAATTTCAATTGTTCCTTTTTTAAATTTTTCACTTTATGATTGACGTGTGTCAAATTTGCATTGTTTATTTTAGTAAATAGTTTGGTTATTCAAATTTTTGTTTACTTTGACTTGTTTTGTCAACTTATATTCAAATTGTAATATTAAGGCCGGCCTCACACAGCCGGAATTCGTCTCTGAATTCATAATCTGAATTCATATTATTAATTAAGAAAGGCCGGAATCCCATACAAAGTCGTTATGATCCACATACATTCTGATTTTTTCAGATTATGAATTTCTCAGATCGATCTGTAAGAATGATTCTGATGTGCGTCCGGAATTCCTGATCTGAATATTTAAGATTATGACTTCATAACGCACGTAATCCTATACATTTGCATGGAGCAACACACACATACTGAATTCAGATTATGAATTGCTCAGTATTGAGCCAATAGCAATGCGATTAGTATTAATTCCTCCTCCATTTCGAGACGTTTGCGTGTGTCGAGAAACAAGAGACTACTGATCTATCTGAATTTTTAAGATAATGTGAGTTGAGGGAGCCGGAATTAAGAGTATGAATTCAGATTATGAATTCAGAGACGAATTCCGGCTGTGTGAGGCCGGCCTAAAACCCTTTTTTTCGGTTTATTTGACTTTTACTACTATTTGAATTAATAAAGTATTTCGAAAATTTATCTGCTTCCGATTTGTGCAAAATATTGAATCCTTTTTATTTCAAGTGTCAATTTTCTAAGCATGAATTGGCACTTTAATAAAAACGCCTCCGCCCTCATTTTCGTAGAATAGCTGGTATAGAGGTAGATTAGAGCAAGCAAGTTTCTAACTACATAACTCCTTATCCCGTAGAATTAATTGTTTTATAACAATAGAATAATCTGATAAACGGGACCCGCTCCCCGACCCTTAGGGTTACACCATATGATAGCATGCTTCAGTTGGACATTTATCTACTGAAACGTGATTCATATGTAGCTTTGTATAAACTTGATTTGATTAATATTCCAACTTGAATACAATAACTTAAGAATTGTTTTTTGTGCATCGAATGAATTGAATGAGTACACTTTTTGATAATCTAAGTAATTCAATTTAATTAGTAAGTAAGTACCTTTATAAATCATGGAGGCGTTTTAAAAACTATATCCGCAGCGTTATCAGTATGTAAGTTGAGCTAGTAAAGACTGAATTGTACCTAAGAGTTAAATTAATATTCAACCTTCGTCGGGTGGGGAGAGATGTTTGTTAATCATTAATACTTTTTATATACTTAAATAAATTAAATAACCTGTAAAATAATCTTTGTTTTTTGGCACCACACTCATTAAAGAACCCAATAGTACTAATCCTTAAGGAAACTGTGCAACAATTCAAGGATTTTACCATCTCAAAATAGTTTTTGAGATGGTAAAATTCACTTAAATTTTACTTTTTAGTTTTCCACTAGAACTCGACACACAGGAAAAGTTAATTCGTCTAAAATGAGCGAAAGAAAATATAAATAATACATAGACATTTATTTATTAACTACACATAGCACACAAAACAGAAACACTAACAAAGCATAAAATATTAAACAACACAAATAAATAAAACTTAACAATCAAGAAATGTCAAGCTAAGCAGAATAAAAAACACTTTCATAACGTAACTTTTCTAACGTTATCTAAAAGAAAAAAAAAACCCCAACGATTACTGGCAATCAAGAAATTCAAATATAAAAAAACAACGTTCTAAAATCAAAATCCCGCATCGGACCGGCTGCCCGTATCCGCCATCTTATAGCAAGATGTATACTGCATTTGACGTTAAATAATTGTTGGGTGCGCGCGGACTAAGAACTTTTAGATATGGCAAATTATACAAAATACACAAACAATTTTTTTATTTAAGTATTATTATTTATTAAACTATTGCTTCTATCGCGGGCCCTGAGCGTGGAGACTGAGTCCAGAATTTCCGTAACGAAATGACCTAACACTGCGCATGCGTAATCCTTTATAGCTTTACCACGGCAGTCCCCGAGTGCCACACGTCTTTTAACATTTTGTTTCAACATGAACAAATCTTCAATCGTCATCGATGTTTTAACCACCTCTGAAGAAACCCCCAAAAAAGTTCGTAGTAGTAGCAAAATGCTGATCTACCGTAATGCCAATGCGTACATTGGTAGCAACAGCAACGCATAGCGAATCTTAATACTAGCTGTTTCCTATGACTTAGTTCGCGTTAATGATATTTTTCCGAAAGATTTAATTTTTGTGTAAAGCCAGATCACGCATTATATTCTAAGTTTCATCCAAATTGGATATTTCGTTTAAAATATAACATCAATAAATATAATATTATATTGTTGTAAAATTTGTCGGTTCTATCCGTTCCTAGCACTACAAAGGGGTGAGTTAGGGTTGAGACATCCCGGCGCGATTTGACGCTGTTTATTTTGCTTTTTGCACATCCCTAATTTATATTAATGATGACAGATTCATTTAAGTAGTCCACTTACATTTTATAAGTACTTACATATTGTATAAGTAATCTAGTTCCTATAGTACAAACTTGGCTTAGTTTGAGAGTGTGATGTGGGAAATTACCAAAAAAATATACTTTTTAAGCATATCTTCTATCGCAGGCCTTGAGCGTGGAGAGTATCCAGAAATTCCGTAACGAAATAACCTAACACTCCGCAAAAAATGCTATGCAATAGCTTTACCGCGGCAGTCCCCGAGTGCCACACGTCTTTTTGAGTTAGTAGTGGAACACAAATTGCCCACCTGATGATAAACTCTCAGTGTAAATGCATTGCTAATACATTGACACTTCGTCTATCACTCTAACGGCCAGTTTCTGGAAACCCAAATCACGATTGATCCGAGTTTGACACATTATTTTATTTGATTTTTTCGTTGATCATCGTTCCAGAAACCGGCCGTAAGACGTGCAGTTAAGTATCATTATCACCGACCCCTATCAAACCGGATCAAAACAATGCTAGCAACACTGCTTATCAAAATACATAGATGGTAGTAATTCCCCGGACGAGATAAATAAATATTCACGGACAATTCACACATCACAGTCTAGTATCAAACTAAGCAAAGCTAACTATAGGAACTAGATTGCTGATAGAATATACAATATACTTACCTTTTTTTTGTAAATAAATAAGTACTTACATATTACATAGTAACACCCAGACACAGAGCAAATACTTATGTTCATCACACAAATATTTGCTCTGGGTGAGAATCGAACCCACGACCCACAGCATGGAAGGCAGAGCTACTACCAGCTGAGCTGTGACGCCTGTCAATCAAGATCTTTAACAAAAAGCTCTACGACTACCAAAAAATCATATAATAATACAAACTATATCAACAAAATAAATCCAAGTCAGTACATTCGTTTCAAACCGAAAATCTGTTCACAAGTGCTTCATAAAAATCGGTAAACCGTAAAAAACCGTTAGAAAATCGAATAAAAAATACAACCAATAGCGCTCGAGAACTCGATACATATCGTCCAATAGAAGACGGGCTTCAAGACGCAATTTTATTGTATACCCGTCTCTTTCTTACGTACGGGAATGTCTTAAAGCTATTGAGCTGAAATGGGTAGATGTTCTTGACGTGTAATTTTCTTATTGTTTGTGTTTTATGATGTTTGGAATAGTATTTTATTTTCTATGTTCAAAGTAATATTGTTCTTTTATAATAATTGAATATGGTAATACTTTGGTAAGTAATATTATCTTTATAAAAAAAACTTTCACATAATTACATGTATCTGTGTTTAATAAAACCGACTTATACAAATTTCATGTTCAGAACAATTGAAGAATTTTTTTTTGGCTTGCACATTTTGTGCATTTTCCATTTTCAATTGAAGAATTATTTGTGATTTAATTATCATATGTATCTGTAGTCGTTTGAAAAAGAATACACTTTCATTTTTTAATTAAAAAAAAGTTTGCAATGTGCATCCTGCTAGACTTATCAAATTTCAAATTGGGAACAATTGAGAATCCATTTTGAATTATTTCTCTCCGCAGAGAGCTTCGTAGACAGTCTACGGCGTAGCATTGGCGTAGCTTCGTAGCTTTTTATAAGTTCTTAGTAAAGGTTATTATTTTATTACGACCGATGTGGCGCGGTGGGCGATGGTCCGCCTGCGACGCGGCAGGTTGTGGGTTCGATTCCCGCCTTGGGATAAATGTTTGTATGATCTGTAAATATTTATTCTGGGCATTTTTTATGTATAATAAATCTATGTAATGTTATTGTATTTAGTATGTCAGATTGTGTTATGGGTACCACCATAACACAATCTCTGCTTAGCTTGGGGCTAGATGATGTTGTGTGGATTGTCCAGCATTATTTATTTATTAGCAATTAATAAAATATTAATACATTTTTGTACATCATCATCATCATTTCAGCTCGTTGGCACCCACTGCTGAGGCCTTTGAGGTCTTTTCATACATACATTTTTTTTTTTATACTAGCCTACATTGTCCCACAGCTGGGCAAAGGCCTCTCCCAAACATACAATACTAATAGTAGTAAAGCTTTTTTTGATAGAGCTTGTAGTGGAAGTACTATCGTCGTATTTATTTCTGCCAATAAACAGTGACGTATACATTGCTGCGTTTCTTACTACTTAGCACTTTAATGTCTCATGCTGCACGCAGTGTACGCCTCAATGGACGTGATCTGCGTTTATACATTTTTTGACTATTTTTTCTAAATTATTAATTTATATAAATATATCAGCAATCTAGTTACCATAGTACAAGCTTTGCTTAGTTTGGGTGTATAGCGTGATAGTTGTAATGCCCTAATGACCATGAATAGTTATTTCTTATTCAATCGATTTTTATACCTAGAAATATTTTGTTAAACTCAAAATATATAAAAATCACAAAGAACCTAAACTTTTTAAATAAACATTAAATCGTTAAAAAGCCCTCCTTCAGGAAAAGAGGAAGTAATCAGTTTCCCCTCTAAAGCTTTCAGTTTTTATTATCCGATTGCGGAAATAAAAGAGGGTTATGAACTCTGGAGTGAATGAAACGCCAAAATGTTTTGTGACAGGCCTCACAGCTCAGTTAGAGCTCTGCCTTCCATGCTGTGGGTCATGGGTTCGATTCCCACTTAGAGCAAATGTTTGTGCGATGAACATAAATATTTGTTCTGTGTTATTATGTATTCTATGAATGTATTTACAAAAAGAAAAGATATATGAGATTAAGTATCCCCTCAGCAATCTAATTCCCATACAAGCTCTGCTTAGTTTGGGACTAGAGTGTGATGTGTGAAATGACCATGAATATTTATTTATTGATTTATTTAATAAGCTATTTATCGGTTTGCAATGTAAGCTTAGCTCTTATTTTGATCCCTCAAAACCCCTTTATAGAGCCTTTTTCTCACCACACGATCCCCAAAAAACACCTTAATTTTTGTCCCATAAAAGGCCACACCAAAACGGTCTAATTCCACCCGTTCATTTGAATATTGAATTCAACAGCTTAGTAATTGTTTTAAAAGCTACCGAGGGGCGTGGTTAGCTCCCCCAACGCCTGCGTTTGACATCCCCCTGTATAAGAGGGTAGATTTTTTGTAACACCCTGTGTAACACCCTACCGGATAGTGTATCTGAGCTGTTGATTTTTGAATTTTGAGAAGTGATCTTGAGTTTCATTTAACAAAACCTCACCAATTAAAGTCATACATACTGCATTCAGGATGCAAAAGGCCCAATTAAGGAAAGAGTGGCGTTTGAGGGAGGAGGCTTATACCCAGCAGTGGACTAGTACGGGCTGCCGATGATGATGATGATACTACATTCAGTAATTTTTGCGTGAAATAGTTATATACAAAACGCGAAAGTTTATATTATGGATGTTATAATATAAACTTTCGCGTTTATAATATTAGGACTAAGATATTAGGAATAAAGATTGTAAATACTGTAACAGTCGTTAGTTAGCGCCAGCAAAATAAAATTAAATTATATGTTTCATACAATAAAAAGTTGTAAATAAAATACTCTTTTCTTACCTGACTGTCCTTCAAGCCGAGCTTCTCAGCTAGTTTCTTCCGGTCAGGCTTGGATATGTACTTCTGGACCTGGAATCTCTTCTCCAGACCTTTGCGTTGAAGATCTGAGAAGACAGCTCGCCGCATCATACCACGGCGGGGCTTGCCTGTTCAAAAACATGTGTAAGTATCTAAGTGTAAGAGCGTTTTCACATTATCCGATCCGATATCGGTGTCGGACGCCGATCCGATATCGGGGTAAGTAAAATGTATGAAATATGTACCTCCGATATCCGATATCGGGCCGGACAATATGAAAGACAGAGAGAGATACATATTTCATACATTTTACTTACCCCCGATATAAGATCGGCGTCCGACACCGATATCGGATCGAAAACGCTCTAATTGTCTAAGATATTCAGTTCCGACAGGTTTTAATATGCAATAATTAAATATTATATTAATAACAATTAAAACAGTACTGCTCAAAGCTCAAATCTCAATTTCATTTAAATGGAAATATAAATAAATAATAAAATTGTTTTATTTCAGGTAAGTATGCGTAGATCGTATTTACCATTTATAGGTACGATCTACACGTACATCACACAAAAAGAAAAAATTTAAAACAAAAGTCAGAACAATAATAAAAAACGACAAAATGACCCATTTCTTAAATAATTAAAAAAAAAGACGTGTGGCACTCGGGGACTGCCGCGATAAAGCTATTGCACAGAATTTTTTGCTGGATTACGCATGCGCAGTGTTAGGTTATTTCGTTACAGAATTTCTGGATTCGGTCTCCATGCTAAAGGCCCGCGATAGAAGCTATGCAATAGCTTAAAAAATTATAGAAGCAAATTTATAAAATTCTTTAAACATAAATAAATGTAATTACCTCTAGAACTATGGGCCCATGGAAAGCCTCCGGGCAAGGGGAACACTTGTGTGTGCGATTGTGTCGGCCTCACTGCAATATAATCATTATTTATACGAATTGCAAGATTAGAAGCATCATTATACCATACTAAATGCAGAAATTACGGTAAATACGGTTGCCTGGAAAACTTGTACTTTGGGAAATAGATTACTGACAGAATTTTACATACTTTTTTTAAAACATAGTCACATCCAGACATAACAAACATCTAAGTTTACCATCACACAAATTATTGTTCTCGGTGGGAATCGAATTCACGACCCACAGCATGGTAGGCAGATATTACCAACTGAGCTGTGATGCCTGTCAAATTGAGAAGAATTAATAAAAAAAATTGCCTAAAAGGTAAGTTTTTATTATTAGTCGTCTTCACCCACACATTATTTGTGCAAAAAAACTTGACAAAAGAATAATGGCCGAGTACAATACAACAATAAAATACTATTTTTACGCCAAATTATCGGTTTTGGCATAAAGATCATTCAAGTAATTGAATTGTATGATAGGAAAAAACAATAATCGATTTTTTAATTTATAAAAACCGTTGAACAAATGCCTGGAAGAAATCAATGTGATAAGGCCGCCCGTTGTACTAAATTAAGTTCTAAGATTTTTTGTATTTTTCATTGAGCAATAAAGTGTAATCTATCTAACAAACTGAGTTTTTTTTACTGAAACCATTTATTTATTATCACCAATAATCCCACCCAGAGCAAATGTTTGTGAGATGAAATATTTGTTCTGTGTCTGGGTGATAATATGTACTAATTATGTATTTATTTACAAAAAATGTTTACAGGTATTCTATGTATCAGCAATCTAGTTCCCATAGTACAAGCTTTGCTTAGTTTGGAACTAGAGTGTGAATGTCCGTGAATATTTATTTATTTATTCACAAACAAACATACCTACGACTATTACAGTATTTACAAAAACATAATATAAACATAAAAAATTCGCATCAGCCATAATTTATTTATTTAGGTAATACGTTTTTTTTAAATATCATGCATATTTTAACCGACGAAAAAAAAACATAAAATAGTCTAAATAGTAATAAATGTTGAAAAAAAATTTATCGACACCCAAAACCAAACAGCCCATAACCACAAAACCCGCAAAAACGGGATTAATTTTTATGACAACATCACTTTTTAATCATTACACATTATCAACCGGTATTTATGTTTGAGATTAATATAACAATGGACTCGCTATATTTGTTGAACAAATTGGGCATATATTTGTTGTATTGTGTTTTTTTTAATGTTGTTACAATTGGCAACAAACGTTTTGTGCTGGGAGGTCTGTTTTTTGTTCAAGTTCTTTATATTTCAAGATTTGTTTCTTTGTATTTGCTTTGTTGCAACTGGATTAAAAAGAGCAATGTGGAAAGATATTTTTATAATGACAGATTTATGTGGAGTTAAAATGTCACTTTATTTTATTCAATGAATTGCGTTTCTTCATGATTTCGTTGATTGTTATTTTTTTTAAGGTTATTCGTTATGATGCATGGAATTAAGACATTATTTATTCGATATTTAATAAGGTAAAACTCAAACTTAAATAATTTTTCTATAACTTTGTATTTAATTTTATTTGACAGGCTCAGCTGGTCTGCTGACTCAGTTTCGTATGCGGGTTTGAGTCCAACAATGAATCAACATTTATGAGATGGTAACATAGATATGACCTGTGTCTAAGGACATTAATTAAAGCTGCTCTGGTTACGCTAAATTAAAATTTTCCGTACATATCATTGTATTTTTGGAGTTTTATTTTCCTTCGACATAGTAAACAAAAGCTCAACAGTAGCTCTAACATGAGTTTTTACAATCTATACTCGCTAGCGTCTGTAGTTAAAAAATGTATGAAGATTTGTACAGCGCCTCTAGCGGATAGTTGGGTACTAAAATTCGTAATACTAATATTACTACTGTAGTAAAGTCAGGCGATTTTATTGTGACAACTTATGGTAGAGGTACAGTAAAGCAAGTTACTACACACTTACCTAAATAAGGATGGTGACAATGTGCCAGCAGATGCTGTAAATGCTGATGCTGTACTGGAATGGGCCGGCTGGCGATTGGCTTTGCAATCGGCCATGGACTGTTCATCATGGGGTGACGGTATTCTGAAAGAATTATATATATCAAGTCTTTTTCGTTGACGTTTGTTCCTTGTCTGGGTTATTTACAAAAAAAAAGTTTAAAGTAGTTATTCTATCAGCAATCTGGTTTTTATTAGTTTTCGATTAGAGTGCAACGTTGGTAGATGCTAATTAGCCTAAAATACCGTAAATATAGTAGTATTAAAATAAAGCCTAATATAGTTATTATTTTGAGAAATTTGTGTTAGTAGCTAATATAAAATTTAACATATCACGGCTTTACAAACCGCAGTCACAAAAACAAATTCTAAACACGCTTCTTACGCAAATAGCACAAACAGATCGAAATAATGCGATCAAAAGCCAATCTAAGCACCCCATTCGTACGAATACAATGCGCTGAGATTGTTCTCAATCGTCGGTTAGTGCAAGATGTAGGCGCATCGCGATAAATTTACACAATTATTATTATAAACAATTATTTTTGGGTTTATATATTTATGTATTTGGGTTTTTGTTTAGAACAAACGATTTTTTTGATGGGTGTCTAAACCAACTTTTTTATTAATAACACGTAGATAAATTTTAACAAAATGAATTTATATTTGACAAAATTTTCGTGTTCTTCAAATAATTACTCAAATCGCAATTCTCGTTATTAGATACTTATCTTATAAAATTACAAGATTAAAGTAGATACAAGAGAAGATTTTAATATCTCTAAAGTTATCCAGCCAAGTAGGATTCGATTCCACGACCTCTTATCAGAACATTTATTTACGATACATACTAATAACTGTTTACTTTAAAATAATGATATGGGTTTTAAGGCAGAAAGTATATGAATTAGAAAGACAACAAAATTTCTTTCATTTTTTAATAACTAGTAAGTATTCTTTAGCCATTTGTAAATTTGTTCTAAAACTGCTTATTCAATTGCCATTTGTTTTGTAACATCTTTTGGTTTTGATATCAGAATCTGTCAATCAAGTTTTCACGCACCAATTTTTTTCCTAACCATCTCGTCCCACTGTTGGGCGATATATGAAAATTTGTATTTAATAAACGTAAATTTTAAAGTTAGCGTACTCTAACCGCCGACCGTCATCACTCGTCACCCACACCCATTTTCTTACCCCCAACTGTCAAAGACATGCCTTCCTAATATATTGTGTAGCCTTTGTAATAGCATTAATCATTTAGCTGTACGTTGTTTTTGACTTTGGATTTTCGGCTTGTTAATTCAAAGTATTTATCGTTATCTGAATTACTATCTCGTTGTTTATTTAATAAATTAATTATATGTAATCTGTTTTTATTGGGTAAATTGCATAATTATTGTTTATTATGGTAGTACCAGGAGAATAATTATTACCAGTCGAAAGAGACTTCCCCCCACAATACAGGTTTTTTACCTAGGGTGGGGGTTAGAGCTTAAGATCTATTAAGTTATTATTTGATTGCATGTATAGTTCTAAGCTAATGTAAGATTATTTTTTTGGTCCGAATAAATTCTTTTAAAAATTATTTCATTAAGTGCAGTGTTTTCTGATAGAGGAGAGTGGAAAAAGAAGTATTGTACCGACTCTACATACCGTGGGACAGGGGTATGAAGATGATGATGATTTAAGTGTAGTGTTTTTTTGTGTTATTATTTAGTAAGTTTATAATAATAGATCATACAAAAATATCACATCAGTGTTAAATGATAAAATGTTTCTATTCTTATTAATATTTAGAGAAGATTATTTTTAATCTTAAAATTATTTTTATTCTTATTTATATTTAGGTTCTAATCGCGTGGAACTGGTCACTAGAATCACCTATTATATAAGACAATTCTAAATGATCCTTGTGATTTTACTGAATACCTTTACTTTGAAAATAAAAATTAAATAAAAGTTATAATATTATTTTAAGTATACCTTCTCTTACCACTATTCAATATTTTATTTTATAAAATAAATATTTCACACATCATACTCTAGTCCCAAACTATGCAACGCTTGTGCTATGAATGTAAATACATACCTTGTAACACATAGACACAGAATAAATATTTATATTCATCACATAAATATTTTCTCTGGGTGGGAATTGAACCCACGACCCACAGCATGGGAGGCAGAGCTACTACCAACTGAGCTGTGACGCCTGTCTGTAGCTATACCATGAGTTTTTACAATCTATACTCGCTAGCGTCTGTAGTTAAAAAAATGTATGTAGATTTGTACAGCGCCTCTAGTGGATAGTTGGGTACTAAAATTCGTAATACTAATATTTACGTAACTACTGTAGTAAAGTCAGGCGATTTTACTGTGACAACTCATGGTAGAGGCACTGATGATAATTTAGAAAAACCTCTTTAAAACCAATAAGTGTACGGATAGCTATAACCTCTGTTAATGATCTCCAACTTCAAAACCACAAAGCCAACACCCCAGAATTAATATAAAATAATTAAAATCACACCCCCATACGTTTTAAATCGTTAAACGAAGGGTGGAAGTTTTCCAAGGCAACGCCTTGCATCCCTTAATAACTCCCCGGGGGGTTCTTGAGTTACCTTAAGCGTTTAGGAATTTGTTTTTTGGGGATCGTTTGTGAATTACCGATTAGTTTTGTTGCTTTTTCATTGCTTGGAATTATAATATGGATTTATATATTGGGGACTAACTTGGATGATGAAGTACCTATAGCCGTTTCTGTCATAAGCATCTCTTTCATTTAAAGTAATGAATGTAAAAATTTAAATATTTAGTTAATAATATAATTAAAATAATAAAATAATATAACTGTAATTATTAATTTTTTAGTTATTAAGTCATTTTTAGCAAAATTATTAAGTACTTACATATTTTTGAAAAAATAACATTTTCTTTTAAAATTCATATTTTTAGAATTCTATGCTGTAAACAAACGTTTATAAAAAAAACAGCTTCGCAAAACCGTAATGTGATATAAGTGGTCATCAATAACAGATGCTTATAAACCTATTCAAATATTAAACCATACAAAAAATGCACAAGAAATTAAACGAATTTTGAACGAACACTTGAGAAAACAAAGTCTGTTGATCAAATAAAAAATCGCATCGTTACACAAAGGCAATAAAAATTGGCTTTTAATACTATATCTGTCTCTTTTTCACATGAGAATAAAAGGGAGAGGTTATACTAATCCTTAAACATAATAAAGAGGATATAAAAAGATAGTTTTGATCCGCGGCACAATGGGATCATTTTTTGTATTTTTTGAGTTACACAGCTTTTGTGTTTGGTGTGCGATTACTATTATTTTATTGTTGGTTTTTATTGACTGTTTATTAGAGTCTAATAAATTGCTATTATATATTGCGGCACGCCCCGGATTTAATCAGAAATATTTTTATAAACTAAATATGGTGTTTTATTTCTTACATTTTTTTTATTTGTACTGATTTGGATCAGTTGATCTATAGATTGATGACAACGGTCTGTAGATAGCTCAACTGTTTTTTAAGTATATGCCTATTTTGTAAATACCATAAAAAATAGTCATTTTCAAACAAATCTTCATTTCAAACAAGTCTGCACCCAGATAATAAAGCGACATAATTCACAGAACTCGATTTTCAATATCCTTCGGGCCCCTCGGTAGGTATCAATTATTTTCACACTTTCCCGCGTAAAAATTGGCGCTAATTGTCGCGACAGCTGCCCAATAGCCAGCGCGCTCTATCGTTATCGAATAATCGGTTGATTAAAGGTGCAGATACTGTTGTAATAATGTGGAGAACGGTTTACTTATTGGTTAACAATTTTGGTTTATGTTTGTAGTTCAACTGGTCCATACCAGTACCAATCGGAAGTGTACCCGATAACTGGCTGCATTGCCGCGCTATTTTTATTAAACTATTACATAAGTACACGTACATATTTTTAATTTTTTATGCTAGATAATGATTTATTAAAGAGTAAGTATAGTTTATTACAAATACAAACAACAAACAGAACTAGACATATTAAATATTTTTATTATATTTAATATTTATTATTATTATTATATTATTTATCGTTAAAAACTATCTATTCCAGACTTATTATTGTAACTAAATTGTATAATGTTGTATATAAGTATGTTGGCATATAATGATTAATTGTTTTGTTTGTAACTTAGTATTATGTATGGTACAAAAACCATAAATTATCAAAAAGTCTAGTTAACATAGTTGAGCTTTGCACAGTTCGTAACGATAAAGATATCGATGTTTTAAGGCCACTTTTAAGCATAACGTAAACTGAACTAAAATATTTTATTTCCAACTCAATACAAGTATTAATTTACTTATATAAAACATACAACTTTTGGTTGCATATTAAATCCTTCATACAAAATAGAGCTTATAAAGTGCGTTCACATAAAAGTTTTCATCCAAATCTGCGTTCAAATTTCGTATACAGAAATGATATTCACCCAACTATTTCCACATTCACTATTCAAAAACGGAATAACCCTAAAATTGCAAATTCTAAACACACCGCGTTAACTCGCGACCACATCGGCTCGTTTGAATTCAGAACGCGTGCGGTCGTGTTAACATTGGTTTAGTTCAAATTGGAACGATATTGTACAGGTGTAGTGCTTAGTATAAGTTCATGATTATGTGTATTTACAGAACTTCGTAAGTGTGTACACAGGGTGTTACTGTATATTATATGTTTTAACAAATTCTTTTAAACCTAATTTTTTTTGAGACTTCGATCTAAATATCTCTACAGATGGAGTTTCGATGAGCCTGAACTGAAACGAGCCTCAAGTAGTTCAAGCACTTTTTTAACTGAATTGATGATTTTTCAGAACAAAGCTAGAATATAATAATTAAAAAAAATGCTGGACAGTCCACACAACATCATCAAGCCCCAAGCTAAGCAGCTTGTTATATGGGTACTAAAAGACCGACATACTTAATACAATACATTACATGGATAGATATTTTTGTTATACATATAAAATATCCAGAATAGAAGACTTCTCTTTATAAATACTAAAAACCCATTTTTTAGGATTACTCAAAAAGTATTCGTCAAATCTTAATTTAACAAAGTAACACCTTTACTAAACAAAGGTAGTTTGTTACTAAACAAAGGTTGTTTGTTACTAAACATGGTGAATATAACATGTTTAAACCGTAATTATCAGGTACAATGGCGGTGCGGCTGCGGTGACGTGTGATCCTGACATTATTATGTACCTACCTACCGCACTTCCGGTGCATGCTTTTATAGTCTGTAGCGGTCGTTTATTTACTACTTAAGGTGAATTGTTTTTAGCCAAAATTCGATTTGAGACATTCATTTTTGAATAAAATACGATTAATTATAATTATAATTTTTGTTTGAATACAGTAGCTCTACCGTGAGTTTTTACAATTTATATTCGCTAGCGTCTGTAGTTAAAAAAATGTATGAAGATTTGTACAGCGCCTCTAGCGGATAGTTGGGTACTAAATTCGTAATACTAATATTTACGTAACTACTGTAATAAAGTCAGGCGATTTTACTGTGACAACTCATGGTAGAGGTACTGTAGTTTAGAACCTTAACTTGAAATGTATTCATTTAAATCACTGAAATATTTTGTCATCATCCGACAAGATTTAGCAAATAAACAAAATAAACCCTAAAAACCAAGCGTCCCCAAAACCACCCCCTCCACCCCCCTCTAAACTACAGAAAATAACAATCGTCTGCACCTGCTCGAAAGACCGAAACGACCAACTCGATTCGAAACGATAATCGAATAGAAATTTAACGGAACAATTTATTCCCAGAATATCTGACTTTATGACTTTCACGTAAAAAAGTACCCGCCGAATCTGAGTAATATAAACTTATACCAACCTACCTTTTGCGCGTCGATGATTTGCCCACCACCTTGCTGCTATAGAAATACAGTTGAGATTCGCATGGCAAGTTGGAAGAAAGGTTAAAATAAAATGGCGGAGAAAGTCGTAGTCGATCGAAATTCGAATATTATTTCAATATGGCGCCCAATGACATGTTAATATGGGATTCGGTGCGATATGCATAATTTTATATCCTGCATTTTCGAGAATTGGGCTTATACGATTTTCTCTATAGATGATCGTTATGTTTAAATGGTTTAAGATCGTGAATAGTAGTAAACTATTATTTTCTCGAAATATATAGAAGCAAAGTCCACAGAGTAATTATAATTACTTTTAAACTATTAAAAGGATGTTTTAATAAACCATAAGTTGAAGTTATTAATTTAGTATTCATCTCGGTTTTGTTTATAAATAGATTCATCGATACAAAAAATACCTTTTTTTTTCTACCCTCAATTTGTACCTTGGCGTGAGAATATATCTAAAAGAAGATTCACCTTCCTTTTTCTAGACACAGTAGTCATAATTTTATTTTTCTGGGTAAGTAAAGCTCTTGAGACATTTTCTTAAGACTTTGATAGTCTAAATAATACAAGTATTTTAGTAAAAAAAAAAACAGCAGATCAACACAATAAACGGTTTGACTATTAATGTTATAACGTTATCGTTACAATCTTTTCTTACATCTTAATTTACTGAAACTCACAACATGGCGTCGACTTTTTCAATAAAACTGGCAACATCTGGACCGACACTTAAGCGCGGGGGCGGGAGCGAGACAAATATATAAAACGGACGCGCGTGCGAGCGAGATAGATATTAAGGGGTCGGCGTGGAAATTAATATGTCCTTTCTTAGCGTTTTCGTTGGACGCAAGTTGCTGTATTATTTTATTATTGATGTATTTTGTGATGATATTATTTCGAGGATATGAACAATTAAGGATGGACGTTTTTGTGTTATGAAAATAATAAGAGGCTGTTATTACGGCGGCTACTGTGGCTTAGTGAGTGACTTATAAATCCGTAGGAATCAATCCGTAGTCTTGTAGCCTCTCGTCGTGAGGACCAGGCATCTAGTGTCACCTATAGTCTACGGCGGTAATGATTTGCGAGATTGTGCTGAATAAAATGACTATGATTGGAAAAAAAAGAGCTCTTCAAAGAGATTCGAAGAATTTGGTTCAAGATTATAGTTACCTTTGTCTGAGTGTTTATGAAGAACAAAATATAAATATTAGAAAAATATGACGTCAAAATTCTAATTTAATAAAATTAGTTTTGTATGTTTAAAACTATAAATATACTACTTTTGCACATGTTAAAATAATTAGTCGAAAAAAGCCTATTTTTAAAAAACTTTAAAAAAAAAAGTGGTGGGACGAATTGGTTTAAAAAAAAAAGGTGGTTCTTGATTCGAATGTGGGTATGTTTTTAGGGTTCCGTACCCAAATGGACCTTATAACTGTCCAACTGTGTGTCTGCCTGTCTGCCTGTGGGTCTGTCTGTCTGTCTGTCTATCTGTCCACAGACTGCATTTAAGTTAGAGCTGAAATTTTCACAAGCCGGTTTTATTTAAAAATAATTAAATGTAACTATAGTATTTTCTTCTAATAATCATTGAAATATGTACCTAAGTATTACTTTTCGATGACAATTGATGTCAGTTTTGTTCATTTTGTTAAACAATTAACTAAAATAATGTATTTTATATGACTATGTACATTTTGTAAATACTGTATAGTCGTAAGTTTGTTTGTGAATAAAGTTATTTTACTATGTCCACCCATAATTATTTATGGCATTAGAGACATTATTTTAGAAGAAGGGCTTTCGCCACCTCGATGTGTCTCACGCAATGCGAATCGAACACGCTGCGTTACATTAACGTTACGATTGTCACGTTTATTCATACTCACCTTTCAGAAAAGGTACGGTACTTACCGGACTTTGCAACGTCAAATAGCTCTACCATGAGTTTTTACAATCTATACTCGCTAGCGTCTGTAGTTAAAAAAATGTATGAAGATTTGTACAGCGCCTCTAGCGGATAGTTGGGTACTAAAATTCGTAATACTAATATTTACGTAACTACTGTAGTAAAGTCAGGCGATTTTACTGTGACAACTCATGGTAGAGGTAAAGATAATAAAAATAAGAGGATAATAAGAATTTATTTATTAGACACACATAATACATATTTACAAACTAAAAACCACTTTTTGTGTTTACCTTTTTCTTTTTTTTTCTGTTGTTCCTTCTATAAATTCTCTTCTTTTTTGTTTTTGTTTAATTGTCTTTTGTTTAACCTTTTCTAAATGTATGTACCTATATCTAATGTGTGTATGCTAAAGCTGCAAATAGATAAATGTCTGTGTAAGTATGTCTACTTAAAAATTGCTAAATAGCTCGTATACCATGCGCTCAAACCTGCCTAGGTAGATCCTTATAGCAAAGAATACGCCAGAAATTAAAAACAATATCAAAAAATGTGCATGAACTGTGCTGCAAAGTATTGAATGGATTTTAAACTTATACATATGAATAACACAGGCTATTGTGTGATTAAATACTGCTTATACGAACCGATTACGTTACAATTTAGCTCGATACGGGGCCCAGAGCCGTTTAACGTAGGCAAAACAAAGGGAATAAGAAATCAATTTTTAAACGCATCTCAACCGAAAAAAGACTATATTATCTTCAGACATATATTACAGATGTTTTATTTAAATATTGTTTAAATAATTAAACTTTAATGTGCGACAAGGAATAAATTAATATTCATTTGTTCGAGAATCGCACTCTAGTCCTAAACTAACCAAAGCTATGCCAACTAGATTCCTGAAAGAATTACTCATATTTTTTTAATTTAAAAGTAACATTAGAACAAACATGAATGTTCGCGATTAGGATTAGATAAGATAAGATTTATTACACAAATGTTTGCTCTTAGAATGGACCTCAGCTTGCCGACGGCTTTCTGACAATTATCTTTCGTTTATGTCTTAAATATCTTTTTAATATAAGATTTAAGACAGCATTTATTATCGGAATAATTCAAATTCCGATATCACTAACACTTTTTTTTTTACAAGTTTTAGGCAAGCGTTTGACCGCGATCTCACCTGATGTTAAGTGACGATGCGGTCTACTATATAGCACACTTGCCTAGAAGATACCTTTTCACTCGTCTCTTAAAAATATCCAAATTATAGGACTCTGGAAACACAGACGCCGGCAACGAGTTCCACTGTTTGGCTGACCGCGTTTCAACTGTTTATTTATTATGTTATGGCCTCAAGTATTGTTGGGTAAAATTCCACCAAAAATTAGTTAGCTAAACTCAACGAAAAATAATTAAAATATAAATGCTTTAAAGTACTACACTCTACTAGACTCTAGACTCTGGTCGCGACGAACTGGCGCCTAGAATCATCTAGTATGTAAGACGTTTCAAAGTGATCCTTGTGATTTTATTGAATAAATGCAATTGAAGTTTGAAGTTTGAGCACTGATTTTTCAAAAAATTACAGAACTCGCACCGGAAGTCAGAATTCTTTGCCGTCGGGTAAGAAATACAAATAGTTCTTCTTCTTCCTGCCCTAATCCCACTAGGTGGGGTCGGCACAACATGTTCTTTTCTTCTCTCCTCTACCATCCGTCATCTCAGTATTCACTCCTCTCACATCCATATCATTTTTCACACAATCCATCCATCTTTTCTTAGGCCTACCTCTTCCTCTAAATCCATCCACATTTATACCTATTGGAAAACGTGTAATAATATGATACACAGATAAAGTGTTTTTATTGGTTAGATAATTTTTAAAATAAGTTCGTTAGATCCTGCAATATCGCAGTTTCACAAAGTTTACCTCTTTTATAATATAAGTGTTTTAGTGTAAATAAAATTGTGGTTTTGACAGAATGTTGAAGTCTTAAAAACACAAACATAGCAACACCGGCGAAGTTGCGGGTTCGATTCCCGCCTTGGGATAAATGTTTGTACTGGCCTATTATACCTACCTGTCCGCGTACATCAAGAATGGCGCGATTTACCGTAGACAGCTCAGTAGCTCTACCATGAGTTTTTACTATACTATATTTACTATACTCGATCGCGTCTGTAGTTAAAAAAATGTATGAAGATTTGTACAGCGCCTCTAGCAGATAGTTGGGTTAATTCGTAATACTAATATTTACGTAACTACTGTAGTAAAGTCAGGCGATTTCACTGTGACAACTCACGGTAGAGGTACTGAGGCGTGTCCACTAATAAACGTGACAATAGTAAAGTTAAAGAAACGCAGCGTATTCGATTCTCGTTACGCGTTGACGCTCCAGCGTTCGGCTGTCGAGCTAGCGTTTGACACTCAATATGAATCTCAATATGAATACGCTGCGTCACGTTTACTTTACGATTGTCACATATATTCGTGCACACGCCTCAATCCCTTGACGGATCACACAATATATATACACAATATATTTGTTACAATCTAGGACAATGTGATGTACCATTACAGTACCCCCAGTACGAGTTTGTGCACACACGGATCGCAGAGACGCAATCGCCGAGCGCCACCGATTTTGTGGAGATCCAAGCAGCGCCCTTAGCAAATTTCTTGAGAAGCTTGGATTTCCATACAAAATCGGTGGCGCTCGGCGATTGCGTCTCTACATCCGTGTGTGCACAAACTCGTACTTGGGGTACAGGTCTATATGTCTGAAGAGTCCTGAAAGATTGAGAGGATCATCTGCTGAGAAACCTGAACCACTTCTAGGTTCTGCCTCAGGAGAACTTCAATAACCTTATGGATTCCATGCAGAATGAAACAGAAACAGCTATGAAGGAAAGCTTAAGACATGGTAATAGATTTTATCCAACCTCCCAAAATATTGGTTAAGATTTCTTCATAGTTAATTTTTGTTTATACCTAGTCAACAGTTCGCATTAGCGGGTTATAAGTTGTAAATAAATTTTCAGAAGCATTTTATAAAATTTAGTTACAAAAAACAACAACCTAATTAATATTTTTTTTTATCATTTGATAAAATAGTATATTAATTACTCTACAAAATTAAAAATATAATATAGATTTGTGTACATAACATTATAAATAATCACGGGCATTTCCCCGATAAATCCCGCTTTAATCCGAAACTAAGCAGAGCTTGTTCTATGGGAACTAGATTGCTGATAGATAGATTTATTGCTCTTTATTGCACAACGGAAAATACAAAAATCTTAGAACCAACTTCATTTAATACAATGGGCGGCCTTATCACTGATAGCGATGTTTTATTTATGCTGGACAATCCACACAGCATCATCTAGCCCCAAGCTAAGCAGAGCTTGTGTTATGGGTACTAGAAGACTGACATATACTTCATACAATACATATAAAATACCCAGAACACCCGGAATAAATATTTGCAGATCGTACCAACATTTATCCCAAGGCGGGAATCGAACCCGCAACCTCCGCGTCGCAGGTGGACCTTCGCCCACCGCGCCACATCGGTCGTCTGTGTATTCAAATGAATATATAATTATTATAATGTACGAATATAATACTTTTAAGGTAAAACGGGACCCTATTACCAAGATTCTGCTGTTTGTCCGTCTGTCATCAGGCTGTGTCAGCTATAACAATATAAGGACTAAAATATAGAATACTATCTAGTAGTACGCCCGGCTTCGCACGGGTAGCCTATATTAAAAATATCATTTTAGTATAGCCTATGTTCAGCGCAGATAATGTAGCTTCACAACAGTGAAAGAATTATCGAAATCGGCCCAGTAGTTTCGGAGCCTATTCGATGCAAACAAACAAACAATCAAATCTTCCCTCTTTATAATATTAGTTTAGAAAATATGCAAAATCGTTTTTGTATGGAATCCTTCGTGCACAAGTCCTTGGTCGATAATTTTTTGTACTAAGTATGTGAGTATGTGAGATAGATCAGCAATCTAGTCCAAACTTTGCTTAGTTTGGAGCTAGAAGACGACGTAAGAAATATATATTTACAAGTGATTTTATAAGAAAAGCGGATCTCGCAAGTATCGTGTATGCCCTTACTGTCTTATGTGCCTCTCAATTTTGTTTCTCAATATTGGATTCCGTCGGTAAATATTACCAGAACAATTATCTTCCCGATCAAAAATAACGATTGACAAAAAAATAGATGAATCACGAAACGTCTTTCTAGATTCGTCTATTTTTGTGTATTTTCGGTAATAAAAAGCACAGTCCGACAGAAAGGCAAAAGCATTTTTGGCCAATCTGATTTCACGTTCGCTCGCTTTGCTCGCTTGATAAAAGTTGTAGTACAGATATTCTACTCACCGTTTATATTCGTTTTGACCGGCTCTTCTCGGTCCCCCAAAATAGCACTGACACTAAACTTCAAGAGCGGTTTCTTCTGCTCATTGAACTCGTCGCAGTTCCTCACCATTTCAGTACATGTCTTCTCTCTCGCTTCCTCATCAGAATTCTCATGATAGCTCAAATTGAACCGTTTTTCCAGCTCCTCCAGTCGACGGATCCCAGATTTTTTACAAGTGAATGGAGGACAGTCAATGCTGCCACAACTTTGACAGCGGCGATTTAAATTAGGGATGTTCAAAACTTCCTTTTCTTCGTTACGTTGGTAGTACTCGCTGTTGTAGTACAGTTCGTTCTTGACAGGAGTGTAACCTTCTTCCTCGTCGCGACTTTTTGATTCTTCGTCTTCGATGGATCCTTCGTTTTTTTCTTCTTCTTGTTCTATTTTGGATTCGTCAATCTCCGGACTGTTTTCTCGTGACCGTTCGTAATTCTGTCTTTGAAGAACGTAGTTTTCAATCTGTTGATTTAAGTACTGATTGTGTAATTCAGCTGTTTTCTGCTGATGTAGTATGTTATCTACTAAAAATGGTGATGTCATATTGAAGCCTTGATTCTTGCTGTATAGATTTTGTATAGTTTTCAACATGGTGTCGTGATCAACCTTGTTTGTAAACGGATTTAATTTTAATGGTCCATGTTTTAGATCCGTGGGGTACATTATACGGTCATTATTTACTAGAAGTTAACTACGAATTTAGTTATTTTTTTATAACTTAATATAATTAAACTATCACTAAGAGATGTCGGATTCAAATATCGAGCGGGTGCGTTCGGTAATGATGGAGCACTGAAACACGTGTGTTCCGTTCGATGTTCTAACACCGACTGATCCAAAAGGGAGTGGTTCTTAGGGGCGGGTATGCAGCACGGGCTGGCTTTTTACCCGCGCTTTTGTAACACTGACCAATCTAACAAGACCTTACTCGTTCTTACCCGCTAACATTTATCGGACTAACATTGACTGTGGTGCTAAACTACAGAGCTCTGGTTATAGTGGTCGTTTTATCGCCTTACAAATTTGAGCATGTTACTCAGTGCTTGTTATTTTAGTCTTTATTTCTAAGTGAGTAAGAGCTATTTTGTGTTTTCCGAGGTTAGAAATTAGTTTGTTTTCGTTGGTAAAGGGAGTATGTGTATTATTCATAGGTTGGGAGTAAAAAGGACGCATATTGTTTTTTTTGTTTCATATTTATTGAGTTTAGATCGCTTTGTGGTTAGCTGCGTATTATAATAATGGAAAAGCTTATAGCCTTTATAAGGTTTTATGCAAAGGGTGCTGGTTCATTTCTATTACCTACATAATTTTATAAGTAAAAAAAAAGTTTTAGTGTCGTATTTATCTTCTTAAATACAAATATATTAAAGCACGAATTAGATAATACAAAGGTCTCACAGATGAGTTGGTATTAGCTTTTCCTTCCGTACGGTAGTGGGTTCGATCCCCACCAAGAAAAATATTTGTAAGACGCCAAACATTGATGTTTGATCTATCTCAGTAGTTTTAACAAAACATATATAACAGTACTCTATCAGCAATCTAATTGTTATAGTACAAGCTTGGCTCAGCTCGGAACTAGATGGCGTAGTGTTAAAACCATGAATATATTTTTTTTATATTCATTTAAGTAATGAGTGGAAGGTATTGTGGGAGACCTTTGCCCAGCAGTGGGAGGAGATAGGTTAGAAAAAAAAAAACAATTAACACAGGATTTTCCTCAAACGTTTTAATAAAAATATTTATGTATATTATAAATATTACTCTAAAACAAAGATATAATGCAGAATGTAGCAATTGGCTACATCGTAGCACCAACATCGTAGCTCGTAGCAAACGCCTACGCTCGTAGCGCTTCGTAGCTAGCGTTCAAATAGACGTTGTTTTTTTTCTGTAAATGCTACTTGATTTATGGTTGTAGGATATATATTTTTATAAGGATTGATTTATGTTAAGTTAACTTATAACTTAGTATATTTATATATCAATAACTAGGAATATTATATTTTTCGGTGTTGTTCTGTATCTAGGTCGTATAAAATGTATGAATTATAAAAAAGGTGTTCTATTAGCAATCCAGTTCCTACCGTACAAGTTATGCTTAGTTTGAGACGAGATAGCGTTGTATGAAAAGTCGATGATTTTTTTATAACGATTTTGCCTATCAAGTTCTAAAATATGCTACTTTAAACTGTATATATACATGTATCAATATATATATGAAAATATATGAATAAGTAACCTAATTTCTTACAATATTATTATATTATCAATAACATTAAATAATCCAACTGAGCAAAATGAAATAATAACCAAAATAGATTGTTATTTATACGTTCCAAAACCAAATACTTAATACGAAATAACGAAACGTCAGAAACAAGACTGGCCGAAACAAAAGAAAAGAATCACCGACCGCCGAGTTAAAGAAAAAAGTGTTCCAATTTTGAAATTAGCCACACCCCCGTTTTGTTATTGGTCGCGATACTCATTACAAAATGGCGCATGTTTTTCTTGCAAATCATTCTTATTTAAAACCTTACTTCCTGATGATAGAGCCTAAATTGGTTTGTTATATTATAAAAATAAAGTTTAGACGAAAAAGGTATTATTGTGATAACAATATGAATTTTATTCTCTTGTATTTGATGTTTATATTAGGAGACGTTTGAATAAGTCGATTATAATCTCTCAAACGGTTTAGGAGAATGAATTTTAGAACTTTTTGTTTACTTAGATTATGATAATAAATAAATATTCGTGGAATTTTTACACATCGCTATCTAGTACCTTAAATCTGACTACGTGAACTAAGTTGCTGATAAAATACTTATAAAAATCATTTTTTTTTTACTTTACTTTATTAAAAATACGGTACTTACTTATAATTTTTTTTTTACATTTATTGTATTAAATAGGACACCCAACATCATTGAAACTATGTATGTAGGTATAGTAACATCAATACAGAACAAAAAAATATGTTTAATATCACACTGATTGTTCTTGGTAAGAATCAAACCCACGTCCCACAGTATAGAAGGTAGAAAGATTTTTTTTTCTTTTTTAGGGTCGAGTACTAACAAAAGCTTGTACTTAGCATTCTAGTTCCCATAGACCTTTTATTATACAATTATTTCGTAAATAGATACATACACAGATTTTATAGTAAACCCAGACAGAGCAAACATCAATGTTCATCACACAAACGTTGCTTGTCGTTGGGGATCGAACCCACGACCCATCATGGTAGAGCTGTGACACTTATCGATATACAAAATATAGGCGTCACAGCTCAGTTGGTAGTAGCTCTACCATGCTGGGTAGTGGGTTCGATTCCCAACAGAATAGATACAAAATATGAGGCTATAATTTATGCATCCGACCCCTCATGTTTACGCAATTAGAGAGATTCGCTTCGGACTTCTGCTGATAGGGTTGCAGTCAAAACAGTATTTAAAAACATTTAAATAAGTAGGTACTTACTCTTTGAACTCCTAAATAACTAACGTAAGTAGATAGATAAAAAATTAAATAAAACATTTTATATATCTTCTATACCTATATATAAAAATGAAACCCGTTTTCCGTTGTCACGACATAGCATGAATACGGCTACCGATTTGGCTGATTTTTTTTTTGGTTTTCTAATACTCTGTACAAGGTTCTTACGGAAAAAAATATCTCTCTAAGGCGGTACGTAGTTGGCCGGGACAGCTAGTAATAAATAAATATGTACTTACAAAAGTTGACGTAAATTGAATAAAAAACATTATAGAATAAATATAATAATTTAAGACTAATCATAATAATATTCAAAGAAGTTCGTTACTTATATATTATTTTAGTTCAGAAAAAGTTTACTGTTTCAAATTACGAATAGTATCTAACAAATACTTAGTAGATCTCTACAAGATAGATAGATCTATCTGCAGTTTATTTTTTTGAAGTGAAAACTTCTTTAGCGGCGCTGGGTGGGTAAAAACTTTCAAACTCGCGTCAGGGTCACGTGACGTCGAAAAAGCGTAAGATCTTATTTAATTTTTATACAATGCTCGTAAAACAAGAGACGACAAAAGAACACACTTGCGGTCACGCGACGTATGACTCAAACAATTAAATAGTGTTGTGGCGACATGACGTGACGATGACGTGGCGACATGACGTGACGTGACGATGACGACGAAGCCAACGAAGACACAGACACATTCGCGCTTGCGCGATGACGTGACGATGACGTGGCGACATGACGTGACGTGACGATGACGACGAAGCCAACGAAGACACAGACACATTCGCGCTTGCGCGAATGTGTCTGTGTCTTCGTTGGCTTCGTCGTTGTGTCACATTCGCGCTTGCGCGAATGTGACACAACGACATGACACAATCACAATGACACAGACACATTCGCGCTTGCGCGAATGTGTCTGTGTCAGTGTGTCTTCGTTGTCTTCGTCGTTCGCGTGATTGTGTCACATTCGCGCTTGCGCGAATGTGACACAATGACATGACACAATCACGACTGTGGTTATATTTTTGAAGTGAAAACTTAAAAGTGAAAACACAACGTTAATATTGAAGTTTTCACTTCTGCCGGCACTCCCGGAGTGCTAGCTTTTTTTTAAATACTGTTCGCTAACAGTTTAAAAGAAATACTTCATAAAAAGTGTTGGTTTCAAAGTATGATTAATATCGGTATTTTTGGTAGGTATTTATGTAAAAACTAAATCTAATAAAATAGCATTATATAAATCGGATATCAAAAATATGGTTATAGCTTGAGATGAAAACGAGGCACGGATAATAAAATTAAAAAGTAATAAAATGCAACAGTCTGTGTGACAGTGACAGTGACAGTTGACTCATATTTCGGCGGGAGCGCACGTGTCGCCGGCTTTAGTGCAATTCGTCACAGATTTCGTTGCGGAGATTTTGTTTTGTCATAATTAATTTATATTTTATTTATCGTTTATTGTATTGAAGTAATTTTATGCTACGGTTACTTATTTAAATGTGTCATGGTTTTAAATTAAAACTGGTTTTATTTTGATTGTTGTGGGATTATTTAGTCTTGGTGCAAACAAAACAGAAGCAAATTTCAGCTGCTAAATAAAAGGCGAACGTAGGACCCTTAGATGGACCGATGATATAGTTAAGACCACTTCAATCTACATCTACACAATATTATATAATACGTAACAAATAAACTAAAATCGATGGACCACCAAATTCTTTTACGATGTGAAAGATACACTTTTACTGAGTAACGTAGGCTGTAGGTATTAGTTACATAGTACTCTATAGGTGTTTAGTAATATGCCATTAAAAAGTAATCTTACACACAGTTTTGTACCTATGACTTTAATGTAGTGACATCTGTTGTCGAGTAGTTAAATAACGTGTTTCAAACCTACTAGTATTAATTCGTTTTGTGAATTTTTCAAATCTTTGATAAAACTAATAAAGTCAAAAAACGATAAAAATCGGACCATAAGTTTCTTGTCCGTTCTTCTAGGCTCTGTATTTAATTTTCACGTTTATTCTATCAGCGCCATCTATTGCCAAGTAGCTAAACTTTTTTCTCAGTAATTATTTGTAAAACGCTCATTTATTTATTAGGATGTCAACAGCCGGTTTCTACAGTGAAGGTACTTATATATAATTTTTAAATAAAAAAAATATTCGTTTTAGATAAAGCTTTATTTTAGAAACCTATCTATTTTACATAACGGAATAAAAATTAATTCTATGAGTGCAAGAAAACCCTACAATAGTGACTTTAAGCACTTTCAAACTATCCGATCACAAACAAAACATAAATATTCATTTCGCACATCACTCTAGTCCCAAACTAAGCAAACTTTGTACTATGGCATTTAGATTCCTGTTCAAATTCTTAAATTTATTTTGTTAATACATAGTAACATCCAGACAGAACAAACAACAGTGTTCGTAACACAATAGTTTTTTTTCTTTATGGGGATCGAACCCACGACCCACAGCATGGAAAGCAGAGACACGTTCAACCATGACACTTGTGTGTAAATACCCAGAACACCCGGAATAAATATTTGCAGATCGTACAAACATTTATCCCAAGGCGGGAATCGAACCCGCAACCTCCGCGCCACAGGCGGACCTTCGCCCGTCGCGCCACATCCGTCGTCAATTTGTTACAATAATAAGCTATTTGGCCATCGATGTTAAGTAGGTAAACTTAACATAATGGGAAAACAGTTTATTCCATCAACTAAATATGTTTTAAGACAATACTTAGAATAGCACCTCAAAATACATATTTTTTTATATCTTTATATTTAGTATTTTTTATATACCGTAATCAAATACATTTTGGTAATTTAATAAGTGGAGCGATATTTACTTCTATTCAAAACAATATTTGTTTCTATTGTTACGTTTTAACACGAAAACTGCTCGACTGATTTTAAAAATTAAATAAATTCACGATTCAAAGCTACATTCCGAGTCATAGGCTATATTGAGCTTATATTCGATGCAGGCTACTCGTGCAAGTCAATCAATTATATTTAAGAAAGTTTATCATTCAGCGCCATCTAGTCTCAAAATTACAAACTAAGCAATGTTTGTAGTGTGAACTAGCTGATAGAATACTTATATTTCTGTGAATACATAGCACACATAGTGGTCTTATTACAATACAGGGTAGAATTAAGGCATAATTAACTATAAAATCTTAAAATATCAATAAAATTGTTCATTATTGCGCTTTGGTTATCATTATTAGCTTTTTAGTTAATAGTTAATAGATGAATGAGATCAATTCATAATAAAACCTATTAAAAAATATAAAAAAAATCTTGGAAATTTCACACATCACACTCTAGTCCCAAACTAAGCAAACCTTGTACTATGGGAACTAGATTGCTGATAGAATACTTATATATTTTTTTTTACATTCATAGAATTTACAAATAGTTTTAACTTTTAAATTTATAATGATCTTTTAATGTAATGAAAATAATATTAGTTGATTTTACCGTAAATTTGAGCATATACTTACAAAATTAAACTTAAACATAAAATATGTAAAAAACCAAATTAAATAAAAAAAAAACCCTTTTTTAAGTTTTGACATGCAACGTGTATAAAGTCGCGGGTAGATGTAAACCATAGTAAAAAATGTACAGTAGCGCTACCATGAGTTCTTACAATCTATTATAGCGTCTGTAGTAAAAAAATGTGTGAAGATTTGTACAGCGCCTCTAGCGGATAGTTGGGTACTAAAATTCGTAATACTAATATTGACGTAACTTCTGTAGTAAAGTCTGGCGATTTTACTGTGACAACTCATGGTAGAGGTACAGATACAATAAAAACACGTTACCATTAAATTAATGAATATAAAGAATGGCTGGATTTGTCGGCCAACAAGTGCATAATGAGTCAAAACGTGTACATTTTTAAAATGGTTTATTAACAGCTTATAATTCTACATTTATTGTATAAACATCAAAAAAACAATAAATAACCTAAATTCTGTGCTATTAATTGATGACAAAATATGAACTTCATTAGAAATCTAAAATTTTCATATGATGAATTGGAAGTACTTGCCTTTGCCCAGCAGTGGGGCGAGATAGGGTAGTATATAAAAAATCATATAATTGTTGAACTTTAAAACAATAATTACAATAAGATCTTATACCACCACGTCTCAGGCAAATAACTTATTAATTTTAATTAAATAAATATGCAGTGTTTTGTATAAACCACATAATAGATATTACCACAAAACAACACTAGTCACGAGTATTGCTTTTAAAAACACTTAAATTAAATGTATTTTTACATTAATTATAAGCTTTTTAGGCACTTTTAAACATATCTATACAATTAATAGTCAAATTATCACTTATTTCATAGTTTTAATAACTGACAAACTGTCAAAAAACGTTATAAATGAAACATTTTTTATAATTATAAAAAATCGCCCTTATTAGCAACAAAATCGGCTCAATAATACTAATATAAATCATTCGGGTCGATGTTCTCTTAAACTAAAATATTTATGAGGAAGTATGCGGTTTTGTTTTTTATATCGAGGGCATGGTTATCACCAAATCTTCTAACTCTCGTGGTAAAAAACTTTTTCACCACATTTTTTCTAAAAAAAACTCTGTATAATAGAGATTGAGAAAGCACGTTCGGGGAAGCACAAAATAATTACTTTGACAGTTTTGTCAGTTTTATCAATAAATATTTTAGTTATAATCGTTTAAACATAGTTTAGCGCCATCTATATTGCTACATAATGAACTATATCAAAGTCTGCGCAACAGACCAACAGATGGCAGAGACAAATCCTAGATCGCGCAAACGAAGTTATCACGGAGTTTAAACATAAGTAATAAGACTGAATACTATCCATCGGTCCGAGCGACCCCGAGCCAAAGGTCGCTCGATGTGTTTCGATGTAGTTCATCATGTAGAGCATAGATGGCGCTACAATTCCATAAGTTACAACCAGATTCGAACCTACGACTTTCAACAATTTTTTTCTAAAATTAATAAAAAAAAAATGAGACAATTCGAAACTACAACTGTATTGAACAAACTTTTTCCTAATTAATTATAAATACACAAAGCTTTTGAGACATAAGAATTACCGGTGCTTAAAGCATTTTACAACTAGTATTTAAAACTATTTATATAAGATAATCTTAAATTTATGAAATGTAGAGCCAAACCATTCTATAAATGCACGCGGTTACACTCGCATGCAAAAGTACAAATAAAATAGTTACAATACAATACAAATAAAATAGTTTTTATACTACACCTGCTCGGAAAGTACCTTGATACTTTATCAAATTTACGGTAGAAAGTACGTCATTGCATATCGAACAAATATGCGGCGAGAAAACGCATCTGAGCGGGAGAGAAAAGTGTATGAAAATCCATTTCTTACGTGGTTTTTCTTTTTTAATTTTGGGTAAGTTTGGTTTTTTAAGTTTGGGTCCCGATCTCGGGTGTTTTAAAGCCCTCGCCTGCGGCTCGGGCTTCAAACGACACCCTCGACGGTAATCGGTCACTTTCTCCTCTCGGTGAACAATGTACTATTGTCGTCGGTTGTACAGTCTCTCTCTTGACACGTTACCTACAAAGAATGTCTGGATCTGTCGGCAAACTAGTCCATTAGACAGAAGAACGCGCATGCATTTATAAAATGGTTGATACCTATGACAGTACCCTCGAGTTCGGTTCCGAGTAACGGCACATAACTTTTTGCGTTTAAAAATTTTTGTTTTTAATCCTTTACACTAAAACACCATAATATTGGTTCGCGGCACGCTAAATAAATTATCATCAATAGTTAAGTACATGTTAAAAGAGAAAAACATGGCTATAGATGACATAAAATGCCAAATATCATGAGAATCGTAGAGTTGGAGTAGAGAGCACACTCGGTTGTTCTGGCGAGACTGCGCGGGGGTTAACTGAAAATCAAAATTCTTGGTAAGACAAATGGGAATTTAATTTGTTTTATTAGTTGGATAAGTGCAAATCACTAAAATATTAGAGGTAGTCAAGCTACAGTCACTTATGTTATGTCTCAGGTCTATATAAATATTTTTTATTAAATGAAACATAATTAAATCTTAGAATAAGTTACAATAATGGTTGTCTGGAAGAAATCACTTTGTGGGATAAAACCGTCTATGGTAGGGCCAATTTTACCTTAATGCTAAGTGTTTGTAATTTAATTTATTAGCTATCAATTAAGAATTTATTTTATTTTAGTTCAAGATAAAAAGACATTAATTGGACATAAAATACAGATATTAATTAAATAAGTAGCTCCTTTATGCCTAAGTTAGGTTGACTAGACACTAGGGGTTTCTGGAAACCCGATTGATCCGAGTTTGACACATTTGACAATTATTTGATTTTTTCGTTGATCATCGTTCGAGAAACCGGCCGTAAGTATACCTACATAATGAAACTAAATCTTAATTCTATATAAAAAAAAATACTTACTGCCCAATTGGTGCTTTGGTCCAAGTAGAAATAACTTGAACTGAACCACACTGTGTAAGTAAGTGCTATGTACACCCAACTGTAAACAAAAATATATTAAATGTAATATAAATATTTTAGCTTTGATAGGCGTAGGTCTGCCTCCCATGCTGTGGGTCGTGGGTTTGATCCCCACCGAGAATGATGATGATGAAGCAAAGCTTGTACTATGAAAACTTGATTACTGATATAATTACATATTATTTTGTAAATAAATAAATACATACATAGTAACAATCAGACACAGAACAAACATCAATGTTCATCACACAAATGTTTGTCCTCGGCGGGGATCGAACCCACGACCAAATTGAATTAAGAGCTGCTAAGCTGTGTTAATACATACCTGTACCATCTAATAGATTCTCTGTGAAGCAACTTCATAACAATATAGAAGAGGGTGTACAAAAATAAGTTGCTCATCAATACTAGGAGAAGGTGTGAAGCGAAATCACGACTATGCTGCGTCACCCTGTAACATAACACAATAAATAATGCTGGACAATCCACACAACATCATCTAGCCCTAAGCTAAGCAGAGCTTGTGTTATGGGTACTAGAAGACTGACATACTTAATACAATACATTACATAGATATTTTTTATTATACATATAAAATACTCACAACAACCGGAATAAATATTTGCAGATCGTACAAACATTTATTCCAAGGCGGGAACAGAACCCAACCTTAGCGTCGCAGGCGGACCTTCGCCCGCCGCGCCACATCGGTCGTCACGTAACATTTATCCGCGATAAGACCGCCAATTGAAGGCCGCAAGACTTTTTATAATGTTGTTAAACTTATTTGTGTTCTTAATAAAGTTTTTATTAATTTATTTAGTATAACTAATTAATTTAATTAAATAATTACCCATAAGCAGCGATAGCCCAATTAGCGAGATTAGCAATAACTAGTAACACACAACGCCCGCAGTGTGTTGGTGTGATGGCAAGCAGGGGTCGCAGGATCAGTTCTCGGCCAGCGCGATATATCACCCCTACGTCTGTTAACAAAATAAATTTGAGTCAATTTTTTTTCTAATATCATTTAAATAAATAGAGTTGTTGAATGAATGGTTCATTTCACAACATTTCTCTATCATCTATATATTAAATATATCAATTAATTATTAAGTATAGTTTTAAGCAATAAATGTTTTTATTTAAAAAATATATATTTAAGACATATTTACAAATAGAATTATACAAATATTTAGTTTAGAGCAAATAAATGAAAATGTATATATAAATAATGTAATTTTATTAAAAACTAGCTGTTCCCGCCGCGACTTCGTCCGCGTGCCGTTTTAAGAGATTTTGCTATAACCCATTACTATCTTCCTAGGAGGGAAATTGATGGTAAAGAGCAGTCTATGACGGAAAACTTAGTATCTATACCTACTTATTAATAAAACCGGGCAAGTGCGCACGAAGAGTTCCGTACCGTATCTATCTCCCGTTGCCCTTATCAATATCGAATAAATAAAAATCACGTTTATGTATAAGCCCCCTTTAATATTAATTATTCGTGATAGTTATAGAATTGAAAATAGACAGAAATCAAAGACTCAGTAATAAGGTCTAGTTTTACCCTTTGGTTTCCGAACCCTAAAAACCCAATAACGTAATGCTTCCATCTTGAACACATTCTCGTATAAAGAATGATCGTATCCTTTTGTGTTTGGTCTTTTGGTGGAATTCTGGCGGATTCTTAGCCATCTTAATTGCTGATTCGTTATCAACACATAGGGATGCTGGACATTCACCAATGATATCTTTCATGATCTTTCGAAGCCAAATAATTTCTCTAGCAGTTTCACTTGCTGCCACTATTTCTGCCTCGGTGGATAAAATCGCTACTGTGCTCTGGCGTTTACTTTTCCAGGATATTAGACCTCCAGCATACATGCAAATAATGCCTGAGGTAGACCTTCCAGTTTCATGATCTCCTCCGTGGTCAGCGTCACTGTAACATTCTAAATTATGACTATTTCCTGGCTTGTAAACGATGCCTTCTTCTATAGTCCCTTTCAAGTAACGCATTGTCCTCTTGATATTGATGATGTTCTCCCTTGTAGGTTTATCTAAATTTCGAGATACAACACTGACAGCAAAGGCTATGTCAGGCCTCGTGCTTGTCATCAAATAAGCTAGTGATCCAACAGCTTCACGGTACGGGAAGTTCATTGAAACTTCATTAACATCTTGAGCATTATTTGCTTTTAAAATTGGTGTTGGCACTGGCTTACATTTCTCCATGCCAAACATTTGCAATATGCGAACGATGGATGCAGTAAAATAGAACCATCAGGGTACCTTAACCACGCTCTGCTACCATGTTAAAGTAGATATAAGTACTGCAGGATCGAATAAAACCAGTTACAATAAATAAACGAATATTATTAACGTATACTGTAAAGAATATTTTTTAGTCGAGTGAAGATAGTGACATTGATGACAATCAACAACGTTTGGTTGCTATGGTAACATCTAAGGTTGGTGATAGATATTAAAGGAGTATCTATTCCTAACAGTAACTTCTCCCGTTTTCCCAACATTTCCTCACTACTCTGCTCCTATTGATTGTAGCGTGATGAAAAGTATCCTATATGTTGCTCAGGAGTATGAAGAATAATTGTACCAAGTTTCGTTAAAATCCGTCGAGTAGTTTTTGTTTCTATAAGGAACATACATACAGACAGACAGACAGACAGACAGACAGACAGACAAAAATTTTACTGATTGCATTTTTGGCATCAGTATCGATCACTAATCACCCCCTGATAGTTTTTTTTTTAATATATTTAATGTACAGAATTGACCTCTCTACAGTTTTATTATAAGTATAGATAATTATATGTATTATATAATGTTATTATAAATATATAACTTACCTAATTTGAAACGCCCCAAATAATATATTTGAAATGTCATAACCAGACATGTAATAAGATGTAACGCAGTAAACGCGACCCAGAAATAAAAGTTAGCATTTAGGACTCCCACTAGACCTGGAAATAGAACACATATTAGTACACACAGCCCCCCGCGTTATGAACTGAGCCATTCGGCTTCTATAGCTACTGCGTGCTGAGTGGTGGCATTTTACACTTTTTTTTTTTGTAAATAAATATTTCTTTCTTTCTTTCTTACATATAAATGACAGAGTTCAGTAGTTATAAAGTATTTTTTTAACGTAAGGTACGATTTATTAAATAAATACAATTATTACTTTAAATGCATTTTTATGCAATTTTTTATATAACTAGGGCATGACTTTTTTCATGATTTTTCTAACTTTCGTGATTTTGGCCATCACTGTATCAAAAATATCATGAAATATATATTTAAAATTGTTATTATAAAAATAAATTATATTATTAAAAAAATGTTATTATTGTTATGATTGACTGTTTATAATTAAATAACTTACGATAGTTACTGATTTGGATCAGTTAAACTATCTATAGTTTGCAAGTGTCTGTAGATAGCTCAACTGTTTCTTATGTATGTATTTCATACGCCTATGTACATATTGTAAATACTGTTATAGTCGTTAGGTTGTGAATAAAATATTTACGGTCTATCTTATAAAAAGTTAGCGCAGACTTGAAGTCCTGATTACCATACGTAATGATGACTTAAAGTCAACGCTAACTTTTTATAAGATAGGGGGTTAGACATAAAATATAGAATACATAATCTAAAATAACTTACCAACGAATATAATAAGTGCTAAAACTCCAAAAGTAGCGTGTGCCCGGGCGTTTATATCTGGATGTCTAGATTGGTATATCTTTACCATACATAACACTGAAGTTACATACATAAACGATGTATCTGAAATAAATACAATTAAAATATATAAATGTATTGCAGAATTGTTTCAGTCACAGTGAAAGATATAATGAAAACATTCTACTTATATTATAAAAGTTTGAATCGATGAATGGATGTCTGTTTGTTATTCGTTCACGCAAATGGATGATATGGATTTTAGTGAAACTTTACGATTATGTAGTTTATACATAGATAATTCGGTTTAAAGCTTTATTTACTCGTACATAACTTTACAGTTCACATAGAATGAGCTTTTTTTTATTTATTATAAGATTGGTCTGTAAAAAGACTATATACATACAAATACAATTTACAACGTACAGAAACAATTCAATTTAACGCCTGTTAATAGTATTGTACGTTATCGTCCAAAACGGATTCTAACCTAGTTGTATAACATCTATGTACACAGTTATACAATAAATACTTTCTTATTCTTATACACCCTTTCTGAACTGATTGTACCTACCCGTTAATATTTACACAATGTTATAAATATTATTAGTTAATACATAAAGATATTGCCAAAAATATAGAAATCAAGATGATATCGCAAGCACCAGTACCCCAAGTACGAGTTTGTGCACACACGGATCGCAGAGACGTGATCGCCGAGCGCTACCGACTTTGTATGGAAATCCAAGCTTTTCAAGAAAACAAATAAAGGCGTTCTATAGTTATGACGAGTATATCAACTGCATATAGAAATATTGTAATTTTAATTCATTAAATTATAATTTGTGACAATCAAATTACCAATATTGTTGCTGATTAAATGTATATTCTATTCTATTCTATAAAATGTTTATATCTGTTTTATATCTGATATCTGCTAGGGGCGCTGCTTGGATGTGCATACAAAATTGGTGGCGCTCGGCGATTACGTCTGCGATCCGTGTGTGCACATACTTGGGGTACAGTACAGTAAAGTAAAAAAGTTTCAATAAATCAATCGAACTTACCAAACTGAAAGTTCATGCTGTTAGGACACACATGGTAAGCAGCTGATAACAATCCTTCGCTTACTAAAGCTATTCCCATCGCATATAGAAGTCCAAAATGTTGGGGTATACCTAACTCTTTCTGTAAATAAATATAGACATTTCACACATACTTCATTATCATCATTGACATATGTCTACTAATATATATCAGTCCACTGCTGGACGTAGGTCTCTGCAGACGCGCCACTGAGCCCGGGGCTTCGGCTCTTCTCATCCAGTAAAAGCCCTTCAAAATAATTATGTGGCACCCCTGAGAGACGAGTTTTTTAGCTGTGGCCCACGTTCCATAGAGAATTACCCATTCTCCTTCATAATAATATTTAAGTATTCAGCAATCTAGTTCCCATAGTAAGCTTTGCTAAGTTTAACACTAGATGGCGTTGTGTTTATCCATGAATTTAAAAAGACGTGAGGCACTCGGGGACTGCCGCGGTAAAGCTATTGCATAGCATTTTTTGCTGGATTACGCATGCGCAGTGTTAGGTTATATTCGTTCGGTATTTTCGTTATGGAATTTCTGGATTCGGTCTCCACACTCATGGCCCGCGAAAGAAGCTATGCAATAGCTTAAAAACGTACAAGAAAAAGAGTAATCAGTCCGATTGCCTGGAAGAGAGCTCTCTCAGGGATAAGGCCATGAGTTGCCTATTATTATTAAAGTTCTTTTGTTTTCTATGTGTGTATTCTCAAGAAGTAGCAAATTGTATAGATTTTACCTACCTCGCTTTCACTTTTAGCCCGATATGCCTTATGTCTCCTCCAAACTCGAAACAGGAATAAAAATCCGAGTAATATGTACCCTAAGTTTGAGTACACATGGTTGAAATCAGATAGCACCATCAATGGATGTGCACATAGGAAGTTAAAATAGCATAGATCTTGATTACCGGACTGGTTTAGCAGCTGAAAATAACAAACATATTATAATATAATGTTTATATATTAATATATAATGTATAATATAATGTTTTAAACTATTTAACTATGTTACTCAGTATACATCTATACTAATATTATAAAGAAGTAAAGTGTGTGTGTATATTTGATAAATTGTAAGGGATCTCGGGATCTACAGAACCGATTTTAAAAATTCTTTCACCAATAGAAAGCCATATTATTGCTGAGTGTCATAGGTTATATAAAAACCGATAAATAAAAAGGCTTTTACGTAGTAGTTCGTTTTGCAAAGTGAATCGGAGAAAAAACGGTCGAATTATGCCCAACGTAGTGGGCACGGGTTAGCTAGTAGGCTTTATTTATTTATTAATCGGTTAAGTAGTGTAAGACTTCCATACAAACAAAATTTTACTCTTTATAATGTTAGTAAACTAACATTATGTAACATTTGCATCACGTTATATTAAAAACACTTTTTTAAGTAATATACAGGTAACGCAATTCAACCAAAACGTACCGAAACGCGTACGAAGTTACGTGTTATTAAGACGATTGTAATAAGGATCATACAAAAAACGCTAGGAGTTCTAGTTTCTTGCCAGTTCTTCTAGACTCTGATCGCGAACTGGCGCCTTGGTTCATCCCTGACTGAAAACCAGCGATGCTGGTATAGTTCCCACTATGCCACATGTACCATGGGTACATGTACCTACATTAGTTTAATTTTTGTATTTTTAAGGTCAATTTTTATTTTTTGTATTTTTAAGGCTTTGTGTTGTGTGTTAACCAAATACATAATTATCTATCTATCTAGTATGTAAGACGTTTCAAAGTGATCCTTGTGATTTTATTGTTAAAATTTGATTGAAGTTTGATTCTTACCCTTTGATATGTTACAACCAGCTGTATGACAGGTAAGGTATAGAAAACAGCAACTGTCAACACGTTCCATAGATAAAGCTTTGATCTAGCTTGAAGGACTCGAGGGCGACATCTATCGACAAAAACTATATTTTACAAAAATGAAAAAAAAAATGTGATTGTCATCTAAAAGTATCGAATACATTAATGATTACATTAACAGTAGGGTCAAGTGGGGGACAGTGTAACAAAAAAGTTATTTTTATTTTTAGAAATAAAACCTTTTATTGTACTGTCTCCTTATTTTTTACCTTAAAATCAACAGTATTTACCTCCATTTTAGGTTTGAAATAATATCAAAATTATACATAGAAACAATTTATTTTTTTAGTTTTCTGAGATCACAATTTTGTTATAGTGTGCCCCAGGGGTGGGGTACAGTTTAACAGCTATAGGGGTACACTATAACAGTATACCCCTATATTTATATATAAATATAAACAACATCAATAAACATACAAATAAAAAAAGCAACAGAATTATAACATCCTTTAACTTTAATTATGATCTAAACATATTTTTGGCAATCAAAAACAAACAAAATAAAAAAAATATATATAATATTATGAAAAATCTTTTCTCACATAGATTTAACTGCCTTAGAATTTTTTCTGGGAATGAATAGAAGTCTGCCTGACGTTTCGTTTATTTTTTCATTTTAGGTAATGGCAATATTAGCTCAATATCACACTATAACATGTTACACTGTACCCCGTTACACTGTACCCCACACCTTATTGTTTATAAAAAAAAATTAATAAAAAATTATGGGTTAGAAATTGCAATTCACTTTGTTTTTTATTTAAACACCAAGTAATTAAAGATTAAATTAAACATATATTTACTTACCAGATATTATTAGTTTTCCAACAAGAACAAAACTTCAGTAGTTAAATTTTACACAAATTTTTGCCTCAAAACATAAATTCTATGACTATTCCGTTAACTCGGCAATTTGAAGTCCGATGACACTTGATTAAGATGGCGGCACATGAGGTGGTCAAAACACGGAAAGAGTTGCCTTGACAACTATGAACAAGACAGAGCTAACCTTGATGTTATACTGTGCCCCTTGTTACACTGTCCCCCACTTGACCCTACTTGTCAGATCTTCATACTACTATAAGCGTGGAGGTTTGTAAGGATGGATGGATGGATGGATGGATGGACGGATGGATGGATGGATGGATGGATGGATGGACGGATTATGCCCGATGGATAACGATAGCAAGACAAAATCGCGGGCATCAGCTAGTAATTCCCTACGGTATATCTTATAAAAAGTTAGCGCAGACTTGAAGTACTAATTACCATACGTAATGATGACAACGAAAGTTAGCGATGACAAATAAAGTCAACGCTAACTTTTCATAAGATAGGGGGTTAGTGTTTAAGCTTTAAGTTTTTTTATATGTTTTTTTATGCAAAGCTAAGAAAGTTTTATTCCATTCTATTCTATTCTATAAAAAACAGGCGATTAAATATAAAACACACATGTTCACTCATCACTAACATAGTGCATCGTTCTGTGGGATACATTACCTGGCTAAGTTCGCTAAGCATAGCTTCCCACTAAGTCTGTACCAATCTACTGTTGCGTTCGGGTCATCAGCTACTGTGGACATATCTGATTCTGTATCTGATGAAGAACTGCCTTCTGTTGAGGATAATTATATTAAATCAGAAAAAAATACTTAAAATAGAGTTAAAAATATGATTATTTATAATTAATAAACACTTAGTATGGACGTAAGTACATAAAACTTCAATATACGGAGAAATATATTTTTTATTTATTTAATAAACTTAATCTAAACTTAAGATAAGGTACTAGTAGCTTTTTAAAAGAGTTGGTTCGAACTACTACCACCTATTTCTGCTCAACAACTAAACTCTATGACACACAGTAGGCGATCTTATCGCTATGCGATCTCTAACTGACAACCTTATATGCACTGGATGTTTTTTTTTTTATGTAGGCGGTGATTGAAATAAAATGGTTTTATTATTTTTCTATTTATTCTATGTACCTATGTATTTACAAAAAAAAATAAGTATATAAGTATTCTTTAGCAATCTAGTTCCCACAGTACAGCTTTGCTTAGTACGGGACTAGAGTGTGATGTGTGAAATGTCCGTGAATATTTATTTATTATTTTCTATCTTCAAATAAAAACAAATATAACTTACCATCAGGTGCGTCACCCTCGCCAACAGGACATTGACGAGACGTGCTCTCTGCGCTGACATTCATGACATTGACATTTCGACGACGTCGCACCGCGTTTGTCACGTCATTGGGTGTTAGAGGGGTGGCTATGCTGCCTTCTAGAATCCACAATGTTAACGTCAATGCACTTGATTATTTGTTAGATTGGTAATGTAAATGGGTCGTTGGTTCGATACCCAATATAATACAGACATTTTGACATTTGACAGGCGTCACAGCTCAGTTGGTAGTAGCTCTGCCTTCCTTCTGGGTCGTGGGTTCGATTTCCACCCAGATAAAATGTTTGTGTGATGAGCATAAATATTTGTTCTGGGTCTGGGTGTTCTTTGTTTTCTATGTATGTATGCATTTACAAAAAATGTATATAAGTATTCTATCAGCAATCTAGTTTCCACAGTAAGAGCTTTGCTTAGTTTGGTACTAGAGTGTGATGTGTGAAATGTCCGTGAATATTAATTTATTACATCTTACCTTCATTAAGAGTAACATTTTCGATTCTTTTCTCACAGAACACAGATATAAAGAACGCCACATAGAACGATAGAAAAAATGCCAGAGCCACTCCAGCTGCGATCAGATATTCTTGGTACGATATCGTTTCAATTACTCTGAAACTATAAAAGAAAAATACAATAAATATTCTTACTAATACATACTATAAACGCATGTATGTATATAGTTTTAAATTTATAAAGTTTGTATTGATATAATGTTTGTTACATACGGCAAAGCAGTGTCTAGTCTGGCTAATCTTTCCAACACGATGCTACAACAAAATACAGTTGTAGCATCGACACGATAAGAAGAAGAATGTTTGTTACTCTTTCACGCAAAAACTACCGAATGGATTTGAAAGAAACTTCACAATAATAAATGAAATGAAATGTCTTTATTCTGCCTGAGGTGTAGTGGTTTGTGTGTAAGATATATCTTTTCACTAGCAGGTAAACGCGACTTCGTCTTGCTATTTTTGTCAATTTTAAGAATATCTTTAAAAAAACATTTATTATATTATTCTCATGCCTCTGTATATGTTCATGATAATCTATTAAGTAGTTTTTGCGTGAAAGAGTAACAAACATACAACCAAACCAACACATCGCATTCATACAAACTTTCGCTTTATAATATACTAGCTGATCCGTGCCCACTTCGATGGGCATAGGTAAGGTATTTTCGGTTTTATATAACCTATGACACTCAGCAATAATGTGGCTTACTATTGGTGAAAGAATTTTTAAAGTAGATACCGAGATTACCCCTTACAATTTAACAAATATACAAACACACAAACTTTACTTCTTTATAATATTAGTATAGATGTGTAACTTACCTAAAAGTCTTCACTCTACCATCATTGACTGGCACTTCTACGTATGTTTTTTCCCAACCAAAGTAATGTGCCATGGTAGACACACTACCGTTCTTAACTATACCATCACTGCAATCTTCGTCTGAAGTTTTCACTATGAAGACTATGTAGAATCCTGTTGGAAATGAGTCTTGCTGCCGAGGGAATAAGGTTCAAATCAGATTCAATTGTTAGTATAAATATGGGATGCTTGCTTTTTTATAAAAAAAAACGTTTTTTTTAAATAATAAAGTAAAATATTGTGGGCAAAAATTGTGTAGGTTAATTCTACAGAACTTTTTTCTCACAATATTGTGTGAAAAAAATGTGTAGAATATTTAAACTTTTTTTTAACATCTGTATGTGACATTAATATTTGATCCATAAAGTTTGTATATTAATTGGATTCGAAACCACGACCCACACTTTGTCATCAAGACTGCTCCTCAACAGATCTAAGGTTAAAGAGGTAGTCAGAGGTAAGATACTTACAGTAAGAGTTATACCACCTCTCCTAGTCATAGTTAGGTAGTACCCGTCATATAATATGTCTCTTTCATTATCAAACACCGGACACTGAAAATATAAATACTGGTACATACAGAGGCATCTAACCCCAAACAATACTTGTACTATATCTTACTGACAAAAATTTATTACACTCATAAAAACAGTTTTCATAAACTATTTAAATTTAAAATAGTTTATGAAAATATTGTTTAAAATTGAATGTTATATGTTTGACCACACTATTGTATTAGGACTCCTGTAAAGATAGATGTAAGGATGAAATAAATAAATTAAAAAAATATGGTTTTTTAATGAAATATTTTTACTTACAGAAAAGTTTTGAATAGAAACCACTGCGCAAATATCATCATCGGATTCTATAAGTAGTATAACACTTTTTGGTCTGGTCATCCATCCTTTTGCTTTGTACAAATTAGCCATTTCATAATATCTGCCAAAACAGTAAATAATATCCTCATATAATTACCAAAAACCTTTTATTACTTTTATTTTAAAAGTAAAGTTCACTCCTAGTCAGTGTTTGTGTAGTGGGATGATGAACGCGTATAGAAAAGAGGGGAGTTTTTATAAATTATTATTTATTTATAATTTATTATAAATCAACTTCTAAGAATAATCTGTTTTAATGTCTGATATAAACAAAATTAAGAATAAATCATAAATATTCACGGTCACACATGACGCTCTAGTAGTGAAGTCAGTCCCAAAGCTTCCAGTATCGGAACTAGATCGCTGATAGGATACTTATACCTAGTACGAGATCCGGCTGCAGGATTACTACGCTCATCTGTTTTTTGCTGGAAACCGATTTTTTATGTATATTTATAATTAGGAGAATATATATTTATCAGGGTGCCTAGCAAAATTTGGCCGCCAGTATGTCTAATTAAATTATTATTTTTTGTTTTTTGGGAAAAAATATCGTTCACTTGTTTTTTAAATAAAATAACGTCTACATCATGGCAATTTATATGAAGATTCAAAAAATCACGGTTGCCGTTGCGTACTTGGCCGCACCTCTTCGCAGCTAGGTGTAAACAGGTATGATTTCGATATATTTATACGTGCATAACGTTTATTTATTAATTGCATATCAAATTAAAGCTATGTTTTTTTCCATTTTTTATCATATTGTTTGCTTAATTAAATCTACCCGCAAATAAGGGTTGCTGATTTTTTCGAGTCTTTATATTAATTGCCATGATGTAGACGTTATTTGATTTAAAAAACAAGTGAACGATATTTTTCCCAAAAAATAATTAAAAATAATTTAATTAAACATACTGGCGGCCAAATTTTGCTAGGCAACCTGATAAATATATATTCTCCTAATTATAAATATACATAAAAATTTGGTTTTCAGCAAAAAACAGATGAGCGCAGTAATCCTGCAGCCGGATCTTAGACTATTATACACAATTAAATTTGTTAATACACATTAACACCCATACAGAACAAACATCTATGCTTATCACACAAACGTTTGTTTTCGGTTGCGAACCCACGATCCACAACATGAGCAGAGCTACTACTAACTGAGCTGTTACGCTTGTCCATTTTTTATTTTGTATAAAATGTACCTATGTGTTAATGTATGTTTTGTAATTTTTGTCTCTTACTTTTTCTTGATTTCTGTCTTTGTGTACGTATGTGTGTTACTATTTTGAATGTGTTGTACCTGTGTGTTACTATTTTGAATGTGTTGTACCTGTGTGTTACTATTTTGAATGTGTTGTACCTGTGTGTTACTATTTTGAATGTGTTGTACCTGTGTGTTACTATTTTGAATGTGTTGTACCTGTGTGTTACTATTTTGAATGTGTTGTACCTGTGTGTTACTATTTTGAATGTGTTGTACCTGTGTGTTACTATTTTGAATGTGTTGTACCTGTGTGTTACTATTTTGAATGTGTTGTACCTGTGTGTTACTATTTTGAATGTGTTGTACCTGTGTGTTGTGTGTTTAATATAATGTTTCTCTCTCTTTATCTCTCTAGTTCTCTCTCCCTCTCATAAAAGCTTGTCTAGTATAAAAAACAAAATATTACCAACACTTACCTATTCAATATACTCTGCTCGGAAGCGTTCAATTCCTCATTACACATATGTTTCCTCTTAATATTCTGCGTCGACAAATCAACCAAGTTGTTTTTATTCTGGTCGAACGGATAGAAGTAATATTTCGGCTGGCTTGGCGTGCTTGTCAAGTTGGTTGTGGAATTCAGTTTTATGTAGAAATCTTGTACAGTTTCAACCTTAATAGTAACTGATATCGGATCTGGCGAAGATGACGTCAAGTGGACGATGGGAGTATTTAATGTTGGCGTATCTAGAAGGAAATGAGGCGTAAGTGTCAGTTCTGTCGATTTTACCGATTTTAAAGGAGTTGACTTTATATATATTGATTTCGAGGATATTATTAAATATATTAGTAGATCTAGAGAGAATGGCGAGAAAGCTGTGTCGTCTTCACTGATTTTAAAGTAGGAGTTGACTTTATAAGTATTCATTATTTATTTATTTATTTAAGTAAGGCTAAATGACCTGACATCTGTCAAAAGTTCAGTGCTGGCCAATGTGTTTCATTTTTTTTAATTTACGGAAAAGTTTATATGTTCAAAAAATACCGATACTCCGAATTTAAAATCGATTACATATAATATAGGGTCCCAAAAGATGTATAGTATAATAACAAAAAAAAATAAAGATAGACGACCATCAGTTGATTAAGTTTTCAGTGAATTATATTTTATTAAAACTTTAAACTCCCAAATATCCCGCGTTAAGGAACTATATTTGCGACAATAGAGCTAAAAAAGAAAGTCAAAACGAAACAAATTCTTTTTTTTTCATATTGAGACACGAATAATTTATTTGTTTTTCATACTATACATATTTTAAGTCACCTCATTACAAACGTGTAACTTAAACGAAAAAAAATATGTCTATTTACGTATAAGAGGCCCACAGTAGACTTTTATCCATCTCCCATTGACTGATGCATGAACAGAAAGAGAAATATATAAATAGGGAGAAGTTGGCAATAAGTCTAATGCCTCGACTACAAACTCACACAACGACAAAAACAACATATATGTATAAAAGTTAAAAGACTAAACTCGACTATATAAAATAACATAGTAATAGTTGCGATCCGGCTAAAATCATAGTACTAGTAACCCGACTACATAGAAACATAGTTATAGTCGTAACCCGACTACATAGAAAATACATAATCGTAGTCGTAATTTCATCATCTTCCTAACCCTGTCCCAGGCTATGCTATTTGGAGTCGTAACTTGCCTTATAAAAACATAGGTCATATCCCAACATATGGTCATAGCCCAACTACGTTGAAAACAGGCATAGTCATAACCCGACTTACTCGTAAGTACTTCAAAATAAACGTAAATAAATAAATACTTTTTTCTGACTCTCGTGATCATCACTGCCTTCTTCAAAAATCCATCACCATACCTAGAATCACCTAGTATGTAAGACGATTCTAAATGATCCTTGTGATTTTACTGAATAAAGCACTTTTGACTTTGACTTTGACATCCTGTATAATAATTTCACCCCAAGTTATAAAATACCAATTATAGGTAGTAAACAAAATAAGTTTGAGAATTCTAATGGCGGACATACCGCAGGTATCTTCGTCTTCAGCAAACATATTGTTGTGAGGGCATAGAGTCCTCGATATATTTCTGAACTGCTCCACAGTGTCGGGAGTAGGTACCAACATAGGTAGCTGCCATGCGAATACACCTGAAAATTTAACACGTTATTATTCTTGCGAATTTTATAGAATTTCTTAATCAAAACTAAAAAAACAAATTACAGGACATAGGCTATTGCACCGCTGAATGGTTGCCTGAAACTTCTTATTGCCTGGTACTACTCCTAACTGTGCACGCAAATCTTGTATCAACGAAATATCGCTTTCATATCTCCTTGGTATTCATCTCTCCCTGGTACAATGACTGACAATATAGCTGATAGATCGGTCTCCGATTCAGAATTGAATCAGCACAGTCAAGATAGAACACATCAAAATTTTATCAGCTTTAAGAGAAAGAGAACTACAGAGTACTCATCTGAGCTATGTATTTTTAAGGAAGAGATCAAGTTGATGCTCTCTGAGCAAGATCAAGAAATGAGAAAAATTCTCAAAGATATCAAGCAAAGCAACCTAACTATTCAGTCGTCTGTGAATATAATTACGACTCAAAATGACGAGTACAAAAAGAAAATCGAACAATTAGAAATTAAAATTCAAGATGACAAAAAATATATATCTACCTTGGAGGACAAGATTGAGGACATGCAAATGGCAAGTCGCAAAGCCAATTTTGAAATAAAAAACGTACCAAAAAAAAGCACTGAAACTAAAGAAGATCTGATTGGAATGGTAATGAACTTGTCCAAGAGTGTGGGTGGTACCATAACCAAGAATGATATTAAGGATATCTATCGCGTCAGAGCAAAAAAAGAGAGCTCTCAAAATACTCCGATTGTGGTAGAAACTACCTCTACACTGCTCAAGACGGATATTCTCAAGTTGAGTAAGAGCTTTAACGTTAGGCAAAAGAATAAGCTACGGGCCCTTCATCTGGGCCTCCGTAGCTCAGAAGATACACCGATCTATGTCTCGGAGCAGCTGACGGCAAAAGGCTCTCGCTTACATTTCTTGGCTCGCGACCTTGCCAAGTCCAAGCGGTACAAATTCTGCTGGACTGCGTATGGAAAGGTATATGTGAGGAAAGAAGAAAATACTCCAATCATAACAATCAGATGTGAAGCGCAGGTACAAAAGCTGCTGCAAGAGATATGACTAGGTGATTTAGAGTTTAATTTGATTTTTTGCATGCTATTTTTATATATATGTAACTGTTTGTTAAAATATGTACTATCAAATTTGTTAGCGTTAATAACTTTGAAACTTTTTTCAATTTTGCAACAAAAGTTGCGTACAAATCATTTCACACACATACACATACACACACTTTACATATCATTCGTCAACATGCTTCATACACGATTCATTCAACAACCCTTCAAACTTCCAGTATTTTATCGCTTTCGCTATTATAACAATATGATGTATTTATTTTTAAATAACATAACAGGATTTATAGCTTTCCTAAAGAAAATAAAATCAAACAACCACCGAGATCTAATTAAAAACAGCAGTCTTATAATTTCTCAGTATGGATAGTTGTATAACTACTTTGAACGAGATAGACGAAATTCAAGTTGCTAGTGCTATTCAATGTGACATTGAGGATCTAACGACTAATATTCTTGTTAAAGATTCTGACCTTACCGTTATCTCTCAAAATATCAGAAGTGTCTACGCTAATATCGACGGTTTTATTGCAAGTTTGAGCATAATAGATTTTGATCCTGATATACTAATTCTAACTGAGTGTCGATTAGACCCTAATAAACCCATTCCATGTCTTAAAAACTACACTTCCTACGCAACTACTTGTCACCTCAATCAAAATGATGGAGTAGTAGCATACGTAAAAAATAGTGTTATAATTATTAATGCTCAAGAAATAAGTCTTGATCATGCCTCATGTTTGCAAATCGATACAGTAAACTACACAATACTTGGTGTGTATCGATCACCATCTAATGTGAGCACTGATATTTTCATAAACTCCCTAAATCTACATTTGGAAAAATTAAACAATAACAGAAACCTAATACTAACTGGTGATATAAATATTAACCTGATCTCCAAAGAGACTGAACTAGCACATGAGCGTAATAATAAACTAAATTACCTAAATATGCTGGCTATGCACAGCATAATGCCTGGTCACGTAATTCCGACAAGAGAAAGCAATTGTTTAGACCATTTTATGCTAAGAATTGATAAAGGCAAAATATCTGCGCAAATAGCCGTTTTGAATACAACAGTTACCGACCATTTAATGATATTTTTGAATTTAACTTGTTTTAACTATAATAATAAATGTAAAAAAATTAAAACTGTTACTGATTTTGAAAAAGCTCTTCTCAGCTTAACGGAAAAAAATCTTCCAGAACTTTTATTTGTCGATGATCCAAATGAGGTCATAGAACGGTTAATTAATAAAATTATAGAATCTTTAAAAGAAAACACCAAAGTAATGCGTATCCCTAGCAATAAGCGTACTATCAAACCATGGATTACTGCTGGTATTCTCCGTTGTATTAGGAACAGAAACAAACTTTATAAAAAGATGCGATTAGATCCATTCAATGATATTTTAATAATTAGCTACAAAAGGTATAGAAACTATTGTAATAAATTAATAAAAAACCTAAAACGAAACTATGAAAGAAAACAATTAGAAAATTCAACTAGAAACTCAAAACGTCTATGGCAAAATATTAAATCAATAACTCATACAAATCGATCAAAAATAGATAGCGACAACTTATTACGTTTGAAATCTTCTCCTTCCGAATCAGTTAATTACGTTAACAGTTTTTTCTCAAGCATTGGCAGAAGATTGGCTGAAGACATTGTACCTACCACTAATGTTGTAACTGAACTAAGTTCTGAAACATTTTATCCTCAAATTAATTCTTTTGTCCTCTTACATACTGATCCTAACGAAGTGCACAATGTCCTTATGAGTCTCAAAACTGACAGCGCCCCTGGATGGGACAATATTCCAACTAGTTTTCTTAAGCTTGCTAAAAATGAAGTAGTTCCCGTCATTTCTCATTTAGTTAATCTTTGTTTTGATACTGGTATTTTCCCACTCCTATTAAAGCAATCTATTGTTACCCCTGTGTTTAAAGGAGGTGATAAAGACGATATTAACAATTACAGGCCGATATCAGTTTTACCCGCCATATCAAAAATTCTCGAAAAAATATTAAATTCTAGATTATTTAAGTACCTCAATAAATATCAATTATTATCCGACTCACAATATGGGTTCAGAAACGGGAGATCTACAGAGGACGCTGTTACGGAACTAAGCTCTTATATAACTGAGCAGGTAGACCAAGGACAAAAGTGCTTAGGTGTGTATCTTGACATAAAAAAAGCATTTGACACTGTATACGTGCCAAATCTGGTAAAAAAATTAGAAAATATTGGTATTAGAGATGTGCCTCTAGCTTTATTTAGAGATTATTTAAGTGATCGTACACAGTTGGTCAAAATTGGTGAACATCTTAGTGATTATTCTGGTATTTCTTATGGTGTCCCGCAAGGCAGCGTTCTAGGACCGACGCTATTTCTTATTTATATAAATAATTTGTGCAAGCTCAGACTAGACGACGCAAGAATTTTTTCGTATGCAGATGATACAGCTATTATATTCTCTGGAAAATCATGGCCTGAAGCACACGGAAAAGCTGAAGCAGGACTTATCATAATCGATCAATGGCTTAAAATGAACCTATTATCCCTAAATACTTCTAAAACCAATTTTATGTGCTATACAATTTATAACTCAACGCAACCTGATAAAGACTATTTTTTGAAAATACATAATTTAGATAATCTACATGACCAAGTTGCATGTAACTGTCCTAGCATAAGTAAGGTGGCCTCAATGAGGTATTTAGGAGTAGTGATTGACCAAAAACTCACCTGGTATGCGCAAATTGATGTTCTTACCACCAGAATAAGAAAGCTAATATGGATTTTTAAAACGTTACGTCTGGTTGCCTCCCCAATATTATTAAATAGAATATATTCAGCTCTTGCAGAGTCTGTTTTGCGTTATTGTATCCCAGCATGGGGAGGGGCAGCTAAAACCAAATTCCTTGAGATAGAAAGGGCGCAACGATCACTAATTAAAGTTATGTATTTTAAATCATACAGATTTTCTACTGACCACCTCTACTCTACGTGTCAACTGCTCACTGTGCGAAAAATTTATATTGTTCAAGCCATACTTAGAAGGCATAAATCATTATTATTTGATCCGAATATTTTGACACGAAGGAGAAAAGATAAAGCTATTAAAGTTCATGGTACAAAATCGTCGTTCGCAAGTAAACAATATAATAAGCAATCAGCACATCTTTATAACCATATCAATAAAATTTTGAACATATATCCAAAACAATATTATGACTGTAAAACTGTTTTAACTAAGTGGCTACTTACAAAGCATTATGAGGAGACTGAAGCTCTTCTACTGTTTTTAACCTAAAATAATTAAAGCTATCGAAATATTAAAGTTTCAAATAATAAAATCATAAATAGTAAAATCAAAAAACATACTTTATTCACAAACAAACTTACGACTACACAGTATTAACAAAATGTACATTGTCATATAAAATACATAAGAAACAGTTGAGCTACCTACAGACCGTTGCAGACGATCTATAGATAGTTCAACTGACCCAAATCAGTACCAATCGGAAGCTTACCCGAGACACTGACTGCATTGCCGTGCTGAATAGCAATGCTGATACGCAATAAATACGCAGTAAAATCAAAATTAACATATCAACTGGACAAACAAAAAAAAAAAAAAAAAATAAATAAAAAAACAAAATTAAAAAAAAAAAAAAAAATATATATACACTCACCCTCACAACTCACAACACACACACTCACATACACTACCTACATATACTCAGTGGGTTGTCCCCTAATCTTCAGTATCATATGTGACTGGAAGTAGCAGGAAAGTCGACAAAACTCATTCACCCATAAAACACACTCATAACACACATACACACTCATTTACACACCCTCACAAATCGTACAACTACACAGTGGGTTAGTCTTGTGATACCCAATCTCATTAAAGACAGGGAGTACCAGGAGAGCCCACAAAATCTTTACACACACTATCACACATCATCGCATTTTTAGTACGTAACGTTTGATCATTGATAAGTTTAGTTATTGTCTTTAAACTTTTGTAATATAAGCGCCTGATTGTAACCACACTGTGGATAATTAAGAGCGATGTTCTCTAACACAAGTATTTTTATACTTATAAGAGAACATCCACATTGTCATAACTTTAAGTATTTTTGGTTACAGAAATAAACATTTTTCATTTTCATTTTTCATTTTTTTCAATGGTCACGAACAACCAGTATAAATAATAAAAATACCTTGACTTTGTCAGTGTATTCTACTAGTAAGTATTAGATACCCATTTCGAGGGAGTATTTTTGTACGCAGAACATCGAGATGTATCGAAAAGTTTAGGGGAAACCTATGTAGTAATCATACTGCCAGGCATCGATTTCCCTCAAACTTTGTGTCTACAATAGAATAAAAAAATTACCCATTGGCCGATTAACATTATAATCGTACTAGCAAGCATTAACCTTATTAGTACAGTTGACCTACCAATTTTAATGAACATCGGATAAGTAGTTCGTAAGATATGCTCTAACAAACATAGAAAGTCGATTTGCCCTAATTTTCATTGAAATTATTGTTTGCTCAATCATTCAATCTTTGAGAGGTCGCTACTGGTCAATATATATTTTAAAAACATATTAAATGGAATATAATAGGATGGAATATAATATAATAGGATAGGTGACAAGAAGAAGAAGAGAATTTCATCAGCCGGTTTTAAATGCTTACACACGGTCTATCTTATAAAAAGTTATCGCAGACTTGAAGTGCTGATTAGCATACGTAATGATGACATAAAGTGAAAGCTAACTTTTTATAAGATAATTAAAATCTAAACTTAGAGAAAGTAAGGAGGAAATAAAATTGGTACCTTTTTGCTGTCTAGCAGTAATGAAGAGTGGATATGTCTTGTTTGCTAAGTTGCTAGCCACTGTCACTCTTGCTGGAGTCTCATACAGCACCATATCCTATAAGAATAACCTTATTTTGTAAAAAAACAAACAATATATACTTACAATTATTACAAAAATGAAAAAAACCAACTTCAATTTGACATTGGCAATACAAGTGATACTAAAACAAATATTTGAAGATATGGGATCACTTCAATTCTGATCTGTGAAAAAAAATTAATCTAAAATCAATCGGTATTTATTATATAGTATTTATTTGAATTCCTATCTATATGTATATCAGTCACTTAGAGTTAATTGTTAGTAGCTATTATTAAAAAAATGTCAACACCAGTCTCATTATTTGTATTTATTTATTTATTTTCTGTAGGTCTGTAGGTGTGTAGATCGGAGCTAAGATGTTATACTGCCAAAGTATCTTGTTACTTACCCCTGCAAATTCCATAACATACTCTGTGTTTTTATCAACAGTGACCTCGTATGACACATTGTATTTATACCTAGAAATTAAAGTACTTTATTTAGTTGAGCTATAGACTGTAAGCAATACAAAATATATATTTATATAAGTATGTTTTATACATTGCAATAATAATAATAAATAGCTAAATAATGCTGGAGAATCCACACAACATCATCTAGCCCCAAGCTAAGCAGATCTTGTGTTATGGGTACTAGAAGACTGGCATACTTAATACAATACATTACACAGAACACCCGGAATAAATATTTGCACAAACATTTAACCCAAGGCGGAAATCAAACCTCCAACCTCCACTTCGCAGGCAGACTCGCCGCGCCACACAACATAATTATGTACTACATATGAAAAAAACCTGTTACTTCAAATATTAGATTATCCGGATTTTCGATTATGATGCTTACCAACAACAATTCAAGTCCAGTTAATCGAGATTATACTGCAGGGGTCACCAATTAATTTCGCTCGGGGTCCATTTTAAGAAATAAAATGACCCTCGCGGTCCGCACATTTTATAAAAAAAATATTGAACATAGGTAATTACGGAAAACAAAGGTATTATTATTTACATATTATCAATGAGAGAAGTGACATTTTTTATTGTTGATTATCTGTTTGATGTTTGGAGTGGAATTGGTGCAAACTATTGACATTACTCGTTACTTCGCCTGGAATTTTTCGGATTAACGTCAACAAAGTACTGCGTGGGATATATTTTTCGGTCCGCATACAATGGGTCGGCGGTCCGCCATTTGGTGACCCCTGTTATACTGTATATGATTTTATGGATTACATTTGACTTCTAGGCAATTCTATAAGTTTTGTCTATGAACAAATGTATAAAAAATGGTAGGTAGAAAATGTGTGTTATAAAATACTATGCTTCAGCTATCAGTAATTTAATGACAATGTTACTTTTATTGCTGGCTTTTTTCAAGGAAAATACGCTCATACCTATCACGGGCGAGACAATGTGAATCATTCGCTGTCCTTATAATAGATGGGTAGGTACATAAATTGCTAGAAATCGAGGTGGTTTCTACAATAAAGTCCCTTTGATTATTAGGTCACATTATACTCAAAATCAATTAAATAACCAGCAATACGCATTGTAAGATTATAATAATATATATAACTTCAATACTCACGTGTTGTTGTAGTTAAATACAATCTCATGGGGTCGATAACTTTGCTGTAAACTAAAGCAGGGCAGACACAAAATTAAACAAACAATAAACCAAGATACAAGCGACATTTTGCAAAATTATTGATTATTAAGTCTCAAACAGTTCTTGATGCAGATTTTTTTGAGTATCAGAGTCATCACATTACTGAATTGATGTTAAAATTGTAATTTTCAATTAATTTCGATTATCTTTGAACTAACAAATTGCAGCTGGGAAATGAAATTCCCAAACAAAGTACCTAGAAACGTCAATGTCGAAATGTCAACGATAAGTAACATTGACATCATTGAAGGTTTTCGATATTTGGTCTAATTCAATCGTACAAGTCAAATCGTAAAGATACAAGATATTATTTATCTTGCCAAAATAAGTGAGCTTCACAAACGTCTTATAAAGTAGGGAGGCACTTAAAAATTTATTCACCTTTTCCAGGTATCGCAAAAAATGTTGGTTGCGCGCCTATACATTTCATTTTATAGGTATATAGGAACTATGTTATGCTTGTGTATTATTAATTATATAAAACTAGTTAACATTTTAGGTACATACTTGTGGAGATAGGTGTGGTATCTCCACCGAAAAGGGAAGATCTTCCACGCCGAGCGACCTTTGGCTCGGGGTCCGAGGACCGATGGATAGTCATCGGTTCTATTACTTATGTTCAAACTCCGTGATAACTTCGTAAGCGCGATCTAGGATTTTGTCGCCATCTGTTGGTCGGTTTCGTAGACTACGATGTAGTTCATCATGTAGCGATATAGATGGCGCTACATCACTCCCTTTCCAGACCGGAGGTCGATCCGTCGATAGCAGCGTCGTTGATGTCCAAGTTGTGCCAGTAGTGTTGCCCATTGTCTACGGTGAGTCGAGACGCGGAGGGCAGGATGCGATGCGAGCGAGGCGTTCATTGTCTACGGTGAGTCGAGACGGAACGAGATGCGCTTGTTGTGGCTGCAATCCAGGAGGCGTGAATCTGGCGGGTCTGCGGTGAGTCGAGACAGGTGCTGTGATTCATGTGATGGATGCAACGATGAGGATGTCGCGGTAGCCTGCAGGTCCAGGAAGCTGACAGTTGCGGCTGCGATGGAGCTGCGGAGGCTGCTGGCTGATGGATGCTGATGCTGCTGCTGCATGGCTGATAGAAGCTGGGAGGATGAGAGAAGGTAGACGAGATGATGCGTAGCTAGATCGGCTTGATTCTTGAAGAAGGTTGTGCGTGTTCAGGAAACTCCAGTCATCAGGCTTCGGCAGCTGTTCCGAAGCTGTGGACGGCTGGATCACGTCGGGTTGTCACCACTGTGGAGATAAGTGTGGTATCTCCAACGAAAAGGGAAGATCTTCCACGCCGAGCGACCTTTGGCTCGGGGTCCGAGGACCGATGGATAGTCATCGGTTCTTTTTTCTATTACTTATGTTCAAACTCCGTGATAACTTCGTAAGCGCGATCTAGGATTTTGTCGCCATCTGTTGGTCGGTTTCGTAGACTACGATGTAGTTCATCATGTAGCGATATAGATGGCGCTACATACTTAATAGGCTCTCAATTTTTTAGTTAAGTGCATGTTAAATTCTAAAAATGTAAATCCGTTTTTGGCTGTCTGTATTGTTAATTAGTTTATTTCTTTTTAATCTAAGAGCTGTGGATTTTGTGACACAATAAATAAATAAATAAATAAATGTTTTAGTTAGTTACATTAGTTCGTGTTACAATTTACAACCTTATAAATTTTCACGGACATTTCACACCTAACTCAATATACTAGTCAAAAACTAAGCTAAGGTAAGGAAACTAGTTATTATTTAAGATTTAGATCGCTGATATATTTTTATTTTTAACATATTTTTTTACCAATGAGTATTAGAAAAACCTATTTACAATTTAAGCACTACTTTAAGTAAATCGGTATTTAATTTCATTGGTATAAAATCTTAAAAGTATATTGTCAGGGCTATAAAGTGAGAAATCTTTAGTCTGAGAGTATTTATGATAATTAATTAAGTTTTGGAACTATTGCTATAAAATCAGTTGCATACAAAATTGCTACAAAGAATGCGTTTTTGAAAACAAAATAAATTCATATTTGGCAATATTTAATCATAAATCACAGACACTATAATATCAACAATCCTCGAAAAATTTTGAACGCATTATTTTTCATCCAATCAGGGCATTGAACGCACCATTCGTGCAAAACATCAAAACTCTACCCAATCAAATTCAAATATTCATGTACTGGTTATTCTAAGCATTCTGATTGGCCAAACCGTCAAACAGGTGCGTTTGCGGATCCAAAACTTCAATGCGTCATCCGCCATAACTGATTGTATAAAAGTAAATGCGCTTTGTGAAAAAAATCCAAGGAATAACAGAAGTTAGTTGTGATATTGCGTTGTTTAATGAAATTAAAGTGTTAACAAACATGTCGGAGTGGTATAGAATAATGAACGGTTACAAAAATGACAATTCGTCGGAAACGTCCGCTGAAACTTCGTGTGATGTCTCCAATTCATCTAACTTTTTTTCGGGCAATCTGAGCCCCATACCGGCGTCTATTCAACCAAGAAAGCTGGATTTTACTACAATGGACGATGACGACAGCAATAGAGCCGCTTCGGGTGCTCCAGATCCTCTTAGTCCACCTTACAAAAGAGTGAAGGCCCTTAGGTGAGTACTCCCCGTTTCTCTTTTTGATTCTAGGTAAAAACACCACGCTACGCATTCAAAGTGGCATTAAACATGGCCTCGGCCAGCGTATCACGTAGTACACATGTACAACCCGATATAAACAGGTTTGTTGTGATTGTGATCTAGATTTTGTGTTGTTTCAAATACAGTTAAGTTATACATTTTGAATTTTAGTTCTGTGTCATACTGCTATTCTACTTGATAAGCAAATAACTGCTTCATCTATGTCGTATCTATTATGATAAAGATAAAGACCATTTGAGAACCTTCTAGAAGTTGTAGATGTTAAAATATAACTTATATACTAAAACTATTTATTTATAGTATAAGCAATAGGTTAAGATAATTTAGTAAATTAAAAAAAAAATAACAAAGAAAACACATTCAAAAGCTGGGGCGAGAAATACATATTTTTCAGATTAAATTTTTTTTCTTAAACATGAACTTATTTGCTTCCGGCTTACTCAAAAGCTCAAAGTGGACCTTCTTCTTCCTGCCCATATCATTTTATTTTTATTCTTTAATTTTGCATTGCACAAGTTGGAGCTAGTTGTCATTAAATATGTCTAACGGCCGGTTTCTTGAACGATGATCAACAAAAAAATCGAATATTTACTATGTGTCAAGTTCGGATCAATCGTGATTTGGGTTAAACTTTAAAAAGGGTTTCATTTTGTGAGCCTACTTTCATGAGGCGACTCAAGAGAAAAGATATCATGCTGTTGTATGATCAATTATAAAGTAGAGCACCCCTTAATACAGAAGGGTGCTTTGCACGCTACTAACAACAGAACATCTGCTCATAGTCTCTCCAACTGATTGTAGATAAAATTGGATAAAAAAACTGAGATTTTAACCATGATCATACATTTCAATTGGATAAAGTAGGCTGAATAAAAAAATAAGACTCTCAATCTTGTCAGGAAACTTCTGGAATAGGATAAAGCTTGCAGTTTCCTGTCTGACACCAGTTAAAAACATGTTACAACATGTCTAAGGTTCCTTTCTCTAGCATATGACCTCCTTTTGACTTGTCAAACAGGTTTACACCAAAAAGGATGGTAGCAAATGATCTAGAACTTATGGGCACCATTCCATATTAATGTAGAAATAATAATAATAAAATAACATCTGTTATATTATTATAATTATATAATTACTATATTTTTACACATACTGATATTCTTTCCACTTGTAACAAAATACTATATAGTTTATACTAAAATCGGCATTGTCACTTAACATCAGGTGAGATCGCGGTCAAACGCTTGGCTATAAATTGCAAAAAAAAAAAATGTTTTACTAAAATGAGGAAAATTGACTCCACTCTTTAAGAAAACGCAAAAATATACGTCAGATTCGACACCCATCCTGACATTCCCATACTCATACAGGTACTAGGTATGTTGCCTTATCTGTCGCTGTCCAGTTATTTTTTTCCAGTTTGCATAGATTTATTTCGGTCAAGTTGTTTCCAAATTTGTCAAACACTTGTGTTGTCGTTCACTCACCCAGTGCAAAGTGTCTTAATTAATTTATAGGTAATTCATACTCTTGAGACCCAAGATACAGGCTTTGTGCCTAGTTTGGGCCTCGCCATTTTTCCAATTGTAAATTCGATTTAAGGTACCTCCGTGTTTTAGTGAAAATTATGTTTGTTATCCTGCGTTCTTTTTGGCAATAAAAAAATATTGTTATTGTTTGTTTACCTGTGAAGTATGATATACTTACGAAAAAAAATAATCATCGCAATCGGTTCGTAATTGGTGGAGTAATCGCGTAACATAATACACAAAAAACATTTATTCGAACTGAGAATCTTCTTTGTTAATGTCGGTTTTAAAAAGTAAACGCAAAATACACTTTAAAATAAACTAACGATGACATATGTACTCAGAGAGAGATAAAGAAAGGCAAACATTTTAAATGAAAAACCAGCATAATATCGGTTATACCACAGTTATCCAGCACAATAACAAAACATATGATCTTAAACAGCTGTCCCTCGAAAAAATACACCCACTATTCACCTTGCAACATCATAATACCATAATACACCTTGTGGTACTAAAAGTAGTGATCGTTTTCGCAAAGCAACGAAGATCATCAGTAGGATTTGCTGAATTGGACTGTATTTTTATGAAATAGAGAATCTTTTCGCATGCTATTAACTGTAGCATTGTTGTTAAAATACAAGATGTTGCCAAAATATAACACCTGCCCGCTTTAAGTGTCTGGCGAAGCTAATAATAACTTATATCGCGAGGTGCTACGAATCAGAGATTCTCCATGTCTCACCGCAGTCTTACCATGAAGGTTCTAGAAATATGTCATGTTTAGTATCCATACACTGACAATTGACCTTTCAGAGCTTTGTAAGATCATTTTGATTCTTACTGCTCGTATAAATATGAAACAATCAGCAAGATATTTAGAATACCTTGTGTGCTTGCAACATGATGATCCGAACTGCGATATCAGATAGATTTTATTTATTTCAGATCATTTTACGTTGACTGTACAAAGTGTTTACGAGTACAGATAAACCATTCTAAATTCACACTCGCATGCTATAATGTTGTACAGAGATACAATACACATAAATTAGCTTACGTCATTGGTTGTTCAATCAGTCACTGTCTAGACACGTTACCATTAATTAAGAATGGGTAAAAAAGAGCTAGATCAATCGCCTAACTACTGAACTAAAGAGCAGAACGCGCGTGCATTTTCAAAATCTTTATCAGCAGTCAAGTTCCCATAGCTTTGCTTGGTTCGATACAAGATGGCGTTGTGCTCTATAATTTATTTATACCTGCTAAAACCTTGAGGTGCGTCTTGAATACAACTTGACTTATTGCGACAAGCCGAGGGGTACTTTCTTAAGATATTATTATTATAAATATCATAACAAAGGGGAGGATGTAGTATTAAAGGGACTATTGTACTGGTGTATATTTATTATTATTTGAAGAAAGTAAGGCCGGTTTAGCCCTTCATATTGACGTTGTAAATGTAGACTTAAAATTAAATGTTCTTAGGCAAGACAAGAAATAAGAAATGAGTACATAAGAGGAACAATAAGAAAAAGTTAAAAAGACACAATGACCAAAACATTATTAGCCTATCCGTTAATTTAGTTAGGACGCTACGCTCTCCCTCATTCGGTTCGTAAATATATTTATTCTAAAGTTCCAGATTTGCATAACATCTCTATTTGTAGTAAATACAGTATATGTTTCAGATAATTTTCTAGCGTTCTACTACTTACTTCAATTTATTTTCTTAACCCCGAATCAAATGTATCTCGGCGTGGAAGATCTCCCTTTTCGTAGGAGATACCATGTCAACGACGTATGCATTGTTTATGAAAATAGGTATAGGCGACAAAGAAATTGGTTTACCACTCTAAGGTTGAATATCATTTGCACGTACAAAACGTCAAGGGTTATTTTCGCTTGACAGATTAATAACTGCTACGTCAGAATCTGTCAATCTGTAATCCTTAGCGAATAATTATGTTACTGGGAGATGTCATCAAAAGTGGTAAACCAATTTCTTTGTCGCCTATACATATTGTTCTCCTCAAATGTATAATAATGTACTTTGTTTCAGGTTGTTTGACGAACCCCACACGCCGAAGGCTCTAAGAGATAAGTGTTCTACACCGTCGCACCATCTGAGCAGATCAAGGCTCTTCCCACCCAAACCGACCGCGCAGGCCGGTAAGAACTTACATTTCTATGGGTTTCTAGCTTTAAAAGGCTTTTAGCTAATTATAAATTGCGTGTTGCCGTAATCAGTATCGCCGATCAATCTAATGTTTGTAACATTTTCACGAAAAAAACTTCTAAACGCGAATGTAAATATCTGCTGCTGAAATTCGCAAATGCGACCTAAATTATTTTAGTACCTACGAAGTATTTCTTTACATACTCTCTATTTTGAAGCCCACAAATCGACCTCTTGACACAACAGTATTTATCTTATAATGGAACTGTTTCCACAAACAGTTACTACGTTAGTTATTGCTAATGGAATAGACTTAAACGTATACTTTTTTCTGCGTTTAAAATGATCGAGTTGACATATTTTTTTCTTTGATTTCAATCTTTATATCTAGCTTAAGACAGTTTTTAACCTTGCAACCTATATGTGTGTCATCTGCGAAAATAATAATGAAAGCCCAGTCTGGATTCACAGCTTGCTAAGTCGTTTACGTAAATGAGGAAGAGAGCTGGGCCAAAAATTGATCCCTTTGGTACACTCGAGACCGCATTTTGCATTTTACCCATTTACTTCTACCATTTGTGACCTGTTTATAAGATATGAGTCATTAATCTCAATTCATCGCCATTAAACCATAGTATTTTAGATTTTCTAGTTGAATGTCATGCCTTATGCAGTCAAAAGTCTTGGATAAATCACAAAAATAACTCGCGCATTCTTATGATTCATCCAAAGCGTAACGTAATGGATATTCCTGATTGCCATTTCAGTGGATTTGTTTTGACGAAAGCCGTATTGAGCTGTGGTGAATAAGTTGGAACTAGCAAACGAATCTTATATTTTCTTTTTATAATAATTTCGAAGATCAAACTCAAACTCAATGATATTTATTCGATAGGGAAGCTTATTAAAGCGGTCTGGATCCTAAGGGCTATATGTCACCGGGACGCCATAGCGGCGCAACCAGTCGCTGCCACCAACAAAATGTATACCGCTCTATAGAGTTACTCACCTGGTGTCCGTTTGGTCACGCAACCAAACGTACATTTTGTTGGACTGGTTGCGCCGCCATGGCGTCTCGGTGAAATATAGTCCTAACAGATTTTATATGATCCTTATTATAAGTTTATATAGTAGGCAGAATGCGAATGCTAATGCGAATTGTCAGCAACAACATTAAAAACTTTTAAAGAATTTGTATTTGGTTGGTTTGTAAATACATATGTAGATAATTGTATATACATGTATATCTAATTAAAATTAAATTATTTAACTTCATGGCCCAAACTGAAATCCTACTAATATTATTAACACTAAAGTTTGTATGGATGTATGTTTGTAACTCTTTTCACGGAAATAAATCTGAATAGATTTTAAATAAACATTTACAATGATTAACCTTATACATTACATTAACACCTACCCCCACCTATCTTAAAAAGTTAGCGTTGACATTATGTTACCATTACGTGTGGTTATCTAGATATCAACCCCCTATCTTATAGAAAGTTAGCGTTGACTTTATGTCATCATTACGTAGGGTAATCAATACATCAAGTCTGCGCTATCTTTTTATAAGATATACCGCTAGTCTGCACTAACTTTTTATAAAATAGACTATAATTTACAAAGATATTGTGCGAATTGCTAATCCTGCGCAGAATGCACGTGCTTGTGTTTAATACTCATAGATTTAAAATAAATATAACTTTATATTATGGTCCACATATGTATATTTCTTGACGAGTCACAGCTCAGTTGGTAGCTCTGCTTTCTATGCTGTGGGTCGTGGGATCGATTCCCACCTAGAGCAAATGTTTGTGTTATGAATAAAAATATTTATTCTGTGTCTGGCTGTTACTATGCATGTATTTACAAAATAAATATATGTAAGAACCTATTCTATCAGCAGTCTTGTCCTCATAGTACAAGCATTGCTTATTTTGGGACTAGAGTGTGATATGTTCGCGATTATTTATTTTAAGTATGCCCTCAGGTCCAAGCTTTCAAATACACCCGCCGTCAGACGAAGACAGTGCGTTGGGCAGCTTGCCGCCAGACGATCACGACGATTCTCGTGTAACGCGACCTGTAGCTAACATAAACCCTTTCACGCCAGTCGGTGAGTTCATCCTTTATATATATGTATATATATATATATGAAACAAATCAATGTTATAATTTAAAAAATCTATACTATTATATAGCTGTACTGACCCGTGCACACTTCGTTGGGCACGGGTCAGCTAGTTTTTCTCCGATTCACTTTGCAAAACGGACTATTACGTAAAATACTTTTTATTTTTCGGTTTCTTATATATCCTATGACACTCAGCAATAAGGTGGCTTTCTATTGGTGAAAGACTTTAAAATCAGTTCAGTAGATACCGAGATTACCCCCTTACAATTTAACAAAATACAAACACACAAACTTTACTTCTTTATAATGTTAGTATAGAAAAAAGAAAATAATGAAAAATAAAGATATGGAATAAGTAAATATACAGATCCACTAACTAATAAACGATTCCGAATCCTCTGAGTGATTCTGAAGATTTCTGTTTGTTTGTTTGTTAGAGCATCACGCCTAAACCACTGGACAGATTTTGATGAATACCCCACATAGCGTGGGACAAGGGTAGAATGATTATGGATATGATAATGAAAAATCATTTGATTAATACTATATTATTTCGCAGGACAAGCTATGAACAAGAAGAAAAGATCATTATCTAAAACTTCTTCGAGGGAAGAAACGCCGGAACAACCAGCTAAGAGATTACGAGTAAGTACAGCCTTCCATGCTGTGGGTCGTGGGTTTGAACCCCATGAACAATGTATTCATTTTTTAAAAGTACACAGTAAAATGTGTACGTAAATGTATGAATTTTCTCAGCAATCTAGTTCACGTAGTAGTAATTTGTACACAGAACAATCATTAATATTTGTTTTGTTTTTTTTTACGAAACTTTTTTTTAATGATTTTTATTTAATTTTTTATGTGCTATGTGTGGTAAATAAATAACTGTCTATGTCTATGTGTCAGTGTCTTCTAATGTTCATGTTACAATAAAAAAAAATATAATTACTTGTAACCATATTTGCAACACTAAGGAATTGAACTGTTATTGGAAGTTAACATAAGTTCTATCTATTGGTAGAAGTTGTAATGCCTTGGTCACACGTACCGAGTAAACCGGCGAGACAGTGACGTGTTTGAGATACACTGCGCGTCGACATCAGTTTTACTGTTGAACGTTGCAGCGTTAGCGCGCAGTGTATCTTAAATACATCACTGTCTCGCCGGTTTACTCGGTACGTGTGACCAAGGCATTACATATAGTAATATATTATAATATCCCCAGGAATCAAACATATCTCGCTACAACGTTGAATTCGTAGAACTGGACGTGATCGGCCGAGGTCAGTTCGGTCGGGTCGCGCGCTGTGTCAACAAACTGGACGGCTGTGTGTACGCAGTGAAGCGATCCCTGCGACCGGTCGCGGGTTCGTCGGCCGAGCGGGCGGCGTTGACTGAAGTCTACGCACACGCTGCTTTAGGGAAACATGCCCATGTTGTTAGGTAAGCTTCTATCTATATCCTACTAATATTATAAATACGAAAGTTTGTATAGATGGATGCATGTATGCTTGTTAAGTTTTCGGCGTTATTTTTTGACGTTGGTCAAAAAGCCGCCAGCCTAAAGTGTAACTGGGCCAGACACATCTGTCGCATGCCCGATGATTTATGGGCTAAGAAAACCACACAGTGGATCCCTCGACATGCAAAGCGACGACGTGGAAGACCCAGGATGAGATGGCGGGACGAGCTGGACTCGCATCTAAGCACGTGGCCTGTGACTGCATTAGAGCTCATACACACGAGCGGCACGATGTCGACGGCAGATACAACTTCAGCCGTCGACACCCGTCAACGGCAGCCGCCGACGCGTCGACGGCAGCCGTCGACCAATAGCGTCGCTTGCAGTTGTTTGTGTTTGTAGCGTGGCGCGTCCGCCATTTTGTCAGTGGACTGCACATAGTCCAGGAGTGCGCACGCGTCGCGGTTTTGTAAAATGAGCTCCAGTGAGAATATTGATGTGGAATTGCTGATTGTAGCAGTAAAGAAAAATGCTTGTATTTGGAATTATAAACTACAAGAGTACAAGCAATGGACATTCGAAAATAATTGAAAAATTGTTCCTCGTTCCTTCGTAAAAGTGAATAAAGCGTAAAAAAATGTCCATCTTGTCCTCTATTCATTAATATTTCTAAAACCCACGCACGTGTTTTTCTTTTTCGTTTTTGTCGACGTCGACGGAGTAAAAGCAATAACAGTGTTTCTTCTTCGGAATTCATTTTGCAACTGGCTCCTGTACAAAGAGAGTCGACGATGGCTGCCGCAGAGCTTCGATGTTGACAAGTCAACCATCGACGCGTCGACGGCTGCCGTTGACGGGTGTCGACGGCTGAAGTTGCATCTGCCGTCGACATCGTGCCGCTCGTGTGTATGAGCTCTTAGATCGCAAAGAGTGGAAGGAGGGAAGGGAGGCTTTATAATTAAATATTATTATGTTAATAATTTATAGTATTAATATTAAAATGGCTGAATAATAATAATAATAAAAAAAAATGGATGTAATAAATAATACTATTTACAGATACTACTCCGCTTGGGCTGAAGATGATCATATGATAATTCAGAACGAATACTGCGACGGAGGATCTTTGCAGCAGAAGTTACAAAATGGTCCGCTGCCTGAACCTGAATTATTACTGCTACTTGCGCATATCGCTAAGGGATTATCGTGAGTCATCATTACATCATCAAGCACAATCTGACTTGACTGTTTGCTATATATGACCTACCCCTTGCTGGGTATGTTTAAATAATATTCAGGGGCGATTCACACATAACACTGTAGCCCCAAAGTTGGCACAACATGTTCTCTTCTTCCATTCTCCTCTACCATCCGTCATCTCGGTATTCACTCCTTTCACATCCATATCATTTTTCACACAATCCATCCATCTTTTCTTAGGCCTACCTCTTCCTCTATATCCATCCACATTCATACCTTGCACTCTCTTCGTCACATGACATTCTTCTCTTCTCATAACATGTCCATACCACGCCAACCTGTTGCTCCTCATTTTTTCAGTCACTGGAGCTACTTTCATACTTACTCTTATGAAGAGTGTAAATGTAAGATGAAGAGTGTAATTTTTTTTTTTTTTTTCCAATTTTATCTGCGATCAGTTGGAGTTACTATGAGCAGATGTTTTCTCGTTAATAGCGTGCAACACACCCTTTTGAATTAAGGGGTGCTCTACATTATAATTGGGTCATACAACAACATGACATCCTTTCTCTTGAGTCGCCTGAGTCTTGAGAGTGAGAGAAGAGTGTAATTAATAAAAATTAATTAATTTGTTCAGATACATCCACTCCCATCACCTGGTCCACATGGACGTGAAGCCGGGCAATATATTCATCTGTAGCAACGATGTGGAGGGCACAGAGTCTGATGATGGATATGATGAAGATTATCACCAAGCGAATTCTCATCATATCTACAAAATTGGTGAGTGGTTTATATTATACTAGTAGTACGCCCCGGCTTCGCACGGGTAGCGGGTAAGGAATTTCTTGGGGATTTTTTTACACCTTGGGTTACATAATTGAAGTTTTAGTTAGTATCCCTATTTTGTTTGAAAATATAATATAGCCTTTGTTCATCGTAGATAATGTAGCTTCACAACGGTGATAGAATTTTTTAAATCGGTCCAGTGGTTTCGGAGCCTATTCGATGCAAACAAACAAACAATCAAATCTTTCCTCTTTATATATTAGTTTGGATAATTTATATTATATAATTGACTCTGTGAGATCAGCTTTGACGACCGATGAGGCGCGGCGGACGAAGGTCCGCCTGCGACGCGGAAGGTTGCGGCTTCTATTTCCGCCTTGGGATAAATGTTTGTACGATCTGCAAATATTTATTCCGGGTGTTCTGGGTATTTGTATGTATAATAAAAATATCTATCTTATGTAATGTATTGTATTAAGTATGTCAGTCTTCTAGTACCCATAACACAAGCTCTGCTTAGCTTAGGGCTAGATGATGTTGTGTGGATTGTCCAGCATTATTTATTTATTTATTAATGTGCAGGTGATCTGGGTCACGTGACGTGTGTTTCCGCGCCGTCCGTGGAGGAAGGTGACTGTCGTTACTTGCCGACTGAAGTGTTGCAAGAAAACTTTATAGATCTCACTAAGGCAGACATTTTTGCGTTCGGTAAGTGTTTAGAATTATTTTTTATTATTTAAGGTGTTTCTTGCAACAAGGGAACATTCAATCTTCAGTTTGACAGGCGGAGTCACAGCTCAGTTGGTAGTAGCTCTGCCTTCCACGCTGTGGGTCGTGGGTTCAATTCCCACCCAGAGCAAATGTTTGTGATAAACAAAAATATGTGTGGTGTGTCCGGGTGTTGCTATGTTTTCTATGTATGTATGTACGTACAAAAAAAATGTATATATAAGTATTTTATCAGCAAACTAGTTCCCGTACTACAAGCTTTGCTAGTTCATATTTAATTCCATTTTAAAGAATATTAATCTATTAATTAGCCAGTGCTTTGCTGTTCAGTGCTCTCGCATATTGTGATTTGCGTACCCGACCTTATTAGTAAAAGTATGTGCGCACTTACAATAAACAAGTCAATAAACCATTGACGTTAATATAGGAGATTGTGTAGCCTTAAATTAGATAAAAATAAATAAATAGAACTTTATTAAGAAAAAAACCTAATTATTAAAAGGCGGTCTTATCGCTTGGCGCGATCTTTTACAGACTACCGTTACTAATACTAAACTTAAACACTAAAAACTAAGACAATGATCTGAAACTAATGCTTATAGTGCATATAAGCACTAAAATATGCACTAAAGCTGATCTTATGAGGGCATCCGATAAGGCCATTGAAGTTGCCACTCACTGGAGTAGAATAGTTTGAGGATGATTGATTACCATTGAGAACCATTGATACGACGAATGAATGAACTAATGCTTATTTAAAAATTAATAAATTAATCTCATATGTCTTAATATTTACATATGAATTGTACTCCACAGGTCTAACGTTATTCGAAGCGGGAGGCGGCGGTCCGCTTCCGAAGAACGGACAGAAATGGCACGACATCCGAGCCGGAAAACTACCGTACTTACCCAACTTGTCCAGAGAATTAAACCGGCTTTTGAAAGTAAGTTTATAATAATACTAGCTGACCCATACCCACTTCTTCATATTCGACCGTTTGTTCTCCGATTCACTTTGCAAAACGGACTACCACGTAAAAGCCTTTTTATTTTTCGGTTTTTTATATAGTCTATGACACTCAGCAATAATGTGGTTTTCTATTGGTGAAAGATTTTTTTTAAAAACGTTTCAGTAGATCCCGAGATTACCCCTTACAATTTAACAAATATACAAACACACAAATTTTACTTCTTTATAGTATTAGTATAGATTTATGGAAATTTCACACATCGCTTCATAAAGATGTAAAGGACAAAAATAAGAAAAAATAACTTAAGATATAAATAATAATTCGATAAACTAAATGGTTGATTTACTTAAATTAAATTCACATCATAATTTATAAACATTAATTAATAAATAATATAAAGAGAAATAAGTGTTGGTGATCTATTTCCCTACAACATCAATAAATGATTTCGTACAAAATTACATCTTGACAATGTATTCTTGTTATCTTAAGTATTTATTTTCTTAAGTTAACGCACAAGCACGGAAGACATTATAATTTGGTACACAATATATTTAGAATTAATAATTACAAGACAGAACGACTGATGACAATTAAATATTTACGTAAATTTTGTTAAAGTAAAGTAATTTGATGAATCCAAAATAAAAAACAAAAACGATTGTTAGATTTTTTTTATTTTTTATTTAACCTATACCAGCTTTTCCAGTACTTCCGGTCAACCGCCGCCTCCCACCAGTCTAATTGTTAGATATAATACATGTACATATTTATTTTTATAGAAAATGGTGGATCCTGTTGCTATACTTCGGCCTTCAGCGTCGTCCCTCCGTCGGAACCCACTTCTCCAGTCCCGCGCTGGCCACAAGAGCAACGCCCAGCTGAGGAGGGAACTTGCCGAGGCCAACCTTAGCAACCAGCTGCTGACAAGGAAGCTGTGTGAAGCGGCTAGGTGAATATTCTATTATAGTAATAAAGCTGGAAGTACCTTGACTTGGCCTTCGAGGTGACCGCCATGTGGGATGTTGATTCTACGATCATTGTTCCGATAGTCATTTCGGCGAACGGTCTGATAGCGAAGAGCCTCGACCAACATCTGGCTCGGCTCTCGCTAGCGCGGTTGGCTCGAGGGGCAGATGCATGCGGCAGTGATCCTCGACGGCACGCATTGTCCGGAGGTTCCTCAATCTGTGATTCTAAATGATCCTTGTGATTTTACTGAATAAAGTAATTTTTGACCATGACTTTGTGCTTGGGCCTTGCCCTAGAACCTAGTTTTAAGTTTTTAAGTTTTGAGTAAATTAACAATGGGCAGTATTATTATTTTATTTAAAAAAAATATGCTCCATTCTGACAAAGCAATGTTTCTGAAGAAGGATAATAAAAAAAAAAATTAAGTAATAAATCTATTAATTTCAGATGCATAAAATCACTCACACCGAATGTATTATTAGCCAGCAAAGAATCTGCTAAATTCAAGACACGAGCAGCAAAAAAGCTTCAAAATTCCCGAGAGAGCCAACTACCTGATGTAATGCAGTCTGACACCACAACGCCACTAAGGATCAACAGACGGACGGTAATGCGCACTAAACATCAGTCTTTTCCGTTATAACGTATTGTAATTACACTGCGACTGCGTATCAGCTTGGATGAACGTTGAAACAGTGCAGTGCAACTCGGATACGATACGTTTCCAATTGTCATATTTACTCAGAATGGTGACGTTACAATTGCCGCGTAAAAAAATAATGGAGTTGCACTACGCGTCAGCGTCAGCTATATTGAACGTTTATGCATATAAACCTTCCAAATTAATAATATTATCTATTGATATAGAATTAGTTCTGTAGTTTTCGCACAAGACGCGAGAAAGGACTATAATGTGATATAATAATTAAAAAATGACATTCTTTTTTTTTAACTAATCTAACATGAAGTTTAATACAATAATATGACTTAACTGTTTATTCCTGTTCGTTCTACCGGATGGGACTACACTTTATAGAGACTAGATTTTATAACATGCGGTTCGATTTACGAACATGCTTAGAACAAGTGATAGTTCAATAACATTTTGTGTTGTTTTATTTGTCTCATTAGTACGACGATAACTCAGTCGAACAAACGGGAATACAAAATGGCTAATGTAATCGCAAAAAATCTTTAAAATGAACAATAATTTAATATATTATAGTTACTTTCAAATGTAATTGTTTAATATATAGTGGTTGTCTGAGGCATGTGATGTTATGGACCTGACGCTGACTAAGTTATCTTGATTACCAATAGATGTCTACCGTGCTTTGTTCAGTCAGCATCAGTAATTAATAGTATTTCCTTGCCACTGATTAACTTAAGTTACCTTGAGTTCATAGATATGTCTACCGTGCGTGTGTCAATAAACTTTAGTATGTATCACTTATAGATTGAACATTTATTGAACTCATACTCCACGGATTCACGGATAATTTCATACAACGGCATCTAGTCCCAAACTAAGCAAAGCTGGTACTATGGGAACTAGATTGCTGCTAGAAATTTCACCAAAAATGTAATTCTTGCTATTACTTACGATGTTGACTGATCAAGATAAAAGGATATCTACCGTGCTTGATATGAACACGCACATTTACTTTAGTTTTGTAAGTGCCTTTTTATCAATGTGATCATTTTCCAATTTATAATATTTAGTGTTTATTCATAGCTTAGATATAAATAGAACTTTGTACACGCCCTGGTAGTGTTACTAGTGTTGTCTGCTAGTCTTAGAGGCAAATCCTCCTAGCATTACTTATTTGAAAATCTTAAATAAATTCCCCAACAATGTTTCCAAAATTCCTAACATTGCAATTCCCAACCTACATTCCACCACCAACTTTTTATAGGTATTTCAAAAAATATTATCTATCTCTATGGGCTTGATCTGGCATATTCCACATGTAACAGTATATGCCAGATCAAGCCCATAGAGATAGATAATGAACTGAGCAATATCCTTCCGAAAAAGACTTATGCGGTCAATACCTACATATTTATATATTATTTTAGTACTTATAAAAATATAAGTATGTATGTATGTACACATATATTGAAAAAAATCCATAATAAGCTTTTTTTTTCGTTTGATTCCCTGTTAAGAACTTAAGTTAAAATCAATAAATTAAATTATTTTTAAAGTTGGTGGTGGATAGTACGGACATCCATCTGCCTACCTCTAAATCTACAAAAGGTGCACATACTCGCGAGTATGTATGAGATATAAGTTTCTAGACCTGTATGTATAGCTTCCTTTATTTTGTGATAATTTAGGTTTTTTTTATAGTAAGTATATATTATTGAGACCCCACCTATTTCATTCAATGTATGTTTTAAATAATTCTTGAGACTAAAAGTTAACTTATTATAGAAAACACTTGATATGGAATTTGGTATACAACATTACTTGAATATTCTGTACTTCAAAAGGGACCTTGTACTCTCTAGATTAAATTGTTATGTATTAAAATAAGTACAGAATTTATTCTTAATAGGTGTCTCAAAGTGTGATTTAATATATCGAAAAAAAAACAAAAATTTCTTTTCTAACTTTTTTCTGTTGTTTAATTAAATTTGTTGTGTTGATATTAAGTTAAATTGTAAATACGAATTATCTTTAGTTATAAGTTAGTATAAGAATTATAAAATGACTAATAATTTAATTAAAGTTCCATGTCAATGTGTAATTTATCTATGTTTTCTGATATAATGTTATTTTCGTTTAAAAACCAGTTCATTTAATTCATTTAAAGTAAAAAAAAATGATTGCAAATAAATTGTATTTGTATAAATATCTCAAATATAAATCTAGGAATCTGTTTTATTCTAGAATTACCTTATTTTATATTATTTTTTAATTATTTATTAAGTTGTTTAATTGTTAAAACATTTTGTAAACTTTCTAAAATTAGTTGTCAACGCGTGTAGCTATCGTCTAAATTCTAAAATAACAGACATTTTGTAGAAGTACTGCGAAATTTGTTAAAAACGATCGTGTTTTTTAAGAAAATTTATTACAAATAACATCCAACTAGAGCGCACATTTTTGTTTCGAAACACTATTATAGTAAGAAATCTATTAACCCGTAGCGTAAGATGTTAAATATATATTATATTTAAATCTATTATTTAAGTAATATTTTTTATGTAAAAGAAATCAAGTCGACATCCAGTTGATGAGATGAAAGTCTTCTATCGTAACTCCTAAGTATCATCTTATTATCTTATTTATAATATAATTAGACATAGTCTTACAAATTAATCTTAGTTCGATCTCAGTTTATTATACTTATGTAAGTATATTTGTTATAAACTGCACAACCGATCTTTAGTTATCTTGTTTTTACATTAAAATGGCAACTTATTCAAAAGTAATGTAATTTATTAACAGTTTTGTAACTTTTATTGTTTAAGGCATATCTTAGTAATACTTTTGTTTAAAATTAATATTATAGTTTTTGAAATGCCTTCAGATGATTTAAAATGTTTTTCATCATTATGTTTCTATTATGTGTTAAGGTGTAATGGCCTATTCATTACTAATTCATCATTTAGTTTTGATTCATAATAGTTTTTAATATGATGATGTCATCATCATCATCAACCTGATCAGTCCACTGCTGGACGTAGTTATCTCCGAAGACGCGGACCCCTGAATATGATAGTTCCGAACACTAAAATATTTCACGCCAAATTAACTAACAATTATATTTTTGTTGTATCCCGGTCAATCAGTTTTAATATAATATTTTGATAGATTTGCCTTAATTTAGATTTATCTAATTTTTATAATGAATGGGCCAAAGCTGGTTATTTGTTTAGATGCCCGTTAGTAAATATGAATACAACACGGCTGTACGGTTGACTTGACCAATATAGATTTTTCGGATTGTGGGTAAAATATTGTGAAAAAATTTTTTTTTTTGTATATTTGCTTAATTATGTATCAAATAAATAAGCTTATTTCTATTAATTACTTGTTTTATTTTAATATATATTCTTCTAAGTTCCTATTTCCTAACAAAGTATATTTGTCCTGTGTCTGGGTGTAACTACATATGTATCTTACTAAGAAAATGTATCTATACAAGTATTCTGTCAGCCGTCTAGTTCTATAGTACAAGCATTGCTTAGTTTGGGACATGATGTATGAAATAAACCCTGAATATTAAAAAAACTAATAATTCGTAACCCCTAGGCCGATTTGTCAAGTGCATGTCCCCACCACATGTTGTTTGTTTTTTACCTTACCTTATGGACCTGTGAGGTACAAAATCGAGTCTTAGAGCGTATTTACATTATCCGATCCGATATCGGTGTCGGACGCCGATCCGATATCGGGGAAAGTAAAACGTATGAAATATGTACCTGTCTTTCATAATGTCCTATATCCGGCCCGATATCGGAGGTACATATTTCATACATTTTACTTTACCCCGATATCGGATCGGATAGTGTGAAAACGCTCTTAGGGCCCCCGCAGACTGCAGACTTTTTATCGGCCGATAGTTTGGTCAGCTTCTTAATCAGCATGGAGAGGAATGCATATACACTACAGCGATTCATTACAGCATTCCTCCATACTGATTAAGCAGCCGATAAAAAGTCTGCAGGGGGCCTTTAAAGCAACACTGTACATTCAGTCGTTTGGCCTAACCAAGATATTATGACATGTATGTATGCCTGAGACATGGGGTCCCCAGTCCCCAGCTTACACGTTGCACTAACCCTATATCTCTGAAAGTATTGATGCGACATGTCTGAAAAATTGGTATCTACCTTATTTAAAGCTAGGCATATTATCGAAGGTGAGACAATACTTTACACCGGGACAGCTTCTTATGTTATACCAAGCACAAGTCCGATCATGTATGGAGTATTGCTCTCATCTTTGGGATGGCTCGGCTAAATACCAGCTTGAAGCCTTGGAGACCATTGACAGGCGGGCCAAGCGGCTAATAGGTGATGACGCGCTAGTCCAAACTAAACTCCTAAGTCTTGAGCATCGGCGTAAAATCGCTAGTCTATCGGTCTTCTATCGGATACATTTTGGAGAGTGAGCGATCGAACTTTATGGGTTAATTCCCCCAGCCCCATTCCATCATCGGACCACTAGACGCACGGAAACGCGACACCCATTCATGGTGGACATACCACCTGTCCGCACAAAACGCTTTGGCTCAAGTTTTATTATGAGAACCGCTAAAGAGTGGAATTCGTTGCCGGCGTCGGTGTTTCCAGTTGAATATAATTTGGACGCTTTCAAGAGGAGAGTGAATAGGTTCTATCTAGGCAAACGCGTTACACCGTAGGCCGCATCATCATTTACCATCAGATGTGATTGCGGCCAAGCGTTTGACTGTAATGCAAAAAAAAAAAAAAAAATTGTAGGTTCATTTTTTCAATCATGGGATATAACCTAGTTAAAAATTTTTTTCTTCAACTTTTTTCTGTAGCCAGAGACATCATCAGCCCACACATTGCTTTTGTTTTAAAACTCTGAAACTACTGAAGTCAGAATTTTTAACACAAGCTTGTAGAAACTTGTTAGCTTAAGAGTTTTTATTTATTAATTTGAACTAAGTGTGAACTATCTAAGTTTGAAAATTATTAATTGTTACACTATAGGTGTTAGGTCTGTAAATAAAACGAAATAATTAAATAATACTTTTTTATTATTTTGCCATAATCTATAAGCCAAAATATTTTACCAAAATTACATTGTATTGGGCCAAGAATTAGGCATTTTCGAAAAAAACAGCATTATGAAAAAACAACTTTCTACAAAAAGTTGATAATAGTGAAGTTACTGATATTTTTTTAATCGAATAATTTACGAAATATTTCATAAGCTTAATGATACAAATGATTGCATTCAACAAAATATTCGTTTAATGAAAAATATGTTTTTTTTTACTTTGGCAAGTAACAGTCTATCTTAGAAGTACTAGAACAATTCATAATAAACTCATGTTTAGTAGAAGGAGTAATAAGAAAAATCTAGATCTAGAAAAATCTAGAGATCTAGAAAATTCCTAGGTCATATATAAATATGAAAAAATTAAATAGAACCAGTACCCCAAGTATGAGTTTGTGCACACACGGATCGAAACTCGTACTTGGGGTAAAGCTCTTTAAAAGCAAAATCATTAGTTATTTTATACATAACTGCATTTTTAACTGAATATAAAGAGTAGGTTTGTCAATTTAATTATTACTTTATACGTAGTCTCATTGTTTTGTATTTCTAAGCATCAATCAAAAATATTATAAAAATGTATTTGAAAGCTGCTTTTTTTGTCAGCTAGTTTGTATCAGGATTTGACCAGTATTTAATATTACTACGATTTAGAGTCCCCGCAGACTGCAGACTTTTTATCAGCCGATAGTTTGATCGGCTTCTTAATCTGTATGAAGACTGAATCACTGTAATGTGCGCATCTGCATACTGATTAAGAAGCCGACCAAACTATCGGCCGATAAAAAGTCTGCAGTATGCGGGGGCCCTTAAAAGTATTCTTGTGAATTCGACGTTTTTATAAACTGTTGGTACAGTTACAATAATTTTAGAATGTATCAGAAGTATTCTTATTACACCTATACAAGTTCTTATTAAATGAATTTTGAGTATTTATTATACATTACTTGAAAAGAGTATCAGAGTTTTTTTTCTTTATTGTCCATAAGTTTTTTTGTTTATTTTTTATAAAATGTGCACTTTATATTTAAGCAGCTACGTGTTTTCTAAATACTTATAAAAATATAATTAAATGCATTTTTATAATCATATTTTTATTATATGGCAACACAGTACAATTTTTATATTAGATTATAAAATTTAAATATATTTTTGATCTGAGTTTTATTTCATCTTGTTTAAAAAAGCTCGTCCTCAGTGGACGTGCTGAGTGAGGCAATATATCGGTGTAGTCAGTTATTCCTTAACATCATTTTTGTTCATTTGGTTCATATACAACGTGTAACGTATTACCATTATACATCCGAAAGGGGTGTATTCACACAGAGCATATGAATACATTGGTGAGGTCAAAGGTTCAATACATCGAATTTGAAAATCCAATACAATAATAAAAATAATATTATTAGAAATGTGTCAGCCCTAGCCACGAACCCGCGATTTCGCACTAACACATAGACAATTTATGTCTTACACTCGTAACGTAAAAGCAACTTGTTACCTAAAAATCTACAGGAAAAATAAAGCTTTAACCTTTTTACCTCCTTCTTGGTTTGAGCTCGGAACTCAGCCAATTTTTGGCACGGTAGGTATTACTGGTACACATTCACAATCACACAGTCATTGTAATTTGTTTGTCATTGTTTGAGTACATAGACGACATCGTCACCACTTAAAAAAACTACTACCACTATTACTGAAATAGGTAACGTACCTATTTACCGAAAAAATCTAGATATTGCTTGTTGCAACGTTGCAAGGCATGCCAACTACGACCGACTGAACTGACAGAATTTCACTCGAACAGTCAAACAAGTTTAGAAAAGAAGTCAGCACCAATAAGTTGTTATTCAATTTCAAAAACAGCTGTAAATAGGGTTGTCGAAATGTTTAAAAAATTACAATGACTGTGTGATTGTGAATGTGTACCAGTAATACCAACCGTGCCAAAAATTGGCTGAGTTCCGAGCTCAACCAAGAAGGAGAGAGAAAAGGTAAAAGCTTTATTTTTCCTGTAGATATTTATTATTTCTAATAATATTATTTTTATTATTGTATTGGATTTTCAAATTCGATGTATTGAACCTTTGACCTCACCAATGTATTCATATGCTCTGTGTGAATACACCCCTTTCGGATGTATAATGGTAATACGTTACACATTGAATATAATTTCATTTTTTCATTCATTGTATATAAACAGATTGCCAACAAAAGGATTAAATATTGGATTTGATTCAGATCATTAAATATATTTAATTTATTAGATCATACAAAATAACAAAAATCTTATGCATATCAAATCTTTTTTTTATATTTTTCGTGCCTAATTATATTTTAAAACTAATTTGATGCCCATAGCATATTACTAGCAAATAACAGAGATTCTTACTTATAATAATTAAAAAACATGGTTTAACTTAGATAACAGTAAATGTTACTTGAAATGTTTTTATATCATTATTATTATATTATTATTAGATGATGTTGTGTGGATTGTCCAGCATTATTTATTTATTTATTGAGAAAATTTGTTTGTCCAATAAGCCTCGCACAAATCGCAGTCATCCGTACATTATGTACCATTTTTGTGTATAGTTTAGGAGGCGTTTCTTGAATCAAAATCGTAAAATTTTGTTGTCATGAAGTGAGTGTCCTTACCTCCAAAATAGGAAGGGTAAGATCAGTAAATAAAAGAAAAAAAAACATTTCAAATAACAATAAATTTAACATAAATAATACTTCAACTTTGTGTGATGTTATGAGTATTATAAAATAAATAAATACAAATTATAACAAAAAGTCAACACCATTACTTATCAGGGGTTTATAACGTCCTTATCTGACCCAGCTTAAATATAAAATTTTATAACTCATCACATCGCTATCCAATTTCTATAATTAAGCAGTAGTAGAGCTTTTTGTGAGACAGCTCGGGGAAAGTAGGAACCAGGCCGTAAGTTTCTTGCCCGTTCTTCTAGGCAACGGCGGATCCAGGGGGGGTCATAAGGTCATGACCCCCCCCTCCCCCTGAGCTGGATAATATATTATGTCACCATACTGAATGAATGAAACTTTGTATAATGGCAAACGTTTGTAATTACATTATCAAAATTAAATTATGAGTTCTTGACTTGACCACGACTATGTGACCCCCCTGGCGCCAAAGCTGGATCCGCCCTTGCTTCTAGGCTCTGGTCGCGTGGAACTGGCGCCTAGAATCACCTAGTATATAAGACGATTCTAAATGATCCTTGTGATTTTATTGAATAAAGTAATTTTTGTCTTTTGAAGTACTACCACTTATATTGTTTGTGATTATGTGTTTTGAAGTGTAGGTATTAGTGTTATAATAAAAACATGGACGTGTAGTTGTTTCAATTTAAATCTTCATTTAGAATCTTGTCGCAGTGCGATGGACGCAGTAACGCTTCATTCAGCACGTCCTCTAGACCAAGTTACCATTTAATATCAACACAAAGAAAAATCCTAAACGTTGAGTCGAACAGGATTTGAACCTGCGACCTACCCCTTGACCCGGGAGTGCGCTAACCAACTAAACCACCGATTCATTATTTTTTGCGGATTTTCTTATCTTTGTGATCCTTTAATTTTTAACGTTGCCAGCGTTATAAATGAGCGAACCATTTGTGTTATTAACGCACTAGTTGAACTAGATCCAGCCATTCTGGTAACCTGCCAAGACGGTGACTGAACAACCGATGACAAAAACCAATTTATTTGTATTGTATCTGCACAGTTGTGCATGTGACTGTAACTGAAAGCGGCGCGTGCATTTTTAAAAATCTCTACCAATAGTTTTTAGTGTTCAACTTACATGCCGGGCACAAAAGTACAAAATACATACAAGTACATATGTATTCCAAAACATTTTGAGAACTACCTGCAGTGTATTCAAAAATGCGTAATTACAAAAACCCTTGATAATAAGTTTAATTGGTGGTTGAAAATAATAAAATTCACTAACAAAATAATTTAAAAGTCAAAAATATGAAGGAGAAGCGTACATGATCTTTCTATTACATTTTCTAAATACAAGAAATACAATAGCGCCATAATATAGTTGGAATAGCGCCATCTAGCCCCAAACTAAGCCAAGAATATATAGCACGCGAATACCTCAGGCTAATTAATGACTTCAAAAAGCGCGTCCGTTAGTGACGTGCCCAGCTTTGGCGCTAGATGGCGTTGTAATATAATTATTTCTAGATATTTAAAAATGTCTAAATAGTAGTCATAAGTTATTAACCCTTCATTAGTCAGATATACATATATTTTCATATTGCCAGAAAATGCACACCCAGTCGCGATTGAATCAGCCTGTATTTGGATTCTGTTTTTGTTCAAACAGCGCGGTCATATCCTTGATGTTGAAAGATGGTGAAGTTTTTCCTTTTCTGTAAGAAAACAAATACATTATAAATAAATAACGGCGGCGTAGTAAAAAAAAAAGTAACTAAACAATTATCAAATTTTTTGATTAATTTTTTTTTTCCTTAACCTATATTGTCCCACAGCTGGGCAAAGGTCTCCCCCACTCCCCAAAGTGTTCCACTCATCCCGGTCCTTGGCGACATTCCATCTTTATCTTAAAATTAAAATATTGAAACATTTTTTAATTTAAATAATAATAAAAACCATTTGATTGACTGGCTTCACAGCTCAGTTGGTAACAGCTCTGCCTTCCATGCTGTGTGTCGTGGGTTCGATTCGCACCCAGAGCAAATGTTTGTGTGATGAACATAAAATTAAATATTTGTTCTGTGTCTGGGTATTACTATGTACTCTTTTTTAAATATTTACAAAAAAAATGCATATAAGTATTCTATCAGCTCTCTAGTTACCATAGTACAAGCTTTGCTTAGTTTGGGATGTGATGTGATGTTCATGAATATTTATTTTTTTATGAAATAACCACAGTATGCCCAATATATAATTATAAAATACATAAGACACTGTTAAACCCTCTGCAGATAGCTGCAAACTATCTAAAGATAGCTGTTAGATCTATCTCTATTATGAATTATTTATTTTTTTTAAAACACATCCTATACTGTCCCACTGCTGGGCAAAGGTCTCCCCCAAAGCTTTCCACCTATCCCGGTCCTTGGCGATGCTCCACCAATCCCTCTCCTGGGCGTCCAGATCATCCTTCCAACGCCTCTTCGGCCGACCTCGCCGTCGCCTTCCGACCTCCGGCACCCATGGGGTGACGATGTTTGCCCACTTCTCGGCTGGCATCCGGCTAACATGACCAGCCCACTCCCATTTGAGCTTCGCTGTTTTGCTCCCTACATCAGCAATGCCTGTCATTGAGCGCAGCATTGTATTCCGCACTCGGTCGATGCGTTTAAGACCGAGAATGCTGCGCTCCATTGCTCTTTGGCAAATCTTGAGTTTAGACTTCTGTGACTCAGTCAATGACCAAGTCTGGGCACCGTAGGTTAGGACGGGCAAGATACACATGTCGATAAGTTGGCGTTTTAGTGATATTGGAAGGTCACCCTTCATGTGTTCCTTCATGGACCAGTAGCTCTTCCAGGCGTTCTCAATGCGACGGTCGATCTCTTTGTCCTGCCTGTTTTCGAAGCTCGCTAACTGGCCCAAGTAAATATACTCATCGACATACTGTATAACTTGCCCATCTACCTCGACCCTACGTTTCGTGCTGTTGGTCATTATTTGAGTCTTTGACCGGTTAATTCGAAGTCCAACCTCAAGACTTGCCGTGCTTAATGTTAATTATATAGATTAATTATCAATCTTTATTAAAAACCACTAAAATGTACTTGAACGACCGTACATAGGTACTACTGAAAGCATTATAATCGCAAATCAAGTATATTAGATTCCAATATGCATATAAAAGTGAAAGTCCTTACCTATCTTCAGTTTTATCTGCAATCTCGCCTCTATGGTCAGGACTCGTTGGTGATTGTATAGCATCTAAATTATTAGCACTTTTGGCGAGAGAAAATCTCATTCTCTGCCCCAAATCCACCGTGTTCCTTCTCTCAAATTTAGGTAATTCTTTAACATCAGTATCTTTCTTAATTTTGATTCTCGTCAGCTGTTCTGGATTACTTCTGAATGACTGAGAACTATATTTTTCTCGTAGGAAATTCCTACGTTCCTCCTTGTATTTCTCTATACGTTCTCGACTTAGTTTCTTCTCAGTTTCAAAGTTTATAATGCTCTTTATTTCTGGCGGTCGTTTCTCGTTGAATCGTTGGATGAGAGATATCTTGTTCTCCGATGTGGGGGTAATAGATTCTTTATTTTCATTGTGAACTGTGTTTAAGTTTAAATCTGGTATTTTGTGTGTTTTTCTTGCATCTCTGACTTCTAGACTTTTCCGTCTATCTTTGTCGGGGCCGAATTCTTTGACAAACGCACTCTCGTCGAGCGATCTCGCAGAGTTTTTTGATAGTTTGTAACTTTTTGGTGATTTTTTCTCGTCACTTTTAACTGTTACTCTGATCCTATCATCTTTTCGTTCTAAGCTTGGATATTTGATCTCAGTTTTGAACTTGTCGAAAGTGAATGGTCCTTTTTGTTCGGTCGGACTTTCGAATCTGATAGCTAGTTCTCTAACGTTAAGATTCTTAGTTTCGATTTTCTTAGTCGAATTTCCATTGTCGAATACGTCAATAACTTCGTTCTGATCTGTTTTCTCTTTAATTTCTAACTTATCACATATTTTCAATGTTCTTACGTTAATATTTTCGTAATCATTGGTTTTAAAATGAATATTTTCATAGTGATTTTTAGATTCTTCTGGTATAAATCTATCTGCTCCAGTGACTTGGTTCGCGACACGTGTATGAGTAGATTCGGCTGCAGATACTTTTGTGTTTTCAGTTGATAGTGTTTCTAAATAATCTTTTGGTATAACAGACTCATCATTCGTTTCTCCATCTGTTATATTTTCTTCGGTTAAGAAAACCGATTCTTCTAGAACATCTTTGTCAGGTGATTCTAGAACCATAGCGTTGACTTCATCTATACTTTTCTTAAAGAATTTAACTTGACTGTAAACATCTACATCAAAATGTGTTTCAGTGGGAGTTTCTAGAATTATCAAATCTTCTGGTTGATAAGCGTCTTGTGTGGGTAAGGACGCGTCAGTGTGGGGTATTGTAGCGTCCTCGACAATAGACAAATTCTTTTCTAAATCAATTTCCTCGTACATAGAATCTCTTTCGCAATCTTTGGATTTATTCGGTGATCTGAAAGTGATGCTTATAGTAGATTTTAGGGGACTTTTTAGTGGCGATCCAGGGGAACTTTTGCTACTCGATGATTGTAAATTAATGTAATTGGGACGCGTGAAGTTGTAACTCTCGTACAACTCGTCTTGATTGGAATACGATGACGAACTTTCGTGAGATGACGTCATTAATTTAAGATCTTTTTTATCTGAGTTATGGTCTGATGATGAATTAGAGACAGCAGATAATCTGTTCAAGTTTTTGTAGCTCACTTCAGAATGGATCGGGCTCGGTTCTGTGTCTGTGTGGTTGAAGTCTGTTGCTTTTAGCTCGCATTTAAGGCAGGTGCCCTCAGCACAGTTTTGGCAACTATTTTGTATTTTAATAGTGTGTTTTTCGCTTAATTCAGAATCAGTTTCTAGAGGATCGTAAATTGGTGTTATAGGGGTTATAGGACTTGAATTAATAGTGCTTGAAGTGAGATTTGTATTGGAAGTTTCCGAAGGCCAGTCTATTTTAATTAAGGTTGAATGTCCATCTTTCCCGTGCCAACTTAAGCGACTGATTATTTTTTCATTGGGCTCCGTATGATGTAGGGTTGTGTATCGGGTGGTTTTAGCTTTTCTTGGGGAACCCCGATCTCTGAAAGCGGGGTTTAAAGCGATGTAGTTAAAATGATTGGCTGTTTGTTAGTTTTTGGGTAATGTGGATTTATTTAATAGGAATAGCTCGCTGTGGGGTGTGGGGTTCGATCCTTATTTAGGACATATTTTGTGTAATAGCAAACGTTGTCTGTTTTATGATTGTAATAACAAAAAAAATTTATTTAAGTATTCTATCAGTAAGCTGGTTTTGGACTAGATTTATTATTTATATATCTCATAGCTTAGTGGGAAACTCTGTGGGTTCGATTCTCACAAAACACTTATATTTTGATGTTCGTTTTGTATTTCATAATAGTTGAGCCAACTAATAAGAGTAGTTAAGTAAATAGTTATACATTTTTCTTAGTTTGGAGCTAGTTGGTTAAAAAACCCATATTACCCAGTTTTAGACAAATACAATTAGCCATTCAAATGATTATCGAAATGATGCAAAACATCCAATTGATTCAAAAATATTATATTTCTCTCTTGTTTCAAAACCATGCTTTTTAGACTACGTCATTTTCAGTTAGAAGAACTTTTATTTTACAGGTTATTAATAATTGGGAATCGAATCCACAATAAAATGCTATCTATGTTAGTTATTAATATTATGTGAAATAGCTTTAAATTTTAATTAATTTCTTATTTATTTATTCTACAAAAACTGCTTATATATTAATATAAGTTATGATAATATTTAATGTTCTATATTTTAGAAAATAAATACAGTTAATTCTTACCTAAGTTTGACATTTGTCGTTTGGAAATCAGAGACAGATGATTTAGGACTATCTCTGTCTTTGCAAAGTCTGAAACAATACATAAATATTTTTCTTATACATACTATAAACACAAAATATCTCTTTTCTTTAAATTATAGACAGATAAACAATTTATTGTACACAATACGGTACAAGACGATAAAAAAGTAATTTGGAAGCAAAAGTTTTATAAATTCTATGTAAATAGAGTACGATTTAGGTGGGTTATGGGGCCTCCATAAATTACGTGAGATGTTTTAGGGGGTGAGGGGGTCGAGTCAAATCTCATCTAATCTTACGTTGGAGAGAGGGGGTCTCGGCAAATATCACGCTTTTTTTTTCTGATTGAAACAAAAAATAATTATACTATTTTGATCTATTTAATCATTTATTTTCTTTTTACAATAACAATCCAATGCGTAAGGAACCCACATTTTGAAAAATCTCACGTGAGATTGGGGGATGGGGTTGAATAAAATCTCACGACATCTCACTAGGCGGGGAGGGAGTGATAGAAAATTTAAAAAAACACGTTATTTATGCCCCCTTATAAGTTTTGGTCGCGAAATTTTCAAAGTTGAATTGCGTACCGTTTTGGCGGGTCAGAGTCGACACGTCCCTGTGTCCGTGGATTGCTTCGCTTTTCTGGCGGAGCACGTCCTCTCGGTGATTCACCATCGATGTAACCTATCGACGATAACTGCTCTTCTAGCGCGAGCCGACGTCTGGAATAGATAAGATAACATAAGATAGTCGAAGCGACGCGTGACCCGAGGGCTGGTGAGTATCTGGCCCAGCGCAATATTAATAGCATTGCTATTCAGCGCGGCAATGCAGCCAGTATCTTGGGCACGCTTCCGATTTGTACTGATTTGGATCAGTTGAATTATCCATAGATCGTTTGCAACGGTCTGTAGATAGCTCAACTGTTTCTTATGTATTTTATATGACAATGTACATTTAGATAAGATAAATTTTTAACAAATAAATAAATTAAACACAATATAAGTTGGTTGACTGGCAAGTGCACATATATCTTACTCGAACAGTTTCATACAATTCTACTACTATCCCTCTTTTAGTTTGGGACTAGAGTGTCATTTTTCTACTAATCCGTATATTCAAAAAATATCAAATTTAAGTATTATAGCCCCTTTAAAAATTGATTTTATTCTGTTTCTTATTATTTGTTCTTATAGCGGGAACACATACATCATCTGTGATAATTACAACTCTCTAATTAGTTCATGGGTGACAGTGAGACAGACTGACAAAAAAGCAGACGAACAGACAGACACACAGCTTGCAGATACTTACGGTCTATCTTAGAAAAAGTTAGCGCAGACTTGAAGTATAGATTACCATACGTAATGATGACATAAAGTCAACGCTAACTTTTTATAAGATAGGGGGTTAGGCGTAGAGGCCGACCAAAAAGGCGATGGCGGGACGACCTCGATGCTTTCGAGAGGGATTGGTGGACGAAAGCGGAAAGCAGAGATGAGTGGAAGGATTTGGGGGAGACCTTTGCCCAGCAGTGGGATAGGTAAGGAAAAAAAAAGTGGGGTTAGTAATAAGGTCACGTTTTACAATTTGGGTACGGGCACCAAACCATATAAAAGCACTTACTTCTCAGCTAATTCGTTAGCTGCTTCGATGTCAACCCTGAGATTTCTCCTCGGCGATGGATCCACGCTGCAAAGTCCTGATTCTGGTGGACTCGAGCATACTGAATCACCCTGAGAAACAAATTCAATCTATACTAATATTATAAAGAGGTAAAGTTTGTGTATTTTTTAAATTGTAAGGGGTAATCTCGGGATCTACTGAACCGATTTTAAAAATTCTTTCACCAATAGAAAGCCACATTATTTGCTGAGTGTCATAGGTTATATAAAAAATCGTAAAATAAAAAGGCTTTTAGGTAGTCCGTTTTGCAAAGTGAATCGGAGAAAAAACGGTCGAATTATGCCCAACGAAGTGGGCACGGGTCAGCTAGTATTATTATATAATGCAATACATATTATGTTTACAAATCAGATTGCAGGGCACTGATGCACTTTTTTTTTTTACAAATTATAGGCCTGGTTTTGACTGCGATCTCTAATAATAAATAATAATATAATTTGTGGTAGGACAGTGAGTATATTTTTGTTTTATAAATCGTCAAATTAGCATCTAAGGCGTCTGATTGGTTAGAATTCTTAGCTTCCTTTTAGATATCCTAGTTGTAATATCTAGGCTTTGACAGAATACCAGTGTTGCAGTGTTACCTAGGTAACAGTGCAAGTAAGTGCAGTAGGTAATCTGTGTTAGAAACCTATATTTGTTTATTTGTTTATCTGTTATATATAAATAAATAAATAATAATAAATAATGGTGGACAATTCACACAACATCATCTAGCCCCAAGCTAAGCAGAGCTTGTGTTATGGGTACTAGAAGACTGGCATTCTTAATACAATACATGAAATATATAGATATTTTTCATTATATATATAAAATACCCAGAACACCTGGAATAAAAATTTGCAGATCGTACAAACATTTATCTCAAGGCGGAAATCGAACCCGCAACCTCCGCGTCGCAGGCGGACCTTCGCCCGCCGCGGCACATCGGTCGACAATACATTACATAATACCTATGGGTTAATAAACGTTTTTTTTTCTTTTTAACTGAGATAGGCCAACAGTAGTACCTGGTACACGTTATGTGTTTGTGTGTCGTCTTCTTCGCTGAACATATGATGGTCTCTCTCTTGTGGAGATAATCTCAGTCGCATCTCAGCCAACTCAGCCTGCCACGGCTCGAAGTAAGAATCGCAGGATGACGATCTGTTGGTATATACATTTTATATGATACATGACACATACAGACAGTCAAAGAGACAGCAAGGGCGGATCCAGCTTAGGCGCCAGGGGGGTCACATAGTCGTGGTCAAGTCAAGAACTCATAATTTAATTTTGATAATGTAATTACAAACGTTTGCCATTATACATAGTTATTACATTATGTAGTTACATTAATTCTGTATGGTGACAGAATATATAAATAAAATAATTATGTTCTATTAGTGGTCCACCTAAGTCCTGGAACCAGCCCCCCTGGATCCGCCGTTGAGAGACAGACAGACGGATAAACAAACAAGCAGATAAACAGAAGGACAGTGGACTCGTAATAGGCTCCCGTTTTACCCATTAGGTACGGAGCCCTAAGACACTGCCATTTTCACAGAGCCTAAGCTAAGCTAATACAATTCGAACAACATTTTTTTTTTAATCTATACTTATCTATACTAATATTATAAAGAGGTAAAGTTTGTGTATTTGTTAAATTGTAAGGGGTAATCTGGGATCTACTGAACCGATTTTAAAAATTCTTTCACCAATAGAAAGCCACATTATTGCTGAGTGTCATAGGTTATATAAAAAACCGAAAAATGAGGCTTTTACGTGGTACTCCGTTTTGCAAAGTGAATCGGAGAAAAAACTGTCGAATTACGCCCAACGAAGTGGGCACGGGTCAGCTAGTATAACTATACTAAACTAAATGTGGTGTATTAGGCACGGTAGATATATTTTCATTGTAAACGGGATATTTACCATGATTTGTGAGTTTGATTATTTCCCGATATTTCGGCACAGTTGCATGCGCTATGATCACGGGTCGAACTGAAGTCTTTGCAAGTAGATATTAAAGTCATTGGCAGACATACCGGTCTACCCTCTTTCATAATCATGTTAAATATCCCGTTTACAATGAAAACTATGTATGTTCAAAACCATGACGGTAGATATATACCTCGTGTGATGTTTGAGAGGCACGGTGGTCCGTTCAGCGAGAGGCGCCAACGTGTCGGTGTCCGAAGTAAGAGATTCGCACGATTTGACGGGGCGGAGCCCTGTCGCTACCATAGGTATATCCTGAAAACGGTACTTATAATAATACAGATTCAACGGCACGTAATTTATGGACGCCACCTTAGTTGGTTAGCGCTTCCTTCAATGTGTTGGTCATGGGTTCAATTCCTACTAACAATAAACTGTTTATTGAAAGTCTAATGTCTGTGTTGTGTAACCAATGTCTATTATATTATAGACTTAAAAAAACAACAATCACTATAAGCAACCTCTACTAGACTTTGAGATGGACAATAAGAAACAATAACATTTATTTATTTTTAATTCTGTATTGTAGGAAACTACTTTCCTGGGAATTTTTAATGTTTACATATAATCAAATAATAAATAATAATCCAGATAATCAAATAATAAAGGATCATAAAAAAAACGATAGGAACCAGGCCGTAAGTTTCTTGCCCGTTCTTCTAGGTTCTGGTCGCGAGGAACTGGCACCTAGAATCACCTAGTATATAAGACGATTCTAAATGATCCTTGTGATTTTACTGAATAAAGAATTTTTAATAATACATTTATTTATTTACGAAAATTCACAAATATTAGAATATAATATAAATTGTATAGTATACCTCAGTAAGTATGGGCACGGGAGCTGTGATCGTGATGGGGACAGGCCGCGAAGCCCTAGGCCTCTGCTGTTTGTGCGAGCGCGTGAATAGGCCTCGCCAGCCTGAAGGAGACCTTTTTAAGCCGCGTTTTGAACCTGAAAAATATTAATTTATGTAGTCACAGTTAACGGCTGTTATGGTGCATTAAAATAATTTGTATGTAAAACTTTTGTATAGAATATCAGAAATAATAATAAATAAATATAAATTATGTTGGACAATCCACACAACATCATCTAGCCCCAAGCTAAGCAGAGCTTGTGTTATGGGTACTAGAAGACTGACATACTTAATACAATACATTACATAGATATATATTTTTTATTATACATATATTATAAAACACCCAGAACACCCGGAATTAATATTTACAGATCGTACGAACATTTATCCCAAGGCGGGAATCGAACCCTCAACCTTCGCGTCGCTGGTGGACCTTCGCCCGCCGCGCCACATCGGTCGACAAGAAGTGAACTCGCGGGCATCGGGTAGTTTAATATACATGAGTAGTACATACCTGATAATGGCAACTCCAGGACCGTGTGGTATTGAGGTAGATTGTTTGGTCCGGAGCCAACCTGTAAAAAATACTTTGTAAGACTGAGGCAAACAAATTATAAATACAAATTTTTGAATAAAGTTTTGATGATGAGTGGTAGAGTTTGTACAATAAATCAATATTCACGGACATGTCACACATCACACTTCAGTCCCAAACTAAGCAAAGCTACTATGGAAACTAGATTGCTATTAGAATACTTATATTTATTTTTTTAAGTGCGATGTGTGAGATGTCCGGGAATAGTTATATTTATTTATTTATCATCATCGACCTATATTACTCCACTGCTGGACGTAGGTCTCTCCCAAGACGCGCCACTGAGCCCGGTCTTCTTATTTATTTATTTACCCAATAGTTTGAACAATAGTACATACCTCAATATACTTAGTCTTGAGATGGCTGGAGGGTCGTAGTAGCACGGCCGCGGCGGCCATGTCCGACGGCGGTAGTAGCGCCCGGGGAGACGTTACCGGCGCTGCGGACGGCAAGCCCCGGCGACGAGCCTCCTCTAAACTATACATAGACAGTTATTTATTTACTACACATAGCACACAAAACAAAATACACCAAAAACAATAAAAATTAAGCAACAATCATTTTTGTGTGCTACAGCAGCAAAAGGGCCCCGACTCAGCATAATGCCTAGCCACTTGTAGGTAGCTAGGCTAGACATATATAGTCATAAAATACATTTAATTTCGTTAGTCATAAGGTATGAGGAGAAAGGTGTGGTATCTCCTAGGAAAAGGGAAGATCTTCCACACCGAGCGATCTTTGGCTCGGGGTCGCTCGGACCGATGGATAGAAATGTAATACTGAATATTTAAAGGATTAATAACTGTACTGTACAGTTATTACATTAAAATGATCTTAAAATTACATTAATCTAATTACAATCTTGTGTTCATATGATATCAAGCATAAAACTATGTAAAAAAGACCTCTCGTTAGATAGAAACATGGAGCTCCTCGCATTATCTAAGCCTAAGCTTGTATGTAGAAGCGCGGGCTCTGTATTGTATAATTTGTAACGCCATCTATATCGCTACATGATAAACTACATCGTAGTCTACGCAACAAACCAACAGATGGCAGAAACAAATCCTAGATCGCGCAAACGAAGTTATCACGGAGTTTGAACATAAGTAATAGAACCGATGACTATCCATCGGTCCGAGCGACCCCGAGCCAAAGGTCGCTCGGCGTGGAAGATCTTCGTGGGAGAACCATACCTCATCATCATCATCATCGACTCATATAAGTCCACTGCTGGACGTAGGTCCAACCATACCTATCTCTACAAATTTTATAACAATACATACCTTAATAGTTTGGTTGGAGGATTGACGGGTAGGCTTTTAGGTCGTCGGCCTGATTCCATTCCACGCAGCTCGATTTGGGGCTCTTGATCCTAAACAATAAATTAATATTCTTGTATTTATTTGTGTATTAATAATCAAATAAATATATCAAAGCAATCTAGTTCCCATTGTACAAGCTTTACTTAGTTTGAGACTATCGGCCGGTTTCTGGAAACCCAAATCGCGATTGATCCGAGTTTGAAACATAGTAATTATTTGATTTTTTCGTTGATCATCGTTCGAGAAATCGGCCGTAACTGACGTTGAGCGATATGTACATAATTTTTATGCGTATTTGACGCAATGTCAGCTAGTCACAAACTAAGCAAAGCATTTTTTTTTAATACTAACATGAAACACCCAGACATAGAACTAACATTATAATCACACGAACATTTGCTTTTATAAGAAAAACATATTTAAAATTTGAATAAATATAAACAAATATTCATGGACATTTGACGCGGTCTAGTCCCAAACTAAGCAAAGCTAGATGGTAAACTAGTTTGCTAGCTTGTACTATGGGAACTAGATTACTGATTTGCTGACAGAATACCAAATATCTGTATGTATAAAAATCTATACTTCTATAATAATATTATAAAGAAGTAAAGTTTGTGTGTTTGTATATTTATTAATTTGTAAGGGGTAGTCTCGGGATCTACTGAACCGATTTTAATAATTCTTTCACCAATAGAAAGCCACATTATTGCTGAGTGTCATAGGTTATATAAAAAGGCTTTTACGTGGTAGTCCGTTTTGCAAAGTGAATTGGAGAAAAAACGGTCGAATTATGCCCAACGAAGTGGGCACGGATCAGCTAGTAATATATAGAATTATAAACCTGTTCTAAAGAGTCCGGTCCGGAATCAGCTCCTTGTTCTTGAGCGAACAACTCCTCAGCGTAACAGATGAGGAACTCCGTCACCACCGCCTGCGATTGTAAATAAATTCTAATATTAACTGGATTTGAAACACACGACCTTAGGTAAAGCTAGACACTTGACAAACGGTGTTCAATTATATATAAATAAATTAGATAATAAATAATTCTGGACAATCCACACAACATCATCTAGCCCCAAGCTAAGCACAGCTTGTTATGGGTACTAGAAGATTGACATACTTAATACAATACATTGCATACATAGATATTTTTTATTATACATAAAATAAAATACCCAGAAAACCCGCAATAAATATTTGCAGATCGTACAAACATTTATACCAAAGGCGGGAATCGAGCCCGCAACCTCCGCGTCGCAGGCGGACCATCGCCCGCCGAGCCACATCGGTCGTCAATTTGGAGTCTTGTTAGTATAATGTAATATATATTATACGGATATTATTGACAATTAGTCGAATCGGTATGATTTCAGGAAATCTTCGGCCGTTGATCAGGCAAAATGTGCCAACAGTTCATAATTAATTGTGAAATGGTGTCATTGAGAATTTTAGCTCAAAAAATCCAGCATCTTGTTTTTTAAATCGCACGGGAAAGTTTTAATATAAATGTACCTGAACAGCGACGCCTTGCAATGCGTGGTGGTGTCTCGGCGCGCGCAGCAGGTTCGGTGCCCAGACGATGGCCATGTTTCTAGGAGTCATGCCCGTGGTGCCGCCTAGTAGTGACACTCGCCTCAAATGACGCATTAAGTAGGCTAGTGTTCTGTAACAACGATTTCATATTATATATTTTTTACTAAATCTACTTAAATCGTCATTGATAAATCAATCAATAAATGTTTGATTTATTAATCACACATTTATTGATTGATTTATCAATTTTAAGAGAATAATTTTTAATTTTTAGAGAATACTCAGATCTAAATAAAATTTATACGGTACCAACTCTGAAGTATGATCCCACCAACAATAAGCATCAAAATCGCGGAGCAAGCGCGTTTAAAAAAACAGTCATATTGAGAACGTTATGAAATCACCCAAAGCATGGAAGGCAGAGCCACTACCAACTCAGCTGTGACGCTTGTCAATTGTTTTTTCTTATTTTGATTCAAACTAGTAGCTCTGCCTTCCATGCTGTGGGTCGTGGGTTCTATTTCCACCCAGAGTAAATGTTTGATGATAAACATAAATATTTGTTCTACGTATGGGTGTAACTATTTATTCTATTTATGTATTTACAAAAGTAAAATATATAAGTATTGTTTCAGCAACGGTCGAGCTACAACCAACTGAGCTGTGACGCCTGTGACAGCTTAGTTGGTAGTAGTATTGTAGTAGTAGTTGGATATGTTGTCACATTTTACCTATAATGCGGCGGTGGTAGTTTAACGACAGTTTGCCTGACGGCTCGCAGTTTAGAAGCTTCGTCCGGTAGTTGTACGGCGTGGACGAAACTTTCGTACAACTGGTACGTACACAGCGGGTTGGGGAGCTCTCTGCAAATAATAGACACGTTAAGCGTTTCAAAGTTAATAAATAAATAATGCTGTACAATCCTCAAAACATTATCTAGCCCCAAGCTAACAGCTTGTGTTATGGGTACTAGAAGACTGACGTACTTAATACAATACATTAAATAGATAGATATTTTTTATTATACATAATATAAAATACCCAGAACACTCTGAATAAATATTTGCAGATCGTACAAACATTTATCCAAGGCGGGAACCGAACCCGCAACCTCTGCGTCGCAGGCGGACCTGCAATGATTTGAGTTACCATTGAGTAATGGTAACTCAAATCATTTAATTTTTTTTAAGTAGTTTTTTTTAGTAAGTACGTATGATGAATAAGTGATTTGTACCGTAACAAGTTGAACCTCACCTAAAATACATCTTCAGTAGACTAGGTACAGCGTGTGGGTCTTGCGCTAGATCTGTCGCGCCGCGCGTCAGATCCGGCGCGTCTCCCGAGTCGAATGCGGCGCGCAGACGCTGCGTTAGGCCGCTGCCGCCGGAGAGACGATACACGCCGTCCACTGCACCGCGGGATTCGATACACGACGCGCATTCTACTAGCACTAGGGGCACTGGAATATAATGTTACCATAAAGTTGGTGTAAGACACGCATTCTACTAGCACTAGGGGCACTGGAATATAATGTTACCATAAAGTTGGTGTAAGACACGCATTCTACTAGCACTAGGGGCACTGGAATATAATGTTACCATAAAGTTGGTGTAAGACACGCATTCTACTAGCACTAGGGGCACTGCAATATAATGTTACCATAAAGTTGGTGTAAGACACGCATTCTACTAGCACTAGGGGCACTGGAATATAATGTTACCATAAAGTTGGTGTAAGACACGCATTCTACTAGCACTAGGGGCACTGCAATATAATGTTACCATAAAGTTGGTGTAAGACACGCATTCTACTAGCACTAGGGGCACTGCAATATAATGTTACCATAAATTTGATGTAAGACACGCATTATGTTAGTATTAGGACACTTGAATATAATGTTACAATAAAGTTGATGTAAGACACGCATTATGTTAGTATTAGGGGCACTTGAATATAATGTTACCATAAATTTGGTGTAACACACGCATTATGCTAGTATTAGGGGCCCTGGCATATAATGTTACCATAAAGTTCGTGTAAGACGCGCATTATGTTAGTATTAGGGGCACTGGAATATAATGTTACCATAAAATTGGTGTAACACACGCATCATGTTAGTATTAGGGGCACTGGAATATAATGTTTATTTATTTATTTATACTTTATTGTACACAATGAGACACAAACGTACTAATTGAAATAACGCGAGCTTAACCCTTAAAGAGTAACCATAAATAAATAAATAAAAATTCAAGGGCATTATTACACTCTAGCAAACAAGCAAAGCTTGTATTATGGGAGCTGATTGCTGATATAACCCACGACCCACAGCATGGAAGGCAGAGCTACCCGCTGTGACGCATGTCTAATGTTACCATAAAGTTGGTGTGAGACTCGCACTATGTTAGTACTAGGGGCACTGGAATATTATGTTACCATTGGTGCAAAACGCGCATTACATTAGAGACTAGCTGGTGCAGGTTTTAGCTTATGGGTTATTCCGATGTATAAACTACATTTTTGTATACATAGTTTCATTTAAATACATTTTGTAGTTTTTGCGTGAAGGCGTGAAAAACATACATCGGCGGGCACAGCTAGTTAAATATATTTTAAAACTATTGTAATTGTACTTTACAAATCAAAATAGAAGTATAATTACCGTCATGTCCACAGTTAAGTAGATGTTCACCCAAATCGCATCCAAACACTCTCTCCCTCAATATCCCTTGTTGTTTGAGACTACGGCGAGACGGTCGAGATAGAATGAAACTACGAAACAACGATATTAATTTCCCGTGTTTGCGAAGTACCGGCTTTATTGGAGCCACTGCTACTGAGCTGTGGACAAGAAAAAAAGCAGATAAAAATAATATTCACGGACATTTCACGCATCTAAGTCTAATAAAGCTTGTACTTTAGGAATTAGATTGATTTATAGAATATCCTTATGCATATCTATTGAAGTCGGGAGTCTTCTTAGCAATGTTTGCTGAAAATCCAAGATGGTCGCCGTCACAAAATGGCGGATTACATATTTCTTCACTCCCCCAGAATGCGTATCCAAAGTAATTTCAAATAAAGATGATAGTCATTACAAAATGTCGAATTATTTTTTATTTAGTTATTTATTTAAATAGAATGTTTTACCTGAAAATAAAACAATTATTATATGCGAAACCTTATTCGAGACCTACAACAAATGAGATATAACATGACTTCCGTTATGACGTAACTTCCTCTTCCTTCCCCCCGCCCCCGCGTCCTCCCCTCTAGGGCGCGTGGCGGGGGGCGTCTGCAGCTTGCCGCCATGGCGGCTCGTCCGCTCACTTTGCCTCATTTGGGATTGCCAAAGGGCCAGCAGGCAGGATTGGAAATGTAGGTCTCGAATAAGGTTTCGCATATAATAATTGTTTTATTTTCAGGTAAAACATTCTATTATATGCTATGAACCGTTATTCGAGACCTACAACAAATGAGACATGTTTATTATCGCCTGGTGGCAAGTTGACTAACTAAAGTAAGTATGCCAAAGTGTGACTTTTGCCCCTTTTTGGTGGCAAATATATAGAAACTAAAAATAATAATTTTAAGCGTTTGTTTTGCTTTACTACACCTACATAATACATCGGAACCTTAAGTTCTCTTAGTAGTCTACCTCAATAATGAACCTCTGTAAGTAGTTAGGTACCTAGGTAGGAATTTCATGAAACTCAAATGATAATTCAAATATATATTTATTTTAACACACTGTTCACCTTCACTGCAATTAGAATCACCAGTTTGATTTAAATAAGTTACAAATCACTTTTACTGTACATAATAAGTAGACAAAGCTTTGATTAATGTATGGATTAATGTAAGACATTAAAAGATTACACAGCTTCAAATAAACATGATAAATTGTTATTACTCTTAACTGTTTTGATTTCAGCAGAATAAAATTTTGCGAATGTATTGGGAACACGCCAGTTTCCTTTAGCCATGATTTCGTCAATGTTATGATTCTCTAGCCAGTTTAATGATGCAGAAGCACTACGGGTGGAGCCAGGAGAAGCTTCGACACCGGCTTCCTTGAGTAAACTCTTTACCCATCCTCCAATTATGGTTCGGGATGCTGGCCTGACCTTACCTAAAGTAGAAATAAACAATTGAGTAAGATCACTGTCTTTTCTTCGTGACAACGATACCTCTGTCAGCTTCCGAAGCCACCATACTGGACAAACCGCCTTTTCGTTGGACTCTTTAATTCTCCACGAAGATTGTCTGTGGACATAATTATCTGTCTTAGAGCCAAACACTGGATGTAAGATAATATTATCTCCGTTATCTTGAAACTGGTCCGAATTAATGCGTAGTAATGTTAGATCGTGTACTCTGCGGCTTGATGCTAATAGTAGTATCAGTGCAGTCCTTCGAGATACTTCAAATAGGCTGAATATAGAAGGTGGATTAGACTTTAGCCATTCTATAACTAGTCTTGGGTCCCATATTTGTGTAATTTTGGGTTTTGTAACTACATTGTCTAACGATATAGCCTTTAATATTCTCCGTACTATGGGATTGTTACTGAGCGTGTCAGACTCTGAGCACACTAAGGTCGAAATGGCTGATTTATATACTAAAATTGTCTTATATGATAGTCTTTGTTGTAAATGCAAGAATGCTAGATATTTAGCTAGTTGTGCGCCCGATGGGTTTGTGTGATTGAACGACTGGGTTGAACACCATTCGCGCCATTTTTTCCAAATACCTGCATACATTATTTTAGTAGACGGTCGCCAGCTAGAGTTTAGTAACTGAACTTCGTCTTGTGACCATCCATCTAAATGCGGGGACCACCCCTCACTAACCAAACTTCCAGATATACTTGGTCGACCTGGGGTGGAGGTAGCAGTGTCCGCGTATCGAGCAAGCAATCGCGTAGATTGGTTATTGTATAAGGTGCACTTACTGCTCTCGCCTTGAGATCTGGACGCCAATATACCCTGTGCCAGCGTGGGGCTACTATCAGATAATGGCCTGTCGCATCGTTCAGATGTGACAGCACTCGTGGCATCAAGTGTGGCGGTGGAAACACCCAGGCTAGGTTGTAGGTCCACTTTCTGCTGAATGCGTCGTGATATTCTGCGTTCAAGTCGTTGCAGTCTCGTGAGACGTAACGTGCAAGCACGTGTGCGCTCTTCGAGGCGAACAAATCTATCGCGGGTACGCCGAATCTTTTGAATATGCGCTGAACTACTTCCTGTGTTAGCGACCATTCTCCCGGTAGTTTGTGTCGGGACAGACCGTCTGCTTCGGTGTTGAATCGTCCGGGAATGTACTGTGGAATTAGATGAATCCCGTTGTCGTCTAATAGTTGGAACAGAACTCGAGTGTGTTGATACAGTTGCTTTGAGCGTAGACCACCCTCGTTCCTTATGTATCCCACAACACTTCTGTTGTCTACCTGGGCTAGAACTGTGGAATTCTGTAGCTTCAGTCTGTACCTCTTTACTGCCTGTATCAAGGCCCACATTTCTTTCAAATTGCTGTGCCAAAGTCTTTGAGCTGGTTCCCACACTCCGTTGAGTGGCAAGTTGTCCACTAAAGCACCCCAACCCTTGCCTGAGGCGTCGGTCGTGATGTGGTGTGACACTAGAGCCTGATGTATTGGTGTGCTCTGCGTCAGCCATTCCAGCCACCATGAGAGCTCCATCGCAGCTTGCGGATCTAAGCAAAATCTCCGAATAGGGTGCTGTTTCAACAATTTGCTGTAAGCCGTCTGAATTGGGCGGCAATGAAGTCGACCTCTGGGTACGACGAAGGCAGCAAAATTTAACATACCTAGTATGCACTGAGCTTCCTTGCAACTCCACTGATTTGCTCGCAATAAACTTCGGATTCTGGCAGAGATCCTCAGTATTTTGTTGTTTGGCAATTGTTTGGAATTCGTGTCGAGATTCCAGGAAATGCCTAAATATTCGACTACCTTGGTGGGTTTCAAAACTGATTTCTGAAAATTGATCATCCATCCAAGTAAGGTTAGGACATGAATAGCTTCCGCAGCTTGGTCCTCTAATTTGTGACGATCTTGGTGGGCTATCAGGAAATCGTCCAGGTAGACAATTATCCTTAGTCCCTTGCTTCGAAAAAGGTGTGCGACCCAGTTCGATACTGTTGCGAATGCCTTGGGTGCTGATGAGAGCCCGAACGGAAGGCACGTTATTTGTAACAATTCTGGTCTCCGCGACCTCTCGGACGAGTAAAGGACTCGCAGAAAGCGCTGATGTGATACAGCGATCGGTAAATGAAAATAGGCTTGGGTTAAATCTATTTTCACTACCCAGTCGTTTGTCTGTAGAAAGCCTGGTACTCGCTGTACATTTATGAGACGAAACTTTACCTCTGAAACGTATGCGTTTAAAGTTCTCAAATCGAAAATCGGACGGTTGCTTGTTTCTGATTTTTTTATTAAAAACATTGGACTTACAAAACTTGGGCTGGGTCGTTTTACAGGAATCAAGATTTTTTGATTTTTTAATAAAGCTATTTGATTTGACATGGATAAACTCATTGGCGTTTGAAATCGCCTTAATAGATTTGGATTTTGAAGTGGAGGTTTCTTTTGAAATGGAATGCGATACCCTCCGATTAACTTTAAAATATGATTGGGAGCTCCTAAAGACTCCCAAATGTGACTGTAATCTTTTAAACGCCCGGCATAAAAATTTAATGACTCTGAGTCATTTACGATAAGACCTATCCGATTTCCGATTGTTGTGGGTAGTTGGGTATTTCTTATCATTTCGCTTGGAATTTTTGTCGTTCGAGTTTTTCTGATTTTTACCCTTGAAATCCTTGTATGCAAAGGGTCGGGAGCTCGTTGAGGGCTGTGGCTCGTATTCTGGCTCGTTATATCGAAACGACCTACGCGGTCTTTTAGCTCGAGGACCTTCTTGTCTATTCCGCATAGACATTAGGTGTGGTTCTTCCGCAGAACGCTTTTGAGTCGAGAATAGTTTATTGGTGCCACCCGCCTTCTGTAAAAATGTACTTAACTCCTGTGGGCTAAAAAGATCAGTATTAGTGGGTGGAATTTTTGACAAATCATTTTTTACATATTTATCTTTGACGCTTGACAAAATGCAGTCACGACGTCTCTGGATGATATCTGCCCTCCGTCCACAGATTAATTGAAGCAAATCTTCAGATACCTTCATGTATGTCGATTTTTCGGAAAATAGAGAATGTATTTTCTCAAAGAGTGTATCAGCACTTAGCGTGTTAGCTGGCGCCTGACTCCACTCAATCAACTGCTGAAAATTCTGTTTTAAAAGTTCATTTTGCTGTACAAGTGCATGAGTCATAGCTCCGAATGACCTATCTAAAAGTCGTAACCAGTTTGAATTCGAATCAAAGTATCGCAATTCAGTGTTTACATCTAGCTCGTAAAAACCGGGTTTAGCTACATATTTCTTCTCAGTCTCCACATATCTAACCCTATCCCATTCTTTAGTGCCGAAATGATGCAGCTTATCTAGCACTGAAAGCCTATTTGTCGTGGAGTTATTGACCTCGGGTTCTTTGAGATTGGTACTGACCTCGAAATCTAGCTTTTTTGCTTTGTTGCGCTCATCTAGCAAAGGTTGTTGAGAAAATAGTGATACTCTAAGATCCTGAGCAGGGTGTAAAGAGATCAGGTCAGATTCGGACTCCGAATCTTCACGATACCTTTTGAATTTGCTCGGTACGTTAGCCTTCAAAAAGTTAACGATATCGCTTACTTGATTTGTCAGCACATCTAACTTGTGTGCGTTCGTTTCTCCTTCGTCCCTTCTGCTACGCTTCCGATGACGGCGGCGAGGGGTTTCTGTACACGAAGACGATGATGAGGCCGACGATGACGATGACGATGATGGCACCGCCTCATACTCCGTTGGAGCCTGTGTCTGATTACCCCCATCTATAGTTCTATTTTCGTCCATTGTTAGCTAGAACGATCGATATGACAAGATGGCGAGCGTTCCTAAAAAATAAAATTGAAATTATTATACGAACAGCAACGCTGTTGGGTTTTCAAGGAAGAGTTGTTAACTCACTGAAAATCAATGCCAAAGTGAGCGGACGAGCCGCCATGGCGGCAAGCTGCAGACGCCCCCCGCCACGCGCCCTAGAGGGGAGGACGCGGGGGCGGGGGGAAGGAAGAGGAAGTTACGTCATAACGGAAGTCATGTTATATCTCATTTGTTGTAGGTCTCGAATAACGGTTCATAGCATATAATACTTAGTAATTTAAAATTCCAAGATGGCACCCTACAAAACAAAGAACTAAATTTTTATAAAGTTTATTTAAATTTTGTTTTCATATTCAAGGTGGCCGTCTACAAAACATCGAATTACATTGTTATTTAGTTTTTATTGTTTTGTTACGATATGAGATGTTACTAACCCAACAATCGGAGGTGGTTGAGTCATATTCCTCGGCACTTTATCTCCAATGACCGCCACACAGTGATGTGGGAAGAAACCCACTCGGAAACCGCGCTTTCCACGCCACCATAGAGACTCTTGTGGACCTGCGTTATTTAATATACAAGTATGTTTAATACGGTTCTTTTTTGTAAGAAATAATAACAATTTTAACGAGTTCAGAGCGAAAATTATTGTAAATATATCTAATTTAAAACATAATAAACAGTTTTACAATAAAGCGACAAGAAAAATATAAAAAACTGTCGGTATATCTTATAAAAAGTTAGCGCAGACTTGAAGTATTGATCACCATACGTAATGATGACATAAAGTCAACTCTCACTTTTTATGAGATAGGGTGTTAGTCTTTTACAATATTAATAAGTTTAATATTTGGATATAATATTTGCCTCAAAATACTTAAAAAAATACGCAAAAAAACTATTCGCTTTAGAATTATATAAATGAAACTCTTTTAGGGTTTAAAACAAAATAATACTTATTGATATAAAGTTAATTAATTTATATCAAAAAGTGCTTACCCGGCATATCAATGATAGATATCATATCACCGACTTCAAAGCTGATTTCATCACGGGCCTGAAAAATAATTATACATAAATATATATATTCATGGACATTTTTCACACAACACACTCTATTACCCAAACTAAGCAAAGCTTTTACTATGGGAACAAGATGGCTGTTAGAACGCATACTTTAAGTAGTTAAGTATGTATCTTGTAGTAAATTATAGTATGTTAGAGATAAACCATTCTAAAATAGACGCGCCTCCCTCGCAGTTACACTTACATGCAGAACTGGTGTACCTCTACCATCTACCATGAGTTGTCACAGTAAAATCGCCCGACTTTACGAATAGTTACGTAAATATTAGTATTACGAATTATAGTACCCAACTATCCGCTAGAGGCGCTGTACAAATCTTCATATATTTTTTTTACTACAGACGCTAGCGATTATAGTATAGTAAAAACTCATGGTAGAGCTACAGATACTATACAAATACAGTAGAACCTCGATAAGTTAAAGTCCAAGGGAAACACAAAATATTTTAAGTTATAGAGGTTTTAAGTTATCTAGGGTAGAGGTTTTGGGCTCTGATGGGAAAATATGTGTTCCCCATTATTTTTTGATGTTATAGAGGTTTTTAAGTTATCGAGGTTTGAGTTATAGAGGTTCTACTGTAAATGTACGTTTATCATTGGTTGTTCAGTCAATGATGTAACGAATATTCGCATTCGCAGGTATTAGCAAATTTATGCATTCGCATTCGCATTGGCAAAACATTAAGTCGCATAAACAATATTAATTTAAAAAAACGAACCCTCGAATCGCTACGAGATGGATTTTGCTTGACACTTATCGTTATATTTTAGATAATTCATACAATATCTTTATAAATTAAAGCCTTTGTTATTGTTGGCTTTTTTTTTTATTATTTGATTTTACTTTGAGCCATGAAGCTTAAATATATAAATTTTCGTTAGAACTTATAAGATAAAAGTATATATAAGTATATGTATATATATAAAGTAAAGTATATGCAAAGTATAATCAAAACAATTTTTTCTATGTTTCTTTAATAAGCTTTTGCTTTTATTTGGATCAGATGAACTATCTATAGATCGTTTGCAACGGTCTGTAGATAGCTCAACTGTTTCTTATGTATTTTATATGCCTATGTACATTTTGCAAATACTGTAATAGTCGTAAGTTTGTTTGTGAATAAATAGTTGAAATACCTAAAAAAAGGTATTGCTTAAGTTTTTTACATAGATGTAGCTTTGCATCTGTGAATATTAGTAGGAGAGATTTGCATCCATGTATTCGCATTCATGATTGTTATCAGAAGATATTTACATTCGCATAAGCATTTGCGTTTATTAGCAGCAAATTTTTGCAATCGCATGAGCAGAATAAAAAAAAATACATTTGTTACATCACCATCAGTCAACGTCAGGTCACGTTACCATTAGTAAAGTATAGCTGGATCTATCCACCAATTCATGAGTTGAACGGGCAATGGTTTACCTCTCGCGTCATCAACTGAGTCGTCAGATATATATTGTGAATAGTCATAAGTTTAATAAAATCTCAAGGATCATTTCGAATCGTTTTATGTTGGCCTAATTCTAAATATAATTTCTGTGCGACTACAACACAACCCGAAAACTCAGTCAATAGATAAATGTCAATAACAGTAAGAATGTCCAAAGTATTAATAAATAAAAATAAATAGATGTCACTGTATAATTACAATGAGCGCGAGCGAGATAGAAACATTTATACATACTCAGGCACAGAACAAACATCAGCGTTCACACACAATCACACAAATGTTTGTTCTCGAACCCACGACCCACAGCATAGAAGGCAGAGCTACTACCAACTGAGCTGTGACGCCTCTGTCTATACATTACCTGCGACACGTATTTCCTAACGGAGTAGGCAGCGGCTACGGCCGGCGTGTTTATAGAACTCGAATCTTCGTTCGCTACTAACAGCTTGTGACCTGTGGAAAATTGTGTAAATTAAAAGAGGGTCTATGTTTTTCTTTGGAAAATCGTGCATGCATCAAGATTTGTATGTTGATTCGTCCCAATATTTCAAAACAACTGCACGTGTTTTGTAAAGGGAACTATATTCTATCCTATTGTCTGTGTTTGAACCTAGTTAATACTAAAAATGGATGTAAACCCCCACTATGTTTAATTTCATTCAGTGCAAGATGTGTTTACCTGTTATTGGTTTCTCATGTAGCAAAATACTCAGTGCTTATATAAACTAGCATGTAAGCTTGAAGAAATTGTTGGTAGACCTAATAAATAAATAAAATAAAGAGGGATTTTAGGTAGTGTGGCGGGGGATTTAGTTATATTAAGGGAGATTATTCAGCTTGCATCCGACTAAGATGAAAGTAGTACATGAGGGAGTAGAACGTGTGTAAGGGGTGATTTTTGTGACAATGCAGGTTATCTGTAGTCAGCTAACCGTAGCCAATGTGACTATTGACTTGTCCTTCATGAAAGTGATTTTGCGTGTGCAATGGGGAATTTTAGATACTGTGCAGGAGGATTGACCTTTATTATTTGCAGCCAGTTAGTCGCACCGAATATGTATGATTGGTGGTTTGTGATGAATGAGATATCAACGTGTGTAATGACGGGATTTTCTGAAATCCCTCTTTACTAGTAGGCTCTGGCCTGCGCAGAGGATTTACCTTTGTTATCCATCTGCAGCCAATTAAGCGCCGGTCCGCAGTTGATAGTGTCATCCGCTATGATCGACAGATGATGCATATAATCCGATATTAATCTCGAGTACTCTTCTTCTTGCATATTTGAAACAAGCTCGGTGGAGAGGTTTGGTAGACCAGACACTTTTCTGTCGTAGATACATCTGCAAAAAAAAATTGTAACAGTTTTACATAAAGTACCGATACATTTCAAAAGGGTACTCTAAAGGTCAACTTTCAATTATTTAAATAAAGTTTTTTCTTTGTTTTTCTTTCTTCTTTCAATCCAATTTTCAATTCGGCCGTTTATTTTCTTTTGTATATATACATATGTCGAGATTATTTTGCTAACAATTAATCTATATGACGATTATTTTTTGATTGAAAAGTTGATACTTTTTATGTGGCCACGATTAAATTAAATTAAGAATTGACTAGCAGTTTATGAAGTTTTGTATACTTTACTTTAAATGTACATTGAAGTCAAATCAAGAGAAGCTTTCATAAGCTAATTATTTGAATGCTTAGTCCGTCCCCTCTCCAATTACAATTATAATGATTGCAACACCCAAACTTGGGTACATTATATACTATATAGAACTGTGTACATAATGATGTCAATAAAATACTGAATACTGAAAGTAATTATAGTCAAATATTTATTTATTCAATAAAATCACAGTTCCACGCGACCAGAGCCTAGGAGAACGGGCAACAAACTTACGGCCTGGTTCCTACCGTTTTTTTATATGATCCTTCTTACAAAGAATTACAATTAAACTAAATTAAGTACTGAAGTTTTAGTGCGGTGTCAATTTTACTTAGTAATACACTAATGAGTTAAAAAAGAAGAATAAAAACAGCAAATCAAAAAGACAGCACATTGAATAAAATCCATATGATAAAATGTGTAATAATAATGTTAAGTTACCTGTGTAATATCTCGTCCAATCGCAGCAAGTTATCTCTGTTCCTACTCAACGTCCATTCGCGAACGTCACTCGCTTCGCTCCAACTTGTGTTAAGGGCCTTTTCGACGGCGTCATCGCTTGTACTGTTCACGTGTGAACGCACCTTTAGACATATCCAACCTGGAAGAGTATATTGAGAATATATATTTAAAACCAAGCAATTCAATTGAAGAAAAGATACAAAAAATTTACTGTATTTTCTGCTATCATTTTTTTCAACAGACTTCCAAAAACGATGTTCAATCCGACTATATGATTTTCTTTTGAAGGTATGCAACGCGATTGTACCCCAAATTGTGAACCGATTTTGATGTTTCTTTTTATGTTGGTAGATCATACTTCAGAGGTCTAAAGGATCTCACGTCTCATTAAAGTAAGTTCCGACCAGTAATATTTCATTATTTAAAAAAAATGTATACTTTGTATTCATTGTTTACGACAATTGACATCAGTTGAGTTTAATCAGTTGAGTGAATAGGTTCTATCTAGGCAAACGCGTAGGCCGCATCATCATTTAACATCAGATGAGATTGATGATTTTGCCTATAATGCATAAAAAAAAAGAAAAAAATCTATTGTAAAATAATTTTTATTGAACCAGTGTGATGGCATACCTTCCTCGCAGGAATCTGTGCAGTTCTCCTCGCAAGGTATGACCTCTATCCTCAGTCCTCCCAGAGTTACTCTTTCGTAATGGAAATGTGCGCATTCCTCTAGCTTCGGGAACCGACATGTTTGCTGTTGATCACACTGAAAAATATAATTAAATTTAGATAGTTATATGTATTTATTGTATCACGTTGTTACAATTATAGGTCTTAAATTAAGATTAGAGTCGAACATGACGCCGCTGGGGCACTACAATATTATTGCCTTTAAGGCAACTTTTTGGTACCTACATAATATTCTTAAAATAAACCAAAAATATTCAATTTTGTTAATTTTTATAAAAAAATAAATGTGATTTGAACATGACCACGCTGGAGAAATATTGTCGCTTTTAAGGTAATGTACATAAAAATTATTCATCAATTTATGCTTCTATCAATTCAAGCTACTACTATGAACTGTAACAATTTATTTATTATTATTTATTATTATTATTATTGGGACAATATGTCCCTTTTGCAAAAGTCTCCCACAAATTTATTCATCTTTCTAAATTAATAACATTTTTTTTTATAATATATTGTAAAAAATCTGGTAATGTAATGATATGAATAACATATAAATAAACCTCTAACTCTAAAACTGTTTTTCAAATACATAACATTAGTTATATATAAATTATATAACCCCTGTTAATAATAGAGAGAAAAAGAAGGGGTTGGGGGAGGCCTTTGCCTAACAGTGGGACAATTTAGGCTAGAGCAAAAAAAGAAGTTAAATATCCTTACCTCCACATCGAGGTCGAAGTTGATCGAGTTGGAAGGCACAGATTGGCTCATGGCGGAGCTTTGTGACGTCACGGGGGTGGCCAGTGCAGTTAGAGACATCGACCCTGCTAAATAATAACTTTATAACATCATTTGATAAAATATTTAAAACTTATCATTTTGAACAAAGTTTTCTTTATAAGTTTAAAATTTATTTATTGATGATTTGTGAGTTTGATTATTTTACAAAATGGGTGTTACTATGTATGTATTTACAAATATTTGTAAAAATATAATTTCCTATCAATAATCTAGTTCCCATAGTAAAAGCTTTACTTGGTTTGGGATTAGATGTAATGTGTAAATTGTCCATGAATATTTATTTATTTATGAATATGTATTTATATTTCACTAAAACTTACAAATCATGCTTCACAAATAATAGTTATTAATATTATAGTGTTCACGTTATGAACTGAGTCGTCATGTACCTACCTGAATTTTCTTTCTTGTCATGGTCATTGGTTCTGCCCGAGCCGCGGGACTCTGAGCTGAATCTTACAGATCTGAAATAAAATAAACATGTTGAATTATACAACGGACTTGTAAAAAAAAGGGAAATTGCCATTTTTGATTGCGACCGTCTTGGGTTTGAAATATGTTATCCGCCATTTTGTAGCGCCGGCCATCTTGGACCGATTTTCATCAAACATAGCTAAGAACACACTAATAATCGGAAAGTAGGTAGCTGGTAAACACTGGATGAAAAGAGCCGAAGACCGGGCTCAGTGGCCCGTCTTTGGAAAGACCTACGTCCAGCAGGCGACTGATATAGGTTGATGATGATGATCACTAATAGACTTACCTATGAAAGGTAGTGCAGTGTGTGACATCCTTGTCATTTTCAGCGAAAGCGCGCGCAGCTAGCGATTGGCAAGACATCACAGAACCGTGTGGCGATCCCTGAAAGAAAAACAATTGATATGATCTTCATTCACCCAAACTAAAACTAGTGACACAAAACTTCTAGAAGGTCGCGGGTTTGAATCCTGCTCGACTCAATTACGACTCAAACAGAATATTTGGAACATTATTAATCAACTTCATGCACAGGCAAATATCTATTACTAGACATATCTAAGTAAAGAATAATCAACAAAGTAACATGCACACAGCGGGGCTATTCTGATATCTTCTGGAATTTTAAGGATCACTGGAAACTTTAAACGCCCCCGCAAACTGCGGACTTTTTATCGGCCGATAGTCTGGTCGGCTTCTTAATCAGTATGAAGATGTTGTATGCAGATGCGCACATTACAGTGATTCAGTCTTCATACTGATTAAGAAGCCGACCAAACTATCGGCCGATAAAAAGTCTGCAGTCTGCGGGGCTCTAATAGTAGAACTTCTCGGTCGGGAAGTATCTATCTGATACTAAAACAGTGATGGACGCTTTGCTGCTTTTGGACAACGTGACTAGTGACGTCACACTTTTCGGGTGCGGATTCATCAAAATAGGCATGCCTACAACCTTAATACTGGTGACTAATACCGTTTTCGCCTAACATTTAGGTGAAATTTTACTTAGGCAGGACCCAACTCAGGTGTCGCTACAAAAGGGCACCAGTAAATCCCGCACATTCTTCACAGAGCACCATAGTAGGTACTCAAGATAAGACCCATTACAAAGCCGTTAACAATCCTCTAGCTAGGTATCCACTTGGGAACGTTCAGAGATAAAAGGGCTATTAGATAACTTGAAATATTTCGAGTAAAGCGGATTATCGTCTTTAACTGGAAATGACAACGCACTTGAATTTTTGGATTTATTTATTTATGTATGTATGAGTTTAAACGCTATAAAAACATGATATCTCTCATAATGAAATGTTATTTATTGGTACGGAACCTTCGTACACGAGTCCGACGCGAACTTGACCGAGTATCATTACCTTAGTTAGAAGAACGTAAAGAAATATTCCGTGCCTTAGAGGTAAGGCATATAATAATCTACAAACAAAAAACAAAATTAGCGGATTTTTTCATGTAGATTTCACACTACGCCCTCTAGTCCCAAATTAAGTAAAGCTATTGTGGAAACATAATGGCCCTTAGTCGGTCAGGTACTTGATTTTTTTTGGCAGCGAGAGCAAAGATTAAGTATCTACTAGTACGTAAAGAAGAGACACTCAAACCTTTTCGCCAATTTATTGTCCCTAAAAAAGGGCATAAATTTGAAATGATGCTTGTTATTTTTTGAAGTTCTTTCTTCTCGTCGAATAAAAACTAGCAATACATACTTTGGAAAAAATGTGATGTCGCAAAATTTGGGCTCCTCCCCACCCTTTGTCATAATTCGTCGATCCCCCTCTTTGTGACGTCATTATGGATGGCCCCTAAGCACGGTGGTACTCCATCGCACCGATTCCTGTAGGTCTACCATGAGTTTTTACTATACTATATTTACTATACTCGCTAGCGTCTGTAGTTAAAAAAATGTATGAAGATTTGTACAGCGCCTCTAGCGGATAGTTGGGTACTAAAATTCGTCATACTAATATTGACGTAACTACTGTAGTAAAGTCAGGCGATTTTACTGTGACAACTCATGGTAGATACACTGTTCGCACATCGCACAAATGCTTGTTCTATGTCTGGGTGTTTTTTATTCCGCACCTAAGTTTTCTTTTTGCTATATTGTGCATATTGTGCAACATTACAAGCTTTAATTTATATTTCTGTTCTTGCATTTCTAGAACTTTCATTTCGTGTTTTTTTTATCTAGGTGTTAAAAAATACCTATTTTTCTAATTCTCTTGTAAACTTTGCGTAGTTACTAGGCGATTGTTGTATGAACTGTTTATAATATTTATTTATGTATAGCAAAGCGTTGATTCAAAGGTGACAAGATTACCCATTTACTTACTAATTTTAACACATCTAAATAAATTGCTGTGTCAATAACACCAGGGACTAGTGAGGTGAGAGGATGTACAAGTTTGGTGCAACGTGTTTTATTGGTACTAACGTAGAATACCTATAGTATTTCACAGAGACAATAAAAATTGCAAAAGTAGGTTAACAGCTGCATCTACGAATTAGAGACGGTGCTAGATATAGCGAGTAGCGATTATGGATACTAATATTTGGCGGTATGCGTCGTTCTAGGTCATGTGCTTATTACCGCGCTATATAGACCGCGCATTGTACAGTATATTGTTATTTTCTTGGTTTTATAAGTTTGTAAAGTGTGTGATAATAATAAACATTCATTCTTTAGCACATCAGTTATATATCACGTCTTAAAAAGTATTTTTAAACCGATCAAATATTTTATTTTTATATAGGTAATTCACGCAATTCCCTATTGATTTTCTCGTGACATGTAAAACTATTCTATATAAAATTATTAAATTATTCTTCTGATGGACAAAATAGGTCTTACGATTTAGCGATTTTTATTAACTTTTTGAAGTTATCAATTCGCTGTCAATATCACCACCGCGTCCCGACATTTATAGACTATAAAAACGTTTCTCGTAAGAGAATGATGTACGTAATTTGATATTTTATATTTTTTACTCAATTAAAATAATCCAATTAACAATAATTGGATTTCATTGTTTGGCTTCATCAGATTTAAGAAGCCATTTTATTACAAACTAGATTCGCCTAAAATGTAGAGAAGTAAAAAAAAGAAAATTCTTACAGATATGAGAACATAAAAATAAGTTATGTGTATTATGGATTTTTTTGTTAATCATATTAATAATATGATTAAGTTAAAAGCCAGGTTTGACAAGATAACATCATTAAAACTAAATGCATGTTTAATTTGTTTATCCAAGACAGAGATACAACTTTTAATTACATATTTTTAAGAAGCATCATACATTTAAACAAATGAATCAGAGCATTAGTCTCTAGGTTCTATGGTCTCTATGTTCTTCTAGTCTAGGGCCTAGAAGAACGTGCAAATACTACTAGGTGATTCTTGGTGCTAGTTCCTCATTACCAGAGCCTAGAAACTACTACTAGGTGATTCTAGGTGCCAGTTCCTTGTTACCAGAGCCTTGAAATTACTTACTGGATTAACTTTGCTTCAAGAAGGAGGGGTTATTTAAGATCAAAGCATGCAGGAAACAGGGGAACAAACATGAATAAATCTGACAAATGAGATTAACTCACGCAGACAGGTCTGACAGTTTGAGTCATATTGCCTATACTATAACATACTCAGCTACCAACATCGCAAAGTCAGTATCTTAGCTAATAATATTGACAGCAGCTCCCAAAACTTCAGATTTGGAATCTCATACACTGATAAGTAGAATGTTGCTTAAAGTGTCGGCCCTATTGGGCTGATATCAGGAAACCTTCAATTGTCATTCTTGCCAAACAGACAAGACAGCTGTCTGCATTCCTTTGAATACTTTTACCACATCAAATAAGTTCAAAACCAGCTGGGTTTTACCAAAACTATATTGTGGAAAAGGATATTTTTATAATTCATATTTATTCATGTTTACTCCCAAAATTATCCAACTTAACAGTCCTATAGTGATACTGTTGGTTAGTAGCGATAGATTTTTTAAATATTAAATAGTTAAACACAAAAATGTCAGGGCTTGCACTGTAAAGATGACATTTATGTACTGTCATGCTCATTACTGACAGGAGGAATATTCTGATTGGCTTCATTTCAGTAATGATCAGGCCAAATGGTCTGGCAGCTGTCAAAAGTTGGTTTTAGATGTATGTGTAAAAATATTCAATACCACCCACAGTTTTCATAAATCAATGAAATAATGAATATTGTTTTATTGGTAGGGTAAAAATTACATAGTTCTTATCAACACTCATATTCGAAGATTCAAATTATTTTTGCGCATAAGATTATCATATCTATAAAGTGTATTTAAGTAAACTTTATCAGCAATCTATTTCCCATATTACAAGCTTTGCTTAGGTTAGGGCATATGTGAAATGTCTGTGAATATTGATTTATCTTAAAGTTATGTTTTTTACATCTCAACAGTTTGTTATTTTTTTGTATAATTTCCTAAAGCTATTCCCAGCAGGTACTTTGAGGTGTTCAAGCAAGTAAGCATTAGCAAATACCCCTGTAGCCATCTTTACAGAGAAAGCATAAAAAAAACAAAATTAATACAACATACAGACAACATCTATTGACATCCGGATGCGCTCACATTCTGCCCGCACAGGAGCCAGCCATCGGAACAAACTCCAAACACTCTCCTCATAATAACTTCGATTTTAAATCACAAAACTCCATTTAGTTTATTTTTCATTCAACAAAAAAGCAGTTTCAAAACTCAGGAGGTAATAAAATACATTTTTGGAATTCACTTCACTAAACTTTAGCACAGAAAGAGTAGTAAGTTTCACAGCACTGTAAACATCGATTTGAATATAGACGAGTAGAAAATATTGTTTTTATGGAAGTCAATGTAAATTGTATTAATTTATCCCTTTGGCACACAACTCCGATAGAGGCGTTTTTGTATCACAATTGGCACAGAAGTTCACTTTACAACAGAAACGACCAAGACTTAAACTGCAATCGGAGCTCGATTGCAGTTTAAGCGAGGCAGAACACGGTTTTTACCTTCGCTACCGTATTTCAACACTGAAACAATATTTACAATAAACTGGGCTACAAAATAAAAATAGCGAGCTCTCCTGCTGCGCTCGACCTACTGAGTAGCAAGCAAGCAGCGGTAACTTCACTTTTAGTTTTCGCTTCGGTCACGAGCGTGTCTGGTAAGCATTAACGTTCGCAGAATACTCGAGCACGTAAATTAATTTAGTTAAAGCTTTTGTTTGGTAAAAATCGCGAAATTACAGCTTGCAATTCATTTTGACAGCGGCGCGCCCGCGTCCCCCATTCCCCCGCTTGGAAGCGACTGCGGTCGATGCGATGTTGCCAGCCCAAGACGAATTAGCCACTAAATGGGAGAAAATATTTTTCCGCATAGTGTGATGACATGACAGTGACCTAGTGTCACACTTTAGGCTTTATAACGTTTTGAATTAGACGTACGTCACATTTTTATACTGTTACTAACTTACGTTCGATCATATACTTCAGAGTTACTAAATAACTTATTAGTAATCTATGGTACTTATCTATACTTATAATATAACTGTAGAGAGGTCAATTCTGTACATGAAATATATAAAAAAAAAAACTATCAGGGGGTGATTAGTGATCGATACTGATGCCAAAAATGCAATCAGTAAAATTTTTGTCTGTCTGTCTGTATGTATGTTCCTTATAGAAACAAAAACTACTGGACGGATTTTAACGAAACTTGGTACAATTGTTCTTCATACTCCTGAGCAACATATAGGATACTTTTCATCACGCTACAATCAATAGGAGCAGAGTAGTGAAGGGAAATGTTGGGAAAACGGGAGAAATTACTGTTAAGAATAGATACTCCTTTAATATCTATCACCAACCTTAGATGTTACCATAGCAACCAAACGTTGTTGATTGTCATCAATGTCACTATCTTCACTCTTGACTAAATATATTCTTTACAGTATACGTTAATAATATTCGTTTATTTATTGTAACCGGTTTTATTCGATCCTACAGTACTTATATCTACTTTAACATGGTAGCAGAGCGTGGTTAAGGTACCCTGATGGTTCTATTTTACTGCATCAGAAATCGTACATCGCTCGCATATTGCAAAGGTTTGGCATGGAGAAATGTAAGCCAGTGCCAACACCAATTTTAAAAGCAAATAATGCTCAAGATGTTAATGAAGTTTCAATGAACTTCCCGTACCGTGAAGCTGTTGGATCACTAGCTTATTTGATGACAAGCACGAGGCCTGACATAGCCTTTGCTGTCAGTGTTGTATCTCGAAATTTAGATAAACCTACAAGGGAGAACATCATCAATATCAAGAGGATAATGCGTTACTTGAAAGGGACTATAGAAGAAGGCATCGTTTACAAGCCAGGAAATAGTCATAATTTAGAATGTTACAGTGACGCTGACCACGGAGGTGATCATGAAACTGGAAGGTCTACCTCAGGCATTCTTTGCATGTATGCTGGAGGTCTAATATCCTGGAAAAGTAAACGCCAGAGCACAGTAGCGATTTCATCCACCGAGGCAGAAATAGTGGCAGCAAGTGAAACTGCTAGAGAAATTATTTGGCTTCGAAAGATCATGAAAGATATCATTGGTCCAAGCAGAATGTCCAGCATCCCTATGTGTTGATAACGAATCAGCAATTAAGATGACTAAGAATCCGCCAGAATTCCACCAAAAGACCAAACACATAAGGATACGATCATTCTTTATACGAGAATGTGTTCAAGATGGAAGCATTACGTTATTGGGTTTTTAGGGTTCGGAAACCAAAGGGTAAAACTAGACCTTTTTACTGAGTCTTTGATTTTTGTCTATTTTCAATTCTATAACTTTTTTTTTTTTTTTTTTTTTTTTTTTATTTAACCTATTGTGTCCCACTGCAGGGCAAAGGTCTCCCCCAAATTCCTCCATTCATCCCGATCTCCTGCAGCCATCTTATTAATAAATTTATCAATTCTATAACTATCACGAATAATTAATATTAAAGGGGGCTTATACATAAAAACGTGATTTTTATTTATTCGATATTGATAAGGGCAACGGGAGATAGATACGGTACGGAACTCTTCGTGCGCACTTGCCCGGTTTTATTAATAAGTAGGTATAGATACTAAGTTTTCCGTCATAGACTGCTCTTTACCATCAATTTCCCTCATAAGAAGATAGTAATGGGTTATCGCAAAATCTCTTAAAACGGCACGCGGACGAAGTCGCGGCGGGAACAGCTAGTCATGTAATAGAATTGACATCATGCTATACTACTAGCATATAAACTAGGGACAGCGCGTAGGCGTACCTAACTTCTAAATACGCATCATTATCCTTAAAGATAATCTGTAGGAAACCTATCAAGTCACATTCCACAATCTATATATCCTAAGTGGGAATTATAAGATCGTTCAGTAAGATAAAGTCAGTCATAGTAGATTCGATCTGTAGTACCATCTTCACCAGACCACTTTTGACACGCACCACATAATAGTGAAGTGGGCGGGCTTGCCGTTGTCTGTCATAATAATAAACATCGCGTGACACCGTTGCGTGAGCGATGCGAGGCTACGCAACATGAGGCTTATACGGACGCATCGAATTAACATTATTGGTTTTTTAAAATGCTATTTCGGCTTTTTATTACCATACTATGGGTGAAATATTCACCAGTGTCACCAATAACGCAAGTACTACAATAAAATGCATGTCAAATATAACTTTTCTCCTCCATTCGATCAGAAATATAACGTTGTCAAAAAAGTATTGCTCCTGTATGGTAAAAAGCCTTTTGAATCTAGGTATTGATTCTTCGAGATGAATCCAGGTTGGGTAGTCTGATCGAAGTACATCCAACGTCCTCTTATTCTTTTTACCCTTATCCATATAATACTTAGATTGCTATATGCATTCAACAAGAAAAACACGAGTTATATTAAATTCACATCACACAAACAGATGTCGAGTTTTATAAATAAAGATGATAAATATACGAGTGACGAATTCTAAATACCCACACAAACGGTGTTCCGCCCAGGCACCGTTCTCAGTTAAAACAGGAAACAATGCATTTTTAAACTTTTTGATAAAACTAGCCCTCATTTAACTTTATAGTATGCGTATGACACTAGGCTTATAAGGAAAATATTTTGACGAAATTGATGTAGGTAAGTAATTTTATATCCTATCTGACACCAATACACCAAAATATATACCACATGACGCACCTTACTATAATGTTATAGGAACTAATAAATGTTTGCACACAAATCAGTTATGACGTAGTTAAGAATCTAACTTTAAAGTTCAAATTAATGGCATTGTTGCAGAGACCATATCTTATAATGGAATTGCGAGTAATGTCACAATTAGGCTCATAAGCTTCAAATTACACAAAAGTTTTTGAAATTGTTCAATGAATATAGTCAAGTTAACTTATAGTGTAAGCCTAAAAGTTAATAAACTATACGAAGTCAAATTTGTGGCGAGTGTCAGCATTGCCATGTTACCACAAAGTATGTGTTTCAATCGGCAATAACCAAATGCTCTTTTTTGTGTCGCGTGCACCGTAACCACATGCATGTTCGATTCACATCCAATAATTTGTTATGGTTTCACTTTCTGTATGAACTCACTTTTGTTTTCGTATTTTGAAGTTTGGTATTGAGAAAATCTCTCAAATATACATCATATTTCAGAAACGAAGGAATCATAATTCATGCTTTCAAATATTTTAATATAGCATCAAGCTTGTAATATTAAGCGATACGAGTATCTCGTCTGGGGAAGTACTACCACCATAGAAATTTATGCTGCTCAGCAATGATACTTGCGTAGCTATGTTCCGGTGCTGGTGTAATTACAGGCACTTAGGACTTTATACCTTTACTAGCTGAACCCGCCGCGACTTCGTCCGCGTGCCGTTTTAAGATATTTTGCGATAACCCATTACCATTACTATCTTCTTATGAAAGAAATTGACGGTAAAGTGCAGTCTAAGAAGGAAAACTTAGTACATATTGGTACTTATTCTTAAAACCGGGCAAGTGCGCACGAAGATTTTCGTACCGTATCTATGGCCCGTTGCCCTTATCAATATCGAATAAATAAAATTTACGTTTATATATAAGCCCCCTTGAATATTAATTATGCGTGATAGTTAGAGAATTTAAAATAGACAGAAATTAAACACTCAGTAATACGATCTAGTTTTACCCTTTGGTTACCGAACCCTAAAAACCCAATAACGTAAACTACTAAAACATAAGTAATCAAAACTCACTAAATTACCGTTACCGTAAGTAAATAAATCAGGCCAAGTGCGACTCGGACTCGCCCGCTATAAGTTCCGTGCCATACCTATGTAAACGATTAAGAAAAAAAACATGTTTTTGTACCTATGCGAACCCTCTAAGCATGTTCTGTTTTTAGTATTTGATATCTATGCCGGACTAAAATATAATAACTATGTCCGGTTAATGTACAACCATGGAAAGCACGACCCGGAATGTACGACCACGGAAAGCACAGCCAGGAATACGCAACCAGGAATTCTCAGCCAAAATGTACATGAAATCCGGGCTGCGCATTCTCGACATGTGTTAGGAATGTCCAACCACGGAATGTAGAGCCGTGGAAAATACAACCATGGAATTGGCGTCTATTGCTCTGATTGGTCGAAATCAATTGGAATGAATTGGGTGCATGGAAAGAGCCTCCTCGTGGCACACACCGGTAACAGCTAGGCACGGTAAAGCAGTGTCTAGTCTGGCTAATCTTTCCAATACGATGCTACAACAAAATACAGTTGTAGCATCGACACGATAAGAAGAAGAAGATTGGTCGAAAGCCTAGCCTATGCTTCGTTTAGATGAAACCAAAGATTAAAATGTTACTATCCCATTTTGATAAAGATAGACTGCACAGATTATAATATGAAAAGAAAACAATTCAATTCAATAATTGTTATCTGGCAAATGGTTCAACGCATGTAGGTTCTGGCGCGGTTTTCTATATCAAACTAACGCTCGTCGCTTCGCTCCTCGCACCTACTGTGACGCATCACACATGAAAAAAAATCAGTTTAAAAATAATATTTTGACAGTGGCATAGTTAGCTACTTGTACATGATCGGCTAAACGAAAAATTCGAGTAAGCGCAAACGAAGCATATGCTATGACGTCATTTGGCATCAAATTCCCAACACGTGTCGGGAATGTACAACCATGTAATACACAGCCACGGAATGCACAGCCCGGAATTGGATGCCAAAATGGTCACCGATTCCGGGCTGTACATTCCGTGGCCGTGTCATTATCCGATAGGGCGTTCGATGGTACCGCCAGCATATCAGTGTCGGCTCCGATATCCGATATCGAGACGGACAATATGAAAGACAGGTACATTTTTCATACATTTTAGTTACCCGGATATCGGATCAGCGTCCGACACCGATATCGGATCGGATAATGTGAAAACGCTCTGACTCTCAAACTTGATTGAAATCGTTCATAAAAAACGCTACTACAAACTTCCTTTTTGCAATATTTGGTGTAAAATCAAGTCATTAATGTGCGTCTCAATTTTCATTGACTTTCGTCTATAAATAACGTTACAGAAAACTTCCCTCATTTTATTGCATTCATTAGAGTAAAATTGTCACAAAGCGCCTCTTAATAATTTGATTAAAATTCGTCGATTTTTATCGTTACAACACACTTGCCCCCTTTCCCACGGAGGAATTTTAAAATATTATTATGAAAATAGTTATATATTTTATAAAATATTATTATATTAAAAAAACAAACCATCTAAGTAAATTATGTCTTTGTATGAGACTATAAGCGCCCCTTGATTATTTAACATTTTGTTTTTAAATATTTATTCGTCATTAGCGGTAATTGGGTACGCAACCCTAGATAACTTAGCAAAATAACTCGATTCAACGAAAATATTGCTAATACCGATCGACTTACCTATAACACATTGCCAAAACGCACCGATAGCGCGTTCTAGGATTACGCCACGCATGACAGCGCCATCTATACTCGAAATCGTATACTAAATCGTATACGATCGAAATTTTAAACTTAGGGAAATTTTTACAGGGAATTTTTTCTAGAGAAATTTTTACATTTAGCAAAATCATCCCCAGATGATTTTGCTAAATGTAAAAATGCAGATCTATTTTATTTTGTGTCAACATTATGTGTATCAAGTTTCAAGTCAATCGGTTCACAATAAAGATAAACTGCACAGATTATAATATGAAAAGAAAACAATCCGATTCAATAATTGTTGTCTGGCAAATGGTTAAACGCATGTAGGTTCTGGCGCGGTTGTCTATATCAAACTAACGCTCGTCGCTTCGCTCCTCGCACCTACTGTGACGCATCACACGTGAAAAAAAATAAGTTAAAAAATAATATTTTGACAGTGGCATAGTTAGCGAAAAATTCGAGTAAGTGAGTATGACGTCATTTGGCATCAAATTCCCAACACGTGTCGGGAATGTACAACCATGGAAAACACAGCCACGGAATGCACAGCCCGGAATAGGATGCCAAAATGGTCACCGATTCCGGGCTGTACATTCCGTGGCTGTGTTTTCCTTGGTCGTGTAATCACGGCACCCATGATTGTGGTGATTTCCATACTCTTTACCTTAGGTTAAAAGAAGAGCCAATCAGTTTTTTTTTAATTACCTACTTAAGAATGCCTAGAGAATGTTTCTTCGAATTACTGGAATTAGATAGATATAGTAAGTATTTCAATTTCATTTATAAAATCCTCCACATTTATATCAATAAATGACTCCTCCACATTTATATCATCCATTATAAATTACCGTTTAGAAATTTGCCTCCTTCTTGTCACCGCACTATGAACGCACTGAACTGAACACGTGGGGTTGCGACACGACGTTGCCGTCCTGCTGTCGAACGCTCGCGGTACGGACGCCGCACTGTTTCCGCACCGTGCATTTTGTATGAAAACATACGACCGTCCGTCCTTACGCCGAACGACGAACGCACCGCTTCGGCACTGCAGCGGTCCGATACGAAACGCATAAATTGAAAGAGCCCTAAGAGCGTTTTCACATTATCCGATCCGATATCGGTGTCGGACGCTGATCCGATATCGGGGTAAGTAAAATTTATCAAATATGTCCGGCCCGATATCGGATATCGGAGGTACATATTTCATACATCTTACTTACCCCAATATCGGATCAGCGTCCGACACCGATATCGGATCGGATAATGTGAAAACGCTCTGACTCTCAAACTTGATTGAAAGCGTTATCTCATTATCCGATAGGGCGTCCGATGGTACCGCCAGCATATCGGTGCCGGCTCCGATATCCGATCTTTATCTTTATCTTTATCTTTATCTTTATCTTTATCTTTATCTTTATCTTTATCTTTATCTTTATCTTTATCTTTATCTTTATCTTTATCTTTATCTTTATCTTTATCTTTATCTTTATCTTTATCTTTATCTTTATCTTTATCTTTATCTTTATCTTTATCTTTATCTTTATCTTTATCTTTATCTTTATCTTTATCTTTATCTTTATCTTTATCTTTATCTTTATCTTTATCTTTATCTTTATCTTTATCTTTATCTTTATCTTTATCTTTATCTTTATCTTTATCTTTATCTTTATCTTTATCTTTATCTTTATCTTTATCTTTATCTTTATCTTTATCTTTATCTTTATCTTTATCTTTATCTTTATCTTTATCTTTATCTTTATCTTTATCTTTATCTTTATCTTTATCTTTATCTTTATCTTTATCTTTATCTTTATCTTTATCTTTATCTTTATCTTTATCTTTATCTTTATCTTTATCTTTATCTTTATCTTTATCTTTATCTTTATCTTTATCTTTATCTTTATCTTTATCTTTATCTTTATCTTTATCTTTATCTTTATCTTTATCTTTATCTTTATCTTTATCTTTATCTTTATCTTTATCTTTATCTTTATCTTTATCTTTATCTTTATCTTTATCTTTATCTTTATCTTTATCTTTATCTTTATCTTTATCTTTATCTTTATCTTTATCTTTATCTTTATCTTTATCTTTATCTTTATCTTTATCTTTATCTTTATCTTTATCTTTATCTTTATCTTTATCTTTATCTTTATCTTTATCTTTATCTTTATCTTTATCTTTATCTTTATCTTTATCTTTATCTTTATCTTTAATAATTTGATTAAAATTCATCGATTAATAACGTTACAAAACACTTGCCCCTTTCCCATGGAGGAATTTTAAAATATTATTATGTAAATATATATATGTACATAAATAAAAAATATTTATTTATTTATTATATATATACATACATATTTAATAAAATATTATTATATTAAAAAAACAAACCATCTAAGTAAATTATGTTTTTGTATGAGAAGACTATAAGCGCCCCTTGATTATTTAACATTTTGTTTTTAGTTTTTAAATATTTATTCTATTCGTCATTAGCGGTAATTGGGTAGGTACGCAACTATAAATAACTAATCAAAATAACTCGATTCAACGAAAATATTGCTAATAGGTACCGATCGACTTACCTATAACACATTGCCAAAACGCACCGATAGCGCGTTCTAGGATTACGCCACGCGTGACAGCGCCATCTATACTCGAAATCGTATACTAAATCGTATACGATCGAAATTTTAAACTTTACTTACTCAATTTTAGGGAAATGGGGATGATTTTGCAAAATCTAAAAATGCAGATCCATTTTATTTCGCGTCAACATTATGCGTATCAAGTTTCAAGTCAATCGGTTCAAGGGATAAGAGAAAATGAGACAGCGCCATCTATACTCGAAATCGTATACTAAATCGTATACTAAATCGTATACGATCGAAATTTTAAACTTTACATACTCAATTTTAGGGAAATGGGGATGATTTTGCAAAATCTAAAAATGCAGATCCATTTTATTTCGCGTCAGCATTATGCGTACCAAGTTTCAAGTCAATCGGTTCACGGGATAAGATTCTGCATACAAACTTCAAAGCCTTATTTTAGGGCTCCGGAGCGTTATTTCCAAAATTCCTGCCTTAGTACGCCACACAGTCACTCCAGGAACACGCCTTCCAAATTTCAAGTCTCTAGGACCAGCGGTTTGGGCTGTGGCTCGTACGTCAGCCGTCAGTCAGTCAGGACTTTGATTCTTATTAATGAGAATCAAAAAAACAAACCATCTAAGTAAATTATGTTTTTGTATGAGAAGACTATAAGCGCCCCTTGATTATTTAACATTTTGTTTTTAGTTTTTAAATATTTATTCTATTCGTCATTAGCGGTAATTGGGTAGGTACGCAACTATAAATAACTAATCAAAATAACTCGATTCAACGAAAATATTGCTAATAGGTACCGATCGACTTACCTATAACACATTGCCAAAACGCACCGATAGCGCGTTCTAGGATTACGCCACGCGTGACAGCGCCATCTATACTCGAAATCGTATACTAAATCGTATACGATCGAAATTTTAAACTTTACTTACTCAATTTTAGGGAAATGGGGATGATTTTGCAAAATCTAAAAATGCAGATCCATTTTATTTCGCGTCAACATTATGCGTATCAAGTTTCAAGTCAATCGGTTCAAGGGATAAGAGAAAATGAGACAGCGCCATCTATACTCGAAATCGTATACTAAATCGTATACTAAATCGTATACGATCGAAATTTTAAACTTTACATACTCAATTTTAGGGAAATGGGGATGATTTTGCAAAATCTAAAAATGCAGATCCATTTTATTTCGCGTCAGCATTATGCGTACCAAGTTTCAAGTCAATCGGTTCACGGGATAAGATTCTGCATACAAACTTCAAAGCCTTATTTTAGGGCTCCGGAGCGTTATTTCCAAAATTCCTGCCTTAGTACGCCACACAGTCACTCCAGGAACACGCCTTCCAAATTTCAAGTCTCTAGGACCAGCGGTTTGGGCTGTGGCGTGTACGTCAGCCGTCAGTCAGTCAGGACTTTGATTCTTATTAATGAGATGTCCCAGAGTGATGGACGTGCTGCAATTCATCAGAGCCAGGACACGTCATAGGAAATGCTTCCATTTAACATAGATAAGCCATCGGCTAGACCATCATTTAACAATATGGACATTTCCCTAGAGACACGAGTACATTATAATAAATGATTGTTTATTTAATTAATACAAAATAAAATGGTTATTTATAAAATATGCTCGTTAAAACGCAAACTGTCATACGATTTCATATATATATGTTAAAAATTACTTCAGAGTGTGGTGTAGTAACCAGTTTCATTTCCGCATGGTTATTTTATGGCTTCGCGTTGCTTTCACGCCTGCATTGCTGCATGGCTGTCGTGATTCCTCCAACGGCAGTTCTCTAGTAAAGATTTAATCTGTACTACAGACTTATGAGCAAATATTTAATCTTGCTACAGGAGAACAGACTGTTAAAGGAAATGAATATTTTTTTGCTGGAGAAATCAATGATAGTTAGGCATCCGTTCTATCATCAGATCACCAGACGTACGGTAACGTGACTCGTACACACTCCCAATCGACAACTTTCATCGGACAAACTTTGCATTAACATTTATCATAAGGACCCAACCGCCAACGATTGGAACTTCTTGCTTGTCTTTTACGTATATTTATGAGAGTAATTCAGCAGGAACATTTGTTACACAACATCTCGGTGTCAATCCACGATCCACAGCGTGGAAGGCAGATCAATCGAGCTGTAACTTCTGCCTAATGTCAATGATTTATAAAATAAAACTATAGTGGTTATACCAAACAAAACTGCGAGTTAAAATCTATGACGCCGATACTAACTGTTAACTGTAAAGTCAAGCAGCAAGTAGCTGTAATAAGTAATTGTTGCTCTTACACAATGACGAAAAAAAAGTGTCCGCAACATCTGGCAGTTGGGAAACTTAGCGATGACGTAATCTTAAAATGTACTGTGGGTGTGGGACAACTCTGGAGCCATCCCGCAGAAGTATAAATAAGCTCCATGATTTATTTATTCTTGAAGGTATTTAATACGCCTTTGTCTCAGTTATATGGTATGATTTATAGGGGGTATGATTAGAATTTATTACTTTTTATGACGGCTAGGATTCACTTGTTTTAATCCACAGTGACGTAACTCTGCCGAGCTAGGATGGGCACATTTTTTTGTGAAATAACACGAATAAGACATAATCACAGGTAAAGTAAATACTTTACCTGTGATTATGTCGTAGTGTGGACAATTGTTTCTCTGTACCATGATCTTTGGACATCTCTACGTGACATTATTTATAAAGAACCTTTACTCTCAATGACATGTTTCTATAGAAAACTGGCTGTCGTTGAATACTATTGAACTAAAATTCTCGACGACCAGCACCCGAATTTTTGACAGCTATCGTGCTAATTAGCATGATCAACCTTCAAGGGTTTCCAGAATCAGACCAATTGAATTTAACGCTCCTCTAATTGATGGTTAATTTATACGAACGTTTCTTTTCCCAAGTGTTTTCTTACAGAATAATATAAATTAGCGCAGACACTTCATAGTCATAACATGTAACTACCATGACATGCATTACAAACAGCTCCAAAAGCAACGTTTCACGGTGAAATCAGACGCAAGCAAACTCTCACTTCCGTAAAAAGGTGACAATTCATGTTAGACAATTTAATAGATCATAACACACACGGCTAAACTAACAAACTTACGTCCCAATGTTTAAATTGATTGATTGTAGACAACACATTTTCTATGAAGGTGCCTGATTAGAAGGTGCTGATGTATGATATGTAAATGTAATATTCATTATCTGCCAGGTCTGTGAACACCTTTAGTTGTTGTCAGTTCTGCAGGCTGTGGCCAGCACACTGCCACTCCAACCAGCTAATTCTTCAAGTGTGAGTAAATATGTGTAAGACGGATGTTATCTAATCCTGAGTCGATGACTAAGCAATGGCGCATTTAAGTGACCTGTAGTATGTAACTGCTAATTTCTTTATATTTCACACCTTTAATGGCTAACTAGTGGTGTGACTGCAACTTCATTCGTTATATTCCATTTGGATTAGTCTTCAAATTTCATTAAAAATAACGTATTCGGCGACAAGTCATTGTTTGTGCCACATTAGCTTATCAACACATAGATAGTTAAAAAAAAACATTAAAATCAATAAAATTATCATCCAAAATCATTGCTTGTGTGAAGAGCTAGTTGAGTGTGTGCGTGGATTGTCACTCATACACGAAGACTTCGAAACATGGACTCATTCAGAGTTATTGCCATTTAAGGTAAAAACTAGTATGTTTAATACAATTTAAATGTAATGACGTAAAGCGTACATTATTGACCCAATGCGAACGAGTGGCGAGACAGGAAGTAACTATATAAGTTGACAGGCGTTACTACTCAGTTGATCGCCCTCCCATGTAGGTCGTAGGTTCGATCCCTACAATATACAAATATTTTATTGAATACATTGATGTTTGCCGTGTGTCTGGTTGTTTTTTGGTATTCTTCAGATGTATAGATTACTTAATGTAAGTACATGAGTTCGTAAGTTAACAGCAGATTCTGTTGATTGACTGACATGACTAAAAAATAAATAAAATACGATACTGATGAAATTATCTGTCATACAGTCCAATGCAAATTGTAAAAAAGAAGGTCACATACTGCTATTAGCATGTTCCATCATGAAGTTGTATAAGAAGTGCGTATAAAAACATTTATTTGACGTTGACAGAACGTCATTATTTTTATAATACCGCTGACCTACTAGTAGTCTATTGTTTACTGTTTGAACTATTATCAAAGAAGACGCAATTATTATTATGCTATGAAGCGTTCGTTTGCCTTTGACGATAGACAATGGTTTGTTTTTAACTTTTTGCAGACAATAAATTAAATTTTCTTTCTTTGTTATGATACAGGCAATGGCAGATAGTGATATTACAAGTAACATTAAAACGAGAAAGAAAACTGACATCGACAAGTAATATTAAAAGTATTAGGGTATACTTTAATGAAATTATATGGGACCTCTGAAATATTACCCTATCAAGGAAAACATCATCATTATCATCGTCATAGGCAGCCCGTATTAGCCCACTGTTGGGTATAAGCATACTCTCTTAAACAAGGACAACATGAAAAGCACTAACTTTCATCATGAATCATCAGTACACAAACAAGAAGTAGGTGGTGCAAACAACTAATAATAAGGTAAAATAAATAATAACGATACGGTTGATAAGAAATCTAGAATTAGACTTGTACTCGTATCAGGAGTTGAAGTATTCACAGGATACGTAATCCAGTTCTGTCCATTCAATTCGGTAGTAGCAGGCACTAGTATTACCACCGATTCCGACCGCCAAATACATAGTGATGGCTGCATTGCTGTATTCCAGTCCGTAATGGACGTTTCCGGTGAGACAATGTAATGTTATTGGCACAGGTTACCGTTCGTTATTAGAGGCCTGCAACATCTCAGGTTCCATCATAAATATTCACGGACATTTCACACATTACGCTCGTGTCCCAAATTAAACAGAATTATTATTTATTTATTTACTATGGGAACAAGATTGCTGATGAATAGGTTCTTATATAAGTACACTTTTATACCATTTTATCACAATGAAATCTTATTACTGAACAGAACAATAAAATTACAATCCACGCAGTATCATACAAATCTTCCGGAGCGTTAACTAGTTCCATTTACTATCTCAGTTACTGTACAAACGGAATGAATGCTTGAATAATCAGAACACACAGCGCGTGAAATCGCAAGAAGACGTCTTGTGGAAGCAAGCACGAATAAAACTGGACAGTGTATGTTATTTGGCGAAGGTTTCAGGTAGTCTTGCATGAAGTGGAGCTAGGGCGAGGTGAAAGATATCAACGCAATTCTCCATTACTTTCTCTGGAAATATGTCTGCGGTAGTAGTTATTTTCAGAAAAGCCTGTTTTACACGAGTGGTCTACATCTAATAAACCCGCTCCTGAGATAGTAGGTAACTTCAGAAATCGATTCTAAACAAACATACTAAATGGTAGATATTCTTCACCCAGAACCCTAAAACTATTACTATCATGCTAGTTAACGCAATCATAATCAATAGCAAAAACTTAACCGTTACATTTGATGAGGCTAGATAGTTTGTCTACGAGTTAAAGACAGGTTCATGACTTGGCAAGTATTTCGGACCCCTCATTTGTCTCTCAAAAGCAAAAAGCACTTACATTATATTTGGCTCATGTTCATTTTTTGCAGTAGTTTGTATTCCACACGTGTCAAAACCATATTTTAGACTGAAAGATGAATTAAGTCGATTCTAGTCAGAGATCTGAACAGAGAGCATACTCTGAGCTGAGCTATAGCTGTCAAAATGTGTCTAATAAAGTAACATCGTAGTTAACAACGCACCGATTTCTAGCAAAACGGTGAAGCTTACATAGCGTGTATATGTGCAATTCAAGGTGCACCTTGAAACCCGAACACGTATCTGAAACTTAACATCATGTCTCATAAATGACAGGCGTAGTGCAAAACATCAAAGTGCACGTATTTAGTGAAACAGTGCATTACTACTAACCATCAGCTCTTCTTATATAATTGTATAAAGAATAGACAATAGACAATTTTATATTCACTAAATCGTTCGCTTCGAATAATTGAAAGTGCGTAATTTCACCAGCCGGCAGTCCTGCCCTCGGAACCGGAACCAGAAACAGGTTTGAGTGATCTCACCATACGTCACTTTTCAGTTTCTAATGGAATACCGATACGATAGACTTAGTGCAAAAAAGCTCTCAAGTTTCTCAGATCCAAAGTGGAGCTTCCATATGTTTAGTAGTGATTAGAGTATTAGTAGTCCAAAGGTTGTTTCAAATGTGGACGATCGGCAATAAACTCATACCAGCACTTTTGGGACAACCTCGTCAACCAACATTATATTCTTAAGATATAAACTAAGAAAGTGCTGCGGAAACTAAATTTATAGTACAAAATTATGTAAGAAAACCGTTTATTTTTGATACAAAAAGTTATATAGTAAATAGATACAGAACAAACATCAATGTTTGCTATCACAAATATGGTGGGGAGCAAACTAAGCTGTGACGGCTTGTAATATACCGCTTTCAAATCTCAGAATGTTGATAGATTAGTAGTGCCACAAATCGTCCACAAACAGTAATCCCACATTTGCCACCTCTCGTCTCGACAAACAAGCCATTAAATTCAATTTGTCCGCCATTACTGCGCACCGCAAAAAACTTCAAACTTGCCAAGTGATGTTCAACTTTAACTCAAAGAAATAATAATTCTCAGAATCACTAACTTTTTGCTTCTGACATGCAGCTTTGTGCAGAGGAATATGCACTTTAAAACGAAGGATGTAAAGATATATATTTATGCGTTTAGTACGCAACGCACGCAATATAGCGCGGAAGTCAACGTCACGCATGCGCGGGCACAATAGGGTAATTTGATTAGTTTACATGGCAACACAGCGATCGGCATTTCGTTCGTAAAATAGTTTTTTTTTGTTTTGCAATCTGTATTAATACTCCCAAGGTGTAAATGAAATAGTATGCTCAAAAATTACATAGGCAATACAAATTTTGAATCTTTGATGAGTGCGCCATTGAACTTTTACAACAAAATCTCCCGATATTCTAGGGTAATGTCCAACTTTCAGAGGCCTGCAAACAATGAGGAAACTCTTTTTTTTTTTAACTCTTTTCTAGTTACCTATAAGTAGAAAACGTGGTCGATACCATTATGTAATGTTAGCTTTCTTTTCCATTGTCCATTGTTATAGTTATACGTATACTTAAATCACTGACCAAGCCGCTAGAATAGTTAACTTTTGAATAAACAAGCTGGAAGTAAATAACATTGAGGGCTTTTTATCGGATCTTGAATATAGGTTTCAATCACATCAAGTATGAATTTAAACAAGACTCAAGCACTTCAAGCATTTTATCGTACACACGAGCCACAGTATGGAAGGCAGAGCTACTACCAACTGAGCTGTGATGCCTGTCAGACATGTCTGAGTCTGTCAGAATTGACACTAAATAGTATGAACTGACACTGAATGATAAGATTACCTCATTTATTTTGTGGTAACAAAATGGATAGCAAAGTATCACGTTCCCTAAGATAGCAATACTTAATTTATACGCTAGAAGCTTCATTGACTATGAAATTAACGGCAAAATTAATATTCAAATGATAGACATTGCCTCAGAACAACTTTAGGTCAAGGTCTTCCTGGTCCACTTTCTCTGTCTCTTCGTTTTTCTATTTTGTGGTAACAAAACGTGATGTAACTGGTATTACCGTGTGCTACAATTAGTATTGTGCAATACTTATGTACCTTACCTATTAGTATTAGATATGGGAATGTGTGTCTGTGTAGTAACTTCTACCAATAACAATGCATAATCATTGTAATGTCGTTGATGGACGTGCTCGGTGAGGCATCACACTGAGTAAGAATTTTAGAATCATGTGTCTGGGCCGGCATCTACCCTTCAAACCGGATCACAACAACGCAAGCCACACTGTTATGCGGCTGATATATAACTTTTCCCGGAGCTCTTTACAGTAGCTCTACCATGAGTTTTTACTATACTATATATACTATACTCGCTAGTGTTTGTAGTTAAAAAAATGTATGAAGATTTGTACAGCGCCTCTAACGGATAGTTGGGTACTAAAATTCGTAATTGTACTAATATTGACGTAACTACTGTAGTAAAGTCAGGCGATTTTACTGTGACAACTCATGCATGGTAGAGGTACAGAAAATTCAAACTATACTTCCGATAGTTAAAAGACGTATGTCATGTAAGCCAGGAGGAAAATTTACAGTTGTTTCGTGTTTCAAACGGCAAGCTATTGAATTTTGAATATCGAGTGTTGACAGTTGCAAATTATTAACACAGTTTTCGGGAAAATTTGCATCTGTGTGTAAAAGCGTGCGGGTTTTCTCACTACGGTGACTTATCCATGAGATCCCTTTAATATGACCCATACTGCTAACCAGTTAAGGTGTAGGTAGGTAAACCGGTCTAGCTAGATTTCTCTCCGTAAGATTAACATTTGGACCATAGAACCATGTGCCAATGAACACACTATCCGATAACAACACCGTCAAAATGATCTTTGTCATCGCCGACACAGTGTGAAAGCGTCTAGTACAACATTCTAGTTTCCGTTAATCAAGCTTTGCTTAATTTGGGTCTAGATTAACTCTTCGCCGATAGTAGATGTCGTATCGTAGTGTAAAAAGTCATTGATCGTTTCGTGTTACAAGTGTTTTAAAGAAAACGGTACATTGTTATTATAATTGCTATTGAATTTTATTCAGTATGAACAAACATTAATTTAATTCGTGCATTCGTGCGTGTGTCAATTAAGAGTATTCTTTAATAAAAGCACTTACATATATATATGAAAATCAAAAACGACTTCGATAGAGCAGAATAAAGAGTGTGTTGCTTCTTAAAAATATGAAACAACTAGAATAACTAAAAAAACTATAAGTACATATAATGTCTCGTATAATCTATACTTATAATAAAACTGTAGAGAGGTCAATTCTGTACATTAAATATATTTTCAAAAAAACTATCAGGGGGTGATTAGTGATCGATACTGATGCCAAAAATGCAATCAGTAAAATTTTTGTCTGTCTGTCTGTCTGTCTGTCTGTCTGTCTGTATGTATGTTCCGTATAGAAACAAAAACTACTCGACGGATTTTAACGAAACTTGGTATAATTATTCTTCATACTCCTGAGCAACTTATAGGATACTTTTCATCACGCTACAATCAATAGGAGCGGAGTAGTGAAGGGAAATGTTGGGAAAACGGGAGAAGTTACTGTTAGGAATAGATACTCCTTTAATATCTATCACCAACCTTAATGTTACCATAGCAACCAAACGTTGTTGATTGTCATCAATGTCAATGTCTTCACTTGACAAAATATATTCTTTGCAGTTTAAGTTAATAATATTCGTTTATTTATTGTAACTGGTTTTACCCTATCCTACAGTACTTATATCGACTTTAACATGGTAGCAGAGCGTGGTTAAGGTACCCTGATGGTTCTATTTTACTGCATCAAAAATCATACATCGCTCGCATATTGCAAAGGATTGGCATGGAGAAATGTAAGCCAGTGCCAACATCAATTTTAAAAGCAAATAATGCTCAACATGTTAATGAAGTTTCAATGAACTTCCTGTACCGTGAAGCTGTTGGATCACTAGCTTATTTGATGACAAGCACGAGGCCTGACATAGCCTTTGCTGTCAGTGTTGTATCTCGGAATTTAGATAAACCCACAAGGGAGAACATCATCAATATCAAGAGGATAATGCGTTACTTGAAAGGGACTATAGAAGAAGGCATCGTTTACAAGCCAGGAAATAGTCATAATTTAGAATGTTACAGTGACGCTGACCACGGAGGTGATCATGAAACTGGAAAGTCTACCTCAGGCATTCTTTGCATGTATGCTGGAGGTCTAATATCCTGGAATAGTAAACGCCACAGCACAGTAGCGATTTCATCCATCGAGGCAGAAATAGTGGCAGCAAGTGAAACTGCTAGAGAAATTATTTGGTTTCGAAAGGTCATGAAAGATATCATTGGTGAATTGGTCCAGCATCCCTAAGTGTTGATAACGAAATTATTATTAAATTTAGGGTAAAACTAGACCTTATTACTGAGTTTTTGATTTCTGTCTATTATCAATTCTATAACTATCACGAATAATTAATATTAAAGGGGGCTTATACATAAACGTGATTTTTATTTATTCGATATTGATTAGGGCAACGGGAGATAGATACGGTACGGAACTCTTCGTGCGCATTTGCCCGGTTTTATTAATAAGTAGGTATAGATACTAAGTTTTCCTTCTTAGACTGCTCTTTTTTCTCTTTCTCTCATAAAAAGATGGGTTATAGCAAAATCTCTTAAAACGGCACGCGGACGAAGTCGCGGCGGGAACAGCTAGTAATGTATAAAGTACGTATAATGTAGAAAGTCTCACGGTTATGAATACTTATAGTTATCTTTTCAAAACGGGATAATAAAGTTCCACATTCCAGTTAAAGGTTTATATTTAAGATTTGGAAATTATCAAACTCACAAATCACTATTAAACAAATATATTATTTCTAAAGAAAACAACTAAAAGCCAAGTTAACAATAACTGTAACTCCAAGCACTGTATAAAAACATAATTTAACCCACACGTTTCGTGAATAAATCGACCTAAGCTTTTATTAAACAAAAAAACTAATAATACAACAAACTTTTACCAAAGGTCGATATGAACCCGCGACCTTTGCGGCAAGTACAAAAGCACAATGCGAGAACCAGTATAAATACCTACAGTTTTAATGGTCAGATAGAAAGCAGACGGCCAGACCGGTCTGACACATTATACCTTATGGATAGAATGGTATGGCGAGCGAGATGTTGAAGATAACAATATTAATACAATCCTACCTCTATAGTCACCTCTCCCTAGCATCAAAGGTTTGCTGGAAGAGAACTCTTCTTAGGGTTAAGCTCGCCTTTGTACATGTCATCTATTTCTGTCTTGTGTATGTCTGTCTTATTTTGTGTACAATAAAGAATAAATGGTAATATTGATTCAGTCTGAAAACCAGCTCCACATCATACCTAACTAAACTTTCACCGTAATTACACCGCCTTCCTGTCTATCTTTCTTTATCTCACTTCGGTTGCCTGGAAGAGATCGCTTTCAGCGATAAGGCCGCCCATTGTGTAACCATTTTTAATGTTTTATGTTTTTTTATCTGTAATTTTCTTGGTGTAACAATAAAGAATTATCTATCTATCTATCTAACTCGGTGTGATGTGGCATAATGCTGAGACCGGGACCAGCTTGCAGGTTCAGGGGCATGTGTTAGGCTGTTACATTAGATCTTTTATGGTTATATAAATAAATAAATAATGTTGGACAATCCACACAACATCATCTAGCCCCAAGCTGAGCAGAGCTTGTGTTATGGGTACTAGAAGACTGACATACATAATACAATACATTACATAGATAGATATTTTTATTATAAATATAAAATACCCAGAACACCCGGAATAAATATTTGCATATCGTACAAACATTTATCCCAAGGCGGGAATCGAACCCTCAACCTTCCGTGTCGCAGGCGGACCTTCGCCCACCGCGCCACATCGGTCAGACCTCAGAACATAAAAAACCAGTAGAAGTAGTATGGGGGCGGGGCGCGCGTACCTCTAGTTTAGCGTAGATTCGCAAACTGTCTCCGCCACGCCTATTTCACGCACGTCAGTCTAGATCGAACCGTCACAGTGATAATAGCTTTAGAAAAATTACTAAAATGCCTTATTGCGCTGTTCTAGAGTGTAAAAACGACAGCAGAACTAAAAATGTTTCAAATGGTGGTATATCATATCATCGGTTAGTCTTGATTTACTTAATTTCGATGAAAATTGTAAAGCATTGTTTTATTGTACAAGACAAGTACAAATAGACTTTATTGTTTATTCTATAGGGTCTACTTTCTTTTAAAGTCAACCATTTATTCTCGAAGATTCCAACTACTGACATGTCACAGTCCGCTACTCAATTAGGTATTGACGTTATCGATAATGAGTTATCGATATTTTAAACTTACAATGTTCTATGATATATCGGCAAAAAATTAACCCTATAATGCATTTTTTTATGATTCTGTATAGTAATTGTAGTAGTAGGTACTTCCATGATTTGTTCAAACCGTTTTTTTTTTATTTTCCTTATTATGGTTAATCAATTAGTTAATTTTATTTATAAGTTTTTAAAAGGTGGATATGGGGGAATCTATTAGTAATATTCAAATTGAGAAAGGTTTCTCAACCTTAAGTCATTCACAAAGTCTCGAACCTATAAAAAAGGATGAATGGAGGTTTTGGATTATTTTAGGGCTTCAGATTTCCTAAGGATCCACAAAGAAAAGAAAAATGGATGGAAGCGACTGGAAGGCAAAATTGGTTTCCTGCAAAAACTAGTACAATTTTAATTAATTAATTAATTTTTATTAATTTTAATTTTTACGCTTTTGTAACATATTTTATGTTATTGTATCGTAATTCTTCTGAAATTTGCGCTCCAGATCTGATGAAATGAGTACAAAAATACAAATACAAAATAGTTAAGTATATAAATAGGTAATGGACTTGAATTTTACAAATTATTATTAATTTAATATTCAATACAAAACTATTTATTTCAAGACTCACTTGTTTTCTTATTTCGCTCACCGTTTAATTTTATTTCAGACATATTTACTGAACCAATATTTGACATTTATAAACACAATGATTTCAAACATAAAAATGAGTAAGGTACTTAATTCATTTTGAAATGTAAAATATATTTATCGATTTTAATTTTAGTTGAAAATAAAACGCATTGTCGATATATAAAGTAATGGCAGCAGTACAACCCTAGAAATGGACGAATAGTACAAAAATAGTAAAGAGCTCGTTAAGGAAATATGAATCTTATCTCAAAAGTAATAAAGGTTTATTAAATGCATTTGGTGTAGTGACATCTAGCGGCGAGTAGCAGAACTTGGTAGTGAAAGTATTCCGTATGACGTAATACGTAAATAGATTAGATAATAAACCACTCTATCGTCATATGATTATTGTTAATTTTCAAATGAACGAAGACTAATGTATTACTTACTTTCATTCAACCAATCACACGACGCTTTTCTTAGTGTGACGAAATACAATTAACCTGTGTCAGTGTTAGTTGGGGTACGCTGGTTCCAAAGCTAAAAAAGGTCTATGCTCCTTCTACTGAGTTTTTTGTTCTGTGGGTCAGACGACCGACATTATATAGACATATATCTTCTTTTATTATACTGTATCAGCCTAGCATGTGCACCTGCCAACAAACCAACTTGTGACTACTTATTTTATTTTTTTGTTATAAGTTTGTGTGTTTGGGGCAAATAAACGTTTATCTATCTATCTATTCATATTATTGGCTATCTCAGTCTACTTGGGGATGCAGCCGTGTTCTTATTTCTGTTATGTTTTTACAGGTCAAGGCTGTTTAGCTGGTTTTGATTGGGTTAATAGCTCAAGAGGCATCCAGTTACCATTTGGACACGGTTACAACAACAATATTGAACTGCACCAATTGCAACATTGAAGTATTAGCTCAAGAAACTTAGCATCTGATATGATGCTAAGCATAATATGATAATAGATTGACACTACAATAACTTTAAGAAGCCGACCAAACTATCGACCGATAAAAAGTCTGCAGTCTGCGGGGACTCTAAAACTACCCTTCAAACATGACGGTTCAGTCTACAGTTATAATAACTAAGAATGATGAATACGTAGAATAAGATCAGAAAAAACATGTAAAGTATCAGTCCATATCTCGGGCTAATGAAATGGTCAGGTTTGTTATCCGGTTCCATCTGAGGTTTCAAGACAGCGAGAAATAAAAATAATGATGAATAATTATGATTACGTGCTTTTACAGTGTGTAGCTGTTTACAAACTGAGATTGCGTGTGATGGAGATATACAGCGTGAGATTTCTAATGAAGCCGAAGGGCCACCAGTCATCTCCAGATCTTTTCAATTGGATTCAAACAAAACAAGATTCCCCTCTTTCCCTCTTCAAGATTCCCAGTAAGTCTTAGCCAGAGGATACGAAGAAGCACAGCACATTAATGGAATCTTCTCAGCCTAGGTAGTGTTCTCAGTGATTAGACTGTGTTATAGAAGAGACGTGGTTAATACGTGCAGTGCTGAATAAATAAATAAATAATGCTGGACAATCCACACAACATCATCTAGCCCCAAGCTAAGCAGAGCTTGTATTATGGGTACTAGAAGACTGACATACTTAATACAATATAATACATAGATAGATATTTTTTATAATACATATAACACCCAGAACACCCGGAATAACTATTTGCAGAACATACAAACATTTATCCCGAGGCGGGAATCGAACCCGCAACCTTCCGCGTCGCAGGCGGACCATCGCCCACCGCGCCACATCGGTCGTCAATAAGACGCGGATAACTTTCTAAGCTAATAGGTTATCGTAATAAACTGCCCCATTATTATACACAACCCTGTTTGCCCAAACGCTGGGTTAAAGGTAAAGAAAGTGCAGTTTTAAAATAAATTGTCATCGCAATAAAAATGATTACACTGAGAGTTCTCAAGATGTTATCTGTGAAAAAGTATGCAAACTTTATATAATTTCGCACAATAAATATACGTACACGTTCTTTATAACATTAACACAGTTTTAGTTTAAGTAACTGGAATTCTGCCACAATTTTATGTTGTTTTTGACATGCAGAGCAAAATATTTTACTAAAATTTGACATTGGGGTTACTAGTGATTTTATGAGAGTCAAGAAAACCAAACAAGAAAACGGGGTAGTTTATGTAAGTGAAGTAGTACGCCTGCCAACATAGTATTGCCAGTATATTCAAAATGAGCTCATATGGGCTCAGGTAAAAAGAAAGAAGAATTTACAATGCAATATCATAAGCAACGTCTTACCCCTATCTTATAAAAAGTTAACGTTTACTTTATGTCTTCATTACGTATGGTAATCAATACTTCAAGTCTGCGCTAATTTTTTATAAGATAGACCGTTAGTTAATAACGCTGCCGTTATGCACGTCAAAAATATCTGATCATAGAAATTAGATAATCATTATCTCAGCGATCACACCAATCCGTATTGCAATAAAAATGACTCCAGAGTCCTTTTTGATAAATACATTTGTTTATTGTTTCATGTTGGTTACAATTCAAAGGTCTTAAATTAAGATTAGATCCTTTTATTGCAGTACTTTTTAACAGCAGCTCCAGAGTTTGGAGACCGTAGGACTTGGAGTAGGTTACCAACTACTTCTGACGTGCCTTACATCCATTACAAATTTGTCTCATCCATTAGTATTGTACGCTAATCGTATTCAGTTTCTTTCTCATGTTTTCAAAAACATTTCCTTAAGCAACCACTCTACTTCTTTATACTTCATTTAGTATGAAACTGCATTCTTCGCGGAATCACAACAAAGCACAGTTAGCAGAACCACACATGTTTTTGCAACAAGTTCAATTTATCACAACAATACGATATTCCTCTCATCGATATACGTCATTGAACTGTGTTGCAAGCACAAAAAACAGGTGATTGGTAAGTAACGGGTTTTGACATTATTAAATATTTTAACGGAACTTTTTGACAGTCCGACAAAGGAGAATGTATCTTAGCCCGTAGTCTGAGTTTCATTTCACTATTTACTTCTTGGTATAGGTACCTATCTTACACAGAGTGAAGTGGAAATGTTTGGGAGAGGCATTTGCCCAGCAGTGGGACAATGTAGGCTAGAATAAAAAAAAAACCTACTTATCTAAAATTAAAATATGACTTGCGCTGTTTTTGAAGCAAATCGCAACCCGAAGTTCCTCTTTGCTCAATAAAAAAGTTGCGGAACAGTTTTCGAGAAGCAATTTGAATAAAACTCATGCTACAGGCTATGTGTTTACTAACTTTCGCTTGCAGCTTAGCTTGACCATTCTAAGTTTCTACAATATATGTAATCTAAGTTTAACCCTAATCCAACGATTACTGCAAGATTGAGACTAAAATCTAGCATTTACATTTTTGCATTTTATAACTGTTAAGGTGTCAAGGATTGATATTTAGCGACGATTCGTTTGAAATACATCAGTTTCAACACGTTAGAAATTACCTAATATTAACTTGGATGTTACTATGTGTTTAGAAATTAAAAAAAGGATTTTTGACAATCTAATTCCCATAGCTTTGCTTAGTGTTGGACTAGAGCGCGATGTGTGACCATTGACAGGTCATCGGCAAACCTGTCAATGGAACAAAAATTATTGTTTATAATACGATGTTTCCTGTTCCACTTATTATTTCCAAAAGAAGACACAATGCCACTAACAAGCTGTTCGAGTTGTTCAACCTCGAAAACCCAGCGACATACAAACTACATAGGTACTTGTAAAACTAGGTAAGTAGCTAGTACGTACTGTTTTCTTCGTCGTACAGTTTGTGCGATTGACATTTAATTTATAAGCTTGTGTAGTAGTTGTTTTTATTATTTTTCTAAAGTAAAATACATGCTAGAAGATATTGCAGCATAGACAATTTTTTTTTTAATACTTACATAAACAGTTCAATCATCTTTTTTTTTTTTAGGCTCGCACATTAAGCTCTATTGCCATTTGCCATTATGAACAGTTGGTCGCAGATTTCATGGAACACCGGATTATTTGAAATTCGAATCTTCTTATGCTGGGGCCACATTAGCGGGCTACGGCGAATATTCGTGTTAACGCGATGTATGTGGCCGGGTACATCGTGTCATCGCGCAGTATTCGGGCGAAGACGCGAATCAATTTGTCGCGCCAATATTCGCTTAGGTGGCTACATCTACGTCAATTTAGGCTAAGTTCAGATGACCGCGCGTCGCCGCGTTTTTGAGCATTCACATGACGAAATATCGTCATGTGAATGCTCAAATGCGCGGCGACGCTATGGGAGTGGGAGTCTATGGGAGTGCGCCGCGCGTTGGCGCGCGGTACCGCGCGGTAATGTAGACGATAGTTACCGTTTATCTTGTCTTGTATCTATCTTGTACCGCGCGGTTCGTAGTTCCGCGCGGTACCGCGCGGCCATCTGAACTTAGCCTTATGGAGTGGAGTACCGAAAAAGTGTTAGGTACTACTTAATTTTATTCCATTTTTCCGCAATAAATGTTATTTCAAAATAAAAATTATTTTTTTTAATCCAGTACGTTTAATATTATACCTATGTCAATGTTGATTGTTTGATGTCAAAATCGTAAAAAGTTAATTACGATTAATGACAATTTCCTTTTTGTTATTGTGACTAAAAATAATAGTTTATAGTGTGAAAAAAAATATTGTTTCATTTATTTGCCGAGAAATTGTTGAGCGAAAGGCTTTTGAAGTTTGGCTTGTGAAGCGAAGAGTCTATTTTTTTACATAGAGGTTTTTTTTGTTGATTATTTAAATTGTTTAATATTTTATGTCAAGGTTGATTGTTTGATGTCAAATCAAAATCGTAAAAAGTCAATTATGATTAATGACAATTTCCTTTTTGTTATCGTGACTAAAAATAAAAGTTTATAATAGTAAGTATAAAAAAAAATATTGTTTCATTTATTTGCCGAGAAATTCCTGACATTTCCCTTTTCCGGCCGCATTCCTGACATATGTATATCTAAAATTCCTGAAATGTCAGGAAAATTCCTGATATCTGGTCACCCTAATCCGGCACGATACATCGCGTCAACTCGACACGAATCTTCGCCCGTCTAATGTAGACAAGAACATCGCCTATACCCGAACACGAGGTTTTTGTCGCGCCAACACGATACGAATATTCGCCCGCTAATGTAGCCAAAGCATTAGAGAGTTTCAAGTCTTCGAATAATAAGGATATGTGTGTGGGTAATGGCACCTAAACGTCTGACGCACCTACTCGACATTGTCAAACGGAAACGACAATGAACTTGGCGGGAAGCGGTGTCGTTCTTAATTTAAAAATTTGAATTCGAGGTCGTAGTTCGAGTAACTGGCCATAATGACACGGCATTTATGAAGATAATGGCAACTCGGAACATTATCCCTCTATCTTACAAAAAGTTAGTGTTGACTTTATGGCATCATTACGTATGGTAATCAATACATCAAGTCTGCGCTAACTTTTTATAAGATAGAACGTAAATCTAGCACTCGCTGTGGCTATCATGTAAAAAATAAAACGATAGACAACTTTGACATTAAATCTCGACACAACCGAGTTTTACCTCGATAAAAATCCACTTTGACGCGAAATTATGTCAAATTAAATCTATCGACACATCGATGATTCGATGGTGATGATACGCAGTAATGATTTAAAACACTGACGAACTGAGTATGAAAAATAGTCTAAAAAAATAAATTAAGTAAGTACTTACCTACATACACAATTAAATTTTCAATACATTACATTGATGGTTAACAGCCCAGCTATTCCAAAGTAGTGTTTCTATGTAAAACGTTGCTATTTTTATACATATATTTATGAATACATACATTAATATGCATGATTTTTTTAAACCAGTTTCCTCTTTGTTCGTTGAAATGAAAGTTAAAATGTCAAAACACAAGGATAAAGATATTTATTATTAAAATAACAGAACAGATAAATTAAAATGTTTTTACATTTGTAAAAATAACTAATAATTTAATAAGCATTCAACGATTGTATACTATGTACAATGTTTAAATAAAAAAGTACTTAAATAAATAAATCCCGGTTTTCTCCATTAATGAAATAGACATATTTATGTAAGTACAGTTTTATTTTGTACAGCATGATATAATTATTAAAATTATGCTAAGTATATGATTTTTTGGGACTTACCTGCACGTATTTTATTTATGCACTTCACTATCGTCATTGATGCATACCAAATAAAAACATATTTTAAATCACCATTATTGTATAATCAAATTCGCACATACTTTCCATTACTTTGGTGACCAAAGGTTTAGCCCTATCTTATAAAAAGTTAGCGTAGACATTATGTCACCATTACGTATGGTAATCAAGACATCAAGTCTGCGCTAACTCATTATAAGATAGACCGATAACCTTTCCAGTGTGTATCGAGTTTCGATAGAGAACTAGCTGATGTCGAACTTTTTTGGTCTAAAATTCCCGACGGCAGCACTAAAACTATTGACAGCTATCGTGCCATTTGGCCTGATCAACACTTGAGGGTTTTCTGAGAGAGACTCCAATACACAGAATGCGCATTACGGTGTTCCTGTTTAGCGGCAGAAATAGATGGTAGTACTTCCCCGGAAGAGCTCTTTAGTTAAGCTCGATAACGAACTAAAAAATATCGCCCAACGTGGGGCTCGAACCCACGACCCTGAGATATAGAGTCTCATGCTCTACCGACCGACTTAGCTAGCCGGGCTTGTGACCGGATAGTTTGAAAATATCAAGAACCAAAACTTCGTAAACGTAGGTGTACGTTTTGCTTTGAGCTCATGAAAAATCCATATTGTTGATCCATATTGTATGTATCATTAACAAAAAAAAAATAGGCACACATTAACAAAAAAAAATAGGCGTACAAATAAACAATAAGCTTAACTTAGTTAGGGACTGGAGTGGGATACATGAAATGTCCATCAGTATTTATTTATTAGTAATAGTAATAGTAAATAGTATAAGAAATAACATTAACTATTAATCTAGAACAATGTTTTGTTACTGTGTAATAAGCAATTTTAATATCAGTACCTCTACCATGAGTTGTCACAGTAAAATCGTCTGACTTTACTACAGTAGTTACGTCAATATTAGTATTACGAATTCTAGTCCCAACTATCCGCTAGAGGCGCTGTACAAATCTTCATACATTTTTTTAACTACAGACGCTAGCGAGTATATTATACATAGTTGTGTATAGTATAGTAAAAATTCATGGTAGAGCTACAGGCATCGCCGCTTCAAAGTAACAAAGGAATTTCGTATAACACGGTAGAAGGTAGTTGTACAGAAGGGTTACATCATTGTGACTCACCGAGGGTAGGTGTGACCTTCACCGCACCCCATAATGACCTACCGAAATAGCAAGGGTTGGTCCCATAATGTATGTAAATGCTCGGTTTATGTTATAGTTCATGGTTTGGTGAAATATGTCTTTTGACTTGTATGTTTAGACTTTAGTTTACATACATGACTTAGTTCATTAATAAATCAGTTGTATTAACTTTTATTATTAGATTTTAACAAATAATTGATATGAGATGAGAACAAACTCGTACTTGGGGTACAGGTACTAAGAAATCAGAATGTCTACTAGGACTGTCTGATCAGTTTATTTATGAAGATAAAATCAAATCAAAATAGTTTATTGTGAACAATAAAAACTTAGGTCTTATAACAAAGAAACGATTATTAATGAAGATATATAGAAATACTAAGAGATCGATTTTAAATCCAAAACAATACCGTTTGTTTATTGAGAGCATCACGCCAAAGCAACTAGAAACTTTGCAATGTAAATGAAACTTTGTATACTTAAGTTTAAATTATATTGATACAGTTGTGTTTAGAAACATGTTTTCCGCAACATAACATGGGCTAGGTTTTATTTGATTGCAAGGACTTCAGATTTTATATACAGCTTGAACTCTGATTAAAAACGCACGCGCGTTCGGCACACAAAAGCTCAAAAGAATAAAACAAAAATGAAATCAAAATCATTTATTTCAACTTTACAATGTCGACATAGTAATGGGTGGGATCTCTTTTTTTTAAGTCTGGGTAACGTGTCAAGTCAAGACGATTACTGAACACCCAATGACAAAAACCAATTTATTTATATTGTATCTGCAATCGCTGTAGGTCTCATAGGCCGCAGTGATACCATAAGTGTATACCATTTTTGCATGGGTGTAATCGCGGTGGAGGTGCGTGCATTTTTAGAATGGTTAATCTCTTCGTTTAAGGTGACGGGTATAGCCAAATGCGTGTTTTTGGGGATGTTTTCGGAAGAAGTCATAGCATGTGGAGTTCTGAAACTTATTATTTCCTATAACACATATATTGAACGTCAGGTAGGAAACAAAATGTGTGCTCTTGGTTATAGTTTACTTTTAAATGTAAGTTTAGTACCAACACCTTTTGCAGAAATGTGGTTTTTGATCCCGTTTTTTATGGGTTTGGCAGATTTGTTTGGTACCAAACTCAGCACAGCTATTCTTATGGTTCGTATCTTTTAAAACAAGAAAAAAATAATCTACATTAAGGTGTTTAAAGAAGAAGAAGAGTTGCGCCTTAGGAACTATAAGTGTTCGATTGCTGTGTGCTCGCAAATATTCATAAGGCGCTGCTTAAGAGTTTGACAATCCGAACTGTGCGCGGCTCATGATGTGTTTTGCGTCGTTTTCAGCATTCTTACTGAAGTTGAAAATGCAACGTTGCCACGCTGACTAGATAGTCCACTGCGGCAAAAACTATGCCGTGTTACAAGTTTAACGTGTGTGTAGATACAATGAATTAATAATAAAGTTGGAAGTTTATGACATTTTTATTTATTATGAAAAATTTCAACCGACCCGTCGCCTTAAGATCTTTTAAATATCTGAGCTTCATTCATGCGTAGAGTTCTCAGCGGTGGTCAGCTGACATGAGGTTTTGTTCATATCTTGTTACACCAGAAGGTGATATGTACAGTTAGCTTACAAAAGTTACTTTATACGATAAAATAACTTAGCGAACATTAATCTAAATATATTGATTTATAGCACTAGCGACCTATAAGCTTATACATTATATCGTCTATTACAGTGATTCATAGCCTTTGTGATTTGTGACCCATGTGACCTGTGGAAATCTAATTTTACCCGATCGCCAACCTATCAAATTAGACAAAAAATGTCATATTGGTTTGGCCGTATAATTGAAATCAAATGCGGTATTTGCCGTTCAAAAACGACTTCAAAAATCAACATTTGTTTTAAATGCCTACGGTCTATCTTATAAAAAGTTAGCGCAGACTTGATGTCTTGTTTACCATACGTAATGGTGACTTAAAGTCAACGCTAACATTTTATAAGATAGGATGCTATTCTATACTCTTTAAATCACAGCATAAATCATTACAGGTTGTACGTGGATCGGTAGAAAACCAATACCTACATTAAGTACTAAAATCACTCAGATTTCTACCACAACCGCAGACAAGTAGAGAAATCTAGATACCTAGAACTACGTCTAGTGAATAGGGTTCGCCTGATACATCATCATCATCAGCAGCAGTATATCCAATGTGGTTAGGTTAGATAGCGACATTAGGCGAGCTTTTCTAAATGGTAATATGGTTTGGATAGACATTGGACAAGCTATTTTTTTTAAAAGGTATATATGTACTTCCATATCTACGAAAAAAAAAGTTGTGAAAATGGTAAATAGGTACATAGTTGTGAAAATACTTATGCATACAGATTCGCTAAGTAAATGATTCTGAATCCAAAAAAAGATTAGTCTGTATGTTTGTTAGAGCATCACGTTTAATCGCTAGACCAAATTAAGGCGACGGGTCGGGTGAAATTTTTCATAATAAATAAAAATGTCATAAACTTCCAACTTTATTATTAATTCATTGTATCTACACACACGTTAAACTTGTAACACGGCATAGTTTTTGCCGCAGTGGACTATCTAGTCAGCGTGGCAACGTCGCATTTTCAACTTCAGTAAGAATGCTGAAAACGACGCAAAACACATCATGAGCCGCGCACAGTTCGGATTGTCAAACTCTTAAGCAGCGCCTTATGAATATTTGCGAGCACACAGCAATCGAACACGTATGGTTCCTAAGGCGCAACTCTTCTTCTTCTTTAAACACCTTAATGTAGAATAATTTTACAACAACATACTAGATACGAACCATAAGAATAGCTGTGCTGGTACCAAACAAATCTGCCAAACCCATAAAAAATGGGATCAAAAACCACACTTCTGCAAAAGGTGTTGGTACTAAACTTACATTTTAAAGTAAACTATAACCAAGAGTACACATTGTGTTTCCTACCTGACTAGTTCAATAATATAATAAATATAAATTATATAGAAATATAATTCAATAATAGGAAATAATAAGTTTCAGAACTCCACATGCTGACTTCTTCAGAAAACATCCCCAAAAACACGCATTTGGCTATACCCGTCACCTTAAATGAAACTCATACAATTTAGAAGCCTGTTTGACTTTGACAAACGGACAAAGTTTAAGGCGCGAACCCACCGCGGCGCATTTTAGCTGCGTGTATTCATTTGTTTGACAACGTGGGTTATCGTTTCCACCGAAGTACACGAATATGATCCACGACTATGTTTAGCGTGGCACGGCGCACGGAGAGGCTACGTACGTTCCACTGCAATCCACGGACGGTGTGGGGATGTGAGGCGGGCGGGTATAAGTGAGCATAGTCGTGGGTTATATAAGGTGGGTGGACCATGGAAGGCCATGCTCCTTTGAAGGCCAACTATAAAAAAAGTCATATTTATAGTGACGTGATAACAAATTCCTTCCACTCACAATAAGCCCCATCGAACTCAAGGACACAGACGCAGCGGCGAGTCGCTAGCGTTGCTAGTTTGTCAGTACTTTCCCTCGCTAAGTTGACTTCGGTCAGCGACGTTCAAATTGTAATTTGCGCGCTCAGCTAGAAGTCAGTTTGTATGTGAATAAACTATTATTACCGTATTCTTTTTACTGTAAATTGTTACATAAGGATTTTTTTAAGAATTTTGCTTCGATTGTAGTTAAAATAACGGTAGTGTTCCTATGAAAGCCGGTGGTTCCTTACAAGGCCAATCAAAGATTTGACGGTTAAATATTTATAATTTCATTGTAAAACGCATTGGAAACTTATTTGTTATCGATGTAATACTCATTACTGTATTTTTTATATAGTTTCCATTAATATATCTTTGGTTATCGATGGTGTTCAAGAAATGTTCTTAGAATTTTTTTAAAGAATATTACAATGTTTATGGGCCACAATTTTTCATTTAAATGAAAGAGCTTTTTCTGTGGTTTTAGTAAAATCGGATATTTTGATAATTACAATTCTAATTTTAAGTTAAACGACTGATTCATAATATTGGCCTTGCATGGAGCCCTATTCCCTTACAAGGCCGTTAGGAAGAGCTTTATAAAAGTTAAGTTCAAGAAGTAGTGATTACATCTAGATTAAAAAAAAGTTATTTATATGATACACACTGAACCAAAGTGTTTATTAATGACTAGCTGACACGTGCCCACTTCGTTGGGGATAATTTTTATTAAATAAAAAAGTAAGACATATGCTGTCGTTGACTTGTGGCTTTTTTGTAGGCATTATCAAGCTCCACATCTTTTCTTTAGAACACTTCTTTCATAAGGCAGCGTTCGTAAGAAACGCTTTCATTCGACCGTTTTTTCTCCGATTCATTTTGCAAAACGGACTACCACGTAAAAGCCTTTTTATTTTTCAGCAATAATGTAACTTACTATTGGTGAAAAAATTTTTAAAATCGGTTCAGTAGATGCCGGGATTACCCCTTACAATTTAACAAATACACAAACTTTACCTCTTTATAATATTAGTCTATAATAAGTAAGTATATTATATATATATATATTTTTCCTAACCTATCTCGTCCCACTGCTGGGCAAAGGTCTCCCCCAAATCCTTCTCTCTGCTTTCCGCTTTCGTCCACCAATCCCTCTCGAAAGCATCGAGGTCGTCCCGCCATCGCCTCTTTGGTCGGCCTCTACGCCGCCTTCCGTCTTCAGGCAGCCACGGTGTCACGATTTTGGACCATTTCTTTGGGTCCATCCGGCTAATATGACCTGTCCAGTCCCACTTAAGCCTCGCGGTTTTATTGCCTACATCTGCAATACCAGTGAGCGAACGCAGCGTAGTGTTTCGCACTCGATCGATGCGCTTGAAACCAAAGATGCTGCGTTCCATTGCTCTTTGGCAAATTTTGAGTCTGGATTTCTGTGCTTCAGTCAGTGACCATGTCTGCGCACCGTAGGTTAGGACGGGCAGAATGCACATGTAGAATGAGTTGGCGTTTAAGCGTAAGTGGAAGGTCGCCTTTAATGTGTTCCTTCATGGACCAGTAGCTCTTCCAGGCGTTCTCAATGCAGCGATCGATTTCCTTATCCTGCCTGTTTTCGAAGCTCGCTAACTGGCCCAAGTAAATGTAAGTACTCATCAACAACAATATATTTTTTATAAAATATTATATATCAAAAAAAAACAAACCATCTAAGTAAACTATGTTTTTGTATGAGATTATGAGCACCCCCTTGAATATTTAATATTTTGTTTTTAAATATTTATTCGTCATTAAAGCGGTAATCGGATACGCAACCCTAAATAACTTATCAAGATAACTCAATTTAACGGAACTCTTGCTAAATACCGACCGACTTATAACACATTGCCAAAACGCACCGATAGCGCGATCTAGGATTTGTGCACAGTAGCGCCATCTAGTGGTAAACACAACAAATTTCAAACTTTACTCGATTTGATTATTCAAGTGCGACGGCGCGATGGCTTATTTCATGTATAAGTTTGGTGTTTCTATACCGATTTGATATGATTAGGACTATGATTTTTTTTTATTGAATAGGTAATAATGTTAACTTTTTTAAATTTGGGATGACTGAGAGTCTTATAAACGTAAGAGTAAACAAATATAATCAGAATGCTCCGAACTGCTAAGCAATCAGGAGTTACACGTGTTATTGTGAGTCAACCATAAAAGATAGACATATGCTGATGCGGGATATTTTTTAGACAATTTAATGTAAAATATTTCCGTCATACATGATTTCTATGTAACTTTAACCATTAAGGCTGCACACGCAACGGAAGCTTAAAAAACGGAGTAACATCTCCCGTTTTCCCGACATTTCCCTTCACTACTCTGCTCCTATTGATTGTAGCGTGATGAAAAGTATCCTATAACCTGCCCAGAAGTATGAAGAATAATTGTACTAAGTTTCGTTAAAATCCGTCGAGTAGTTTTTGTTTCTATAAGGAACATACAGACAGACAGACAGACAGACAGACAGACAAAAATTTTACTGATTGCATTTTTGGCATCAGTATCGATCACTAATCAACCCCTGATAGTTTTTTTTTTTATATATTTCATGTACAGAATTGACCTCTCTACAGTTTTATTATAAGTATAGATTAGTTTCTTTTATTTATCCCGTAAATTAACTAATTACAACGGTTTAATCGTTAGCGTGGCCTTCCATGGTCCACCCACCTTATTCGTGTACTTCAGTGGAAACGTAAACCCGCGTAGACAGCGTTGAGCTATGTTCCGCCTATTCGAACAAGCCACGCGTGTACCAATGACGTCATTTCATGCGCATCCTCTGCGTGGGTTGCAGTGGACACACCCACATACATTTTCTTACAAAGCGAAGCTTAATACACGTGCGCATCCTCTCCGTGCGCCGCGGTGGGATCGCGCCTCAATACACGTGCGCATCCTCTCCGTGCGCCGCGGTGCGATCGCGCCTTTATTCCTAATCACGAAACGGTTTGCTCTCTTGGTCAAAAACATGAAATGATAATAGACATCGTGAAAGATCAAAAACAGTAGATGAACCAAACTAATAGAACGGATACAAGTAATTATACAAATAAGGAAAAACGTGAAAATTACACAAAATGACTCAGTTTTAGTCACTTCAGATTTTGCTACCATTTCCAAGAGATTTAACTTTGACTCATTATTATGTTAGTTATTAAAAAACTGTAAATATAACCCTATTTATATCTAACTGAAACGTCTACATTAAGTTAAGAGTGTACATACAGATACACTGTATGTACACTGTATGTATATTGTACAAAGTACATTAAATACCAATTAATTTTTTGGGTTCCGTACCTGAACGGTAAAACGGAACCCTATAACTGAGTCTCCGCTGTCCGTCTGCTACCAGGCTGTATCTTATGAACCGTGATAGAGAATTGAAATTTTCACTAGGATGTATTTTTATCGCCGCTACAACAACAATTACAAAAAAAATTGAATAAAATCTATATTTGAGGGGGCTTTCATACAAAAATTAGATTTTTTGGTACGGAACCTTATGTGCGCAAGTCCCTCTCACAATTTGCCGATTTTATTAATGATCTCGTAATTACGTAAATATCTTAGTAAGTACATCACTTAAACGTACTTAAAACCAGCTTAAAACGAATGAAAATAATTTATTGCACACTAATCCTAACAATAAAAAGAAAATCACAAAAATATAAAAATTAAAACAAAATGAACAATGGGCGGTCTTATCGCTAATAGCGATCTCTTCGAAGCAAACAGCGTACGAGTTAAACAGCGTACTACAATAAAGCAAAAATATGACTATTTCTTCTAGTTTACAGATATAAAAGTAACTAACTTTAACTACCTGCTAACATACTTACCCGAAAATAAGAATGACGAAGCCATGAGGATTAAATGACTCATTCATTTAGATACTTTGTGTGTCATACATTTTCGTACTTTTATAACTTTAGCAATTATGGTAGTCATCGTCATTTATCCTATCCCTGAGGAAGACCACACAGCTTTGTATAAGCCAACAAATAAATATTCAGTGACACTTCGCACATAGCGCTCTAGTCCTGAAATAAGAGAATCTAGTAAAACCAGTGTGAAACCAGATACTACATATTAACCAACTAAACTCCCCTAAGCTTAAGAAAAAGAGGAAGACCAATTTTTTTATATTGTAATGGGAACTGAGCTAGATTACTGATAGAAAACTGTATATCACTTAAATTGCAAACAGTTTTGATCAGTCATCAGTCTCTAGTCTTCGATCGTCACTCCGTAAGCAGAAATTACTAATTTTCTGCTCTGGACCGTATAAAATATATTTTTGGCCAGAAACGCAAGAGCTGCACATAAGTATGAATCTTGGCTAGATAGGGATTTGGGAGAGGCTCCTCCCAGAAGGGGCTATAACTTTCCCATTGTATATTACCCACCCTGTTTCATAGGGCGGCTATGTGTAGTTTTTGCTATGACGTCATGCGTCTAGGCTGGATGTCGCGACGTCGCGTCTAGGCGACAACAATGGCGCCCTATTTGGAAATTTGGTACTATGTGAACTAGACTGCTGAATCCATAAATACTAACAACCAGACACAGAAAATCAATGTGCCAACTCACAAATAAATGTGAGACCTTAGTAGACCCATGATTCACAGCATGTAAAGATGAGCAAATATCAACTGGGAGCTTAGCAGTCTTGGATTGATCTAGGGACTACATACATAGAATATAACATCAAGACACTGGACTAATATCAAAGTTTGTTTTTGGTTGGCCCATGACACGGACCTATGGACCCATATAATGGAACTCAAGAGCTAATACCAACATAGCTTCACAGCAAATGTGAAAAGTAGCTGTAGCTGTATAAATCTAGAAAATGCAATGTCCACCATGGCATTTCACTTAGTTCCGACGCACGTATCGTACTTTCTAAATCGGATTGAGCTACGCAGACCACAGAATACGTGGTCATTTGTATTTATATCTTACGCAATTTATATTGTAAAGTTTTACCTTTTAAAAATACTCATCCTCATGTACAGTAGTTGTGGTGCCCGAATGTTTAGATGCAATGCAGGTTTGTGGCATTGATTCAGCCTATTTTGCATGTACCGGAATCTTCTTCTTCGTTTCGACAATTTCCCCTTGTCAAATGTGTCCTGCCCAAAAATGGGCTACGTCAATGGCACTCTTTGTGCCTTCGCAATGTTCTTTTATAGTGCAGGTGTTGGTGCACTCTGGGCAAGATAACAGATGAATCATCGTCTAGTTTCTTTAATAGAAGTTTTCTTTTTGCTTTGGAATATGTGAAATTTTCATGAATATTATTGTTATCCGCGACAACATACTAATTTACAGCACATTTACTCATTCGATATTACCATTTTTTTGGATATGTTACAGTTTCTTAGAGCATTTCAGTAGATATGTATAGATTATATTATAAGCATAATAGAGTACCGACAAAGTTAATAATATACCGCCTATCTTATAAAAAGTTAGCGTTGACTTTATGTCATCATTACGTATGGTAATCAATACATCATGACTGCGCTAACTTTTAATAAGATAGATAATGTTTAAGCGCCCCTTTTTGCGATACCCGGAAAGGAATAAGTTTTAAAGTGCCTGCTACTTTTAAGAGCAAGTTTGCAACACTTCTTTTAGATAAATATATATCTTGTATTTTGTATCTATGATGCGTAATATCTAACTAAAGAAAGTAAACGCATTTGCCAGCGTCTGTAGTAAAAGCTTAATTGAACGTTGTGCCAACTAATTGAGGTCGGGCTATGGGCGGTTGGATTAAAGAAAGTTAAATTGACTACCTAGTTAGTCACAAGTACTCAGCCCTCGACATAGAATACATAAATAGTTATGGAGATTTCATACAGCGCCCTCTAGTCTATCATATAAAAAGTTAGCGCAGATTTGAACTATTGATTACCATACGTAATGATGACATAAAGTCAACGCTAACTTTTTATAAGATAGGGGCTTGAATATAGCTCGTATTTTGAGATGACTGAGATGAACTTGTAACGTTTTTTCTATTTACAAACTATTGGATCTGTTAGAACAGCAGTTTTCGCGAACATCTTGTGTAGAATGTAGTCCTTAGTGTACCTCTCGATCACGATTTCTCCGTCAATCATTTACAGATTTTGATGATTATTTTTTTGATCGGTAGGACATACTTTAGAGATGTTTTGATATAACTTTCATGAAGATCAGACAAGTACTTATTGAGTAATCTTTGTTTGAAGTCGATCTTCAGATCGAGATTCTTCGATCGTGACAAGCAAACGCTTTGATAGCGCGATCTAGGAATCGAAAAGATGGCGCAGCGACATCTAGTTGTGAAATTGGGACTATCTTGTTACGATTGAAGTTGTAGTCATAGTACATTTTTGAAAAAAAAAAACAAAAATGTATCATTAATTTTCGTTGAAAAGTGCTGTAGACGTGAACAGTGCTGTAGACGTGAACAGACAGACTGGACAAAAGCATTTATACCAATCTCAAAACTGAGACGCTTTGCACACTCTGTCAATAACAAACAAATAAAAAAATTTGATACAGAATTGTAAAAAAAAAATCTAAAAACTTGCGATACACTGCACATATCAGCCACTGCGCATATCAGCTTTACTGTCAAATGTTTCAAAGTTAGCGCGCAGTGTATCTATAATACGTCACCGTTGCTATTATATTGTCACATTTATTCATGCACACCCCCATGATACCTAGGTGGATGATTAATAATCATCATAACCTCAGCTCGGTATCACCCAACATCCCTAGGCCTTGGAATAGGCCTCAGATTTTTTATATCTCTCCCCTCAGTCTTCCACATGTTAGAAACTTGCAAAACATGAGAGACCCTAATTAATCAATTAGTATCGAAATAGGATTAAGAGAAATTTGCACTTTAGTTCTCTGTTTTAGTGTGCTTAATTATTTCGCAAACTGATTCATAGTTAGAAAGTGGGTTACGCACATTCTGAGCAAATGTAGCATGAACGTGTTTAATTTTTAGGAGTAATAATTTTGTTAGTGCCTTTTTTTTTTTAGATAGGTCAAAGAATACAAAGATCAGTTATCTTCTTAAGAGTAAGAAACAACTTTGAGTTGTATTGTAGCTGATTTCAAATTACAAAAAGAATGCCATGGATTTTTACCTAAATACTTTTTAAAGAAGTCCTATGCCATTTAAAACACAGTATCAGCAGTTTTTTGGGGTTACACTGGATGTGAACAGTAACTATGTTTTATAATTATTATTTTTTTCAGGAATAACTAAACTTCCACATGTTGTTTTTTACATTTTTAGAACCAAATGCAACCATAGCTATATTTATTTCGTGGACTTGCGGAATTCGAAACAATATATTTTGTTATAAAAATAAGAATTGATACAAAATTCAAACACCATTGTTTACGTCTTGGATTCGTAGTTTCAAAACATTAGGGGAGACTTTTCAAAAATAGAATGTTTATATTTGTATATTTACCTTTCAACGTTGGAGGTCCTCGCGTCTTCCCATGTTTACGAACGTTTTTATGCAGTTTTTATTCACAATTTACACACTTCTAATTCTTAAAAACATAACATGATATCCTCAGTATCCCACACACGCTACCACTACAAGAAATCGATAGAAAGACATCCAAGTTGAATAGCAATTGACTTTTCAAATCAGGATGTGAAAATGAAAACAATCGGTTAGAGTTTATACACAAACGAAGACAACATACGAGTTTTACGGCACAGTTCACTGAAACAGTTCCAGTCCAGACACATTTGAATTATTGTTTTAGAATTTATTTTTCGACGCGATCTATCCACAACACGACATGACGACGCAACGAAACGAAACGAAGTCAATAACCGTTTGACTTTTGGTTAGGAATGACATTGACTGACTTCGTAGGCTGACAAATTACCTATGGAACCTAAAGAGAAAAATAATATTACCCCGATTTGTATGTTTTACTATATTATTCTATTTATTAAGTTTTATAATAAACAAGGTAAGCTTGTTATTTTAGACATATAATTTAATAGAACACAAGTGCCTCCATAATTTAATGCAAGCTCATGCTCAAAAACATGGCGCGGCTTATATCGTAAAGTTAGTTCTAGTAATCCACGCTAGATGGCAAGTGATGTCGAAACTAGTATGTGGAAATTCATTGATGGAGTCTTTCTGTTCCGAGAAAAAAACTACGTTAAGAGCTGTTTAAAGCACATTATTTTATTTACGTAACCACAACACAATACATGGGTAATAAATACAAACATTTTAACTACAACAATTATATTTTAAATTCTACATTTCTCTAAAATATTTGGTAGAGTAGATTAGCTACGTATTAGTGATACATAAATAAAACCTTTGGTTCAAGCCTAACATTTGTTCCTTTAAAACTATCACAAGACAAAATAATTATCTACAAGAGGTATCATTTAGATTACAAGTGCAAAATTTGACTAGCTTATAATGAGATCAATGCATACTAAATAAGCGTAATGGTAGGTACCTAACTCGTTCCTACTCTATAACTAAAGCCATAAGTTTAGAACTCTTAGTATCCTTTTCAATGCCAGGAAACTTGAACCCCTTCTCAGCAAGGTCTTCGTAAGTTATTTCGTAAAGATCTTGGAAACCAGCTTTTTTTGCGACGGCTTGAGATGCGCCGGCTGTGAAGACAGTGGCTGTCACTTTGATGTTCAGAGCTTTGCAGAGTGGGATCCTGAAAAAAAACAATTAAGCTGTAGCGCCATCTAGTTGTATAAACTGCAAATTTCTGTAGAATAAGGTATACGGAATATAGTCTTTCCCATACATTTCATTTCATATAGATACGGGCAGCAACTTTTACTAAATGAGTTCGTTAGTAGTAGTAGTTGTTGGGGCAAATCTAATGGTGGGTACACACGTACGTACATGTGCGATGAGCATGTTTCATTCGAGCATGACTATCTACAAACATGCTCGATCCTGCGTCTACACGTAAAAGCTTGCTCGAAGAACATGTTCAGTGTGCGTTGAAACTCTTCGAGCAATGGACGATTCGTTGTTGTGTTTGGTGGGCATCGCCTGCTACATTTACTGTCAGGGAAAACTACGCGAAGAAGGCGTCGTCGTCGCTGGGTTAGGCCAATGTTGCAAAGAAGAGAACGTCACAGTCATGTTAATTTGATAAAAGAGTTAGAACCTGAAGAGTTTCGTAACTATTATAATTAAAAATAAAAATAAAAAATAAAACTATTATATTAAATTGTTCCACAAAATCCCGAGAAAATGAACGAAAGTCCGACATTTTAACAGCGCACTCGCACCCTCTTCACAAAAATATCAATCACGACTAACATGCTCGACCTCGCGGCTACATGTACAAACATGCTTGCATCGAACATCGAGCAAGAATTATGGACGTTTGAATCTTGTTCGAATCGAACATTTTGGTTGGCTTCGAGCATTTGTCTTGAGACTTGCATGGTACACACGTTCGTACTTGCTCGAGATCGAGCAAGTTTATCGAGCAAGTACGTACGTGTGTACCCACCATAATAATGTATCTTGAATAGTCTTGTGCTAATACCTACTGTCAGTTGTACCATCTAGGTACCTACTTAATTAAATGTACTTATGTATGTCCTAACTCGCAAACTTATATCAATATATAAGTACTTAAGTATCTACCTATGTTATGCAAGAAAAAATCATAAGTTGAATCATTTTAAAAGTTTATTGCATTCTAATTTATTCAAAAATGATTCCTATCAGTTTTATCTAACTTATGTCTCTGTTTGCAATCCACTTTCACTTTCTTCTCTTCTTCAACAACATTTCTAGTAATGTGACAAATAGGTTGTGCGTAGCCAAAATCCATTTCACAATAATAAAGATGCTTGTTTCTATCAGCTGGGTTTGGATAATACGCTGCATATAAAACTTCATCCACCTCATACAATCTCACATCTATGGTGTGTTGGAACAGTACACCACTTAGCAGCATTCTTTCTATTACTCTACAAGTCACATCACCCAATTTGTTACCCCATATATTGAAAAATCTCATAAAGAACGGCTTTTTGAGCGTGTTCAAAAGATCAAGCACTCCACGATCTGTCAACTTATTATTTGACATATCTAACGCGCGAATTTTTGAGTACGGCAGGCCAAAACTCAACGCTCTAGCTCCTGTGTCTTTTATTCCATTTCCTGCTAAGTTTAGGAGAATAAGCTGTGGGCCTTCAGATAGATATGTTCCTAATAATTCAGCGCCATAATCTCCTATTTTGTTGTACCCAAGATCTAAATACAGCAGTGTTTTGTTTCGTCTAAGCCCACGCGCAAAATACTCCATATCGTGTCCGATAAACTCGTTCTTCTGCAAATGTAACTCGATTATAGTCGAGTTCCTCTCAAGTAGGTATTCAATATGGTATGCTAACCATTTGGTTTCGTACGAATATCTGTCAAAGAGTGGTATAATTCGGCTAAAATCGAATACTTTAACCGTTTTATTCGCTCCGTAGTCGATTCGTAAAGCTGTTATAATCTGAGCAACACTTGTCAAAGTTTGCCCTGTTTCAGCAATATCACAGTACTCAACGCTGCTATTATTTATCAAAAATTTAGAAAAATGTTCTCCTCCTTTAGTTCCAAAGCTATTTCCGTTCAATCTCAGATACTTCAGCTTGATATACTTCGAGTATTTCGCCAAGTTCAATATTGACTCGTCAGTCAAACTGTTGTGCATGATATTCAGGTTGACCAAGCTCGACCTGCCCTTAATGAGTAGCTTTTTCAACAATTTGTAAAAGCCGACATCTGTTATTTCATTGTAGCTCAAATCTAGTTTCGTTATTCGCCGTGGTAGTTCACGAGTATACAAACAGATGGCTCTGATATCCGTATCTTGAATTCTTTTTGTAAACCTATCATACATGTCGTGTCCTCGAAGTGTGAGCCACCCAGTTCCATCAGAATTTCTTTCAGTAAACAAATTCAATCTTATTTTGTTCAACTCTGTGCTGCGCAAAGGCCGGGGTACACCTGTAATTTTCTTCAGAACGGCTTCTGTGTTGCAGATGCATTTCTTTTGCTTTCTTCTTGGGGATTTGTGAACCATTATTTGAAAATTTATTTGTTTACAAAATACAACGCGATCGAAAATCTATGACGAAAATGACAAGCGGTGACAGGTAGCGAATGAGGTCTACTTAGCATTTTTTTATAGAGTCTATTATGCTTCGGCTACATTAGCGGGTGAATATTCGTATCGTGTTGGCGCGACAAAAACATCGTGTTCGGATAAAGGCGATATACTAAGCGATGACACTATGTACCCGGCCACATACATCGCGTTAACACGAATATTCGCCGTAGCCCGCTAGTGTGGCCCCAGCATTATGGCGAATACGCAATTCAATGGAGTTTGGACCAACCAAGTACCAACAATAAGGGCCCCCGCAAACTGCAGACTTTTTATCGGCTGATAGTTTGGTCGGCTTCTTAATCAGTATGAAGATGTATGCAGATGCGCACATTACAGTGATTCAGTCTTCATAATGATTAAGAAGCCGACCAAACTATCGGCCGATAAAAAGTCTGCAGTCTGCGGGGACTCTAATAAAGAGTTCCCTTAGAGTTGTCACTTAGACAATGAGCGATTTTCCAAATAGCTTTTAAAAAAAATAGTTCAAAAAGAGTCGATAGATGGCACTAGACACATAGTGCATATCAAAATCCCTCTCTTTTTTATCTGTATAATCTATTGGCAGCTTTGTCGTGTAGCTGTCATTATCATCCTGTCATGTCCGTTTCGGTGTATTCAGCGTTTTGATAAATTTTGTTTGCTTTTCTTTTAGCATTCGTGTACCTTCTTGTGGATTTTACTTTTGACGACAACAGACTGTATACTGGTTTCTGATTTCTGCTACGATTGAAGACTTTTTGCTTTGTCAAACCGTTTAGAATTTTTCTCTAGGACAAAAATTTCACACCACAGATAAAATATAAAAACTTTTTGTTTTGACAATTGACAATGACATGCAAACTCGTTGAGCGCCATCTATCGTGTATTCTAAGAACACTCCCTGGAAAATCGCTCATTGAAATGTAAGGGCTTCTAATTTATTTCATTATAAATTCACTGAAAAAAAAATCATCATAATGAGTTATTAGGTTAAACATAAATACATAGTTTATTTATTTATTTATCATCGCAACGAAGATCCACGTAAATGACTAAGGTTGCCTTAGATTCCCGCCTTGGGATAAATGTTTGTACGATCTGCAAATATTTATTCTTCTAAGTTCTGGGTATTATAAATGTATACTTAATAAAAATATCTATCTCTGTAATGTATTGTATTAAGTATGTCAGTCTTCTAGTACCCATAACACAAGCTCTGCTTAGCTTGGGGCTAGATGATGTTGTGTGGATTGTCCAGCATTATTTATTAATATTCGCAATTCATAATCTTCAATTCAATTGATATGGATATCCAATATTCAATTTCAATTGAGAGTTTGAATGCCGTGCAATAATGCGATGGATATTTAGCGCGTTCCATCCTGCGGAAGAATTCTATTAGACCACAATGGAATCCCATTATTATGAGGAACAATTTATCGGGAAACTTGGGAATGCGAGATTGCGAATGAATGTTCTCGAATAAAATTCAGTTGCTTTTATACGAGCGAGTTTTCTTTACAAGATTATATATAAACTTGTGAAGATTTTTAAAACTGAGAGCGAATTGGAATTAGCGGTTTTGAAGTTATCATTTGCAACCAACTCTAAAGAATCTCTGAATTCAACTGTAAGTTTTTTTGTATGTAAGTATGAGAGTAAGCCGTCGAGGTACAAAGCAGGCTGGGAAAATGGCAAGAGAAATTGGAGAGAGTAGGCCTCAAGATCAGCCGCACGAAAACCGAACATCTTTTTTGCGATTTTAGTGGCTCCTCCAATTTCTTTCCAATTGCCTTAGACGGTGTAACCCTACCAGTCTGCTCCGATTTTAAGTACCTTGGCTCGCTCCTCCAAAATGAAGGCAATATTGACCGAGATGTAGGTAATAGAATGAATGCGGGATGGATGAAGTGGCGACAGGTCTCTGGGACAATATGCGACCCACGAATGCCCCTTAAGCTCAAGGGGAACATTTACAAGACGATCATCAGACCTGTCACCATGTATGGATCGGAATGTTGGGCAACAAAGAAGACGGATGAAAGAAGAGTGCATGCGACGGAGATGCGAATGTTAAGATGGATGTGTGGAGTGACGAAGCTAGATAGGATAAGGAACGAGTATATCAGAGGAAGTTTGAAAGTGGCGCCTGTTATTGAAAAAGTGAGGAGTGCAAGATTAGCGTGGTTTGGACATGTTATGAGGAGGGATGAAAATCATATTACGAAGTAGGAGTGAGTGGAAGAAAAAGACATGTTGTGCCGACCCCACTTAACGTGGGATAAGGGCAGGGGAATGATGATGATGTTTTTGTTTTGTTTGGTTTTTAATACTTAATAGGTGGTCCCATAAAAGTACATTTTATTAAGATCTGTAATTTTTGTATTTCGTATTATTGAATCGATGACGATGGAAGTAGGTAATTTTGTACAAAATATTATTCTAGCCTACATTGTCCCACTGCTGGGCAAAGGCCTCCCCCAAACATTTCCACTAAAAATAATAACTAAATACCTATATAATTTTCTAAATAGACCGGAATATTTCTAATCTGTCAGTAAATCGTCAGGCAGGGCTAAGATTCTTATATCAGACATCTTCGTGTCTACTTCACCTTCTTTATTAAACAATTGTAAGAAAAACGCTAGAATCCAGGTCTAGTTTCTTGCCAGTTCTTCTGTGGTCGCGACGAACTGGCGCCTAGAATCATCTAGTATGTAAGACGTTTCAAAGTCCTTTCAAAGTTTTCAATCCTTGTGATTTTATTTAATAAATAGATACAATTGAAGTTGACCTGGCTTCCAGCATGGCCTTCCCCACAGCTAGACCCCGCCATGCTGGGTCCACTACCAGCCCCAACGCAGTCAGGTATTCGTCCACTCCAAATGCAGAAAAAACGTCCACTCCTCTGGACACAAAGTCTACTGCGCCAAACAGCTTTGCCCATATCTTGTCTTCGGTCTAAAATAATGAAAATATATGTTACCAATTAATGGAATCCAATATATTACGAGGAACGTAAATGTTTGTATGGATGAATGTGTGGATGTATGTTTGTTACTCTTTCACGCAAAAACTACTGTACCTACCTCTACCATGACCATGAGTGGTCACAGAAAAATCGCCTGACTTTACTACAGTAGTTACGTAAATATTAGTATTAGGAATTTTAGTACCCAACTATCCGCTAGAGACGCTGTACAAATCTTCATACATTTTTTTTACTACAGACGCTAGCGATTATAGTAGGTATATACATATAGTATAGTAAAAACTCATGGTAGAGCTACTGAATAGATTTTGATGAAACTTTACAATAATGTAGTTAACACAATAGAATAACACAGGCACAGAACAAATATTTATGTTCATCACACATTTATGCTCTGGTGGAATCGAACCCACGACATGGTTGGCATGGATATTACCAACTGAGCTAAGCTTTTTTTAATTTCTCTGTCTTACATGGAAAGGCGCATCCTTATCTTCCTTGCTGGCTACAGTTAACACGTTGACTCCGACCACTTCATCATCTCCTGTCAAGCAGACGAGCGACAGACGATCCTGTAGTGTTGTGCTCCAAAGCTTCTTCAATTCCTCTACTGCTGAAGGGTGATTGTGGATCTCTGGAAGCAAAGTTATTTTACTCAACTAAATAATAGAATCGTGAATATTTGAAACAAAAAACTATTATCAAAATTTATTTGTATCGCATCTGTCAATACACTCATTATCTGCCTACTTTTGTTGTTTAAAAAGTTACTGTGGTAATGTATGTGTTGTAATGTTTGTGTCTTGAGTACTTTTTCTTGATTTGTCTTTGTCTATCTATGTGTCTGTCTCTCCCTCTGTGTCACCATTTGACACAGAATAATTTTGCATTCCATGCAGCAGACTGGTGACTAGCTAGGTCTGTAAACTCACCGATATACTTGCACGGCGGCTCATCCCGCATGAAATACTTAGCCAGCAACTCCAGAGCTGGTTGGAACATGTCCTCCGTGAGGTCCTGGATTCGAAGCTCGACCGGGACACCAGCTCTGACGACCGTGTACCGGCTCCAGACAGAAGGGAACGGAATGGATGTTGCTCGGTGGTATACCATCTAGCAAGATAAATTGCGACTGAACCACTGTATGCATATGTTCACTAGGAAATTTGTTATCTTGTTGCTAATTGACACGCAAGAAGAAGAACTAGGAATTTACAATAAAGAATCTAGCTCATTATATATGCATATTATCCTAATCTAGGAGTCGTATATAATGAAATCGGAAACAAAAATGACATTATTAGCATGGCCGTAGGTAAAGGCAATATAAAATCACGTTCATATTATTCTCAATCAAATGTGGCTATTTCGCAAAATATACTACTAATTAGATTAGATTAGCACATGTGCTAAGCTCACTGATCGTAGCTGGCTACAAACTTATTTAAAATTCCTAAAAAAAATTGATTAAGAAAAAATGTACTAAAATCAAATTATTACTTGAGCAAAGATTTTATGTCAATTTAGGTGGTGTATGTTTGTGTGAATGCCTTTTGTACAGCTTGACGTTTATTTTAATTATTTTTGTTATTTCAATCAATCTAAAAGTTATCAGCAAGATATTTTTCTTAGCGATAAAACTGCCCATTGTGCTTTGAATTATGTTTCCTGTATTTAATATCTTTCCTTGTGTGTTTATGTTTGATTTATACTTTCAACCAATTCTTTCAAAAACATTGTGTATAAATAAATAAATAGATCTATAGATCGTTTGCAACGGTCTGTAGATAGCCCAACAGTGTCTTGTGTATTTTATATATCCTATGTATATTTAGTAATAGTCGGAAATTGTGAATACAACAGTATTTTTTATTTCATAACGTAAAAAAAAATATATAAAGAGTCTAAATCTATCTAAAAAATGTCATAAAACTGTCTTCTAGACTTACCATGACCACTTTAACACTTAGCTATGTATACACACTGTCTGTTCGTCACTGGAGACTGAGTTGAAGTGACGTCGTCATTGGAAGAAGGGATGAGGAAGGATAGGGGTGCACCGAGAGCAATAGGGTGGGTTCGCATTCTTGCCTGAAGCGGCCAGTCTTGGCCAAGTTGTACGTATAAGTTTCTTGCCCGTTCTTCTAGGCTCTGGTCGCGTGGAACTGGCACCTAGAATCACCTAGCTAGTAGATATGTAAGACGATTCTAAATGATCCTTGTGATTTTATTGAATAAAGAAATATTTGACTTGACTTGACATGTATTTATATGTTTATGTATCAAACAGACAGCAGGCAAGAGATTACATTAAATAAAAATTGGATTTAAATTGAAAAATTTTTAGGAAATAAAAAACTAAAAACGCATTTTTAAATCACTAAAAGTCAGATATTAATTAAATGTATAAGGGACATCGATGTCTCATGTATCAAACATAAAAGAATCATCAAAATCGGTTCACAGTTGGCGGAGTTGTTGCGTAACAGAAATAAAAATGTAAATCTAAATAAAAATCTTTCGATTTGAGAACCTTGTAGTGTACAAATAAAATAAAAGAAATATGTATTCGATTGAAGAATAAGATTAGTTACCTAAAAGTAATTATGTAAGTATATAACAAAAATAATTAAGTAAGTACCTACCTTGAAAAATTTGGATCTTAGCCTTTATATCTAATTTAATACAGCAACGCTTTTATTGATTAGGCTTTTAAACCTCTCTAATGCAAAGTTGTTGTAAGAATCAAAGTCCTGACTGACTGACGGCTGACGTACGAGCCACAGCCCAAACCGCTGGTCCTAGAGACTTGAAATTTGGAAGGCGTGTTCCTGGAGTGACTGTGTGGCGTACTAAGGCAGGAATTTTGGAAATAACGCTCCGGAGCCCTAAAATAAGGCTTTGAAGTTTGTATGCAGAATCTTATCCCGTGAACCGATTGACTTGAAACTTGGTACGCATAATGCTGACGCGAAATTTTTATTTTTACTTTTATTTTTATTTTTACTTTTTTTTTAATTTTTTATTTTAATTTTTATTTTTACTTTTTTTTTAATTCTTTTATTTTTACTATCTGCATTTTTAGATTTTGCAAAATCATCCCCATTTCCCTAAAATTGAGTATGTAAAGTTTAAAATTTCGATCGTATACGATTTAGTATACGATTTAGTATACGATTTCGAGTATAGATGGCGCTGTCTCATTTTCTCTTATCCCTTGAACCGATTGACTTGAAACTTGATACGCATAATGTTGACGCGAAATAAAATGGATCTGCATTTTTAGATTTTGCAAAATCATCCCCATTTCCCTAAAATTGAGTAAGTAAAGTTTAAAATTTCGATCGTATACGATTTAGTATACGATTTCGAGTATAGATGGCGCTGTCACGCGTGGCGTAATCCTAGAACGCGCTATCGGTGCGTTTTGGCAATGTGTTATAGGTAAGTCGATCGGTACCTATTAGCAATATTTTCGTTGAATCGAGTTATTTTGATTAGTTATTTATAGTTGCGTACCTACCCAATTACCGCTAATGACGAATAGAATAAATATTTAAAAACTAAAAACAAAATGTTAAATAATCAAGGGGCGCTTATAGTCTTCTCATACAAAAACATAATTTACTTAGATGGTTTGTTTTTTTAATATAATAATATTTTATTAAATATGTATGTATATATATAATAAATAAATAAATATTTTTTATTTATGTACATATATATATTTACATAATAATATTTTAAAATTCCTCCATGGGAAAGGGGCAAGTGTTTTGTAACGTTATTAATCGATGAATTTTAATCAAATTATTAAAGATAAAGATAAAGATAAAGATAAAGATAAAGATAAAGATAAAGATAAAGATAAAGATAAAGATAAAGATAAAGATAAAGATAAAGATAAAGATAAAGATAAAGATAAAGATAAAGATAAAGATAAAGATAAAGATAAAGATAAAGATAAAGATAAAGATAAAGATAAAGATAAAGATAAAGATAAAGATAAAGATAAAGATAAAGATAAAGATAAAGATAAAGATAAAGATAAAGATAAAGATAAAGATAAAGATAAAGATAAAGATAAAGATAAAGATAAAGATAAAGATAAAGATAAAGATAAAGATAAAGATAAAGATAAAGATAAAGATAAAGATAAAGATAAAGATAAAGATAAAGATAAAGATAAAGATAAAGATAAAGATAAAGATAAAGATAAAGATAAAGATAAAGATAAAGATAAAGATAAAGATAAAGATAAAGATAAAGATAAAGATAAAGATAAAGATAAAGATAAAGATAAAGATAAAGATAAAGATAAAGATAAAGATAAAGATAAAGATAAAGATAAAGATAAAGATAAAGATCGGATATCGGAGCCGGCACCGATATGCTGGCGGTACCATCGGACGCCCTATCGGATAATGAGATAACGCTTTCAATCAAGTTTGAGAGTCAGAGCGTTTTCACATTATCCGATCCGATATCGGTGTCGGACGCTGATCCGATATTGGGGTAAGTAAGATGTATGAAATATGTACCTCCGATATCCGATATCGGGCCGGACATATTTGATAAATTTTACTTACCCCGATATCGGATCAGCGTCCGACACCGATATCGGATCGGATAATGTGAAAACGCTCTTAGGGCTCTTTCAATTTATGCGTTTCGTATCGGACCGCTGCAGTGCCGAAGCGGTGCGTTCGTCGTTCGGCGTAAGGACGGACGGTCGTATGTTTTCATACAAAATGCACGGTGCGGAAACAGTGCGGCGTCCGTACCGCGAGCGTTCGACAGCAGGACGGCAACGTCGTGTCGCAACCCCACGTGTTCAGTTCAGTGCGTTCATAGTGCGGTGACAAGAAGGAGGCAAATTTCTAAACGGTAATTTATAATGGATGATATAAATGTGGAGGAGTCATTTATTGATATAAATGTGGAGGATTTTATAAATGAAATTGAAATACTTACTATATCTATCTAATTCCAGTAATTCGAAGAAACATTCTCTAGGCATTCTTAAGTAGGTAATTAAAAAAAAACTGATTGGCTCTTCTTTTAACCTAAGGTAAAGAGTATGGAAATCACCACAATCATGGGTGCCGTGATTACACGACCAAGGAAAACACAGCCACGGAATGTACAGCCCGGAATCGGTGACCATTTTGGCATCCTATTCCGGGCTGTGCATTCCGTGGCTGTGTTTTCCATGGTTGTACATTCCCGACACGTGTTGGGAATTTGATGCCAAATGACGTCATACTCACTTACTCGAATTTTTCGCTAACTATGCCACTGTCAAAATATTATTTTTTAACTTATTTTTTTTCACGTGTGATGCGTCACAGTAGGTGCGAGGAGCGAAGCGACGAGCGTTAGTTTGATATAGACAACCGCGCCAGAACCTACATGCGTTTAACCATTTGCCAGACAACAATTATTGAATCGGATTGTTTTCTTTTCATATTATAATCTGTGCAGTTTATCTTTATTGTGAACCGATTGACTTGAAACTTGATACACATAATGTTGACACAAAATAAAATAGATCTGCATTTTTACATTTAGCAAAATCATCTGGGGATGATTTTGCTAAATGTAAAAATTTCTCTAGAAAAAATTCCCTGTAAAAATTTCCCTAAGTTTAAAATTTCGATCGTATACGATTTAGTATACGATTTCGAGTATAGATGGCGCTGTCATGCGTGGCGTAATCCTAGAACGCGCTATCGGTGCGTTTTGGCAATGTGTTATAGGTAAGTCGATCGGTATTAGCAATATTTTCGTTGAATCGAGTTATTTTGCTAAGTTATCTAGGGTTGCGTACCCAATTACCGCTAATGACGAATAAATATTTAAAAACAAAATGTTAAATAATCAAGGGGCGCTTATAGTCTCATACAAAGACATAATTTACTTAGATGGTTTGTTTTTTTAATATAATAATATTTTATAAAATATATAACTATTTTCATAATAATATTTTAAAATTCCTCCGTGGGAAAGGGGGCAAGTGTGTTGTAACGATAAAAATCGACGAATTTTAATCAAATTATTAAGAGGCGCTTTGTGACAATTTTACTCTAATGAATGCAATAAAATGAGGGAAGTTTTCTGTAACGTTATTTATAGACGAAAGTCAATGAAAATTGAGACGCACATTAATGACTTGATTTTACACCAAATATTGCAAAAAGGAAGTTTGTAGTAGCGTTTTTTATGAACGATTTCAATCAAGTTTGAGAGTCAGAGCGTTTTCACATTATCCGATCCGATATCGGTGTCGGACGCTGATCCGATATCCGGGTAACTAAAATGTATGAAAAATGTACCTGTCTTTCATATTGTCCGTCTCGATATCGGATATCGGAGCCGACACTGATATGCTGGCGGTACCATCGAACGCCCTATCGGATAATGACACGGCCACGGAATGTACAGCCCGGAATCGGTGACCATTTTGGCATCCAATTCCGGGCTGTGCATTCCGTGGCTGTGTATTACATGGTTGTACATTCCCGACACGTGTTGGGAATTTGATGCCAAATGACGTCATAGCATATGCTTCGTTTGCGCTTACTCGAATTTTTCGTTTAGCCGATCATGTACAAGTAGCTAACTATGCCACTGTCAAAATATTATTTTTAAACTGATTTTTTTTCATGTGTGATGCGTCACAGTAGGTGCGAGGAGCGAAGCGACGAGCGTTAGTTTGATATAGAAAACCGCGCCAGAACCTACATGCGTTGAACCATTTGCCAGATAACAATTATTGAATTGAATTGTTTTCTTTTCATATTATAATCTGTGCAGTCTATCTTTATCAAAATGGGATAGTAACATTTTAATCTTTGGTTTCATCTAAACGAAGCATAGGCTAGGCTTTCGACCAATCTTCTTCTTCTTATCGTGTCGATGCTACAACTGTATTTTGTTGTAGCATCGTATTGGAAAGATTAGCCAGACTAGACACTGCTTTACCGTGCCTAGCTGTTACCGGTGTGTGCCACGAGGAGGCTCTTTCCATGCACCCAATTCATTCCAATTGATTTCGACCAATCAGAGCAATAGACGCCAATTCCATGGTTGTATTTTCCACGGCTCTACATTCCGTGGTTGGACATTCCTAACACATGTCGAGAATGCGCAGCCCGGATTTCATGTACATTTTGGCTGAGAATTCCTGGTTGCGTATTCCTGGCTGTGCTTTCCGTGGTCGTACATTCCGGGTCGTGCTTTCCATGGTTGTACATTAACCGGACATAGTTATTATATTTTAGTCCGGCATAGATATCAAATACTAAAAACAGAACATGCTTAGAGGGTTCGCATAGGTACAAAAACATGTTTTTTTTCTTAATCGTTTACATAGGTATGGCACGGAACTTATAGCGGGCGAGTCCGAGTCGCACTTGGCCTGATTTATTTACTTACGGTAACGGTAATTTAGTGAGTTTTGATTACTTATGTTTTAGTAGTTTACGTTATTGGGTTTTTAGGGTTAGGGTTCGGTAACCAAAGGGTAAAACTAGATCGTATTACTGAGTGTTTAATTTCTGTCTATTTTAAATTCTCTAACTATCACGCATAATTAATATTCAAGGGGGCTTATATATAAACGTAAATTTTATTTATTCGATATTGATAAGGGCAACGGGCCATAGATACGGTACGAAAATCTTCGTGCGCACTTGCCCGGTTTTAAGAATAAGTACCAATGCTGAACCCGCCGCGACTTCGTCCGCGTGCCGTTTTAAGATATTTTGCGATAACCCATTACCATTACTATCTTCTTATGAAAGAAATTGACGGTAAAGTGCAGTCTAAGAAGGAAAACTTAGTACATATTGGTACTTATTCTTAAAACCGGGCAAGTGCGCACGAAGATTTTCGTACCGTATCTATGGCCCGTTGCCCTTATCAATATCGAATAAATAAAATTTACGTTTATATATAAGCCCCCTTGAATATTAATTATGCGTGATAGTTAGAGAATTTAAAATAGACAGAAATTAAACACTCAGTAATACGATCTAGTTTTACCCTTTGGTTACCGAACCCTAAAAACCCAATAACGTAAACTACTAAAACATAAGTAATCAAAACTCACTAAATTACCGTTACCGTAAGTAAATAAATCAGGCCAAGTGCGACTCGGACTCGCCCGCTATAAGTTCCGTGCCATACCTATGTAAACGATTAAGAAAAAAAACATGTTTTTGTACCTATGCGAACCCTCTAAGCATGTTCTGTTTTTAGTATTTGATATCTATGCCGGACTAAAATATAATAACTATGTCCGGTTAATGTACAACCATGGAAAGCACGACCCGGAATGTACGACCACGGAAAGCACAGCCAGGAATACGCAACCAGGAATTCTCAGCCAAAATGTACATGAAATCCGGGCTGCGCATTCTCGACATGTGTTAGGAATGTCCAACCACGGAATGTAGAGCCGTGGAAAATACAACCATGGAATTGGCGTCTATTGCTCTGATTGGTCGAAATCAATTGGAATGAATTGGGTGCATGGAAAGAGCCTCCTCGTGGCACACACCGGTAACAGCTAGGCACGGTAAAGCAGTGTCTAGTCTGGCTAATCTTTCCAATACGATGCTACAACAAAATACAGTTGTAGCATCGACACGATAAGAAGAAGAAGATTGGTCGAAAGCCTAGCCTATGCTTCGTTTAGATGAAACCAAAGATTAAAATGTTACTATCCCATTTTGATAAAGATAGACTGCACAGATTATAATATGAAAAGAAAACAATTCAATTCAATAATTGTTATCTGGCAAATGGTTCAACGCATGTAGGTTCTGGCGCGGTTTTCTATATCAAACTAACGCTCGTCGCTTCGCTCCTCGCACCTACTGTGACGCATCACACATGAAAAAAAATCAGTTTAAAAATAATATTTTGACAGTGGCATAGTTAGCTACTTGTACATGATCGGCTAAACGAAAAATTCGAGTAAGCGCAAACGAAGCATATGCTATGACGTCATTTGGCATCAAATTCCCAACACGTGTCGGGAATGTACAACCATGTAATACACAGCCACGGAATGCACAGCCCGGAATTGGATGCCAAAATGGTCACCGATTCCGGGCTGTACATTCCGTGGCCGTGTCATTATCCGATAGGGCGTTCGATGGTACCGCCAGCATATCAGTGTCGGCTCCGATATCCGATATCGAGACGGACAATATGAAAGACAGGTACATTTTTCATACATTTTAGTTACCCGGATATCGGATCAGCGTCCGACACCGATATCGGATCGGATAATGTGAAAACGCTCTGACTCTCAAACTTGATTGAAATCGTTCATAAAAAACGCTACTACAAACTTCCTTTTTGCAATATTTGGTGTAAAATCAAGTCATTAATGTGCGTCTCAATTTTCATTGACTTTCGTCTATAAATAACGTTACAGAAAACTTCCCTCATTTTATTGCATTCATTAGAGTAAAATTGTCACAAAGCGCCTCTTAATAATTTGATTAAAATTCGTCGATTTTTATCGTTACAACACACTTGCCCCCTTTCCCACGGAGGAATTTTAAAATATTATTATGAAAATAGTTATATATTTTATAAAATATTATTATATTAAAAAAACAAACCATCTAAGTAAATTATGTCTTTGTATGAGACTATAAGCGCCCCTTGATTATTTAACATTTTGTTTTTAAATATTTATTCGTCATTAGCGGTAATTGGGTACGCAACCCTAGATAACTTAGCAAAATAACTCGATTCAACGAAAATATTGCTAATACCGATCGACTTACCTATAACACATTGCCAAAACGCACCGATAGCGCGTTCTAGGATTACGCCACGCATGACAGCGCCATCTATACTCGAAATCGTATACTAAATCGTATACGATCGAAATTTTAAACTTAGGGAAATTTTTACAGGGAATTTTTTCTAGAGAAATTTTTACATTTAGCAAAATCATCCCCAGATGATTTTGCTAAATGTAAAAATGCAGATCTATTTTATTTTGTGTCAACATTATGTGTATCAAGTTTCAAGTCAATCGGTTCACAATAAAGATAAACTGCACAGATTATAATATGAAAAGAAAACAATCCGATTCAATAATTGTTGTCTGGCAAATGGTTAAACGCATGTAGGTTCTGGCGCGGTTGTCTATATCAAACTAACGCTCGTCGCTTCGCTCCTCGCACCTACTGTGACGCATCACACGTGAAAAAAAATAAGTTAAAAAATAATATTTTGACAGTGGCATAGTTAGCGAAAAATTCGAGTAAGTGAGTATGACGTCATTTGGCATCAAATTCCCAACACGTGTCGGGAATGTACAACCATGGAAAACACAGCCACGGAATGCACAGCCCGGAATAGGATGCCAAAATGGTCACCGATTCCGGGCTGTACATTCCGTGGCTGTGTTTTCCTTGGTCGTGTAATCACGGCACCCATGATTGTGGTGATTTCCATACTCTTTACCTTAGGTTAAAAGAAGACCCAATCAGTTTTTTTTTAATTACCTACTTAAGAATGCCTAGAGAATGTTTCTTCGAATTACTGGAATTAGATAGATATAGTAAGTATTTCAATTTCATTTATAAAATCCTCCACATTTATATCAATAAATGACTCCTCCACATTTATATCATCCATTATAAATTACCGTTTAGAAATTTGCCTCCTTCTTGTCACCGCACTATGAACGCACTGAACTGAACACGTGGGGTTGCGACACGACGTTGCCGTCCTGCTGTCGAACGCTCGCGGTACGGACGCCGCACTGTTTCCGCACCGTGCATTTTGTATGAAAACATACGACCGTCCGTCCTTACGCCGAACGACGAACGCACCGCTTCGGCACTGCAGCGGTCCGATACGAAACGCATAAATTGAAAGAGCCCTAAGAGCGTTTTCACATTATCCGATCCGATATCGGTGTCGGACGCTGATCCGATATCGGGGTAAGTAAAATTTATCAAATATGTCCGGCCCGATATCGGATATCGGAGGTACATATTTCATACATCTTACTTACCCCAATATCGGATCAGCGTCCGACACCGATATCGGATCGGATAATGTGAAAACGCTCTGACTCTCAAACTTGATTGAAAGCGTTATCTCATTATCCGATAGGGCGTCCGATGGTACCGCCAGCATATCGGTGCCGGCTCCGATATCCGATCTTTATCTTTATCTTTATCTTTATCTTTATCTTTATCTTTATCTTTATCTTTATCTTTATCTTTATCTTTATCTTTATCTTTATCTTTATCTTTATCTTTATCTTTATCTTTATCTTTATCTTTATCTTTATCTTTATCTTTATCTTTATCTTTATCTTTATCTTTATCTTTATCTTTATCTTTATCTTTATCTTTATCTTTATCTTTATCTTTATCTTTATCTTTATCTTTATCTTTATCTTTATCTTTATCTTTATCTTTATCTTTATCTTTATCTTTATCTTTATCTTTATCTTTATCTTTATCTTTATCTTTATCTTTATCTTTATCTTTATCTTTATCTTTATCTTTATCTTTATCTTTATCTTTATCTTTATCTTTATCTTTATCTTTATCTTTATCTTTATCTTTATCTTTATCTTTATCTTTATCTTTATCTTTATCTTTATCTTTATCTTTATCTTTATCTTTATCTTTATCTTTATCTTTATCTTTATCTTTATCTTTATCTTTATCTTTATCTTTATCTTTATCTTTATCTTTATCTTTATCTTTATCTTTATCTTTATCTTTATCTTTATCTTTATCTTTATCTTTATCTTTATCTTTATCTTTATCTTTATCTTTATCTTTATCTTTATCTTTATCTTTATCTTTATCTTTATCTTTATCTTTATCTTTATCTTTATCTTTATCTTTATCTTTATCTTTATCTTTATCTTTATCTTTATCTTTATCTTTATCTTTATCTTTATCTTTATCTTTATCTTTATCTTTATCTTTATCTTTATCTTTATCTTTATCTTTATCTTTATCTTTATCTTTATCTTTATCTTTATCTTTATCTTTATCTTTATCTTTATCTTTATCTTTATCTTTATCTTTATCTTTATCTTTATCTTTATCTTTATCTTTATCTTTATCTTTATCTTTATCTTTATCTTTATCTTTATCTTTATCTTTATCTTTAATAATTTGATTAAAATTCATCGATTAATAACGTTACAAAACACTTGCCCCTTTCCCATGGAGGAATTTTAAAATATTATTATGTAAATATATATATGTACATAAATAAAAAATATTTATTTATTTATTATATATATACATACATATTTAATAAAATATTATTATATTAAAAAAACAAACCATCTAAGTAAATTATGTTTTTGTATGAGAAGACTATAAGCGCCCCTTGATTATTTAACATTTTGTTTTTAGTTTTTAAATATTTATTCTATTCGTCATTAGCGGTAATTGGGTAGGTACGCAACTATAAATAACTAATCAAAATAACTCGATTCAACGAAAATATTGCTAATAGGTACCGATCGACTTACCTATAACACATTGCCAAAACGCACCGATAGCGCGTTCTAGGATTACGCCACGCGTGACAGCGCCATCTATACTCGAAATCGTATACTAAATCGTATACGATCGAAATTTTAAACTTTACTTACTCAATTTTAGGGAAATGGGGATGATTTTGCAAAATCTAAAAATGCAGATCCATTTTATTTCGCGTCAACATTATGCGTATCAAGTTTCAAGTCAATCGGTTCAAGGGATAAGAGAAAATGAGACAGCGCCATCTATACTCGAAATCGTATACTAAATCGTATACTAAATCGTATACGATCGAAATTTTAAACTTTACATACTCAATTTTAGGGAAATGGGGATGATTTTGCAAAATCTAAAAATGCAGATCCATTTTATTTCGCGTCAGCATTATGCGTACCAAGTTTCAAGTCAATCGGTTCACGGGATAAGATTCTGCATACAAACTTCAAAGCCTTATTTTAGGGCTCCGGAGCGTTATTTCCAAAATTCCTGCCTTAGTACGCCACACAGTCACTCCAGGAACACGCCTTCCAAATTTCAAGTCTCTAGGACCAGCGGTTTGGGCTGTGGCTCGTACGTCAGCCGTCAGTCAGTCAGGACTTTGATTCTTATTAATGAGATTTAATACAGCAACGCTTTTATTGATTAGGCTTTTAAACCTCTCTAATGCAAAGTTGTTGAAAAATCTGGAATCGAAATAGGTACCTACGTACTTGTTTATATTAACTACTAATCTACGTATCTAATATAAATTTTAATTTGGGTACGCTTCCGATTGGTACTGATTTGGATCAGTTGAGTTATCTGTAGATCGTTTGCAACGGTCTGTTATATATATATATATATATATATATATATATATATATATATATATATATATATATATATATATACACCAATATTTTATAACTACCAAAAAAAGTAAGTACGATAACATTGTGCTAGTGCAATAATAAATACTTTTGACAGTGCCATTATCATTAGTAGCCTCTGCTGCAGCTATCATGAATTTTTTTTTGGTAATTAAAAAATAGTGGTGTATAATTATATATATATAAATAGCTCAACTGTTTTTATGTATTTTATATAATATGCCAATGTACATTTTGTAAATACTAGGTAAATGTATTTATGAACAACACTTTTACTAGATATTTTGAGCTAAAAAAATTAAATAAACTATGTACTAATACCAAACCTTGGTCCTGGCCGCTTTGGCTACTCTGCGTGCGTAAACATTTTGCTCCCACTGTACCGCTTACCTTCCAGAATGCCATCAGCTAATCTTGTACCTACCGCTAAATGGTATTTAATTCCCTCCGTCGTATCTCCGTGAACAATTATTATATCAAAATGATGGACGTGGTACAATGCTGCATTGGACACGTTCTTTTTAAATTTACATTGAAATATTTATATCAATAGTAAGTATCTCAATGAAAATTATATAAAGATTTATTGCATACACTCACTGCCACACATACAGGAGGGCTCTTCTCTATAACCAGACTCTCATGAGACTTGCGTACCAGAAGAGCCCCACTGCACACATTCAACTCAAAACACACTTAAATTTTACATAACACTCATCACTTGTACTACGGAGGGTTTCTTCTCTATAACCAGACTCCTATGAGACTGGCGTACCAGAGGAACCCTCCATACATTCATACACAACACCACATACACACCCTCACACCCTCACACTCTCTTTTACACATTCACTCATCTAGACTTTTGTAACTTGAGTAGAGTTTTATTTTATTTACCGTACTCCACTGAATCTGTTTGGAATCGCATTAGCTTAAGAAGGCGGGCGTTGCGTTGGTAGCTGCGGCACAGTCTCACCACTACTGCAGTTATCATCGTTTTTCCCCATTTTTTGTACCTTTTATATCTGTTTTCCGAAAATAAACATTTTTATCTTTTTTGAAGTGAAAACTTCTTTAGCGGCGCTGGGTGGGTAAAAACTTTCAAACTCGCGTCAGGGTCACTTGACGTCGAAAAAGCGTAAGATCTTATTTAATTTTTATACATTGCTCGTAAAACAAGAGACGACAAAAGAACACACTTGCGGTCACGCGACGTATGACTCAAACAATTAAATAGTGTTGTGGCGACATCGTACAAGGCGAGTACAAGGCGCTGCCAACACGCGGTGCGGTGCGGAGCGCGGGGGCGGAGGACCGAGGAGCGGCACTCGCGCGCCGGCAGCCGACAGACGCTCTGAGCACCCTCGCACGGGAAACACGTATCGCTCGCCGCGCGCGCATAACCAGATAGACGCTATTATATCGTACGAATCGTTTCGCCTAACTTGTATTTAACTGTATCGCTTCCATCTTATTGAAGTGAAAACTCAGTCAGGGTCACGTGACTCGTGACGTTCATCGAACGTGACGTTCATCATTCGTTGTCTTCGTCGTTGTGTCAATGTCAATGACATGACACAATCACAATGACACAGACACATTCGCGCTTGCGCGAATGTGTCTGTGTCATTGTGATTGTCATTGTCATTGTCATTGTCGTTGTGTCGACATGACACAATCACACTGACACAGACACATTCGCGCAAGCGCGAATGTGTCTGTGTCATTGTGATTGTCATTGTCATTATGACGACTGTGGTTATATTTTTGAAGTGAAAACTTAAAAGTGAAAACACAACGTTAATATTGAAGTTTTCACTTCTGCCGGCACTCCCGGAGTGCTACCATTTTTTTTTTATTTTATGACCCGTGCCCACTTAGTTGGGCATAATTCGACTGTTTTTTCTCCGATTCACTTTGCAAAACGGACTACCACGTAAAAGCCTTATTTATGTGTCCACAAAATATTTCGAAATTTAAATTTATTAATGTAATAATCGTTTATGTAATAGGTATTATTAGCTAAAGTAGATATTATGTAATTATTGTTATTACGTAATGTAAACTTATGAACTAGATTAATTATTTTTGTATTTTGTGTACCTCTTTTTGATAACATACCTAATTGATATTCAAACATTTGTTTCATTACAACGAAACTCTCAAAATCCACACTAACATAAAAAAAATGATTCATTTTATTCACCCATTTACGGCAATAGTGGTCCAAGTGGATGTGGGAAATCTAATTTCGTAGTTCAATTTCTAATGCCTTGATCACACGTACCGAGTAAACCGGCGAGACAGTGACGTATTTAAGATGCACTGCGCGCTAACGCTGCAACGTTCAACAGTAAAACTGATGTCGACGCGCAATGTATCTCAAATACGTCACTGTCTCGCCAATTTTCTCGGTACGTGTGATCAAGGCATAATCCCCGACGCAAAAAACGACGGGGTGAGGGTGTGTGTCTGTGGCATCGTAGCTCCCGAATGGATGAACCAATTTCAATTTTATTTTTTTGTCTGAAAGGTCAAGTTTGTCTATAAAGTACAGTTTACTCGCGATGTTAGAGCTAGAGCAAAAAGGATCGCAAATTCGGACTTAATGAACCTCAAAACCATTTACCCTCGGCACCCTGAACCAAGGGCGGATCCAGCTTTGGCGCCAGGGGGACTCGCGATCAAGCTTTGGCGCCAGGGGGGTTTATATAGTCGTGGTCAAGTCAAGAACTTATAATTTAATTTTGATAATGTAATTCCCAAACGTTTGCCATCATACAAAGTTATTATATTAAATTAACTAAATATTTATTTAGTTAATTTAATTGATTAGGTCATGACCCCCATGACCCCCCCCTCGATCCGCCGTTTCCCTGAACCGCCACCGTCTGAGGAGTGCGCCAAACCCGGGGAATCCATACTACTTACAAGTTTTGCTTAGTTTGGCACTAGAGCGAGTTTTGTGAAGTCTCAGGTATTTTATTTTTAGCTAGAGTTAAATTACGTCATTCTTATTTTTTTAAATAATACCTAGGCATCGAACCAGCACTTCCATTAACCACTAAACATGAACCCACTGCGTGCAATGAACGGAACCAATAAAGTGTAAATCTTTGTTCTCAAAAGGTAAATGTACACAAAGACATTATACGCAACTTTGTTGAAAGGGGAACTTGGGGAAACACGGACACGAAGGCTTCCTTCGTCTCCGTGTTTCCCCAAGTTAAGCAAATAACTAAAATTAAACACAATTTCTATACTAAACTTTTAAAATGTACCTTAATAAATGAAATAAGTAAAAATTATATCGTGTAGTTTTCTCAGTATTTTGTGTTTATAATGACGAATGCCTTCTAAATGTGGTCTTATCGCAATTTATATAAGAGACACCGTTATTGCGAGTTTAATTTCAGTTATGTCAAATTATTAACACTCATGATCGCTGAAGTGCAAATTTTATCAGAGCTCAGTTAAAGCCTAGCTTCCCCGATTGTCTGCGTACTGCTTTTCGTACTTGGCAGCCAGCCATATTGGCAACCCTCCAAAGCACTCTCCAACCCCGACGTTAAACGCATAATACACAACAGTACACATTTGACAAGAAAAGTGAACACACGTTTAGTTTCTGTATAAAACAACGAATTTAAAATTAATTTGAAGTCGATAATTGATTTTCATTGAGGTTTTTTTTCCACGTGTGAGATCGAAGCGCGGGAAAGTTAGCGATTTTTTGTTTTTTAAAGATTTATTTGGAGACAAAGGACTGTACTCGTGGTCAGCGCGTGCTTGTGTTTTTGTTTTCATTTGAACTTGGACATAATATCGAAGGTAAGTCTAGATCCGTTATAAATAAATAAAGTGTAGGTAAGTATTCTTTTTTGGAAACTTTTCGAACATAATATTTTCTTATGCTTCTATCGGAAGTGCATAAACTTTTGAGAAATGAACAATGGATATATTTATTTTATGTTATGATATATGAAAATTGGTATTTGGTTTTTTTTATCAAATAATATTTTACTTCTTTCTTAAGGCCTTTACGTTATATGCGAATTTCATCATTCCATGCATTGCATTAATTTAAAATTAAATTTCATTCAGTTAACGTTAAATTATAAAAAAATATTGTATTATTTTATTCACAAAGAAAGTTACTAAACTGTTACAGTATACACAAGACTAACAAAATACAAATTTAAGGCTATCCGCAGATCAATTGCAAATTATCGATCGATTACATCAATTTATCGAAATCTTTATCGAAATATTAAAAATAAGTACATCAATATTGAAAATAAAGGAAATAACAATGTAAACACGGAGTCGTGGGTGTTTATAACCATGTGGCGCACTTGTGCTAATTATAGAAATGAGGTTTGTTGCCATTTGTACGCAAAACAAACCTGACCTCGAAAGTTCGCGCCGAAAACAGCACAAAGGAAATACCCATTTATTTTTATTTAATTCTTTGTTATTGCACAAAACTATACGATAAGACTTAATGCTAAAGCATTATCTACCAGCTAACCCAACGTTGTAACAGAAATGAGGTTGTAGTTCGACAAAAAATAAATAAATACAATACCTAAACTAAGTGAATGTATGTATTAATAAACTACAAATATTAAATAAATACCTTACAAATATTTATACAAATTGCATTGTTGTGAGTTAAAAAACAAAAAAGTTCGTATGTGTAGTTAAGTAAAGTAGACAGGTTTTCCCGACCGTTTCCATCAAACTTCACTGGAAATAAATGTTTAGCAATATATTTTCATGCCAATTAAAAAGCTTTAAATTTTAAAAATAAACCTGAGTGGTCAATGCTGAGGTTAAATGCCTAAATCAAGACGCCATTTTGTTTTAATAGCCACCATTTTGCAACATCTGGTCGTTTCCTTTTTTCAAAACAAATAAATTTAGGATCGTAATTTATTTATCTTTTGGCAGTGATTTGATGAGTAAACAAACAGTAAATCATATCTGATTAATTTATAATTGTCATCGGTGTAATTTGCGTTTGGTGTAATGGCCGGCCAAGGTCGTGTCCGTTCATTAAGTGTAACACACCAAAATTTCGTCATTCTACGTATCTGATTGGCAAGATTTAAGCAATGACGTTATATTCAATTTTATAGACGTCATAACTTTTTGAAAAAGTGATAAATAATTAGACCTAGTGGTCTAATTTAGTCAGTCTCCTCTTTGACTCTTGCAGTGGAATTAAAAAAGATATTTTGAAATCATGGCTCTCTCTGTTCGTAGCAGAGAGAGAGAGAGCATGTGCAAATGGAGTCCGCGATCTGCACTTAGTCAATGCGACTGCGCTGCGGGGACTCCATCTAAACGGTGTGTCACCTTCTCGTTTGTCCCTCGTGCCGCGTGCCCTACCACCTGTACAAGGCTTGACCTCATCAACGCCACAAACGAGGGAATAGAAGTGGCTAAGTTTTATTCGAACTTAGTTTGAAGTTGTTGTCGGTGTACCCATTGACACGCAAGAAAAAGTACAGTTTCGATTTTAACATTAGTTGGTTAAAAGAGAGAAAAAAATTAAAAAAAAACTAACAACCATAAAAGTAACACAAAAGATTAAACTAAATTTCATGTAAAAAAAGTGCGATAAAAAGTATTTTTACGTGTGTTAAAAAACTGACCTAAGAGAGGTAACAAAAACAAGACGGTTGCAAAAAAAGGTTATAAAAACTATTCTATTCTCATCTATTTTCAAACGCACTTATTCGAATCTAGACCAGGTGAAGGTTTGATTCAGATCTGTCTGCCAGAGCTCCAAGGCGGCGCCTTATAAGAGCACCCCAGATCACTAGAGGAAGTTGGCAGACACTTGACAGTTGATGCCTTGACAGTACGTTGACCAAGCAGCATCGACCTTTCTGTCAATCAGTTACAGGTTAGGATTTGGATGCCCTTATCAGAAAAATAAGTATTAGTTAATTATCCCGTATTTTGATTGAAAACCAGCCGATGTTGAACTTTAGGCGTAGGTATAATTCCCGACAGCACCTGACAGCTGTCGGGCCATTTGGTCTCAGCAATGCTTGAACATTTCCCGAAATAGCACCGATTGGGCTATTCAATGATGATTAAAGTGTCCCAACACAAAGCTTGTATGCTATGTGAAACTTTGAGATAAACAAGCTTGATTCTAGACTCGAACTAGTAAAAACTATAATAATAAAGAAATTAATATTCATGGACATTTCACACATCACACTCTAGTCTTAATAGAAAAGTAGAATCATATTGTAAAAAAAATAAAACAAATCGAATGTGCCGCCTTTAGAATTTCATTTATTATTCCATTAATTCCATTAATTCCATTAATTAAAATAAAATAATAATGTAAAGATAAATTTTTATCGTTGTTCGTTTCCATAAAAATAAATATCTCTGAATGGAATACCTACTAATCGATCAATATGACATCCAACAATCATCTGACTAAATTCTAACACGATATCATTCATAGCATAGAGACAATTTCATATCTGTTACTATCAGGTGAGTGAGGTCCCCCTTGCCAAGTATTTTCAAGATAGCAACAATACTGCCAATCTATGTGGATTGCATGATTTGCACCGGAAATGCTAGTGAAAGAGCTTGGACAGGAAATTTGAGCTAATAAAGTCATAACAAAATATTTGGCAATGATAATGTCTAGTTTTCAATGTGTAGGTTATTTAAAAGTCATACAAACTCTTTTTAAATGACAGGAGTGTGCCTGTCTTAACTCCCAAGCGTTGATCATGACAAATGAGCTGACAGCTGTCAAAAGTTCAAATACAGGACGTCGAGAGTTTTACTTCAAAAAAGTTCAACATTTGCCGGTTTTTTACCAAAACCAAACACAATGATAGATCATGTATTAACGATATTAATTCAAGTGGTATCTCACTACACCCTTTTCCCTCATGTGGTATCATTTAAGCCCTTCCTCCCCTCCTCGGCCGAGCCTCAAGTGATTAATAGAAAACCCGTTAGTCTGCTAGTTTCCACAAACAACGTTACTTGCAAATAAATTTAAATTAACCGATCTGAGGGCTTAGTCCGAGGTTGCATTTTAAAACTCCCTACTCTCGAGCCGAGAGTCGTCTCTCGGATATCCATACAAAAATATAAGGACATCCGAGAAACGACTGTCGGCTCGAGTTTTTAAATTAAAGTCCTCAGTAACAAAACCGAGTTGGATTTAAAATGCGCTGGAAAATGCCAAAACTTTTTATTTATTTTAATTGTAGCACTATTGGGTGGCATTGGGTAATAAAAATATTTACAGCTATCACGTTTTAAACGTTGTAAATGTATAAATGGCTACCGGAATTTAGTATTGATTCTATATTTTGTTTTCGCCAGCGGAACCGCCAACCGAATTCTATTTGAAATAAAAACGGTTTCGATATTGGAGTTATAGTCCAGTCAAAATAGACTAAAATTATGACTTCAGTTTGCATTAATTCCCAACAAGCTGGATTTTTGTGCAGGCCTTGAATACGTCATTACAAATGATATGTCAAAAGTCCCCATCGATCCCGCTTGTGCGTTGTTTTTTATTCGAGGTCAAAGGTTATAAATTTGCATTTTTTGCGTATATCTCTGAAATAACGAGAGCTATCGAAAAGTGGTTCAGGCAAAATTTGTACATCGTAAAATTGTCTACAAAAAATACCTCAACACTTTTCTTCTACAAAGCATCACTTTCGAGATATAGTGACTTTAGACCGCAAGAAAATCGTCGAAGATGCTGCGTTTTTTTCATTTCAGCCGTTTTATCTGTTTTATCTCTCTATTTTGACTGGACTATTAGAAGTAAGATTGAAACGTGCTTACTACATAATAAATAGATTAGCAAAATGGATATGTTTTCCTCTGTACTACGCATCTGGTATCAGTCAATTTAGTACTGACAAATAAATGCGTGTTACAAGTCCACGTGATATGCTAAAAGAGTTTTGAAGCGCAAAAAAGCTTGTTTGTAAACACAAAGCACGTGGTGCCCTCTATACTTGAAGATCGGAGTTAATGCTGCCATTGGCCTGTTTAACGAGCCAGTTCTTATAGAGCTGTTTTTCATTTGAATGTTGACTGTACGAGGGACCTATTGAAAGTGGTTATTGGACGTGATCCAAGTTTAACATTTCCGTAGACCGGGTTATACCGAAGGTGTAAATTTATTTTTAGATGTTCTGTCTATTTTGTTGATAAAAAACGAAAGTAGGTATGTTTATGTATAAAAAAATAATAATAATATTTTGACGCTAAAATTAAAAGAAATATAATACATTTTCTTCGAGAACCCAAGATGATCAGGCTACCATTTGCCAAAAATTACCAAATCGAATTCCTGAGGGCTTAGTCCGAGGTTGCATTTTAAAACTCCCTACTCTCTACATCCGAGAGTCGTCTCTCGGATGTCCTTATATTTTTGTATGGATATCCGAGAGACGACTCTCGGCTCGAGAGTAGGGAGTTTTGCAAATGCAACCTCGGACTAAGCCCTCTGGAGTCAAAATAATTTATAATATTTTTTATAATATAATTAATATTTAATTTTAATGTTATGAGGCTTGTACAGGTTGATGATGACAGTATTATACATAACTGCTTCGAACTTACCTAACTGAAATGCTGTCATCTTGGCAGATAATCAAGTTCATTAGCACACAGGTAGGAGTATTTCTCAGTATTAAAACAAAGAAACAAATAGTTATTCGCTTTCTGTTCATGATATCATTTTACTTGGCTTCTTACCCAATTTTCCTCAAATAAGAATAAAAACGTGCCTCACAAAATATTTCCCTAATTTTAACAGCTACAGCCAAATTATTTCATCATCATCATCATCAACCTATGTCAGTCCACTGCTGGACGTAGGTCTCTCTGCAGACGCGCCACTGAGCCCGGTCTTCGGCTCTTCTCATGTTGTGTTTGCCAGCTACACTCCTTGTATCGTCGCTCCATCTCGCCGGTTGCGTCCTACACAACACAATGCCTAAACGCGGTCTCCACTCCAGTATCCGTTTGCTCCAACGGTTGTCGGTTCTTCGGCAGACATGGCCACTGTCACTTCAGCTTGTAAAATAAAAATAAAATAGTTGTAAATTATTTATATACCTACTGTATTCATTTTCTATATCATAAAGTTTTTTATCTACCACATAAATATATCTATTTATTTTTATCTGCGTAAATTAACATGAAATGATTAATTATATTAATTGCGATTAGACTCGTGGACTCGAACAGACAAAATCGATCAGTATTGGCAAAAATTGTGTTTGTGCCAAAAAGGTAGTTAGGTAACTTACAACGCACTAGGTAATCTATATTCCTCGTGCAATCAATTTATTGCGAGGATCAAGGTCGCACGTTTATCTGCTTAAATTGTCGTCTTGTCACGCCCTCTAGTCCCAAACAAAGCCAAAATGTGTACCTAATTAATGACAAGAGCGTTAAATAGCCCAATTGGCGTCATTTTAGGAAAAGCTAACGCGTTCATCAGGCCATACGGCCCGACACCTGACAAAGATGCTCGTCTTCAGGAATTCAAGCGTTTTTGCATTAAAATGTGATCATTGCCTGCCTTTATCTTGCTTACAGAACTTTAGCATTTAATTAGCCGAGCGAGCGAAACGTGTGAGTTTCAAGAGTGGCCAATGCTTTGGTTCCTTTATCTGTCTGATCGCATATTTTAATACCTGAACCAAAATTGCTACACAAGTTACTTGATTTTTTTTGTCGGCTATAACTTTCCCCTAGATATCTCTAACTCTATCGCGAACCCCTATTTATATCTTTATGAGGGAAGTTTGGTTGCAGCTTTATTCATTGAGGGTTTTCAATCAAGTTTGAGAGGAACACTAATTTAACTTTACGCATGTGTTCTTCTCACAATACTTAGGTACGACCGGTTTCTGGAAACCCAAACCACGATTGATCAGAGTTTGACACATAGTAATTATTTGATTTTTTCGTTGATTATCGTTCGAGAAACCGGCCGTTATTAGGTACATTACCTATACTAATATTATAAAGAAGTAAAGTTTGTGTGTTTGTATATTTGTTAAATTGTAAGGGGTAATCTCGGGATCTACTGAACCGATTTAAAAATTCTTTCACCAATAGAAAGCCACATTATTGCTGAGTAACATAGGTCATAAAAAAACCGAAAAATAAGGCTACGTAAAGGGCTTTTACGTGGTAGTCTGTTTTGCAAAATTAATCGGAGAAAAAACGTTCGAATTATACCTACCCAAAGAAGTGGGCACGGGTCAGCTAGTTATCTATATAATGTAAGTGATGTAACATATTTTTTAGGTTATGTAACATTTTCCCAGGATGCCGACGGAGGTGATCTCTGAGAAGTCGCTGCAGCGTGAGCTGGCGGACTCCATCATCAGGATGGTGCCGCTGGACGAAATACGGATCCTCCTGGCTTGTGGAGCCAAGGTACTTGAACATCTACTATTTATGTACATTTTTAACCCAGGATTTCAATAGAAGTTTTTTTGTCTAATTGGGTGACGATTTTAACGCATGCCGTGGCATAATTGAATGCCCTATAATTGAAGAAACACGTAGCTAAGCCTACCTACTTTAATTTTTAATTCTCATGTGATTTCTTTGTTGGTTGTCCTAAATAAATAAATAAATAGAAGTGTAAGATTCTCGCTATAACGGGAAATTATTATTTTTTAGGGTTTTCTTTCTTATTGCGGCTGAACTGTTATATCTTTTACAAGTTTAAGCTATTTTGTGAACATAAACAATAATTTTCTGTGTAACCCTGTATCAATTTTTGAGATTGGGTCTGTATATTTGCTGGAAAGGTGCAGAAACTGTGCTTACAGAAACTGTTTTGTTTGAATTTCCCGCTAGAGCGAGAGGGTCTGATTAGAATGTGTTTTCTAATCAGACCCTGATGCGGTTTTCGTTTGCGAAAGTTTATGTGATCGAGATGGATTTTATGAAGCTCAGGCACTTCAAGGTCATGAAACTTTAAATCTTTATCGAGTGCTGGATGCAGGTCATGCAGGGCATATCCTTAGAGGACGTATTTCGCAATTCAATTGCATATTTATTAACAAGTGGGCCATTTGTTTAACATGTTTGTTTAAGGGCCCCCGCAAACTGCAGACTTTTTATCGGCCGATAGTTTGGTCGGCTTCCAGTATGAAAATGTATTGTATGCAGATGCGCACATTACAGTCTTCATACTGATTAAGAAGCCGACCAAACCTATCAGCCGATAAAAAGTCTGCAGTCTGCGGGGACTCTAAATGGGTGGAAAAATTGCATAGGTTACATAAACAAAACAAACAAATAGTCTTTCGATTATTTGTTTGGTTACTTGACTAGTAAGTAACTAAACAAGTAATCGATCGACAGTTTTTGCTTGACAGGCGCTAGAAACGTTAGTACCTACGAAGGGGATTGAGAATCTCCTTGTTCAAATCATAGAAAATAAGTAAATAAATAAAATAATGTAGTCCAGAGTAGGTATCTGCTGTACATAGTACTGTGACTTCTTCTAAGGCATGTAGTAGGTAGTAGGCATGTACCTACCTATGTGATACTATGAGCCGTGATGATATATCTAATAGTGATAGTAATTATGTATCTACCTCTAGTATATTTGTATCTGAAGCGAAGCGTGTGCTGTCTTTTTGATTTCCGTACCTATAGCTTTTTTATTCTATTTTTTAAATCATTAACATGTCTCTGACATGACTGTACCTACATTATTTGTATAATAAATAAGTTAAATTGACACCGCACTGGAACTTCAGTACTTACCTACTTAATTTAGTTTAATTGTAATTCTTTGTAAGAATTATCATTTAAAAAACGGTAGGAACCAGGCCGTAGGTTTCTTGCCCGTTCTTCTAGGCTCTGGTCGCGTGGAACTGGCACCTAGAATCACCTAGTATGTACGACGGTTCTAAATGATCCTTGTGATTTTACTGAATAAAGTAATTTTGACTTTGACTTTGACCGTCGTCTCCAGGTGAACGAGCCAGTGACGCAGGGTCTCCGCCCGCTGCACTACGCGGTGTGGCAGCGGCACCTGGAAGCTGCGCGGTTGCTGCTGGTACGTGGCTGCGACCCGGACGCACGAGACGATTGCGGGTACAGCGCGCTGCATCTCTCCGCAGAACATGGGTATGTATTAAAAAGTACTTACCTAAATAAATAATGCTGGACAATCCACACAACATCATCTAGCCCCAAGCTAAGCAGAGCTTGTGTTATGGATACTAGGAGACTGACATACTTAATACAATACATTAGAGAGATATTTTTTTATTATACCTACATATAAAATACCCAGAACACCAGAAATAAACATTTAAAAAAATACAGGAAAAAATAAAAAAAATAAGATTTACAGAATAAACGCATATTCCACGAATTGAGGCATGCTCAATTCAGGATATTTAGCCACTATTCCCTGCTCTCTGCTTTCGTCCACCAGTCTCGAAATTATCGAGGTCGTTCCGCCATCGCCTTCTCGGTCGGCCCCTAGCAGTGGGACGAGTTAGGTTAGGAAAAAAAAACAAAAAAGATAACTGTGTTCAAACCCGTGGTTGTTTCAAATAGGTACTATATAACATTGCAGATATACGGAACTGGTAAAGTTGCTGCTCGCGAGCGGTGCTGCGGTGGACTACCGGCCGGACACCGGCGAGGAATTCCCTCGCACCACTCTCTGCGACGAGCCGCTGAGACTGGCTATCAGGAACAAACATTATGTGAGTCTTTATAAGAACCTTACATTTAGCAAACGACCGAATTCTACTTCCTACTAATATTATTAATGTGAAAGTTTGCATGGATGGATAAATGTTTGTTACTTTTTCACGCAAATTCTCGTCACTGTTAGGTACTCAACTGGTCTCGAAGAACTGGCATCTAAAATCTTCTAGTCTAGTTAAGCTTAAACAATGATCGTTGTAATTTTACTTGTATAAATTAATACTCGTAGATATTTTACTCAACGCTTAATCCTATCCTATAGGTATGGTTCCAAACCAAGCAACAAACTAGATTGCTGGTAGATTTATTTTGTACGAACTTACTTACATTGTAACACATCATAACATAGTAACACTCAGACACAGAATAAACATTAGTTCATCACTCAAATATTACTTTGAACTTTATATCCAGGGTGTAGCAAAGCTTCTTCTGGAGCACGGAGCAGATCCAAACAAGCGTTACTTCTTCGGCGCGGAGATCAACCTGGTCTCCGACCCTGAATACCTGGAGTTGCTGCTGACCTTCGGAGCCAATCCGGACTGCCGCGACCGAGCGGGACTCACGCCGCTCATGAAGGCAGCCAGGCAGAGGAAGGTAACTCACAAATCCTTAAACTCGACTTACTAAACTTACTTAGGTACCTATGACGTTGAAATCGTTTCAATAAATAATGCTGGACAATCCACACAACATCATCTAGCCCCAAGCTAAGCAGAGCTTGTGTTATGGGTACAAGACTGACATACTTAATACAATATAATACATAGATAAATATTTTTTATTATACATATAATACCCAGAACACCCGGAATAAATATTTGCAGAACATACAAACATTTATCCCGAGGCGGGAATCGAACCCGCAACCTTCCGCGTCGCAGGCGGACCATCGCCCACCGCGCCACATCGGTCGTCCAAGTCGTAACAAAGTACAAGGTATACTAAGACACATTTGGTTCCAGGGTATAGAGGCAGTTCTACTTCTCATTCATCACGGAGCTGACATAAATGCTATGGCAGACTCCAGGAACGATTATAGGACCGTGATGCACTACGCTGTGCTCAGTGGTAAGTGTATGGACACCACACTGGACCTTCAGCATTTTAACTTTTAGTCTTTACAAAAAAAACAGGAACTAGCAGAGAGCCCTGCATAGAAAGCTGAGCCTAACCTTACATATAAAAGTACCCTGTATTTATTTCAGGAAATACTGATGTGGTAAATCTACTGATAAAACAAGGAGCTATGGTAAATTACAAGAGTCCAGAACTTAGCAAACCTAGTCCAATGGACCTCGCCATCTTGAAAGGAGATGTGCCAATGTTACAGATGTTACTATCAGCTGGTAAGCTATCCGCCATTTTGAATTTTTATAAATATAATAATTACAGAAAGTTGACATATCCCGTTCTACTCCCAAACCGAGTAAAGCTTGTACGGAAATTTGTGTAGGCACATTCAAAACATCAGATACGTCCCCAATAGATTTTCTGTGAGACAATGCATACGGAGGTAATTAGCTTGTTCCATAAAAAATAAATAGTAAGAGATCAGAAGATCCAAATTTGTTTTAACTATATGTACTTCTTTTCGCAGGAGCTCAAGTGAACACTTCAAGCTCCGTCATAGGATCGCCTCTGCAGGTCGCTTGTTCTGACAACATTACTAACAGGAAGGAAATGATTAAAGTAAATAAATTGTTTTAAATACTTATTAAATACTTTTAAATACTTAATAATTATCGTATTTACTGTAAAAATAACGAAATGCAGGAATTTCGTTTAGGTGGTTACTAAGTTATGTTATCAGCGCCCGTGGGGTGAAAATGTACTTATATGTATATGTGGGGCAACCAAGTGGTTGCCCCACGTTGGGCGCCATAGAGCCGAACTAATTGTACAAAGCTACTATGATGTACTTACTTACTTTATTTATTGTGTAACAAAATCTACAGCTCCTAAATGGAAATGAAATAAACTTAATTACAAAACGGATTTACATTATAAAAATAAAACATGCACTTAACTAAAACATCATTGGTTCATTTTACTTGACTGAAGTAGCGTGATGCATTCAGTTTATTTCACTTCACAACATTTTAAATCCTCTTTTTTTTTAATCTTTCGAATTATTTTAGATCCTTCTAGAAAGCGGAGCAAACCCCAATCTAAAGGTTTACAATGATGAAGATTCGACACAGCTTAGACCTGCTTTGGCGGAGTACCTCGCAAGCAACACGGAGCCCCGCGCTGATGTAGTGGCCTTATTGCTGAGATATGGAGCTAGGGTTTGTATTTAGATTAGTCTTTCCCGTTTGTATAAAGTTTGTTAGAAAACTGGCTGGTGTTTTTGAGGTTAAATTATAGCTAGCCAGCACCTGAACTTTTGTCAGCTGTCAGGGTATGTGGCCTGATTAAGGGGGTTTCCATTGGGCCAATTGAGTACCTAATTCAACACTACCTACTGTCATTGAAACATCTCAGATTTGGAAGAATTATAGCTTTAGAACATAGGATGCGATAACAAAATAACAATTATAAAATTTTGGACTATGTTCAATAGTTTTTGCCCATTGACATTTTGTTTTTTATTTTTCAGGTAATAATGAAGACACAGTTCCGCGACGGAGACGGCATTCTTAACCATCTTCAAAATGTGACGTCAGAGGAGCAAGAACACATCTTCTATCTTCTTTTAGAAGCAGCGGAGTCGTTTGACCTTTGCATGATAAAACGCAACAACGTTCTAAGTGCTACCCAAAAACAAACCTTAATAGAACGCGCTAAGACACCTATTCCTCTGATCGCGCAGGCGAGGATTTTCCTACGTAGACATTTGGGTCCAGCGCTGGTGAATGAGGTAGCAGACTTCGAAATTCCCAAAGTCCTGCATCATTATTTGCTTTTTGAATGCCGTTAATAGTTTTTCGTGTAGTTTAGGATTCTATTTTTGATAGAACATCAATCTGTTTCGAAAAATCGTGCGGAATTTTGACGTAGCGCCAGAAAAGTAGGTTATTGGTAGATAGTTATTTTGCCCTGGCCCCTGATACGAAACGCTGTAGTGTAAAACTAAACAAATATTGAAGGCTTAAGAAGATGTCTATGATGCTTATTCTAGATTATATTGTTTTATGTTTATTTTGGTAAGGTAGGAGTAGATACCCAAGCAGGGCTTATATTTAATCTGTTAAGTAACGTTTAGGTACCTATATCCTATACGTTTTTATATCTCATTGTATTATTGTGAGGTTATAAAAAGCGCTTCGTTCTTAACATTTATATTCTCGGTTAAACAAAAAAAATTGTCATATAGGTACCTATGTTTTGTAATAAGTAGGTAAAGTTTACAAGTCAACAATGCCTACGTAAAATATTGTTGCTTTTAATATGAAAGAAACAAGATGAAAACATGTATGTCATGAGAACATTTTCTTTGTATGCTAAGTCAAAAATGTAAGTGCGCTTTTGTTTTAGTTCAACCTTTTCAAATATGACTAGGAACAATTAATAATTTTGAAAATAAATATACTTACCTATATTTTAGAGTGATCTTGGTATAACGTTTGTATGAACTTAATAATAATAATAAGCGAAAAAAAAATCGAGTACATTTATCAAAATATTACATAATATAGATAAAAGTGATACTTTGTGATAAATTAATAATTTTACTGAAATCTACTAAGAGTTTATTAATCTCATTGTATTTTTGACTGTTACTATATAAGTTGTATAAAATAAAAGTGTTTTGATAAATATATTATCTAACTTTTTATTTCTTTTCTTATTTATTCCATTAAATTTATCTTGGCATATATTAAAGCAGTGTTTACATCAAGGAACTTATAGCCAATACTTATATTGGATATAAGTTCCTTGTAAACAAATTCTTCACAGATAAACCAATTGACATCTATTTTAATTTAATCTGTAATTAAAATAGATGTAGGTAATATATAGGTATTTAATATATAGGTAATACCTACTTTATTTAATTTTTTCTTAAATCTACACCAACCTAATATGTAGGTACCTACTTAAATTGCTCTGACATTATTATGTACACATTTATTTAAAATCTTAGCAAAAAGTTTTTTACAATATATTTATGTGCATGATTTCTAAAAAAAATGCATGTATTATAAAAAACTTAAAACTAGGTTTCCACCGGCAGCGGGGCAAGGCGCAAGCTACCGGTGGTTAGGGCTACACATTGAGGAACCTCCGGACAATGCGTGCCGTCGAGGATCACTGCCGCATGCATCTGCCCCTCGAGCCAACCGCGCTAGCGAGAGCCGAGCCAGATGTTGGTCGAGGCTCTTCGCTATCAGACCGTTCGCCGAAATGACTATCGGAACAATGATCGTAGAATCAATATCCCACATGGCGGTCACCTCGAAGGCCAAGTCAAGGTACTTGCTAAGCTTTTCCTTTTCGGCCTTTACGAGGTTTTCGTCATGTGGGATGGAGAGTACTAACCGTTAGCAAGATGCGAACAACCGTAACTAAGCAATATGCCTGAGTGACTCGCCGGGACTTTTTGAGTTCAATCAAAGAAATTTATATTCGAAAAGTTTAATCATCATTTAAGGTACGGTTAATTAAGTTCTTCTTCTTTAAATATGCAATCACCCACCCTTGCGCGCTCCGGCGACATGGGCGGGGCACCCGCGTCCTCCCCGCCGGCCGCGGCCTCGCGCGCGTTCGCGTCGCCGTGCGCCTTCGGTTGGGCCAGCTGTAACGACACCGACTATTTAATGCGACGCGCAGGTTCGCATCGATCTGAGTTCGTACAAGGATCCCGCTCGCTCACATCCAGTGCGTCCGCGTCCTGGTCGCTATCGTCCAAGAAGTCCAACGGCGTGGGCGCGCGGCCGGGCACGTGGACCGGAGCGGGGCCGGGGGCGGGGGCGGCCGCCGGCTCGCACCTCGGCCCCTGGATTTTGTCTCGGCATGCCGCGGACCTTGTCCCGCAGCTGCTTCTGCACGGACAGATCGCAGGACGAGCTACATCAGTTCCGCCCACCGGGAGCATGCTCTGCGACCGGTGGATACCTAACAGCAATAGGTGCGGGCGGTATATACCTTCTCGTTCGCAGATTCGACAGCGACCTTCGCGTGTCTCTGAAGTTCTCGCTTCTTGTTCTGAAACTTGCGTTTCAGACGGTCAGGGGGCGAGGGCGAGAGCACGGGCGGGTGTCGCGGCGGAGGCGGTGCGCCCTGCAGCGCTTCGTCCAGAGCACGCGCGCGGTCCTCGCAGCGCGCGCGCGCCGCCGCCTCGGCCGCCACGTCGCGCTTCAGGCGCTCCACCGTGTCCGCGCACTCCGCCAGCTCGCGCGCATGCGCCGCCTTCGCCGCCCTGTACGCACACACATACACGAGCATCAGCACCGAGCCCGCGCCTCGCGCCCCGCTCCCCGCTCCGCCCCGCTCGGCGCGCGCCGCGCGTTCGGACTGGAGCATCGCGAAGACGTCGTCCTTCGACGACGTGGCGCTCGCTGGGTCGCTCGCGGCCGCCGCCCGGCGCTCGTGGTCGGCGCGCGTCGGCTCCAGGCTCTGCAATGCGACATCACGGTCACGACGGTCATGGGCGACGCGCTACTTGCTCGGGGTCGGCGCGGCGCACGTCGCACCTGATGCAGATCGGCTTGCAGGGTGGCGAGGTCGTCGCGCAGGCCGTCGGCGAGCTTGCAGGCAGCGCGCGCGGCGATCGCGCCCACTGCGAAGAGAGTGAAGGGATGGGAATGGGTGTGTCGGGGATCGGGGGTCGGGCGGACGGGCGATGCACTCACGGCGGTCGGCGTCGGCGTCGGCTTGCAAGCGGGCGGCGTCCGCAGCGCGCGCGTGCTGCTCGTGCGCGGCGGCGAGGCGGCGCGCGGCGCACGCGTACGAGTCGGCGAGCGCGGCGCGGTCGGCGGCGGCGCGGCGCAGCGACTCGTTCAGAGGCAGCACGTACTCGGCGCGTAGGGTGCCGGTGCACTTCTGCATGGCGCACAACTCCGTGTCCTGCGCCGCCTGCCGATCGAGACGATGCTTTCGGAATAACGTTGCCATTTAAAACCTCCATATAAAACCGTGTTAGCTGCTTTAAATTCAAAGTACCTACTTTGAAACTCATCACACAATCGTTAAGAGATCGGTTACTTTTAGGAGACCGATGGTACTAGCTTGATCTTTTTAATGATTTCATTTAATAGATTATTTTGGAGCTCGCCAGGTTTTTCGCATGGCAGCATAGCCATTTCAGAGTTTCTCTAAAAAAGACGCGTCTAACTCTAACTACATATAATAGGTATAGCATTTGGAAGTCTGATGGAACTAGAATGAGTTTCGCTGGCTCTGTCTATGAGACTCACCCCGTGCTTGGTGATTTTCGGCATCTGTTTTTCACCGTCGCCGCTAGTTCTTTTCCTATTGGCTATCTTAGTTATATTGGAAGCCATTTTCGTACGAAGTTAATAATAATATAATTGATAATTTTAAAACAACTCGAAACAAAATAAGCTTGGCAATTAGTTTTAACACTAGCCGCCAATAACAATGTGTACCTAGTTCCCGCCAATAAAAATTTTCACAATTTTTTTTTTTCATCAGTTGTGATTGCGGCCAAGCGTTTGATTGTTAAGCATAAAAAAAATGAACAAATATTTATTTCTCCTATATAAAATTATACTTATTTTGCCTCAATCTGTGACGACGTTAACAAAAATTAAAATAAAATTCTATACTTACTTACTTTGGTTATTATAGCTGAAAACAGCAGATTGCGATAGTTTTCAAGGTATAAAAACTATAGCTAATTGCCACTCTCACTTGAACTACAAGGCCTTCGAATCTCCTTGAAATGGAAAATCACATTATGCTGGATTTAATGTTTTTCGATTTTTTATTTAGATTTTAAACCCCTTCGTATTACAGTACTTGAAATAAATTTTATTTTAAGTATCTTATCTGTAAAGTTCAATGGTAATATACCTATGCTTCGTTTATCCTTATCAAATTCTATGCAAATTAGACGAGCGGTCCAACAATAAATAAATAAATAATGCTGGACAATCTACACAACATCATCTAGGACTAGCCCCAAGCTAGAAGACTGACATAGGTACATAATACAATAACATTACATTACTTATACATAAATTACAAATATATATTACAATTATGCCTTACCTACATCAATTCTATGCAATGTAACAAAGTTTAAACACTAAACTTGTTGTTGTTGCTGAGACTTAACCTTAAATAGTCTAATGCTGAAATGAACTTACAAAAGATGTGTTCAATATTCTCTGCACTGCATCCCAAACCTACCAATGAGTTTTTCCCACACGAAACATAATTTTATTTTTATTTTATTTTATTTTTATTAGAAAACCAACAGCAATCACTATTAACACATTTAAAACTTAACTAAATCTTATTATATAGCCAATAAAAGGTTTTCCTAAATAGAGTAGGTATTTACTAATTTTGATTTGAAAACAGAAAATAATAATATAATAATAACAAAGAAACAAGTTCGAAAAAAAACTAACAACAAATCCCCAGTGATTTTATGTGAGGGTATGTAATTAGTAATTAGTAATAGTAGGGTAATTCTTCAAGTTTTTTGAGCATGTGACCAGCAAAACGCAGTTATGTAAGTTATTATAAGCCGATGGTCTTCCTCAAATAAACAAATAAAACAGGCTCAATAGAGTGCCTGGCTGTGCAAGGCAGAAGAAAGAGAAACCAAACAAAAGGACACAAACTAATTGAATGTTCTAACAACGCAATCAAATTGAACAATTAGTTTGAGATTGACTATAGTATATTCCTTTCCATCTAAGTCTGTACTACAGTATAATCAATACTCTTTGCAGTTTGCATGCTCAAATAAAGTAATTTGTATTTGCACAGTTGAAGATTGTAAGTGTGCCGACACTTACTATCTTTAACTACGTTCCGCAGGCAAGACTAAAAAACGGAGCGTTGTCTTCGGACCAGGATCAATAGCTGAGTTTTTGCCTTTTTAATCAGCAGACATATTACCTACTTAATATGTACCTATTTTTTGTACTTCTCTTCACTTCACTACCTATGTACATAAAGATACCTAAGTATATTTATTTGTAGACTATTAATTATATATTTTTGTTAATTTCCTACACTTATGTATTTGTATTTTCTTACTTAAGACTATAGATATTATTATATTAATTACTAAGAAACATAACATCTTGTTAAATTAAATTTAACATCATAACATTTATTTAAGTAAATTGTACTATAGCTACTAAAATTTACAACATTAAATTAGGTATATGAGATCATAATATTCACATAAATTATAATACACCTTCTGAGTCAGCCATTTCTTTAATCTAGTTTTAAATACATTTCCATCAAGTTGTTTTAAATCTGTGGGTAAATGGTTTTATGAAACATTGTGTTATTGATCTTATTAAATAAGAAACTAATTGCCAAGCATATTTTGTATCAAGTTTTCTTTAAAACTAACCGTCTAAACTACGTACGAAAATGGATTTATTTCTTTATTGCACTGTTATTAGAGGTGATAAAGTGATAATGCTTGTTGCCTAGCCATTTCTTTATAAAGTGGGCCACTTTATAGAGAAATGCCACAAATTTTCGGCCACTTTAAGTGGCCGAAACTTTCATATTGCCGCGTTTAGACATGGCGGACGCCATTTGATCTGACAGTGACATTCAAAGTAGATCCACAGCGACACAAAACATAATGGCATATAGATACAGTGTAGATATCCGGCGATGCCTATTAAGTCTTTTTCCACTCATTTATAGCGAGCGATGGATCTAGATGATAATACACGAAGAAGCCGGTTTTCCGGATTAAAACAAGGGATATATGCAATCAATTCTTAGATAAAATATATATTCCTTTCTATATATTCTAAGCAAAATAAGCCATAAGTTATAAGGATTATCTTATAGACATCTTATATTAATATGCAGTTATTTATAGTTTTCTAATAGGAATAATGTAATAAAACTAGATTCGTTCTCAAACCAATGAATATACATCTAGCTAAAAATACAACTAATGACATCTTTATTAACTTATATACAGGTACGTCCATCGAAAAATTACCAAGGGTTTTGCAGTGCACTGGACTAAATAGTATGCATGGTATGAAAATATTTTTTTGCTGGCCAGAGGACTAAAGCTCCACTGTAGTAACTTCTATTTTATTATAACCACCTAAGATATACCTAAAGCAGGGGGGCAGTGTTTTATTGCATCACAGAGCAAGTCTTTAGTGGACTTGTTAGATGAGGAAATACATTGTTACCGTAAGCAGTAATCAATGATAAATATGGGTGCATGGAAAGAGCCTCCTCGTGGCGCACACCGGTAACAGCTAGGCACGGTAAAGCAGTGTCTAGTCTGGCTAATCTTTCCAACACGATGCTACAACAAAATACAGTTGTAGCATCGACACGATAAGAAGAAGAATGATAAATAATAGTAGGCTGGCCAAAGGCTTATTTTATTATCATAGTTGAATAAAAACGAATGTTTGGATATGCACTTGTACATTAACTCTTACCATGCTATCGCGCCTTTATATTGCACGACAAATATATATATATACACGTGAGGATGAGATTATGAGTCGATATCTACTAATGTAATGTAACTGCTTCGCACACGATTTGACTGCCCTAAGCACCGATCGACCCTGGTCTCTACACTATCTGACGACGCCCAGATAGTGCCCGGATTCCAGCCATCATCAGGACAGTCTACGCGACTATCCTGGACTGTACAGCCTTCTCGGACAACCGGAACGAGCTTGGGAAGTCTAACCCAAGTGCTACGCCTCCATCCCCTTAAGCAACCAGTCCGCTACCGCTCATAGGGTCGATCTTTCTGTATCTCTGATCGGTCCCATTCGAGGGCTCAGAGATACACCCCCCTTCGGCCTTGCCTGGACCCATGGGCACTCGAGAGATCATTCCTATCCCGGCCAGCTAGCACCGGGACTCACTCTCGAGTCCGGAGCCCACAATCAAGCAAGCTATGCTTGAGTGGGTCTCTGAACGCATCCAGAGACCCCCTAGCCTCGCACTGTCTGCTCGGCTTTTTCCTCCCAGATCGACCGAACTGATCCATTACGACAATTATAAACTGGATATTAATAACGCGGACAATTGAGTTTATCGCGAAAGTATCTTCTCATAATCTCATTACCCTTTCAAGAATAGTAATGAATTATTAGCTAGCACTTACATGGTTATCCAAGACACTCACTCTCCTTCGTAGTTCCGAGTTCCTCTGGCTCAGCACTCCCGTCTCGCCTCTCCAAGAGCCAGAAGCAAAAAGCCGAGTCTCAGATCGCGCGCCGGTATTTATGTCCACCCTCTGTTTGAAAGTAGCACACAGATTATAGAATACTGACCATAAAATATACCGGTGCTGCCACCACGGAACTAAAATGTACTCAATACACTTACTGTTTAATCTGTCACTTCGTGCGCCACGACGGAACTAAAATGTACTCAATACACTTACTGTTTTATCTGTAACCTCGTGCGCAGCGCGACACTCCCAACAACAAAAAAGGTGTTACTTCAGCAGGGCAAATAGAAGAAGTGTCCATTCCAGAAATTTTTTTTTCCTCGCACGTATGGCGGCGCTTCTCTCGCCTCTTCCTCTAACGTCGGTAGTTCGTTGAGGCGAATTATCTGCTGTCTGAACAGGGCTGAAAACTACTGAATCCACATGTAGGTTATCTCCATTGGCGTTGTCACTATCACTTAGATTGTCTGCCTTGCCAATCATCTCCGAGTACTTGTTGTTTCTTGCTGAGGAGCAATTCAGTATCTGGTACCTGAATTGACTCTAAATCTGGATGTATTTCTTGAGCTATACATTCACTATACTCCTAGTTCCTTTATAACAGTCTATACGTGTTGGAGACTCTGTTCTGAACCATCTTCCCGTGGATATAGATGTCCAATAGACTGTATCAAAATAGTGTCATAATTCCATGCTGAATTGCGTGGTTGAATAGTTACCATTCAACCACTACATCAAAGTAGACCTAAAGTCTATAAACAAATCAAGACTCCCTTACAGGAGGAATCTTCCCACTCGCCAGCTCATCCAGGAAATGTTCAAGTTGTATCCCATTTGTGTAACCACTGGTTACGTTATAGTCATATAAACTGTTATTATTAGCAGTTGTTTCTTCTTCTTGTTTATCTTCTATCTCTATAAAGTCATTATGAGACTTAGCCAGCTCTGACCATTCATGAAGTTCAAACTCTCCTGGACAGGAGTCCAGGAGAACCTCCCGAAAAGAAAAAAAGGTTCTGTTCAAGCAATAATGACGGTTCGATAGCCACTGTGATTCATCCATTTGGAGAAATGTGGGCATAGTAACAGCCTATTTTACTAATTAGACAATACTAGAGAGGTGTTACCACCTCGACGTCTCGCAACAGGCACGAACTGCAGGTACGAACTGAAGGCTTGAGCTGCAGGCACGAACTGCAGAGATGGCTCCATCACGCGGTTGACTGAGGCACCTTTCATGAAGGGTGCCTGGAACAAACTGGGATTAACCAACAGGATGTTCCTCAAATGAAACAGAAAATACACAGTTAGGACTATTCCATTATCCTACCTAACCAAGATATACAGACAACCTGCATATCTTCTAACAACAGACAGAGGCACCGAGTTGCATGTCGCGCTCCGAAGTTAAGTCTAAATCAAAACCCATACGAACACATAGTTTCTTACAGACTTTCATCAAGAAAACGTGTCCAAAACTCATGTTCGAGTCTACTTTACGTGTTGATTTAGTTCACGTTTATGTGTGTATGCTCCGACGTTAAATGATTAAATCAAAACCCATACAAACACAAATTTATTCACGGGTTTTCATCAAGAAAGTGCCCAAAATCTATGTTTGAGTCTACTTTACGTTTTGATTCAGCATTCAACACACAAATCTCTCATGAGATTGAATCGTACTTTACACTCATTTTTACAAAATCTTACGGTTCACCCTTAAATCCTTACAGACACCTGAAGACAGAATGCGATTGTAGGCGCCTTGTTAGCATGTCATACCAGGTCTACCTGAAAACTTTATTACAAAAATGCCCAACAACACAATGAGAAGGGACTCGACCCAGTACATTAGAATCGTTTTCATAGTTCAAGTAGTTTTCAAGCTTATACGATGTAACATGATGTACTTACATTCGAATCGAACACATGACACACACAGTACAAGTGAATGACCAGTCTCCGCACCGAGCAACCATTGCTCAGTCGCAAAGACAGTAAAGCCAATTACCTACCATTGTGTACCTCTTTTTGCCACGTCCGATCTTCTTTTACATCTTACATCTCCAATGAAAACCTGTACAAAATTGTAATAACGATTAGTTTCATTTATTATTTTCATTAATTTCATCATACCGGAGTAGTTTAGTAGTCCGCTAGTAACAGAGCGTCAAAATAACAAGAACTGGCTCGTAAGTATTTGACTACACACAAACTATGTAGTTTGTTCAAATAAAAATAAAAATTCCGTTAACATAAGTATTCGACAAAACCACTGTCGGATCTATTTACGATTGTTGACACAAAGAAGTCGGTAAAATCTTCGACAACTCTCGCTTAGTCTAACCTACAAAACATTAAAAATCTCGTCAACATTTCAAATATTTTACATGTACATACATAAATACTTTTTGAAAAACAATCGTCAAACTCAACTACATTTGACACGAAAGAACTTTCTTCCACATTTCGAAACGGGAACGGCAAAACTCATCACACCTTTTATTTATTTATTTTATTTATTTTATTTAGGTTCACCAACAGTTTATACACAACACATCCAAAAAACTTAAACATAAAGGTTCTTATTCTATGTGTACAAACCCATTACAGGTAAACACCACATGACTTTTAGTTGTACCTACAACTGTTCGATCATAAAACTTTATGAAAATACTAGCAGAGTAGGAGTGTCTCACTGCAATGCACGACTGCTTCACTGCAAGCACTACACACTACTAAACGACGTTGAAGTTAAAAACAAAACTTTAGTAAACCGTAAAAACTCGAATACAAAGAGAGTTGGAACATCGTGATGTCACCTTTTCTTACAACAAAAATCGGACATAAAGAAAACAACTTTGAATTGTTTTAAGTGAATCCTCACAAACATCTTTAACTTCAAAACAAACAGTAGACTTGACGATTGACTGATGTGACTTGATAATTATTTCAATAAGACGATGCCATGTGCATCAGTACATTGTCATAGAACTCCTATGTATGACAGATACATAAAATCAAATTACTAACAGCGGGCAAATCATTAAACCATTCTTTCTCCTTTCAACTTATAAAACTCGAAACTCGTGTAGTAGAAAATTAAATTAACGCTTTAGTCTCTCATATCTCATGGAAAAAACATTATTCGACCAGCTTACTATGAGACCTTAACAGGTACACTTACACATTCAAAGTAAACAATTTCCACGATTGCCACGATTACGTTCGTCTTATACAGACAAAAACATCAAAATCCAAACCAAAACAAAAACATTTGGTTTCAATGTCAATTAGTTGTGAAGTCGCTCTTATCTGCAACCTGGTATTGTAAACCCAAGTAAAACGTCACACACGTTTACTACAGCTTTGTCTAAAATAAAAACGCTAACGCCAACACATTAACAATAGATCAAAGCTACTTCAGACTCTTCACACACAACTTCAGACTCGTAACCAACACTGGCTAACATGAAATATTTTTTTACGAACGTACTAGTATTGCCTCCATTGTATAAAAATCAAAGATGAAAGAAGAAAACCAGGTATGAAAGTACTGTAAATATGTTCAACCAGACTACTAACGGACTACTAACGCATCGTTCAGCATTTCATAGTAGATTAAGACCTCGCTACATTCTATGGACGAATGATCAAACTTCAGACTTTACACAAATTTACACTTTTCTCAAACTATTTTGTATAACTTCAACTGTGCACAAACAAGTGTACAACTCGTCAACACAATATGAATTTTTGCAAAGTACCAACAAAAACTAAAACGAAAATTACAAGTCTAGATTTCTAAGAGATATGATTGGGTTGACCAGTACCACAACACGCTGTTGATCCTACCGTTATCTAGAAGTTATTTATTGCTCACTGTTTGCATTAAATTGTAGTTTATTTTTAATTTGTATCACTCTGTATTAGTATTTATAAATAGGTAGGTACTAGTTTGGTCCCGTTCGAATAGATACGACTTAATTGTACCTACGTAACTTGTATCATAACGTATAAATCCAAACCAATGCTGAACTGATTTAAGAGTAAAGATTCGCTCAAATTATAAAATAAAGTCAACTTTAACTAGGTAGTAAGTAAAGGTCCTAAAGGAAACGATTACTCAAACAATGTAAGAGCTCAAATCAAAAGAAAAGTATCTATCTGCATGTAAGTAGTTAGGTACATGATCATAGGTACTTAGTAATAGCTTATGTAATTCGTAGCAGCTTATGTAATTCGTGGTGGTTTATGTAATTCGTGGTTAAACATATAGGTAGCTAGTTCCTTAGTAAAATTAATTAATGTAAAATTGAAGGCTAGTAAACACTTTATGTAACTGAAATAATATTGCTTCTATTAACTTGAATGCGTTAATTAATTAAAATCTCAAAACCTAGCAGGTATATAATTCTTCGTACCAGTAAATTCGTTATGTAACTGAAATAATATTGCTTCCAGTAACTTCTAAGTTATGTTAATTTATTTAAATAAATCGTCGACGACCTATCACCGTAGAAAAATAAAGGAACGTCTATGTTATAAACACACAACTGTATGTATGTACCAGCTAGTCTACCTTATGTATCCGGATCTAGAATTTCTGATCAAAAAACAAACGGATATCTGGACTAAACCAACTAACAATTATCCGGGTACGACGAATATCCGGATTGCAAACCTCATTGACACTTAAACACTTTTTGACGGAAGACAAATATTTCAACACTTACAAAAAACTGTAACTATAGGCATGAGACAGATATATCAAAACGAAACTGAAATCCGCTTGCAGAAATCGTATCGCATCGATATTCCAATATGAGAAAACAGTTTTTAGAAAACGCACGATGATAACGCAAACTGCAAACAATCAAAATCTAAAGTTCTAGTTTTCTATAGTTTTGACACGCATTCGTGATTTTAGTTTTGCACCGAAAACCAAAAACCGAAAGAATTCTATTTTGCGTTTGTCGTAATAAATACGCTCCGATATTCGCTACCGAAATCGATTTTTTAAAAAACGGTTTTTGAAATCGATTTCAAAATCCGAAATCGGTCTTGTATCGGTTTGTGAAAAAATCCAAAAATGCCCATGCCTAGTAACTAACGGTCTCACTCGATGTTTTAGTTACCTAGGTATCAACAACCTCGCAAAACTTGATAAGAACATTTCTTGCTAACGAAATATTTACTAGACTCAGAATAACTAATCTCGTCCACTGTCTACCCTACCGGATAGATTTGAAGTATGCTCTAAACAGATAAAACGATTACTTCGCCATCAAATCTATTTACGACATTTTTCTACAAGAATATTGCAAGTTTCACTATTTCCAAAATACCCTCATCAAAAAGAATGAGCGATTCGACGCAATCTTATCGCTGCAACAATCTTATCTCTTAACGAAAATGACGTCACTTGTTTTCGACAGAAAGGTGTTCTTTCGATGTTATCGCAAGCAAAACACTTAGCTACATGTACTAATTAGTACTAACTAACGACACCTAAATTTGTTTCATTGCACAATTGCTAGAAATGAACAAAAGAACTACACTTAGATTAGCCTTTAGGACAAAACTTTATTCTACCTAACGGAATAACGGGTAGTTTTCTATCGGACAAAATAATCTAAAAAGATCTCATAGAAACGACTTGAAGCGATAGTCGTTATTTCTTTTTGTATTTTACTAACAAAAACTCAACAAATCAATTATGCTGTAAATGACAGCGGCAAATATCACATCAGGGGCTCATACTAATGAGTTATTTTTATCACGCTGAACTACACCAATAGTTTCCCAAACTCACCAAAGGCGCAAAATAAAACACCTAGCGCAATCTACATTATGTGGTATAGCTATCAACGCATATTTTACTGAAAGTTTACGAAATCGATTATGTTACTACTGTGTAACATGTGCTTAACTCGTTTTGAACAAGTGTGGGTAAACTAAACTCGTAAAGTCAACTACAAGCATCGCCCTTCAAGAAACGAACTGTCCGGGACCAGTATCTGCTTGTCTTAGACCAGCATTTGCTTAAGGCGTTCGTTTACCTACTACCCACATTAAAAATCGATATCTTGCAAACTAGAATCGATGTACAAAATCAAAGTAAATGGTTGAATCTGACCTTGCATAACGCGCTCATCACTACAATGGGGCGTTCAGTGGTGGTTGTCCAAACAGTAAGCACACTCAAGGGGGCCCACACACGTACTCGCGTAGTCGACGCTGCGGGGGGTAGTCGCGCACTCTGCAACTGGGACTGCCAGGGCATTGCTAGAACCCGTGCTGGCGAGACTGCGGCGCAGACGTGACAAACGAGCTGGTAGCACACTCATCTGTCGTCATCGGCACCAAGGTCGCAGCACTAGCACTCTAAATACACCATTCTCTGAAAACTTACAAAAATCATTAGCATTTTTGTTTAAATCAGGCTTAGTTCTACCTCACTAGGAAAGTACGAACGTTGCCATGATTAAATCACACAAATAGCGAAAGATCACAATCTGACGGTACAATTAAATAATGAAAACTGATCTTTGCTTTAGGCCAGAGCTAGGCTGGAACGATTGAATTCAATCCAACTTCTGAGTTAAGCGGTTTCTATCAATTAACCTTAAAAAAAAGATAACAGTCACAAATTGATTATCTCAATAGGTAATTAATTATAACAAAAACCATAAATGTCAGGATAAACAACTCTAAACCCGGAACGTTCCGTCTAATAATTTTTAAAAAGAGTGCGCGCACGTATGTCAATGGATTGAGATACTCAAATAACATATGCAAAAAAGGCATATATCAATATCTCGTTATTTTAGTTTAAAATATAAACTAATAAATTACGAAATTAATAAAACACGTAAATAACGTTCACGATTACGTAAAAAATAAATAAGTAGGATATAGGTAATAAAACAACACATATTTTTCCAAAGGATGTTATTTTGTTTTTATCATGTTGGGGAAAATTCAAGGACAATCAAATAAAACCATAAACACATATTTTTCTTAAATATATTTTTTTTTTTTTCTCTGGATATAATTCAGTAAATGAAAAATCCAATTCAACCACCAAACGGTTGGTTCATGTCAGCCACGGACTAACAAGAACAACACGAAAAAACTTTCTGTTGTTCAACCTCCAAGGATTTCACATCCCTGCATCTCCACCATTTTTATCGCGCCTTTATATTGCACGACAAATATATATATATACACGTGAGGATGAGATTATGAGTCGATATCTACTAATGTAATGTAACTGCTTCGCACACGATTTGACTGCCCTAAGCACCGATCGACCCTGGTCTCTACACTATCTGACGACGCCCAGATAGTGCCCGGATTCCAGCCATCATCAGGACAGTCTACGCGACTATCCTGGACTGTACAGCCTTCTCGGACAACCGGAACGAGCTTGGGAAGTCTAACCCAAGTGCTACGCCTCCATCCCCTTAAGCAACCAGTCCGCTACCGCTCATAGGGTCGATCTTTCTGTATCTCTGATCGGTCCCATTCGAGGGCTCAGAGATACACCCCCCTTCGGCCTTGCCTGGACCCATGGGCACTCGAGAGATCATTCCTATCCCGGCCAGCTAGCACCGGGACTCACTCTCGAGTCCGGAGCCCACAATCAAGCAAGCTATGCTTGAGTGGGTCTCTGAACGCATCCAGAGACCCCCTAGCCTCGCACTGTCTGCTCGGCTTTTTCCTCCCAGATCGACCGAACTGATCCATTACGACAATTATAAACTGGATATTAATAACGCGGACAATTGAGTTTATCGCGAAAGTATCTTCTCATAATCTCATTACCCTTTCAAGAATAGTAATGAATTATTAGCTAGCACTTACATGGTTATCCAAGACACTCACTCTCCTTCGTAGTTCCGAGTTCCTCTGGCTCAGCACTCCCGTCTCGCCTCTCCAAGAGCCAGAAGCAAAAAGCCGAGTCTCAGATCGCGCGCCGGTATTTATGTCCACCCTCTGTTTGAAAGTAGCACACAGATTATAGAATACTGACCATAAAATATACCGGTGCTGCCACCACGGAACTAAAATGTACTCAATACACTTACTGTTTAATCTGTCACTTCGTGCGCCACGACGGAACTAAAATGTACTCAATACACTTACTGTTTTATCTGTAACCTCGTGCGCAGCGCGACACATGCCATCATTCTAAACCAATTATAGTCTGTTCATATTTGAAAAAAAGAGCACTTTGTTGGTGAAAAGAGCAAGTGTGTGGTCGTGAACGTTACAATAAGACATGTAAGATATATTAGAATAGCCGTCTGTTATGAGCTTAATAAATAATAATAATTCTTCGATTCGTTCGGTACTGTTCTGTGAACTTCTGTGCGTTCAAATCGCTTCGCTTTGGTCGCCGACGCTACTTGTGTCGTTCGTGTTATCAATTTTTACGATACGATGGGCGCTGTTATTTGTTTCACTTTAGTCCTTTGCCTTTCTACTCAAGGTGAGTTACATACTTTTCTATAAAATGAAGACCTCATGGCGTCCGAAGTTGGATCGCTTCGAAATTCAAACTTTCATTTACTGATTCGAATTTCAGACAAACGACACGCCCTAGCCGAAATGATTCTTTTGTTATTCATAAAACTTGTATTTTGACGCAAGAACATCAAAATACAAGTTAACGATTACATAAATAATGCTATAATTTATTTTATAACTAGCATTAGTGTGTATCAAACATTCCCGAACGGTATTTCGCGGTATAAAAAAACTAAAAAGCACGTTGTGAAAGAGTTTCGTAAGTCTACCATTGTACCAACGCAATGTAATTGTTTCTGTAGCTAGCATCTAGCATAAAATGTATTGTACATATTTGAATGGCGTGTAAGCCAGTGCGGATTACATGGCATCTTGATTATTCAGTAAAATCACTAATATCATATAATTAGAATGTTATTGTTATGGAGACAACAGATAGGTACTAATGTACCATACAAGTCAGTTGAGTTGGATATGCTTTGAAGTAATGCAATGGATAATTCAATATCAGAACTAAAAATAAAACAAATGTATAGTGTCTTGCCCATTTAAAGCTCTCACAAGGAACACTTATTCCTTTGTTTTAAAAGTTTTTTAAATAATGAAATAATAAGATGAAGTGCCAGTGACAGGAATTAGTGTATAGTGCATAAACATCTAACCGAAGATTTAGCTCCCAAAAAGTGTCATAACTCAAAAACTATACCCTTATTAGAAAAACTGGTTTCAGGGAAAACTTCATGTTGTCTACCCTTTCTTGTCCCCCTCCTGGCTCAGGTACCGGATATCTATAGTTTAACCAATGTATGAAACCTCTGTGTAACTCTATGGTTTTCTTTTAGTTCTGTCACAGAGAACACCGACCATATCGCACATAACACAGGAACAGATAAGAGACATCGGAGGCCAGGTGGATCTACAATGCTCTGTACATTACTCACAAGACTTTCCTGTTATTTGGGTAAGATAAATTGAAACTGTTAATGAAAGAAAGAAAGAAATATTTATTTACACCATGACTTACATACATATATATGACATAAAACATTTAAAAACAAGTGTTAAAACTCAGCATAAGCTATAGAAACCATTGGTTCCTATAGCGCTGGTATTCAGTGGGGCCGAAATTGCTTCTGCATACATAATGATGATTATGATAAATCAAACCTAGCCTATCAAGCGTAATACCAACTCTCAGTGTTCACACACAGCTAATCTAATGTAAATCTGATAACTGTGGTTTAGTGTCACTGAAGCTAAACTTTGTAAAGTATTTTATAAAAGTATCTTTACTTTATTAGCATATTTACTTTGGAATAGTATAGTATATTTTACAATTTGTACTTAACATGAATAAAAACCAAGATAAAATAAACTACAATAATACTTCAATAGCAATCAAATTAAGCAAACAGTTAAATTAGTAAGTTAAGTCACGCTAATTATTTCATGTTGTAAATATTGTAATAGTTAATCATTAATTAAGTAGCATTTAGGATGTGTGAAATAAATATATTCATAGATATGTCACACATCACACTCTAGTCTAGTCCCAAACTAAGCCAAGCTTGTACAGTGGGAACTGAAGGGGTATCCTGACAACTGAAATGTTTTTGAACTGTTATTTGATCAAATTGCAGTTCAGTTTTCTTCTTCGTCTTGTATTGATATTTTGAATGATCGATTTTCATACCGTTTGATAGAATTAACGAAAAATCAGGTAGGCCATGCTCAAATCAGGTAGGTCATGCTTAAATCAGGTAGGCCATGCTCAAACCGCGGCATTAACGTCATTTTTAAGAGCTCAGTCATAATTTTATAAAGCTCAGTCACATCAGTCCACAAAAATGCCACGGAATACTGATGAGTTACTATAGTAAAATCATTGAAAACTGAACTGCATCTGAAAGGATATTCGGTCACGCAAGTTTCCCCTTGCTGGATAGCCCCGCTGGAAGACTTAGTAAACTTGATTAAACAATGCTATCGCTGACCTAAGTTAATTAATTTTTTTCTATTATTTTGTTTATATCTTTACTGTGACATGCCATTGCAACATTTTTATTTTTATATTCTTATTGTTTCCTTATCTTCTTTTTGTTTGTATGTAATGTAACAAGGTATTGAATGGTTAGAGAAATGAAAAGATTTTATTCACTCACATTTCAATTCAATAAAAATAATATAATGTAATAAAAGAAGACAGAGTAGAAAGATGATGATGATTTATTAATTAAGATTTGATGTTTTAATTGATATTTCAAAACATTTATAAATAATCATATTAATCATCTGATACAAAAAAGTTTAAATGATTGAAGCTAGAGTATAGTATTTTTTGAGAAGGAACTCATACAACTTGAATTTAACTTATAGTATGTTTTTATCTTTTCATTCAATTATTTTGTTTTTATTTTGACAATGCATTTGCAAATTTTATTTTATTATTACCTTATGTACCAAAACAATGATTTTGCTGACCGAGTTTATTTTAAATCAATTATTTTGATTTTATTTTGCTGCAAGGATACTTTTGCAAAATCTTTATTTGTTTTAGCAAACATGGCCGGGCCACTGCCTCTTCAGCTTGCTAATTCTCTCATGGTCAAACACCTTAGTTTTCTAATCTAGCTCCGTCATGAAGTTGTATAATCGAGCAATATCTGATTTTAAGAAATAAAAATTGCTTTTTTTAATATACTACTTACACATAATTTAAGTTAATACATAGCACTTTCCTTTTAATTGAATTTTATTTAAGAAATTAATAACAAATTCGTAAGAGATCCGCGCGATAAGTGACGGATTGTGAATTTTATTTTATTATTACCTGATGTTTTGCTGACCTAAGTTTTTATTTTTTTAAGGGATATTATGATTTTGTAGTATGAATTTGAAATGTGTAGTTAAATTATGCTTTTGCTGACATTATTTAGTTTTTATTTTTAATCGATTATTTGTTTTTATTTTTACCATGACAATGCCTTTGCAAAATTTGAATGAAATCTGTCGATAAATAAAGCTACAGCAAATTTCCTCATTTTGACTCCATCTTTTATATTTATTTTTTTGCATCGTTTTATGTAGATTTATTTATTAGTGTGCCTGGCAAATTCGATTGGAATCCATCGATAAATAACGCCACATGAAATCTGCCTTTATCACGACAAAAAAATCAAGAACCATTAGGCGAGAACAGACAGACACGAGGAACAAAAGCATTTTATACCAATCTCGAAAGTGAGACGCTTTGCTTGTTTTGCTCTCTCGCTCGATTAGTCTAAAAGCATTGTTAAATGTCTAAAGGAATTGTATATTGTTGTAAATACTTAGAATTCATAGAACAAATATTTATGTTCAGCACACAAATGTATACACATGAATACTTATTTATTTATAATTTTCAGGTAAAATATGACCAGAGCAAATCCGTGGAGTCTATTCCTCTCTCGAACAATGCTAATCTGATCATCAAAGACTCCAGATTCTCTCTTCGATTTGATGATGCTACTGCTACTTATACTTTATCGGTGAGATTTGATGATAGGTGCTTCAGCTACGGTACTTATAGATAAATAAACATTTTATTTACCCACAAAATATACAATACAGTAAAAAGTAAAATGGATCGGTCCTATCGCTAAGAACGATCTCTTCCAGACAGTTATGTTATGGTCTACAGGATATCTGAATTGTTCTTCGCTATCTAGCTGAAATGTTAACTTTTGTAGATGTTTTGATTAAATTAGCATTATAATTTAATTGTCATAGCTCATCCAGACTCTCGACGAGAACACGCGAGAACACCCGAGAAACTAGAAAGTGAAGACTTTCTCGCCTTCTCGTTCTCGGGTTCACCTGTTCTCCGATTGTTGTCGGTATTTTTGTCCGAGACAAAGGATTTCTCGGATCACTAGTGAAAAAAATTGAGAGTGTGGATAGAACGAGAAGTCTCGGCGAACTTCTCGCGGAGTCTCCGCGAAAAGTTCGCTCGCCGAGACGTCTCGGCGAGAGTCTGGATGAGCTATCAAAGTTCTGTCTCGTTGAACTATAACCCGTTCCTTCCAGATAAAAGACATCCAAGAGAATGACGCCGGCTGGTATCAATGCCAGGTGCTGATCTCCATCTCCAACAAGATAGCAGCAGAAGTGGAATTGCAGGTTCGACGCCCGCCCATCGTCAGCGACAATTCAACACGCTCGTTAGTAGCTAGCGAGGGCGAGAGTGAGTATATAAATAGTCGTTCTCACTTGTATAGTTCCATACCCAAAAGGTAAAACGGGATCCTATAAATGAGAATTTGTCAGTCTGTCTGTATATCCCTTTGTGCGCAAGTCCGACATCATTTAACATCAGTACCTCTACCTCTACCATGAGTTGTCACAGTAAAATCGCCTGACTTTACTACAGTAGTTACGTAAATATTAGTACATATTACGAATTTTAGTACTCAACTATCCGCTAGAGGCGCTGTAAAAATCTTCATATATTTTTTCAACTACAGACGCTAGCGAGTATAGATTGTAAAAACTCATGGTAGAGCTACAGATTGAGTTTGCCAATATGCATAAAAAAAGTAATAAATAATATGTTTACAGGTGTTCAAATGGAATGCTATGCAGGTGGTTTCCCTTCCCCGAAGATATCTTGGCGCAGAGAAAATAACGCGATTCTACCTACTGGTGGATCTATTTACAGGTAAAACTAATATGTATTACGACATTTTTACATCATTTAATCTTAGACTATAAAAAAAATAAAAAATTGTATGGATGTATGTTTGTTACCTACACTTCAATAGATACTACTGAATAGATTTTAATGAAACTTCACAATAACGTAATACGTCAGAATAACACATAGGCTATGATTTATAAATATATTGTGCGAATATAACGATAGTGAGACGAAGTCGCCGTAATGCATTGACAGCTCAGTGCCCTTTATGCTGTGGGTAGTAGGTTCAATCTCCGATAAGAAATGTTTGTGTGATGAGCACTGATTTTTGTTGGCTGGTTGTATTCTATGTATGTATTTAGAAAAATGTGTATAAAATACTGTATAAGCACTCTAGTTCCTCTAATACAAGCTTGAAAGCATCACTGGGCAGCAAAAATTGTTAGTAATTTTCAGAGCTCACACAAAGCTTAACTGCTAAACTATTATATTCATTGTAGGTAGTAATAAGATCAATACCCTATGTGGCAGAATGAACTCTTTATCAAGACTCCCTCTGACCTTATTATCAGAGAAGAAATAAGAAAATATAAACAATATGTATTAATATCTATTGCTATCTGTCGTTACAAAAAGATATTTTAATATTCTGCTTGATCCTATTACATTTTTTCAACCCTTTTTTATTTATTCACAAACAGACGACTATTACAGTATTAAGAAAATGTACATAATATACATATATAAAATACGAACAGTTTACACAAATGACTTATACTCAACTGATCATAATCAAGTCCAGTTGACGACCGATGTGGCGCGGCGGGCGAAGGTCCGCATGCAACGCAGAAGGTTGCGGGTTCGATTCCCGCCTTGGGATAAATGTTTGTACGATCTGTAAATATTTATTCCGGGTGTTCTGGGTATTATATGTATAATAAAAAATATCTATCTATGTAATGTATTGTATTAAGTATGACAGATGATGTGTGGATTGTCCACTATTATTTATTTATTTATTGGAATCCTACCCAAGATATTGGCTAAAATACTTACTATTACTTTTTGAACTTGCAGAGGAAATATATTAAAAATAGCGTCAGTTCACAAAGAAGATCGCGGTACTTACTATTGCGTCGCAGAAAATGGCGTCGGTAAAGGGGCGCGCAGAAACATCAATTTGGAAGTGGAATTTGCACCTGTTGTCACTGTGCCGAAACCTAGATTGGCTCAGGTGAGATTTTACTAGCTCATGTGAGATTTTACTTGCTCAGATGAAATTTTACTAACTCAGGTGAGATTTTACTAGCTCATGTGAGATTATACTAGCTCAGATGTGATTTTACTAGCTCATGTGAGATTTTACTGGTACATATTCATATTATTTCATATTTATTTATTTCCTCTTTACACATGTACCATGCTCTTAGATATGTCAATATACTTACAATAAACAAAATTTTATACAAGTATGTATTCTTAATAATAATAATAAAAGCTACATAAAGTAACAGTAGGTTAGCACAGAAATTTCCAAAAATTTAAAGTAAAGAATTAAGACATGTCATCACAAAATATATATTTATCGGCTAAGGCTTCGTCAACTTTATAGTAACTCTTATTTAATAAATGGGCTTTTATACATTTGTAAAATTCTATGTCATGTTTATTTCTAATTTCAATAGGAATTTTATTATAAAATTTAATAGACAGTCCCATAAAGCTTTTTAGAGTTTTCGATAACCTAAAAGAAGGAGTCACAATGTTTTCCTTATTTCTAGTATTATGAGTATGAGATTCAAACTTAAATGTCATGTTATTTAGATTTTCACGAATATATACAATATTTTGATAAATAAACTCACATGTCATGGTCATGATTTTTACTGCTCTAAATCTTTCTCTACAAGAGTCTTTGTATTTAAGACCAAGAATATACCGAACACAACGCTTTTGTAGTACAAATATTTTATTACATTCTGCTGCAACTCCCCAAAACATTAAACCATAACTCATTAATGAGTGGAAATATGCGAAATAGACATCTCTTGCAGCTTATATTCCCCCCAGCTCTTTTATTTTTTTTATTGCATATGTTGCTGAACTCAATTTTTTTGTCAAATCTTCTATATGCACTGCCCATGTTAATTTTGAGTCCAGCCATACTCCTAGAAATTTAATATGATCACTACATGGTAGGGAAAGGTCATTCAAGACATTATCCATATGACTTTGAGTAACATTATTATTTCTACTTAGATCAAACTTAACCACATGGGTTTTATCCACATTTAGTAATAAATTGTTAACTGAAAACCAATCTTCCAGCTTTGGGATGATGTTTCTAAGCTGGCTACTTACATTTTCAACATTTTTTTCTTTAATAATTAAACTTGTGTCATCAGCAAATAAAACTATGTCAATGTTAATGTCCTTACAAACTACGGAAACATCATTTACATAAATCAAAAATAATAGTGGACCCAATATGGAACCCTGTGGAACGCCCAATTTGATTTGTCGATTTATTGACCTGCAGCCATTAAATTCTGTAACTTGCTCCCGATTTGCTAAGTAGGATTGAAGAACTTGTAGTTCTTTATTCCTCACACCATAGTGCTCCAACTTACCCAGCAATATATTGTGGGAAACACAGTCAAAAGCTTTGGAAAGATCACAAAAAACACCATATGTTTTTTGTGATCCTTCCAAGCCTGTTAGTATATCTTGCAAGAGCCTAGTTATAGCTTGCCTCGTTGATTTACATTTCTGGAAACCAAATTGTCTATTATTTAGAAAATTATTTTCTACTATATAATTTATAAGTTCTTCAGCCAGGTACTTTTCGAATATCTTGCTTATGCTAGGAAGCACTGAAACTGGTCGATAGTTATTACAAAGCGATTTTTTACCTTTTTTATATATTGGGACGACTGTGGCTATTTTCATTTTTTCGGGAAAATATCCACTTTCAATACATTTATTTATTATGTGCATGAGAGGAGTAGCTAGAACACCTTCCAATTTTTTTAGTAAGTAGGGGGTAATACACCTGAAGGTCGGCGGCGTCGGGGTCGGCCAAGGAAGCGTTGGAGGGATGACCTTGACATATTTCACTTGGATTGGTGGGATATTGCCAGGGACAGAGAGAAGTGGAAGTGTTTGGGGGAGGCCTTTGCCCAGCAGTGGGACAATGTAGGCTAGAATAAAAAAAAAAAAAAAAAAGGGGGTAATATACCACAAATCATTTTTGATCTTTTTGGTTTCATATGTCGTATCAGCTTTACCACTTGACCTAGACGAATTGGTTTCAGAACAAAATCAGTAGTAGAGGCTGGTAGATACTGGTTCATATAACGCATAGAGTTATCCAATGAACTTGTGAGATTACATGTCAGATCATTCGCAATATTTACAAAATAATTATTAAAATAGTTAGCAATTTCAATATTTTTATACATATACTTATTACTAAATTCACAAAACAACTTATCACAGATAGTTTTACTACTTTTACATTCTTTCCCTGTCTCGTTTTTAATAATTTCCCATACACATTTAATTTTATTTGTGGATTTTTCAACTTTACTTGCAATATAATTTCTCTTAGCTACCATACACACTTTCTTAAAAAGTTTACTATATCTAGCAACATAAGATTTGCAAACGGGATTATCGTAGCGATTACTCAAATCGTATAAATCAAATAATCTTTTTCTTGATATAAGAATTCCCTTTGTGGCCCATTCATAAAAATTTTAAGGCTCACGCAGATTCGTCTCTACAATTGGCATATGCTCATTTAAATTGGATAAAAAATATTTAAAATATGTTTCATAGTCTGAATACAATGAAATATTAGGTAAATCATTGTGTAAATTCTGTTTTAATTTGTCAATCCTATTATTTTTTATTTGCCTTAATTTAATTTTCACAGGTTTCAAAGTTTCAATATTTAACTTTACGTCTAGTGTTTGAGCATAATGATCAGACTTTACTCCTGGAATAACACTAACATTTTTTGTTTCGCACGAATCTGTAAAAATATTGTCCAAACATGACATTGTAGATTTAGTAACTCTAGTACTATCAAACACTTGTTGTTTTAGTAGAAAGCTATCCATTAAACCTGTTACAATCATACAATCATTATCTTTACTTAAACCCGGCGTCAGCACAGTCAAAATGTGCAACAACGACAGTAGGGTTGGGTCGACAGGACCCGTATAAGAAAACGCCATAATTACAAAAGTTAAAATAAATTTGGTTTGTGGTTGTACTATCTGTATAATACGATTATCGTTATAGGTTTTGAGTAGAAAAAAAAACAACATGATACGAAACTATCTTTTTAATTACTTTTTTATAAAAGTATCACAAATAAATAACAAAATAGACAACCTCTGTCTTAAAGTAATAAAATTTTAACAAAACACACTTTTTTCTACAATATAAACTCATTTGTTACATGGTAATCAAGTAATTAATAGACTAATAATATAACACCATTTGTATCAGTCTTATACGTCAGTCATGGTATCCTTATCATTTGCGCAATCTCGGCAGTACATTTAGGATAGTACAATTTTCGTATTCGGAGTCGGATTCTTGCAAAATACTTAAAATTCGCTGCCGTTCACGTTCTTCGATATTCATAATTGCAAAAGTTCTGAAAATAACAAAATAAACAATATTATAAAACCAAAAAACATTTTTTAAAACGGCGCAAAATTACGACACGAATAGTATGGTTGGGTCATATTTACCTTTTTCGCGTTTGACCGTGTCTATCATCCGCTGCGGCCGCAACACGACTTATTGGCGATATCCCGCACTAAGTGGGGACTGTTAGCTCCAGCTACTGAGAAGTTTGGCAACGTCGCACACAAATTCTAAGAAACACGCTCATTTGAAAACTGCTCGGGTCAAATAGACCCAACTGTGCGAACGCCGGGTTAAAAAATTTACGTTAAAATCTCCACACATTATCACTGTTTTATTGTTATTAGCTGTCAGTTTATCCAAACACTGTTCAAGTTTAGCTATGTATTTCTGCAAGTCTGCTGAAGGTGACCTATAGGACACGACAACGATGGCATCTTTAAGTTCTATACATGCTAGTTCACATATGAGCTCTTCAGACATCTTTGATATATCTTCTCGAGCTTTAAATTTTATGTTTTGCCTTATTAATATTAGGCACCCGCCGTGATTACGCTTAGTTCTACAGTATGAAGAAGCCTTTAAGAAACCTTCTACATTAAATACAGCAATATTGTGGTGTTTTAAGAAAGTCTCCGACATGCACATAACATCAATTTTCTGGGCTGATAAGAAAAGGCCAAGCGTATCTGCCTTATTAAAAATGCCTTGTACATTCTGATGGCATACGGTTATTTCACTACTTCGGGAGTCGTTACGTACTGAAAATTTTTCGTACATTTGTTATTGTTGGTGTTCGCTCCGTCTTTTTTGGTAAGCAAGACTAAATTTTTGAAGTGCCCAGCTTTTTGTAAAACCGCTGCAACAGCAGATGCTGTGAAATCACTCATGCTTTGCCCAATAGGAGCGTTATTTAAATCAACTATCGAAACATTGTCATTTAAAGCAGCCATGGCGAACAGCTTGGTATTAATCTTAAAAATGTAGCTATTATTATTTTCCTTTTTTGCCGTGTAAGTAATTGTAGAAACTAGTAGTTTTTTTTTGTGTTGGTTGATTTCATTCGCTATGTCCTCCAATTTTTGCAGATATCCATTTACATCTCCCTTTATGGAATCATAGTCTCCTATCAATACAAAAATATCCTTCTCACTATGTTGGGCGAAATTTTCATTTAAAATGTGGCGATAGTTCGTAAATGGTTTACACAAGTTTTGCAGTGTATATTCGGAATTTTGTTTATTAAAGGGATTGCCAAACCTTTCCCACACAAGTCAGATAACATAATTATAGATTTTGTAATAACTGAAGATTTTGTAGTAGAACCTTTTTGAGGTCCGTTTTTGTTAAAAGACTGTGCGTTAACTCTTACATGAACAGGATTTTGGTCTACGGTTGGCATAATTGTCTGATTTTCATCTTCTAGTTTTTTATTTATCAGAGATTGAAGTTTATGCAGTTGGTTTTCAAGAACAATTACTTTATCGTACGTGATTTCTCGTTCTCTTATTTCTTTTTCATTTTGTCGTATTATTTCAAGAAAACATATATACATATGATACATATATATACATATGAGATTATACTAGCTACGATGTGATTTTACTAGCTTTGATGAGATTTAACTTGCTCGGGTGATATTTTACTAGCTTGGGTGGAATTTTACTTGCTCATGTGAGATTTTACTAGGTCATGTAAATTTGACTAGCTCAGATGAAATTTAAAGTATCTCAGATGTGTAATTACTTGCTTACATTGGAAACCTCGCTCAGATACAATTTGGGATAGCTTAGGTACGATCAAGCGATATTTAATCTAACTTATATGAGATTACACTGGCTCACTAATGATTTAAGACAGTTCACATATAAGTTTACTAGTTTAGCTAAAATTTTAGAATGCTCAGGCTCAGATACCAAGGGTCTGGCTAGTTTTACTAACTCAGTTGAGGTTTGAAACAGCTCAGATAAAATGTTGCAAGCTTAGCTAACATTCAAGAACACTAAAATAGGTTTTTTACTAGCTCAGCTAAGATTTTAGCCATCTCAGTAGCTCTACCATGAGTTTTACTATACTATATATACTATACTCGCTAGCGTCTGTAGTTAAAAAAATGTATGAAGATTTGTACAGCGCCTCTAGCGGATAGTTGGGTACTAAAATTCGTAATACTAATATTTACGTAACTACTGTAGTAAAGTCAGGCGATTTTACTGTGACAACTCATGGTAGAGGTACCGGTGAGATTTAAGTCAGCTCAGATGAGATTTTAGCTTATAAATATTACACTTGTAACACTTATGTGTCACTTTTTCAGGCGCTGCAATATGACATGGATTTAGAATGTCACGTAGAAGCCTACCCGCCTCCAGCTATTACTTGGCTTAAAGACGAAATTCAGCTGTCGAATAACCAACATTACAGGTATTTAATATTGTTTATATAAAAGCACTTAAAAAAAACAATTCAATTCAATGTAGCTACAATAAAAAAGTTTATTAAGTATTCTATCAGCAATCAACTTTCCAAAGTACAAAATGCTGCTTAGTTGGGATTGGAGTGCAAAGTGTGAAATGTCCATTATTATTATTACGAATTTTAGTACCCAACTATCCGCTAGAGGCGCTGTACGAATCTTCATACATTTTTTTAACTGCAGACGCTAGCGAGTATAGATTGTAAAAACTCATGGTAGAGCTACTGACCAAGCTACGTGTCAACATCATTTACCATTTTGATATGTAGAAAATATGTGTTGCCTTAAATAATCTAACAATATTTATTACAGAATCTCCCATTTCGCAACTGCTGACGAATTCACTGACACTACTATTCGTGTGATTACTATCGAAAAACGTCAATTTGGAGTGTTTACTTGCAAAGCTCAAAATAAACTCGGGACTGATGAAGGAAAAGTCGAACTGACAGGTATTTATAAATGCCACACTCGGGAATATCATAAAAATATTACTTAATATTTGGGTAAAATGTTTATACTCAGTAAATATATTCTTAATAGTTTAGTAATTTATTACTTAATAGTTGGGTAAATATGTTCTTAATGGCAATACTAAGAGTAAATAATATAACTGTTGCTATTTATTAATTACATCATAAAAAATGATAATGGTTACTAATTGTGAGTTTTTCTTATACTGGCCACAAATAAATATTATATAAATTTGCTTAATAATCATTACCTAATACATTTTTAGACTATAACATATTTACTGAGTGTTGCAGTAATTACTATTCTAGTTATGTTTTATAGTGGTTTCGATTTCCACTAAGAAGAAATCATTTGCATGATAAATATTACTGTTTATTCTGTGTCTGGGTTTGGCTATGCATTTAGAGTAAATGTATGCAAGTATCAGCAGTCCAGTACCCATAGTACAAGCTTAGCTTAGTTTGGGACTAAATGGCGATGTATGAATGCAGTTTTTAGACTAGCTTAGCTAGATTTTGATGATTTTAATGCATTTTTAACGTTTTTTTTAGCTTTGAAATGTGAATGAATTCCGTTAGCTTTTTTATACCTCCTGAGCTTTTATGAATGTGATAATCGCAACGTATCTGCACGGTTGTGTATTCGAGTGACACTACGCGTTACAACTCGATTACCGAACGTTGCAGCGTCACCGCGCAGTGTCGCGCAATTTGATAACGTTACGATACATTTACGTGCGTCACATTTATTCGTACTCACCCCTCTGTAATATAAATTAGTTTAACATTTAATAAAACAAGTAGATAATCATTGACCTTTTCGCATAATATTCCAAAAATTGTTTTGAAACCTTTATTATTAGATTTATAATTCTATGATTTTCAACAATCAGTATTGCGAATCAATTAACAAATTAGGATTTATTGAATAAAGGCTTTTTTATACGCATGTAATTCAGTAAAACCGCTAGATTTATTTTTTTACAACTTTACCCCCTATCTTATAAAAAGAGTGTTTAGCGTTAACATTATGTCACCATTACGTATGATAATCAAGACATCAAGTCTGCGCTAACTTTTTATAAGTATTTATTCCTTACATTTATCTGTATCTCAGCCTACTCTGCCATACAATACAGCACGTGATTTTTACAACTAAAGACTATTCCCCAAATTACCCCGTTTTTGCCTACTCTGCCATACAATACAGCACGTGATTTTTACAACTAAAGACTATTCCCCAAATTACCCCCTATTTGCCTACTCTGCCATACAATACAGCACGTTATTTGTACAACATTAGAGTCTATAATCCCGGTGTGCCCGCCGGCGTGCGGTCAAGCCCGCTACGGCGCGGCCGCCCCTGTCGCGCCCGAAGCCATTCTACTCACCGCGGTCTTGTCCGCCGGCTATATGTATCGAAGGTTAGTGGATATTTAGCTTTACAGCCACACTAGTCTTAAGTCGCATATGACTAAAAGTCGAATGCTCTGGTCACCATACACTTTATATGGAGCTGTTCACATTGGATGAGACGCGATTTACAGGTAAATCAGACTTTCGACTTTTAGTCATATGCGACTTACGACTAGTGTGAACGGGCTGTTACATGTGATTTCAGAAGAAATTGTCTTTATGTTTGTTCTATATAAGGTAAGTTATTCATAAACTAGTTTAATATTTGTTTAACTAATGACGATCTTGAGTAGGAGAGTTTAAACCGATGATGGTCTTGAGTAGGAGGGTTTAAACCGATGACGATCTTGAGTAGGAGAGTTTAAACCGATGACGATCTTGAGTAGGAGAGTTAAAACCGATGCCGATCTTGAGTGGGAGAGTTTAAACCGATGAAGATCTTGAGAATTTAAAGCGTTCGTTTGTAGTTCGCCATGAATTTAAGTGTTAAATGTCTTTCGCTTTCTATAAAATATTTATAACAATATTAAGGTTGTAAGGTTATCTATTCTAGATAAATTCATGATAAATCAATGACTATCTTAGGTCTATTAAGACGTTTAACTATAAGAATCATAAGTTTAGGCAATGCGAGCATTTCTTCTTTCGCTAAAATAGGTAGTACTTCCCCGTACGAGTTCTACTCACAGAAACCTGACACAAAGATCTACTACTACACAAAGGTAAGCTTAGATTTTTAAAGCATTTTTTTATGTTTTCGTAGATGCATCTTGAATAGATTTTTACAAAAATATAGCATTTAAAGCCCAGAGCTAAGTTTTTTTTGCAAAGGCATGTTATTTTGGTCTAAAATATTTATTTACTAAGAAATTACGTGTTCGTGGCGTTGTTGATGCTTTAAGAAGGTCGCAGGCTCGATTCCTGCATGAGTCACAGGGGTCATAAATAACGTCACTTATAGTCTTCAAATTGATTTTGGTGATTATTTTGGTTTTTTGATAAATCATTCTTCAGAATCGAACCCTTATTTTCATTAAGATTTGACAAGTACTTATTGAGTCCCTGTTCGACTATGATACGAAATAAATAATATTTTTCTGTTTAATCGTTAATTTTTAATATTTTCAGAATCGCCTATACCAGATATTAACTATCCTGGCTTGCAACCAGATCCATTGAACAGTGCGACAGAAAAAAAAACAAATTATAAACTGCAGTTACTTATATTTATTGTATTCATATTAATTAACATTTTTGATAAAATACTGTAATATTACAACTTTTACATTTATTTGTGATGTAATTTTATTTGGGTGTGGAAATTTTTTTGCTATATTCAAATTTTACCCAAAATTGTTTAGATTTGTTGGATTTTTTTCTAATTAAAATTTGGAAAGTATAAAATTTTCAATAAGACACTTGAATTGTTTTAATTTAATTTTTGGGGTAATGTGTGTCGTATGGATTAAGAATTACTGATGTAATAATATCATGTAGGTTTTATACAAATACCAAACATTTTTGATGAATTTTTCTTCAAGATTGTACTTGCAAAATACTTAAAGATTTTTGGTCGTTTTCGCACGAAATTCCTAACGTATAATTAATTATGAAACCGTTTTACTGTAACATTCCTGAGTAAAAGAAAAAAAGACATTTTTATACAATTTAATTATGAGCCGATGACCCACCTGATGTCATATAGCCGCAAACCACTTCACATCAGGTGACTTTTAGTTGAAGTTTTGTCTTCATGTATAAGCAATATAAGTATTGGTTAATCGGCTCTTATAACATTGCCTAACTGAGCACTTTTACTGAGGACGTGCTCATAATATGAGAGGTTTTCTAATATTTTTTTATATAAAAAACGAAAAAATGTATATTTAAGTAATAACCGTGGCTTGTACCTAGATTATAACGTGTGACTTTTCTAATTGTATCGTCTTCTGTTAAATCGTTCATGTATAGGTAAAATTGGTTAAAGACACGGTACACGCACCCAGGCACGGTAGAAACATGTCTAGAACCATACGGGTACGTGCCAATACCAGAGACTAGTAATATAAATAGACTGCCAATCTCATACAAAAAAACGTGACTCGGAAAAAGGTGAAATTCCGCGGGTTGTTTATATTAGTCTCTGGTGGTATGAAGTAAAATAAGATCTGAAAAAGGCTACCGTGAATGGAAATAAACATCTAGATTCTTTTTCTGGGTAGTATGAGGCATTAAAAGATCTGATAAAATGCCTACCGTGACTATCCGGTCAATTTAACCAAAAAATGAGAGAGAAGTTACATAACAACCCAACAAGCTGAAAATCAGTAAAATTGTTCAAAACATAATAATTATAAACAATGTTTAAAAGTTCCCCATCATTCCCGTGTATTTTATGTAAACTTGAATGTCTAAATTGACCGGACACTAGTAATAGACGTGTAACAACACTACAATACCTGACGGATTTAGCTAAGTAACTTTCAGAAGACGGTTTATAAGACTTTAGTTAAGTTGTGTGTAAAATTAAGTAAATTCTCTTAATCATATGGCAGCTTTTTTGTGTTCTTAATACACGTGTGTAGATATTTTTTAGTGTTCTAAGTTAAGAGGGTCTCACATAATGTCTATTCATTGTGAATGTAACATCATTTGTATACTGACCTGGGCCTCGATTGTGTTAAATTGTAACGTAAACGGTTCGTCTTAAGCTGCAAGGTTCACACGCATATTGCGATCGCGATAAGCGTTTGAACGTTAGTGAGCCGAAGATTGTGTCACTGTCACACGAACGGAAAAAAATGGATTCAGATGGTCAGAATAAGCAGTTTTTCAGCTTAGATTAGAGGCATTATGAAACATCCTGTATATATACTGGATGTCAAAAAATTCTGTAGAATCTCATAGTAGCATTTATATTTTAATCGTATCTCTGTGTATAAGACTTATTAATCTATCTATGAATAAAACCACTTTCAACATTTTCTACTAAATATTTCCAAAATGGTATAAATCTACCATTATCGAAAGTGGCTTTATATTTTAATTCTATAATCATTAATTGTTTTCAGTGATTAGTTATATTTATTATATTTGTACTGAATTTCGGACTGAAATATCCATCCAGTTTTTAAAGTTGTTATTATATTTTGGCAGCTTTTATAGTTTAAATAATCAAGTAATAAAGAAATTAATTAAGTGCCATTTATATCATACACATTAATAAGTTATTTTGGGGAAAATTTAAGTATTCGTGTAATTTTAAAGTCTGAAGAGATAATTGAATTCAGTAACTCGTTTATTTGAATAAAGCGTTTAAATTTATATTTTCTTAAAAAACTTTTTTAGTCTACAATATTTCTCAATGTTTTATGGTTATATGGACTTTAGGTAACATTTTGACTGAAAAAATGTGCATTTTCTTATACTGAGTTTAATATATTACAAGGCCTCAATAACTTGTGTGGCCTCTATTATCTGACTGAAAATTGTGACTTTTAGTTTATTGATGTAGATCTGTAATAATATTGACTTGAAAATTGTTAGTTTTAATCATTTATAATCTCGAATTCTGAAATGTATCTTATATTTTGTTGTGGATTAGATTTAGATGGGTTTTGAAATAAATAAATAATAATTGAAAAATATATTTTTTATTTATAAAAACTTATATTTAAACACCTATAAATATAGATTTTATACACAAAATCTAAGTATTAGTAATCGTAATATATTACAATTTATATTAAGTTGTATAGAATTTACAAGAAAAATATGGTTTAAGCGCTGTCCATGCGGTTTGGTTGGTTGGCCCACAGAGAACAAACATTGATGCTCTGTATATAGGTATGTACTATGTATTAACAAAAGTATCAAGTTCTCTAGTGCCCCTAGTACAAGCTTCGCTTAGTTTGGGACTAGATGACATAGTGTCGTATTATATCATGTGGGGTATGGTATGGGGTATAAAGGGTTGACCACATTTTACATAATAATTGTCTTTAAGTCGCCAATACTATTTTTTTCATCATATAATAACATTATTATTGACTGACCAATATACTGAACTGCAAACAGTAAAATTATCAATATTTATTAAGAATTTCTTATAATATGGATATACATATTCTTAAAAATACCTGGCGATTTTACTATAAAATCACCAGAACATCTCGAATATTGACCACAGAATATACAAAGCCAGCGAGTAGAATAATATTCTTGTTATCTGATGTAGATAATAAAGTCTGAAAAAAAAACAAAATTAATTGGTTAGGTTCATGTTTTTTATTACTGGCAATTCATTTGGCCATAGACACGTATGGACTGAGCCTCACAAAATTAACAAAATTGTTTTGCCTCTGCCACACTTTATACCTGTCGGAACGCTCAGTCCATTTTGTCTGTGGTATTAGCTATGCCTTCCATGCTGCGAGTCGTGGGTTCGATCCTCAAGAATAAAGATTTGTGGGATTGTGAAAATTGATGTTTGTTCTGTCTATTTAAGTATTATATCAGCAATCTAGTTCCTACTGTACAAGTTTTTTATTTGGGACTAGATCGCGTTGCCTGAATTGTCCGTGATTATTATCTTTCGATCGTAGTTATTTTTCTCACAGACCTGTCTAAAAAGTATCTAGTATTTTATTTTATTTTTTTTACCTTTTCCACTTAATCCTGGCTGCAGGCAGTGTATCATCATTTTCCTTAAACAGATATCTTCGGATTCCAAATAAATAAGAGTCGAAGTACTCGTCCCAATCTATACAACTCATACTAAATGGAAAAATCTGAAAAAAAAAAAAAATTAATTACCTAAGACCATGAAAGTATGTACCTATTTATAGTTGATACTCTGATTTTATTTTAAACATTTGTAAAATTAAAACATACCGAGCATCAAGCACTCCATCATACAGGGTGTAATAACTCAACTTTTAAAAATATCGGGGGATTGTACCACCGTTATAAAAAATAAAAGTAAAGAACTAGCACCTACAATCGTATTTAAGACTACGGCTGAATAAAGTATAATGAATAAGTTTGGCTTACGTCTCTATCGGCATTGGATGTAGATTCCCATAATTGTCGAACTCTTTTATTGCAAAACTGTATCTCTGTCGTGCCGAAGTAAGATAACACAGAGGAAAACTTGTGAATCTTTTTGTATACCTTCAACATCCTGGAAATTCATAATTTTATTAATTATTTTTAAATATATTGTTTCTTTTTTTTAAATAGAGAAAAGTTAATTTTGTAGAGAATTTTATATACTTGAAATTCATTTGTGATTAAGTAATTTTTAAAATATTTTTTCATAAACAGAAAAGTTATACACAATCGTACATTTAGAAAAGAATCACGAGAGATTGTTTTGTTTGTATCGATGCACTGCCGCACTGAGGACGTGCCCATTACTGCCTATTAAGACTTTCATTCAAAAAAAACATGGCATACGGTCCAACCTTATAAGATTTCCTGTTGCCTAGATGTAGGTACATCGCCAAACGCGTTATGAAAAATTAATGCGAGCATCATTGATTGGCGTCAGAAATACATACTTACTTTGGTTTCCTTCCTAAGCACACTGCAAGTCCATCTACCAATACTGCAGGTATCAGATGCAGTATTACAATATAGATTCGATACAAAATGGCGGATTTTGTAAGCGTCAGCGAAAAGTACCTGCAAATATTATACAAACTCTATTAGTGGCTTTTCTGAATAAATTAGTCGCACGAGCTTTGAAAAATAAGATTTAGTTTCCGATATTTATTAAATAAAAAAATTATAGTTACCACACTGCGTCAGAAAAGGGATGTTGGTCAACTCTTTCCATATTCTTCGCCATAAAATCACCCCACGTCAGAGGGTTTTCCACAGAACTGACATAGTTGAAAATCGGTGGTTCGAGGTGTGAACTACAAAAAATGAATATTAGTGAAAACTTTTTACTAACCGTAAATAAATAAATAAGGAAATATGAGTATGCTTAACATAATTGAAAAGTATGTCTGTAAAGTAAAATATAAACATAAATAAAAAAAACTTGAATTAGATTTCCTCTTCGTGAGAATCGAAAACAAAAGCCAAGTCGGTAAGGTTTCATGTTATAAAAGCAACAAACTTTTACAGCACAAAATATTAAAGAGTCGAGCTATCTGCAGACTTATACAAATGATCTATAGCTAGCTCAACTGATACCACTCTGAACTAATCCGAAATGTTCGAATATAACCATGATCACTGAAAATTATCAATATTCTTCTTCTTCTTCGTGTCAATGAACACAACAAAAATTTTAGACGCAGTTCATGTAGAACTTTGCCACATTTATTCCCTTGTCTGTACTATTGATGAGATCATCCCTTGTGCAGGTATTAGGGCACAAGGGGCAAACGAGCATGTGGGACATAGATTGTATGGGGGCCCCACAGTCACATTGGCTCAGAGAAGAATCGCGATAGCCCCAATTATCAATATTAAAAAGAAGTAATTGAATTGTAAATTAATAGTGGATAGTGTTGTAATCCCCCGAAATTTTTGAAACTGGTTTTATAGGACCCAATAGTTGACTGTACCGACCAATAGTCACAAAATAGACCACTCTCTAAAAAAAAGACAACGCGATTGTGCGGTACTTTACTGTGGGTCTGCAAGTCTCTAGAAAGATACAACTAATACAACTGGCCGCTGGCAACGATTGTTTTCTCTCTCACGCTTTGCTGTCCGTACTTTCTTCATACCTGGATAGGGAACGCTCGGTATATTCTCTATGTACACCCACAGCGGCCACTATAAGTCCGTTGACGACTGAATCGACCGGCACTATGTCAGCTGTCACTTGATCGTCACATTGCAATGTACGTAGAATACCTGTCACTGAAACAAAATATTCTCTATAATGTAAATGTTTTTGCTTGTATAGAAAAAAATATATACCGGCTTAAAAGCTTTAAAGATTTTTCTTAATACAATTTTATATATCCTAATAATTGTCTCAAGCATGATACAAAGCCTACTTCAAAAAATCTGGTACAAAACGAAGTTAATGAGTATTAAATCCCCCGAAGGTTACAGAATAGTGTCATTACCCCCCGATTCTCATTAACTCACCACTGCCCACGGCGACTCCAGTAGGTCCATACATATTATCGAGCCAACTTTTTAATGGGTCTTTGTTTGTGGACGTCACTGAAAACAAAAAATCCCATATGCGATACTGTTTATTTTTCTATATTGGATACTTTTCTATATTGGATACATTCCTTTATAGCACCAATCCCATAAATAAATTGTTTGTCGATAGGTGTTTTAACCTCTGATTTTTATGCAAATATAAAAGTTGTTTTTTAAATACATTTTTCTCAATAGTTAGTTGTAAGACGTACATGTACAATAAAGTACTTTCATTTCATTTCAAATATATTGTGTAAATTATCTAAAATATAAGGATACTTATTAAGATGAAGTCGCGAGCACCGGTGACCAGAAATATGACAATCTGAAACGTAACTTATTTGACATATTATACGCGCTAACGCTGCAACATTCGATATTACAGTCGATGTTGACGCTCAGTGTATCTCAAATAAGTCACTGTTTTAATACGTCGATACGCCCTGAAAGTACATTCATATGACTTACCAATGGCAGGCCTAAATATGCCTACCGGTAGACCACCAGAGTTAATCCTCAACTCCTTCTCAGCCAGGGCTTTTGTGAAAGTGTAGGTATTAGGCCAAGGTCCTAGTATTCTGGAAAAATGGAAGTACATAATAATCCTACTTCCTACTAATATTATAAATGCGTTTAGTATGGATGGATGAATTATTCTTTCGCGCAAAAACAAATGAATAGATTTTTATGTAACTTTACGGTAATGTGGATATCATAAAATAAAAAAAAACATATTTATGTGTACCAGGCGAACAGAAACATAAAACCAAGGTCTTATCGCTATATGGTGTAGATATTATATAATAATAATAATATTCCTGGACATTTCACACATCACACTCTAGTCCCAAACTAAGCAAAGCTTGTACTATGGGATCAAGATTTATGTTCATCACACAAAACATTTGCTCTGGGTGGTAATCGAACCCGACCCACAGCACGGAAGGCAAAGCTATAACCAACTGAGCTGTGACGCCTGTCATTACTTACTTAGGTAGTAAATGATTAATTTGTTCATCAGTTAGTTTGTCTATAGTTCTTTGTAAGTGCTCCACGTCAGCCGAACATTCGTAGAAACGCTCCTCAATCCGAGACAAGTGCGAGTTCGAATATGCTGTCGATATGTGCATAAATACCTGCAGATTGATATTTTTTATTAGGAAAAGATTATAAATAAAATTTCAGTCGAAATAATGTCTTCTGTTTTTAAGTGGTTGAAAAGTAATTAAATATTACAATCGTTTTTGCAATGATTTCATAGCTCAACTATTACTGTGTTTAAACAAAAAAAATTGGTGCATAAGTAATAAGTAAGTATACAAAAAAAATCAATTGTGAAAAGAAAATGTTATGCAAGATGTAAACAAAAAACAAATGCAAAATGAAACAAGGAAAACTTATGCAAGGTGAATAAAAAAAACAAACTGCATTTAGACACCCTGTATACATATTATCAGTTTACCTGTTTTATAGATGAATTTATAAAACAAGTAAAATGATGATATATACAGGGTGTTTAAATGTTGTTTTTTTTATATTTACCTTACATAAGACTTCATTCATTTTGTTTTAAAAACCAGTTGTTTTAAGGCGAGTGTAGATTAACTTACATCCAAATTGTTCAAATCTCTGGCTAGTTTCAGTAGATGTAGCGGCGCTCGAACATTTGTCGCGAGTGCTGCTCGCAAATGTTCGTCAAACTTCACTGTCGCTGCCGAATGGAATATTATGTTCACCTGCAAATAATAACAAAACTGATAAATCTATACTAATATGATAAAAGCTTGGTACTGATTTGGATTAGTTAAGCTATCTATAGATCGTTTGCAACGGTCACAGACATAGACATATGTACATTAATTTGCAGCTTTAACACACACACATTAGATATAGGTACCTACATACATTTATAAAAGGTTAAACAAAAGACAAATAAACAAATACGGTCTGTAATATCAACTGTAATTTATAAGTTATATAAATACCTTTTCAATAAGCATTTGTCTGTCAGTTATGTTAAGCCCCAGTCCCGTCGCTTCACAGTCTGCCGGCACCACTACGATCTGATGCCGGAACTTGGGAGATTCCTCCTTTAGTCTGTTGAACACCTAAGAAGAAAAAATTAAGTCTCTCACATGAGCTCAAAAATTCTTTGTATGCAAAATATGATAACTACCTTTTTAACAATAGGAACGAACATTTTTAACCGATGAAAAAACGGAGGAGGTTCTCAAGTCAACGTGTATATTACTTTTTTTGTGTATTTTATTTTTAATTTGTGGGTTTGAAACATCTTGCATAACTTTAAACTGAAATAACACCTAACTGCAATTTCAACATTTTAATTATCTTCAATACATAGAAGTACATTATAAAAAAAAACATTGTATGCCCTGAGTTTGGTGTCCGTTTTTTTGCTAAAATTTTATTCCCATAGTCTTTAAAAAGGTAAATAATTGAAATGTACAAAAACTTCAAAACAAAAAAAAAGTATCGAGGTCGACCCGCTATCGCCTTTTTCGTCGACCCCGCCGATACTTTTGGACTTGGGAGCGACCTTTGCCCAGCAGTGAGACGAGATAGGTTAGAAAAACAAAAAAAACCGTTTTGAAGTCCAAAACCAGCTTACGGGATCTTCGAAGAGTTCATCAATCCTAGTGTAGATATCTTTGCCTCTCTTCTGCCGTACAAGTAGGTATAGATTCTCCACGTCGCAGCATCGAAGGAGTTTCTCCATCAATATCTTGCCCAGGAAACCTGTGGTGGAGTTATGTAGATATAAGAAAAAGTATTTTTTTTATGTTTTTGTTCTTTTTTTTTTCTCTAACCAGTAACATTGTTGCCACATAATATTTCAAAACTCGCCTAATAGTTGGTGGGTAAATCCAGCCCTCAAGGTTTAAAAAACCGCAGACACAACCTCAGTGGTAAACACTGACACAATATTATTTCAACAATACCTACTTCTCGAGAAATGAAGAGTGCTAAAAATGATTTTATATTTGACCTCGACATTCAGTCGAGCTCGAGGTCGGATACCAAAATAAACTTTTAATATTTATGGCGCGAAAGAAGCGAACTTTAAACTTGGAATGGCAAAGATTATTTTTAAATTTTCGTAATTGTCGGAAGTCATTCGGCAGGGATCATGGTTCATGATTCGGAAAGTTCATTAATGCGATTTTTGTGAAGGAAATCATGTTTTTTGACAGAAAAAAATGGATATTCCTTTAATAAATAAATATGAATTACATTTCACATAAACGTATTCCTTTTACGGATTTAATTTCATATAATTATACCTTTATTCGTTTATTAATTTGAAATAGTAGGTACTAGGGTACAGAGTACCTACAAAAGTTCCATGTTCACACGTCATAGACGGAATGATATAGAAAATAACATTCAAAGTTCATTTTTTTTTAATATGTCATCGTGTTTCCTTCTTCCATAGTTTAAAAAAGACCCGAAGAACCCAAATGACCTTTCAGTCAGTGTTCAGATGTTCATTTCGCGTTCATTCGGAGTGGGACTGAAAAACACCGAGTGAACCGATCCAACGCTGTTGTATAGGTTCACTAATGAATTCATTCGTCACTAATGTTTCACTATATAAAGATGCAAAATGAAAGAGATAGACTATAAAATAATGTAAACTTACCAGTAGCACCAGTAATAAGTATATTCTTTTTACTGTAAAACCTCTGAACTGGAGTAAGACGCCGCTTCATATTCTCGTCCATCATATCCTGGTCGCTGGCGCAGTGTGTGCAGTAAGTAGTCTGAGCCCCGATTATATTAGTTTGTAGACTGTGAGGGTAGCACGGGTCGGCCGTTGATGTGGGCGCCATTTTGTTTTACTTGCGAATTATTTCTGCATTTTTCTGAGGACAAAAAATATATAGTATATACATATATAATTTTTAAAATAATTAACTAAAAATTATGTATCTCGGATCGCACTAATTAAGATACAAGCATGCAATAAATAATTACCTACAAGTTAATAAAAAACGGAAACGTAAAAAAATACATCAAATTTGGTTCATAACAAAGAGATCACAAACATAAAAAACAAATCGACTTCTTTTTATAGGCGTTTATAAACAAAGTAGTTTTCAAGTTATAATTAAAAATAAATATGTAAGCAAGTTCATTTTTTCAACATGCTATGTAGGTATACTAGGTAGGTAGTTTTCTAGGTCACATCACACCACAAGAATTTGTGGTGATTGCAAAAATTTAAAAATGATGACTAGATTATTCAATATTGTGGTTTCTATATTTTACCTTGACGCAAAAACGGTGGAGTGTTATAAGTTTAACGTGTCAGGGTGTGTGCCTGCCTGTCTAATTATGTCTCGTAATTCTCAATGTTTTTATATTTGTATATATACATATGTACTTTGCACACGTTTTTCAAATTCGGGGTATTTTGACTTTTTCTTACATACCTACTTATTCATGTTTCAAAGAATTTAAACTTCTAAACAAATTAACAGAAATTTGACTATGAAATAAATATTCACGGACTAATTCACACATCACGCTCTAGTCCCTACATTATTTTTGTAAATAATTACATAGATTACATAGTAACAACACTCAGACACAGAACGAATATTTATGTGCACACTAACATTTGCTCTGGTAAGGAATCGAACCCACGACCCAGCATGGAAGGCAAAGCAACTACAAACTGAGTTGTGACGCCTGAGGGATGAAAGATATTTGTCACGATGTGACTTAATACGAATTAACCGATTCATAATTTGTTGGTTTTCTAGTCTTATATTTATAGGTGATTCTAATTCCTCGTGACCAGAACCTACAAGAGCGTTCTAACGTTTTGTAAACTACATACAGCCATTTCCTAGGGTTACACCATTATTACCTACATATTCTTCACAAACCAGAACCACATACATAGCAACATAATTACGTTACTTAATTAAGTAGATACCTATTATAATAAACTAGCGGCCTAAAACATTAACTTTTTTATAACAGAATATGATATTTAATTTTTATATTAATTCTTTTTCTGAGCGCTCAAATCTTTAAACAGTTAGATAGATTTATTTATTGTATCACGTTGGTTACAATATTCTAGCCTACAATCTGGGCAAAAAAATTTGGGGGTCTCTCTAATCTTAATTGAAGACCTATAATATATAGTCGAACATGACCCCGCTGGGACAATATTATTGCAGTTTAAACCTCTTTTAATTAATTCTTTAAAATTCGAAACCTATTCAATCAATAAAAATCGTCTATCTACGAGATCTACCTCTTTACACAGCAAATAGATCACACCCCGGAACTAATGTGAACCTATCTTGCGAAAGATCATAGAGAAATCAGATGTTGCACAATAAGTAGTGAACTTGAACTACTGAGTAGGTTATAAACATAGTGAGGCCCCTTTTTTGCACGTACTCTTTACGTCATACCCGAATATCTGACAGACGTCACAGTTACAGTACCTCTACCATGAGTTGTCACAGTAAAATCGCCTAACTTTACTACAGTAGTTACGTCAATATTAGTATTACGAATTTTAGTACCCAACTATCCGCTAGAGGCGCTGTACAAATTTTCATACATTTTTTTAACTACAGACGCTAGCAAGTATATTAAATATAGTGTAGTAAAAACTTATGGTAGACCTACAGGTATTACCTATAAATAATAATTGACAATCCACACATCATCTAGCCCCAAGCTAAGCAGAGCTTTTGTTATGGGTACTAGAAGACTGACATACCTAATATCATATTACATTACATAGATAGTTTTTTTTTATTTGGATCAGTTGAACTATCTATAGATCGTTTGCAACGGTCTGTAGATAGCTCAACTGTTTCTTATGTATTTTATATGACAATGTACATTTTGTAAACACTGTATAGTCGTAAGTTTGTTTGTGAATAAAGTATTTGGTATTATACACATAAAATACCCAGAATATATAGACAGATATACCCTACTACTAATTCGACAGTAATACCCTAAAGTTGGAATAAGACTGGTATTTATTTGTCTTTCATTTTGCATCTCTTCAAGTGACATATCTAAACTTAACGAAATTTTAGTGCCGAATGAATGATAAGTGAACCGCGCCTACCGTATTGGAACTAACTATTATAGGTTGTTAGGTTTTTTGTTATATTTTTATATGTATGTATTTTTAATTAATAACGAGTGTGTAATGTTCGTGAATATTTATTGATTTAGAATTTGTATTCAAAAATTTCATTCCAGTCTTAAAAAATATAATCTCAATTAAAAATTCATTAACGAAATATTGTTTTGAAAAACTAATTTACTTTATTTGAGTTGATTGCGGAAAGAAGTAAAATTCATCCTATCGCGAAAGTTAAAAAAAATTATAAGATTTTTTTAACTTTCGCGCTTTTAGTAATATTAGGTGTTATTTATATGCAATAAGGAATTCTCTTATATTCTCTTTACTATCCTCTCTCTTGTTATATAAGTGCGTGGGTGACTCCCTAGGTCTTTAAACGTACCTGCCATCTACCATAATTAATCCTGAGCGCCACTCTGTAGTTAAAAAAACACCTGCCTATCCTAATCTATATCGTGCTGTTTTGAGTGTTATTTATAACAAAAATGACAAATTATTGTTTTATTTGTGCTAAACTTTTAATTGAAAGTGAAGTTGTTACTGTTGAACGTAGGAAGACTTTAATTGATTCAAGTATCGTATACGAAAGAGCTGATGAATTTACGGAATATTTGAAAAATCGGAAATCTGTGAAAATGCATGAAAATTTTCGTAAAAATTATACTCGAAAGACATCATTTGCTGCATATTGCTGCAGCTAACAAAAAAGAACGCGAAGAACACGAAGCCATGACATCCACAGTAACTAATAATTAAAAAAAAAACATGTGAGTGAAACAGCTTTATGTTTTAAAGAACTATGCATATTTACTATAATGCTTGTAACTTGTAACTATCCATGTACAAAACTTTGATGACTGCTATACCTAAGTAGAAGTTGATTATATCCTACATCCTATTTATAACAAGCTTTGCTTAGTTTGTGAACAGAGTTGTGATGTGTGAAACGTCCATGAATTTTTATTTTATAATCTAGTTTATATGGACATCAGAATAACACATAGGTTATAATTATAATTTACAAAGATATTGTGAGAATTGTCCAAAATATATAACGATAGCAAGTCGCGGGAACGAGCTCGTGAACATAATATATGTAGGAAGTAAATATACATAAGTAGGTATATGAGTATTTTATTAGCTGTCTAGTTTCCATATTAGGTACAAGATTAGTTTAGTTTTGAGCTTACGACGTGAGAAATGTCCAAGAATAAGCTTAGCTCATTTAATTACGAATATCAGTAATAAGCTATCTATATCATATGTTACCTACTAGTAGGTTTTTGCATTCTATTTATATTTCTAGCGTAATAACCGTAACTAGTTTATATTTAAATATGTCTAAATTTAACTATAAATAACAATCTGCTAATCTACATATTTCACAAGGTTTGCTACTTAGACGGACGGCTTGGCTCGCCTAGGATCGTGTTACCCCGCGTCGTTTAACCGCAGTATTCACAAAAAAAACTAAATTATACAATTATTCTATCAGCAATCAAGTTCCCATAGTAGGTACAAGCTTTGCTTTTATATTCATTTCAATTTTGCTTACCTACGCTCGCAAATTCAGTATGCACGCATATACGAGGTTAGAGAAATGGGTCAATGCTCAACTAAAGGTGCTATGAGTGCATAACTTTGTAATGATGTAGGGGAACAGAGGGTAATGGGAGCCAGAGGGTAATTGGAGCGGTGCGACTAGAGACAAAACTACTGCTCGTATTGACTCGGTTGCCACTCGGGCGCCTTCAGCACGCTGCGATCGTGTTTGTTTGCGTCGCTAGATTCGCTAGTGCCACGTGTTTTGTGACGATGGACGGTTTTCCATTCTTTGTTCCGTCATTATAAAAAATTCAAAATTTCATACGTTACGTATGTGTCAAGTTAAACTTTTTTGTCATTTAAACCTGTTTTATATTATAGCTAATATCATCAATTTTGAGTATCTGTACGCATAACTTTGTTAACGGCTAAATTCAATTTATCATATTATTTTATTTCAAAATGGTGGTAGTCGGGTAATCAGAGCGCATTTAAACGTGACCGTATAACAATTAATTATAAAGTTAACTTTAAAGTTAATTGATAAACGGTCACGTTTATATTAAAATTTGTATGAATAAGTGAGATTTCAGACATAAAAAAATTTGAAGCTAATTTAATCATTAAGTAGCTCCCATTACACATATGGGAATTTATAGGCTCTTATTTCCCGCAAAGTGGGGTAATGAGAGCGATTCTGTTTTTTTCTTTAAAGTTTATCTGTGGCCAAATGCCCAGTAGTATAACGCTAACGCTATGATTTACTGATAGTCGAATGAGTAAGGATTAAGTTTGTAATAAAAAGATTCCATAATAGGCAAAGATTTGACTTTTATGGGTTTTTTTCCTTAGTAGGCTCCAATTCCCCCCGTCTCCCCTATGCAATACACTCGCGTTGCTGTGTTCTGGTGTGAAGGTATCTGCGTTAGTGTCATGAGATGTAAGTGTAACACTGAGTCCACACCCTTGACAAATGTACTTTACATGTATTTTAAACCAGCCAATTTCTTCATGAAAAATGATCGGGTTTTCTACAGTCTCTGATTGGTTGAAGCTCAGGATGTAAGTTTTAATCGCTTAGCCGCGTCTGAACTATGAGTGATGGACGCATTGAAATGCCTGATATAATACTGCACGTCCTCAGAGGACGAATCCAGTATGACGTTGCTATAGTGGCAGAGGTAACAGGGGAGCTATCGGATTTTTATTAGTTGAACGTCTATTAGTAACGTCAGGCCAGTTTATTTTTTAAGCAGGTTATCATATTGTTTTCAGGTCAGCATCTACGATATTTGGTAAATAACGCAATAAGCAAAGTAGGTGCACCTACTTGCTTTCACATTTTGTCTAAATAAAACCCAGAAATCCTTACGAAATTTAGCATAAATTATGAACAAACCAATCACATAACTCTAATTAAATATTACCAGAACTCTTACCCAATTTCGCTTATCGAACTAAAATCTCCTTTGTCACTCACTTTTTGACACTTTATAAAAGCATTGGAGGAAAAAAAACACAAAGAAAGCGCGCGAACGCCCCGAACAGGCACAGAGTATCGCAAGAGTCGAAATTATGAGGCCAAATATTATGTAATTTTATTACTACAGGTATTACATAAAAATCGCCGTCGGCAAATATTGTGAAAGTGTTTTAGGTTACCGATGGGTATGCCGATGGACGTGAGAATGGTGGACTTGTCGTTTCGCAGCAGATCGGTGAGGGTCGTCTGATCCCCCCACTTTTTGAAGTGGGGAAGAATCGCTTACCTTACGAGGCGATTGTTGTGGACACAGATTAGACAAGCCTAGTAACTACCATCACGTTTTTGTATGGAGTAAAACAAATTGCAGGTTAAATAGGCTCCATACACAAATTGTGTTTTGGTTATCGATTCAAGTTCCTAAAACTAAAGCAGCATCACGCAATTTTTTTAGGAGTCAATACAAAATAATTAAGTATGTTTTCTCAAAAAACCTAATATAAATAATGTTTGTAAAAAAGGCATATAAAAGAGATTATTTATTGATAGAGTATAAAAATAAAAAAGAATCCCATGAATTGTATAAACATGACAGTTAGAACCTAGAATACTTTCTATTGGTTCTCAGACTCCGTAAAAAAAAACAGTCAAAGGTCCTTTGGCGTGGAAGTCATTATCTTAGAACGGAACTAGAGATATTTCCGAAACACTGTATTTCTTTTGTACAATGATAAATTGTTTTCAGGAATATCTCGATTTCTCGAAAAGCTTTATATACTTAGTATAATATAGGTATAATATGGCAACCCTGGGGGACATTTTTTTTGACGTGACAAAGCGCCCATTCTCCTTTATAATTTGTTCTCTCACTTGCCAGTATCCTACATCTATAAACATAAAAATATACTTCATATGAACCAATGAGCGATTTAGAAATAAACTGGACGAGAAGAGCCGAAGACAGCGCTCAGTGGCGCGTCTGCAGCTCTCTGCAACCTACGTCCAGCAGTGGACTGATATAAGTTGATGATGATGATGAGCGATTTAGTCTAACAAATGTGCAGTATTTGGCAGTTTACACTCAGCTCATGCTCACCAACACCAACCATCAAAACTCAAAAGTTTGTTACCAAAATATTGATTTTTTATATTAGTTACACCCCGCCACTATTGTTAATTTTAATCTAGTCCATACAAAGGTAGTCCGGAAGAGATCGCTCAAAGCTATAAGGCCGCCCATTGTACTTCACTTGTCTGTTTTTGTATATTCTGATACTTCCTTGTGGTGTGTAGGTACAATAAAGAGTTTTCTATCTATCTAAGTAAAAAATAATTATTTTAATGGATCAACTTTTATTTTTATTTCTCTACTAGCTGACACGTGCCCACTACGTTGGGCATAATTTTTATTAAATATAAAAGTAAGACATATGCTGTCGTTGACTTGTATATTTTGTAAGCATTATCAAGCTCCACATTTTTTCTCTAGAACACAAAAATATATCATAGTTAAGGCAGAGTTCGTAAAAACGCTTTCATTCGACCGTTTTTTCTCCGATTCACTTTGCAAAACAGACAACCACGTAAAAGCCTTTTCGGGTTTTTATAAAGCCTATGACACTCAGCAATAATGTAACTTTCTATTGGTGAAAGAATTTTTAAAATCGGTTCAGTAGATCCCGAGATTACCCCTTACAATTTAACAAATACACAAATTTTACCTCTTCGTAATATTAGTATAGATTAAGTATATATTATATTATTTATAAAATATTATTTAAAACAAACCGTCTAAATAAATTATGTTTTTGTATGAGACTATGAGCGCCCCCTTGATTATTTAACATTTTGTTTTAAAATATTTATTCGTCATTAAAGCGGTAATCGGGTACGCAACACTAAATAACCTATCAAAATAACTCAATTTAACGAAACTGTTGCTAAATACCGACCGACTTATAACACATTGCCAAAACGCACCGATAGCGCGATCTAGGATTTGTGCACAGTAGCGCCATCTAGCGGTAAACACAACAAATTTCAAACTTTACTCGATTTGAGCATTCAAGTGCGACGGCGCGATGGCTTATTTCATGTATAAGTTTGGTGTTTCTATACCGATTTCTATGATTCTTTTTTTATTGAATAGGTAATAATGTTAACTTTTTTAAATTTGGGATGACTGAGAGTCTTATAAACGTAAGAGTAAACAAATATAATCAGAATGCTCCGAACTGCTAAGCTATCAGGAGTTACACGTGTTATTGCGAGTCAACCATAAAAGATAGACATATGCTGTTGAGGCATATTTTTTAGACAATTTAATGTAGAATATTTCCGTCATACATGATTTCTATGTAACTTTAACCATTAAGGCTGCACACGCGACGGAAGCTTAAAAAACGGAGTAACTTCTCCCGTTTTCCCGACATTTCCCTTCACTACTCAGCTCCTATTGATTGTAGCGTGATGAAAAGTATCCTATAACCTGCCCAGAAGTATGAAGAATAATCGTACCAAGTTTCATTAAAATCCGTCGAGTAGTTTTTGTTTCTATAAGGAACATACAGACAGACAGACAGACAGACAGACAGACAAAAATTTTACTGATTGCATTTTTGGCATCAGTATCGATCACTAATCACCCCCTGATAGTTTTTTTTTTAATATATTTCATGTACAGAATTGACCTTTCTACAGTTTTATTATAAGTATAGAATAGATATAGATTTACATTTATTTTATAAAATACTTTTTTAAGATTTTTTTCTTATATATTTACTTAGGCCCTTTGTATTCACTGTTAACACTGTTTTTCTGTATTTTCTGTTATTTCCTTGTGTGTACAATAAAGCGTTTTCTATCTATCTAAGTTTTTATACATTTAAGAGTTTGACAATGACGTTACTGGACAGAAAATATCGTCGTAAATAGGTTATGTAAGAGCGTTTTTACATTATCCGATCCGATATCGGTGTCGGACGCCGATCCGATATCGGTGTCGGACGCCGATCCGATATCGGGGTAAGTAAAATGTATGAAATACCTATGTACCTCCGATATCCAATATCGGGCCGGACAATATGAAAGACAGGTACATATTTCATACATTTTACTTACCCCGATATCGGATCGGATAATGTGAAAACACTCTAACGTTATCTATCGTTGAGTGGATCCACTAGGTATGTATTACTATTATTGTGTTGCATTCAGAGTGTTGGTAGCCGTCACAAGGTGAGTACAGATTGATTCAACTACAGTCCCACCAACTTAACTGTTCATGTGGACAAAATTGGAACTATGTTAATCTGTTAGTTTCTGTCTAGTGCTTAATGCTTATTGTTCGATTTAATTATGAAAAGTGCGAATAAAATGTTAAAATCTCTCAAAATTGATGCGCAGGAAGTTATTGTTAAAGTTGTATTTTATATGAAAGAAGAGCGCATGCGACACTAGCGACGCCGATAAGACACAGATAAGATGGTGGGACTGTAACTGGTGCGACACTTCGTCTTATTTGACGACCGATGTGGCGCGGTGGGCGATGGTTCGCCTGCGACGCGGAAGGTTGCGGGTTCGATTTCCGCCTCGGGATATATGTTTGTATGTTCTGCAAATATTTATTCCGGGTGTTCTGGGTATTATATGTAAGGTCAGTGTGGGTAAGTCCGTCTAGGCCCTAAGTCCGTCTAGTGGCAATAACTTCTGTTTTTGAATAGCTAGAGCCATATAACTCGGTTGGTAAAACAGTATCATTGAGTTTGTTCGAACTAGTGATAATAGATGTCGCTAACATCTTAATGTTGGAAAAAATTTGACAACCAATTTTTTCCGCGAATTTAACTTGAAGTTGAAGTTTGACGTCTCGTCGAAAAATGAAAAAAAAGGTATGAAATCTCAGAAGTTTTCTGAGTATCTGTGATAACGTAGGCCATTTACAGATTCGGGAATGTCTATCTGGTGTCCGATTCAAAAATAACGCATTAGTTTCGTAATTATAACAAATAGAAAAAATCCAAGCTTCGAATGTTATAGTTGGGAAGTCCGACTACTACACATAAGGCAAGTCCGTCATATGCCGGTCTTGCCTTAATTCCAGATATTGTCAACCTTTTTAGTAGTTCAAATTTTATAATTATTTTATACTGTTTATTCAACTTGTAAGTATTATTCGCCTGTCTACGAAAGTGAACTCTTTTCAGGGTTAAGCTTGCCTCTGTAAATCTAATCTATTTAAGTTTATTTTTCTGTATTTACTTTGTGTATAATAAATAATTACGTGAAAGATGCACTGGTATGTTTGCAAGAGGACTAGCATCACCTATAAGTACCTATTCTTTAAAAGTTTATAAATTGTGAATACATATTTTGAAAGCATGGATCTAACCAACCTTTTTTTTAGTTTCTGATTTTTTATACCTGACTCATGTAGCATGGCACATTATGTCGGACTTTGTGAACATTTATCGTTTTAACAAAGATCTGGTTTAGAAAATTATCCCATACTCATTTATTTCGTACTGGCAGAAAGTGTTACAAATGTAGCTACAGATCCGGCAATAGTTTGCCACACCATTTCTAAATTCATACATTACATTATTAACGATTACTTGTTTACAAATAAAGATTCTTGTGTATTCATTTGTATGTTATTGACAAAAAAAAATCGTAAGTGGGTACTTTGTGAAAATGTTTACAACCACTGAAAGTACATCATCAGCAAAGATATGCCGGACTTGCCCTTGATTTTAATAATTTTTTTTTTCTTTAAAAGTATACCTTATAGTCACACGTTTAAAACACTTATTTCAATGGCAGCTTTTCATCATTTATCGATAGGGTTTTCATACATATTGGCTCACTAGTTACGATTTTATTGCTACTAGACGGACTTGCCTCAAACTGGTTGGGAAGTCCGTCTAAATGCCTACTTTACAAAAAAATGCTATAAATCTGAAGACAATTACAATTAACCCTACTTTTAGATAGATATAGAAAGATAAATGTAATACCAATATTTTCCGACTACTTAAAGTAACTAATAAATTTTATTTCGATTTTTAAAGTTAAATTGAAATTCAATTTAAGAAAACTATGCCGGACTTGCCCACACTGACCTTATAATAAAAAATATATATATATCTATCTATCTATTATATTGTATTAAGTATGTCAGTCTTCTAGTACCCATAACACAAGCTCTGCTTAGCTTGGGGCTAGAAGTTGTTGTGTGGATTGTCCAGCATTATTTATTTATTATTATTTATTTATTTTTATTATTGTTATATTTTGGAGAATTACCACTATATTTTTATAATTAATAGTCCATGTGCTATTCTGCTGCATAAGCTATATTATTATAATGTTTCATTAAAATCTATTCAGTAGTTTTTGCGGTTGGATAGGACTAGTAGGACAGGTTAGGATATTTGCAAGATTAGAGGCTAGATGGCGCATACAAATACACAAGAATTTAAATCTGTGTTTCCAAGGAAACCAATGAAGGTACTTTTCAAAGTACGTTATCTACCTACCTTTCATGTACCTAATAAGGCACGTCCTAGGTCTATTATTTATTTAGCTTCATGTGGTAGGTATACTTATAAAAAAATAATAAATAAGTAAATAGTTATATAAAAAGGTTAAAAGATCGATTGATACATGAGATTAGCTAAGTTGTAAACATTCGAAGATAATGTAAGTGAAGTAAATAGATAAGTAGGAATCTCGAACCCCAAACGTTTATTTCTATGTATATAATACTACTTACATTGCAATTTTAATAATGAATCTAAACAAACTATATTTTGTTGCAAATGAAATACTATCTACTTCAGAAAACATAGCTAAGTAAAACATAACTCCCAACGAAACCTTTCAAACATAAAAAATAAACATAGCGAGCACATACAGTTAAAAAACTTTTTGACCACCGATGTGGCGCGGCGGGCGAAGGTCCGCTTGCGACGCGGAAGGTTGCGGGTTCGATTCCCGCTTTGGGATAAATGTGTGTATGATCTGCAAATATTTATTCCGGGTGTTCTGGGTATTTTATAATTTATATGTTAATAATATGTAATTAAAAATAACTATCTATGTAATGTATTGTATTAAATATGTCAGTCTTCTAGTAACACAACCCATAACACAAGCTCTGCTTAACTTGGGGCTAGATGATGTTGTGTGGATTGTCCAGCATTATTTATTTATTTTATTTATGCTAGGCTCATAGGCAAAACTCAGTTTCAATTCAATAAATTTACAAACGTAAATTATAATGATCGTAGTAGATAATAAATTCACTGTCTAAGATAAATGTAATCATTAATATAATTACTTTTAATTTTATGAGAAATAAAACTTAAACCCTAATAAAAAAACCACTAGAACCCTAGAACAAAAAGTTATACTTTAAGTTCTAGATAAATAAAGAGTAAATAAATATTCACGGACAATTCACACATCACACTCTAGTCCCAAACTAAGCAAAGCTTGTACTATGGGATCAAGATTTCTGATAGAATACTTATATTCATTTATATTGTTAATAGAAACTTAGAATACATAGAAATACCCAGACACAGAACAAATATTTTCTGTTCATCATACAAACATTTCCTCTCGGTGGGAAACGAACCCACGACCCACAGCATGGAAGGCAGAGCTACTACCAACTGAGCTGTGACGCCTGTCAGATAAAAACATTATTATGAAGATAATCATTAAATGCGAATATGCAATTATCTTTACCACGGGCTGTTGGTTTGATAAAATACGATAAAGTATAATAACAAAACTATTATTGCTAACTGCTAAACAAACAAGATGGCGCACAAACGTTTCACGACATAAGTACCTACATTTCATAGATACATATTTTTTTATTATACACTAGCTGACCCGTGCCCACTTCGTTGGGCATAATTTTTTTTAAATATAAAAGTTAGTTAGTTATATGCTGTTGTAAAATTTTTTATAGGCATTTTCAAGCTCCACATCTTTTTTCTAGAACACAAAAATATATCTAGGCCAGCTATACTCAAAGTGTGTTCCGCGGAACCCCAGGGTTCTGATACGCCTGTAGGGGTTCCGTAAGGGAAAAAATTAAAACACCTCTCTCTAGTGACTGGAGAGAGGTGTTTTGATTTTTTTGTTTGACTAGCTAGAGCCTAGTTGAACGTTTTGGCTCCTTGTGAGCGATATCAACCAATTGATGAAAAATAAAAAAACACTTTCATACCTCCCATTAGTTAGTTTTTTCCTTTTTTAATATCTTTTATTGTACTTTTATTATTCTTATTAGTAATAAGAATACACTTTTAAAAACTATTGTTTTATTGGTTCCGTCAAGTATTCTGCTTTCCAAAAGGGTTCCGTCACCAAAAAAGTTTGAGAACCGCTGATCTAGGCGGAAATGCTGTGGTAGCTGGAATTTTTTAAATATTTTAGTACATGTCACAATAGATAAAGATTTTGAACCTACATACTTTGAATATGTTGACGTATGGGAAGTGCTCTATTTTTTTTTATCTTTATTTTTAATTTTTTACAAAATTTTAGTATTTGTCATAGTTGGGACTTCGAACCAAATTATTTTTTATTAGCTGAGGTATGGGCGATAGTGCTGCGGTAGCCGGAAATAGTTGATAAGGAGTTTAAACCAAATTATTTTTAATATGCCGACGTATGGGCGGAAGTGCTGCGGTAGCTGGTTTTTTTTTTTACAATATTTTATTATTTGTCATAGTTGATAAGGACTTCTATCCAAATTATTTTTAATTAGCCGACGTATGGGCGAAAGTGCTGCGGTAGCCGGATATCTGTAATAGTTAGACATATGCTGTCGCTGACTTTTTTGTGGATGATGATGTGTTCTACATAATTGTAGTACATGATTTCTTTCTATCATCAATAGTTTTCGCAGCGCACGCGATGTAAGGAATTTCTTTGGTATTTTTTTTACACCTTGGGTTACATAATTGAAGTTTTAGTAAGGATCCCTAATTATTTTGAAAATATAATATAGCCTATGACACTCAGCAATAATGTGGCTTTCTATTAGTGAAAGAATTTTTAAAATCGGTTCAGTAGATCCCGAGATTACCCCTTACAATTGAACAAATATACAAACATACAAACTTTACCTCTTTATAATATTAGTATAGAAGTATAGATAGATTAGCTGAGGTATGGGCGAAAGTGCTGCGGTAGCCGGATATCTGTAATAGTTAGACATATGCTGTCGCTGACTTTTTTGTGGATGATGATGTTTTCTACATAATTGTAGTACATGATTTCTTTCTATCATCAATAGTTTTCGCAGCGCACGCGATGTAAGGAATTTCTTTGGTATTTTTTTTACACCTTGGGTTACATAATTGAAGTTTTAGTAAGGATCCCTAATTATTTTGAAAATATAATATAGCCTATGACACTCAGCAATAATGTGGCTTTCTATTGGTGAAAGAATTTTTAAAATCGGTTCAGTAGATCCCGAGATTACCCCTTACAATTGAACAAATATACAAACATACAAACTTTACCTCTTTATAATATTATTATTAGTATTAGTATATTAGTATTAGTATATTAGTATTAGTATATTAGTATTAGTATATTAGTATTAGTATATTAGTATTAGTATTAGTATATTAGTATATTAGTATATTAGTATTAGTAATTAGTATAGATAAGGGTTGTAACGGAGGCCTTCTTAACGGAGGCGGAGGCGGATGCGAAGACGATGAGATTCACCTCCGCGGATGCGGTGGTTAACGGAGGCGGAGGCGAAGGTTAAAGTGGATGTAAATAAAATAGTAATTAAGGTTTAAAAGTTTTTTTATTAAATACTAAAACATAAAGTAAAAATTTTAAGTTAACTTTTTTGTAATCAAAATTAAGGACAGGTAAATTAAATTTGACAACAATAGTTTTGCGGCTTTATCATCTTCCAAACGATTTCTAAGGGATTCATAAATTAATCCAGCTCAACTAAATAATTGTTCACTTCGCACTGAACTTGGCGGCGCCGATAAGTACCTACGTGCGAACGATGGGAGAAAATGCTTTTTATTTATTGTTATTCGTAAATAAAACTCCGTTACAACTACACACGCAAAAATTGTGAGGAGGCGGAAGCGGAGGCGAATACGATTTCTTGCGGAACTTCCGCAGTAACGGAGGCGGAGGCGAAGATCCGTTACAAATAAAATACCCAGAACACCCGGAATAAATATTTGCAGATCGTACGAACATTTATCCCATGGCGGGAATCGAATCCGCAACCTCCGCGTCGCAGGTGGACCATCGCCCACCGCGCCACACCGATACACATGGATTCTAAAAAAACTTAAAACTAGGTTTCCACCGGCAGCGGGGCAAGGCGCAAGCTACCGGTGGTTAGGGCTACACATTGAGGAACCTCCGGACAATGCGTGCCGTCGAGGATCACTGCCGCATGCATCTGCCCCTCGAGCCAACCGCGCTAGCGAGAGCCGAGCCAGATGTTGGTCGAGGCTCTTCGCTATCAGACCGTTCGCCGAATCGAATTATTTTTAATAGGGCCCCCGCAGACTGCAGACTTTTTATCGGCCGATAGTTTGGTCGGCTTCTTAATCAGTATGAAGGTGTATGCAGATGCGCACATTAGGTACAGTGATTCAGTCTTCATACTGATTAAGAAGCCGACCAAACTATCGGCCGATAAAAAGTCTGCAGTCTGCGGGGGCCCTTAATGTTCAAGTTGGAGCAATCAATCAGCTGAGAATTCAAGTAGGAAAGAAAATTAAATTGCTAATGAAGTTTTTTGTCTCAATATTGCGCTTGTAGACAGAATGAGATGAAGATGAGAATGAGAGAGACGAAATAATATTTTTTTTCAGAATTTCAAAATGGAGGCTGTTATATTTGATGGTAAATCACTCTCGCTCAAGTACGAAGCAAAGTACCCTCTGCCGCAGATCACGAACGATACTGACGTGGTGGTCAAAGTGGAGTATGCTGGTGTATGCGGTACAGACCTCCATATTATACAGGTAACGATAGTTTTCTGGCTGGTCTGTGCACACACGGATCGTAGAGACGCAATCGCAGAGTGCCACTGATTTTGTATGAGAAGCTTGGATCTCCATACAAAATCGGTGGCGCTCGGCGATTGCGTCTCTACGTGCACAAACTCGTACTTGGGGTACTGTTCTCGCCTACAGTGCAAACTTTAAAGTTTTATTATCTACTAATCAAAGTGACTTAGCTGGAAAAGTTGAGAATGGTGTACCTACTTACGTAAAGGTTTTTTAAAAATCTTTTTAATTGAAGACATATTGACAGGCGTCACAGCTCAGGTTATTGGTAATAGCCCTAATAGCTCTGCCTTCCATACTGTGGGTCGTATATATGTTCTGTGTCTGGGTATTACTATGTATTCTACGTATGTATTTACAACAAAAATGTATATAATTATTCTATTAGCAATCTAGTTTCCAAGCTTTGCTTAATTTGGGACTAGAGTGTGATATGCGAAATGTCCGTGAATATTTTTTAATTATTTATTTATTAAATTTGATTTCAGGGAGAGTTTCCGGCGACAAAAGAGCGTCCTATACCGCTGGGACACGAATTCAGTGGCACTATAGCCTCGGTAGGCAGCAAGTCCATCTTCAAGAAAGGACAACTTGTGGTCGTCGATCCTAACAGGTCAGTACCTCTACCATGAGCTGTCGCAGTAAAATCGCCTGACCTTACTACTGTAGTTATACGTCAATATTAGTATGACGAATTTTAGTACCCAACTATCCACCAAAGGCGCTGTACAAATCTTCATACATTTTTTTAACTACAGACGCTAGCGAGTATAGTAAATATAGTATAATAAAAACTCATGGTAGAGCTACAGGGCCCCGTTCGTGCTAAATTGTAACGTGTGAGAGAGAGAATTATTTGACGCACAACAATTGAAATTGTATCATACACACCAACAAACTCAACTTCAACCACATAATAGGCTGCACAGCATCTTCTAACCACATAACTCGCACACTGGTACCTATCACACAGGTTTCTGCCTAGTATAAGGCCCAATACTGACTTGTTTACTTATAGACAGCAAAAACCGATTATTATTGTATTAACATGATGTTTTACCTACTTTTTTTTACTTTTTAACACATTCAAACAAATAGTAACAAACACACATAAAAAACAAAACAAAAAATAGATACTTATAACGTAAACGTTTCGTCGTTCGTATTAATATTCTATCAGCAGTCTAGTTCCCATAGTACAGCTTTGCTTAGTTTGAGACTAGAGTGTGATGTGTGAAATGTCCGTGAATATTATTATTATTGCACGTTAACGCACTGTGTATCTTAAATACGTTACGATACGTACCCGTACCCAGCCCTTAGTAGGTAATACAAAATACTTTTGTTATTCTTCTGCTTTCACTCATAAGCCTGGGGGCCTATCCAGACCGCTGAAATGTTTTTGAGCTTTTATTTGATCAAATAACATTTCAGTTTTCTTCTTCGTCTTTTATTGATATTTTGACTGTAAATTAACTTTGACAGAATTGTGACATGCCGAAGTTTGTTTTGGTTTCATTTTGCAGAATTCATGGATTCATACAAACACGAAAATTATAATGTTTTGTGACAATTTCAAAGTAGTTTTAAAATTAAAACGCAATTAGCTGCGATTTCAATGCTGACCTGTGAATTTTTATAGGTTTTCAGGACTACCATCTACACATTTTCTGAAAAAAACCTAAGTAGGTATGGGCAAGATAACTTCAAAGTAATATCATCGCTTCATCCTTTTAGTTCTTACTTAACACTTGTTTTTAAATAGTCTAAGACAACAAGGAACATAAATGCCTAACTAGTTGTATGTAATCGTAGTTATAAATCCTATTAGTCTCATCATATTTAAAATATTTATGGCAAATTTATATAGAGACAACATAATTTCAGTACCTATCCTGAAATAAATTTTTGCTAAGATAAACCATCATTGAGATTAGTAGCATAAAGTTACATCTAAAATGTAGGTACAATAACATAAGATAAGAATATAGTACATCATCATCTTCCTACCCTTGTCCCACATTATGTGGGTCGGTACAACATGTCCTCTTCTTCCACTCACTTCTATCAGACGTCATCTCAATGTTCACACCTTTCTTACACGTCATCATTCACATTCACATAGTACATACCTACAAAACTTTCTTACCTATTATTTTGTTTCAGAATACTATGCAGATTACCATGAAGTTTCTACTTGTGTAGTAGACAGTATAAGACTATATAAAATTAATCTGCAAGTTGTAATTTGTAAAATGACTAGAATTCAAGGAATAAAACCATTTTGATTCTTTATTATTATTATATCTTATATATGTGGTAAAGAATGATTACATAGTTTATAATATGATATTAAAATCTGTACATAATCTAATTTTTTTTTCCTTTATTTCATTAGACTTGAACAAGTATTCATGAACATTTGACAGTAAGTATTTGGTAGTAAGCTCTGCCTTCCATGCTGTGGGTTGTGGGTTCGATTCACACCCAGAGCAAATTTTAATGTTTGTGTGATGAATATAAATATTTTTTCTGAATCTGGGTGTTTCTATGAATGTGTTTACAAAAAAAATGTAAGTATGTAAGTATTCTATCAGCAATCTAGTTCCCATACATAAAGAGCTTTGCTTAGTTTGGGACTAGAGTGTGAAGTGTGAATTGTCCAAAAATATTTATTTATTTCCCAAGGCATGCACTTGAACCAAACTAAACAAAACTTGTATGGGAAATAGATTGCTTGAATACTATTATAGGTAAGTATTCTAAAAATTAATACATATTAACACCCAAATGCAGAACACATATTTATGTTCACAAATAGTAATAAATAAATATTTTACCAATGACAAGTAATCACATAAATGTTTGTTTGTGGTGGGGATTGAACCCACCATCCTAGCATAGATGCCAGAACTAATGCCAATACTGAGCTGAGATATATATATTATTAAGTATATATTATTTTGTTTCAGAATATGCAAATTACCATGATGGTACTACTTCACTATCCTAATCTGTTTATGACTATTAAACTAATCTTTGTTTTCATTTGTGAAATAATATAGTAATTCAATAAAACCATGTTTCAGTATTATTTTATTAAAACATTTCTAAATAGATAGATAACTCTTTATTGTTCATCACACATAAATAAAAACAAAGAGCTTAAACAAGTAGTAATAGGCATCAGAATGGGTGGCCTTATCGCTGAGAGAGATCTCTTCCTGGCAACCGAAATTTGCTCGTGTCACATCCCAGATATACCCGAAATAAAATGAAGTGTATTGTAAATAGAGTTAATACGCATAGAGTTCAATACTAAAATATTTTACAGTCTTGAAATCTGAACATAAATCATTTTCTTTTATTTCATTACACTTAAACAAGTTAAAAAAATGTTTATGAACATTTCACAAAGCTTGTATGGCAATTAGAATACTCATATACTGTTTTATGAATAAATTCATAGATATGTAACATGTTGACACCCAAAAGCAGAACATACATTAATATTTACTAATAGTAATAAAAAAATGTTTTACCAATAAAGACTTATTGAACTTTTAAAAAATATTTATTCTTGGTGGGGATGGAACCCACAGAGAAGACAGAACTAGTACCAAATGAGCTGTGATGCCTATTGCAATGATTGATTTAGTTTGTTATAGGTATATTTATGAACCTATCAAGTGAAGTAATCAACTACCTGGACGATTAAATAGAATGATTCATGTCTTAGTCTTAAATTGTTGTGTTCTGATTTCTGATCTGCTAACCCATACTGGGCACCAGCATCTTGTGTGCATCTGAAACATGAATAAGTGGTGACCAAACATGTTAGAAACTCTGCAACAGATGTCCACCTCCGACGCGGAGGTTGTGGGTTCGATGACCGCCTTGAAATAAAAAATGTTTGTACGATCTGCAAATATTTATTCCGGGTGCTCTGGTTATTTTATATGTAGGTAAAATAAAAAATACCTATCTATATAAGTAATGTATTGTATTAAGTATGTCAGTCTCCTAGTATTGAAAAACAGGACAATCCCGACATACGTTTCATGTTTATGATTAGATTTGACATTAAAATCTTCCATAATTAGGTAGTACACTGATTTATTCACTTTTCAATAACATACTTGTTTGCGAAATGCGCAAATCCGGTGTAGGTTTGCCAAAGCTGAGGTTTTTATTCTCCGTGAAATACTTACAAAGATTTCACCATTTTCTCAATTATGTATGTATTAAAACTTTCACATACTTACTCACATATTTTTTTTTTTATAATCCTTTGGCTTCAATCTCGCCTGATGGAAAGCGCCGATGAAGCCGACGATGGAGCAGGATGGTCTAGAAGACACCTATTTATATTGGCCTTGAATTGATCTAGGTTGTAATGATTGGGAAAAACAGACGCAGGCAGCGTATTACCTATTATCCTGAAGGCTCTTCGCTCAATCGAGTCCAAGGCAGCCAGCAATATTATGATGGCACATAACAATATTATGATACAACAATCACGAAAGTTACAATGAAAATGCAAAATCTTTAGGTTATAAATAATAAATGTAAACAAACTATAGGGACGGAATATTCGATAAACTTCGATGCATCGAAAACATCGATATTTACAATGCGATACCTACATCGAATCGATCCGATGTTTTGAAATGCTTTTGATATACTCGAAATATCGATGTTTTTTCAGTTTTTAGTAGAAAAACATCGAGTCAATAATTATATCCAAATAATTTCATAAAAATTCCAGTTTGCACATTATAATTTTACTAATTTTTTTCCTATTTGATTATTTAAAAATGAAAAGTTTATTATTGGACTGACAATATAATAAAAATATTGTCTGTAAATATGTAAATATGTGTACTAAAAAAATGGCGGGCTTCAATGTTTACAAACAACGAATTGTGAATAACATATTTTGGTTTTGTGGACGAAATAAAATTGAAGTAGATTGTGTATTGTATAATTATATTATATTTATATACCAACTCATTACAATAAAATCTCATCTTTGTGTGAGCTCTTAAACTCAATTGGACGACATCGATGTTAGTTCTGATTTATCGAATCTAAAAAAACAACGATGATTTTTCAAAATGGACACCCCTAAAACGAACAAGTATGAAGACATGTTAGAGCGGTACAGAAATATGCGCCCGCGAAGCCCCGTTGCAAGTGCGAGCGAGATGCATGCGCCAGCTCGTTGACGTCATTTTTAACAGTTCAGTCATATCTAAAACATTTCAGTCATTATTTAAAACATTTCAGTCATATTTTGAACAGCTCAGCCACGTCAATCCACAAAAAATGCCTACAAAACTGACCTGCAACTGAAAGGATATTCCGTCACGCAAGTTTGCCCCTTCTGGATAGGGCCCCTGGTGTCATGTACAATAACGTCATACGTACGCACACCTTATTTATACACCAAAACTATTATTAGGCGTCAGTTCTGAGTGTCAAATTTTTTTTTAGTCCATGCAATCTTTGCGACAACTGTCGTAAGGGTAAATACCACTACTGCTTGACTGGAGGCATCAACAACACTATCGGGATCTGGAGGGCTGGAGGCTGGGCCAAATACTGCTGTGTGCCTCAGGAGCAAGTCTACGCGTTGCCGGAAGGAATAACTACTGAACAGGGTACTTTTAAATTTATTTCCTATTTATAAATACAATGTAATTAATTTAATAAATTAATAATGTAATAATGTAAATTAATAACGCATAATGTATTAATTTAATTTTATAATGTAATTAATTTATTAAATTCGGCCTGATCCATAATTAATTTAACATAAGTAGGACCTACACTAAGTCAAAATTACTTGTGTCGTAGGCCCTACTTCTTCTTTATTTCATTTTTTTATTTATTCATTATCTAGATGCCCGAGTCCGTCTTGCAATCGTTATATTTTAGACAATTCACACAATATCTTTATAAATTATAAGTTATATGTCATTCTGCTGTATAAAGTACAACACAACAAGTCCGAGAACGTATTTAAATTTAATTCTGCCAGTGCGCCATCACGTATGTCAAGTACTGTCATGTATCATAGGCGAACGCTACACGTCAATAAATATTGGGACAATTATCATGATATTTACTTATGCATCTTGGTTTTTGTATGTTATGTATATTGCGATCCGTCAATACATTACCCTACACGTCAATAAATATCGTAATCCGATCTTCTTCTTCTTCTTATCGTGTCGATGCTACAACTGTATTTTGTTGGAGCATCGTGCTGGAAAGATTAGCCAGTATATATTGACGGATCACAATATGGATCTTGCGTGTAGCCTTTCGCCATACACGACAAAGATTTTCATACATTATTGTTATTTTTGCCAGGAGGTCTCTGCGAGCCCTACTCATGCGTTGCACACGGTTTTGACCGCGCCTCCCCTTTGCTTGTCGGCGAGAAAATTCTGATTGTCGGAGCTGGCATCATCGGTAAGTTAAAAACACTCCATATTATTTTTTAGGATTCCATCATACGTCCTCACACCCAAGGGCGGATCCAGCTTTGGCGCGGAGGGGGGGGGGGGTCACAATCAAGCTTTGGCGCCAGGGGGGTCACGATCAAGCTTTGGCGCCAGGGGGGTCACGATCAAGCTTTGGCGCCAGGGGGGTCACGATCAAGCTTTGACGCCAGGGGGGTCACGATCAAGCTTTGACGCCAGGGGGGTCACGATCAAGCTCTGACGCCAGGGGGGTCACGATCAAGCTTTGGCGCCAGGGGGGTCACGATCAAGCTTTGACGCCAGGGGGGTCACGATCAAGCTTTGGCGCCAGGGGGGTCACGATCAAGCTTTGACGCCAGGGGGGTCACGATCAAGCTTTGGCGCCAGGGGGGTCACATAGTCGTGGTCAAGTCAAGAACTTATATAAATAAAATAATTATGTTCAATTAGTGGTCCACCTAAGTCCTGGAACCAGCTCGGGGGGTGGTCATGACCCCCATGACCCCCCTCTCTTGATTCGCCGTTGCTCACACCCTCATTCACTCCCTTACATGCTCATTAAAATATGTTAGAAATTACTTTCACTTGAATCTTGTTTTTTTTGCTTTTCAGATAGATATTGCTGTAACACTATTTATCTAGCTTAAAGAGGTGGGCGTTGGTCGCTCGACACAGTTTTCACGAACTACTGTAGCTATCATCGTAATTCGTACCTCATTTGTTCTTGCTACACTCTAGGGTCTCCGCAGACTGCAGACTTTTTATCGGCCGATAGTTTGGTCGGCTTCTTAATCAGTATGAAGATGTATGCAGATGCGCACTTTACAGTGATTCAGTCTTCATACTGATTAAAAAGCCGACCAAACTGTCGGCCGATAAAAAGTCTGCAGTCTGCAGTCAGCTTAACTGTTCCGAAAATAAATATTTTAGTATTTGTAAAGGGTGGAACCAGGATCCCCTGAGACTGAGTTGTCCGTATGTTAGTTGATTGTATCCCATAAACTATAATATTAATACGTTTCTGACAGGCGTCACAGCTCAGTTGGTAGTAGCCGCCTTCCATGCTGTTGGACGTGGGTTCGATTCCCACCCAAATCAAGTGTTTGTGTGATGCACGTAAATATTTGTTTGTATGTATTCCATGATACTCTGATATTAACAAAAAAATTATATCTAAAATATTTATTTTTTTAAGTATCTAAGTACTTAGGTACTAATTTAAATTATGTATGTATTTTGTGTCCAAAAAAATTTATTTTTAGGATAGCAATATTAGCGAAAATAACACAATGATAGAGAATTTATATTTTGACAGATAATGTATTTCGGTTGCCGAATGAACAATGAAATACTTTATTAAGATATAATCTACCGCTTATCAACTAGTTGTAATACTTTTGTGATAATTTTAAAGTATACAATAACATTTTTATCTAAGTAGGTATATATTTCTTTTATCTCTTTCACTGACTTAAACAAATAAATACTTTAAATTAAAACTGGATTGTAACTATTGACCTGTACTCCAAGTACGAGTTTGTGCACACACGAATCATAGAGACGCAATCGCTGAGCGCCACCGATTTTGTATGGAGATCCAAGCAGCGCCCCTAGCAGATCTTGAGAAGCTTGGATATCCATACAAATCGGTGGCGCTCGTCGATTGTGTCTCTACGATCCGTGTGTGCACAAACTCGTACTTGGAGTAGGTAGGCACTGTTCAAAAACACATTTTCTTGATAAAATATTTACTGAACCAAATGCTTATGTTAGGGTTTTCGGAGCTACCTCACCTAGTACAAAAACTGCGTAAACCTTATATCGTAGAGACTCCTAGCACACTACATGAAAACTCTTAAAACTGCGCTCAACAGATGTTTTTGTCACTTATCGATCGCGCACGTGATTTTATCAAGGAAACCCTAAATTAGATGTACCTTTTCGTAGGACAAATATTCCTACCTTGTTCTCCTCAATCTAAACATGCCTTATAAAACACGCCATTTATTGATGATTCTCAGCTTTTAAGCACTTCATAACGCACTTGTTTTGACACATGTCCTAACATACCATGACATATGATGACATAACAAGTTTGAACCATGACACTTTTTTCAGGAAACCTCTGGGTCACAACCCTTCACCACCACGGACATAGAGATGTCACAGTTTCTGAATTGAACAAGACTAGATTGGACATCGTCAGGAATCTGGGTAAGATTAAAAAAAACTTTGTCAAAGTCAAAATTACTTTATTCAATAAAAATCACAAGGATCTTTGAAACGTCTTACATACTAGATGATTCTAGGCGCCAGTTTGTCGCGACCAGAGTCTAGAAGAACTGGCAAAAAATTAGACCTGGATCCTAGCGGTTTTTTTAAATGATCCTTCTTACAATTATTTAATAAAGAAGTTGGAATTGGAACTAGTTCGTCCCAAGCTTACTTGTCTTCTCAGCGTTCTTCCTTATTGTGTAACCTGAGCCCTTAGTCTGAGTTTTACTTGGACGAGTCTCGAAAACTAAAACTCTAATTTTGGATTAAAAATCGTTTAGGTACTTAGTGGATTTGCATAATTACTATTTCCATATTATTTTAATTTTTAATTTTTTGCTCTTTTACAGTTCTATAATAGTTAATAGTATTTCTAGAATAGATTTGAACTAAGTGTGAAATGTCGAAAGTTTAAATTTAAATATTTGTTGAAAATGTACCTACTGTTTTTTTTACAGAGACGGGCTTCAGACTAATAACGCCTGATGTGTTGGAGAAAGAAAATCTACAGTATGACGTCATTATTGATTGCACAGGTAATTTAAATAATACAGGGTGTACTTAAATTTGTAAAAGGTTAAATTTTACTTAAATTAAATATGCCTTCATTTTCTGTCATAGCAAATGAACAATGACACATAGATGTCAATTGAAATACTTATTTTACAAAAAATAGGATTAATGATAATTATCATTAAGCCAATTTTTTGTAAATACATATACAGTTAAACACAGATAAAACATTACAAGAACATGTTTGACCTGAAACGAATGTATGTTCTTTCCTTGGTAAACACCCCACAGCATGGAAGGCAAAGGTAATAACCAACCGAGCAATGTGACAATCACAAACGTATCGAAACGGTGTCGCATTCCAGTGACCCTACCGTGTCATTGGCGTTGACGTTAGCTCGACTGGCGAACGTTGCAGCATCACCGCGCAGTGTCGCGCAATGTGCTAACGTTACGATACGTTTACGTGCGACACATTTACTCGGCCTCGGGCCTCGGCTTTTTTAACAAAATGTGCTAATACAATTGTAAATGTCGTATTGCAAAACGAATAATAAATAATATAAAATAATAAATATCTTTTATCTATCTCTATCGTAAAGCGTAACGCCGCGTATTCGATTTACATTGCGCGATGACGCTGCAACGTTCAGAGTGCTTAGTTCGATTGCATTATAAAACTCCCAACTCTCGAGCCGAGAGTCGTCTATCGGAGTTTTAAAATGCAACCTCGGACTAATTCTGTACCCCAAGTACGAGTTTGTGCACACACGAATCGTAGAGACGCGATCGCCGAGCGCCACCGATTTTGTATGGAGATCAGAGCAGCGCCTCTAGCAGATCTTGAGAAGCTTGGATTCCATACAACTGTCGAACTGACGTATTCGATTCATACGAACTGTCACAGTATGAATACGCTGTGTTACAATCACATAACGATTGTCACTTTTATTCTTGCTCATCCCTCTGTGTTTATTTACAGGAGTTGGTAAAGTTATGGAGATAAACTTCAACTACATGGCTCCTGGTGGGAAATACGTGCTGTTCGGATGCTGTCCTCCCACTCACCAGGCGTCGTAAGTCCCTCCCTTTTTTACATTAAATTGTCTACAGGCCGATCCTACTTAAAAAATAATAGTAATAACAGTTAATAGGTGATTATGAGTATAATATTATATAAAAAAATCTTTACTATCTCTATAATATTTTTCCTTAACCTATACTTTCCCACTGAAAGTGAAACACTTGGGCAAAGGTCTCCCTACTCTTCCAGTACTTCCGTAATTATGTATCTTTTTTCATCTTTCTTTCGTATCTTTACGTCATATAACTTTAGTCAAAATTACTTTATTCAATAAAATAACAAAGATCATTTAGAATCGTCTTACATACTAAGTGATTCTAGGTGCCAGTTCCACGCCACCTGAGCTAGTTCCTACCGTTTTTTTATCTGATCCTTCTACAAATAATTACAAATCATATACCTAGTTCATATCTTTAGCGCTTGTAATATGTACGTACCTACTGTTTAATTCACATAATATCTTTCTGTCATGTATCTTTACTTGTTTCAGAGTGAATCCGTTCGATATCTACAATAAGGAGATAACTCTAATCGGCGTCAAAATAAACCCATACACTTTCCCTAGCGCTATAGCTTGGTTGAAAGCCATGGGAAAAAGGTATTACTTATTAAAATGTCTATAAGTATTCTATCAGCAATCTAGTTCCCATATTACATATATTAGGTACTCGGTTTGGGACTAAAATGTGTGAAATGTCAAGCTACGCGTAGTGTCACCCAAATACGAAACCGTGCAGGGCCCCGATTGTGATAAATTGTAACGTAAACAGTAGCCCAATTACGAGTTTGTGCACACTCGGATCGTAGAGACGCAATCGCCGAGCGCCACCGATTTTGTATGTAGATCTAAGCAGCGTCACTAGCAGATTTCTTGAGAAGCTTGGATCTCCATACAAAATCGGAGGCGCTCGGCGATCGCGTCTCTGCGATCCGTGTGTGCACAAACTCGAACAGTTTGTTTAAGCAGTTAACGGCCGGTTTCTCGAACGATGATCAACGAAAAAATCAAACAGTTACTATGTGTCAAACTCGGATCAATCGTGATTTGGGTTTCCAGAAACCGGCCGTAAGATTCACTAACGCAACGTGAACGTAGCGTGTGTAACTTCGTATCGTTATATACGGCTTTATAATCCTATATATTTATATACTTTTTTTCTATTTCAGGTACCTTGACTATGGAATGCTGGGAGTGAAAACATATTCGTTGAAAGAATACGAAGCCGCTATCACGGATCTGAAAGCAGGCAAAGTTGCTAAAGTCATGTTCAAGATTAAATAAATACTGTTTTACTTAGTAGGTTTTTTAGAATAAACGATTCTTGAATAGTTAAATGTTTTTTATATTATTCTTAACTTCTCACGACTTCATACATGTTAAACACGACAGAGTTTGATTTTGCGTGCACAGTATTTTACTTAATAATAATGTTTAAATATCAGTAATATAAACTTAATATAACCTATGTTACACGCCAAAGATGTAGCTTTATAGAAGTGAAAGAATATACGAAATCGGTCAAGTAGATTTAGAGTTAAATCGTTACAAAACAATACAAAATATAAGGATAGGAGCATTGCCTTATGCGCCTGATGTCAGGAAACCCTCAAGCGTTAATCAGGCGAAATGGGCCGACACCTGTCAAAAGATGCTGGTTGCTATAAGCATTTAAGCTCAAAAACGTTTAACATCAGCCGGTCTTATGAAAATGAAAAAATGTTTATTACTGTAACCAAATGTTACGCTGGTAAATTAAAATGGGATTGGGCAGGCCACGTCTGCCGTATGTCGGATGCGTTATTGGCAAAATCCTCAACAGATCAGACACCCAAAAACGGGAAACGACCTCGCGGTAGACCACGACGCAGATGGAGGGACGAATTTGATGCCCATACAAAAGATTGGTCCACAATAGCCCAGGGCAGAGTGAACTGAACAGAAGGAAGGGAGGCCTTTGCCCTGCAGTGGGACCCCACAGGCTGAAAATGAAAATGAACAAGTTTGTCGCGAGGTCTGACAGAACCATTAGTTTTAGTTTTTTTACCTCAATTCATAGGGAACCCTAAAACCCAGTAACCTTTTCGATTTAAATTGATTCACGAAGACAATGACCTCACATCTAGGTCAGTACAACAAATACCCATTGTTAGAGCCGCGTAGGTAGATACAACCATGTCGCAGTAAGATCGATGGTTGCGTCTTTATAAATTGAAGGATTATCGAATGCATTTGTTTTGACAAGGTGCTATGTTGAATGAATAATTTCAGTTATATTTTACTCCTTTCTTCCTTGTGAAAGAGCTTGTCTGGGGCGGTACCTACTACTACCGTACTGCTGCCAAAACACTGCTATTAGGTGCTGAAAATATTTCTGTCGCAACTAATTCTTACATTTATTTCTTACGGCCGGTTTCTCGAACGATGATCAACGAAAAAATCAAATAATTACTATGTGTCAAACTCCGATCAATCGTGATTTGGGTTTCCAGAAACTGGCTGTTAGAGTTCCATATTTCTCAAAGTGACCGTATAGATTGAATTCCTCAACTCTTATCTCCGTTATGTATGGATACAATGATATATAATTATGTATGCATTTAAAATGTTACTTGAATGTATATCTGAATCATTGCTTGGAGAGATAATTATACAAATACTTACCTACATTTTAAATGGACACTAGCGCACATAGCGACAATTAGCCACAATAGTCTAAATATAAGAAAAAAGACGTGTGGCAAGTGGCAATGCTATTGCATAGAATTGGTCGGAGTGTTAGGTTATTTTCGTGAGGTTATTTCGTAACGGAATTCCTGGATTCGGTCTCCACGCTCAAGGCCCGCGATAGAAACTATGCAATAGCTTAAATACTGCATATTATATTGAGAGTCACAGAGCGACGATCTTTGGAATATAGACATTCACCATCAGCCGAATAAGATAAGCATGGTTTAAGATAACATTTTGCACACTGACTTACTAAGAACTGTTATTTTAGTTAATATTATGTTTTAGTTTTAGGAGTTTAATTTTGAGTTGTTTTTTCATTAGATCTGTCATATAAACCTTTGTTTCAAAGATCTTTAAATCAATGATCGTCACTTAACATCAGGTGAGATCGCGGTCAAACGCTTGCCTTTTTTTTTTTTTTTTTTTTTCAACATATTTCGTCCCTCTGCTGTGCAAAGGTCTCCCCCAAATTCCTCCATTTCTCTCTATCTTTTGCTTCTTCCCACCCTTTGCTTGCAAAACTTGTAAAAAAAATGATTAAAAAAAAAGACTAAGTAGGTATATTTTCGATTTGTCCGTCCGTTCTGTAACGGCTGTCAGTAATTCAGAAATAAGATGTTGATAGGGTGTATGATTAACTTTCGAATTTCATGTCCATAAGCGCATCAATGTTTTGTAACACCAATTTGAAGATAATGATATCAGGGGGCCAATTCTCGCACTTTAGAGATTAAGTCGAATTCGACATAGGTCGAAAAAAGACGTAGAATGTCGCTAAATAAGCTATTGTTGTAATGTCGTTAATACAACTAATATAATGTCGTTGCGGAAAACAGCCCGCTCTACAAGTACAAAATGTCGTTAATAGACATATGTCGTAAAAAATAGTTTGACAAGCTCGAACAACGACATGTGTCTATTGACGACATTACAACCATAGCTTATTTAGCGACATACTCCGTCTTTTTTCGACCTATGTCGAATTCGACATAATCTCTAAAGAGCGAGAATTGGCCCCCTGATGGTGTGGATGACCTGGTATAGCGGGTTTGATTCGCGTATCAGTAGACAAATTTAATTCTCGGTTACTCTTCGCATCCAAACATTGAAACTTGGATGCGCGTGCTTTGCGGGGCCTTGCACTGCGTCCACCGCTGACCACTACTCACCTAATGTAGGTTATGTGACAGTCGTCACAGCTTAGTTGGTAGTAACTCTGCTTTAGGTCGTGGGTTCGATTTCCACCCTTTTGTGTAATGAACATAAACATTGGTTTTATGTCTAGGTGTTACTATGTATTCTATGCATCAAAATAAAATTATATAAGTATTTTGTCAGTTATCTTGTTCCATAGTAAAATCTTTGCTTATAGACTAGAGTGTGATGTTTGAAATGTCCGTGAATATTTATTAATTATTTATTTAACACCGACCCTGTCGACTGGAACCCAGTAATACGAGCAACAAACATTGCTTCTCTAAGAGACGTTACCTAGAAAAACTATTCAATGGATTTGAACTTGAAGTGAAGACCATGTTGGTCTGGTATCTATCTAGTAATAGTACATGTCCTAGATTTAACCAGGTCATGTTCAGCGTCTAGGTTATAGAGTTTTAGTTATAATCTTTAGTAGATTCTTGTTAACGAGCTCGGGGTACTACCACCATACCTATTTTTGACAGGTGTCACAGCTCAGTTAGAAGTAGATCTGCCTGCCTTCCATGCTGTGAGCCCTGGGTTCGATTCTCTCCGACGTGTGGCACTCGGGGACTGCCGCGGTAAAGCTATTGCATAGCATTTTTTGCTGGATTACGCATGCGCAGTGTTAGGTTATTTTCGTTACGGAATATCTGGATTCGGTCTCCACGCTCAAGGCCCGCGAGCTATGCAATTTTAAAAAAACACTTGAATGTTTCCAGAAACCAGGTATATTGGGTAATCAAATGCTTCTGTCATTGGTGACAACAGTAGTATACTGTGACAGTTAGTTTTGCCGCCAAAATAAACTGAATGAAAGTAAATAGACATAGACAATGATGCAATATACGCCTATGTTACGCTAATTACAAAAACTGTGCCAGTACAGTTAACAGATATTAAATGTAAACAAAACTAAAATAGATAATTATTTAGTAAAGATAGTTCTAAATACGTTACCTGTTTTGTTTATTTATGGGTATTTATTAAGTTGTTTTTTTTTCACAAAAAAGGAGGAAAAAATAGGACGATGTTACTACCACGTACTATTTTAAAATTATTAGCTAGAAAGAAGTTTAGCACATTTTCAGTCGTCTAGTCGAAAACTAAATAATAGCTACATAGTTTAAAAAATGACTGTGTAAACGAGAAATGATGTTTTTTTTAAATTTTACAAAATGTGAATAACAAGATTTTTCTCTGTCAAATGTAACAAAATAATAAAAAGTCCAAGAATATTTTGTTTATTGATGTTATGTCTGTATGTCTGTATGTCTGTCTGTCTGTCTGTACCACGTGTAAACATGTCCTTTAGAAATCGGAATTAGGTCAAAGTTACGCACAGCGATAAATATGCTAATCTATGTATTTCAGATCTAGGCTGCAGCAGATCCAACTGGTTCGCTAAGTTCTCTGTAGTTTATTAAGGGGGGATTTCACTAATTAAACAAAAACAGCATCATCATCATTATATGCCACTGCTGGGTATAAAGCTCCTCGTATTAACACTTAACATCAGGTGGGGTTGCAGTGAAGCGTTTGCCTATGGTGTAAAAAACAAAGATTTTTCTAAAATCTATATGTAGGTAGGTCCTACTTACTTAAAATTGGTTTACAGCTAATAGCAATGTTAAACACATTGAAAAAAAATTACGACTAGTACATATTTCAGTATCTACGATACTAATAATACATATTAAATATTTTTTTTTAATTCAATATTTTCAATATTGGCAACACTGGCTTAGAATGTTTTAATAGTCTAGTGGCAATCGATCAAAAACCGAGTTCTTTATCGAGAAACAGCCTGAAAACCCCATTTAGTTTGTAATTTCCTACATAAATCTGTCTCAAATGAGAAATGTTGGAAAACCATTTTAATAAGTTATTAGCCTTAACGGAAAAATCCTGAAAACGCTAAAAAATCTACGTTTCAGAGTAACTTATGTGTCAGTTATGATAATTTTCTTGTGACATTGGCTTTTTTATAATGCGCACATAGGTTTCATTATGGAAACATATCCCGAGATAGCGCAAAATCTATTTTGAATTTTTTAATAGGTAACCAGTTTTTGTATGATATATCTACCTACGTTAACACTTATTACTTAATTTTTTTTTTATTTATCTACAATTTTTTTTATTCAAACAAAATGTATCAAAATGATGACGTCTCATATTTTTTTATTCCTACTCATATAAACTTTTATTCGTGATAATTATGATGCAATAGAAAACCGGCTGATGCTGACCACCAGCAGCTGATTTTTTGACAGCTCCTGTCATTCAAAAATGTCAAAAAAAATAACTGATAATAAGTATTATATCAGCAGTCTAGTTCCCATAGTACAAGCCTTGCTTAGTTTAGGACTAGAATGCGATGTGTGAAATGTTCATTAATATTTATAATTATTATTTATGGATTTGTCTTCACTAATTCTGGGAATAAACAGGAAAATAATGAGCATACAATGTAATCTTGATGAATCCTCGTATTACGTCACTCTTGATTTATATTCGATCGTGTCTGACATCTTATGACACTGCAATTTTGTCGCTTTGCATAATAGTACAATCGTACATGATGTACGATTATTTTGTAATCGTTTTAGTACTTATATGACCAGACTTTTTTTTAAAAGTAAAGTAAAGATTTATTAATAAAAACAGTGTTCTGGTAGGTACAATGGTAGGTGTCAAAAATCATTTCAGTATTTGTAAATTCTATTATATATAATACCTACTACAAGGTACCCAGAGTAGTTTTGTTCCCCGAACTAGGTCTCTAGATCCTGTATGGCGGGCTAACAGTCAACTTAAAAACAATTGTAGTTTTAAAACAAATATTTAATACTAAAAAGAATAAAACCACCTACTATCGTCATCAATAAGTGATAAAACCAAAGTAATCATTAAAAATCTTATAACCTATTATTTGACACAAGTATATTTTAATGTTTTGTCCTAAGTTTGTACCATTGGGGTTCAAATCAAAGGTATCAAAGAGAAAGTCAAAAGCAATTTAAGAATGCAAATGCACTTTTGAATGCGAAGAATAACGTTTCTAACACAATGTCCTTTCATGTTTTGTTCAAAAGTTCAATGAGATGCATCTTAAGATTGGTCTAGTGACCCAAATCCCGTGTGTGTCATTGTGATCGGCGACTCCGGATTAAAAAAAAACAGTTCGATCTTTTAAAACCGCATATCGGCAATGCCTGTCTTACTGTACGGACGTGCATTAATGGCGAACAAATTATTGTGTATATATTAAACTAAATTATATGAAATTGTGAAATATTAATAAATTATACTAAAGTATCAGCCATTTGTAACATACAGTGATTTAAGTGATTAGTGAAATAAAAAGTGATGATAAATATTAATCATGATAAAGTGTTGAAATAATAAATTCATATAGAATAATAACTTAAAAAATCAAAATAATATTCTGGTTAAGAACATAAACTATATAAATCAAAAATGTATATAAAACTAATAATTCTACTTTTTCTGATTAAATTGTCTAATTGTCAATACTTCAATCGTGTAAACCACATGGAGTATTATAAAAACAGAACGCGTCCTTCTAAGGCATTTACAAGTTTTTCAACAAACTATTTCAATCAACATCAAAATACGGTGAGAAGTAAGAAAGTGCTATGTGGTACTAGGACTGTGGACTTCAATGCGCGGACAGGAAAAATAGTAGGCGGAGCAGAGACTCCCTATGGAGCCTTCCCGTGGCAGGTACGTGGGATTTTGACAACCGATGTGGCGTGGAGGTTTGCGGGTTCAATTCCCGCCTTGGGATCAACGGCGGATCCAGGGGGGGTCATGGGGGTTATGACCCCCCCTGAGCTGGTTCCAGGACTTAGGTGGACCACTAATTAACATAAAATTATAAGTTTTTGACTTGACCACAACGATGTGACCCCCCTGGCGCCAAAGCTGGATCCGCCCTTGCGTGAGATAAATGTTTGTACGATCTGCAAATATTTATTCCAGGTATTCTGGGTATTTTATATTATTATTATTATTAATTAGCCATGGCTGTCCCACTGCAGGGCAAAGGCCTCCCCTCCCTCTTCCCTCTGTATTTTATATGTATAATAAAAAAAAACTATCTATGTAATGTATTGTATTAAGTATGTCAGTCTTCTAGTACCCCACAAGCTCTGCTTATAAATAAATAAGTTTGTCAAACTGGATGATGTTGAAAGTTTTTGAGCTAAAACTAACTACTTTTTCACAGCTGATTAGGCCATGCCAAGGTACCTACATATTATGATCAATGCTCAAATTGAATTAGCAATACGCATTAGGTTACTTTTCAAACTACTTAAAAATAAGAGTTTTCAGCGATTGTATGTTTTTTGTAAAAAGCAATCTGTTAGCGCGAATAAATGAGACAATCGTAAACGTATCTGAATAGTGATACACTGATACACTGCGCGTCAACATCAACTTTACTTTAGAACATTGCGGTGTTAGCGCGCAGTGTATCTTAACGTTATCTATACTAATATTATAAAGAAGTCAAGTTTATTGTATATTTGTTAAATTGTAAGGGGTAATGTCGGGATCCACTAAACCGATTTTAAAAATTATTTCACCTATAGAAAGCCACATTATTGCTGAGTGTCATATGATATACAAAAAACCGAAAAATAAAACCGAATAATTAAAATGCCGAACGTGGTAGTCCGTTTTGCAAAGTGAATCGGAGAAAAAACGGTCGAATTATGCCCAACGAAGTGGGCACGGGTCAGCTAGTATTTACTAAAGCCAATTATTTTAGGTGGAGATTCAAATGCTGGACGTAGATAAGTTGACCTTCGAGCATCACTGCGGCGGAGCTGTCATCGGAGAGAAGTTGGTGTTGTCAGCTGCACACTGCTTTGACAAGGTACCTATTCTCATTTTATTTAAATTAAATAGATAAATAATTGTATAATTGCCTTCTGCAAATATTTATCCGGGTGTTCTGGGTATTTTATATGTATAATAAAAATATCTATCTATGTAATTAATATATGTCAGTCTTCTAGTACCCATAACACAAGCTCTGCTTAACTTGGGGCTAGATGATGTTGTGTGGATTGTCCAGCATTATTTATTTATTTATTTTATTTGCAATCCTGTGTATACAGAGATGATAAATAAATAATAGATACATAATTCCAAACACGGTTCACCTATGTATGTAATTACTTAACTGAAAATTATGTCAAGTTACAAAAGATAATAATTAAATTATAACGGCCGGTTTCTCGAACGATGACCAACGAAAAAATCAAATAATTACTATGTGTCAAACTCGGATCAATCGTGATTTGGGTTTCCAGAAACCGGCCGTTATTCAAACAATCAATATAACATCTAAGTACTTATAGTATAATAACATTTTTCGACTTACAACTTATGCAGCTTATTTACTGTTCAAACAGTTTAGCTATCAATCTATCTAACTGCCTTCCATGCTGTGGTCCGTGGTAGATTCGATTCCCAGCTAGAGCAAATGTTTGTGTGTTGATAAATTTTTATTCTATGTCTGGGTGTTACTATGTATTCTATGTATGTATTTACAAAAAAATAAGTAAGGGCATCCGCCTTTCAGGCGAAATGACTGAAGCAAAAATGTTTGAGGACCTTTGCCTCGATAATATTTTGCTATTTTTTTTTTTGTAATAATGCTGATTCATTCCAAAACTATAACTACGCCAACAAATAATCAGATAGGAAAATACATAAGAAATAGTTGAGCTATCTACAGACCGTTGCAGTAGTAGATAGTTCAACTGATCCAAATCAGTAGGTACGAATCGGAACCCAAGATACTGGCTGCATTGCCGCGCTGAATCGCAATGCGCTGGGCCAGATACTCACCAGCCCTTGGGTCATTGCGACTAGACAAGATAGTAAATCGTCTAGTCGAAGCGACGCGTGACTAGAGGGCTGGTGAGTATCTGGCCCAGCGTATCAGCATTGCTATTCAGCGCGGCAATGCAGCCAGTGTCTTGGGTACGCTTCCGATTGGTACTGATTTGGATCAGTTGAACTATCTATAGATCGTTTGCAACGGTCTGTAGATAGCTCAACTGTTTCTTATTTATTTATTTATTTATTCAATTAATACGGTTTACACCAATTACATTAATTGCAGTTAGGTACTAAAAAATTAATAATTATATTCGAACTCATAGTCAAAAACACAAGTAATAAAATTATAAATAGGATTAGATACAATAAAATTATTTTACAATATTATACAATAAAATATAAAATTACATAACACACACATCAGTTCGCTGACAGAAACGCAGACTCTCGCATAAAACCTTTTTCCATCCATCAGCAAACAAATCACATTCAGGGTTGGCGTCCAGAAGGGCATATAATGCGGCAAGAATCCGTGGCACGGGCGAAAAAGCCCTAGCAAAGGTGCGGCAATGAGGGACGGCAAACAGCTTATGTTTCCGGCTTCGGTAGTAATTATTTGGGGTATAAAAACGACACAGCACATCACTAAGATCCGGAGCGTCTAGCAGACCACGGAAAACCTTGCAAGCCATAGTGATTTGGTCATTGGCTCGGCGCACCTCCAGCGAATTATATCCCAAACATCCAAGAAGGTACTTGGTGGGGTACAAAAAAGGATAATATCCGTAGCAGCGTTTGTACAAAAATCTTATAGAAACGCTTTCTGGACCTTCTCTATCATGAGTGTGTACTTCGCTTCGTGGGGGTTCCAAACACACGCACTTGTCTCCAACTTGCTGCGTACAAGAGCACTGAAAATGAGCCGAATCTCGTGCGCGTCTTGAAACTCACGAGAATTTCTAAGAACGAATCCCAGACGCCTATAAGACTCCTTAGCCAGCAGAGTCACATGGTCATGGAATGTTAACCTTTGGTCAAACGTGACCCCCAAATCCTTAACTGTGACAGTTCTGGCTTATGTATTTTATATGACAATGTACATTTTGAAGATAGTAAATACATTACTTTTATTGCAGCAACCTCTACAACTCGACCACATTAGAGTAGTGGTGGGCGAGCATAGACTGAAGATACAAGACAAACATGAACACAGGTTCATAGCCGAGAGAGTGGTACTACATCCGGACTTCAGAAAAGGTACTTTCTGCAAAATAGTTTTAACTATATGTATATTGATATTTATGATATTTTAACGTCTTGCTATCAATATATAAGTATTTGATGCTTAGCACAATATCTTTATAAATTATAGCCTATATGTTATTAAGATTTATAAACTATGTTATTGGAAAGTTTCATTAAAATCCATTCAGTGGTTTTTGCGTGAAAGAGTAACAAACATAGGTACATCCACACATCAATCCATACAAACTTTCGATTTTATAATGTTTTACTAGGACTAGAAATAGAAATAGAATAGTAAGAGATAATACCAAGGGCTGATCCAGCTTTGGCGCCAGGGGGGGGTCACATAGTCGTGGTCAACTCAAGAACTTAATTTAATTTTGATAATGGAACCAGCTCAGGGAGGGTCATGACCCCCATGACCCCCCCCGCCCCTGGATCCGCCGTTGGATAATACAAGAAACAAGAATGAAAAAACCTATAAAAAGCTCCACTTCATAGATTCAACATACATATTTCCTTGTGTGTACACAAGGAAATAACAGAAAATACAGAAAAACAGTGTTAACAGTGAATACAAAAGGCGGCCTTATCGCTTTGAATTATCTCTTCCAGACAACCTTTGGATGGACCGGATTTAAATTATTCATCTATATTTCATCATCATCATTATCAACCTAAATCAGTCCACTGCTGGATGTAGGTCTCTTTCAAGATCAGCCACTGAGCCCGGAATCGTCTCTTCTGTGTGTAACACAACATGAGAAGAGACGAGACCCAGGCCAGAACAATTATGTTCATCATTTGCTCTCGTTGGGAATCGAACCCACGACTTCGCCATGGAAGGCAGAACTACTACCAACTGAGCTGTGACGCCTGTCCAGGTGTAGTAGATACCAGTAGCTCTACCATGAGTTTTTACAATCTATACCTACTCGCTAGCGTCTGTAATTAAAAAAAATGTTTGAAGATTTGTACAGCGCCTCTAGCGGATAGTAGGGTACTAAAATTCGTAATATGTACTAATATTTACGTAACTACTGTAGTAAAGTCAGGCGATTTTACTGTGACAACTCATGGTAGAGGTACAGGGATCTTTCTTTCTTCTTCTTCTTTTCTTAGTGGCTTTTCGCAGGCTAGGGTTGCCACGATTTTGCCAATGTCAGAGTTTATGGTGATTTATGTTTACTAATCTTATAACAAAAAGGCGGAGATCTGAGTGTTTAAAAATGACCGGTAATGGAGGGAGTTTACAGATATCGTTGTTCACAGATGGTCCCCACAGCAATGACATAGCGTTACTGTCAGTGTCAAGAGGGGGTTCCGGCATGCAGTTTAACTCCCACGTGCGACCTATCTGTCTGCCGCCCCCCTGGAGCCCAGCCTTGACCCCCTGTGCAGTCAGCGGTTGGGGGTACCAAGCCGGTAAGTGAATTTTGAAAATAACTTAAATATTAATCACAATAACGGTTTCTGGAACCCAAATCACGATTGAACCGAGTTTGACACATAGTAATTATTTGATTTTTTGTTGATCATCGTTCGAGAAACCGGCCGTAATTATGATTAATTAACAATTATTGTTACTAGGGGCTTTGTGAAAATAGCAGACCTCGCGAACGTTTTGTATAGAATTAAGTTCATAGGCTGGTTTCTGAAACGTTGATCAAACAAAAAATCAACCGGATCAGATGACAAGCGTTTGAGCAACCCAAATCACGATTGATCCGAGTTTTGACACATTGTAATTTGATTTTTTGGTTGATCAACGTTTCAGAAATCGGCCGCTAGTCTTTCAAATTTGATTGAAATCCGTAAATAAATAATGCTACAGCGAATTAAGCCCAAAACACCGCAAACCACTTTAAAAATTTCTAAATCAATGTGCGAAATAGTGTATGAATCAATGAATAGACGAGAACAGGCAAACAGAACAGAGCATTAGTATTTGGTTTACATAGATCAAAACAGAGGCGCTTAGCTCGGTCAAGACCTAAATAGGGTACCTACCTATTTGTTCTACAATTAAACTAATATAGATAGTTAAAATATCTACAGACCGTTGCAAACGATCTATATCGTTTGCAATGGTCTGTAGATAGCTAAAGTGAACTGTATATAGACACGTATGTACATTTTGTAAATAAACTTACGACTTTTACAGTATTTACAAAATGTTAGTACATAGGCATATAAAATACACCAGAAACAGTTGAGCTATCTACAGACCGTTGCAAATTATCTATAGATCATCATCATCAACCTATATCAGTCCTCTGCTGGACGTATGTCTCTCTGCAGACGCGCCACTGAGCCCGGTCTTCGATTCTTCTCATCCAGTGTTTGCCAGCTATAGATCTATAGATAAAAAGAAAAACATTCATTTAAAAAATCCAAGTATTCTGTAATGTATGATTGGATTCATTTGAATAAATATATATATTAAAATGTTGCTAAATGTTGCATAGATATTTCAACTAAAATTGAATTTTGTAAATTAAACTTATTAAATTTATAAATTGACAGAAAGCACAGAAAACTTCGCTCCTGTTTTAAGAGCAGCTGCAGTCCCAGTGTTGGACATGGCTACCTGTCGCAATGGAGACGTGCTGGGTGGACGGCAGCAGAAGATTCTGGACTCTATGATCTGCGCAGGTAATAAATATATAATCATGGACAATTCACACATCACACACTAATCCCAAAATAAGCAGAGCTTGAACTAGAACTAGATTGCTGATAGAATACTTATTTTTTTTGTATATATGTACATACATGGTATACATAGTAAAACCCAGGCACAGAATAAAATATATGTTCATCACACAAACATTTGCTTTGAGTGGGGATCGAACCCACAACCCACAGCATGGAAAGCAGAGCTACTACCAACTGAGCTGTGACGCCTGTCGGTGAGGTTTCAAATTCTTTGCGTTTTTCAAGAAACTCAAAGATTTCATAAATAACTCATTTCTACTGCATTTCTTGTTGTTCATAGACACGTTGGAGTTCCATATTTTCATTAATTTCTAAGAATAATTTTTGAGTCCTTCGTAATAATAAGTTTATTTTGGAACAAGACACAATATTTTTGGTCACCTAACATAACACATTATCCACTAACTATCGTTATCTTTCAAAGTTTCTGTGATTAAATTACTATAGATTACCAAAATAAACAATATTTGCACTTGATTGAGAACTAGATTGCTCACCATACTTATATTTCCAGGTATACTCCAAGGGGGGGTAGACGCTTGCAATGGGGACTCAGGGGGGCCCCTCGCGTGCCACGAGGACAGCCGATGGCAAATACAAGGCGTCGTATCGTGGGGGTCGGGATGTGCCCGGAGAGGTCGCCCTGGGGTCTACACTAGAGTAGCATCATACCTAACATGGATTAGGAACACAGCTAGAGAATTGGGGTATCGAACTGCCTCGTAAATAGTATTTATTCATCTTATTGACAGGCGTCACAGCCTCACAGTACATATAATAGGTTGCCTGGAAGTAGGGCTGACATCTTTGTACCTCTACCATGAGATGTCACAGTAAAATCGCCTGACTTTATACTACAGTAGTTACGTCAATATTAGTATGACGAATTTTAGTACCCAACTAACCGCCAGAGGCGCTGTACAAATCTTCATACATTTTTTTAACTACAGACGCTAGCGAGTGTAGTAAATATAGTATAGTAAAATCTCATGGTAGAGCCACTGAAATCTGCCTCCCCGGACAGTAAGTGAATGTTCCCCGGATTTTGGAGCTTTCACCCCGGACATTTCAATCACTGACATCTTGATATAAATATATTTTAGTAGTAATAGATTGCAGTCCGAGTTGCACCCGGACCCGGACGTGGCGGTTTCGATTCCTGCCTTGGGATAAATGTTTGTACAATCTGCAAATATTTATTCCAGGTGTTCTGGGTATTTTATATGTATACTAAATAAAAAAGTCCAGCATTATTCATTTTATATCTATTAAGTTACCATTTTATTTCGTTTACATGTATTAGTTACCTATGTATAGACTTAATGCCAAAGATTTGATATAGGTAGGTTATAGATACCTAACATCTAGTGTTAAGATTTGTAGTTAAATAGACTAACAATTATTAAAAACTACCGGTCTATCTTGTAAAAAGTTAGCGCAGACGTGATGTCTTGTTTACCATACTGTTACAAATTAAACGTGAGTGGTCCTACTTAAGTGGCATGGATAAATAAAATACTTGATAGATCAGTATAATGGCTTTTATTTTATAAACTCCTAACATAGAATACAGTATGGTACAGGTAAATACTCAATTAAAAACTCCTTATCAGACACCTAGAAAAACACCCTTTCAAACACAACAGTATTAAAATATACTATCCTACGTGGTACACAATATAGTAACGGAGTTAACCCTATATCAAAGTTAAAGTAAGTATAATAAAGTTGCAGACTAGCTAATAGAGCATAAAGGTCTCTACCCACTACACCGTATCATACCATGACCGTGCTATGAACGTGTCAGGCAAAAATGTATACTTTGTATTGAAAAGTATGGGTCTATGCTCACTAGATCGTTCCGTCACCAACCAACAACGTCGCGTTTCTCGATGAGAATATTTTGCCGGTCCTGACACGTTCATAGCACGGTCATGGTATGATACGGTGTAGTGGGTAGAGACCTTAATGGGTAAGTAATAAGTGGGTACATCTTTTCGGATAGCAATGATTTACCTTTCAAGTCTACGGACTACAGAAAACTAATATATATATTAAATTAATTCCTCAATTGATGATGATGATTCAAGATGTTTCTTTAGCCCCGATTGTGTTAAATTGTAACGTAGCAAGTTCGTCTAAGCAGCAGCTAAGGTCTCCGTATACCCTTTCAGTACGGAACCCAACAACTAGTTAGTACCTACCTATTGTCCTATCCTACCTATGACTAAGGGGTTACTAAACTATTGAAAATAAATAAAACATCATTATAAATATTTATTTAATTTATTAAACTATAATCATAATTATTATATAAAAATATTCATGACTATAGTAAAATTAACGATTATAATTTTATGACTAAAATAATTATTGGCACAAAATATCTACTTACATAATAAAGAATTTTATTTTGCGAAACATTTGTAAAAATATAATTTTAACTATTTGTTGAATTAGTTTTAATCATTGCCATTGTAGAGTGCTTAGTATGAGTTTTGGTAAAATATTAATATGTTAGTATTAATATTTTTGGCATTGACTGTATGTTGATCATAAAATCCTTCTAAATATTAGCGTGATCTAGTGACAATGCAAACTATTATTATTTATAATTATAAATAATATAACAGAGGACATATTTATTATACATGGTTCTACTGTTTATAATAAAAGATTTAGAAGTGTTTAATTAATTCAAATAAAGCAATATATTTTTAGAGCAAAAACTGTACAAAATGGTCTTAGAAGTTGAGCATATAATGACATATGACTATAAAACCAAGACAGCAAAAAAATATTATACATTTACATAATTATTTATCAATGATTTTTTATATATACAACCATTTTTTATGTCACATTTGACAGATAATCTTATTGCCATTGTTTACCAATGAGTAACAAAACACATTAGGGGCTAGTAAGAGTTTTGGTAAAGTTTTAAATAAGTCAAGCGTATATATGGAGCTTGTGTCATAAATATAGTATAAATATAGTCCGCTCAATTTAGACATCCCTTCAAGCTGAAAATCAGTAAATTTGTTCAAAACATAAACAATGTTTAAAAATCATTACCGTGTATGAAAAAAAAAAAATTCAAGTTCAAAGTTTGGGGAACTTTAAAACATTGTTTATAATTATTATAAATGTTATTATAAACAGTGGCGGATTTACAAAGCCGCTAGTAGGCTATTCATTTTTTTGCCGCCCCTATCAACCTTTTAACACTATCGTTCTATAGTGTCAAAGGGTATAATAAAAACAAAAAAAAAATAATTTCTACGCTAACCTTCCGAAACAGCATCAAGTTGAATTACTGATTCGTTACGGATGATTTATTGTAAAACATTACAATTACTTATCTATAATATAAGTATGTTGACGACCGATGTGGCGCGGTGGGCGATGGTCCGCCTGCGACGCGGAAGGTTGCGGGTTCGATTCCCGCCTCGGAATAAATGTTTGTACGATCTGCAAATATTTATTCCGGGTGTTCTGCGTATTTTATATGTATAATAAAAAATATCTATCTATGTAATGTTGTATTAAGTATGTCAGTCTTCTAGTACCCATAACACAAGCTCTGCTTAGCTTGGGGCTAGATGATGTTGTGTGGATTGTCCAGCATTATTTATTTATTTATTTATGTATTGTATGTATGCACCATGGATGCGATGTTATGAAATTATTTATACAATCCACTACACTCTAAACAATATAGCACACAACCAGAAAAATCCGCCCTCGAAATACGAATATTAAACGTACTTATTAGAAATTGCAGTTATAGTCCGGTCAATTTATACAATTGAAATAAAGAAAATTCCGACAGAGCCAATTCTTCGTAGAGACCTTAGGTTTACCACAAGGAATAAAGTGTCAAAAGTCCCCATCAGTCCCATGTGAGCTTAGGGACTTATTCGGGGCCCAAGGGTCAAAATTTTGACTAGTTTTGACACTTTATTCCTCGTTAAACCTAAGGTCTCTACGAAGATTTGGCTCTGTCGGAATTTTCTTTATTTGATCACTATTTTTATGTCCAATAGCCTAAGAGCCGACCTCACCCAGACCTTCGTTATTTTAGTAAGGCTGAAAGTTTCTATGCGTGAGCCTCCAACACAGGTAAGAACGACCCCTGACTATCGAGTTTCGGTTGTGGTTACTTTAGCAGATAACCGGTGGTAAAGGTGTGTAAAATAGTACCTTATTTTTTTTTCACTGCGGCAAAAACTATGCCGTGTTACAAGTTTAACGTGTGTGTAGATACAATGAATTAATAATTAAGTTTATGACATTTTTATTTATTATAAAAAATTCACCCAACCTGTCGCCTTAAATTACACACCACATTATTGACTTATACCTAACAACAATAGTTAACCTACACATATTTTTTTGTGCGATTTGATACATATTGATGGGAATGATGGTTTATAAGCTCAGAAATAGGTAAGTAGATGATTAATACCTACTCCTGTGATGAGACGTTAGCGTTACTATTATTCTTGAGTGTTTTTAGCCAGCAATTGGGCATTAATGCGAGGAAAGACCCCTCCTTGTGATATTATGACTCCATGCAGTAATTTATCCAGTTCATCATCATGATGGCAATGAGTATGTGGCGGGGAGATATACGTGAACGCCTATTGTCAATCACCGCATTTCCCGACAGTTCGAGGACTTCTGCCGCTAAATACTCCAACACTGCAGTTAAGTACAGTGCAGCCCCGTAGCCGACCCGACGGGAGTAATTTCCGCTCTTCAATATCTTATGGACTCTGCCAACAGGGAACCTCGATCCAGCTCGAGTACTCTTACTGAACTTCTTTGCTCTTGGTTTTGGTTCTTGATTTTCAGAGTCAGACCGATTCATGACATTTTGTTTCTTTGAGGCCGGCATTTTATTTTACCTAACGTTATTATGCAAATTAGGTACGTAGAATATGAAATTAATCTTACTTTCCTTAAAGTATCTATACAGTTCAATTTTTTTATATTTTCTCCAGAATACCTTTGGGAATCACTATGTTCATTGCCGGACACTTGTCACGGTTGCTTCCCCCCGCCAGACACCCCTAAACCTTAATCAATTTTAATCATACTTTCGTCATAGTATAAAAGCTGAATTTTATTTATGTTACTAAGAGACTTATAAAAATATGGTAAGTACCTCAAAAGCCAGACAGTTGTCATGGTTATTACATCTCGCCAGACACATTGAAAGCCCGCTGTAGGTGCGAACACGAGGTAGCTTATACACCTTTACCACCGGTTATCTGTACAAACTCGTACTTGGGGTACTGCTAAAGTAACCACAACCGAAACTCGATAGTCAGGGGTCGTTCTTACCTGTGTTGGAGGCTCACACAGAGAAACTTTCAGCCTTACTAAAATAACGAAGGTCTGGGTGAGGGTGGCTCTCCCCCTATAAATTGACCGGACTATTACCGAAGTGACTTTTCGTTTGTTTTTGTTTGCCGCTCCGCTTTATATCCATCTCTCTCGCCGCCTACTCCTACATCGGTTCTCGCGATGCGGAGCGGACGCGTTCGCTCCCATCCCAGACACTCTTAGCGAACGGTCAAGTCATTTGTTCTCTTCCCGCGCCTCAACCCAAAAACTACTAATACATACGTACCAAGTACAAAATAAATATTTAAATGTTAAAACATATTACACGTTAAATATATTTTTTATAATTAGGGAAAATTGAAATTTAGATTGACACGCTATTGGAATATTTTTAAAATTCATGATCGCATAAGTACCTATATTTTACAGTGCGTTTAGTAATCTTTTATATCCGGATTACGGACGTGATGTGTATACATATACCTAATTATTATTATTTTTTCTGTAAGATAAAAAAAAATGGGCTAAATTTGCCGCCTTAGTCTCCAGCCTACTTAGCCTATTGGTAAATCCGCCACTGATTATAAATGTGAATGTAATTTAGAATATCGTCCAGGTCAGGTTGGCAAATGCAGCCCAGTCAAGTTGGATACGCGAGATATCTTTCTGTTGGTGCTCTATGCTATGCCATAGGATAGACTTTGTCCAAGATAAACGTACTGGTCAACCACCTCGTCATAATATAGTTTTCGATAATTATTCATCTATGAGAACATTGTCATAGTAATAATATTTTATTAGTTACAGGCTTCGATCATAAAAGAACTAGATACACAATCCCGTGCAAAAACGAACTTAAAACCAAGGAACATAATATCCTAAAGGAAAACTGTCCTCAAGAAGGTACGTAAAATAGAAAGAGAAAGAAAAAATAACGAAACATGAGTGGCCAATATATACCAAAACAAAATAAACCTTACTCCAATGAATTACAGTCGGATTTACAACGGACAAAAAAAAACACATTAAATTTTACGACCGTAGCTCGGCACTAGAACATAGAATGAGTGGAGTCGAACTAGATATTTTTATACAGTTATTTATAAATGATCTTTTAATATTTTTTGGGTGTATGTAATTATGATTAATGAACATAATTGTAATCTCCTGAATGTAAGTATATAATATAATTCAATGAAACAAATTTATACGCAATCAAAATTATTTATTTTTGAACATATCACGCTTCCTTGGGTTGGCTTAAAGAATTCTTCAGCTCTTTCACGCGCTACAGCAGCTATCCATTTTCCACACCGCAAAGGATCTCGAGGAAAGCTAAAAAAAAACAAAACTACACTCAAATCTTCTATATCGTATAACATATAAAATTATGTTTATAATAAAGAAATTTATTTAAACAAAAGTTACTATAGTGGTGCCAATACTCTGCCTAATCCTCCGGGAATTACATGCGTGATGTTTTAATTGAACAATAAAAATATTTATTTTAACAAAAAAAAAAAAAACAATAGCGTCTCCACCAAATGGAACAGGATCAACACATGTTACCCGAATAAATTAAGTAGCTGTGCGACAATATGAATTGTACGTTTAGTAAAAGTCTTTTCAATTGAAGTGCTTTATAAACTCTGCTGATAATTTGGACAATTTAAAAATAAATGTTTTACGGCGATTTCTTGACGAAATATCAGTATTTATAATACAGTAATAGTAGTTATATATTGGTAATATTAGTACTTACCGAAAAAATGAAATTCCATCCTTTTTTCCCGTCCTAGAAGAGTGATTTTTGCACTTTTTAAACGAGCACGGAGGCATGTTTACGTTCCGAGCGTTTGAACAGTACTAAACTAAAATGATGACCAAATCTCGATTTGGTCATCCTTTTGGTGAGGACGTTTTTTGTCGCTGATTGTGTATCTAGTTCATAGATGATCGAAGGTTACAGGTCATAAGAATAAAGGTGTTGAGAAATTCAGTTTAAGATAATGGGAAGACATAAAATTATTATAGAAATGCAAAGTTTTTTTACTAGATTAAAGTAGGATTAAATTACCGGATTCTCGAACTTTTAAACAACAGCATTTTCCACAGGCACTATAGACATCGTTTCAGAATATTCAGAATCTATTCAAGGTGGTTCTAAGAATAATTACCAAAAATTACATTTGATTTCGATTTGATGCTTACGTTACGCCAAAACTCGTACTAGGGCATATGATGAAAAAATATATACTATTGCATTACGTTCTAGAATCCGGCTTTAACCCCTTTACACTTAAGCTATTACGGAATGTGATAAATCTTTTTTTTTTACAAGTTATAGGCGAGCGTTTGACCGCGTTCTCACCTGATGTTAAGTGACGATGCGATCTACGATGCAGCACACTTGCCTAGTAGATACCCATTCACTCGTCTATAGATCTACAATTAAATATATAGATTAAAATGATTATTTTTTACCACCAAGCGATTCGAAAAAGTTGACGAATTTGTTTACGCTTATGTTTTTGGGTAAATCATCTTCTGGAGGGTCATTGGCCCTGATGACATCTTTAGGTGCTCCGTTCGCAAACGTTATTTTGATTTCGTTCGATGTTCGTGGCTTCGGTTTATCTACACCATTACCATTGACATGAGGTACGTTATTTACTTCAGCTTTCGAGAAATTACTGACTAGCTTTTGGACGTCTGTATCAACGAGTTGTGAAGTGATTACTTCTTGGATGGTAGTGACATCTGGTACGGAATCGTCCATTTCTGGGATAGTATCATTGATTTCTGATGTAGGGTCAACGATTTCTAGTGTAGAATCAACGATTTCTTGGGTGGTAGTGATTTCACGAGTAGAATCTACAATTTCTTGGGTGAAAGTGATTTCATGAGTAGAATCTACAATATCTTGGGTGGAAGTGTTTTCTGGTACGGAATCAGCAGTTTCTAAGGTGGATTCAACAACTTCTGGAGCGGTACTAATGATTTCTGGTGCTTCGTCGACTATATCGTTTCTTGTGACTTCATTTATCCCATTTTCTTCAGTAACGTTCACCTCTTCGGTGACGTAAATTTGGGTGACTTGCGTAACATTTGTCTGATTGTCCCAGATTTTGAAATGTTTGCTGTATAGATCATCCCAAAACGCCATCTTTTCCTTATCAGGGTTGGTTCCCAGGGATAGTTCTGTACCTAGGTTTAGGTAGTATTGATTGTCCTTGGTTACAGGTAGCCAGGTTACAGTCAGGTAGTGGTTCTCATCAGGTGTTGGGTTCCTGGAATGATGGATAGGTTATTAGAAAATTGGATATTAAAGACTTAGTAATGGCAGGATACGTACACAATAAAAAGCAATCGCGTTTTGTCATAATATAATAATATTTGGATCTAATGGAACTGTTTTGACTTTATTTGCAGACTTCGATTTATCATATACTAAACTTAAACTTAGATTCGACACTCGGCCATGTCCACTAAGGCACTGATAGACATAAGGCCTAATATAGATGCCTTGGTTCTGCAGAGCAGTGGAATATCAACTTAACTGTGGAATTAAGTCGTGAATGGTAAACGAAGGCACAGTAACTCACCCAGTCTTGGCAAAATTGGTCCAAAGTCTAACCATCCTTTCCCTCATCTTGAGATCCTGAGGAGTAGGAACCTGCTCCTTCTGGAAATCATTCTTGAACAAGTAGCCCAAGTCATCCATATGCATAGCGTGCTTGAGCCCTAAGCTAAACAATGTTTTGCTAGCTATGTTCAACTCTCCCACATAATCGAACTTGTAATAGAAAATTGGAGAATTCGTTGCCTGAACTAAGTATTGCACATATCTATGCACATCAATATTGATCAACTTATCAGACAACAGCTGGTAGTATTCATGTAAACTTTCAACTCCAGTGTGATTGCCCTTAAAGTACAGTTTTTTGATGTTCTCAGCTACGGCTAAGGACTCTGGGGAGTTTCGTTGAATGTTCAGCTCGACAGGGATGGACGACTGCAAGTCATCTGACTTTCTTTCGAAAGCGAACTCCAGAGTGGTCGATCCGATCATGGTCGGAACTTGAGCAAGCCTACCAGATGTCAGTAGGTTTATGAACGATTCAGTTATCACCGCCTCAACGCCTAGAAACTCTTTCTCGACAACCAATGAGAATAAGTTAGGGTCATCATCTTGTATAGAAGACATTTTTTCTTGTGCTTCAACGATATCTTTAGCTGAAGTCGCATTAAGGTGATCTAGAATTTCTTCAACGCTGTCACCTTCACAGCCTAGACTCTTAGCGAGATCTCTCGCGCTTCCAATAGGGTTCTTCTGAAAAGTCCAGTCCGAAAGCGCAGTGCCTGACTGCACAATCGCTTTACTGATAAGATCTTTGGACATAGGACTGGCTTTGACTATCGTTGTAGCCGCTCCACCAGCACTTTCACCAAAAACAGTCAAATTTCCCGAGTTCCCTCCAAAATGTTCGATATTCGCTTTAATCCATCTAAGTGCCATCATAATATCTTTAATCCCCGCGTTTCCTGGCACCTCAGGGGTGTTTAAGCTGAGGAATCCTAGGGCTCCCAATCTGTAGTTAATAGTTACGACAACCACGTCTTTCTCTACGAGAAAATCTGGACCGTACATATCAGTGTTGCCTGATCCGAATTTGAACCCGCCTCCGTGGATGAAAACCATGACAGGAAAGAAAGCCCCATTGATGTCGGGAGTGTAAACGTTTAGGAAAAGACAGTTTTCGTCTCCAACGAAATGTTTAGCAAAGATTGGGTCGAACTGGGCTGACACGTTGCCTTCTGATGTTGCATCGCGGATGTTCTCCCATGGATCGATGGGCTGCGGGGCCTGGAACCAACCAAAAACTTATGCTTAATGCCAGGATGTAGACTGGTTTATCGCAAAGTCAACCAATCAATGACACGTCTAGAAAACACGATAAGTATCCATCAAGTCGCTGTTTGGCTGATGTATGCATTATTCTTCATTGTATGAACAATGTTAGGAACACGCAGACAAACGGGACGCGTATGCTTTATAAAGTTTTAAGGGATCACTTATTATTTCGCTTTCATTGGCCTAACTATACAGAAAAGTGAAATTTTACAGCCGTTTATTGGCTACGAGCTGGCGCCTGCAACATCGTCTTGCTATCATTATAATTATGTCAATTCGCACATTATCTATATAAAATATAATTCATTAAAATCCATTGTTACAAAAAGTAACAAACATACATTCACACTGTCTATATAAACTTTCGCGTTTATAATACATATTAGTAAGATGAGTTTTGCAAAAACAACTTGAGGAAAAAAAACATTTCTAAAGCACACAAGCGCATGATAACATCTTACGTGCTTATCGCGGAACAAATAAGATAGGAGATAAGAACAACATCTCAACAGCTCCACGTTATATAACTCAGCAAATACAACATGATATACTCTTTAATACCTCTATACATTTTTGATATAAAAATGAAACCCGTTTTCCGTTGTCACGACATAGCATGAAAACGGCTTGACCGATTTGGCAGATTTTTTTTGTAGTTTTCTAATACTCTGTACAAGGTTCTTACGGAAAAAAAATTAAGAAAATCTCTCAGAAAAAAAAAACTCTCTAAGGCGGTACGAAATTCGCCGGGACAGTTAGTTTTTAATATTAATAACTCCACCAAACAGTATCTTAGCCAAGTATATTCTTTAATTAAGTAGTTATTGCTTGAAAGAGTAACAAACATACATCCAAACATCCATATATACAAGTTTCGCTTTACAATTATTATATTTTTATCAATTCGCACAATTTATATTTACAAATTATAGCCTGTATGTTATTCTGGTGTAAACAACGTTATTGTTTATAATATTAAGATTTTGTACAAGTAAGATTTTGTCACTTCGTTCTTCGTTCATCATCTGCCGTTCTTATTCTTGTACACATAGTAAATACAAAAATAAAAGTTAAATAAACTAGATGTACAGACTAGAGACGAGCTTAGCACCAAATTTTCTGTCAACCCCCCACCCCTGGTGAGAGGGAGGGGGGGGGGGGTGACAGACCCCCGGAGATGTCGTGAGATTTTATTCAACCCCCTCCCCCATCGCCAATCTCACGTGAGATTTTTCAAAATGTAGGTTTATTACGTAAACACGTTGGACTGTAATTGAAAAAGAAAAAAAAATGATTATATTGACCAAAATAGTATAATTATTTTTTATTTCAATCAGAAAAAAAATTGCGTGATATATGCCGAGACCCCCTCTCTCCAACGTAAGATTAGATGAGATTTGAATCGACCCCCTCCCCTCCTTAAACATCTCACGTAATTTATGGACGCCCCCTTACCTGTCCCTTGTCTAAACTAATATTATAAAGAGGAAAGATTTGATTGTTTGTTTGTTTGCATCGAATAGGCTCCGAAACTACTGGACCGATTTCAAAAATTCTTTCACTGTTGTAAAGCTACATTATCTGCGCTGAACATAGGCTATATTATAATGTCATTTTTTATATAGGCTACCCGTGCGAAGCCGGGGCGTACTACTAGTGTACGTACATAAACGTACCTTAAACCTCAGGGAGCCAAGCGGCGGCTTCGCGTAGGGTATTCCTTGGAACGAATAGTACGCCTTTCCTGACGGGGTGGTCGCCAATCGCCCTTGCAGCTGACCTTGCTCCACCGACACCAATGGCATGTCTGTCATTCTGCCGCCGCTAAAATAAATAAAAAACAACTTATTACTAGTGGTGGAAACAGTAAGCGAACATCTTGGGTGAAGTTCTTACGGCCGGTTTCTGTAAACCCAAATCACGATTGTTCCGAGTTTGACACGTAGTAATTATTTGATTTTTTCATTGATCATCGTTCGAGAAACCGGCCGTTAGTCTCTCAAATTGTATTGAAATTCGAGCAGATTGGCCGTTTTTGTGCCGTTTTTTATTTTGGGTAATGGGTTGAAAAATATGATCTCTAGGTGGAAACAGAAACAGACAGGAGGACTAAAGCACTTTGGCCCATCTCGCTTCTCTCGGTAATTAAAAATTTATTGGAAGATTGGAAGTTACATTGATATTTATAACATCCTGAAGATTATTTAAATAACGTATATTTGTATATTGTATTTGTACGTCAGAGATTACAAATTCCTAGGCATTAGAGGATTATGATTAAGTATTGAAAATAGATTATTTTACAACCTTTTACGTAATTTTACCACTAAAAGATACTGAAATCAACAGATACGGTTTGCTTCTAAATATAAGTATAGGTAGTAAGTGGTAATCAAAAAAATTAAATAAAATAAAATAAGTACTAAATCATTTGTAGAATACCATTGCATTTTATTATAAAGTTATAAATACTTATGGAAAGTTTTTAAAATAACTTCCTGTTCGCCTTAACAATAAAGTCAAAGAGACTATTAGGAATGAAGTAATATTTATTTTCAAGTCTTCATAAAAAGTTTTTTGAGCACTGCCGTTCTAGTACCATATAAATATCATAAAGATCTGACTAATTTTAATACTTGTCTATGACAATTGAAATTCATTTTATGTAGGTAATGTATTGTATTAAGTACCTATGTCAGTCTTCTAGTAGGTACCCATAACACAAGCTCTGCTTAGCTTGGGGCTAGATGATGTTATGTGGATTGTCCAGCATTATTTAAATTATAAATATAACTAAATCAATAGTTGAACTATCTTTAGATCGTTTGCAACGGTCTGTAGACAGCTCAACTGTTTCATATGTATTTTATATGTAAATGTACATTTTGTAAATACTGTATAGTCGTAAGTTTGTTTGTGAATAAATATTTAATATAAAAAAAAACTAAATCAATTATACGAATATAAATAAATAAATAAATAAAATAAATAATGCTGGACAATCCACACAACATCATCTAGCCCCAAGCTAAGCAGAGCTTGTGTTATGGGTACTAGAAGACTGACATACTTAATATAATACATTACATAGATAGATATTTTTTATTATACATATAATACCCAGAACACCCGGAATAAATATTTGCAGAACATACAAACATTTATCCCGGGGCGGGAATCGAACCCGCAACCTTCCGCGTCGCAGGCGGACCATCGCCCACCGCGCCACATCGGTCGTCGATATGTGTATGACTCACCAATATAAAACCAACAGTGTCCTAAAAACAGAGCCACTACTACCGAGAAGCGGAGTAAAACTAAACTATTACTATCTGAATGATAACTTATCGATATTATCTCGCATTTCGCAAGAGTCAGGTATTTTGAAACTGTACAGCATCTGATATCGAAAGAACTAGATACTTACTTTTATTTTTATCAAAAAATTTCATAATATTTTTTACTGCATGCATTCCTGGTGGTCATTCAAGTGCATACTTTGGCATATGATGAGGCCACTTTTTCACGAAAACTTCATAGTGAGGCGTGATGTGTGAAAAGTTCCGTGAATATGCATTTCATTTTTTAAATTTCAAAGTTTCTTACCGTAAAAACATTGGTCTGCACTTTAAAATATCTTTCGTCTCAGAAAACAAACGATAAGTCCTTCTATTGTTCTGTCTCTTTTCCCCGAACTTTAGCTCATAAATATTAATATTCCTAGTCAGATCTTCGTTTAAAGAATCTAGGAAGTTTGTCCAAGTTGTACTTTCCTGGTGGGTTTTAACGAAATTTGCGATTTTTTTGTTCACTGGTTTCTTTCCTAGAGCTAAAAGCCTCGATTCCCGCGCCAATAGATAACGTAATGCGGTTCTTTTTAAAATAATCAACTCTTCTAAAGTTTTGGCCATAAATTGAAAAAAAAAAACAGAACACAATTTAAACCAATCCACAGCACTCACTACTAATGAATTCCAATTTCAAATCACGACAAAACAACGCACTATTTCAATCCAAATTTCAAATTACCGCATTTTTAAAATGTAAGTGTATACCACGAAGGTTTGAGTGAGACAAAGACTCAGTAATGAAGAGTCGTGTACCAAGTGTACCAACATGTTAATAACGTGCTATGGAATTTTCAAGATCATATTATCACTTCGAGGCGTGTGTATGATCGATGGTGCTAATTATGTTAAAAATGACGCAAAATACTTAGGTATTGTGACACTGATATGGTGGAGTTGGACAAAGCTCTTCGTAGTGATAAACCTACTTACTTACTTAAAAATATAGATATAATATACCTACTATTTTAAAGGAAATAAAATAGTGATACCTATCATTTTCCAATATACCAGACAAAGACTAATGGAAAATTTAAAAAAAAAAAAATGAATTCTATCAGTTATATTTTGCTAAATATGTAGCTCAATTTCCTGATTTAACCACTCAAACGTTGATCAGGACAAATGGCCCGACAAATTCGACATCAGTCGGGTTTCAACCAAAATACACGGGAAAGGTTAATTTTATTGCACTGTTTGCAAAAACAAGATGGCGCCGCATGGCTTATAACTTATAAAACTAGACGTTGACTAATTAAATTCTCAAGGTTGTGATAAACAATGCCTTACTTTTATTATCCCACACATTACTTTCACTATAATTGTGTACAATAAGAAAATAGAAAGAATTAAGCCGAAGCTTAAACAGAGCCGTTTGAGAATATTATGTGTTTTTATAGTTGTAAGTGATAAATACATAATATTTACAAGAAAAGGCAATAACTGAACACTGGAAGCAAGGGGATTGAACTCTTTCGAAAAAACTTTAATTTTCAATGAACTTCAATCAAAACTAACAAGAAAAACGAATCGTAGACGCATCCTGCATGAATCAAAAGTAGCGAATAATTCATTGACACAGCATACTTCGTGGCTAATCAGCGTTCGTATAAAACATTATAGGAGTCGACCTGAGTACTAATGAAGGACTAATTATACTAACAAGCAACAATCGTAAAAACTTATTTTAAAAACACTGCAACTAGTGTTTAGTAAGAGTTTTTGTGTATAACATTATACAATCGGTAAGTGTCGAACGCGAACAAAATGTCTATTGAGAATTTCTTACTGGATCTTGTAAGAAATTGGTTGTTGGAAACCAGTGTAAGCTTAGACATGAAATAAATCACGGTATTAAGATGCATATCATACAAGGAGAATCTCTTTTTAGGTTAAAATTGATCATATTTTGGGAATTTTTGAATAGCCTCTTTGTAAAGGAAATCTCGACTTGCTTCTGAGGGTAAGTCCACTCTACGGTTCAAGTGTTCGCAGCGGGAAGCTTCTCGGATACCGAGAGACATCTCTTTTTTAAGTCAAGGAAAGTACCTAAAAATTTACCCCCTATCTTATGCTGGCCACACACGATCCTTCCTATCGTCCAATCGGCATTACGCTACTGATTGGATCAGTTAGAATTGACCGTGTGTGGGAGAGGATTGGCATGACAGTTAGAATTGATGGCATGATCAAATTTCGATTCTTTTGGCTTGATCACATCGATTGGATACTGCCGATTGGACTGTGTATGGCTGTTGGCGATTGGCAGTTCAGTTCGTAAATAATTACTGTAATCTTTTGGCTTAATTCTCAATTCTTCTATTAAAATTAACCAATGCTTGCACCACTCTGCTCGATTTTTTTTTTGCTTAATTTTCACCTTTACAATGCCCAAAACGGCTATAATCGTCGTCAACCCTGCAGTGTCATGCCGATTGGACGATAGGAAGGATCGTGTATGGTGTACATGGACGTACTGCAGATTGGATCAAGCCTGCAGTGTCATGCCGATTGGACGATAGGAAAGATCGTGTGTGGCCAGCATTATAAAAAGTTAGCGTTAACTTTATGTCATCATTACGTATGGTAGTCAATACATCAAGTGTGCGCTAACTTTTTATAAGATAGACCGTTATTCCATAAAACAAAGTTCTGTCACACTAGTAGGTTAAACATAAAAAATATTAATTATAAAAAAATGATATTTAACGTGTTAGTATTCTCTTAATAAGCACGTAATGTTAGTTTTAACTTATTTTGTTAGTCAAGTATTTTAAGCACTTATTATTATAGTTGGTAGAAAATGTCTGCACTAAACTGAATAATCTCAAATTGCCCAAAATACGGGCGGCAAAGCGTAAGAGATATATAAATATATAAAGGAGAAACGGAAGAAATCATTCCCATGATTTTTCCATAAAAATAGTAGCTTTTGCAGGCTTTGGCAACTCTGAGGGAAGAGTTTTTTAGTCATTACCCACGCTCCAAAAAGAATTGCCCATTCTCCTTTTATACAATACAATTTCATATATTTTGTGTAAATTTCTATACCATAGCAGAGGCTATTAAGCATACGAGTAGGAGATAAAGAAATATGATTTATTTATTTAATTAATTGATTTATTATAATTAATATTTATTACAGACAAGTTAGTTCCAAATGTTAGTGTGTTAGTTTCATATCAGAAACTCACCGAAGTTCGTCAAGAAATTCATTGACTGCTTGTATCATTTTCTCGTTTTAAACTGAAAACATTAAGAAATCTTAAGTATTAATGAAATACAAATTATTTATTTCGGTAACATGAACCTATTGATGTGGTGCGGCGGGCGAAGGTCCGCCTGCGACGCGGAAGGTTGCGGGTTCGATTCCCGCCTTAGGATAAATGTTTGTATGATCTGCAAATATTTATTACGGGTGTTCTGGTTATTTTTTATGTATAATAAAAAATATCAATCTATGTAATGTATTGTATTAAATATGTCAGTCTTCTAGTAACCATAACACAAGCTCTGCTTATTTTGGGGCTAGATGATGTTGTGTGGATTGCATTATTTATTTATTATTAAAACGATTGAAGCCAGACTGCAAGTAATTGGATAACTTGTCAAGGTAACCTCAGCTCGACTGCATACGCTAGTACGTAAATAAACGCATTTCCTGTATTCACTATGCATTTAGTAAAAAAAAATACATAATAGTATTATAAAACTACACTATATGCTATCACTTTAATCTATCCTAACCACAATTATACTTTTTAACACGGTAACACTATTTCACGACTATAACTTCACCGTTCGAAGGCTTAAAGAGAACTCTCTGGCACAGCCACCTCATTCTCTTTATATCACCGCATAAGCGTAAACAACAAGATGGCGGCGGCGTGCCGGATGTGACTTTTATTCTTTTCTAGAATCATCACAAATATCTTCATTTAAATAGCTAACAATGTTTTATAATTCTTAAATAGATTTACCAAACTAATATATTAAACAATTTTAGAATAATATTTTGGAAATCATGACATTCGGCCATCCGACAATGTGTCGCCTCCCGGCACACACAACATTAAAAACAATATATATCAATATTATTAAAGTTAATATGTACGTTGTAACACCGATATATATTCAATTTTAACAATATAAAGACCTTGAAACAATAAATCATGACATTCGGTAATTATTGTAGGTGGTTTTATACATATATACATAATGTATATAAAATCTAGCCTTTCAATTTTACATTAAATTGACAAAACTACTATTGGTTCAACGCTTGAGGTATTCCGATCTGGTAGTTCAACGCTTCTGTGAACATAAATATAAATAAAGTGAATAATACAATAAGCAATTGTAAATCATATTTCTGAATTCTGCTCCAGAAAAACAAATCATTGCGGCACTTCACTTCACTTGGAGCTGTAATCAGATTATAATTATTATTATAAAAATAATGATTAAATGCATCTCCTTCAAATTTTAGCATAAAATAATAATTATAGAAAGTCTTCAAATTATAGCATAAAAATTAATAATCATTGAAAGGTTTAAATTCAAACATAAAATAACAATTATAGAAAGTCTTTAAACTCAAGAATAAATATTACACGCCCGAAAAGAACAGGCTGCTAAAACACTTTCCATCAAAGACTTTATACACAGTTTCACAACAAATAACTCTTATTCTTGAAGATTTCATCAAACTTTCCAAGAAGGGAAAGATAACAGAAAACATTACCAGTGCTACCTTCCTGTTTCTTACGAAACATTGAAACATCATACTCCAGCCTCAAGATGATGCGTACTGACCGAACCATACGACACAGGCATTTCACTTGAAAAGACGATTCGATAGCCGTATCGGTACCCACCAATTCAACTATTTATTAAAATCCTTAAAGTTGCCAAAGAGATTGCGTTACAGGTACTGAAATAACATAATATCATAAATAAAACAATACTTCTTACGTAAAAAGAAGTAAATATTACCAAACACCAAAACTTAAGAGTTGGTATGATCAGAATGTTAACAATTTGTGAATGTCAAAGCTTTCACAATCATCTTCAGTTCTAGACTGGTTAACGTATAGAAACTTTAAAACTGTTGTTCATAATTTTCATAACACTATGTTAATGATTTATGAACTCTAAATACTTTGAAAATAAAACAGTGCACGCTGACGAAGCCGCGCGTTCAAGCTTATCATATATAAAAAAAAAAATACACACATACGTCAAAGTTAATCCAGTAGACCAACATAGTCCAGTCAATCCAATAGACCAACATAGTCCAGTCAATCTAGTAGACCAACATAGTCCTCTCAATCCAGTAGACCAACATAGTCACTCAATCCAGTCAGCAAACATAGCTAACTCCATCCAGTCAGCAAACATAGCCAACTCTATCCAGTCAGCAAACATAGCTAACTCAATCCAGTCAGCAAACATAGCTAACTCCATCCAGTTAACAAACATAGCTAACTCCATCCAGTCAGCAAACATAGCCAACTCAATCCAGTCAGCAAACATAGCAAACTCATCCAGTCAGCAAACATAGCCAACTCCATCCAGTCAGCAAACATAGCCAACTCAATCCAGTCAGCAAACATAGCTAACTCCACTCAGTCAGCAAACATAGCTAACTCAATCCAGTTAGCAAACATAGCTAACTCATCCAGTCAGCAAACATAGCCAACTCAATCCAGTCAGCAAACATAGCCAACTCAATCCAGTCAGCAAACATAGCAAACTCATCCAGTCAGCAAACATAGCCAACTCAATCCAGTCAGCAAACATAGCCAACTCAATCCAGTCAGCAATCATAGCAGACTCAATCCACCTAGCAAACATAGCTAGCTCAAAACATGTAGACCAACATGTATATTTAAGCCAATTAGCAAACATAGCTAACTCAAAGCAGTTATCAAATAAAAAGGAAAATCAAAATCAAAAATTTCAAAAGTACAAAAATACAAAATAGATCGTCCTTTAATATCCAATGAACAACCAAAGTACGCTCGTTAACTAAAATTATCATAGATTAACCGGTTTTTATCAAATAACCTTAAAAAAATAGATAACCGCCACAAATTGATTTTCTCAATAAGAAATTAATTATACTCTTCATGTATACGCTTTTCGGTCTTGAAAAGTCAAGCGAGGGTATCTTTGCTGATTATAGTAAAATACAATATCCATAAAAAACCATAAGTAAAAATTAACCAAATTAGTTTCTTGTTATAAAATTTTTCATTACATAGACATTTATTTATTTACCACACGTAGCACACGAAAGTGGCTAGTTACCTACAAGTGACCAAGTAAGCGCTGCTATTCTGAAAAAACCTTTAGATCAATAGACTTTGTGATAAACAAGTATACCTTCGTTGCAAAAATGAAACCAATTTAAATCAAATATACCATACATCATAATACAATACATAACAAGTTATTAAACATGTAACATGTAACCAAAAATAAAAGAAAATTATGAATTGTTTACTTTAAAGGTACACCAAGGATTGTATCATGTATCATGTGAATCAGAGATTAGCCCGGATTTATCACGAACATTTTGTATCATCAAAGAGTAGCCTTGACATAATACGTCGTACAAACTCCATTGCACCATACTATGCACATTATTTTAATGTACAAGATAAAAAGAACGAGAGAACAATTAAAGTTAAGAATCATATAACAGGTATATAAACAAAACTATATCAGATGCTATCAGAGTGTAGCCCTGATCTAGCACTGACAAGTTAAGTTAAAATGCAAAAATGCGCCGTAAAATACCACCAGAGGGTTGCCCCGGCCAAGTACTAAACCACACATCAGTACAGAATCTTACGCATCACATCGTCAGAGAGTAGCCCTGACCTTATGTTAGCGTACATACCATGATATATTGCATCTAATGCATAAATATTTAAAATTAAATATGGGCGTAAAATGAGGGTAGTCAGAAAAATAAATAATAATTATAATGAATCATTCATCATCACATAACAGGTATATAAACAAAACTATATCAGATGCTATCAGAGTGTAGCCCTGATCAAGCACCGACAAGTTAAATTGGAATGCAAAAATGCGCCGTAAAATACTACCAGAGGGTTGCCCCGGCCAAGTACTAAACGACACATCAGTACAGAATCATACGCATCACATCGTCAGAGAGTAGCCCTGACCTTATGTTAGCGCACATACCATTATATCCTGCATATAATGCATAAATATTCAAAATTGAACATGGGCGTAAAATGACGGTTGTCAGAAAAAGAAATAAATTTTAAAAACATCATTCAGTTCAGTTCATAATTAGCTTTCCATCATTTTGATTGTAAATTAAAAAAATATAAGTACCATACCATTTCCTTTTGGTTCATCCAACTTCTGAAATAATATAAAACTACACTATATGCTATCACTTTAATCTATCCTAACCACAATTATACTTTTTAACACGGTAACACTATTTCACGACTATAACTTCACCGTTCGAAGGCTTAAAGAGAACTCTCTGGCACAGCCACCTCATTCTCTTTATATCACCGCATAAGCGTAAACAACAAGATGGCGGCGGCGTGCCGGATGTGACTTTTATTCTTTTCTAGAATCATCACAAATATCTTCATTTAAATAGCTAACAATGTTTTATAATTCTTAAATAGATTTACCAAACTAATATATTAAACAATTTTAGAATAATATTTTGGAAATCATGACAATAGGAAAAAAATATGTATAAGTATTTTATCAGCAATCTAGTTAGCTTTGCTTAGTTTGAGACAAGAGTGTGATGTGATGAATATATTTTTTAATATACATATTTAAGTAATTTTTTTAACAAAATTAATCCGATTTTAATTTCGACAAGTAAATTAAGGTGTTATTAAAGACATACCCCCTATCTTATAAAAGTTAGCGTTGACTTTAAGTCATCATTACGTATGGTACTTATTACTTCAAGTCTGCCCTTACCTTTTTTATGATAGACATATAGTATGGTAATAATAAAAAATAAGACCTTTAACTTTAAATCAATTTACATAAAAAAAAACAACTTATCAAATAATAATACAACCCATTTAAGAATCTACTTTTTTTCTAAGTCTGTTAAAACTAAATTAAATAATATACAGTCCACTTAAAGACTAATGTTTAAACTGACTTGAAAAAATAGGAGGTACACAATTCATCTGTACATTTTAACTTTCAAACAACTTTCGCTATCATATTGTAGAAGTATTGATCCTGAACCTCTGTCCTGGCTGGCTGACCTACTTGGCTCACGAACTCACTCCCACATCCAAGATTTAAGAATTCTAACAAATAAGTACTTAGGTAACATACAGTTACATAAGTAAGTAACAAGACGGCTAACAACGTTTGTCTAACGAGTTAAACATATATAATTCATCAAAAATAGATTGACACGCGTCAAAGTGTCTGTGTGTGGGTGTTACGCGATAGGAAGGTTCGCATGTGAAGCGATGCTGCTACCACTAGACTTACGGCCGGTTTCTGGAAACCCAAATCACGATTGATCCTAGTTTGACACATAGTAATTTTTTGATTTCTTCGTTGATCATCGTTCGAGAAACCGGCCGTTAGAGTTATGTATTAAATAATTCAATAATATGCCCCTGACTACTTATCATAATTTTCTTGCTTTTAAACGTTACTAGTTAAAATGACACTAGAACTTCAGCATTTAATTTTAATTCTTTATAACAAGGACCATACATTACGCATACATTACGGTAGGAACCAGAGTAAATTTCTTGCCTGTCCTAGGCTCAGAGGCCGATCACATATAAATATGACAATCGCCAACGTATCGAAACGGTGGCGTATTCGATTCACACTACACGACAACCTCGACTGACCAGCTGATTCAGCGTCATCGCGCAGTGTGAATGTAAAGAGGGCTTAGTCCGAGGTTGCAATTTAAAACTCCCTACTCTCGAGCCGAGAGTCGTCTCTCGGATATCCATACAAAAATATAAGGATATCTGAGAGACGACTGTCGGCTCCAGAGTAGGGAGTTTTAAAATGCAACCTCGGACTAAGCACTCTGAATATGGAATTCATGAGTATGACTTAGTGCTTAAGACTTAAACAGACTGATTAACATAAGGTAAATAAATAAACATTTTATATCTTAATAAAATACATACTCATTAATTTACTTGTTAATCGATATAGAGGTGAATGGCCGGCAGTCAACCAACCAACATAATGTTGTACTTTGTCGAGCATAAACAAACTTGACAGGCGTCATTACCCAGTTGGTATAAACTCTGCCTTCCATAGTTCGTGGGTTCCATCCCAATAGGAACAAACATTTGTGTGATGGCAAACATTGATATTTTATGTCTGTGATGTAATTTATTTGTAAATATTTATGTATGCTATCAGCTATCTTGTTCTCGTAGTACAAGCATTGCTAAGTTTGGGACTAGAGTGTGTTGTGTTTCTAACAAATTAATATTTAAATGATGGAATGTTACACACAAATGTCTCTAAAAATAGTATTATTATAAATATACGCGTTTTACAGGAAAATATATAATTCAGTTATTTTTCCTCTCAGCATCCCGAACATAGTTTTTGAATTACAACATTTTTTTGCATATTAAATACAAGGATTTTATTTTTAAAAATATATATATAGGTACAAAAATAACTTCATTATGATCTGATCCGTTTTTTATTTATCCTTAAACATGTGTATTATTAAAGTCAAATTAAGTTGACGATTGAATTTACTTTTGTTTTTTTTTAAATATAATTAACCTCTAAGGAATAAATATTTTTGAATGTATGTTATATGTGTAAATAAACGTGTTTCTATTCTATTCTACTAGTCGATCTACATTTTTATTTTCTCCCTTAGATTTTTCCATATCCTTAATTTGTATGACCTCAACATAACCCCTGCGTGTATTTTTAGCGTTGAAGTCACCCCAAAACACATTTTAACATCTGCCCGGTCAAAAACAACGAAACCTCGTACGTATGATTCACATACTTGCTATTCAATGATGGTCTCGTCAGGGGCACAACTCTACGCACCATTGCATGACGTCACCGGGCCGAAAAATCTATCCTATAGGCGAACGCTACACTTCAATAAATATTGTGATAATTATCATGATATTTGATATTTACTTATGTATCTTGGTTTTTGTATGTAATGTATATTGTGATCCGTCAATACATTACCCTACACGTCAATAAATATCGTAATCCGATAGTACCTATATATTGACGGATCACAATATGGATCTTGCGTGTAGCATTCGCGATAGAATAGATTTAAATGAAACTATACAATAATGTAGTTTATACATTAGTATAACACATAGGCTATAATTTATAAAGATATTTTGCAAATTGTTTTTAATGATGTTAATAAAATATGTTCAAATAAAAATAATTAAACTCATTATTTTATTATCAGTCTTGATGATTTGCGTAAGTAATTAGTTATTTTTTAATAAATTAACGGCCGGTTTCTCGAACGATGATCAACGAAAAAATCAAATAATTACTATGTGTCAAACTAGGATCAATCGTGATTTGGGTTCCCAGAAACCGGCCGTAAGACTCCCAGTTTTAGTAAAACTTAGCTTGGATATCATGTTATACAGTAATTTGGTAAATTAGATTTATTTAGGAAGATCGTGCCTCGTCGCCATTAATAAACAAGGTTGCTACTTTTATGCGCTATGGATTTATTCACTGTTAGTGATACGACAACGAAACGACACATGGACATCACTGAAGCAATCATTCATTTACAAAAAAAAACAAAATAGACTTCAATTATCATCGACAAGAAACACATTTTTAAAGATTACTCAAAAAGTACTAGTCAGGTTATAATGAAATTAATAAGAGACCTGCTTTGAAATATTCATCATTCAAAAAAATATTCAGAATTAACGAAGTAATCGCGTAACATACTATACATAGCACATTTGATTTGAAAACCTCTTGCTTTTATTGAAGTCGGTTGTTATAGTTTAAACCAAATATTTCTTCGTGAATCCGGCATTGCAGTAGCTAGCACAACTCAAGTAAGGCCCTAGCTCTCCAATATCGTATAGATGTCGTGTTGTCGAGTGTAAAATCAGTCATAAAATAAAAATAATGACGTCATATTTTATCATACAATCGTGCGTCTTCCTCTTATTGTTTTGAATATGGTTTGTTACTCCATTGTCGCAAACATAATATTATGATTCAGGGAGGTTAATGGGAACTATCGAAGTGTTGAATAGATTCGATTCTGTGAGTTAATTCTGGGCGTCCATAAATTACGTGGGGTGTTTTTTCCAATTTTCTGACACTCCCCTCCCCCCTTGGTAAGATGTCGTGAGATTTTATTCAACCCCCTCCCCCATCCCCCAATCTCACGTGAGATTTTTCAAAATGTATGTTTCTTACGTAAACACGTTGGAGTGTTATTGTAAAAAGAAAAAAAAATGATTATATTAACGAAAATAGTATACCTAATTATTTTTTATTTCAATCAGAAAAAAAATTGCGTGATATTTGCCAAGACCCCCCCCTCTCCGCAACGTAAGATAAGATGAGATTTGAATCGACCCCCTACCCCCCTTAAACATTTTACGTAATTTATGGACGCCCCCTTATTGGTCTCAGGATTTATAAGATTTAACCACCTTTAGTTTTATTCCTAGATCGCACTATCAAAATGTTTTGAGTGTCTGGTTTATCTGTAAGGCGAGTATGAAGTTTTTGATTTAAAAAAGTAGTCCTCCCAGTACTGTAAGTTTCGAAATCAAGTTCAAAATCAAACAATCTTAAAAAGTGTTCTAAGTGTCTTGTCGATGGCAATAATAAATAATAAATAATAAAAATAATAAAAAGATTTATTTTCTCTCAACAATAGGTATAACATCAAATTTGTAAGTACATATTATTTTAGATTGTTATTTACGTTTGTGTTAACCTGATTTGCGAGAGACTGGTGCCTGAGATAGGTTTGAAAAAACCTGTATTACAGGTCACCAGGACTCCGCCCCCCGGGTTGAACTTATAACAAAGGACTTAAGTTAGTTGTTACATGTGCCTATGGTTGATAGTTATTACATTAAATTTTTTTATGACAGCTGAATAGGTACATTGTTAAAAATGATCCTTGTGATTTTATTTAATAAAGAACTTTACTTACTATAATATGATTGTGTGAGGGTTTGTGTGTTACAGTATAATTGAAGTGTTATTTGAGTATGTTGTGGTAATCATGAATCAGGTGACCTCCAACCCTACGACTACTAGAATTGAGTCTTGGGATCAATGTTTAATTGCTGAAGGGTGAGTGTAATGAATGGATGGGAGTGAGTTTGTGTAAGGGTGAGTGTGCTAAGTGCAATTGAAGTGTAAATGTGAGAATGTTGTGGTGATCATGAATCAGGTGTCCTCCAGCCCTACGACTACTAGAATTGAGTCTTGGGATCAATGTTTAATTGCTGAAGGGTGAGTGTAATGAATGGATGGGAGTGAGTTTGTGTAAGGGTGAGTGTGCTGAGTGCAATTGAAGTGTAAATATGAGAATGTTGTGGTGATCATGAATCAGGTGTCCTCCAGCCCTACGACTACTAGAATTGGGTCTTGGGATCAATGTTTAATTGCTGAAGGGTGAGTGTAATGAATGGATGGGAGTGAGTTTGTGTAAGGGTGAGTGTGCTGAGTGCAATTGAAGTGTAAATATGAGAATGTTGTGGTGATCATGAATCAGGTGTCCTCCAGCCCTACGACTACTAGAATTGGGTCTTGGGATCAATGTTTAATTGCTGAAGGGTGAGTGTAATGAATGGATGGGAGTGGGTTTGTGTAAGGGTGAGTGTGCTGAGTGCAATTGAAGTGTAAATGTGAGAATGTTGTGGTGATCGTGAATCAGGTGTCCTCCAGCCCTACGACTACTAGAATTGGGTCTTGGGATCAATGTTTAATTGCTGAAGGGTGAGTGAATGAATGGATGAGTGTGAGGGTGTGTAGATGTGCATATTCCTTGTGAGTGTGAGATAAGTACAGCCAATTAGGTAAGTAGGTAGGTATAACCTAATAGTAGATATAACCAAAATGCATTATTTATACAGTGGGCAGCATAAATCTTTCAGTTTCGTCATAATTCAGGGTTTTCAGAAAATCACTGACTAACAGTTTGCATTTGTAATGAGAAACAGAGTAAATAGAGAGAGTTCCATTAAGCTTATTATATAGAAAGGGTCCAAGGAAGCAGTAGAATTGATGTGACAGGCTAGTATGGAACCCGATAGTACAGCAGACTGTACCCTTCCTACGTTTGTCAATTAACATCTGAGGATCAAACACGAGCTGGGAATGTTTTTTAAGGGTGACGTGTAGTAAGAAGGTCTGTCTGACCGTCAGAACATCCCACAACTTGTAGAGGTCAATTGTGGGGAAGCGATAAGGAAGACCGGCACACACCTTTAGGATTATCCTCTGGGTTCTCTCCAACAATATGAGATTAGTTTTGGCTGCACCACCCCAGGAGGTGATGCAGTAATCAATTAGTGATTGGCACAGAGACATATAGACTTGTTTGATAACCCCACGATCGGCAACGTGTTTCAAAGATTTAAATACAAAGATGAGCTTGCGCAAACGGGATATAAGGATGCCGATATGAGGTTTGAAAGTGAGGGATTGGTCAATAGTGACACCTAAATATTTTAAAGACTCAGTTCTAGTAAGTGTGGGACAGTCGCAGCCAACAGTACCAGCAACACAACAGTGAGCCCCAATAGTGAAACTAGGTGCAGGCAACAAGTTGGATCTGTGAGCAAACGCAATATATTTTGTTTTCGAGACATTTAAAGATAGTTGGTTACACTGAAGCCATACACAAGCTTCCCGAAAACCTTGCTGTGCGCAGACGTATGTTTCCTCCCAAGTTGCTGCACTGAAGAACAATGCAGTATCATCAGCAAATGTGAGTATTCGACCATTGGGGACTCTCATATCACAGAGTCCATTAATGTAGATGAGAAAGAGTGTCGGGCCTAGGACACTCCCTTGTGGAACTCCACATGACACTCGTTGTTCAGTACTGGTCCATTGGTCTATTCTTACACACTGTTTTCTGTCATGCAGATAGTCCTTAAACAGGTCGAGCGGGAGACCTCTTACACCAATATGTTCCAGCTTCGCTAGTAGGCCAGCAATCGGGACTGTGTCAAAAGCCTTGGCCAAATCAAGGAATACAGCGAGACACTTTCTTTTTGCATCAAGGTTTGTAACGATAGAATCAACAAGTTCGTGAACGGCGTCATTCGTTGAGCAACCTGAACGAAAGCCGTACTGGGATGCTGAAAGAAGTTTGTTAGATTCTAGGAAAATGACTAAACGTTTATTTAAAATGCGCTCTAGAATTTTAGAAAGTGTCGGAAGGATGGAGATTGGCCTAAAGTTATTAACACAGTCCCTTTTGCCTCCCTTGTGTATGGGTTTTATAACAGCCGTTTTGAATGCCCTAGGGAATATCCCTTTTGTTATAGCAAGATTGCATATATGTACAATAGGTTTAGTGATAACCAATGAATATCTCTTTATGATTTTACTAGATATTTGATCCAAAGCAGCCGTACAAGTATCTTTTAAGTTATTTATTAAGAAGCCAACCTCTTTCTCATCAGTAGATAGAAGAACAAATGAATTCAATGGCGTATATGTTGGTAAATTTTGTAATGTAGAATGATGGGGAAGATTTGTTACATTGTTGTTATTTCCATTTTGTTCTGCCAGTTTCCTACCAACGTTGGCAAAATAATCATTGACCTCGTTCACACTACCAGACGGGTTATTAGAAGATAGTAGACCAGATGATTTATCAATGCTTTTATTTATACCACCAATTGACTTAATGACCTCCCACAACTTTTTATTGTTACCTTTAGCACTTTTAATCTCATTTCTTTCATAATTTCTCTTAGCTTTTTTCAATATGGCAGTACAGTAGCCTCTATATCTCTTGTATGTTGCAGCAAGGACCTCATTCTCCGGGTCCCTTTTTAGCTTTTTATGGAGGTTGTCGCGATTTTTCATACACCGTAAGATTCCTAAGGTTATCCAAGGTTTGTATATTCTTTGGCGCTTAGGGATTTTACTTACTTTAGAATTTTCTCTTATGGCCGAAGTTAAGTAATTCACGAGTAGGTCTGTAGCCACGTTCACATCATCACAGTTCAGGATACCGTCGAAGTTTATGTTTGCAATGGCTGTGTCAAGAGATGGATAGTTAATGCGAAGGTAAGAATTTTTAGCAAGATCAAGATTATTTTTTAGGTTAATAATAAGTGCAACGCATTCGTGATCAGTGATCGAAGACTCTATTACTAAACATTTAGCTTCTAACTTAGTTTTGAGCATCATGTGATCCAGGCAGGACCGCTCCCGGGTGGGAAGATCGTGTCCTGGTAAGAGACAGTGACTAGCGAGGCAGTTAAGGTAGTCGTAAGAGCGCTTATCACTAGTTTCGGGCGAGATATCAATATTAATGTCTCCACACAAGAATATGTTTTTATAGCTAGTAAGTTTGGACAGTAATATATCTAATGAAGTGTTAAATTCAGTTGTATCTCTTTTGCTTGGAGATGTGTAGATTCCTAGAATGCAAATATCTGTTTTAAGTTTAAGTAGAATGCAATTGGCCTCACAAAGATCGGGTTCCTCGTAAGAAATTTTAAGTTGTTTTTTGTAGTAGATGACTACTCCTTCGTTTTGAGTTTTGTTTCTGGTCGTGGACACATAATTATAACCTACCAAATCCGGTATATTTGTAGTTGAGGGTAACCAGCATTCTGTTAGAACGATGACGTGCCAATCTGTTTGGGATCTTAATAAAAGAGTGTTAAAGTTATGGAAATTACTGTTTATGCTCCTTATATTTTGAGAGATGAGATTTAATGATTTATTAGAGTTGTAGCATGTTTGGTGTACTTGTATGTTATCTATATCACATTTAATAGTTTTGGCTACCGATAGTTTGTCCAGTTCCAAATTAATACAATCAATGTTACTGTTAACCATTATTAAATGGAATGCATAAGAGTTCACATTGAACCCAAAGGGTACCTGACCCTGAAAAAAAGTATATGTTGAAGTGAGCACTTAGAACTGAAGGTAGACTATCGGTATGTAGCAATGACTTTATATGGACGCTGTAAAGAAATTCGCCGTTATGTTTGTTGTGAAATGTTGTGTGATTAGTTATTATTACTAATATAGCAATATGCACGGATGAGAGGTTGTGTTTGTTTTGTGTATGTATGTGTGTTGTAAATGTGTTTTGAAAACGTGTGTACATATATTTTAAGCTAATAGTACCTAAGTATAAAAATAATAATATCGAAGGGTTTAGGTCTAGATAATAACATAAACTATTTAATATAAGGTTAGGAGGGTATAACATAATATAATTAGTGTTACTTGTAACTAATGGCAAAATAATAGTTTTTATAAATAGTCATATAAGTATTCCCACTAGGTCTTCTTCTTCTTTGAGATGGATAGGGGGTGAGTTTTCTTCTTTTTTAACATAGACTTTCCCATAGGAAGTCCAAGCCGACACAAACTTCTTGTTCTTCACGCTTTCTCTAGCTAGATAGAAAATACGTCGATCTTTTGTTGTCAAGAATTCAGATATGTAGATAGGGCGCGACTCATTTGTCAAATTGGGAATATGCGACGTGTTGAATCTAGGCTCCTTTTTAATACTACTGGATTTATTTAATTTTCTGTAGGCGGAAAGTATGGCTTCTTTCCTACTGGTGCATGTAAATTCGACCACTAGGGCAGCTGTCTTTGATCGATATATATTTTTAAATTCAGCGTCTATTATCGGGGCCTCCAGACCCAGAGAAGCACCAATACTTTGTACAATCTTCGTGATCGTCTGTTTGCTTTCGTCCGACTGCTTAGGTACGTTTCGTATTTCAATTGTAGAACAGAGTGCTTGTTTCTCAAATGAATGAAGCCTACCCTCTAGATTCACAATCCGCTTTTTGTATTCTAAGTTTTCACATTCGAGATTAGATACACGAGAAACTAGTTCATCATACTGGCTAGACATAAAATCCACTGATTTTTGTATGTCTTGATTCTGAGCAATAATTGTTGTCATGGCATTAGTTAAGGCTTCGAATTTTTGATCTTGTTGGGACCTTATTTCCGTGAACATTGCCTTGATTTCTGTGGAGTCTGCTGAGCAATGCTGGTTCGTGAATTCACTGTATGTACGTTTCTGACGTTTAGTTATATTTAAATAACCATCGGCTTGATCAGCAATCGAGCTGGAGTGGATAGCCGAGTCTGAGCTATAGTGAACCATAGGCGGAGTCTTCATAATGGGTAAAGACAGAGTAGCTGTTTTCGGCGGCGAATGTACAATGGACATCGTTTTGATATAGGATAAGACTCACGGGCAGATCCGGGGGCAGCAACGCTAGTGTAGGCCTAAATTATTCCAACGGCTAGCGCTTACGCACACTAAGTTGCAGGAGGAGTGACCTTGCACAGTTGTAATTGGAGCAGGTACTATGATTGGCTGTCTTTAGGTTTAAGATAAGCGTCGGAGTTGCGGATATTGTATTGACACTTTCACTTTGCGACACTATTTCGCTCGCACACGTTGATGAATCACTGTATGCACACGTATTACTGCACTTGACAAAAATTATGAGAAGAACGGTGGGCGACAGGTACAATGCGACCGCACAGTTTGCCGTCCGCGGGGAGAGTCAATTTGGCAATTGCATTTATTTTGGTTCATTTTGTAAAAATATTATTAATTTACACCAATGAATTATTTAAAATGCATTAACGTGATATCAGAAATTAAATTAAATTTAACTACATTTTAATTGTCATGATGATACAAATGATGATGATTTCAAAAGATGATGTAATATAACAGATTTATTTGATACACACGATTCAACAAAGTAAACATTACTCTATTTACTTTAAAGATAGTGAAGTATAAAAACTAAATAATAAAATAAGTACTTATATCAAACAATATATAATAGTTGTGTTGTGTCTATTGTCCAGCATTATTTATTTATTTAATTATTTATTAATATTGTTCAAAAGCGACATGTATCACCAAAAACAGTTTGAGGATACTCAAGTATCCTAATCATCTCGATTCGTCTCGAATCATTTCGATCATCATGTCGATTTTGATGATGTATTCTTGTATGGTATACAAGAAAACATCATCAAAATCGGTTCACAATTGACGGAGTAATCGCCTAACACACAAAATTTTTTTTTTGTGTTTTCATACAAAAAACATATACTTAAGTAGTCGAATTATATCCTCCTTTTTTGAAGTCGGTTGGAAAATATATTAAATTATAAAGAAAATATTGACGAAAGATCTTGAAACCCAGCTTCAGTCGTTTTTAGCCTGGCTATTTATATTGACCCTCTGCTCATACCCCAGTGAAATATTGAATGATTAATATACCGTAAAAGTTCAGTTACGGGTCGGTACCTGACCCTGGGTTACGGAGACCGGTGATATTTAAATAATATATAAGTATGGATTTAGATTCTTTGATGATTTGTCGTGCAACCCACGCCAGGTTACCCGTAAGGTCTATCGCAGTGGTATTTTAAATAAATAAGAATAAGATCGTGAAACTATGTACATTTTAAATTAAAGTAGCCTTAGAAATATTTAGTTTATGTACTTATTGTGTATCTTCTATCTCTCTTCTCTTCAAGCAGTTTACAATAATACCTAAACAAATATTCACAGGAATTTCACACCACGCTCTAGTCCCAAACTAAACGTTTTTAATATGGGATTGCTGATCGAATCATCATTGTTCATCAGATAAATATTTTTACTTACTAAAGACGCAATACCCATACCCATAGCATGGAAGGCAGAGCTAATAAAAACTGGGCTGTGACGTCTGTCGAATCTCTAGATAGCTTAATTAATCCAAAACAGTACCTTAATTAAACTTCACTTTTGGCTGTATAAATAAACCGTAGAGCGTATAATTTATATTTAATTGTGTAAAGTACCTAACATACAATAAATTAAATGAAAGTAAATATTCGAACGAATTAAATATGTATCAAGGATAACATGTAAGATAAATGAAAGGTTAATAAATATATACTTAGGTTATTTTAACTGTTGATATTCACGGTTTATACTACGACAGGCTCACAGCTCAGCAGCTCTCAGCTCAGCAGCTCATATCACAGCTCAGTTGGTAGTGCAGAGATGCCTATGCAGAGTACAAACGTTTGTGTGATGAGCACTGATGTTTATTCGTGTCTGGGTGTTACTATGCATGCTATGCACCTTTGTATTACAAGTATACAAGTATTCTATCAGCAAGCTAGTCTAGTTTTCATTATACAAGTTTTACCTAGTTTGGGTCTAGAGTGTGATTTGTGTATTTATTATTTGTCTAAAGAATGCTCCAATGTCCATGACTCAAAAAATTCAAGAGAAATCGATTACCTGTATGTAGTGGTGTGTGGCGTAGCGTGAGTCAGCGTTAGACATTTTTTAAGATTACCTACTTTATACACGACTAGCGGTTCATCCCTGCTTCGCATCGTCACAAACAAACCAAGAAACTGGCACTTAAAATCACCTTTTTACTGGCTATAAGTTTGGGGTGGCCTTATTTGTAGTAAAAAAAGTCAGGACTGTTTGCAATGTTTCACATCACTTCACTTTTCAAACAAATAAATTAAATTTGAAATCGGTTCGGGAGCTACGATGCAAGAGACAGACACACTCATCGCTCTAAGATGGCCGCCAGTACAAAATGGCGAATGTCAATTTTTTTTATGGGTATCAAATGAAAGGGCTTCGTTTGTAGAACTTTATGACAAATTTTAAATTCCGGAGTATTATATTTATTTTTACCATTACTTGTTCATTAGACTTATTACAAAAACACGGCAGTAAGTATCTTGCCCGTTTTATCTGGTCTCGAGGAAATAGCACCTAGTCAGCCTAACTCAAGTTACAAAACGATGTTTGAACAACAATTCAGTTTAGGGGGTTATCTATTATTACGTAATTTTGGTGATTTTTTAACTCTTGGTGAGTTTTTGTGCAATGTTTTTCAACCCGTTTTTTCGCAACTAATCTCGCTAATCTCGTGAAAATTCTCATGTAAAAAAGCTATGAGCTCGAGAGCTTGATCACACAATATACTTTAAAAAATCGCCTATAAATTATAGGCGATTTTTTTGTAAGATTAGATTATATATGTAAGAAGCTGTATATAGTATTAATTTATATGCGACATTACAACTATGCAATTATATTCTTATTAGTTTCATATGAACAAGAAATATTTGCCTGTGCCAAATCTCACTCAATCTCACGTGGGTCTGCCCCTTGTGAGATTGAGTGAGATTTGGCTCAACCCCTTCCCCCCTTAAATGCTTCACAAACAAATAAGCCACTGGTTCCTATGCGTAAGAATTCAGTGGCGCCAGTCTCCTTAACTGTCATTATCTACTGTCATGTCATGACTGATGCTAAAGTCCTTTTATCGTGTCAATGGCTTTGGCTTATCAGCAGTCTTGAACGTGAGACCAGGGCCTTACTCCTCAGGGGTGAGCACGAATAAATGTTACAATCGTAAACGTATCGAAACAGTGACGTATTTGAGATACACTGCGCGTCGACATCATCAAATTGAATTCACACCCCAAAAAGACCTCGTCGTTTTGGCGTCAAAATTATTAGATAGTCTGTAAAATCATTTTTATAGTTACGCGAACAGTATTATATTTCAAGGCGGTCAATGCAATTTAATACAGCAAATAACTTATTCATTTATATTTTACGGAGCAGATAATTACTTTTGCAGCTATGTCCACACTAACCCAACTGTTCTTATTAGAAATTTAAACCACACGAATATTATATAATTCTCATGTTTAAAAGTAAAATACGTAGATATAAAAATAACCGACTTTTAAGTAGGATGTTTGACTATTTGTTGTTATTTTTCATGTCTACGCGATAATTCCGCCTTTAATGAACTAATTATGATTCTTTTTTGTTTGGAGACAGTTTCATGGACATTTCATACATCATACTCTAGTTTCAAAATAAGCAGAGCTTGTACTATGGGATACTTGTACTATAGTTAATAAAGATTTGACAAGTATTTTCTGAGTAATCTTTAAAAATGTGGTTTTTATATTTAATTTCACATACATTTTTGTGAAAAATATAATTATTTTTTAAATGGTCTAAACGGTGCCCGTATCGAACAATGTTTTCGATAGTATACTTACTTATTATAGGAAATAATAAAAGGAGAATGAGCAATTCTCTATGGAGCAAGGGCCACGACTAAAAAAATTAAGTTGCCATAGGTATAAGTAATACGTTTGAAAAGGATTTTGCAGGCTGACCCATTCACAACTTTATTGAAAAAATCCATCTCATAAGTACATAAGTACCTACGTACTTAATATGATGTTTCATAGAATTATTTTTTTATCTCTATTTCCATGGGTCGGTATTTTTCGTAATTGTCTTAAAATGTAAGTCTGTAAAAGCCCTTTCAAACGTATTAAGTGGCGTCCCTGAGGGACTTTTTTTTGTCGTGGCTCAATATGCCCGTTCTCCTTTGTCCGTTTTTTTTTCTATTCTATCTAGACCGTACCAAAGTCAGTTCTTTCTGTATTACGTAGATAGGTAGTAGGTAAATTCATGTAGGTATTAAATCATCTTGCACTAAAATAATATTACATCACTTTAAGAAAGGCATTATCAAAACACGGTACAAGTTTTATGTCACTTTTATTTTTAATTTGATAAGGGAAAGTCGTTTTAACAACTTGCTTAAGTTTTATGTAACGTAAGTATATGTGAAGTGGAGATAAACTATTTTAAAAATGCACGTGCCTCCCATCACTCACATTAAAATATGGTCAACAAATACAAATAAGCATAGATATTTAAATCTATGCAAATAAGATATCTTTATTCACAAACAAACTAACGACTATACAGTATTTACAAAATGTACATTGTCATACAAAATACATAAGAAACAGTTGAGCTATCTACAGACCATTGCAAACGGTCTATAGATAGGTCAACTGATCCAAATCAGTACCAATCGGAAGCGTACCCAAGACACTGGCTGCATTGCCACGCTGAATAGCAATGCTGATACGCTGGGCCAGATACTCACCAGCCCTCGGGTCGCGGCTTTGACTAGACGCCCAGAAATAATTTTGAAAAACAAATATGTACATTTAATTTGTTTTTATCGCCGTTTTGACACGCTACCATTAATAAAGACTGGATCTGTTGACCAACTTGTCCAATAATGTGTCGAACGCGCAAAAAAATTGTATCACGGTAGGTATTTTGCAACCTTCGCTTTGTACACATGTAAGTAGTGTACGTAGAAGTAGGTTCATAAAATACAAAGTCAGAAATAAGACATGAAAGAGTAAAATTGTTTCTTCGATTCAGATCATCTATGAAGAGACAAAATTCTTGGATTAATATAAATAAAACGTGAACAAGGGAAACACTTAGATTTAAGTCCTTTGTAAGTATTTTTGTGTGTATTATCCGTTCGTAACCCTTAATAAATAAATAAACAATTTACTTGGAAGGAATTATCATATTTTAGAAGCCAGCGTTTTGTGCTTTACTGCGTAACTTCAAAAATATGTTCAGAGCTTTGTGCTATGTGAAAACTTTACTTGGAAATACAATTTCACGACATCCAAAATAAAATCTATGATTAAGTTTTGTTACAATATTGTCTGGAATTATAGCTTAGCTTATCCAAATTTCAGCAAGCGAGTTCGTGGCAGAATGTATGCACAAAAATCATAAAAATAAAATAAACCCATCGACCGTACAAAACCAGTTTGCAAAAATCTCACGATTTTGCCCGGCCAGCCGCCGGCCAAAGCGTTTTAGACCACTATTTTATACCCATACAGACTCATAGTACAGAATATAACCAACCAAATAAATCTATAATATATTATGCTCACTCACCTGAATATTTCACAAGTAATTGATTATATTCCTATGGTATATCGAATTTTTTCAAATTGGAGAAGGACTGGCGCAGAGCACTCGTGACCAAGCGGGCATTAACACTGGCAGTGCTGCCAACATGTGAACGACGTCCCCAGTTGACGTCATCCAAAGCCGACAGTGACATTAGCGGACATAAGTTTTAAGCATTCGTCATGTTGGTGCTGCGTTCGAAACAATCGTTATGATAAATGTTTCACAAATTTTATATTATTTTGAGCATGCGATTTATAAGTTAATTATATCTCTGCTATTCTGGCGATTCATTTTCTCAAGCTAACTATATTTTTTATTACATTTATAGATACATACGATATATCTCGTGGTACATGTCCCAGTATAAAGTTTTTTTCGATAAAGGATAACAAAAAATATATCACATACGGAGCCGTATTTACACTAGGGCCATAGGGGCCGTGGCTCGGGGATGTACTAGGGATGGCGCCGCCGCCGCCCTTCACGAAATTATGCAAAACGAGACTTATTCTGCTCATTGATATTGATGGTGTTCCTCGAGTTTCTTTGATTCCATTGCTCTGTAAACTGATACTTAATTATTATAACATACAGGCGAAAATGCTTTTGGCAACCTAAATACCTATTTTATTTTTATTTGTCTTCACATAAGGGATGTAATAATAATATGTTATTAATTCAGTTCATTAAAGGCAAGTTTATGCTTAAAATATATAAACTGGTTAATATGTATGGATCTGAAACTGGAACGTACCTGTTCGGTTATTGGTTCGTTTTGATTTTTTTGAAATTTGGTCATCTAACCGTCAAGCATCGAACTGAAATTACAGTCGTCGTTATTCAGTTGAATTGAAAGTTGTAATTGTGAGTATTTTGTTTTTCCTGGTGATTTATTATTAACAATTGTGTTAATCTTCTCTTTCTGACTCCTTGCTTGATGCAATATATGTAATTATATTGCATCAGGAAGGAGTCAGAAAAAGACTGCCATGTCACCATTACGCATGGCAATCAAGACATCACATCATGTCTGCGCTAACTTGAGACCATTGTAATTCCAATGGTCTATCTTATAGAAAGTTAGCGCAGACATGATCTTGATTGCCATGCGTAATAGTGACATAATGTCAACGCTTACTTTTTTTGTGGGAGATAGAATTTCCACTAAAACGAAATAAATTCTTAATAATCAATCGCGCCAATTCCAGGTTTACTGTTATGTGTTTGCTCAAAAATAGATGTGATTTGACCTTTATATAGCAAAGGTCAAATCACATCTTTCCCTCCAAATCTTACCCTCAAAAGTTATCATGTCAAACTGGCTTTGATCAACAGCTCATCTTAAGTGTTATATTTTTATTTCAGTGCCTACCAGACTACCAGTTCTTTCAAGCCGAAATGGAATCCATGGCTAACCATATTCAAAAATTGAGGCAGGAGCGTGTTGCGAGGGAGAATGCAAGAATTGAAAAAGTAAGTACTTACTGAACTATAATAAGTGTCATTTTGTGGGTAGGTATGTAGGCATCACAAAAAAACCGTCAAGTGCACCGTTAGGGCTATATGTCACCGGGACGCCATGGCGACAAAATGTATACAGCTCTATAGAGAGTTACCTGGTGTCCATTTGGTTGCGCAACCAAACGTACATTTTGTGGGTAGGTTGCGCCGCCATGGTGTCCCGGTGAAATATAGCCCTTACACTCTTAAAGAAACTATTTAAAAGGTGCAAAATCTTTGAATTTGTTTCATAGCTGTGAACAGTGTAGTTTAACTTACTATTTTAACTTGTGAGTCCGACATATCTGCAAATAAAGTAAACTCTTCCTGGGAGGCCTCCAAATTCCCATCCATTCTACTAGCCAAACACATAACATAAATTTAGCGTTTTATAGGTATTATTTGTGCTCTCATCCCTCAATGTCTGAAAACGAAAGTTTTCAACCAGTGCGTCCTACCCGTTATGACCTATGCTTCTGAAACGTGGACACTGACAGTGGGGTTGGTCCACAAGCTGAAAGTCGCTCAGCGCGCTATGGAGAGAGCTATGCTCGGAATTTCTTTGCGAGACAGAATCCGCAACGAAGTTATTCGTCAGAAAACCAAAGTGTTCGACATCTCAAAGAATTAGCAAGCTGAAGTGGCAGTGGGCCGGCCATGTTTGCCGAAGAACCGACAACCGTTGGAGCAAACGGATACTGGAGTGGAGACCGCGTTTAGGCAAGCGTAGTGTAGGACGCCCTCCGGCGAGATGGAGCGACGATCTGCGTAATGTAGCTGGCAAACACTGGATGAGAAGAGCGGAAGACCGGGCACAGTGGCGCGTCTTGGGAGAGACCTACGTCCAGCAGTGGACTGCCATAGGTTGATAATGATGATGATGATGATGATTTGTGCTCTTATTTTTCAATTTTAAAACAATCTTTCAAATAAATACATGAAATGTGCATCAAAATAAATAAATACTCTAACTTTATACACGGAAGGTTGCGGGTTCGATTCTCGCCTCGGGATAAATGTTTGTATGTTCTGCAAATATTTATTCCGGGTGTTCTGGGTATTATATTATAATAAAAAATATCTATCTATGTATTGTATTGTATTAAGTATGTCAGTCTTCTAGTACCCATAACACAAGCTCTGCTTAGCTTGGGGCTAGATGTTGTGTGGATTGTCCTGCATTATTTATTTATTAAGATAAAGATAAGATAAATTTATTTGTTAACGACAAACTTTACAGATCATTATATCTAACATGTGATATTTCCTTAGTTTACAATTCAGGATGGATGACATAGGTACCCAAACTAGGAAGACCTGTGAGATGGCGTACCTATACCCTCCGCCGGAGAACGAGTTTTAAGAACTAGGTCTAACATACTCGCGATACTAGGTATATTAAGTATTTTATTGTTGCTTCACAGTTGCGGGATTTAAATCTCAAGAAATACAGCAAAACAGAGACATTGAACAACAAGCCTCAAAAAGCTGGGAATTCAAGCAGTGTCACACAGATTAAAAGCAGTATTCCTGACCCGTATGTAACTGTCAGGAGGCCAAAAACAGCACCTACTCAATCAACAGAAGTGTCAGCAAAACCCAGCGATGGACCTAAAAGGGAAGGTAAAGTCAATTTTTTGCAGAGAAATATCAAGGCGTTGAAAAATGTTAAAGGCACCAAAAATCATAGCAAATCTGATAAAACCTACATAAAACCAGCAATCCAGCCACACGGGTCAAAACTTGTGGCAAGTTCGAGCAAACCAACCACTGAAAGACTTATAAACCGAAAGACAATACCTAAACCTGACCCTCCAAAAAAATCTGTCTTCAAGAGTCTGCATGAACCGAAAAAGCCTCATGGAGAAGTAGAAAATTCATCCATCCAATCCAACAACCTTTCAAAGATTACTGATTCAATACTTGCAAATGCCACTTTCACTGAAACCGAGGCGATCATTGCTCCATTCAGAAGATCTGTGTCAGCAGTTTACCTAAAACAAGAAGCTTGTAACGTGCCTGAGAATTGCACTCCCAAGTGGAAATCGATAGGTGACAAACTAAATCATCCCGACTTAGCACTCGAGGATGATGATGACATAGCGGTATCATCCGTCGTTAGAAGCGAATGTAAAAAAGTCATGTTTAAGTTATCACCATCACATGAATTACAAAGGAATTTGAAAGCCTGGCTCCAGGAAAATGGCAAATCTGTAGATTCATACCACCATTTGCAATGCTTTGCACTCCATCTCCAACCTTCAAGGTTTAGTACGCCAAAACAATTTGAACCTTACTGTGAAAAAAATAAGGAAAATGTTTCCCCAGTTTTTGATACGAAGAGTATATCGATCATAGAAATAATGGATGATACGCAAGATGATGCTCATTATTCAAGAAGCAAAGAGAAAAACGTTGATGTCTATAGTTGGAGACAACATAACAGTTCCTATGATTCAATAAATACAGATACTGAGGACATAATGATTTTAAATGATCAAACATTACCAAACATTGAAGAATTGCTAGATTTAGCATTAAAAGACCTGACTGAATTGTTAAAAACGGTGAGAACTGTTCTTTTTAGAACTAACTTAAGACTCAATTTATGTGCTATGTAAAATTTAGAGAAAAGTCATCAAAGGATGTCTTGGTTTGTGAAAAATAAAAATACAAAAACTTCACACTTAAATTTGTATTAGTAAAATTTGTTTTACATTTGGAGTATGTAAGTTGAATGAAATATTATTTATTTACTAATTTAACCATCTAATTTTTATATAGATATATGCTAAAATTATAACTTTTGTCTAGGGCTATGACTGTGATCAGTCGGCTAGCTTCCTAAAAGCTATGAAGTGTCTGTACCCTCATGCCCCGAGGACTGCTGCCTATTGGCAGTGCCGTGCGGCACTGGAAGAGCGGCGCGGCAACTTGCACTCGGCCATACAGAGCTGGGAAGAAGCAATAGTTACAGGAGTTGAGGTACATACTATACTATACTGCTATCATTCTATTCACAAACAAACTTACGACTATTACAGTATTTACAAAATGTACATTGGCATATAAAATACATAAGAAACAGTTGAACTGTCTACAGTTGCAAACGATCTATAGACAGTTCAACTGATCCAAATCAGTACGAATCGTCGCATACCCAAGATACTGGCTGCATTTAAGCTACTTATTTCTGATATCACGAAATAATCGCACAAATTTTGAAAATGCGAATGCATAATGCAGAAATATTCAAATGCGATTATTCTAAACAGAATATGTTTCTTTTCAGAAAAGTGTGGTTGAAGCAAATTTAGAAGTATTGCTTACCAACTTCATGGAGCTCAAGATATCTGCAAACCTCGACGACCAACGACTGAGAGGCAATATGACGGAAGTGAAAAATGTCTGCAAAAGTACCATCATCCGATACATAGTTAAACAGGCGAAGTTGTAAGTAATATGAAAACTAAAGTATACATAAATGGCTAGTTCTTCTAGTTTGTCTTGAAGGCACGAGTGAATAGGTGTCTCATAGATCATCCCTGTATCTAAAGTTTTATCTTTGACCTTAGACATGTGAACGGAGAGCTAGGATTATATCTTGGGGGGTGAGCACGAATGAATGTGATAATCGTAAACGTATCGAATGAGGGTTTTCTATACTTTTTCTGCCACTAGGCGGCGCTACAATTTTTGTATGTATTTTGACAGTCCAGACAGATTGGACCTGACGCTACAGTCCTGCCATCTCACGGAGATCATTTCAGAAAACCCTCATTGTAATTCTCTAAGTATATATTTTTTTGGTTTTCCTAATTTTTTTTTCAATAATGTACGTTCAGTATCTACGACTCTGTGCTATTTGACAACAGCGCCGCCTAGTGGCAGAAAAAGTATAGAAAACCCTCATTAACATATTTGAGATACATTGCGCGTCAGTCAACATCAGCTGTACTGTCGTAAGTGGCCGTTAGCGCGCAGTGTATACCAAAAACGTTACGTTTACGATTGCCACATGTGCTCAGCTCTCAGATATGAAATAAATACGGACAGCAAAGCGAGAAAGATGCAAATCAATCGTACTGCCAGTAGATTTCTTGAGGCTATTGCACAGTTTATTCTGTAAGTCTACAACATTATAGAACTTGCATACTGACTTTGATTCCCTATTTGAATCTCAACATACATCCCTTATTCTCGCAATGTATATTTTAATTGTTTCCGTTTTCAGATAATTTGTATACAAACGTTCAGCCCCATGCGCAGTACCCAAAGCAAAGAGAAAAAGTTGTATTATGTAACTAACTTACTTCCTACTAGTTCTATCCTACGTCCTACTAATATTATAAACGCGAAAGTTTGTTTGTATGGATGGATGTATGTTTGTTACTCATTCACGCATAAACTACTGAATGGATTGTAATGAAATTTAACTATAATATAGCTTACACATTAGAACACATAGGCTATAATTTATAAAGATATTGTGTAAATTATCCCAAATTTAACTATAATAGACAAAGTCGGTTTCCGTTGGTATATTACATAATATATTTAATTATTAATTAGTTTTTATTCTTTTCAGTCGACAATCAATAAAACCAATTGCTACAATCACGCCAGTTCGCCGCAGAGATGCAGAATCTCAATGATCGAGACGATCCACGATCTGTATCGGTTTGTACAACAAACCCGAGAGTACAATTATAGATCACAACACTAGCCTATAAAATGTAAAAATGTATTATTTTAGTCTGCATTATTATGTAGGTACTTATTAATTTTAAATTTTCATTAAAAAATTCAGTGTATTCTAGTCATGCAAAAAAATAATAGAAACTACTTTGTAAATAAATAATAATAATTGTTTAATTTAATAATTTATAATATAATAATTAATTTATTGAATTGTAATATTTACACTGCGTGTCAATGTCAAATTGGCTGGAGGTTGCAGCGTCACCGCGCAGTGTAAATTCCGTTTCGATACGTTGATAGTAATTTATGTAATTGCCCATGATGCCTAAAACTGGCCTAGCCGGATTATTCTAATATTTATGTTTGACGATAAGATTTTTCGCGTATGGTTTAGGAACACTGCAAATAATCATGTGTAATCTATGCTTGTTTTGTAGTTTTTTAAATATTATGTAGTACTCCTAGTCGTAGAAATAAGACTGATAACGTACTGTATATTGTTAAATTATTTAATAAAAAAGTTATTAAAATAAATTGTTTTTATTCACAAACTTACGACATGACAGTATTTACAAAATGTACATAGACATAGGTTATTTAAATGCCGAATAGTATTAAAATTTGATTGATAGTTTATTCATTTTATTGACTACTTTAAAAATAACTGATAACAAATTTGAAAACTATGAGCTGTTAAAATAATGTTTTAGTGTCATCTAGCGTTACAAAGGCGAAATAATTGAAGTGCTGCTATAACAAATATTTCAGTGACTGCTCTAGGTCTTGTCAATGTCAGTCAATATTTTTTATTTGTGGCAACTAGTCACAAAAGCCAAGTTAATTCGTTCTATAGGATATTATATTGCTATTAATACATTGCTATTATTATATAGCCCTTAGTCCGAAGACGCATTTTAAAACTCCCTACTCTCGAGCCGACAGTCGTCTCTCGGATCTCTCTCTCTACTTCTTACAAAAATATAAGGACATCCGAGAGACGACTCTCGGCTCGAGAGTAGGGAGTTCTAAAATGCACCTTCATACTACGGGCTCTGTGAGTGATCCCGTTCGTTTGTCGACGAAACGTATGACGTATTTTGTTCATTCAAATTTCTAGATGGTTGCATTGTGTCGCTATTTCAAGAAATTTTGTATTTTTTTCTACTTTCTCGTCGTTAGCTGAAGCAGATAGAAAGTTAAAAAGCTTGCTCTTGAGAATATTGGATGGCGGTGAGTTTTTGGTTTCGTGACACGTTTGTATCAGGGTATCACATACTATTTGCATTTTGCACCTACCTCACTTTCAAATGTATGTGAGCCTGTATTTCTTCACTAACATGTCCTGTCACAAGCCTAATCTTATCTGAGGGCTAGTCACAGACACAGAAGAATCCTACCCTAAACAAACATTATATGTTCATCCTATTTTGACCATATCACACAGAAAATACCTATTTCCTGTGAATAAAACCTAATACGCTATGAGATTAAATACCCTAGATTCTAAATACAGACTCAAAAACCAATATAAAGTTCGATTCTATATCAGAACCTAAAAAAAATGGTAAAGCCAATTGGTAACAGAATTTTATTTGCAACTTTTCTAAATTGATCATTGTAATTTTCAGCTGTATGTTAGAGTGAAATACCCCATAGTTGCATTTAGTAGACCTTTTTAGGCGTCACAGTTGGTAGTAGTAGCTTTGCCTTCCATTTTAAATAAATAAATAAATATTCACAGACAATATTGTAGGTTATTGGTTCAATCCTCGCGTAGAGTAAACATTTGTGTGATTTGTATGTTGTTTTGTATATATTTGTAAAAGAAAGAATATATATAAGTATTTCATCAGCAATCTAGTACCCATAGTACGTTTTGTTTAGTTTTGAACTAGTGTGAGACATCACACTCCATGCTGGACCCATGACACAACTACTTAACTGGTTAAGTTGAGTAGTTGTGTCAAGTTCTCAATACGGTCATGGTTATAGAGCAGAGGTTATATATATATATATAGAGCATGTGCTATTATATTGCAATGCCGCAAATGAAGTGAGGTCCAAAACAGGACTACGAGAGCCGATCGGGTCTTGTTCATCAGTTTCACCATCCATCCATACACACCATTGAGGATGCTAGAACACTGCTGCCACCAACCCAAAGTCCTTCTCCATTACTTTAAGGAGTTGGGCTGGCTGTGGCGAGGTTAGCAGGGGATAATGCACAATACACCTCATTGCGGGACGTCAGTGCAGATCTTATTCCTGTCACTTTCATAACATTCTGACCCCTTTTGTGTAATTTTGCTTGCCTGGTTCTTTTCTTCTAAAATATTTTAAAGGTTGATTCATTTTGTGGGTATACTGCATACTTACTATATTTGAGACAGTCATAAAAACACCAAATTTAGAAGCCACATTTCTATCCACATTTTATACACACATGTAAAATCAGAAATATTGACCACTGCTTACTATATATTTGCAAATCGTACAAACATTTATCCCAAGGCGGGAATCGAACCCGCAACCTCCGAGTCGCAGGCGGACCTTCGCCCGCCGCGTCACATCGGTCGTCTTATCGGTCGTAATATCTTTCGGCGCTTTAGCCATTTTTGGATGTTAGTCTCCAGTAGCTTTGCGGCCAGCGGGTTAGGGTGTTTTGTTTTGAGAGTCTGGTTTTGTATGAGTTTTCCATGAGTCGAATTTATTTCTTGATTGTGGTAACTCTTAAGTTTTCATGAAGTTCTTCAGTCATAATGAACCATGGTGCGTTTGACATTGCTTTAAGGATAGAGTTCTGTAGTCGTTGGATGATGCTCAAATCGCGACTTCGCCAAGATGATGGGACAAGAGTGTTAAAATATATGGGAAAATTTATTTATTAACATTCTAACATTCATTTTTTGCAAGTTTTACATTACAATCGCCACTCAAATGTTTTTGAGTCCAAATTAAGCTTAACAGAGCCATAAAAGGACTTCCCACAGGATTCAACATAAAAAAAGTATTTTATTGATTCAAGTTTTAACCAGTAGTACAGGCTTAAGAATATTCTAATATCTAATCTTATCTAATATTCTAATAACTACTAGCTGTACTGTGACGCCTGTTAAGTGATACTTTTCCTTTTTTTCTGTCTTAATTTTGTTGTGTCTGTCTAGCAACTTACTATATTCTGTAGAGCTAACAACTATGTAAATACAACTATGAACAAATATGTTTCTATATTAATAGAAACACTCTGCTTCTTCCATGCTGTGGGTTGTGGGTTCAATCTCCACCAAGAACAAATGATTGTCTGTTGAACACTGATGTTTGTTCTGTACTGTTACTATTTAATCTGTGAATGTATTAACAAAAAAGTATAACTATTAGCAATCTAGTCCCCATAGTACAAGCTTTGCTTAGTTTGGGACTAGAGTGAGTTCTGTGAAATGTCTATGAATATTTAGTGTTTAGTATTTCATTGGACTTATATCATAAGATAGAAGATTGTTGTGTATTCATTCAAAATATTGTTTGTATGCTTATAATATTAAGAAAGCCGTATTCTGAATTTCACCCTCACCCTAGAAAACAATAAATTAACCAAACCTAATTATGTTGTTCAATCACAATTTTCCTGAAACAAACCAATACAAGCTATGTTTCTAAACCCTCAGTTCTCACATATATTGTAACTGTTCCAGGTGTCTAACAAGTCATCTAAGTATGATCAGGCAATCCCACTCATAGTACAGAAAAAATCAACTCAAACAATGGATGGACCGAGTGATGGCAAAATAGAATTCATGTTCTTAGATGTCAGTAATGAAGTCGAAATCAATACGGAGGAAACTCAAATAAAAGTGGAAAGGGTTGATGATGAAAATACATCAGACGATGATGCAACAATCCGAATGCCGGTCAACCCAGAGTACACTTTAGTTTGCAACATGTGCGGTGAGAGTTTCAAGAAAAAATATCACTTAAACACACATCTCCGCACGCACACAACTAAAAAACAATATCACTGCGAAGCGTGCCCTAAATCATTTATTCAGAAAAGTGATCTTGTCAAACATACGAGAATACACACCGGCGAGAAGCCGTACGCGTGCGATTTATGTGACAGAGCATTTATTCAAAAAAGTGATCTCACGAAGCACACGAGAATACACACGGGGGAGAAACCCTACGCCTGCCATATTTGTGTCAGCGCGTTCATCCAGAACAGTGATCTTACAAAGCACATGCGAATTCATACAGGAATTAAACCGTACGCGTGTAACGTATGCGATAAAGCATTTATTCAAAAAAGTGATCTAACTAAACACAATCGCACGCACACCGGCGAGAAGCCCTACGAATGCAATATATGTGACAAAACATTCGTAGCGAAGAGCGAATTAACCAAACATATGAAGTCACACGAAACAAAACTCGTACCCAAGTTCTGTTTTGTTCCTACAAACTCGCACTCCAAATCACCGAATACACTTTATAAGTGCAGGGAATGTGATAAGATTTTTATTAGAAAAAGTGATTGGAACAAACATCTATCTGTGCATATTGATAAACAATTAAAATGCGGCCAAGGTGAGAAGTTTATTGCTAAAGATGCATTGTCAAAACACACAAACTCATAAAAAAAAAAAACAAATATGTATAAGATTCTGTTACAAGTAAATTCAACATTTATTCCAAATCAAAGACTTTTCATGTAAGGTCAGTGTGGGTAAGTCCGTCTAGGCCCTAAGTCCGTCTAGTGGCAATAACTTCTGTTTTTGAATAGCTAGAGCCATATAACTCGGTTGGTAAAACAGTATCATTGAGTTTGTTTGAACTAGTGATAATAGATGTCGCTAACATCTTAATGTTGGAAAAAATTTGACAACCAAATTTTTCCGCGAATTTAACTTGAAGTTGAAGTTTGACGTCTCGTCGAAAAATGAAAAAAAAAGGTGTGAAATCTTAGGAGTTTTCTGAGTATCTGTGATAACGTAGGCCATTTACAGATTCGGGAATGTATATCTGGTGTCCGATTCAAAAATAACGCATTAGTTTCGTAATTATAACAAATAGAAAAAATCCAAGCTTCGAATGTTATAGTTGGGAAGTCCGTCTACTACACATAAGGCAAGTCCGTCATATGCCGGTCTTGCCTTAGTTCCAGATATTGTCAACCTTTTTAGTAGTTCAAATTTTATAATTATTTTATACTGTTTATTCAACTTGTAAGTATTATTCACCTGTCTACGAAAGTGAACTCTTTCAGGGTTAAGCTTGCCTCTGTAAATCTAATCTATTTACGTTTATTTTTCTGTATTTGCTTTGTGTATAATAAATAATTAAGTGAAAGATGCACTGGTATGTTTGCAAGAGGACTAGCATCACCTATAAGTATTCTTTAAAAGTTTATGAATTGAGAATACATATTTTGAAAGCATGGAACTATCCAACCTTTTTTTTAGTTTCTGATTTTTTATACCTGACTCAATAAGTAATAGTAGCATGGCACATCATGTGAACATTTATCGTTTTAACAAAGATCTGATTTAGAAAATTATCCTATACTCATTTATTTCGTACTGGCAGAATGTGTTATAAATGTAGCTACAGATCCGGCAATAGTTTGCCACACTATTTCTAAATTCATACATTACTTTATTAACGATTACTTGTTTACAAATAAAGATTCTTGTGTACTGATAAGTATGTTATTGACAAAAAAAAATCGTAAGTGGGTACTTTGTGAAAATGTTTACAACCACTGGAAGTACATCATCAGCAAAGATATGCCGGACTTGCCCTTGATTTTAATAATTTTATTTTTCTTCAAAAGTATACCTTATAGTCACACGTTTAAAACACGTATTTCAACGGCAGCTTTTCATCATTTATCGATAAGGTTTTCATACATATTGGCTCACTAGTTACGATTTTATTGCTACTAGACGGACTTGCCTCAAATTGGTTGGGAAGTCCGTCTAAATGCCTACTTTACAAAAAAATGCTATAAATCTGAAGACAATTACAATTAACCCTACTTTTAGATAGATATAGAAAGATAAATGTAATACCAATATTTTCCGACTACTTAAAGTAACTAATAAATTTTATTTCGATTTTTAAAGTTAAATTGAAATTCAATTTAAGAAAACTATGCCGGACTTGCCCACACTGACCTTAAGTAATAAAACCACATTTTTTTTGTATCATATAACAATGTATCAGTTCTTAGAACCAGAACCAACAAAAAACATACCAGTCTAGATTCTACCGCTTTGATTTTTATCAAGAAACAAAATGAAATGGAGTTGTGTTTCATATTTCTAAGTGATCGAGTCAAGAACAGAAACACTAAAGACTTATAGGAGAAGGGTAATTTATAAATTTACCAACAAAAAAAACCTATATAGTTTCCACATACTATGTTTAGGAAGACTTTTACAGACCTACCTTAACACCTTAAGAGACAATTTTCAGTTGTAGCCCACGCTCCAAAAAATTGTCCATGCTACTTTAAGGACCATTCGAGATGTATTATACAATAGATAAAAAGAGTAATTAGAACATTGTTATTGTTCAGGCTTATAATACATATACCTTTAGCAAGCCTAACAGTAGCTCTACCATGAGTTTTTACTATACTATATATACAATACTCGCTAGCGTCTGTAGTTAAAAAAAAGTATGAAGATTTGTACAGCGCCTCTAGCGGATTGTTGGGTACTAAAATTCGTAATACTAATATTTATGTAACTACTGTAGTAAAGTCAGGCGATTTTACTGTGACAACTCATGGTAGAGGTACAGCTCACATTTTGTAAGTCAACATTTATTATTGGTTACTTTAATGTATATTATTATAAAAAAATATACAAGTGATTGTTTTGATTAAAGTGTTGGCTGTTCTAAATAAATTTGTGTTTGTGTTGTATATAAATAAATTTATATACAATAATATTTGTTTCATTTTAGGTTTTAAAACATTTATTCAGTAAAATAATTTCTAACTAGGAATTTCCAGTAAGTAAATATAATTTAAATATCTTGTTCATGGTTCGATTAAGTAAGGTTTTGTATGAATTAATAAGGAAATATTAGGAAAACGGTAGGAAATACTGTAAGGAAGTAATACAATACTAATAAATTGAAATAGACACTTAGTAATTCATTTATTTATTTGCTTAAGAAGCATTTTTATCCTTCATAAAATTATCCACCTTCGGATTTTTATTTTGGGCTCTAAAAGCATTAAAAAGCTTTTGGTAATGTTCTTACGCCATGATTCATTCACATAACTAGGATTTGTCTGTTGATTGGTAACAGCGACATCTATTGAGCGCAGGTTCAAGCGCAGTTTTGCATAAAGTTTGCTAGATGGCGCAGTTTTGCATGAGGCTTACTAGTTATCGTCAGTCCAATGTCAATCAAACTTTGACAGTTCACACAGATTTTTTTACTTGTCTATGCGATTGGTAAGGTGTAGTGTTGCCTTGCGTCGATATTTGACAAGGAACGATGTGATTATTGATAAAATAAAACTACAATCTTATATTTTGTTAATTACTTTTATTTATTTCAATTATTTTATCCTAATTATAACAATTAGAAAATAAATGTATATCAATACATAAATTGACTAAAATACTTGCTTATTGATTTTTTATAAAAACCTTATTTTTATTTCAACCAAATTGATATTAGATAGTCGACCATCTTGGTTTAAACCAATATGGTCAAAAACCTAATTCAAGTACAGAATTTTCTTAAAAAATACTCTAAAAACATTATGCAATAAAAATAATACGTATATTTGTGGTAAAAATAATAAAAAAAAATCGAATAATGGCAGTTACTTGAACCTTGATATTTTTTTATTTCTTCATGTGATACATATCTATTTATTTACAGATAAAAAAACAAATAACGTAAGCGGTTTTACAGATCTGTCAAAGTTTTAACAGGTTTTGTACTGTAATGTGATAACTTTGTGAGTCGATTCGAAAAAGAAAGAAAAATATGGCACAACTAAACAATTATCAAATTTACTTTCCCTCGCATTTGCACGCCGACGTATGTTTGTGACCGACAGTTTCGGAAAATGTTGGATTGAAAGAAACTTCCGGAACTACATATTGTGGGACGGTACCACTACCAGAAGTTTCGTACCTTATAATCTGAGGTTTTGTCGTGTAACTAATAATCTGAGGTTTAGTTGTGTAAGAAACAATTTCGGGTTTAGTTGTGTATGTTACCAATTTAGGTTTGGTTGTATAAGTGAAATATTCGGGTTTAGTCGTAAAGGTTACTATTTCTGGTTTCGTTGTGTAAGTGACAATTTTAGGCTCCGATTGGAAGACTTTCTTCTCGGTGTAAGTCGCACTGAAAGTGTTGGTCAACGGTCCTTTGATTTCGGCTCCAAAGTTCGCGTTTCCCCCTTCGGAGTATTTGGAACCGAACTGACTGAAACCGAACTGGTTAGAACCAGAACCGGCACCTTTGACGTCACTGATCTGAGCTCCCTTGATTCCGCTGGATACGGCTGTTTTGATGCCCGAGTTTATTTGGGAGAAGGAGTTCTTTGTGACTTTGGTACCGGTGGTGTATTGGGCGAATCTGACGCTCTCGATTAGACCGATGGCCCATTCGTACCATTCCAGATCGAACTTGTAGAAACCGGCCAGTTGGTTTCCGACTTGGCAGCCTGTAATGACAATCAATAATGTACCTTTCGAGACACCAACATTTAGATAGTTTAGAGTAATATTCTATGCTCCTATTTTAGGATAGGTATACTTAGATATGTATATGAACATAGTCCAAAAAAATACTTATTTACATATGAAAATCCATATGAAGAGTGTTACATAATTAAACAGGAGTTCAGAATTTTGTACGTTACTTTGTACGTTCATGGTTAAACGTTACTCTGTAATTTTCCTAGCATAAAAATTGCTACCAACCTAAAAACATTTTCATGTTTGCTGGAGCAGCCTAATTTAAAGAGATTATGATGAGTATTGAGTATCTTACCTGAATCCCAAGAATAGATTCCTCTCAGCACGTAGTGTCCATCACCGGTGGTACAGGCCAGTGCACTTCCAACATCCACCTAAGAATAAAAATTTGAAGTTATATTTCAATTCAATTAATTTTTTGAACTATATTTTCCGCCGTCTCTCTATTTTTAAGTTTTTTCATCAATTCGGACTGAACGATGTGTGAAATGCTCGAGAATACTATCAACAATTCATATAAAAAAAACCTAACCTCAAAAACATATAGGTATATTATATAGACTAATTTTAAAAGATAGTTGTATATACTGACCTTGCAAATGTTGTTAGCAGGGTTGGTAGGTTGACCACAAGCGCAGCTCTCCTGATCGTACTGTTCCAACAAATGAGGGTAGTCCTGAGATACCTTCGCTTCGCATTCGGCAGGGTTGATCAGAGACACGTTCAGAGAATGGATGATGCTGCCTTGGAGATGGGCTGTAAAAATAATATAATTTTAAAAAAGAAGAAAATTCTTCTCCACCAACAATTCTATCACACTTTTAGGGATAACTTAAAAAGTACCTACTAGTGAAATTGTAATAAAATTTATATGGGAACACCTCTCAAGTATGAACAACTAAATAAAAAATTACGTACTTAAGTAATACTTAAAAATTACTAATAAATGTAAGTAATACTTCTAAATGTGAAGGCGGTTATAATTTCATGTTAAATGTTAATAGGGACCAACCTAATTAGGTATTTATATCATAGCTTACTTTTGAAAATAAGTACCTAATCTGTAAATATAGTTTTAAGGAACGTGTTTATAGCAGAGATGTTATTTATGAACCTAAACAGAAATCTGATACCTAAATATTTGAATTAAACATTCGAATTACGAAAAGGATAAATATTTGAATTGGGAATTGAACATCGGCTAGTAATTACCAAAGCAGTTTAGCATAGAAATCAGCAGTTTACCGAACGTTTTACGATCAAACTTGTGACCCCTCATTACAAAATCAGTCGTTAGATTTTGAGTTTTATTACTAGCGGAAAATTGCTTGACGGATTTGCTTGACAGGTGGGGCAAGGAATGAGTCAGTGTTTCAACATTCCCTCTAGAAATCATTGAAGTAGACTCGAAACTACATAAAAAAAGTATTATAGGTACTCATTCAAAGAACATACCTACGACAGAAAACTGCAAAGTTGATTACACTTCATTGATTACAGTGACAATGACATTCAAAATGGCGGGTGATTCTTGCTGTTTCATAAAAAAATCTCGTAAAAACCAAGTAGGTAGGTTTTATTTACTGGTTTCTTTCCTAATTGTTGGTTTTTGGGATTAGAATTACTTGACCTCCTAAGAAGATGGTAATTCTTAAAGTAAATAGTAGATATTTAATGTTGTAAAGATTTAAGTAGGTGCTTTTGTACCTATAAAGTGCCGCACGTTATTTGACAGGCGTAACAGCTCAGTTGGTATTAGTTCTGCCTTCGGTGCTGTGGGTCGTGCGTGGGTTTATTTCCCAACAGGAACAAAAAGTTTGTAAGCTAATATTGTGATTCGTGACTTTCCTTTATGGTCAAAGATTTACCTAGCAGTGAAGTGAGTGCAAAAACTAAAAAATTAAGATGACGCCAGAGCATTTTTTAGATATCTAGACGTAAATTCTTTCTCTTTTATTAGGACATTTGACTATTAAGGATACATTACACAACATTTTGCGACAAACATACACATACATACAATTCACTACTGTACAACGGATAGCAAAGATGAAAGACCGGTTGGGGATGTACCGATCGCAAAAAAAGTAAAAAATCTGGTTTCTGTTCTCTGGGTTACATTCATTTTCCAAAGTAATATTATATTTATGTAATCGTCTATTAAGAATAAAAATACTGAATAACATTTTAATAAATATTTATATGACTTCAACAAATGATTGACGACTTCAATGTATTCAAAATTTGTTTTATAAACAAATTTTGAATAGGTACATTAAAATCGCATTCATTAATTTAAAACTACTGGTAAGATCATGGGACCACATGAGCAATACTAGATTTCAAAAAAAATAATAATCAAAATAGTTACATCTAGAAAAAAGTTCTGAAGACAATATACGTCAAAAACACATTAAAATTGAAAAAATCCTTTTTATATAGTGTGGTAAAAACAAAAAAAAATTAGTGTGTAATTTACCTATCACGTCTTTTCCTATCTAAGTATAAATTTATTTTGAAAAAGTATTTGAATATGTTTTTGAAAGGTTGGTACGACGTACGACGTACTTTTAATGTTTGTTTTTTTATTTACTGAAGTCACTGAACGTTCCAAGCAATTAATTGTTTTCTGGAAACTTTATAAAATTAAATATTTTCATGTTTTCGTTATTTATTTAAATAAGGTACCAATTTTTAATTACTCTGTTGTGTTTCAAAAGTAAAATGCATAATTAATGCTTTCATAATTTAAATTTTGAACAAGTAAATATTGTAATCGTCGTAAGTTTGTTTGCGAACTAGCTACGACAAAAAAATAACCTGTTTCTGTACATTTCTGCTTGTAAGTGTAACCGCGTGCATTTTTAGAATGGTTCTTCTATGGTGATACTTCCCCGGACGAACTCAAAGTCTTTGAATAAAAGTATTTATTCGTGCTCTCAGCTCAGTTGGTAGTAGCTCTGCCTTCCATGCATGGGCATGGGTTAGATTCCCACCCACAACAATTCGCTGGTTAAATGCTAAAGTACCATATTTCAAAAATCGTGAAAATCGTTTTTATTGCAAAAATGTGATTAAAAATAGTTATTTTATAGTACGAGTTAAAGACACTTTTCATTTTCGCATTAAAAACAACCAAAAAACAGATGTGGCTGTTTAGCATTATTAGACTTTGGCGCCAAATTTCAGAGCCAAGCAGCCATTTTTTCAGTTGTGGTTGAGTGGTCTGCGGAAACTCACGGAAGTTATATGCCATAGGGCCGTATCTCAAAATAATAAGTGTAATTTATATGCAAAAGTACCGTATTTCGGAATATGGTCCTTTTGCATAAAAATCGAAGTCAAGATACAACCATTATTTTATGTACAAAGGTAACACATTCCGAAATGTGGTACCTTGGCATGAGAAATTTTGTTGTTATTACATTGTGTGTATGTTCAAAAGTGTTATTTTTTAAATGCGTTTGTTTTGTACATAACTTTTACGAGAACTTTATCTTATTTTTTGAAATGCGTTTGCTTTGCTTATTAGTTTTACGTTAACTTCATGATATTGCTTGAAGCATAAGTGTAATTTTTGAGATGCGTTAGTTTTGAAGATAACCTTTATGTGAACTCAAACATTATTGTTTAGGAAGTAAGTGTAAGTAGTTTTTGCGATGTGATTGTTTTGAATACGTTTTTTACGGGATTTTAATCGTACTGCTTAGAGTTTACGTAACATCACATTCAATGCGCCTATTTCGTATAAGATCTACTTTTATAGTACTTATTCATAAAGTTAAGGTGCAAAGTTTGTTTCAATGTAATGAAAAAGTTAAAACTTGTATTTAAAATCCATTTTTTCCTTCAAATATTTTAAAAAGCAAATAATGATGGTGTTTATTTACAGCGTGTATATTTGAAAAAACTAATTGTTTGTAATTACTTAGTTCCTACGAACTAAGTAATCTTCCTGTTCTTACGAACAAGTAGATTACAGATCAGTCTCTACGTTAACAAAGAGGCAAACAAAGCAGATTTTGTTTGCCTCTTTCTCTTTCTTTTTTTTCTTCACTATACAATCACCTACTACAATTTCAGACCCAGAGGTCTGAAATTGTAATTGTATAGTAAGGAAATTATATGCCCAAAAACTCAAAGTTCCGCAAGCAAAGACAGAAGGTATTTTAAAGCTGATCCATCATCATCATAATCAACCTATAGCAGTCCACTGTTGGACGTAGATCTCTCCCAAGACGCGCCACTGAGCCCGGTCTTCAGCACTTCTCATCCAGTTTTTGCCAGCTACACTCCCTAGATCGTCGCTCTATCTCGCCGGAGGGCGTCCTACACTACCTACACAATGCCTTAACGCGGTCTCCACTTCAGTATCAGTTTGCTCCAACGATTGTCGGTTCTTCGGATAACATGACCAGCCCACTGCCACTTCAGCTTGCTAATTCTAAGAGCTATGTCGAACACCTTAGTTTTCTGACGAATAACATCATTCCGGATTAGATCTCTTAAAGAAATTCCGAGCACAGCTCTCTCCACAGCGCGCTGAGCGACTTTCAGCTTGTGGACCAACCCCACTGTCAGCGTCCACGTTTCAGCAGCATAGGTCATAACGGGTAGGACACACTGGTTGAAAACTTTCGTTTTCAGACATTGAGGGATGGACGACGAGAAGACTTGACGAAGTTTCCCAAACGCAGCCCAGCCCAGCTGTATTCTCCGGTTTAGCTCTTTCTTGAAGTTGTGTCTACCTAGCCGCAGCGTCTGCCCGAGGTAGACATACTCCTGCACAACTTCGAGAGGCATTCCAGTGATTGGCTCTGGGGTAATACGATCATTAATCATGATCTTTGTTTTATCCAAGTTCATGCCGAGGCCAATCCGTTGTGAGGAATCAGCAAGACTGTTCAGCATCTGTTGTAAAGCTGATCCGAAAGATGTAATACCAAAATATTACGAATCATTTGTTTTAATATTTTTTCTTGTGTATTCTATGCAGTGTTTTGTGAGAATTTATAACTTTTTGTTTTGTTTTGTAAGAAATTTTAACTTTTGAGACTGTTTAACATTTCTATTTCATATTTTCAGTAGAGCGTTTTATTACTAATTATTAATAGACTGAATAATAAACAATGGGATTTAGATTTATGCTACTAGGTACTGAAAACTGTCTAATAAACCTTATTTTTTTATGAAATGTGGTCATTTAACGATAATTTTTATTAACAAACACATCAATTTTTATATGCTAAAGTCACTTATCTGGTTTAATAAGACATTGGGTTAAAGTTACGGAAAAACTGAAAATGCATTTTAATTCTAATTAAAATTACGCGTCGATTGATAGGTGAAACATAGAAATGCAAAGAAAGACTTTCTCAGAAATTAAAAATAACGCTTTTGAAAACTTTGAATGTCTCTAGTGAAAAAAGTGAAATTTTGGAATGTGGTAGTTTAGCATTTAACCAGCGAATTGTTTGTGTGATGAACATAAATATTTGTTCTGTGGCTGGGTGACTATGTATTCTATGTATGTATTTACAAATAAATATGTAAATAAGTATTCTATCAGTAATCTCCCATAGTACAAGCTTTGCTTTGGGATTAGAGTGTGATGTGTGATATGTTCATGAATATTCAGTTTTATTTTATAACAAGTACAGGAAATTCTTACCAAAATGCCATACAATTTGAATGCTCAATATCTCGTAAAATACTTATGACGTAATTGAACAGGTCGAAGCCCAACCGAGAATAATAACTGAGGTCGTTCCAACACAATATTTACATACAAACACGATTTTTTTTTAATATATTACCAAATTATTATTTGATACGAATTTTGTCACGTTTTAAATTGGTTTGTTATGATCCTATTTTGCAAGTTTATATTTTATTGACCTACATTTTGTGCGAAGTGATATATTACATTATATTCGTGTAAAGTGTATATATTCATAAATTCTTTGTATTCATGAACCTTAGAACAATGCCATCTAGTTCCAAATTAAATAACAAATTCTAACCTTGTATAGATACATACATTATTAAATTTTGCTGTATTTATATAAATACATTATTTTATATCAATATCATTCGCAGATTTTAAGAGACGAGTGAATGGGTATCCTCTAGGTAAGTGTGCTGCATCGTAGACCGCATCGTCACTTAACATCAGGTGAGATCGCGGTCAAACGCTCGCCTATAACTTGTAAAAAAAAAAGATTTCGCTCTATCGCGCTCCAATACCAATTTCGATTCAACTCAATCAATTAATTAGCACAGTACAGTGGAGAATGGCACAAGAAAAGGGAGGCATAGCAGTGGGCGTTTGGATGATGATGATAAAATGAAATAATAATGTCAAATAGTAATTACCGGGTTATTAATGCCACAGACCGAGTAAAATAAAAACGCCTATTAGAAGTAAAAAATCAGACAATAACATTTGATTTCTTCAATCGATAGCCGATGTAGGCGTCTATTGCTAAATGCCAAACAATTATCACCTGCTATGAATACAAGGTTCAAAATTATATGATTAGATGAGAGGACAATATCGAAGGTCAAGGGCTTACTGCTCAAAGGCATTGGGGCATTATTGGTCCCAACTTGCATACCTACTTTTCAAATGACTCAAAAATAAGGTTCATAAAAACTGTGTTTTTTTGACACGTTGTTGAAAATAACTTCAGAAATCAGAAATATTTTATTGTTTAACAATTCTACATAAAAGATTTTAATGTTAAGTAGTACAAGTTTATACAGTTTGTCCAATCCAGACAATAAGCGGGTAATGAACAGAGCCATACCTACCCAATAAAAGACGAGAAGCTCACAAGATATATCCTCAACTTCAAGATTGTAAACTTTAGCATGCTAACGCCTAACACCTTTAGTCTTTATTATTTATCTTTCAAAATATTCTAGAATTGTATAAAATACTTAGAAATATAAAAACGTTAAATAACTTGCAATCCCCGCTGCTGTTAATTGCATTTTTATGTACAAAACATCATTGCGCATTTAAAAATATGGCGGGACCAAGGCTTCATACAATTTTGGCTGACCACCTTTTATTGAGTACTGCACTGATTCACTGATCTTACGTCTGGTATTAGATAGACTATTTTTGATGCAACCTTGAAATATTTTTAGGTATTTGTCTAAAGTTCAGATCTTCAACTATAAACTTTTTATTTCTATCGTTTAATTTGTGTGTAGGTATTTATATGTAGGTAAGTATCTATCTGCTTTGTTTTTTTTTAAATTTTATATGAAACTGCAATGTAAAATAAAATAAGTTATGTATAATTATAATTATTATATTATAATTATTATATTATAATTATTATATTGAGAAAAATGTACCTACATATGTAGTAGATACATTAATCTATTAATCTGGTACATAGCTTAGTATGAGACTAGAATAGGATGATTGAAATGTCTGTAACAAGAAACAATAACAGTTTTTGTTTAGTCCGTCCATGATGATAATTATTGATAAAACTTTCATCAATTATTAATAAAAAAACAAAGTAGGGTAAAATAATACTCTTTAAACCTTTTTTGTGTTTCTCAATCCCATTACAATGCGACTATTACAACGTTATCTGTGTTTTAAAAAAACTATATTTTTAATGTCTGTTTGAGAGGGAAAAAAAAGTTTTCAATAGTTTGTTTTTTCTGTAATCTGTACTTAGCACCGATGACCTAAAATGCGTTAATTTTCACGTTTCTCACGTATACTTTCCTTCGTCTGCGCCTGCCCCTCTTTAAATCTTTACGTCTTTACGACAAACAAAATGATATTATGACAATAATATTTATGTAAGAACGCCAGCTGATACAAGGTGCATAAAGATTAATTTCAAAACAGGCGTCACAGCTCAGTTGGTAGCTCTGCCTGTGGATTGTGGGTTCGATTCCCACCCAGAGCAAATATTTGTATGATGAACATAAATATTTGTTCGGTATCTGGGTATTTATTCTATGTATTTACAAAAAAAAATTATAAATATTCCATCAGCAACCTAGTTCTCATAGTACAAGCTTTGCTTTGTTTGGGACTAGAGTGTGATGTGTGAAATGTCCCACAATATTTATTTATTTATGAAACAAAGTCAAATAATGGTCATGTCTGAAAATCATGTTATTTTTTAGACTATAGCCAACTTATTTGAACTTGGAGTCTAAATACAAGATTCTTCTGATATCATATCATAAGGTTCGTGATAATAATCCATGTAATTTATCTTCGTTACTATAAGTTCTGATAGCAAATGTATAAATAATTTATATCTAAAAATGCCTTTTCAGTATTTGATATGTAAAGATTTTTTGCCAGTCAGAAACTATTAGTAGCAGTTTTATTGCCAGTCAAAACGATTAGTAGCAGTTTTTTTGACACCCTGTACACGAACTTATTCGTTTTGCAACAGCCTGTAAATCATTTGTGTAATGTATGCAAAAGGGTGGCCCGCAGTTTCACAGTAAAAAACTTTCGAATCAAACAATTAAGATCGCCAAAATAGGATGTTACTTTTACCAGTTTTCACCCACGCTATATCCTTATCATATCAACATATTTTTGGCGCCAACCAAATGCAGTCAGCGAAACTCGAATATCCGAAAATCGAACAATGTATGAAACGGATGTTCATAATTCGATATGCGTTTCATATTTTACAATTTAGTTACATTAACTTATCTACTAGTAGTTAATATAAGTATTATTGTTTCAAAAAAAGTCTAAATTTATTGGAATTCTTGGAATGATAGTAATTTTTAAAATAATCACATACAAAATACAAGAAGTTTGCGCGCGCTTTTAATTAAAACATATATAACCTCTTTTTAATATTTAACTTTTACAGGGCAAGGGCTTCTAGCTTACCTACCCTAGGTGTAAGCTAGAGGCCCTTGCCATAGGTCAAGTTATACTGTTACCTTCAATGCATTTTTGTTTATTTTATACATGGTATTTTAAAAAAAAAAGCTTTTGACTTACCTTGCAGAACAGTCTTGCCCCAACCGGTAACGATACACTCGCCAGCGCCATTGTAGTAAGCATCCAAAGTGTCCTTAGATCCAGGCAGACAGATTGGGTAGATATTTTTGGCAAATCGTAGGTTCTCTGACAGGACTAATATGGCAACATCGTATTTCAAGTTGCCGCGTTGGTAGAATGGGTGACGGAGGATGGTTTTGACTTGGACGATTTGGAATGGCAGAGGCTCGTCGTCGATTCCTAACTTCCATTCGCCTCCTTTGATGAGTACGTTCTTGGCTTGGAGTCTGAAGGAAAAAGGTTGGGTAAGTTTTATGGAAACGAATTCCCTGCAGAATATTCGAAGGCTATTTAAATAGTGCAGACGATTTCACACATCGTTATGGCCTTATGTCATCTGACGTTAAATGGGCCTGGTGTTTTTGTGGATATGTATGTCACTGTCACTTTCACTGTTAACAAAGCTTTAACTGTTTGTTTGTTGCTCAGATAAAGGCAAGGCAGCGCTGTTTTTGAAACTAACGGCCGGTTTCTCGAACGATGATCAACGAAAAAGCAAATAATTACTATGTGTCAAACTCGGATCAATCGTGATTTGGGTTTCCAGAAACCGGCCGTAAAAGTCAATGCAAACAAACAGCAAAGTCGTAATTGCCCAACGAATCAGCACGGGTCAGCTAGTCATTTATATAGATACTAGTAGTACGCCCCGGCTTCGCACGGGTAGCCTATATAAAAAATTTCATTATAATATAGCCTATGTTCAGCGCAGATAATGTAGCTTCTCAACAGTGAAAGAATTTATGGAATCGGTCCATTATTTTCGGAGCCTAGTCGATGCAAACAAACAAACAGTCAAATCTTTCCTATATTTCCTTTCTTTATAATTTTAGTTTTAGATACTCACCCATCAACACAAGCAGCGGAGGTGAGGACTACATCAGGTCGGGTGATGACACCACCGCACAGGAGACTCTTGTTGGTCTGAAGCAGCACCATTGCTTGCCAGGGGATCTCGGCGAAGTCAGCTTCCAGATCATTGCGGTTACCATACGGCTTCTGGGGCTGGAAGTTATTTATTTATTTAAAAAAAATATTATTCTAATATAACATAAATAATGTAGTAAAATTATTTTATTTGTTTAGAATGTAACCGAACAAAACTTCTTTTCAATAGATAGATAGATAGATAAAAGCATTTATTTGAAACACAGTAACACACAAATTACAATAAAATTAAAAAGAAGTAAAGGAAAGGGAATGGTACTTAAACCTAAATATATAAAAAACAAACTTATAAAATAAAACATAATACACCATCCACTACTGAAACATTCAAGAAATTCTGTGTGTTGCGGTACTTCAAAAGGGTATTAGCTCAGTGCATAATTTTGCTCAAGAGCAAACACTGATTTTCAGCTAATACCCTCCGAGACGACAAGTTGAACGAGGCAACATCAGGTTAGGTACAAACTGGAAAGTCCTGTCACATAACCATGAAATATATATATGTAAAATGAAATGTGTAAGTAAGTATATATGTATGTAATGTGAAGAATGTATGTAATGATAAAAGATAGATACTGTATGTAATGTGAAGAATGTATGTAATGATAAAAGATAGATACTGTATGTAATGTGAAGAATGTATGTAATGATAAAAGATAGATACTTAAATAAAGTGAGTGATTGCGTAAACTAAGAACATCACGAATCTACGTGTTGATATTAATCACCGGCAATTCCAATTTTACGAATGGCAAACGAAGTGCTTGGGAATACCCTCCTTTTGTTTTTGTAATAATAATGTTTTAAATTTAATACAGATCGATTTTTATGTTGTCATTGTATTAGTTTATTGTTTAACTTAGTAGGTTGAGTACTGTGTGATCATTGTGTTGTGTTGTTACTTGTTATTATTGAACATGCTCTGTAAACCCGCAGTAGGTACCTACATAATTATAAATAGCACGTAAGTTTAATTTAGTAATTTCTCATTAAGTAAAATTGTAATTTATTTTGAGAATAAATGTCTTTAACCACAACATAAGTAAGGTCAGTGTGGGCAAGTCCGGCATAGTTTTCTTAAATTGAATTTCAATTTAACTTTAAAAATCGAAATAAAATTTATTAGTTACTTTAAGTAGTCGGAAAATATTGGTATTACATTTGTCTTTCTATATCTATCTAAAAGTAGGGTTAATTGTAATTGTCTTCAGATTTATAGCATTTTTTTGTAAAGTAGGCATTTAGACGGACTTCCCAACCAGTTTGAGGCAAGTCCGTCTAGTAGCAATAAAATCGTAACTAGTGAGCCAATATGTATGAAAACCTTATCGATAAATGATGAAAAGCTGCCGTTGAAATACGTGTTTTAAACGTGTGACTATAAGGTATACTTTTAAAGAAAAATAAAATTATTAAAATCAAGGGCAAGTCCGGCATATCTCTGCTGATGATGTACTTTCAGTGGTTGTAAACATTTTTACAAAGTTTTTTTGTCAATAACATACAAATAATAAATAGAATATATAATACACAAGAATCTTTATTTGTTAACAAGTAATCGTTAATAATGTAATTTATGAATTTAAAAATGGTGTGGCAAACTATTGCCGGATCTGTAGCTACATTTATAACACTTTCTGCCAGTACGAAATAAAACTATACAGTATTTACAAAATGTACATAGTCATATAAAATACATAAGAAACAGTTGAACTATCTACAGACCGTTGCAAACGATCTATAGATAGTTCAACTGATCCAAATCAGTACCAATCGGAAGCGTACCCAAGACACTGGCTGCATTGCCGCGCTGAATAGCAATGCTAAATAAATGAGTATGGGATAAAATTCTAAATCAGATCTTTGTTAAAACGATAAATGTTCACAAAGTCCGACATGATGTGCCATGCTACATGAGTCAGGTATAAAAAATCAGAAACTAAAAAAAAGGTTGGATAGTTCCATGCTTTCAAAATATGTATTCACAATTTATAAACGTTTAAAGAATACTTGTGATGGTGATGCTAGTCCTCTTGCAAACATACCAGTGCATCTTTCACTCAATTATTTATTATACACAAAGTAAATACAGAAAAATAAACTTAAATAGATTAGATTTACAGAGGCAAGCTGAAAAGAGTTCACTTTCGTAGACAGGCAAATAATACTTACAAGTTGAATAAACAGTATAAAATAATTATAAAATTTGAATTACTAAAAAGGTTGACAATATCTGGAATTAAGGCAAGACCGGCATATGACGGACTTGCCTTATGTATAGTAGACGGACTTCCCAACTATAACATTCGAAGCTTGGATTTTTTCTATTTGTTATAATTACGAAACTAATGCGTTATTTTTGAATCGGACACCAGATATACATTCCCGAATCTGTAAATGGCCTACGTTATCACAGATACTCAGAAATCTCCTTAGATTTCACAACTTTTTTTTCGTTTTTTGACAAGACGTCAAACTTCAACTTCAAGTTAAATTCGCGGAAAAAATTGGTTGTCAAATTTTTTCCAACATTAAGATGTTAGCGACATCTATTATCCCTAGTTCGAACAAACTCAATGATACTGTTTTACCAACCGAGTTATATGGCTCTAGCTATTCAAAAACGGAAGTTATTGCCACTAGACGGACTTAGGGCCTAGACGGACTTACCCACACTGACCTTACATACATATTTTTGTTAGATAGTACCTTTAAGCCTATGTTAGGTTTGTCTAGGCACTACGTTCTCATACAAAATAATCGCAATAAACATTAATGTTTACTAATAAAGTAACCGAGCGCGTTGATAGTTGTTTGTTATAAATGTTGTAAGTACACATTCCTAGTAATATTATAAACGTGAAAGTTTGTGTGGATGTAGGTATGTTACTCATTAATGGAAAAACTACTAATTGGATTTTAATTAATATACCTACAACAAAATAATACATAGATATTTTGCGCATTGAGAAACTATAACGATAGCAAGAGGAAGTCGCAGACGCCAGTAATAATCATAAGTCATAATCATCCATAAATACTTAAGTAGGTACCCAATAAACTCATAAAAATCGTAAATATACCTACTAGGTGATTCTAAGCGCTAGTTCCTTGCCAGTGCCAGAGGCATGAGGACATGAAACATACTGGTTCCTTCCGATTGTGATCCTTCGATTTGATTGTTATGTTATTTTGTTAATTAAAAAGTAGACAACCCTGACGTTACTTGTTTAAATCAGTGACATCACACAGTAAAGGAAAACTTTTCGAGGAAACTCACGGCCTTGCGGCTAGTTCCGCAACTAATGAATAGCTTTTCTGATAAAGCTGACTGATTTATAAAGATTTTTGTTTATTTTTGTTGCTTTATTATACTTTCCTGGTACTTTTGCTTTTTTGTTATATATAAAATATTATTCTTAAAGATGGTGGTGGGTGGTCATATTGTTTGTTGTCAGTATCCGCATATTCTCATGTTTTTATTGTATTTTATATTGTTGTGTTTATTTTTATTTAAAAAAAAGTCTATACAGTATTTACAATATGTACATTGTTATATAAAATACAAATATTGTTGTGTTGCCTGTGTTTGTGTGCCAAATAAATGTATAGGCGACCAAGAAATTGGTTTACCACTCTAAGGCTGAATATCATTTGTACGTACATAACATCAAGGGCTATTTTCGCTTGACAGATTAATAACTGCTACGTCAGAATCTGTCAATCTGTAATCCTTAGCGAATAATTTTGTTACTGGGAGATGTCATCAAAAGTGGTAAACCAATTTCTTGGTCGCCTATACCTATTCTCTTTCTCTCTCTCTTCTCTCTCTCATAACTTCACTATATGTATACTTATGTATGCTCTTTGTGAAAGAACTTGTCCGAAGAAGTCTACCACCATGCGAGCATCATAATTAAATGCTCGCATTGTTGTGTTCCAGGTGTTACAGGTGCACGATACGTAAAACATTTCTGTCTGAAAGTGATGGACGCAGTGCCTCAGAGGGTCTTCAACGTTCTTACTAATTGAATAAGTAATCCTAAACCTGACAACCCTGAGATATTTCAAAATGGCTGACTATCTAATTGAAACTTCGCAAAGTGGCGCCAAATTAAAAAATAAGTAAAATATCGACATCACTCGAAGTTAGATAATTGATTAATGATTTATTTATGAACTTGTAAGGACGCGGCCGATGTCAAAATGTCGAAAGATTTCAAACTGTATTAAATGATGACACTATCTATCATTTTAAGATTACGAAAGGTGACCTTTAGGAAAATTGAAAATGTTGCCAATGAGGGCTACATGTTGACAGCTACATTTGAATGTCGTTCATTAGCGATTTCAAATAACTCATTCTTGTAAATAGCGGCCGTATTCTTTGCTACCTCCATCTCCAAGGTTTATGAGATATAGTAATCGGACAAAATCCATAAAAAAAAACGTACCTACTCGTAAGATATTTGCTAGGTACGTTCATACCTTCATCTTTAGAAGGTGTATGATACCTGAGCCAAATAAAAAAATACCTTACCGAAGACCTTAGTAGTTTTCGAGTTTAGGTATTTTTATCTTTTACACAACCAGAAATAAGGAAAGTAAATGACTTTTGGTATTATGCAAAGGATGCGACACCCCATAATGGTACTTTCGAATTTCAGTTTATTTATAGCTGCAAAATACGATACATCTTTTCAATATTTACAAATCGCCCGAATGAAGTTATATTTACTATTTCTATTTAGTTAAGTTATAAGACATTTGAATCTCTTTGAATGGAAATGTCAGTGTCAAAAATTGATTTAAGTTGTGTTTTAATGACAGATGAAGAAAGTGTTGTTTTGACTGTTTATCTTATATTCATGACTATCTGACCCGGCGAACTCTGTTCCGCCTTAAGGCAATAACATACATACACATACATTATTATATATTATCCTATGTTCGTCTCTTGGCTAGCTACCTACCCACCGATTTTCAGCCATATCGGTACAGCCGTTCTTGAGTTATAAATAGTGTAACTAACACGACTTTCTTTTAAATAAATAGATAGATATGTACTCTATTTGGAACCCGATTAGGGTAAGATCTAAGAAGACTTCTAAATGACCTCTTGTATATTTTACTGAATAAAGTATGTTGGTGGATGTCTAGGTAGGTATATAAATTCAAGTACTTAGTTACGCACCTTACCCGCAAGAGATGAGTAAGCCCTTTAGTGAATGCCAATGCAGGGTAAGAACTATGTAGCTGTATCTAATTTAAATATTTACTTGGCGCCAATTCAAGTTACATTCTTGACGTCATGTTGTAACATCCTCAACTTAAAGCAAGGGCAGTCTGCCCATTCTACCTATCTAGTTTCCTAATTTCGATTTAATTATTGAGATATCATTAATTGCACTAGTTTTCTGTGGGAAAATAATATAATTTTATGTAAGCTGAAATTTTGTTATTAGGTAATATTTACACATTAGTTTTGTAGAGCGCTAGATAAAGAAAAAACGTTAAAGTTTTATATATAAATTTGAAAATTTCATGTGTATACCTCGCGTGAGAGGTTTTTACGATTGGTGTACCACTACATTAGGTACAATTTAATGCAATCCTTTAAACCTTTGATAATTTTTGATAAATTTTGTACCCTCTCTCGTTTGAGCACTTCTGTAGTGTTCTATTTGTAGAGCGTCAACAAGGGATGACCTCATCCATGCTACATATACTGGAATAAATAAGACAAAGTTCTACAACTATGTTTGAAATTGATGTTGTATTCGCATTCGATTGACACGCAAGAAGAAGAAGAGCGTCTATGCATTGTCTATCGTATAAAAAAAATGTTGTTTACGATTTTATAAGCGATAGGAACCAGGCCGTAAGTCTTGTCCATACTTTTAGGCTCTTGTCGCAAGGACTAGTACTTGCTGGTACCTAGTATATAGGTACCTACGATTTTAATACCTTGAGATTATTATGACTAAAGAATATATGACAAAGAGTAAAGCTACTCACATTCAACAGTCCACATTGTCCTCCAGCGCTGTATTGTTGCAGGAAAACCCTTTGCACAGATTCACTGTAATCATTCTCCACACTTCCACCTCCTTGGATCAGCTTCTGTCCTTGACCTCTGATGACCCCGAACCCTTGTCCTTGGGAGATTCCAAATCCGCCGCCTTGGGAGATTCCAAAACCACCACCTTGGGAGATCCCGAATCCACTCCCTTGGGTCGAATATTGTCCTTCGCCTTGGGACACAGCTTGACCGGTTCCTAAGGTCACTCCAATACCTTGGCCTGACTGTGAGTATTGACCTTGGCCTGACTGTGAGTATTGACCTTGGCCTGACTGTGAGTATTGACCTTGGCCTCTAGAAACTCCTAATCCTGATCCTTGGGCCACTCCAACGCCTTGGCCTGTCACTGAGTATTGACCTTGGCCCCTTGAGACTCCAATGCCTGATCCTTGGGTAACAGCGAAGCCCTGTCCTCCAGTGACGGCTTGGCCGGAGCCCCTGGTCACTTCGACTCCTTGTCCTTGGATTACACCTTGAACCTAATATAATAAAAACATGCTTTACATACAAGTACATATTTTCTAAAGAGGAACGGTTTGATAAGCACATAGATTGATAAATCACTTTTGGTTCGTGTTTTCGTGAAAAACTCACCTGTCCTTGAACTTCGTATTGACCTCTGCCTCCTTGGCTGTATGATCCACCGCCGCCGATCACAGCCTGGCCCTTAGAACCTTGACCAAATGATGAACTGGTCTGTGTGATCTGGGAGCCCTGGCCGAATTGGGTAGCTGTGGAAATATCATCTAGTTAACTCTGTTTTTATCAGAAACTCTTCTTTACTATAAGAAAGCTGTAAAAATGAGTGAAAGTGGTTGTTAGAACTTTTTCACGAAGTCGCGGGTAGCAGCTAGTGGTGTATGAAGTAGCTTTGACAATCTTCACACCGACTTAGCTAGCCGTGTGTGGAACTTTAAACTCCAGACGTTTTCTCTACAAAAGCTAGATTTTTATTCTACCAAATAATAATTTATCGCTCTATTTATTAGACAATTAATAATTTTACGTAAGATTATTTACATATTTGATTTATAGTTTACTATGTTGATGAGTTTATGATCGTTATAAAATTTAAATTGATTCTGATTAGTGCAATATATATGGTGTTTTAACACATAATTATGTTGGAAATTTCCTTAAATTAGTCAATTTTGGGCCTGATAATTGATTGATTGGATATTTTGTTTTCAAACTAGTTTTTTTAGACAATTAATGCAAAGTAGTACCAATATAATATTGAGAGGCCTAATTGGCTTAATTTCAGGATCCAACGAGCGTTAATCATTTTAAATGCCATGACAGCTGTCAAAATTGTAGGTTGAGTTTTTTTTCACACAACAGTTTTAACTTAACAATTTTACATCAAGAGGGCTTTTAGACATTTGACATTTGAACATAAATATTGTTTACGACAAAACGCCAATAACAATCTCTTCGGGGATACCGTGTCGTACATGTCGACTGTCAAATCAGACATTAGGACAAAAAATGCAGAAGAGTGACTCACCTTGCCCTTGTCCAGCTACTCCGAACTGACCACTGGTAGGGGTAAAAGCTGGAGAAGTTGGTTTAGGTGGACTGTGAACAAAAATAAAATCATAAGAATCTACAAGAAATATAAATTGAGATTATAAAACATACAGTCACATTGAGAACATCTTTTTTTGATGATGCTTATCAAATAACGAATTTATAGAGCCTTATGCCTGTAGGCCCGCTGGCATCCTAAATCCAAAATAACTTAATTAGAACTTAGATCAAATTTAAACCCCGAGTTAAATGAACAAAAACTCACAGGAAATTGTTCAAAATCACAGAGCCAGTAACTGGAGGCCTCAATGTGACCTGAGGGCGTGGGTTGTTGCTGCTTCCTTTGCTGTCTGGAGCGTATTTTCCATCATTTCCTCCGAAGACGCCGGGCACCCATTGTCCGAGCTGGGTCGAAGGCCATGGGTCTGTGTACGTTGGGTCACGGCAGCACTTTCCAACCCTGCCTGATGCTACGTCTTTGCAGTCCTGAAATACAATTAGGTTTTAGATCTGGACGAACAGTCAGGAGGTTGGTTACGTTAGACGATCACTGTAGGATAAGAACGACAGTTCACCAGCTTCTTACAGCCAGACCAGTGAAAACACCAAGTATGGAGTAAGTGTAGTACTTACCGTAAGTGGAACTCTGTAAGCTTCCTGGTCCCTGGTAAGAATAACAGATGTGGTAGAGATGACTCCTTCAGCAGTACAGAACTCGATGGGCGTGCACTTAAGGGCAGCGGCACATCCAGCTGGTATGGTGTCAGCTGTAAATACAGATTGCTTAGAATTCGTAGAATTTGACAGGCGCGTTGAGACATTTAGGCCAGCAAAACGTTTAATGTTTAAATTATTGCATCAATGTATAAAAAAGTACAAGATGATGTAACTAACAACCAAAGGAAGAGGTGACTTACGTGCTGGTCCAGGGTTGAAGGTAGGTGGCCTCAAGGTCGGCTGTATGGTCTCATCCAAAATGATTCCTCCCTCTTTGTAAGTGGGACGGGTTGGGATTGGCAGGCGAGTTTCTCTGTTGTTGGAAGACTCTCCCTGTGGTGGCAAGTATCCTGGGGCCTGGGTGGAAGGCACATAAATAGGCCTAGTCGGAGTTGGTGGTGGTCTGGTTGGTCGTGGAGTAGTGAATGGTCGTTGTGTGGTCACGAAAGCAGTTGAGCTGATCTGGTTAGAGCTGCTGGTGGAGCTATCGACAGGAGGCAGGTAAGGAATGCCGGGCTTAAGACCTGGGCCTGAACCTGGACGGTAGATGCCAGTATTTTCGCTTCCAGCTGAGAAGGAATCGGTTTCAACAAAGTTCGACTGGCTGGTAGATTTGAAAACCTCGTTGTTGAAGTTTCCAGCGTTTCCGTTAAAACGGTTGGTAGTTGGAGCAACGGTTGAGCCGAAACCTCCAATTTTGTTGCTGTTTCCTCGGCTGGCTTCGAAGGATGAAGAGCTAGATTCCTGAACTACACCTCTGTTTGCTCCGGCGTTTGCTCCGAAGTTGACACCGGCTCCGAAGGTTCCTTGACTTCCAAACGACGAAGAGGAGCCCTTGTTGAAAGATCCAAATCCAGCTCCAGCTTGGAAGCCTTGGCCGTTCTGTCTTTGTCCGTTCTGGCTGAACCCTTGGCCGCTTTGGCTGAAGCCGCTTCCACTCTGTGTGGTTAGACCAGATTGTGTAGTTTGACCAGCTTGGCTGCTTTGACCAGCTTGGCTGACAAAGAGACCAGCTTGGTTTGAGCCTTGGAAGGTACCGGAACCTACTCCGAGAGATCCTTGGAGGCTGCCGGCTCCAGCGATGGATGATACTTCGATTCTGCAGCAGATTTCGGTTCTGACGTTGCAGTACTGCTTCTGTGTGACAAAAAGGATAGTTTTAGAAACTTTATTCAAATAATCTTATAAAATGCTTTAAAATAAAATCGGAACAGTATGCTTTCGTTTGTGTGGTGAAATTTTCTTAAGACCTCATTTATCTACATCTCTCATCATAATTCTAAAGGTGGTCTAGGCACGAATTCTCGCCTTCAAATCCTGAACCTTAAGGTTCGTAGATTTTTCACGTGTTTGAAAAATGTATTTAAGAAAACTCGCGGTCTACTCAGCTATAGAGTCTATACATAGTCTATACGTATAGACTATGTCTTTCCTATTTATAAGACCGACTAGACTGAGAAGGTAAACTGTAAATGTGTTACAAATTATACCTAGTTTGGATACCTATTATTAAACCAATATGTTTACGAAAAAATAAATTATAGTTAGGAAAGAAGTCTAGGAAAGAAGATTGGGAATTATAGCTACTATTGAATCATTATTACTTATATTTAAATTACATTATATTACATCTTTATATTATATCACAGCCTTTTTTCGACTTAAGTCTCTCGCGATCTAAACTATCTGAGTTTTTTATAATTTTATGATTAATTTTCAAACAAAAATAAAATAACATAAGATCAAAATCAAATTGTGTCAATCGCTATGATTTACATCATATTTGGGTTAAATTATGACAACTAAAGAATTTCCTGAAGTTAGATCATTTGAGCAGTTTAAAACTCCTTTAAATAAACAATTCGTGTCTAATAAAATAGCTTACCAAAATACACCATACATTTTTACATCACCTTGTACAGACAAGTACATAAGTTCGGTCGCAGTAGGTCAAACGTAACATTATGTTTAAATAAGCCATAATAAATCACAGTGCTTGTCTGTACATCTAACATTGTGAAACGTAAACCGCTAATGTGACTGTTAACACAAAGAAATCAATATTTACAAGTAGTTAAGTCATTTTTTACAAAAAATCAGTCGTCAAAAAGTACTTATAAACAATTTTTTTTTTACCAACGTAATCGTTTTAATAAATACTATATAGTCCAGTCAAAATAGACTAAAATTATGACTTCAGTTTGCATTAATTCCCAACAAGCTGGATTTTTGTGCAGGCCTTAGATACGTCATTACAAATGATATGTCAAAAGTCCCCATCGATCCCGCTTGAGCGTTGTTTTTTATTCGAGGTCAAAGGTCATAAATTTGCATTTTTTGCGTATATCTCTGAAAAAACGAAAGCTATCGAAAAGTGGTTCAGGCAAAGTTTGTACATCGTAAAATTGTCTACAAAAATACTTCAACACTTTTCTTCTACAAAGCATCGTTTTCGAGATATAGTGACTTTAGACCGCAGGAAAATCGTCGAAGATGCTGCGTTTTTTTCATTTCAGCCGTTTTATCTGCTTCATTACCACAGAACAAACAGTGTTTCTTGAAATTTACTGAAAGGTGTGATGGGTTCGATGGGTTAGTCCTCCTCCAAGGTAATGAATCGTCTTTTTGTTTCAAGAAATACTGTTCGTTCTATGGCAATGAAGCAGATAAAACGGCTGAAATGAAAAAAACGCAGCATTTTAGTGGATTTTCCTGCGGTCTAAAGTCACTATATCTCGAAAGCGATGCTTTGTAGAAGAAAAGTGTTGAGATATTTTTGTAGACAATTTTACGATCTACAAACTTTGCCTGAAGCATTTTTCGATAGCTCTCGTCGTTTCAGAGATATACGCGAAAAACGCAAATACCCAGGTTAAAGTCATAAATTTGCGTTTAAAAGTCATAAACGAGAGCTATCGAAAAATAGTTTCGACAAAGTTTGTAGATCGTAAAATTGTCTACAAAAATATCTCAACACTTTTCTTCTACAAAGCATCGCTTTCGAGATATAGTGACTTTAGACCGCAGGAAAATCCACTAAAATGCTGCGTTTTTTTCATTTCAGCCGTTTTATCTGCTTCATTGCCATAGAACGAACAGTATTTCTTGAAACAAAAAGACGATTCATTACCTTGGAGGAGGACTAACCCATCGAACCCATCACACCTTTCAGTAAATTTCAAGAAACACTGTTTGTTCTGTGGTAATGAAGCAGATAAAACGGCTGAAATGAAAAAAACGCAGCATCTTCGACGATTTTCCTGCGGTCTAAAGTCACTATATCTCGAAAACGATGCTTTGTAGAAGAAAAGTGTTGAGGTATTTTTGTAGACAATTTTACGATGTACAAACTTTGCCTGAACCACTTTTCGATAGCTTTCGTTGTTTCAGAGATATACGCAAAAAATGCAAATTTATGACCTTTGACCTCGAATAAAAAACAACGCACAAGCGGGATCGATGGGGACTTTTGACATACCATTTGTAATGACGTATTCAAGGCCTGTACAAAAATCCAGCTTGTTTGGAATTAATGCAAACTGGAATGTCTATTTTGACTGGACTAATACTCTAACAAATAAAATAAAAACAGATCACATTGTCAAATAAAAAAAATCTTGTTTAGCAAATTGCTGAATTAGCTTTGGTTATTTCATTTTATTCACATCTTGATCATTTTAATTACATCTATATAATTTGCGTAAAAAACAGCCATATTTGACTGATACAAACTTTGACAGGTAAAATTTGTATCAGTCAAAATTTACAGTTATACTTCAAAAAAAGGAGACAAGACAAGACCAAAATGGTGATGGCGGGACGACCTCGATGCTTTCGAGAGGGATTGGTGGACGAAAGCGGAAAGCAGAGATGAGTGGAAGGATTTGGGGGAGACCTTTGCCCAGCAGTGGGACGAGACAGGTGAGGAAATAAAAAAACTTTCAAAAATTGTTCCAAACTGACAGATTGCTCATTGATAATAGCCGTTATTTCTCAAGTCCATTGAAGAGAAGCGGCTGTCATGTCATATTAAGACGTGTAATTACAATCCCTTCTGTATAATTATCTAATAAATTAAATGCAGTTTTTCCATGAGCTTATTCTATTGTTGTTTTTATAGATGTAATTATCTTTGACTCAATTATACGATGTTTTGATATTTCCGGCTGTCATTGTGATTACACACGGATACAGCGCTATTTTTTTCGTCCGAACAAGAACAAAGTGAAATATAGATATTATTGTGTTTGTCAATGTGTTATTTCTGTTAATGATCAGTTATATTATACACATTATGTCTGGGGGGGAGACGTTTAGATGTATGTATTTAAAATACTTTTCTCAAGCCACAACTTGCGACCAAAAACACATAACCTGCGAGCCAGGAAAAAAAAATACTTGCGACCAACTAAGTTCTTATCTATGACATTGACAGGTGATGGTTTTAAACTGACAAGATTGAACTTTGACACTGGCATCTACCAGTTGACATTTTCTTTGATGGCTGTGATAACATTAAACAACCCAACCTAATGTTTCTCAACTATACTATCTTGCACACATTAGGACATAACCCTTACAGTGTTTACACACGGCTATGTTAATACAACTTAGATCCCGATCAACCAATCAGAGACGGTAGAAAACACGATCATTTTCCATGGAAGTCCCTGATTGGCTGATGTATGTGACGTAATGTGCAGCTGTCAGTTGTGAGAACACCGTCCTGTTAGACTTTTATTATGACCACTGAATCTTTTAGTTCAACCACTCTTGATTATTTTTCTGATTTAAATAATGGTGTTTTTGATGTGGTCCCATTTCCTAACTAGTATTTTTTGTGCAATCCTTAACAACGTGCATTTGATTTTGACGTTCTGATTTAATTAAAGTCAATGTCAAAGTGACGTTTCTCTTGCTTTTTAAATTCAATTACTGTGAGATTGATGAGATTTCCGCACTAAGGTCGTGTAGCAAGATTAATTAAATATGAAAGCTATTGCAATATTTTGATTAGAATTGACTCATCTTAATCGGAATTCCATGATTTCATATGCAATTAGATAATAGATTCATTGAATTTAACAACCTTGTAACTTGTCATTTACCGTGAAGCTAGGAGGAGTAAAATAATAATTATATAATATTATAATTATTGTAAAATTCATATTATTATTTAGTAGTAGCTCTGCCATCCATGCTGTGGGTCGTGGGTTCGATGGGTTCGTCGAAATATTACTAATATAAATAATGCTGGACAATCCACACAACATCTAGCCCCAAGCTAAGCAGAGCAACGGTTGTAAACATAAAAATAACAATATTATTTGTTCCCAGGAAACCGATCGAGTAATTTATTCTATTCAGTGCATGAGAACTAATTAATTATCACGTGATATTCCTCTTAATACTTTGTGGGCACGTGCGGCTAGCTCGCGATGCGCAAAGGTTTATTAAAATGTCGCTATGAGATAAATAAAAAAAAAAGACGTGTGGCACTCGGGGACTGCCGCCGGCCGCGGTAAAGCTATTGCATAGCATTTTTTGCTGGACTACGCATGCGCAGTGTTATGTTATTTTTGTTAGGTATTTTAGTTAAGGAATCGGTTTCCACGCTCAAGGCCCGCGTTAGAAGCTATGCAATAGCTTAACAATTGAAGATATATTCTATCCTTACATTGTAATATCAGTCTTATCAAGAACCAGTACCCCAAGTACGAGTTTGTGCACACACGGATCGTTGAGACGCAATCGCCGAGCGCCACCGATTTTTTTATGGAAATCCAAGTTTCTCAAGAAATCTGCTAGGGATGCTACTTGGATTTCCATACAAAATCGGTGGCGGTCGGCGATTGCCTCTCAACGATCCGAGTGTGCACAAACTCGTACTTAGGGTACAGGACGTCTGTCGAGTCAGGTCTTTAAGAATACTTAGTTTTATTTAAAAATTAAATTTGTTATAAAACTAGCTATGTCTGAACAGTGTAACCAGATAAACCAGATTTTTTTATTAAAAATTTTGACAGATTCTTTATTTTTAATTCGTTTTTTTATTTATTAGAAACTATAAAATGAGACAGGTCCATCGAGCCGTTTTGTTGAAGAGGATTTATGTTGGTAGGATTTTGGTTTTCTATTCTTTTGTTTTAATATAATATTTTGTAAAAGCGTCGCATAGCAACTACGAGCTCGACGTTTAATATCTTTAAAACTTATGAGTTGAGCAGGAATCGAACCCGCGACCGGCAGTGGATACAAGTTTAAAGTCTTGTAATTTTGTTAAGTGTCTTTTGACATGATATCATCAGCTTGAGCATTTGAGTTAAATCATTTTTTCGAATTACTTTTCGTAAAATTCTGACTACGGGCTTTGTCTGTTCTGTTTACTTTAACTGTGCAAATGTCGGTATTTATTTACCTCGATCGATGACACGACGCACGATTAAAGCTATGAACATCGTTAAATATTTACTAAAATACCATATAATACATATTAAATTATCTTAATTTACAAATTGACATTACAATGTTTCAAATTGTTCATTTTGACATTTAACAAGAGTGACAACACGCCCTTAGCGCCTATGGCGTTAATATTGATTTATTTAATGTCAAAAATGTCACAATGACAGCTCGGTAGTGTGTGCGTCGGTAATAAATTGTAAAATACCAATTACTGTAGTTTTGCCGTTCATTTATCAAAATAATATGGATTTGTATACATGTTAAGAAGACTGAGATGGATTGCTCGTGCGATACCACGCTCCTTTCTGATTTGAGATTTTTTTTATGATTTTAAAAATATTACAATTACCTAGGTATATAATAATTATACTACAATATTATATTACGTATATTTGATAATAATGTTTTTATGAGCCTAAGTGGCCTAGACTATTTTTGGCTTTTTATATTTGTGGATTTTTTCAGTGTTTGTTGAATTTGACAGCTGTCAAAAGATCACACAACAATAGTTTTTTTTTTAAATAAATGAAAAACATCAGTGTTCACACAAATGTTTGTTCTTGATGAGAGACTGTCCACAGGACGGAAGGCAGAGCTAATACCTAAGCTGTGACACCTGTCAGATTGCACATCGCGCAATGCAACTTGTTTTATTTACATTACCTGTAGCGTACACTGCTTGTAAAGTTAGTGCATTATCAAAGTAAATGGTCGTTTCATGTTCTATTAGGCAATGATTTAAATAAAACATTATTTCGATGTTTTGGCTTTGGCTTAACATTACGAATCGTAGAGACAGAAATTTAAATAGTACGGAATGGTATAACTTATGCATCTGCTATTTATTAACGGTATTTAATTAATTATAATTAATACATAATGTTGGTACATTATGTTGACACAAATATTTAAGTATTTTATCTATTTGCTTAGTTTCAGATTAGATGACGTCATCTTTAATTATTTTAAAAATTAACAAATAAACTTATTTTATCTGCGCTCTGTTTCTCATGCAGCTTTGCTTAGACTGGGACTAGATGGCGCCATGTATCCATGTATAATTTATTGATTCTTGCTCCATCGTCGGCCACAACATCACTTTCCATCGCGAGATCCCATAGTCGTGGTCAAGTCAACAACTTATAACCACCTAAGTCCTGGAACCAGCTCATGACCCCCATGACCCCCCGGAGTATACATGATGGATTTTCTCACGTGCATATTATTATTTTGCAGACCATACATACGTGGACAGTCCTCTCTTGCATGTTGCGAAATGACCCTCTGACCCCGTGTTTTGACTTCAAGTAGACTCGTCTTACCAATTACAAAATAGTATGTGTACTTTACTAAATGATAAGAAGGATATAATACAGAATTTTTCAAAATTTTTGACGGCAGTTGTCAAAAATTCATGTGCTAGTTTAGTATACTTACGGCCGGTTTCTGGAAACCCAAATCACGATTGATCCGAGTTTGACACATAGTAATTATTTGATTTTTTCGTTGATCATCGTTCGAGAAACCGGCCGTTAATTGTTTAACGTGATCACAAGTAACGTAAAAGTAAATGTCGCTATTCTCAGCTTATTAAAGTCTTGTTAAACAAAATGCTAATATTTACGCCTATTATTGTTTCTATAGATAATACTAACTAAGTATTCTCATTATCGAACACCTTGACCGTAACAATACCCCTCGAGATATCTCGGCTAATAATGTTTAATAATAATCATTTTGTAAACGTATGTTTTGAATTTATGTTGGAACTTGACAGATGTTGGAAACACCAGTGACGGTCCTGAGCCCTTAGTCCGAAGGTGCATTTTAGAACTACCACTACCTACTCTCGAGCCGACAGTCGTCTCTCGGATGTCCATACATTTTTGTATGGCTATCCGAGAGACGACTGTCGGCTCGAGAGTAGGTAGTTCTAAAATGCACCTTCGGACTAAGGGCTCTGTGATAGACGCTTCTACCAGCAACTACCCACGAACGAAATTAAAACTCCCTGCTCTCGAGCCGACAGTCGTCTCTCGGATATCCTTGCCGAGAGTCGTCTCTCGGATATCCATACAAAAAGGATATCCGAGAGACGACTGTCGGCTCGAGAGCAGGGAGTTTTAAAATGCAACCAAGGACTAAGCCCTCGAGTGCACTCTCCCTAAATGATAGATCGAGCAGATAGACTGGGTACCTGATGTTAAGTGGCACTGGCAGCCTATCAAATACAGGATTTTACAAGTCGGTAAGTATTGTGATGTAAATCTGCATGTTAATTCAAAAATTATTTAGATGTAACATGTTAAAGTTATTTTGAAATAGTATTTTGGTGTTTCATACGTAAATAGGCATTTAAGATCCGTGTTTGCCACCTAAATACTTGAATTATTTAAGTTAGGTACTTGAATTTGACATTTTGTTAGACATGCGTAAGTTTCCACGATCTTAAAGCACTTGAAGAAGACTTTGTTTGCGTATCTGACGTGGCGCGGCGGGCAAAGGTCCACCTGCGACGCGGAGGTTGCGGGTTCGATTCCCGCCTTTGGATAAATGTTTGTACGATCTGCAAATATTTATTCCGGGTGTTCTGGGTATTTTATATGTATAATAAAAATATTTATCTATGTGATATATTGTATTAAGTATGTCAGTCTTCCTTGCCATTAAGAGATAAATACAGAAAGATGCTACGTAGATAAGGTACACAATAATGTAGGTGCTTACACAATGTATGTCTGTTACTCATTACCAAAAGCCTACACGTCAAAACATAACCTTTTAATTCTAAAATGCGTAATGTAAATACAAATAAGTTTCTAAGCGCGCTTCGTCACCATGTTGCAGAAACTGCATAAGTAAAAACTATTCATTTTTCGTCCCATTGTGGGCGCTCGACCTTTGTCAGTCGACCTTTCCTAAGTATATAAAGGTTGATAAATGAGTCACGATTATGTATTTATTCATTGATTGTGAAGATTTCAAGAGCTTGTTTTAGGATTTGTATAGCGTAATCATATTGGTATTTTTTCGCTATTATTTTCCGGTTTATTGCGTATGCCAGATTTAATTAGGGTTTTTTACCAAATCCAATTGATTTTTCAGTCTTAAATTAATATAGAACTACGTAATGAACTATTTAAGGTTTAAAATACTTTGACGTTGCGTATTATTACGTAAAACGAAACCCATTAATATATTTTCTATCTTAAAAACCATTTGTTTTTCGAAATGCAACCGGTTCTTATGTGATTTAACACTATAAAAGTGGATAAATCATTAAAACTTTTATGAACCCAAACCCATAGACAGAGAATGGTCTGAGCGTTCCTTATTCAGGTTTGGAGTAAATCCGGGCGGCAAGCGTGACAGAGTTAAAATAATCGTGCGGCCAGTAGTTCTTTTTTTTTTTTTTATTATCTACAGAAGAGAGACAGTTATTGGCCGTACAATCACGTTGTTTCTTCCTAGAGAGCGGTAGAGATGGACTGAGCTTTATTTTTAAGGTTCAGTCCACCTTTACGTTTCTTTCGAAATAAAATCTACTTAAGATGATTGAAGTTTTGTTGGCCTGTCATTAAACGTCACAATCTCGACTGACATTTGGCAACTCTTATGACATCCGCACAAAATATCAATCATAACTCAGCTAGATTTATGAGAATTAATGGTGAAATACCAATACAATCTTGATCTTTAATCTCCATCTCATTTTTATAAGTCAAGATGAATAATACGTAAGCTTCGACCTAAAATGAATGTCCTGAATGTTTCAAAAGTAACAATTGATTTATCATGAAGATTACGCCAAGACTAAAATATCAAATATTGAGTTATGACATTTTATCAACTGGATCTTGATTGTTGTCTAGATTGTAAGTTATTGCTTAAGCTTTGTTGCTGAAACTGGTTGTCTGAAAGAGATATCTCCTCGCGATAAGATTTTTTTTTGCAGTTACTTATCGTATTTATTGGTTACAAAAGTTTTTAAATTAGATTCTAGAATTTTATTTTATAATCCTTTGAAACTTTTTTGTTATTTTAAAAATTACATCATTCGGACAGAAATTAATCAGATGGTCAAAAAAATAACAACCAGAAAGACAGCAAGATGAAGAAACAGTTTAGTAAAAATGCGTCACCAAAAAAACTTCCTTAACGTTTCTTTTATATGTCATAAATTATAACTTTATAGCCATTTTAATTAATAACAAGGATGTTGCAAAATATCATGTAACTATGAGTCAAGTTAATGAACTCATCGATATCACAATGAAATATTATTCTTCTAATATCTGAAAGTTTGGATAATTATTTATTTATGTCCTCAATAATGTCATCGTCCCTCCATCCCGGAGTACGTAAAGGGAGACATAAAAGACCCTTAAATTGTAAAGCAAAGCCAACTCACCTGGGTATTTGCCTGAAGAAGATTCCTTCCATTTGTGTTGACAACCCCATTGTTGCACTGCGCTTTGTGGACGCACACGTAGCCCTGGCCAGCACAGGTCTGCTGAAGGTCTCCTCCCGAATGCTCATGAGCGTTCACGTTTCCGGTGTGCTGGAAAGCCTCGTCAATACTTTGCTGGGTCTGCTGTTGCTGAGCGAAGTCAAACTCGCTAGCTTTCTGCGCGTCCTGAACAAGATTCACATTAGATCCAGTGGTAGCTGCGAACGGACCTGGGGTGGAACCAGTGTAGCCAGCGCCAGATGCGCTGAATTTAGTGCTGGATTGTCCGAAGTTTTGTCCAGATTGCCCGAACTGGGATTGCCCGAACTGGCCGGATTGAGCAGCTCCGAATTGACTAGCGGAGCCTGATTGTCCAGCTGAACCAAACTGGCCGGCTGCGTTACCAGCGCTGAATTGGTTCGCTGAATTACCCTGGCCAGCTGCGAAACGGCTGGCTGAGTTACTGCTGCTTGCTCCAAATTGGCTGGCTGAGTTTCCTGCTCCAAACTGACTGGCTGAGCTTCCTGCTCCGAACTGACTGGCTGAGTTTCCAGCAAACTGGTTAGCTCCGAAAGCACCCTGTGCTTGCAATCCGCCGTTGTTTGAACCTGCACCATTGAATCCAGCTTGTCCTTTGCCATCCTTGCTCGAAGTACTGAAGGATGAGGATTCAAAAGAAGATGATTGGAACGATGATGGTTTGGATGCAGCTCCACTGGCGCTGGCACCAAAGCTAGCTCCACCACTGGAGAAACCTCCAGCAAGTTTTGAGAAGTCTCCGTTAAGGAAGGGGTTTGCACCTAAATCGAAGTTAGCACCACCGCCGCCAGCAGCGTTTCCAGTGGTGCTAAAGCTCGAAGACGAACTTTTGCTGAACTTCTCAAAGTTTCCTCCAGCTGCTCCGGCGTTCTTGAAAGGTGAATTCTGTTGGTTCATCCACCAGAATGGTGCTTCTCCGTTCAAACCTCCTTCTAGGAGGTTATTTCCTAGAGTCCCTGCAGCGTGGAAGGTGAATTCGTTGCCTGAGTTTTGTGCGGCTGCCTGTCTAAAGTCGTCGAGGTTTCCGAATCGCTCCAGAACCTGTCCATCTTTGACTTTGATGCCTGCACAGCCCTTGTCGCTCGAGCATCCCTCGAAGGACTGCTGAGTATGGACTTCAGCGCCGGGTGGCAGCTGCGTGAGGGCTGATAGGACGTCTTTGTGAGACTTGAAGTTTAGTTTAGGACCTGGACAGTTGGTGCATCGCTCTATCCTTGCTTGAGGCTGGCTCTCTTCAGCCTCGACGACGGGTTCTTTGCTCTGAGGCAAATCTTTTACATCCTCGATGTTCTCGGGGTGAGCGTTCGCTGATAATACCAGTATGGCAACCACTATTGAAAATAGCGGCTTCATTTTTCTGTAACAAAAGAAAAATATTGAGTAAAGTTGCTAAAATAATGGTTATTTTTACTGAAAAGTACATATATAGCCACAGAGTAATGTATGGTATAGATAGATAATTCCTTCCTCCTAGCTAAAAACGGATAGGTAGGTACTATTTCGATGTGGCAAATGTGTGTTTTTAAATCATGTCATCAATCTGAGAAGGAAACAGGATCAATTATTTTTTGTTAAATTTCTGTATTAACAGATGATTTAATAAAAAAACCTTTAAAAACTTATAAAATAAACTTTAAAGGCGCGTGTCGAAAGTGGTTTAAGGTGCGGTCGCCGACTCGCTATATGACCTCAAAAGCAACCTCTTCCGCGATTCGAATCATAATATATGTTTTGCAAAATACCTATAATAACACGATACTCATACTTATAAATCTCTGCACACCTGAATTAAAATAAATAATAAACAATGATAATAGATGTTTTTAAACGAAAAAAAACGCTAAATGTCAAGGTTGCATAGTAATGAACAAACTTATTTTGCACACTCGCTAATTGAGTCTTATATACACGGAACAAAGTTCAAATTCTTTTGTAAAAATTTATTTAAAACATCGTGACATTTTAAAAGTGGTGATCGATTTTATACCTTTATTGAATGATTTCTAAGATTTTATTTTTACTAGAATTGTATATGCTTTCGTTTGATTGCTTGATATAAAACTATTTTATATTTTTTAAATTCGTTAATCCTTTTTTGTATTTTTAAGATTACTTACGTAACTATAATAATTAGTTTTTGACTAAAATATGACTGATTTCTATCGGCTCAGCTATCTATAGATTGTTTGGAACGATCTGCAGATGCTTATGAAAAACTGGACCTTAGTCGCAATTTTTAACCGACTAAATAAAGGAGGAGGCTATCAATTCGACTTTATCTATGTTACGCGATTACTCCGCCACGCATGGCTCGATTTTGATGATTATTTTTTTGTTTGGTAGGTCATTTGATTAAGATCTGATTGTTATCTTTAAAACTGTTTATTAAGTATTACAAAATGACGATTGTCTTTTTTTGTTTGTAAAAAAAATATTTAGGTATTCTGATAGTACCTACGTAGAAACCTCTGCATAGCACCTCTCAAGGCTTTTTATATGTATTTAAGAAATCAAATATTGTCTTTAGTTGACCTTGAGACTAATCAGAGAACCATACCTATGTCGATTGAACTTTGACATTTAATTTTGTAAGCTTATTTAAAATAGATGGATTGCTAACTTTAAAAAAAGTTGAATTTAACAAATAAAAAAACATGAAATATTAATTTTCTTACAACTTATAAAAGTATTTATAATGAAATACATATAAAACTTGACGACCGATGTGGCGCGGCGAAAATTTTTAAATTTTATTCCGGGTATTCTGGGTATTTTATATGTATAATAAAATATATCTATCTATGTAATGTATTGTATTAAGTATGTCAGTCTTCTAGTACCCATAACACAAGCTCTGCTTAGCTTGGTGCTAGATGATGTAGTGTGGATTGTCCAGCATTAAAGAAAAAATCTGATATATTATCTATTAAACGAAAAATATAATCGTGAAAATCGTTTAACAATAGGCGGAGCAAGAAAAAAGCAACATATGTATTGAGAACCTCTTTTTTTATGAATTCCGCTGAAAGTATAAGTATTCTATGAATTCCGTTGAAAGTATAAGTATTCTATGAATTCCGTTGAAAGTATTATGTATTCTATCAGCAATCTAGTTACCATAGTACAAGCTTTGCTTAGTTTGGGTCTAGAGTGTGATGTGTGAAATGTCCATGAATATTTATACCTAAATAGCTTAGGCAGCTTATATTATACTATATATATGCTACTATATACATAGTAGGTGGCTCAACTGCCGTTTAAGGAGGCTTAAACGATAGCGTAGGAGGCAAGGCTAAGAAAGCCGACACATTGTGAAACAATACTAATAGCTAGATTTAGATTAGATATACGTTACTATATAGCTTTTGTGTCTAAAATAAACAATCCAATGAGTTTACATAGTTTTTACGTATAATATATCTATCTATAGATCGTTTGCAACGGTCTGTAGATAGCTCAACTGTTTGTGTATTTTATATGCTTGTGTACATTTTGTAAATACTGTAATAGTTGTAAGTTTGTTTGTGAATAAAAAAAAGGTAGCACTCCGGGAGTGCCGGCAGAAGTGAAAACTTCAATATTAACGTTGTGTTTAATAAGTATAAAAGTACTATCATTTATGAGGTAGAATACAATGTTTATGTTTTTATTTTTTATTATTTTTTATTTTTCGCCCTGTGCCGCCTAAACAGAGCAGCACACTCAGGCACGGTAGAAAGAGTGGGAGATACTAGTTCCTCTCCCTTCCCCTCGATCTTACGCTTTTTCGATCAGCATCACGTGACCCTGACGCGAGTTTGAAAGTTTTTACCCACCCAGCGCCGCTAAAGAAGTTTTCACTTCAAAAATAATTCTGCATTCGAAGATTACTTTCTTATGATAGGTAATGTTATATATATAGATATGTATATCTATATATTTTTTTCATTTTAGATTGAAACATGACATACGTTGACAAATATTATACGTTGATAAGCAATGGATGAACATTACAAAAACGTTGTATGCTAAATTCATTTTTTTTTAAAAGCTTGATTGATTTCTTTTATGTCTTATCTGTGTATTTTTTTTACACTATTTTTTTACTTTCGTGCGGTGTCTAATAAATAATAAATATTTATATATGTAATTTTGAAAACAATTACAACCATTTAAACTAAATAATAACCATTTAAATATAATTCTCATTAAACATTTACTCATCTAATATTAGTTTTGTCTATGTGCATATGACATCATGGGAAATCCCCGTAGGCTCAGAACTTTGACAGTTGGGTGTTTATTTATTGGCACAACACAGAGGTTTAATGTGATTTGAATCTACATGGTTTTAAAGTCTATTGTCATTTTAGTGAATGGATTTTTTATACAATTTCTGTAATTTTTTTCTATACATTTTCTGTAATTTTTTGTATCTTTAGTGAATAGATTTTTTGTACAATTTTTGTAATTTGTTGTATCTTTAATGGTGTATATACGCTATGGGACCCCATGGAGTTTTGTTTTCTGCATAAAAGGCATAAATTATTTTATTATATGTTATTTCACTTATACCCATTTTTCCACATTTATCAATTTTTAAAAAAATGTATGACATGTTTCCCAGAAACGCGAATTTTTTTTTAGGTTGAAATGGAAGATTGAGCAGGAAAATAGGAAAAATCGAGTATTCTATCAGCAATCTAGTTCTCATAGCCAAACTTTGACTAGAGCGTGATGTATATTTCCCGGAATATTTATTTACAACACTCTTCACACACGGTTAGGCTAACATAACTTATATCCGGAGATTCAACCAATCAGAGACTGTATAAAGCACGTCATTTTCCATAAGGGCCCCTGATTGGCTGATTCATGGGATACAAGATGTATTAATAAATAGTCCTTAAGATCTCAGTATGTCTAAATTATGGTGTCAGTGAGTCAGTAAAACGAAACGTCATCTGCGTAGGAGTTTGACATTGCTATTGTGTTGAGATTAATTTATCATTCAAATATTTACTTAATGAACTTTGCTTATTGAATTTGAATATTAAAATCATTAAAACAATAACGTTATCAACGTTCTGAATATTGTAAATAAATAATCACTAAAGGTTAGATCCTATTTCGAATTCGCAGTAACCAGTGTATTTGAAATCAAGATTGGTTCCGGTTTTAGAGTCATGAATAAGGCTACTGTATTTCTCTTCCTGACTCCGTCTTTCCCCCCTAAACGGATGACATTGACAGATCATAAACTTGATATTGACAGTTATTTGACCACTTGTGGAAAACACACGAGCTACTTGCTCGTGTATTTTACTCTAATCTAACATAGGAAATTATGTACTTACGAATTTTGACAGTTCACTCTCCGCTCTTTATCAATTACAAGAAAATTTTAATTAAGTAGGTAAGTAGGTACTTTACATTTTTGAAAAAGTAGCCACGTTATCTGTCAAAGTTTTTACTTACATGATTATTTGTTAGAATTTAGACAAATATATAGTCTAGATCTACGTTAAATAAATTATGTATGTACTTTTATAAAATATAAGAAATACGCAATGAAACAAAAGGGTTGTGTTATTAATAGATATTATTTTAGCATCAGAAATCAATAAATGCTTAAAACAAGTTTTATAGCAATATATTGTATTATAACGACATATAATAATATTTAATGATTAAACCGGATTGATTTTTGCATTAATATTATTATTTTATTATAAGTTATAATATATTTGCTATAACAGGTGTGTTGACTTCCTGTAACAGAGCGAGAAATAAAATTATCATGATGAGTAAGTAGTACTTTTTTTATATTTTTTATAAAAATACGCAAATTATTCAATCAAAAAAAAAACTAACGGTTATACGTGTTTAAAATCGGTTCGTTCTTCAAAAGATTTTTTTTAATCAGTTCACCGAACTTTATTATATCAATTTATGGTCTGTTATAAATCCTGTTGATCTTATAAATTGTATATTTTTTTACAACAATACACTGTAACTTATTATGTAAATACTCAAAGAAACCACGTGACAACTCGTGTGCCAGAAGCCAAGTAATTAAACCTGTTTTTTTACAATACCGATCGAAAACACATAACTTTCTTCATGTAGTTTTTGTAATACTTACGCAAGTAACTATCTGTGTCAAGGTCAACTTTCTCCGCCAAAAAAGAGGTCAAATGAATAGATTCTTTATGAAATGAATACCGTATGAATAATTATGTAAATTTGATTAGCTAATTTCTTATTGTTTTAATTAAGCTTTTTTTGTATTTTGTGGGTAAACAATCGCTCAATTGACTCTTTTGCACTTATCTCGATACAAAATTTTCAGGGATTATTAAATTTGTAACTACATAGATGGGGATATAAAGACTTTGTTGTTTGTTTTTCTTATAACAAGCTAAGTAGGATTATGATTAAGTTTATGTTAGTAGTAGATATTTGACAAAAAATATTTAGGACAAAGAAGCGGGATACCCATTCTACCAAAAATATACTTCAAATGATGTTCATTCGTTCCTTCCGTTCGATTGTCAAAAGTTGCAGTCTGTTATTTTTTTTTAATTACAGTGATGACCAAAATGTTGGTTTAGTTCGATTTTCAAATAATCAGCCCTAGTTTAAGATGGGCTGTGTGACTTTTCATGATTTCACGCAGTTTGTTTTATCAAGTTTATTGAAAGTATTGCTTGTATCTTTTAACTCAGGAAAGCCATCAAGATTATGTTTATCAGCGCCATCGGAATTCGGTGATGTGAAACGTGTTTTTAAATGATGGACGAAACTTGCTTACCTTTGGACTTACGCAAGTCTAGTGACGTGCAAGTTGTCGATAAAATTTAAAATATTTATTTTTATATATCTTTATTATTTAAAATATTATATTTTAATCAAAAGAGATTATCACAGAGATAACTAGAAAGGGTTAAAAGAGACCTTTGTTCGCAAATGGGCGATCAAGTTAATAAAGTGAAATTGTGATGAAAAATAAGATGGGTTTTTTCTTTATACATTATGTAGGTACTGTGTATCTACCATGAGTTGTCACAGTAAAATCGCATGACTTTACTACAGTAGTTACGTCAATATTAGTATGACGAATTTTAGTACCCAACTATCCGCTAGAGGCGCTGTACAAATCTTCATACATTTTTTAACTACAGACGCTAGCGAGTATAGAAAATATAGTATAGTAAAAACTTATGGTAGACCTACTGATAAATAGATTAACTTTTACTTCAATATGCCATTATAAATTTTATCAATTAAAAAACACAACCGGTAGCATTTCAAATACCATAGATACTATAAATAATTAAAAATCTTGTTTAATATACAAAATTATTATGATAGTTATAATAAATTGTTATTCATCATATGAAACAATAAATAAAAAAAGCAGTTTGTGTTTATAAAGTTATTATAAAGAGATATAGTTTGATGTGGTATTTAAGTTTCGTACTAGTAGCTAAATGCCAGAGATAAAAAACAACAATTGTTTTTTTTATCTATTAGTGTAGACTCTAAAGATGATGGATGAGTTATTCGCGGATGTGTTTTTTTAATATAGATTTCATACAATTTACGTTTGGAAAATCCATAGGTTTTTCAATTTAAATTAATCAATGCGTATTCTTTGAACTTGTTTTATAAAAAGTTTTATTGCTTTTCTACGAACTGTAATTAAAATATATACTTACTTTAAAACTATTTAATGAAAAGTTCAAAGTTTTTTTAAACTATGGTTTACTAAAAAGGAACGAATAAGTTTTTAGTAATATTTTTTCTGGAATTGTTCAGAAAGAAACAATATTCATTACTAATTACTTATTATTATTTTATTGCATAAATAGAAATACCTAAATGTTTTAAAATAAATGTAAATTTTTCGAGATAAAATACAAAAATAATACAAATAAATAATTATTTATTTAGATTTTATTGGCAGCATCATTTTTTTTTAAATACTACTTATTTGACCTCTGATAATATCGATGTATGTCGTCGCTTTTTAATAAGCTGCCGGTCGGGTCATGGGTCACTCACATGACCTCTAGGTCAAATTAAGTCATCATACCATCAACTATGAACTTACCAAATCTATTTTATTATTAAAAGCATGGAAAGGTTACAAAAAAAGTGTATTCGAAATGTCTCTCAAATTATACGATAAAAAAATTGCAGTTTATATTACTAGCTGTTTTTACAATATGTTAAATATTACAAGAAAATGTAAGGTAAAATCTATTTCAAAATATCACTTGATACTTGAACTGTCAGGCTGTAATTTTTGATGAAACAGCATTTTATTTGAATTGTCCTTTTGGTCTTATGTTGGGTTTTTGTGGAACTAAGATGTATTTTATATCATTGGTTCCCAAGCTGGTATCCTCAGTAAGTACGATTTCTTGTATTCAGAGACTCCCTTTTACTCCATCGTGCTCCCGCCAATACGTACCCACAGATTGCACTGACGGCTCAGAAGCTTGACTTTGACAGGTATCTTATCGATAGGTATCGAGTATCGGGTAATGTCTGGATATATACATACACTACACTGTCCTTGTGGAGTTGGTAAATAATCTGTTTTATTTACCTGGGCTACCTATTTAATCCTTAAATGTCTATAAGCACTAGAGTGTACCTAATGAAGCTTAGAAAAGTTGCCTCTTATTTTTTTATCATCCCAAATAGATGTGAAGGTCTAACTAAGAAGGTGTTCTACATACCATGATTGATTTTTTACGATGCCAAGTGATTTAGATTTAAAAACCTAATTTAAATCACACAGGAAACCATAAATTAGATATAAATATCTTTTACGACATTAAGTTGATTTTAAAATTCAACAAAAAGTTGATCTACATATCGTTCTATTGTTACCAAATCAATATTCTGTTTTAACTTAACTAAACATGTTCTGTGACTTTTGGATAACTTTAATATTATTTTTTAAAAATACCCAACACTTACACTATGAAATAAAAAAATAGGATTCAGTGGTTTATGAATCTGTATATCAAGACTAGTTTATGTAGGTGCGCGAGCTGCACGCAGCTCGCGTGGTCTTGTTGCAGCTTTAGTTTTTAAAAACAGAACCCTCATACATGGCAACCCTACAATATTAACTAATATTATCCCTATGAATATTTATTGTAAGACCTTAAACTTCCCTACATTTACAAATAAGAACAAAACCTTTATTCAGTTCGACATCAAACAGAAGCCTCATACATGGCAACCCTACATAGGAAAAGTATATCAAGAAGTGAAACTCCCATTCTACCCTAATGTACAGTTGTATTAAACGAATTTCAAAATCCAACGTTGTTATTTATTTAATAGTTTGAATTTAGTTCCAGAGTTACCGATCTAAATTGAAGGAGTTTTGAATTATCGAATCGTAATTTACCATAATTATTAGTAATCATTACCAGACAGCATAAAAATAAACGTACAAAGACTTCATAGAACCATCATTGGAATAGGTAGGTTAGTGGTACTGTTAATATTTACATACCTACATACATAGGCTACATAGAAATGACAGACAAATACCACATTTTTTATATGTAGATTTCGTTGTTTGATGTTCTTACAATCAAGATGTCTTAAAACCCAAGGTCCTTATTAGCATATGTCTCGATTTACAGAAAAACGTGACCGCTATATGATGAAAAAACAGTGTAAATACATATAATAAATAGTGATGATAACAAATATTCGCATTAACATTCGCATTCGCTTTCGCATTCGCAAAATTCGAACATTTTGCGAATTTGAATATCAGAAAACAATTTGAAAATAGTATTATAGTAGGTTAGTAAAACCCAAAATGCATTATTTTTTAGGTTTTTTAATGCAAGTAACTTAATCTGGTAAAAACATTAACAGTCTTCATTCATCATTTTATTGAATTTATATTATTTATGTTAACTTTAGGCAATCAACATTATCTTATAATTAAACTTTCATTAAAACTTATAAGTCAAAAAATTTTGATAATCAAAAAACCAATAACAAATTATTTTCTGATTTTTTTGACAGATTTTACTTAAGTTTTTCATGTTGCTGTAACTGAACATTTGCATTCGCATTTGCATACATATATGTTCATAAGATTACATTCGCTGCATCACTGTATAAATAAATATAGGTGTATCAGTAATATCGTTTTGCTTGGTTTAGGACTAGATGGCGTTGTTTTTTAACGATCAAACGAACTTCTTAAATAAAGTTCGATCGATATAATATGAGCGGTTTAATTTTAAGATATAAATTATTATAAATAGAGCTTATTGAGTTTTTTTATTGTTTTATTCCTCTTTATAATAGATATTAAGATAAAACAAGGTTTTGTAATAAAGCGGCCGTCAAATGTTTACCGTCATTTTGAATAAATTGTAAAATACTTCTGAATGCGGATTTGTTGAGATGTTTGCATGGAAATATAAATTAAATATTATTATGTAAAGATGTTATTTGAGTGGTTTGACCTGTATTTACTATGGACATATATGTATTTATAAATTATAAGTACATATACGCCTTTAGGTATTTATACGCAAAATTGTAGTCAGACTTTTTTAGTTAAAAAATATATTTATAATATGATAAACAGTTTTAGGTACCTATATAGGAAATATATTTTAATCAACATGAATATCTATATGTATGTAAGGAAACAAAAACAAAAATAAATGTAAGCTACCAATATCAATATAGTAGAAAGGTCAAAGAAACTCAAAATTTATCGATTTATTTTTAATGTTGGCAATAATTTTTACTTTAAATTTAAAGGTTAAATCTAATCATTCATTTTTCGAATTAAAAAAAACGAGTTACTATAAAAAAAACTGGTTAAGCGAGCTTTCGAAAGGACAAATTTTAACAATGAATATAATGATTATTATAATAATAAATGAGGTTATATGCTAAATAATCATCCAATATGGTTGTCGGCTATCGTTATAGCAATAATAAATATATAATGAGCTTAATATTCGTAATTATTGCAAATTTTTGCAAATTTTTGCTTTTATTAAAGGTGTTTGGGCATTTTAGGTCCCGATTTGAATACTTACATTGCGATTAACTATTTTAATATTGGTATCTACTTAATTTTAATAAAAAAAACCTGATAGCGAAGTTATAAAAAATTAGAGACAATGTCAAATACAAAATATTATAATTATTTTGAGGCTAATATCAATAATTAATATTAAGTTTTAAATTTGCGCTAGTAAAAAAATAATTTGTTTTTGGGTTTACTATAGAGAACTAAAGTAGGAAATTCCGTATTTTTTTATATGAAATACCTCGGAAAATGTCACTTATTTGCATTCTAGCTTCTGTTTTTTGCTAATGACATCATCATGAAAAGTGACCTAGGTCACGAACTTATCAATGGAATTTGATCTTTATCTGGACTAGCCAACACCTTTTTGAAAACAATTTTTCTACAAAAAATAAAGCTTGTAGTCTCAAATTTTGTATGGAAACAAAATGTCGAAAAACACGGAAACACGATTTTTTATTTTTTCGTACAAAAAGAAAACAGATACCAAATAAGATTAATCACGTAAATTAATCTTATTAATTTACGTGATAGTTTTCGATTAGTGATCTCTCTGGATCTCCTGTACAGATTTCTCTGGATCTACCGAAAAATGACAAAAAACACGGCCCGAGTTTTTATTTTTTCGTACAAAATAAAATCAATTTACGTGATAGTTTTCGAGTAGCGATCTCTCTGGATCTCTTGTACTGATTTCTCTGGATCTACTGATTTGACAGGATAGTAGGTACCTAAAGTATATTTGACTAGGAGTAGTCCTAGTAACACAACAATAAAAATATGAATAAACAATATGATACTCGCATTGTTGTATTCCAATTTAAAAAGTATGTTTTTTTATTTAAAATTTAATATAAAAAGTATATAAAAATACACAAGAGACCTATCACCTTTACGTGGTAGAATTTCAAAATCTCAGTGGCCTAACCCAATAAAAAATAATTAAAAAGTCTATTACATAAAATATGATCTATGTTAAAAAACTAATCATATTTCGACGCATGGTTTTATGATACTACTTTTACATACATTAATAATTATATAATATTTTTACTGACAAATGCTGGCTGTGTCACTCATAGATACTATCAATGCAAAATCACCATTAATACTCTGACTTTAGATATCAGTTTAATATATTATTTTATTCAATACCGTTTCAAATTAAAAAAAAAAAATGTCACAATTTTGCCAGTGTCGAGCTATTTTGAAATTTGATTTTTGATAGCTTTTGACATTGACATTCAAATCAGAATTCCCGCTATTTTTGACGTAAACCATTTCAACCCATGAATGATGATTCATGAAGCGTCAGGGGCATTTTTTTAACGTTTTACGCATCACGGACCACGAAGATTGGATACAAAGATTAAATTTATTTTTTATTATTTATTGCCTTATTTATTATATGATAAATCAATTATTGTTTTTTTGTTGCAAGTGCAAAAATAGTTATATTTGTTAGTGTGTCATGTCATATTTCACAGTGAAACAGCTATAAAGGAAACGAACACTTGTATTATAAATATTTCGCTATACTCTGCAATACCCAGGTCAAGTTAATCAGGATTAATGAAATCGATTTTGTAATGTTTATTCTTTGAATATTGCTAATTTAAGTCGCGGATTAGCCATATTGTTTTTAACCTACCGACCTGTGTGTCATTTGTGCCATTGTGCCTAAAACATTTGGTTCAAGGATTTTATAACCAATTGTTATAATAAACTATATTATAAATAAATATTCATATTTCACGAAATGTCATCTGATAGCTTGTACTATGAGAGAATTTAGATAAAATACTTTTTCTAAGATTACAGAATATCGTAACGGAATAATCACGATCTGCTTTCAGGATATTGTAATTATTTTTTTTAATATGTTTAAAAAAAAAAAAGTTATATAACTTGTTTAAAATAAAGATGATCTCAACATGTTATAAAGTATTATCAAATTCCTTTCACAAAACATTGAAAATAATATTTAATATAATTTTGTGATAATTATTATTGGCATTGGGATGGGAATTGTTATCGAATTAAGATTTAAAATTGGGTCAAGTTAAAATGGACCATTTACTTTTATATTTGTTGCCAACGAATATTTAAAAAACAATATTTTTATTATAACTATTAAAAAATTAATAGTGAAATCTTATTTTACAAAGTATTATTACAGATAACAGTATGCCACAGCTTAAGTGGTCCAAAGTAGCTTGGACTTTTCATGCTGTGTTCATGTGGTCGTGTGTTCGATCCCTATATCTAACAAACATGACATAGTAAATAGGATTGCAAAGATTGTTGTTTGTGCTGTGTCTGTGTGTCTCTTTGTATTAAATACATAATATGTTTTTTTTTAATATTTAGTTAGGTACCAACATTTTAAATTATCATAAATATATTTGTCCATAAACATTTATTTTTGTCTACCGAAAAACATGGATATTTGACGTCCCAAAAATACATAAATTTCACTAATGACATAACCTTTTAATAACATATGTTATAATAAAAAAAAACAAAATGTACGTAAGTAAGTATTATGTTTTTTCTGTTTATTAAACAAAAATAATACCGACTAGGTCAATGTTAACTCATTAACATCCGGGAACACAGAATGACGACATATCATTCTTCTGCCACTTAGTTGTATCAAAGAAAAAGAAAAAAAATGTAATTATATCACACGAATCGCGTGTCTAGTGCCCACGTGATTCTCCTGTTATAATTATATCTGTTTTTACAAAACAACGTGCTCTGGTTACACTCTATAGTCTAACAAATAATCATGTGTAAACTTTGACAGGTCACTCTTCTTCTTCCTGTTTTTATCCTCTGTTGGGTCGCATGTTATCTGTCCACTCTCCTCTATCATACGTCATCTCAGCATTCACTCTCCTCACTTGCATATAATTTGATAAACGCGGGGTGACATATGACAAAATGGCGGATTAGCATATTTTCTGAAAATTAATTGGTTTTTGAAGATAACGTAAGACGGTATGGTTCTAAACTATAGCCTGCTCCGAGGAGCAAATAAATAAATAAAAATAATTGCATATCATTTTGACAGTTCACACTCAGCTAGCTAAACAAAAAGCTCTTGATTAGCAAATTGCTTGATTCGTTTTGTAACTTCGGTTATTACATTTCTCTAGTTTATTTTAATTAAGTACCTCATTTTTACTTTTTCGTGAAAAAGCGGCAACATTATTTTGCAAAGCCTACAATTATTATGTTTCAATGATTATTTCTTAGACTAATCATATTGTTTGCTTCTTTATTTAATTTTTAGTTTTAACTGGTCCGTAGATTAATTTACATTTTATTTAATTAGTTCGTTTTATTTGTTATCTGCTTGTGTATCTGGTTATAAATGGTGTGTAAATAATTATAGGGTATATTCCCAATCAAAACTAAAGAGATAATAAAGAGGTAAAGAGATAAGAATATATTAGTTTTCGTCATACTAAATATTACAAAAATGACAAAATGTAAAATACTTTCGGTAACGAGCGTATTTGAAATCGAGTTCGGTTCTGTTTTCAAAATCCATAGTGCGCCCTAATGTCAAGGAATGAAAATAATTTGTGTTGGCGCCAATGATGACGTTTGACGTACGCAGCAGCTGTCATCATAACAATCTTACGTATAATCGGAATATTATAAGGTAATGTCAACATAATTACACAATTATTCACATTCAAACATGTTATTTAAATAAAATATTTATAATTACATTAGAATTTCAATAAAACATGCTTTAATGGATTAATATATCTAATTATATGAATATTTAGTAATATCTGCCCTTAGCCCTTGACACGGAGAAATATATACTTACGTATAATAAACAAATGTGGATGTTTCTTTGATTAAAACGTCATATTGCATAAACTTTATTATTCTTTATTTAAATATTATTGACAGTTAGAAGTGTTGAGTTGCTATAATTCTAGACTATTTTCAGAAATTATGAGGTTTGTCTAGTAAAAAAATCAATAAAAAATTGGAAAAAATAATGATTCCAGCCTCTTTTTATTCTTCTAAATTTTGACGCTAGATAAACAGAATTGTTAAAGGGAATGTCAGATAAAAACGTTAAACAACGTTTCTACCAAACTCTACAAACTCGATAAACGCTTTTTTTATTTTTTTATACTTAATTGAAAATGTCAAAAGCACAAGAAGTGCGAGCCAAGAAAAACAAACACATTTTTTTTTAATCTAAAAAAAGATGTCTGTCATCGCACAAATAAAATATAGCCTCCAAAAAGTCTATAGCTGCCTTCAATCGTGCGTAATTTTAAAGTAAACTTGAATAAGTAAAAATTTCACGAAACGATGTTAAACACATTGCATAAGTGCGAATATTGACAGATTGAATTCAACTCAGTTGTGGCAAGTCTTGCGACAGGTGACATCTTCGCTTATTTGGAAAGTTACAGAATTATTTGTTATACATTTTGGTTTTAGACACAATATGGAATTATTACACACACGGACTTTATGTTAACGCAAATCATGTTCTGTTTCTGTAAATATGTATTCTACCGAATAAAACATTTTGTATTTAATAGTAGGTACATAATAGTAATTTAAGTAATTTTTTTGTAGGTAAGTACGTATGTATTTAAAAAAAAAAATTCTATCAGCAATGTATATAGTTCCCATAGTACAAGCTATGCTTAGTTTGGGACTACATGTATGAATTGTCCGTGAATATTTATTTATTTATGAAAAATTTAAATATACATATGCGGTTCTTTAGAAAAAAATGTTGGCCACTATTATTTTTAGTGTGCGTGTAATAAATATTTCAGAAAATTTAATCTAGTTCCCATAGGAAAAATTGAGATTTAGACTAAATAGTTCGTGTTGTTTTTTTTATTTCTAGCATAGCTGTAATCAGAATGGTCAGTACTTTTCTTAGTATTTGAATTTTCTTGTTATTAAAAAAATATTTTTATTAGCTATTATATTTTTTCTGAAATGTTATTTTTTTTGTTATAGTTTGTCACATAAAATTATATGTTGCTTTAGGTATAAAAATCTTGTAACCATATCTTAATATCATATACTGTTTTTGACTGAAGCTTTCAAAAAACCAACGATGTATGAAACTAAAAACGAAATTTGAAATGCGTTTAGTACAATCCGATTGGCTGTACATATTCTGGTAGAATGGGATTCCCGCATCTATCCAATGTTATTTTTTTTGTTATGATTATTCGTTGTATCATATTTGGATATTTTGTGTAACAATCTAGATACAACCACGCTTAACGTGGGCAGAACGATTATACCTATTAATTGAAAATTAACAATAAAACTTGACTTAAAAGACTTCAAAAGATTACCGATGTGAAAAAATTTTAAATATTACGTAATTATTTTTGATTAAAAAATATATTATTTGATATAGTTTTATAAATGAACTATGTACAAAAAGTGTACGTAAGATTACAAAATAAAGTACCTAATCATAGTTAATTTTTGTTTTTTTTATATTTTGATGAAATGCATCTCTAGGCACGTCCTCAAAGGACACCAAATTATGTCTACAGAATTATTAATAGTTGTAATTTTTTTTTTTTCATAACTTTGCCCATCTTACGCATTTGACAAGTCATTGTTTAGCATTTCAGAAGTGTCAACGTAAGATTGGAAATTCCATGTTTGAATCGAACATTTTTGCATAATAACCAGGTAGGTTTTACCGGTGTTGTTGAAAATTAGTCATGTACGTACTTGGATTTTAGTATATTAACCTTGGTTTAGTTGTTGGAAAACTGACAGTTGAAATCAACACATCCTAGTATCATCTTGAATTCTGTATACTAATATTATAAAGAAGTAAAGTTTGTGTGTTTGTATATTTGTTAAATTGTAAGGGGTAATCTCGAGAACTACAGAACCGATTTTAAAAATTCTTTCACTAATAGAAAGCCACATTATTGCGGAGTGTCATAGGTTATATAAAAAACCGAAAAATAAAAAGTCTTTTACGTGGTAGTCCGTATTGCAAAGTGAATCGGAGAAAAAACGGTCGAATTATGCCCAACGAAGTGGGCACGGGTCAGCTAGTGGTTTATAAAAGTATTTTAAAATGCTACAAGTTATAATAAGCCGACCTTACTAAGCTTTATACTTCAAATGATAAATCGAACCGATGGTTCACCCGATTTAACAGCTTTGTGATTCAGTCGTAGAAATATCTTCAGAATAAATAAATAATGCTGGACAATCCACACAACATCATCTAGCCCCAAGCTAAGCAGAGCTTGTGTTATGGGTATTAGAAGACTGACATACTTAATATAATACATTACATAGAACGATATAATAATATATATAATAGAATCTTATATAATTAACTAAAATTACTGTCCGATGTCAAAATTACAACTTTATTTATTTTGTCGACGCAAACCCATTTCCTTGCCGTTTACTACTTTATATCTTTAGACATATAAAATCCACAGCTCCAATAATGAAATTAATATACAAAACGCGGAATCTATCCCATAATATATTTTTAGAATTATTTAGTATTCTGTAGAGGTCTTGTGGCTAGACAAACGATACACGTTTTTTATTTTTAATAGTCTTGCAGTTTAGACTTTTGTGTAAAACTTTTTGGATTTTTATCGAAAACAGACGAAGGAGGTTAAGATTTTTTTTCGAAGGTAACTTTTCAGAAATTTTAAAGTTTTCAAAAATAGTTTGCAACGATAGATCTTTTACTTGTATTGTAAGTAATTATATACATTTTAATAAATAATGTCATAGTTCGCATGTATGTGAATAAATGATTAATAAATATTTCCTTTAAAAAAATAATTAAATGACATAGATTTTCCAATTTATGAAGTTAATTTACATACTTATTCGACAAAATGTACATTGTCATATAAAATACATAAGAAACAGTTGAGCTATCTACAGACCGTTGCAAACGATCTATAGATAGCTCAACTGATCCAAATCAATTAATTAAGCCAAGTTAATTAATTTTTATTGATGAAAGCTCTGATATGAGTAGTTTTTTTTCAGATTTTTTAAAAAGTAAAATACATATAAATACAGGTTTAAAAGGCATGGTAGATATTCTTAATATTATTTTATAAATAATCTTAGTATATTTAGCTATATCATATCAATATGCTTGGTTTGTGTGAATTGACTTTGACTTACTTTTTGCTAAGTCAAAAATTTGATTGGCATCAGGTGGGAAATCTCAAATGCCCACCTGATTTAGTATATAAAACTGGATGATTCTAATTTATATATTTTGTACTTTGTAAGTTACTTTATACATGGTAAATTATAAAGATTGGTAATATGAATGGGGCTTTTAATTTTGTATCGCGGGTTCGAATACTGCGATTCAATATTTTTTGTATAAGTGATTGCTTGTATTTGTGGTAAGTAATGAACTTTTTTTATTTAATTTAGGATTAAGCTTACAAAAAAGTCTTTCTGAAACTTTTCAGTAACGAGGGAAATAAACTTTTTTTATTATTTAAAACGTTATATTATTTTTATTTTAAAAATTAGCTTTGAGTATTCGTGATAGGTATTATTCGTATTCTCTTTTTTTATTTGGTTAAAAGATTAAAGTATTTGTTCGAGTTAAAAGTGCTTAATGGCATACAAAAGATTTAAACGCATTCCGCCGAAATAATTTTTAACATAATTAATACTATACTTATATAAAAAATCTGAAAAAAAAACACCTTAAACTAAAATATTGGCACCTAATATTAAAAAAATATACAAAAACCCACCCCCTTTTCAAACAATCAAAATATGTATATAAATTTAAAAGTATTTAAAATATTTTTAAACGATCAAAATAATTTAAAATTTTGAAAATTCAAAAACATTTATCGAATAAAATTATAAAACCACCACCAAAAATTAAAATAAATACAACTCACATTATCAAAATGCAACCACTCGGCACAAAATTCAAGCACACACTGCTACGATTTCCCGGCACCGTGCTTTAAACTGTCACTTTTTTTTTAAAATTTATTTGTCTCGGCTACAGCGGGCACTCTTGTGCACAGCTCAGGATTATCAAGATAAGTGTTTCGACATGAGGTGTATATATACGAGAGTTTGTGTAATTTGACCTCGTGGTATGGGGCACTGAATCATCCAACTGATATTAGTTTCCCTCTTAAGGCCCACAGCAACATTTCAGAAGCAAATTCAATGTACCGAATTCGACTGTTTGTGGACTATAGTACCCATAACACAAGCTTGCTTAGCTTGGGGCTAGATGATGTTGTGTGGATTGTCCAACATTATTTATTTATTTGTTATATAAATATTATTTAATTAATACTAAATCAAGCAAACCTTAGATTTTTATCAGCTATATTTCCTATTCATTATAGAAACAAATTTTGGTACATTATTTATTAGATTTAAATGTTTTAGTCATAACATAATTAAAAAAGAAACAAAAGTTTGATAATTCAACTTTTTAATTTATTAGAAAACAATAACATAATTTGTTTTTTTATCTTCTTGTTTTTTATCTTGTTTTCTTTAATTTTTATATTCTTTTTCTTTATCTGTCGGATATAGACTAAAATGATTTAATAATTTATATTTATTGAAAAAAATAACGAAACCTACATCAATCATCATCGACAATACTAAAACACATTTGAAAGATTACATACTCGAAAAATACTTGTCTAATCTTAATTAAAAGGTACTACATCTAGAGATGGTATTAGAGTAGGATGGTATTAGGTAATAAATAATTACATAATAATAAATATCGGCCGAAGAGGCGTTGGAAGAATGACTTGGACGCCCAGGAGAAGGATTGGTGGAGTGTCGCCAAAGACCTGGATAGGTGGACGGCTTTGGGGGACCTTTGCCCAGCAGTGGGACAGTATAGGTAGAAATAAAAAAGACGTGGCACTCGGGGACTGCCGCGGTAAAGCTATTGCATATCATTTTTTGCTGGATTACGCATGCGCAGTGTTAGGTTATTTTCGTTACGGAATTTCTGGATTCGGTCTCCACGCTCAAGGCTCGCGATAGAAGCTATGCAATAGCTTAAAAAAATAACTATAATAATCTTAAAAAAAATCGCCAAGTATAGCGTCAAAGTCAAAGTCAAAGTCAAAAATTACTTTATTCAGTAAAATCACAAGGATCATTTAGAATCGTCTTACATACTAGGTGATTCTAGGTGCCAGTTCCACGCGACCAGAGCCTAGAAGAACGGGCAAGAAACTTACGGCCTGGTTCCTACCGTTTTTTTATATGATCCTTCTTACAAAGAATTACAATTAAACTAAATTAAGTACTGAAGTTTCAGTGCGGTGTCAATTTAACTTAGTAATGATACACTAATGAGTTTAAAAAAAAGAAGTATAATAAAGCTATACGTAAATCAAAAAGACATATACTTATACAAAAAAAACAGTTATTAAGTATCTTTTTGAGTGTAGTGAGAAGTTTTTCATGACTTCAAGATTATCACGACTGATATATTTCCTGATTATGATTTTAAGAATAAGAATAAGAATGTATTTATTGTATAACTGTGTACATAGATGTTACAAATATATCGGTTAGAACCAACAGTTTATCCGTTTCGGACGTACAATAATATGTCTTACATAAGACTATAGTTATTACTAGGTACTTATATTATTACTTACATTAATTATTAAGAGGAACATAACATTTTGTTAAATTTAATTTAACATTATAACCTTTATTTACTTAAATTGTACCTACTAGCTATTTAATTAATAATTAACTGTGATTCCGTTATATTGTAACAAACAATAGTCAATCATTCCGTAAGGCTCTATTATCATAATTACTTTACGATAATTACGTATCTACTTCGTCAGAGCGATTTTCCAGGGAGTATTCTTAGAATACACGATAGATGGCGCTCACGAATGAATGGCCTGCCAATGTCAATACTCATCGCTAAATCGTCAAAAATCCGGTAGGTGTGTAGCGAAGTCTTCAATCGTAGCAGACATCAGAAACCACACAGTCTGTTGTCGTCAAAAGTAAAATCCACAAGAAGGTACACGAATGCGAAAAGAAAAGTAAACAAAATTTATCAAAACGCTGAATACACCGAAACGGACATGACAGGATGATAATGACAGCTACACGACAGAGCTACCAATAGATTATACAGATAAAAAAGAGAGGGATTTTGATAGGCACTAATGTGTCAGCGCCATCTATCGACTCTTTTTGAACTATTTTTTTTAAAAGCTATTTGGAAAATCGCTCATTGATTCTTAATAATCCATACACAACAAGAATGGAAAAAACTAAAAAGAAGTGGTTGGATTGTGTGAAAGAAGATAAGGTGAAAGGAGTGGACTCGGATTTGACGAATGATAGGAGTGAGTGGAAGAAAAAGACATGTTGCGTGCCGACCCCAACGTGAGATAAGGGCAGGGGAATGATGATGATGACACATAGAGAATGGACTGAGCGTTCCCTGTCCAGTACCTCTACCATGAGTTGTCACAGTAAAATCGCCTGACTTTACTACAGTAGTTACGTCAATATTAGTATTACGAATTTTAGTACCCAACTATCCGCTAGAGGCGCTGTACGAATCTTCATACATTTTTTTAACTACAGACGCTAGCGAGTATAGTATATAGGTATAGTATAGTAAAAACTCATGGTAGAGCTACTGGTATGCAGTAAAAACGGGCAAAATGTGGGACAAAACAATCATGCGGCCTGTAGTTGTATCTTTCTTTGACGATCGATGTGGCGCGGCGGGCGAAGGTCCGCCTGCGACGCGGAAGGTTGCGGGTTCGATTCCCGCCTTGGGATAAATGTTTGTATGATCTGTAAATATTAATTCCGGATGTTCTGGGTATTTTATAAGTAAAGTAAAAGTAAAAAAGCCATTTATTCTACTATTATTCAATAAATATACATGCATGTCAAAAATTGTATTAGGTATAGTGTTTGAGTTATTAAATATTAAGTATGTTATTATTTACACATTAGTAGCCGCTTTTTTAGCGTAGGCCCCCATTTCCCTCCACAGTTGTCTACTTCTAGCTTTCCTCATCCAATCTGGTCCACTTTCCTGTCTGAAGATATCTTCCCAACGCTTTTTAGGATTTTATAAGTATAATAAAAAAAATAATTATATCTATCTATGTAATGTATTGTATTAAGTATGTCAGTCTTCTAGTACCCATAACACAAGCTCTGCTTAGCTTGGGGCTAGATGATGTTGTGTGGATTGTCCAGCATTATTTATTTATTTTTATATTTAAACCCGACTCAGCTAATATAACTGACGACAGCTCAGCTAGTATAACTGACACCCCATGCGACCAATCAGAGACTGTAGAAAACACGTCATTTTTCAGTAGGGTAGTCTGTGTCACTTCCGCGTCATTTGACATCTAATTTGTACAAATTGGTTGAATATGAGCTTCGAGGGAACAGATTAACATCCAACAAACGATCTGTAGATCGTTTGCAACGGTGTGTAGATAGCTCAACTGTTTCTTATGAATTTTTTATGCCTATGTACATCTTGTAAATACTGTAAGTTTGTCAACAAGGCGGACCATCGCCCGCCGCGCTACATCGGTCGTCAAAATATATCTTCATTGTCAATGGAATATCGCTATAAAACCTACTTTTAATTAACCTTCGTGTAGGTAGTTCTCAGTTGATTCATTGCTTTCTTTCTGTACTTGAGATAATAAAATTATACATAATATGCGTATAAAAAGTTATAGTTTAACGGACGATATGTACAAGGTGTAACATTACATTTACTTTTAATTTTAAATTCGAAAGCATCGAGGTCGTACCGCCATCGCCTTTTGGGGGCCGACCAAAAAGCAGGGATGAGTGGAAGGAGTGCCCTTTGCCCAGCAGTGGGACGAGATATGTAAAGGAAAAAAAAACAAGATTTATGATCACAGCGCTATTGGCTATTGGTATATTGATAAGTGTTATATTATGTATTTGTATTTGGAAAATGTTGTTTTCATTATAAAAATCTAAAAGAGGTTTCTAGTCCCAAAATAAGCAAAACTTGTATCTTTTACCTATAGATACAAGTTTTGCTCTACCATGAGTTTTTACTATACTATATATACTTACTATACTCGCTAGCGTCTGTAGTTAAAAAAATGTATGAATATTTGTACAGCGCCTCTAGCGGATAGTTGGGTACTAAAATTCGTAATACTAAATTTACGTAACTACTGTAGTAAAGTCAGGCGATTTTACTGTGACAACTCATGGTAGAGCTACAGATACACTACTATTCTTATCTTCGTATTTAAACTAGGTCAAGAAAATTAATGTTTTTCATCATCATTATGGTAGCGCGATACGCAAATCCTTGTTTTTTTGCATACATCGCATTATCATTATAACTATTATCTATTTTGTATTGTCTGCAACAAAAATTGAGAAAAAAGATAAAAAACTATTTAAATTTTCTTTGGTTACGCTTTCGATTGGTACTGATTTGGCTAAGCTAAGTTATCTATAGATCGTTTGCAACAGTCTGCAGATATCTTAACTGTCACTTATATTTTTTATAAATAACATATTTAGAATACTTAAATATGTTTTTAATTTTATTTATTTATAAAAAAAATCTTTATATGTTTGTGTGTGCAATAAAGAATAAAAATATAAGTGACAGTCTAGATATCTGCAGACTGTTGCAAACGATCTATAGATAACTTAGACATACTGTAGTAATCGTGAGTTAGTGAATAACTTAAGAATATACTTATATACAATTTGCGCAGCTGACTGTACATATTGTTACATCCACTAAGTGATTGTAGATGAAATCTTAAACATCCGGTTTGTATGAGGATGTTCTGTTTTCCTCATTTGTACAGTCATGGGGAAAACTACGACAATTCGATAGTGCCTACGTGTAAATAAATAAAACTTAATTAATAGTTTTATATCTAATTATAAATAAAACAAAAAATAATATCTCTTTTATTCTATCCCAATTACTAAACATATGTACCTACCTAAGTAAGTCTAGTAATTTCAAGTCGGCGCCGTATTACGTAAGTTATATAAAAATCAAGCTGCTCTGTAAAAAGTAAATCTCAACACACAAAAAAAATTGAAATATTTACATTCCTTTTTTTTGCTAATTTATTGAAAGACATAGTCTTATTTTAAATATTTATTTTCTAAATACATAGTAACATAACACAGAACAAACATCAGTTTTCATCACACTAACGTTTTTTCTTGGTAGGGATCGAACCCACCCACAGCATGGAAGCTACTAACAACTGTGCTGTAACGTCTGTAAAATATATATTTCACATTAGTTTTTTAACCTATTTCGTCCCACTGCTGGGCAAATGTCTCCCCCAAACTCCTTCCAAAATCCCAAATGTTTAGCATTAAAATACATTTTTTTTAGATAAATGACAGGAGCCCTGTTGGCCTTTAGGAAATCCTCATTGATCAGTACCTCTACCATGAGTTGTCACAGTAAAATCGCCTGACTTTACTACAGTAGTTACGTCAATATTAGTATGACGAATTATAGTACCCAACTATCCGCTAGAGGCGCTGTACAAATCTTCATACATTTTTTTAACTACAGACGCTAGCGAGTATAGTAAATATAGTATAGTAAAATCTCATGGTAGAGCCACAGGCCAAATAGCCCGACAGCTTTCGGGTGCCAGTTATCGACAGTTATTTGTTCAAGAATGTTCAACATGAGCTGCTTTTCTATCAAAAACGACAAGAGGCTGGACCTTTTTGGCTCACATCGGTACTGGTCAGCACCCACATATTGTACCTACCTATCTCTGTATGTTTTATAGGTTAATGTACCTTGTAATTGTACTGTAATTTTATGTCTTAGTTTTAAATGTGTTGTGCCTGTGTGTGTGTATGTCAAATAAATGTATCTCTCTCTCACGTGAATAGATAATGAGTTTGAAAGAAGAAGAAGACGTATTCTGTTAACCTTTAAATAGTATCTTGAATCTAACCACAAAACGCAATAATTACAAAAGGTACTCGCATCAAGAATGTCAAGTTGACAGGTGACGTAATGTCAACATTGACATTGTAAGGTCTTTTTAGATGAATTCATAAAACAGAAGCCTACTTGAAAGTGTTTTTTATTTATCTACTTAGTATTCAAATGTCCTTGATGTTTTAGGGTTCAATTGAGTTTCGAATAATGAAGATTTCAAAGCATTGCCTCATCACGCACGTCCCGTAAGGACGGATACATCATAAAAAAATCACCTTATTTTAAGAAATCACCAATGTTTTTAGTTCAGCTATATACCAAAAAATACTGTGTTTATGTGACTGTGCGGTCAATACCTGTCTCTTTTCTGTGTGTCTGCAATAATCATCTAGAAAGATACAACTACAGGCCGCATGATTGTTTTGTCCCACGCTTTGCCCGTATTTACTATCATACCAGGGCCTTATACTTCAAATTGTAACGTAAACGGTTCATATAAGCAGCAGCTAAGGTTCACCAATGTAACGTGTACGTAGCGTGGGCAACTTCGTATCGCTGTGAACGGCTAACCGCTCATCTTTTTTCCGTTCGTGTGACAGCGATTATGTCACAATCTTCGGCTCACTAACGTTCGAATGTTGAACGTGTTTGTCTACACGCTTATCGTGATCCCAAAATACGTACGTTGGTGAACCTTAGCTGCTGCTTAGACGTACCGTTTACGTTACAATTTAGCACGATCGGGGCCCTGGATAGGGAACGCTCCATTCTATATGTAGGTAGTGTTCATTCAGATGAACACTACCTGTACATTGACACTTGCACTTTTTACACCCTGTACTTTAACAACATACCATATGAAGATCCGGATACTGTATTTACTACAATGTCGTAGAATATCTTTAAAATGTATCGTTATATTAATAATAAATAATATGTATGTTTGACTGCAGATCCGGGATGTAAATACCAAATAATAAAATAGGATGACTACAAAATTCCGTATAAAATTTAACCGCAAAGAATTTAATATCCCTGAATTATAGTCAAACAGGATATCTCTATAGGTTTAAGTCGGGCAGGATTCGAACCCGCGACTTTAATAAATACGTCTGACAAATAATCATGTGTCAACTTTGAGTGATAAATGTTACAATCGTAAACGTAACGTATTTAAATACGTTACGTTTACGATTAACGTATTCTTAAGAATACGTTACGCTAACGCTGCATCGTTTGACAGTAAAGCAGATATTATCTCAAATACGTCACTGTTTCGATACGTTTACGATTGTCATATTTATTCGTGCTCATACCGCAGTATCTTGTACGTGACGATTGCCACCGATTTGGACCAGTAGAGATATCTATAGATCGACCTGTCTACAGATAGCTCAACTGTTTCTTATGTAGGTATTGTACATTTTATCAAAATTAATTGAGCTGTAGATAAGCTATTGAAATAAATGTTTCTCTGCTATTTTTCCTCAATTATTTATTTTAAGTTCTGTAATAAAACTGAATTTAATAGTTAAGCATGAAAAAAATCAAAAAGATTATTAGTGTTTAGAATAACTGTTACTTTAAACGTTTAAAAATAATAAAAAGCAATAAACTTAAGTGAAAAACTGTTTCTTTCTTGTTTTATTAATTGCATTTTTAAATATTTTAAATAGTAATTAAAGGCTGAATGGTGTTTTTGGCAAAAAATATCTAATAATTATTTAAGACTAGCTGTTACCCGCGACTTCGTACGCATAGATGCATGTTTTGGAAAAGCTCATAAAATCATTTTTGCTAACCAAAATATTTTTTTATTTCGTTTGTTGTACGGACCAGAGTATTTATTCCCTATAAGTTTATTTTTTTTCGTACATAGAATACTTAGTACCACTCAAAAATCGTTTGCTCTGTCTATACTGTATCGAACCCACGACCCACAAGAAAAATCAGAGCTACCAACTGAGCTGTGACGTCCGTTGTTGATATAATCGTGTTTAAAATTATCCAAGTGCCATAACAAAACCCGTTATCTGTAAGTGCCAAGCGTGATTCAACAATTTGATTTTAAAGCTCAAGGCATTGTAATATTTGTAAAATCTGAATCATTATTTCGCAACTTGGACCCATTCAAAATGGATTCTTATAAATCCTTGATTTGTTGAATCATTTATACTTCCCCGTGCGGTTTTGTATAGATCCGGTATCATCATCATCAACCTATACCAGCAGTGGCGGATCGTGATTACATGGGGCCCTAGGCTGAAACTACTTGGGGCCTATGTAAGTAATAGCCATGTCAAAAAACTGTTTCTATGACGACCGATGTGGCGCGGTGGGCGATGGTCCGCCTGCGACGCGGAAGGTTGCGGGTTCGATTCCCGCCTTGGGATAAATGTTTGTATGACATAAATGGCTATGCTTTAAAATGATGCCGTTCCATTCACGTTCAATGCCACGGCATCATTTTAAAGCATAGCAATTTATGTCGTATTTCTGTAAAAGTACCTACGGTTGAATGTCCATTAGTAAAAATTAAAATCCCTTGCCATGCCGTCCCGGTCTGCGCAGGCCTTTAGAAGGGTCTTACATACTAGGTGATTCTGGGTGCCAGTTCCACGCGACCGGGGCCTAGAAACTTTTCAAACTTTTTGGTCGTTTCTATATAACCTTGCGTTAGATGAATCATTCGGTTTCACTTGCTTTCTGAATAAAACTGTGTCCTTAGTTTAATTACTCAGAAATGTGACTTACGGCCGGTTTCTCGAACGATGATCAACGAAAAAATCAAATAATTACCATGTGTCAAACTCAGATCAATCGTGATTTAGGTTTCCAGAAACCGGCCGTAAGACTATTTAAACTTTTAAAGCCATTTTACTAATTTTACCAACTTCAAGAAAGGAGGTTTTCAATTCGTCTTTTTTCTTTCTCTATTACACATTCAAGACGAAGTTAGCTGATTTTGATGATTATTTTATTGTTTGATATAGATAGTTCAGAGGTGGTCTTATGAATTCATGAGTCGTTAATGTTATTTATTTTTCATACTTAACTTTTAAAATAAAAACTACTTTAGGGAAAAATAAATGAAATAAGCTAATATTGCTTAAACCAGTAAAATAATTGGCAATTTCAATTACATTTAAATTGTCTTCAAAATGTCAAATTATATAAAATACAAGGTGTAAAAAGCTACTAACAAATAAGCGATGTGTCTTTTTATTTTATTCTATTTTATTGTTATATTTTATAAATCGGTTCTTTAGTTTTTAAGTTGTTACATACAAAAAAAACTTTCCTTATTATAATACTTATTTTAATTGTTGTCGTAGAATCTGTGACTGGCGTTTGTGGCAATTGGTGTTGCTTTTATAAAATTAACTGCAGCTAGATCTTAGGCAGACACGCTTCCGATTGGTACTGATTGGGATCAGTTGAGCTATCTATAGATCGTGTGCCTGCAGATAGCTCAACTTCTAATGTATTTTATATATACCTACCTACGTATTTTCTATAGATACTGTAACGTGTAGTTAGTTTTTTGTGAATTAAAAAATATCAGTAGTTTTATAAAAAATAATAGTAGTGATTGTTGTACACCTTCTATAAGTCGCTTATTTCACACAATGCGCGTAAGTTAGGAGTATGTTTGACAAACACAACCTCTTTAGGCCCGAATTGACACGCAATTTAAAAAAAACCACATGTTATCAATTGACATGGAGAATTGACTAAGCAGTAGTCTAACATTAGAAAGAGACAACGTGACTGTGCGGCCTATACCTATCTCTTTTCTGTTGATCTATAATAATAATAATCTAGAGAGACAACTACTGGCCGCCTGATTGTTTTGACTCTCTCACGTTATTTACTTCATACATAGATAAAGCTAAGTCATAATCATAATCATAATCATAATCATAATCTTTATTTATCTTTAGACATGTCACATGTAACTTAGATACGTCAATAACCATTTTCAATAAATTAAAATTAAATTAAATTTTAAACATAAATATAAATGAAAAATAATAAATTAAATTAATTAAAAATGTCAAATATACAATAGTAATTCATTTCCATAAAAATAATAATTAATCGGTAGGTATGTCATTACAAAATATAAATTTATCAGTCAAGGCTTCGTCAATTTTATAATAGCTTTTAAGCATAAGACATTTTTTGATATATATAAAGAATTCGATGTCATCCATATTTCTTATGTCAATTGGAATACTATTGTATAATTGAATAGATACAAAGACAAAGCTTTTTTTTGTTTTTGCTAGTCTAACACTAGGTGCCACTATATTATTCTTATGTCTAGTATTATAAGTATGAGTGTCTTGTTTTAGTGGCATATGGCTTAAGTTTTCCCTAACATATACAATATTTTGATAAATAAATTCACAGGTCATTGTCATAATATTAAGCTCTTTAAATCTATCTCTACATGAGTCCATTTTTTTCATGCCTAAAATATACCTAATACAACGTTTTTGAAGAACAAATATCCTATTAGCTTCAGCTGCTGTGCCCCAGAATAATATCCCATATGTCATTAATGAGTGAAAGTATGCAAAGTATACATCTCTTGCAGCTTTTATACCCCCCAGTTCTTTAATTTTTTTTATTGCGTATGTCGCTGAACCTAATTTCTTTGACAATTCATCAATATGAACTGCCCAAGTTAATTTAGTGTCTAACCATACTCCTAAGAACTTAATACAATCAGTACTGGGCAAAGACAAGTTACTTAATGTATCTTGTATTGAAGTACTAGTACTAGACAGTTTGTTATTTCCTAGACAAAAGTTCATTATATGTGTTTTATCAATATTCAATAATAAGTTATTTACAGAGAACCACCTTTCTATATTTGATATAACATTCCTGAGCTTAAGACTAACACCATCATTGGTTTTGTCCTTAACAATTAAACTTGTATCGTCAGCAAATAACACCATGTCAATATCATTACAAACTATGGCAACATCATTAACATAAATTAAGAATAATAGCGGTCCCAATATTGAGCCCTGTGGAACACCTAATTTTACAATACATTTATTTGATCTCACACCATTCAGCTCTGTCACTTGTTCTCTATTACATAAATATGATTTGAATATTTGTAATTCATTGTTTCTGACACCGTAGTGTTCTAATTTCTTTAACAATATTTCATGCGAAACACAATCAAAGGCCTTTGAAAGATCACAGAAAACTCCATATGTTTTATTAGATTTTTCAAGGCCCGACAGGATATCTTGCATAAGTCTAGTAATAGCATGTCTAGTTGATTTGCTCTTTTGAAACCCAAATTGTCTAGTATTCAAGAGTTTATTATCTAAAACAAAAGTAGTCAGTTCCTCAGCCACATATTTTTCGAAGACTTTACTTAAAGTAGGGAGCACAGACACTGGTCTAAAATTATTGCAAGAAGTAGTCTTGCCTTTTTTGTGTATTGGTACAACCTTAGCGATTTTCATCTTGCTAGGAAAAATACTATTTTCAATACACTTATTTATAATTTCTACAAGTGGTGCTGCTATTTCGCATTCCAATTTTTTCAACAAGTATGGTGTAATATACCAAAAATCATTTGATTTCTTTAATTTAATGCTACGTATTATTTTTATTACTTGTTTAATATTTATGGGGTTAAGTACAAAATGTTTATTAGAAACCGGAATATATCTCTCTAGAAAATTAAGAGAATCGTCAATTGAACATTTCAAATCAGAAGTCAGGTCTTTTGCCACATTTACAAAATAATTGTTAAAATAATTGGAGATGTCAAATTTGTCAAAAATAAATTGATTATCATTGTCACCTCGTATTTTATCACAGATATTATCACAGTTGTTATTACTTTTCCCTGTTTCTTCTTTTATTATTTGCCACACACATTTAATTTTATTTACAGATTTTTCAATTTTTTCAGTAATATGTATTTTCTTAGCCATTAAACACACTTTCTTAAAGATTTTACTGTACTTACTTACATAAGATTTTAACACTAGATTTTCATTCATGTTGCTCAAAGCATATAAATCAAAAAGTCTTTTCCTTGATATGAGGATCCCTTTAGTGGCCCAATTATAAAAATGTTTTGACATAGATTGGCCTACTTCCTCGATGGGTAAATGGTAGTCTAAGTTTTCCACAAATTGATTAAAAAATGTATCGAAATCGGCGTAAAGTGGAATATTAGTTAAACTAAGTTTCATTTTTTCTAGCTTAAGATCAGTTATTTTCCTTAGTTTTACATTGATTGGTTTTACTTTGTCGACATTTAAGGTTATATCAATAGTTTGTGCATAGTGATCTGATGGAACACCTGGTAACACTTTTATGTTTTTAGTACTACATGAATCAGAGAAGAAATTGTCTATACATGACGTGGTCGAAGATGTGATTCTGGTGTAATCGAACACCTGCTGATTTAATAAAAAACTATTCATGACATCGATCACGTCTTTACAATTTTTATCGTCACTTAAGAAATTTACATTGAAATCACCACAGATTATTATGGTCTTATTATTATGATAAGTAAGTTTATCAAGACATTCCTCTAATTTTGATACATATATACCTAAGTCTGCTGAAGGTGATCTATAAATAACCGCTATGATCGCATCATTTAATTCTATACAAGCAATTTCAAATATTAGTTCTTGAGACATCTTGCAAATGTCATTTCTCACTTTATATTTCAAATTATTCTTAACAAGTATAAGACACCCACCGCGTTCATGCATAGTTCTACAAAACGAAGAAGTCTTTTGATAACCTTCTATACTAAACACACTCATATTACTTTTGACCAACCAAGTTTCTGTCATACACATAACATCTATTTTTTCATCCATCAAGAATAGTCCCAAATGATCTTGTTTGTTGTAGATGCCACGGACATTTTGATGCCCTAGTGTTATTTTACAACTTCTGGAGACCCGACGTCCTGAAAATAAGACTTTGTATCTTGCTCACTATCATCATCACCTTTTGTCAATACAACTAAATTTTTGCAACTTCTTCTATTAACATAAGCTTCAGTTATGTTCAGAGCAATATACTCAGGTTTTATGGTGCTCTTTTCTGAAGCATTAATTTCTATTACGGTAATATTTTCATTCATAGCAGCAATAGTAAATAATTTGCTGTTCAGCTTCCTTATGTTATGATGAACTTCAATATTAGTTCCATAAGAAATTGTAGAAACTATTAGTCTTTTTTTATTCTTTTGTATCACGTTAGCAATTCTACAAAGTGTCTTCAAGTATCCATTTATATCCATTTTTATACTATTGTAATCCCCTATTAAAATAATTATATCTTTTTTGTCAGATCTTTGTATATAATCTTCGTTTAATATGGTACAGTAATCATTGTGAGGCATGCACAAATTAAGCACTGTAAGATCTTGTGGAAGTTTGTCATTTATTGGTTTTGCCATATTTCTTCCATATCTGTCTGAAAACATTAGTATAGTTTCCTTGTTCGCTATATCTGATTTAGTGTTACTCGCAATCATAGGTAACTTATGATTTTTTTGTAATTCTACGTAAGTGTCTTTGTCTTCTGTATTTATAAATTGATTAAGTTTCAATAATTGTTCTTCTAAAATCATAATTTTATCATACGTCACTTCTCGTTCTTTAAGACTTTTTTCATACTCCTGGATTAGATCTAAAAAACTGTCGCATTCTTTTCGTAATCCTTTTATTGTTTCTTCCCTTTTAATTAGTTCGTTTTCCATTAACAAGTTCATCGCAGTTAATTGTTTAATTTTAATATTTATTTCCTTATATTTTTTTTTTACATTTTTAGCTCGTTTAATCATTTTTCTCATGCATTTATATCCATTCTTAGTGGATGAAGTAGTGTGACACAACAACTGGCTGTATCTCATATGTAATTCTGTATTTTCTAGTAGTTGTTCATCTAGATTTCTTTCTAGTGCAGAAATTCTGACACATAAGTCTTGGTTTGCCCATAAATCTAATTCTTCCTTTAATTTAGTATTTTCAATAACTAGCTGTATATTCAATTTATCAAGCTCATCTCCTCTCTCTTCCTCTTCAGAGGCTTTCTTTTTTAACTCTTGTACACTTTTACACAATAACTCAAATTCGTTGGCATTTATTTCTTGTTCCTCCAATAGTGTTTTATTGAGTAATTCCTGCTTTTTTAACTTTTTCTTTAAGTTATCGATAGTCTTGCAATAATTATTTATGGAGCAGTCTTTTTCACGCTCTTCATTATTTATTATTTTTCGAGCTTTAGATCTAGTAGTTATGGTATTCATGGTTCAAGAATATAGTTTAAAATATTTTGTCAATAACAATATTTATATATATGTATAATATGCAGCCAAAATTAATTATATTTGGTAAAATAAAAAGTCAATTTTAAAATTATTAACAGTCAAAAAGTAATTTTTGATGCTCGGACTTGAACCTGTGTCAGTTATCCCGCTGAAGTTTGTATTGCCCGGCCAACCAACTTAGCTACCAGCGCTTAGAATAAGGCGGCGAAATTACGAATGGTATCATTCATACACTTGTAGTAACTACAAACTTATTCAAGGTCCACCGCCGTTTCACTATTGTAGCAGTGTTTGAATTTCGATGCACGTTAAAAATGACACATCTTTGTTTACGTTGTTTTGATGTTTGTAAATCCGAATCTTGTGTTTTACTTTGGTTCTTGTAGAAATGTCTACTTACAGTTGCCCAGGTTATTTTATTTATCAATACTTTTCCGTCCAGATATCTTTATGCGATATAAAACTCTTTATTCTGTCACTTTCTCACTTGTATTCGTAATATTCCAAAGTCCATATAACACTTGTTGTACTAAATATTTTTAAGAAATAACACTTGTACATTAGTATTACACTATGTGTTAACGATTCATAATGTATTATGAGAATTTAAGCTCTTTTAACAATAAAAAACAATAAATAAACACGGAGACGATGTAACTTGTTCTAGCGCCACCTGGCGAAAAAAGTCTCTATGTCTATGGTTAAAATATTGTATTTGACAGATAATCTAAGATTTTCTGGACAAATAAATGACCGATGATGACAGATGTGACGCGGCAAAATAATAAATAGATAGGTACATAATATTCCCGGACATTTCACACATCACACTCTAGTCCCAAACTAAGCAAAGCTTGTACTATGCGAACTAGATTGCTGATAGAACACTTATATACATATTTTTTTTAATACATAAACTATGTATTAAAAAACTGTTAATGTAGATACCCTCCCTAATTATAAGTTTTCTCATGTAAGTGAATACCTGTATTCTTTTTGAGAAAATAAATGATCTTAAACCAGAGATACATAGTAGGTACTCCATATTGGTACCTACTGTAGGGCCTACTGCATGGAAGGCAGAGTTACTACCAACTGAGCTGTGACGCCTGTCAGCTGAGTGTGAATTGTCAAAAGCACATGATCATATTTTGTTAGACCAGTTGTAAGTAAACATTAGGTAGGTACTAAATACGGCCCTTAGAATTACATAAGTGAAATTTCAAGCAATTTCTTAACCTTAAAGTACACATTTCAACCCGACAATTTAACCCAAGGATAAGAATACTAGTGTCAAATCTTAGCCAGAAATAATACTTGACCTTTTAAATATGATGATATTTAGTCAATAGAAAAATATTCGGTAGGTATAGCCCACTTGCGGTGAGACGGCGAGACGGTAGTTAAATCAAACACTCATTATGTAGTTTTGATAAAATTGACACCGTTTTTTTGAAGCGGTGGATTCAAATTCTGTTTTATTATTTACTAGCTGTCCCGGCGAACTTCGTACCGCCTTTCTTAATATTTTCCGTAAGAACCTTGTACAGAGTATTAGAAAACTACAAAAAAAAATCTGCCAAATCGTTTTCATGTGGTCAAGCCGTTTTCATGCTATGTCGTGACAACGGAAAACGGGTTTCATTTTTATTTATATAGATTATTGAGCCCAAAGCTACTAATTTGCTGAAGGAAGCTCCTATAACTAGCCCTTTGTCTAAATAGCCTTTGTGAAGACGACGAGTATGACTTATTTGTGAATTTGTTAACAAAATTTACAGAGGGCTTATTTATATTTAAGCTACACCTATTTAAATTGTCGAATTAGTTGAAACCAGTAATGATATTGTTAAATGAAATAACTAATAAATTAAATTCTGTCTAGTCGAAGCAACGCGTGACCCGAAGGCTGGTGAGTATCTGGCCCAGCGTATCAGCATTGCTATTCAGCGCGGCAATGCAGCCAGTGTCTTGGGTACGCTTCCGATTGGTACTGATTTGGATCCGTTGAGCTATCTATAGATCGTTTGCAACGGTCTGTAGATAGCTCAACTGCTAACTTATCTCATCATTATCATCATCATCATCATCAACCTATATCAGTCCACTGCTGGACGAAGGTCTCTCTGCAGACGCGCCACTAAGCCCGGTCTTCGGCTCTTCTCATCCAGTTTTTGCCAGTTACACTCCGTAGATCGTCGCTCCATCTCGTCCCACTGCTAATAAATACATACACAAACTAATTAAATCACAGAAATAAATTAGTTTAATGTTTCGACGTTGGGTATGACGTTTTATGTCAGCTGTCACGGCAACGTATTTTTGACAGCTCCCCAAAGCTGACAGTGACCTTTTCCAAGCAACCCAAGGTCGTTTTATAGAAACCCCATGCTTTGTGCTTCAAAGGTCAATCAAAGTTTAGGATTAAAAAAATATCTGTTTAATTTCACTGCTAATTAGTTGTTTTTGAACTTTTTAGAGTTCCTTGCGAATGTCTGTGAAGCCTTCGGTTTGGTGTGGGTTGTGGGTTCAACCCATTAATAAACATAGATGTTTTGTGTGCGTTTATGTGAAATATTCTAATAAAATAATAATAAGATATTTATCATCATCATTATCAACCTATATCAGTCCACTAGACGTAGGTCCCGAGACGCCAGTCCCGTCACTGAGCCAGGTCTTCGTCTCTTCTCACGTTGTGTTGCGCTAATTCAGATCGTCGCTCCATCTCTTTGGGTGCGTCCTACACTACACAATGCCTAAACGCGGTCTCCACTCCAGTATCGTTTGCTGCCACATCTTGCTAATTCCTTGAGCTATTTCGAACAGAGTTACTAACACCTAGACTGACTGAATGACTTCATTAAGGATCCTTAGTCCCCATATCTCGAAGAAATTCCGAGCATGACTCTACACCGCGCTTATTAGGTTTCGCCCTTCAGCTTGTGAACCAACCCCACTGGATTTCGATTACTTTTAAGCTATTGCATAGCTTCTATCGCGGACCTTGAGCGTGGAAACCGAATCCAGAAATTCCGTAACGAAAATAACCTAACACTGCGCATGCGTAATCCAGCAAAAAATGCAATGCAATAGCTTTACCGCGGCAGTCCCCGAGTGCCACACGTCTTTTTTTTGGTTATACTAGACAAGTAGGTAATTGAAAGACAGTTTTCTTTCAGGGGCGTATGGGAATAAGCTCACAGTAGTATTTACTATTTATCATCTAGTGAACACAATATGTCTAATTATAATTACTTCATATATTAGGCGGAAATCAAAAATTATACCTTGAATCTTGCGTATTGACATTATGGCGACCTAACAACTCACACAATCATGTCTTCTAGTGTGAACGTGGAATATGCCTGTACATTCAGCATCATACGTAGGTAGATTACTAATTTCGTATATTTTTGAAGTGAAAACTTCTTTAGCGGCGCTGGGTGGGTAAAAACTTTCAAACTCGCGTCAGGGTCACGTGACGTTGATCGAAAAAGCGTAAGATCGAGGGGAAGGGAGAGGAACTAGTATCTCCCACTCTTTCTACCGTGCCTGAGTGTGCTGCTCTGTTTAGGCGGCACAGGGCGAAAAATAATAAAAAATAAAAACATAAACATTGTATTCTACCTCATAAATGATAGTACTTTTATACTTATAATTAAACACAACGTTAATATTGAAGTTTTCACTTCTGCCGGCACTCCCGGAGTGCTACCTTTTTTTTTTACTTTTATGATTGTAACATAAACAGTTTATAAAGTAACTTTGTATTTAAAAGTGTCTATGTCTTTTAAAAAAAGTATTTTATTAGCAATCTATTTATTTTATAGCTTTGCATAGTTCGAGATTAAATAATAATGCGTGAAATATCAGAGAATATTTTATTTTATTTGCCTGATGTTGACTGTACTTTGTACGCTCGACCTTTGAGTAACAATGTGATATTTGCATAAACGTTAAATCACAGATTGGAGCATGACAGCTATAGTGTGCACTCACCTTTAGAGATCATAATTAACAAATGTCAAAGTCAAATGTAATTGGTTCCTTAGAAACCATGCCTTAGATATTTGACAAACGTCACAGCTCAGTACCTCTACCATGAGTTGTCACAGTAAAATCTCCAGACTTTACTACAGTAGTTACGTCAATATTAGTAGGTACATATTACGAATCTTAGTATCCAACTATCCGCTAGAGGCGCTGTACAAATCTTCATACTTTTATTGTAAAAACTCATGGTAGAGCTACAGTTGATGGCTCCATAGTTGAAATCATCAATAAATAAAACATAATACGATTTTAAAGCATATTCTCAGTTATTTCATTACAATGAGCTAATACTGAGATAGGTACAACTTGACTTCTTTATCCAAAGCATAAGCCAGGCAAGATCATCAAATGGTGGTGACAGATATTTTGACTAACCTACTTAAATTATGCATGTATTTTGGTATAATTTGTTAAATGTATGCTATTTGATATAAATAAACGTTTTCGATTCTATGTTAATGAGGATTTTTACAATCAGCTATAAATTACAAATAATACTGGGGAGGCTATCCAGCAAGGGGAAAATTGCGTGACCGAATATCCTTTCAGTTGCAGTTCAGTTTTCGATGATTTTACTAAAGTAACTTATCAGTAGGTATTCCGTGGCATTTTGTGGACTTACGTGACTGAGCTTTATAAAATTATAACTGAGCTGTTAAAAATGACGTCAATGCCGCGGTTTAGCACGTGGCCTACCTGATTTTTCGTTAATTCTATCAGACGGTATGAAAATCAAATATCAATAAAAGACGAAGAAGAAAACTGAACTGCAATTTGATCAAATAACAGTTCAAAAACATTTCAGTTGTCAGGATAGCCCCCCTGGCATACAAGACTACTGGGTCGAGACCCATGACCATTGCTGTTCTTGACAGGACGGACCCTGTGGTCAAGAACAGCAATGGTCATCGCACATCCCTGACATTTAAAAATATTGTAAAAATGTCTAAATATTTTGATTCGTCATAACTATTGTAGAAACCGGAAGATATTCTGAAGAATTCGCTAGTAATTTTGATGATTTTATGACGCAGAACTGACCACCAGAGAACAAAAGGTGGCCACGAACCGGAAGGTGAGGGTACTCAGCTTACGACCAACTTGTTACAACCTAATTTCGTTAGTTTCCTAAATAAAATTAATATTAACTTAGTTATACATAGTGGTTTTTTTAAGAATGGTGATTGCCAAGTCTGAAATCATGAAAGTTGAAATTTCAGGCAAAAAGCATGAAAAATTCGTGCAAGGTAAAAGTCTTCGATTTATAAGAAAACAATAATTGCATACTTAATTAGTTTTTTTGATAATTTGTAATAAATTATTTCTTAAGGGTCCCCGCAGACTGCAGACTTTTTATCGGCCGATAGTTTGGTCGGCTTCTTAATCAGTATGAAGACTGAATCACTGTACCTAATGTGCGCATCTGCATACATCTTCATACTGATTAAGAAGCCGACCAAACTATCGGCCGATAAAAAGTCTGCAGTTTGCGGGGGCCCTAAAAGTCGAAAATAATTTCTTTACTATTTTTCTTAAAACAAATGACAGCCGATTTGACAGTGTCAAGATTGTTTTTCGTACTAGACGCCAATTACAGTTATAAAATTGTGAAATTAAGGACTTTCTGAAGAAACTATTTAATAGCGACACGTCAGAACGCCTTCTGTTAGGCTTAAACAATAGATGCTGGTAACCAGTTTAAAATAGACTATTAGGTATCCATTATAAAATCCGTGGAGAATTGTATGAAATCGTTGTAAAGTTCAAGCAATGATAAATTCACAGTGACATCATTTAATACCAATTTGACACGATAGATAGGTCAAAAACTATCAAAAACTTATTTTAGCATAAATATTCACGGACATTTCATTTATAGTCCCAAACTAAGTAAAGCTTGTACTACGGAAACTTGATTGTTGGTAGAATACTTACTCGTATGCTCATTTGTAAATAAATACATAGAACACATAGTAAAACCCGAACAAATCAGTGTTAATCACACAAATGTTTGTTCTCGTTGGGGATCGTACCCACGACCCGCAGTATGGAAGGCAGAGATACTACCAACTGAGCTGAGACCCCTGGAGCCTGATCGCGCAAATTTTCTAACTTCACACGACGCTGCTCCACATAGGTACGTTATAGACATTTTGGAATCACGAAGCGTGTAGCCAAAAAAGTTCAACATTCGAACGTTAGTGAGCCGAATATTGAGATATAATCGCTGCCACACGAACGAAAAAAAGATGAGCGGTTAGCCGTTTACAGCGATACGAAGTTGCACACGCTACGTATACGTTACGTTGGTGAACCTTAGCTGCTACGTATACATTACACTTAGCTCGATCGGGGCCCAGAAAAAACAACACACGGCTAATAAGAAATATACTTTTGCATTTTCTGTAGACGAAGTACATATTTGTGGTCGCGCATCACGGATAAGGAAGAACTAGTTTTTGTGATTCAAGATTTCACAGTTTTTTGTTTTCTATACTAATATTATAAAGAAGTAAAGTTTGTGTGTATGTATTTGTTAAATTTTAAGGGGTAATCTCGGGATCTACTGAACCGATTTTAAAAATTCTTTCACCAATAGAAAGCACATTATTGCCGAGTGTCATAGGCTTTAACGTGGTAGTTCGTTTTGCAAAGTGAATCGGAGCAAAAACGGTCGAATTATGCCCAACGAAGTGGGCTCGTGTCAGCTAGTATAATATATTTTGTTAAAAATATTATGATTTTACTAAATACCTACAAGTAGTCCAGTCATTTGAGCTATTTAAACCATAATCTGCGGTAAAAATCTTAGTATAGATTGTTGTCTTAAAACCTATCCGCTAATCGCGCTAGCTCTGTCCACAACCTAACATACGTTCATGATCTAACCATTTACCTACTACATTACGCATACTTAATATAAAAAAAAACTCGAATTTGACATTTGCATTACATATATTTTAAGCGTTTTTAATTTGAAATGACTTTTTTATTTGAGTAAGTGATGGAACAAGCATTTAGCTGACCTTATATTCTTATTATCAGATCTCACTGAGCACGCTCATTAAGGACGTGCCCTGTTAGGCATCGCACTGCGTCCATCACTGTGTCGATGTTAAGTTTGACGACCGATGTGGCGCGGCGGGCGAAGGTCCGCCTTCGACGCGGAGGTTGCTTGTTCGATTCCCGCCTTGGGATAAATGTTTGTACGATCTGCAAATATTTATTCCGGGTGTTCTGGGTATTTTATATGTATAATAAAAAATATCTATGTATGTAATGTATTGTATTAAGTATGTTAGTCTTCTAGTGCCCATAACACAAGCTCTGCTTAGCTTGGGGCTGGATGACGTTGTGTGGATTGTCCAACACTGAAAAAATTATTTAGTTGAATCAACATTTATTCAACCTATTTTTTGTGTTAATATAGAACCTACATAGAATATTTGTTAAATCAAACAAACCGAAATTGTTACTTTTAAAAGGTAAATTTAACCAAACCCAGTGAGGTTGTTTCAACACTGTTTTGAAATGGTAATATCAACTAGTTTATTATAGGTTATCAGAACATTCAACTTTTCAACTATTTTTTTTTGTTGATATAGAACCTACCTTTAATAAATAGTTGAATCAATTAACCTTAAATGTGTTGCTTGTAGGGTAAATTTAACCAAACCATGAGCTAAGTTAGTTTAACACCTACTTGTAACAGGTAAATTTAACCAAACCACCAGTTAGGTTGTTTTAACACTATTTTGAAATAGTTATTTTAACTATATTATTAAACCTGTATTTTTAAGTATATAGTGCCTAAGTTGTAACAACCTAATTTTCATGATAAACTTAACCTGTATTTTTAAGTTGAAACAACTGGTGGTGTTTTGTTAAATGAACCTCTGCTTTGTGGTAAAATCTACCTAGGTCATAATAGTATTTTTGAGATAGGTGTAATGTAGATTCGACACGTAGCAATAGGTTAGAATAACTTAAATTAGGTGGTAAAATTAACCTGTGTATATTGGTATTCTTGACTGTTGTAAATGTAGTATTAACATGTGAAATTAAGTTGTAACAACCTAATTTTCATGATAAACTTAACCTGTATTTTTAAGTTGAAACAACTTGTGGTGTTTTGTTAAATGAACCTCTGCTTTGTGGTAAAATCTACCTAGGTCATAATAGTATTTTTGACATAGGTGTAATGTAGATTCGACACGTAGCAATAGGTTAGAATAACCTAAATTAGGTGGTAAAATTAACCTGTGTATATTGGTATTCTTGACTGTTGTAAATGTAGTATTAACATGTGAAATTAAGTTATAACAACCTAATTTTCATGATAAACTTAACCTGTATTTTTAAGTTGAAACAACTTGTGGTGTTTTGTTAAATGAACCTCTGCTTTGTGGTAAAATCTACCTAGATCATAATAGTATTTTTGACGAAAGTGTAATGTAGAATCTACATGTAACAATAGGTTAGAATAAACTAAATTTAGTGGTAAAATTAACCTTCGATATTGGCATTCTTGACTGTTGTAAAGGTAGTATTGACATGTGACATTTAGTTAAAATTACTTGTTATTGGTAAAATCAACCTGCATTTATTAGTAATATCTACCTACAATATAAAGTATTTTTGACAAAGGTGTAATGTTGAAACGATACGCCTCAATAGATTAGAATAACATACTATACAATACAAATCTCTTTATTGCATATACCACAGACATAGTAGGTACAAAAAAAAAGAAACTTAAACTAGAGTAATACAATTGGCGGTATTATCGCTTAAAGCAATCTCTTACTTTTGTACTTACCATGTAGGCTATGAAAAATGATCTGTCCGGTGATCATTATGGTTTGAAACTGGACTATGCCGGCATGATAAGTGCAAATGCTATTCTAACCTATCGCTACATTACATACATACACCTCTAGGTGTATGCATGTAATGTAGCTTTACAACAAAGCCTAATTCAACATTATACCGACTTCTTCCGTGCATGCAGATTGATTTTACAAACATAATATTAAAGTAAATTCTGTATAAACAAGTATTTTTACATTTCAGGTTAACTTATTACTTAGCTAATTACAAAATACTAATATAATATTGACACCACTCAATGCAGGCTTATTCTACAATACACTCTCATGAAAATACTTACCTACCTATAAAGGAAATCTAATTATAGACAATTAAATAAAAAAGTTATAGATCATTATTACACATTTATTTAACCATAAAAAAACATAATAAACACATAATACAACTTATATTATTCAAATGAAGTAACTAGCAAATCGTCCAATACGTATAGACATTTAGCGAGAGAATGTCAAAGTTTGCCAAACAAACTAACAATTATTAGTAGATTTAACAAATACGTTTAGTACCTATGTTTTCAAATGTAATTACCGTTTTCTGGATCGTAGCGTAATGGCCATTTGCCATTAGTTGTTAGGCCTAACAATCGAGTGAATATCACTTTTTTAGGCCTAACAACCAATAATCGTAATCGCTACGATCCAAAAAACGGTAGTAATTACATTTGCATGCCAGACTAGACCTACCGGTAGCGACACTTTTTTATATAAATAATAGAATTTAAGGGTAGTTACCTACAGGACATACTCTGCTATATTTAAAAAAAATGCCTAAGGCCAACAAACAGTATGTACCTGCATTAACGCCAGAATAAAACTTAACCATTACAGTTGACAGACTCACAAACTTAACTTAACTTATAGCTTGTTCATTATGAACACTAGCCTAAAACTAACCAGCTGCGGAACCTATGTTGCAAGGCCCGACTTTAAACGTCCTGTAGGTCTAGTCTGTCATGCAAATGTAATTACCGTTTTTTGGATCATAGCGTAAAGCCCATTCGCCATTAGTTGTTAGGCCTAACAATAGTTTAATCACCATAGTGATAAAACTTTGTTAGGCCTAACAACCAATAATCGTAATCGCTACGATCCAAAAAACGGTAGTAATTACATTTGCATGCCAGACTAGACCTACCGGTAGCGACATTTTTTTTTATATAAATAATAGAATTTAAGGGTAGTTACCTACAGGACATACTCTGCTATATTTAAAAAAAATGCCTAAGGCCAACAAACAGTATGTACCTGCATTAACACCAGAAAAACCTAACCATACCTAACAATGACAGACTCTATTTCTAAACAACACATCACTAGCACAAAAATCTGTGAGTAATAGATCTGAATGTAATTTACCAGTTTATATCCAAAGTTTTGTTTCAAAATAGGATATTTTGTAATATTTCTTGCAGTTGTTTCGTTTTATCATTATAGTCTTTCTCGACCCGGTACGCTCCTGTTGCCAGCCAGTTGCGCACCTCTTGGAACGGTTCTTTATGGTATTTTAGCCAGATGACCAGCTCATCATTTTCTGAAACCAAAAAGCAGAGGTATGATAAATAATTGCAAAGCGATGTGTAGGTATATTAAACAAACATAATACCTATTATACTAAAGTATTACCGATGATTATGTTCTCTTCGACCTCAGAATCTTGTTTTTCATCATCATTATATTTGCGTTTCCTTGATATGACCCCCTCTTTTTTTAGGACGCGTCTTTGATTGTTATACCTGTCCACTAGTTTTCCTCTGGCAGGAATCGTTTTTTTGTTTGTTACTATGGCCGGGATGTAGTAGGTTTCCTAGAAAAAAAAAATTATGCAAGGATAGTGAACATGAATAGTGGTATGAACTTGAATCAATTTTGTAAACACACTAGTATGTGTCCAATTATGACCATTTTTTTGAAAGGAATCATAACTATGCTTCTACTACTACTGTATGACTTTAAAGATGAAACATATAGGTATATAACATAACGGAGATACAGATACATATACATAGACAGGAACATGACGCTCACTATTGTCACTAACTACGTCGCACTACGATAACTACGCTTTCTACGACTACGACGACTTTAAAGATGAAAAATATATAATAGGTAGGTATAAGTAATATAACGGAGATACACATCATAGATACCTACATATCGCTCACTATTGTCACTAACTAGGTACGTCGCACTACTATTATTTATTTATACTAGGTAGGTAGGGTACTTGGCAAAGAATGTACTATAGGTATCATAAATAGGCTGGTAGGTATATAAACCTTATGTTCTGTTGGAACAAAGCGAGTGATAGCCTCTGATAAAACAATGAAGTCTTCTTTTTTTATGCACTGATATTTGTTAATATACCACTCCACAATGCTTTTTGTTAGATATGATCTGCTAGTCGCATCAAGCTTATAGCTTGATTTCAGACGGGCCAGAACCAGTTTTCCATAACTGTTCTCATTAAGAATGGTGGGTATATCTATACTCTAAAATAGAACAGTACAAAAAAAGTAAGAAACATGTGTACAAAAAAAAGTAAAAAAACATAAGGAAAACGTGTGTGTCATAATAAAATTATGAAGAATCCAAACTTACATTAAGTATTTGCTTTGGGTCAGCATCCGTTTTTACGCTACAGCATAAGCTACTATGACTAGAGCACGTTGTAGGGCTTGCAGGAGCAGAATTTGTGTCTTCCGATGCAGTTTCCTGTAAAATAATAAACCAAGTTAAAACTTTAGATTTTCTAGTTTTCTCTCCGTGCGACTTAACTAGAGACTTCACGCTGTGACGTCAACAATAAAAACTCAACAGAAATATTATCGTATGATTCAAAACTAGGTAGGTACCAATAAAATACTAATTAAAAATCATTTTTTTAAACAAGCTTTTATTTAAATGCTCTAAAACGAACAAAATAAATTTTGAATGCAATCAAACCCACCATTATATTAAATTATAAAATTTATATTGATATAAATAAAAGCTTGTCGCGCATGAACTTTAGTGGCGTTGTAAGTAGGTTTAAATTCGCATTTTTTTTCTCTTAGAGTCGACTTTCTGTACTTGTACTATTACTTATTCTGTGGTAGTACGTACGTACCTTACTACGCGTAGGTATAAGTTAACATTATTTTTGTGTTAAAATAACATTTTGTGACGTATTTGATATACCCACTACATTTTGTTAGTGCTTCCATAACCTATGGTAAGTAGGTACCTACCTAAATAAATAGGTGATTAAAAAATTTATAATACTAATTACCTATAATTAGAGATTAAATTTAGTACCTATAATTAATTAACAAGTGAGATTAAAATACCTAATAAAAATAATAGAGATAGGTTTACTTACATGGGTTATTTTTTCCAGCTTCCTCACACCGACTCTGAATAATATTCTTTCTTTTATAAGCGGCACTAATTCTTTTTTATTTCGTTATCCTGTATTTCTGTGAGTAAATCTATAGTGATTTCATTATCTGAAAAACAAAACAAATATTATTACTTAGATACCTACGTAAGTTCCTTAGGTACCTACCAACCTACCACCTAACCTATCGTAGTTTCGGTACACGATCTCGGTAGTTTACTATAAAAAATAACTAGGTACCTTGGTACCTTACCTACTGGCTACTACTAGGTACCTATACTTGTAGTATTATGTGTAGGTATACCTACCTACCTACGTTGCAGTGCCGTCTTATGTCTACCGCCCTGGTTTTCTACTCACCGACACATACCTACCTACATACGCGACGCGCGCCGCACTGTAAATTCAAATTAACTTATACCTAATTGTAGTGTTATAGAGATCATTTTTCTTTAGGTGCGAGCGCCCGGACGGCTTTGTCAAAAGGCGGACGCACAGTTGCCGCGCCGCGCGCCCATTTTAAATGAACTTACACTTTATTGACTTTGACTTAGAGATCATTTTGCTTCAAGTGCGGGCGACCGGGCGGCAAAGTGTCAAAGGCTTAGAGAATTTGCCGCGCGCGTATTATTAAATAAAATTGTTATTTGTGTAGTAGGTAATAAGAGTCATTTTAACTTGCACATCATGAGCAGTATGACAAGCACCGAAAGCGTAATAAAAGTAAAACGAACAATGATTATTGTTGATGACAATTTTTTTTTATTTAATTTTGCGCATAGGTAGGTACGTGTTTGTCGTAACCTGTATATGAAACTGTGCAATGGCGTTAAGTTCAATGAAATATCTAAATATTCATTAATCAGCGCTCGGCAGGCGCCCACGGGCGCTCCGCACCCGGGTGCACCGCACCCCTTGCACCCCCGGGTAAAGACCCTGCTACTATTAACCTAGATTTTATGTAGATTGCACCTAGAATATGTGGTAGAAACAATACCACATATTCTAGGTGCAATCTACATAAAATCTAGGTTAATTTAACTTATTACTTCTTGTTCGTATTAGGTTACCTAGGTAGGTAACAGCACTGAGTAGGTACTCAGTGCTGTTTTATGTACTGAGTACATAAAACTACTACGAGCTACATAAAATCTATGTTATGTTACTTACCTACTTGTAGATAAATTACTTATTTAGCTACAATTAGTAATTTCATCATGATCAGACTGGCGTTTCATACATTATATTATGTAAGGTAAGTACTTACCACAAAAAATTTTAATTGTCTCTTCAGATAAACCCCAGTCTCGGAGATATACTGGCACCAGTGATTTCTCAAAATCTTCCATATTTACTTAAGGTACCACTGAATCAACGATACGTATCACTAAACTCACCTTTTATTTGGTTTGTTCTATTAAACCACTTTTAGCAGTGGCATTTATTAATTAAAATTAATAAAGTCTAACGTATAGTAGGTACGTCGCGGGCGCCGGCGCCGGCGGCGCCGGGCAGACTAAACAAACGCAACGAACGCGCCAGTGTTACCAACTCTCAATGATATATATCCCTAAAGTTTGAGTAAAAACCCCTAAAATCGCCTTATTTATTCAGTTTTCCCCCTAAAAATAAATAAATAAAAATAAATTCATAGTGATTTAGAAATAATATGCTGTTTTTTATTAAAAATCGAAATAACAGTAAGAACTGAACTGACATAAAGTAACTAATGTCACACAACAAAAACCGCCATGTGCACAGACAATAAAATGACCGCCAGTGGCGTCAGTAGTGCCATCAGTCACCAGAAAGTGGTTGTAGAATTACGTACTAGATGTCACTAGGTCCAGAAACAAATATTACTTATTATTATCTTATATAAAATTTAAAAATATTATAGTAAAAAAATCCCTGAAAATACCCCTGAAAATTTCGGACCCCTAAAAAAATCCCATCTCACTTATTAACCCCCTAAATCTGGGGGGAAAACCCCTAAGTTGGGAACCGTGGAACGCGCACTTGCGGAGTTGCGGTTGGATTTGATTGAAGTCAACAGTGTTGCCAGGTCACATTTTTACAGTACCCTTGGCTTGGTTTCAATTTACCCTAGATTCTGTATAATTTTGAAAATAAACATTAAATGTAATGTATTGAGAAATACATCGATGTTCCTAAAACATCGATTGTTTTCGCAATGAATGTTTAGGCCTTAAAGAAAACTAAGTAAGAACAAGGAAAAATATGTATTAAAATTCACGATCACACAGCAAATAACCAGCTATATTTTATTAATTGCTCTAGTTGTCATTGTCATTATAGTGTCGCTTGGTCAATAAATTAAGTAGATTAGCTAAATTGGGTTATTTCAGGGCCAATACTTGTAAATAAAATTAATAAAAAAAAACCTAAAACTATACAGGGTCCGTAACTGTATAGTATAGTATAGTACTGTAGCCCATTCATTATAAGATCTTCACACGTTATGGAATGCAAATAAAGATATGAATATAAAGCCCCTTAAAAATCCCATTCCACTTATTTACCGCCTAAATTTGGGGGGTTATATATATTAATACCCTTTAGTTGGGAACCCTGTTTTGGTTTTAATTTTGCTATGCGGCTCCGCGGCAGCGGCAAAGGAAACCTAACCAATTCAACCGTATTTCTCACGAACTAGGTACTAATGCTATCAACTTGAAATTTGGAACAGTTTTTGTCTAAAAAATCGAAGTGGGGCTACTATGGTATGTGGGGTATCATATGAAAGAGCGCTATTTGCACATTCTCAAGCACTTATTTTTTTTACGCTGCATATAGCGTATAAAATATAAGTAGTTTTTGAGTTTTGACGAAAAATTAAAAAAAAAACCGTCCCTTATCTCCGAAGTTTGCATAGAAAAAAAACTGAAATTATTTCATGGCACATGGGGCGGCGATGAGAGGCTGATATTTAAAAAAATGAAAAAAAAAAATTGCCCGGTCCAGGATTTTAGCGTGTGAAGTGGTGAGGTTTTTACACCATGGCAGCTAGCTGGCCTCTTGTTGTATGTACAGGTCAAGTGGAGTTATTTATAGGGCTATCTCCATGGCTGCTGTTGGGGTGGTTTTCATGCAGCCAGTGATAGCTTAAAAGGCTTGTCGCTGGAACCATTGGAGTCCGGTGATGGTGGTCGAGAGTTCTGTCCTCGTTCACCAAACCAGAACGCCATAATATGCCAACCTTGGCCTGATCACCGCTTTGTATAGCCATATAGTAATCTTTGGAGAGAGCCCCCCGGTCTTTCCTAACATTTTTGTTTTACATTGGAAGAGTGCATTGTGCACTTGTTGAGATTATAGTCAAGATGATTTTCCAGAGCAATTTGCTATCAAGAATAAGTAGTTGACCTCTTCTTGAATATTATCAGTTTCGCTTTTCGGGATTAGCCGATAGCTAGTGCTTTGAACACCAAGCTCGCGCTTGTTTTTGATTTTCTCATGAGATCACTTAAGATGCCCTCGAATTTCCCCGAGGACCTTGCGAGTCTGTTTTTGCAATCAATTTTGTAAATTTAGCTACGTTCGCTTGTTGATACGACTTATGCAATATAGTTGAATTAAACATTATTTATTGATTTTTTAATTTCTAGCAAAAGGTTAAAATATTTATGTTATTTTGACTAAATGTATCTGTTGATTCTACTATGTAATGAAATGTTAGGTGTTGACAACTACTCACAATAGTCATTTTAACCAATTTGCTTTGTTTATTAAAATATTTGCAAATAGTTGAATCAATTTTGTAAATTTAGCTACGTTCGCTTGTTGATACAACTTTTGCAATATGGTTGAATCAAACATTATTTATTGGTTGTATAAATTTCTAGCAAAAGGTTAAAATATTTTTGTTATTTTGACTAAATTTATCTGTTGATTCTACTATGTAATGAAATGTTAGGTGTTGACAACTATTCACAATAGTTATTTTAACCAATTTGCTTTGTTTATTAAAATATTTGCAAATAGTTGAATCAATTGCGTAAATTTAGCTACATTCGCTTGTTGATACAACTTTTGCAATATGGTTGAATCAAACATTATTTATTGGTTGTATAAATTTCTAGCAAAAGGTTAAAATATTTTTGTTATTTTGACTAAATTTATCTGTTGATTCTACTATGTAATGAAATGTTAGGTGTTGACAAATATTCACAATAGTTATTTTAACCAATTTGCTTTGTTTATTAAAATATTTGCAAATAGTTGAATCAATTGTGTAAATTTAGCTACGTTCGCTTGTTGATACAACTTTTGCAATATGGTTGAATCAAACATTATTTATTGGTTGTATAAATTTCTAGCAAAAGGTTAAAATATTTTTGTTATTTTGACTAAATTTATCTGTTGATTCTTCTATGTAATGAAATGTTAGGTGTTGACAACTATTCACAATAGTCATTTTAACCAATTTGCTTTGTTGTTTAAAATATTTGCAAATAGTTGAATTAATTTTGTAACTTTGACTAAGTTCATTTGCTGATTCAACTTAACATTATGTTGACATTACCGAATTATTAGTTAAATTGACCGCTATGCGATTATACATGAAAAAATATGTTAGCTTAACCCATTTTTTTGGTTGTAACAACAATTAGATTTTAACTTTTTTTAATTTGTTCTATTAAATGTAGTACTACGGTTGTCACAACGTAATTTATTGTTGCCTCAACTGTTAAGGAATCAACATTCAGAAATTCAACTATTAGTTTTCTCAGTGAACATTATTTATTATTATAGACACCCTTTACACCGGTACACAGCAATGCATCACTGCTTGATAAGTACAGCGGTAGTAGTTCCCCGAGCTATCGCAGAATAAAGCTCAAACCTACTCTACTTAATCTGTTATATTTTTTATTATTTGAAACTACGAGTTTGCACAACGTTTTTGAACATAGTTTTCTTTATAAACGGGATATAGGTATACCAAGATTTGTGAGTTAAATTATTTCAATGTCGGCACAATTTAGCAACTGTACCGAAATTTTGGAAAATAATCAAACTCACAAATAATGGTAAATAAGGAAAACTTTATTGTTTACTAGCTGTTCCCGCCGCGACTTCGTCCGCGTGCCGTTTTAAGAGATTTTGCTATAACCCATTACTATCTTCTTATGAAGAAAATTGATGGTAAAGAGCAGTCTATGACGGAAAACTTAATAGTTTAATTTGGTGTTTCTATACCGATTTCTGTGATTATTTTTTTATTGAATAGGTAGGTAATAATGTTAACTTTTAAAAATTAACTTTAAAATTAGGGATGAGTGAGAGTATTATAAAAAGTAAACAATTATAATCAGAATGCTCCGAACTGCTAAGCTATCAGGAGTTACACGTGTTATTGTGAGACAACCACAAAAGATAGACATATGCTGTTGCGGGATATTTTTTAGACAATTTTATCGAAACCAAACGAAACCGGCACATTGAAAGTGCCGAATTTAGCGGGTAGTTTGTAATTGTTATGGCACTTTTTTTTATACTTGCGTACATGTGTGTTACAAATTGTTTGGCTGTTAGGAACTATTTTGTATTGTAAGTTTTAATGTTTCTCAATAAGTGAAAAATGTAATTTTCTTTGAGAAATAAATTATCTATAACCATATGTAGAATATTTCCGTCCTACGTGATTTCTATGAAACTTTAACCATTAAGGCTGCACACGCGACGGAAGCTTAAAAAATGGAGTAACTGTTAAAGTAGATATAAGTACCTACTGTAGGATCGAATAAAACCAGTTACAATAAATAAACAAATATTAGTAAAGAATATATTTAGTCAAGTGAAGATAGTAACATTGATGACAATCAACAACGTTTAGGTTGCTATGGTAACATCTAAGGCTGGTGATAGATATTAAAGGAGTACTATTCCTAACATCCACCTCTCTTTATAATGCCAGCCATCTTCTTGAGACTTTCAATTCTAGGCCCATAAAGTGGTTTGGTGAGCATATCAGCAATCTGCCTGGTTGCTGACACATGGCAGATGGTAATGCTTCCATCTTGAACACATTCTCGTATAAAGAATGATCGTATCCTTATGTTTTTGGTCATTTGGTGGAATTCTGGCGGATTCTTAGCCATCTTAATTGCTGATATCTTTCATGATCTTTTGAAGCCAAATAATCTCGCTAGCAGTTTAACTTGCTGCCACTATTTCTGCCTCGGTGGATGAAATCGCTACTGTGCTCTGGCGTTTACTATTCCAAGATATTAGACCTCCAGCATACATACAAATAATGCCTGAGGTAGACCTTCCAGTTTCATGATCACCTCCGTGGTCAGCGTCACATTCTAAACTATGATTATTTCCTGGCTTGTAAACGATGCCTTCTTCTATAGTCACTTTCAAGTATCGCATTATGCTCTTGATATTGATGATGTTCTCCCTTGTAGGTTTATCTAAATTTCGAGATACAACACTGACAGCAAAGGCTATGTCAGGCCTCGTGCTTGTCATCAAATAAGCTAGTGATCCAACAGCTTCACGGTACGGGAAGTTCACAGAAACTTCATTAACATCTTGAGCATTATTTGCTTTTAAAATTGGTGTTGGCACTGGCTTACATTTCTCCATGACAAACCTTTGCAATATGCGAGCGATGTACGATTTCTGATGCAGTAAAGTAGAACCATCAGGGTACCTTAACCACGCTCTGCTACCATGTTAAAGCAGATATAGATACTGTAGAATCGAATAAAACGGTTACAATAAATAAACGAATATTATTAACGTATACTGTAAAGAATATATTTAGTCAAGTGAAGATAGTGACATTGATGACAATCAACAACGTTTGGTTGCTATGGTAACATCTAAGGCTGGTTATAGATATTAAAGGAGTATCTATTCCTAACAGTAACTTCTCCCGTTTTTTCAACATTTCCCTTCACTACTCCGCTCCTATTGATTGTAGCGTGATGAAAAGTATCCTATAAGTTGCTCAAGAGTATGAAGAATAATTGTACTAAGTTTCGTTAAAATCCGTCCAGTAGTTTTTGTTTCTATAAGGAACATACATACAGACAGACAGACAGACAGACAGACAGACAGACAAAAATTTTACTGATTGCATTTTTGGCATCAGTATCGATCACTAATCACCCCCTGATAGTTTTTTTGAAAATATATTTAATGTACAGAATTGACCTCTCTACAGTTTTATTATAAGTATAGATAGGATTTCTTTTATTAGGTATTTTAGATAAGTATCTATATATAAAAATGCTGGTGACGAGTTATGTTGTGTTTTGGGTGGCGGTTCTATTACGCGTACCTACATGATATTTAGCTAAGTAAATAATTATTATATATTCTGCTTTAAGACCGCAAAAATTCGTACAATTATTTGTACACTGCTTACATCGGCTCACATAATATTTGCTCGGACAGTATGTCAAGGCTAAAACTATCTACATATATATATTTTTTTTTACTTTATTTGGGAAAACAAACAGTACCTCAATACAAGATAATTAATTATATATTATTTGCATATTATGGTATCCCCAAATTTTGAACAACTTCTTCTTTTTATGTGGCTTCCGCCAACAATACGAAAGGCAATTCTGTCAATGTCAAGTGTTTGAGTGTAATTCTCAGTCAAGTCAGTCAATTGTTGACGACCGATGTGGCGCGGCAGGCGAAGGTCGCCTGCGACGCGAAAGGTTGCGGGTTCGATTCCCGCCTTGAGATAAATGTTTGTACGATCTGCAAATATTTATTCCGGGTGTTCTGGGTATTTTATATGTATACTTAATAAAAAATATCTATCTATGTAATGTATTGTATTAAGTATGACAGTCTTCTAGTACGATAACACAAGCTCTGCTTAGCTTGGGGCTAGATGACGTGTGGATTGTCCAGCAAAAAAAAAATAATCAGTCAATCGTCATGTCGGCTGTCTTTTGTTTAAAGTAAAAGAAAGGAATTACCTTCAAAATCTATATATAATTTATTTTTTTATGTTATATTATCTATCAATCTATCTAATTATCTATCTATCTATAAGTTAAACAACGAGCTCAGCCTACGTGTGGTTTCATATCTTCTCGACGAGTTTAATGGATGTTAAGAATTCGCCATAAACTGTGTTTCCATGCCGGCAGAGCCAAGGACCTCGTAGGCGGAATTCTGAAGGTCACTATTCTGGATTCTGATATTATTTTCGACAATTTATAGGCTATTGTCTGATAAAATGGGTTCCTTACGACAGATGCGTAAACCTTACACACGTGTAGCCACAGATCACATTTCATCTTTTCATTTTCAGCCTGTGGTGTCCCACTGCAGGGCAAAGGCCTCCCTTCCTTCTCTCCAGTTCACTCTGTCCTGGGCTATTGTGCACCAATCTTTTATATGGGCATCGAGTTCGTCCCTCAGAAACATCACATATTTCATTTTAAATTTATGATCTTTATATAAATAATGCTGGACAATCCACACAACATCATCTAGCTCCAAGCTAAGCAGAGCTTGTGTTATGGGTACTAGAAGACTGACTTAATACAATACATTACAGATAAATATTTTTTTATTATACCTACATATAAAATACCCAGAACACCCGGATCAAAAAAAAAGGAAAATCTCTACGATCCGTGTGTGCACAAACTCGTACTTGGGATACAGGGTTTTAGCAAAACCAATCTACGGAACCCACTCGCGTTATAACCTTTCTCGCTTGACATATAATCCTTCATCCATTTAACTTGAGCCGGATTCACAGCGGTACTTTTAAGGGCATTGTGACGTCATCAAACTATCATTAGTCATTTGTTTACTAAAACAAATAACTTTAAGGGTCCCCGCAGACTGCAGACTTTTTATCGGCCGATAGTTCGGTCGGCTTCTTAATCAGTATGAAGATGTATGCAGATGCGCACATTACAGTGATTCAGTGTTCATACTGATTAAGAAGCCGACCAAACTATCGGCCGATAAAAAGTCTACAGTCTGTAGTCTGCAGGGACTCTAAGCGTTCAAAGGAGTATATTAGAATTTGAAAAATAATGGGTTACAAAAGATACATTGCGCGGTGACGCGGCAATGTTTGGTCGAGTTGACGCGCAGTGTAAATCGAAGTTAGGATATGAATTTAATACAAGTAATTAATATAAAATAAGACTAATATTATTCATTCATAATTAATAAGTAAATCGTTAACAATATAAAATAAATAAAGTTGGGAAAAAAAAAAAAAACCTTATCTAATTAAGAACCTCCTTTACCTATGAGCCGGCAGCGAATACTGGCAATCTAATTTATATTAAAAAATGGGATTTAAAAGATACATTGTGTGTTAAATAAGACGTGTGGCACTCGGGGACTGCCGCGGTAAAGCTATCACATAGCATTATTTGCTGGATTACGCATGCGCAGTGTTAGGTTATTTCGTTACGGAATTTCTGGATTCGGTCTCCACGCTCAAGGCTCGCGATAGAAGCTATGCATTAGCTTAAATATTTAAGAATTTATTTATAAAAACTACAAGTCTATCAATTTGTCGATAAAACTATCTATAGTATAAAAAACAAATTGCGTAAACTAAATGTTATTTTTCTAAATTAAAATATTAAAACAATAATCGTATTCAATGTCGGTTACTAAAAGCCGCCATTTTAAGTATAACAATAGATTTTATGCTGCAGTTTATAATTTAGGTAAAATAAGGTTTGACTAATACCGTAGAGTATTTACACTGTGTGTATATTCTTCTTCTTCTTTTGTATGTGGCGTCTGTCCGTCAATATGACAGGCAATTCTGCCTATGTCAAGTGTTTGGATTTAATTTTTAGTCAAGTCAGTCAATAGTCAAGACGGCTGTATTATGTTTAAAAAAAAACTTGATGTGTTACATATCACATAATATAGGTAGATAAGTACCTACCTACTTTTATTTCAAAGATTTATACATAATTCTACAACCTCAAGTATTTTTGGTTAAAATTCCACCAAAATCAGACAAGCTCAACAAAACATTATAAAAAAAATACAAATTATATATTTTATCAAAAAATTAGGAACTTCCAGTGTATTTTTTTTACGACCGATGTGGCGCGGCGGACGAAGGTCCGCCTGCGACGCGGAGGTTGCGGGTTCGATTCCCGCCTTGGGAGAAATGTTTGTACGATCTGCAAATATTTGTTCCGGGTGTTCTGGTTATTTTTTAAGTAAGTATAATAAAAAATATCTATCTATGTAATGTATTGTATTAAGTCAGTCTTCTAGTAGGTACCCATAACACAAGCTCTTTTTAGCTTGGGGCTAGATGATGTTGTGTGGATTGTCCAGCATTATTTATTTATTTTATATAAAAACAAGCAAACTTAGCAAAGAGTTTATAAAGATGGCTAAGGTTACATTAAAAAAGTATTTTATTGCATAGCTTCTATCGCGGGGCTTGAGCGTGGAGACCGAATCCATTATTTCCGTAACGAAATAACCTAACACTGCGCATGCGTACTCCAGCAAAAATTTTATGCAATAGGCAGTCCCCGAGTGCCACACGTCTTTTTTTTCATAGGAGTGAGTGGTAGAAGTACTTAGGTACACTTAGGTAACTTTTAGTTCACTAAATGTTAGATACTACATCATCATCCGATGATGATGTTATTTTTCCAATCGTCGATAATTAATACAAATAACACATTTTTGAATATTATCTACTCATAACCTTTGCCCAGTGGGACAGAAGGTATAGGTTAAAAAAAAATACTACCTACTCATAAAACAATGGTCAGATATTAATCAAAATATGGGACTGCCGCTGAAGATCAAAAAAATTATCATCAAAATCGATTTATAATGTTCATTAATTTTTAATTAAAAATCGCATAAAATACAAAAAAAAATACTAAAGTAGAATTAAGATCCATTTAAACAGTTGAAAAGCACAGAATGTAATTTATTTCGGGCGGTTGTATGTTATTAATTATTTAACTAATTAAACTAATTGAGTACCTACTCAATAAACGGTAAGAAAGTTATTTTATTAGTCATACAAGTATGGAAAATCTAGCTTGTATTGTAAAGTGTCTTTCCAGGTTTTAGTTTTTTCCAAGCATTATTTATTATTTACATTGTAATGTCTCTAACTTTTAATTTTTAATATTGTATAAAAATTTCATGAAAATTACGCCTTGTTATACTATCTTTGGTTTTTTTTTAATAAAAATATAACATAATGTACATAAGTATGTATTACGAAATATTTTAGATGCAAATGTTTTGTAAAATAACAAAATATTTATTTCGCGACAAATACCCAAATCTAAATTTAAATCGGCAGGATATTCAAAGTGATGAATTGTAAAAATAACTATTTATATTTTAATATTATTATTGGTCAGTAACATTGATTCAATATTTAAAATCGATGATAATTAAGTTATCCATAGGCATAAATTTGCAATAAAATGACTCTTCGCTAAAATATAGTGTCGACCTTGCGTTTTCGTGTAGAATGCAACCTTCATACCTTAGATTCTAGAACCATAAAAAACAAATAAAGTGAGGCAATCCCGACCTAGTTCTCCCAATTTTCAGGGAGTTTTTGGGGATGCCTCAAAATATTAAGTAGGTTATAGTTGAACCACGACCTTATGTAAGTATAATAAATAATCCTTGTATTTCGTCAGCGTGACCAATATAATCCAGTTTCATACTCTTGCCGGTCTATAATCGTATTATGGTGATGAAGAGCTATGAGATAAGCTATGCTCATAATATTTTACTGACATGAGGTACTGGCGCGAGCAAAAGTGTTTCTTTAATATTTATTTAAGTGAGAGTTAAGGTAAGATCTAAATTATTTGCAACCTAGTTCACTTAGTGTACCTAAGCTTTATTTAGTTTGGGACTAGATTGTGTTGTGTGAAATGCCCAATACCCTTGCAACCTATAATCTTATATTATAGGAAGAAAAGTAAATGGGTGATTATTTGTTTGGTTAACTTTTGACCTAATTTTGAAAATGTTTTTTTAGTTCAAAATCAGTACAGTTTTTATTCTATGCTATGGGTATAACATCTACTTTGCTGTATCTAAAAGGGCCAGACACTTTACTTTTTTTTTCATTTTTGAAGGTATTTACGACTAGGGACTTACGGTCTAGGGACTGACGAAACGAAACAAAATCAAATAAAACCTATTATTTAAAATCAACATCAAAACCAATAGGCGGTCAAAATGACAAAGCAGACTAAACTCATGTTTTTACAATAAGTAATGAGATCAATTAGTAATTAAATGTCTTTAAAACGAACTACCTAGGGCCTGGGAGTTTGACTGGCACAGCCCGTGTTTATGTAGCAAAGTCGGCGAGTGCTCACAAAAAGGCTACCGCGGCTTTGGTCGTGTTTCCAACTTACTTTACACCGATGCTATCGTATTGAGTGAGTTATGAAAAAGCCTTATTATGAAATATTGTGATGAAACATACTGTTATTATAAATTAAATCGTAATGACAATGTTAGTAATGTAATAGTAAACTAATTTAAATAGAGTTTATTCAAATTATTCTTATACAATTATAATTACAATTAAATGAATACTAAATTCGGGAGATCTTACATGGCTAGGGCCTGACATTTTGAGTATAAAATGGCAATTTTTGGAAATATGGAATATATCAAAATTCATGTCAAAATGAGTGACCGTTTTAAATGGACTTTATAACATTTTAAATATTGGATAAAATTAATATAAATATGTGAAAATTGACACTAACACCAATTTGACCAAATTTCATATATTCACCCAACTAGCGATTTCATGACGTTATTTCAAATAAAACGTTTTTATGAATGTTGCGAACAGGACAGATGAATAAAAATATCACTTTTTTTTGTTAATCTTTTAATAAATAAAAGGGTCCGTTTTCAATGTTTTTTTATTTGCTGCTAGTTACTACTGTCGTAAAGTTTTTAATAATCTTACCTATAAGTTTTCACCTACTGGAAAATTTTCTAATTATTTTACATTTGGGTACTAAGTAAATAAGTACCTACTTAGATAGGTAGGTAAGTAGGTACCTACTTCTTTATCAACACTAAGTAAATTAACGATGGAAATCATAGTTTCTCGAAGAAGAAATAAATCTTCAATTTACTTTCATATAATTCTTACTTTACTTGTAATTCTCATTTTACTAGTAATTCTTATAAAAAAAACAAATAAATAAAAAAGAACTTTAGTAAAACGTTTGAGTGAACCATTGACGACCGATGTGGCGCGGCTGCGACGCGGAAGGTTGCGGGTTCGATTCCCGCCTTGGAATAAATGTTTGTATGATCTGCAAATATTTATTCTAGGTGTTCTGGGTATTTATATGTGTAATAAAAAATATCTATCTATGTAATGGTAATGTATTAAGTATGTCAGTCTTCTAGTACCTACCCATAATACAAGCTCTGCTTAGCTTGGGGCTAGATGATGTTGTGTGGATTGTCCAGCATTATTTATTTATTTATTGTGGTGGGAGAATTAGCCAGCCTAGGACACTGCGTTACCGTGCCCTAGCTGTTTCCAAGATGCGCCGTGGGGAGGCTTCTTCCCATGAGGGCATCCGATAAGGCCATTGAAGTTGCCACTCACTGGGAGGCTAGCCAGCAAGGGGAAACTTGCGTGACCGAATATCCTTTCATCTGCAGTTCAGTTTTCGATGATTTTACTATAGTAACTCATCAGTATTCCGTGGCGTTTTTGTGGACTGACGTGACTGAGCAGTTAAAAATGACGTCAATGCCGCGGTTTGAGCATGGCCTACCTGATTTAAGCATGACCTACCTGATTTGAGCATGGCCTACCTGATTTTTCGTTAATTCTATCAAACGGTATGAGAATCGATCATTCAAAATATCAATAAAAGACGAAGAAGACTGAACTGCAATTTGATCAAATAACAGTTCAAAAACATTTCAGTTGTCAGGATACCCCCCCCTGGAGTAGAATAGTTAGAGGATAAACCATTGATACGACGAATGAAAAAAAAAGTAAAACGTTATAAAAAGCACTTTTCTTCTCGGCTGCTCTCAAATTCCTTTGTTCGAAATACAAAAGGTCAAGCGCAAAATATGCGTTCAGCAACACTAAAATAATGCCGAGCGATTTTGTTTTGACTTTTACATTAATATTAAGATGTTTTAAGAACTTTATTTTGCACATTGATATTTTTATTACTTTGTATTCCGCAGGCCTTGACCTAAGTTATCTGTGGTGCATCTGTTTTTTTTTATTAGATTAATGTTTTTTTTTGTTGGAGAGACGATATCGACTCATACGCGACGGAGTGGTGGATAAACGCAGGGATCGAGAGGAGTGGAAAAGTTTGGGGGAAACCTTTGCCCTGCAGTGGGGCACAATAGGTTAAATTAAAAACTCTGCCTTCCATCCTGTGGGTTGTGGGTTCGATTACCACCCGTGTGATGAACATAAATATATTTTCTGTGTCTGAGTGTTACTATGTAGGTATTCTACTTATATATATACCTAGGTATGTATTCTATTCTGTATAATGTATTTACAAAATATATATGTAAGTATTCAAAGCGCAAAGTTCCCATAGCTTTGCTTAGTTTGGGACTAGAGTGTGATGTGTGAAATGTCCATGAATATTTATTTATTTTTCATGATCATGGCGCATGCAACTGTGCCGAAATATCGGGAAATAATCAAACTCACAAATCATGATAAATATCCCGTTTATAATGAAAACTATGTTCAAAATTATGATAGCTTCAAATATTACATAGTCCAGTCAAAATAGACTAAAATTATGACTTCAGTTTGCATTAATTCCCAACAAGCTGAATTTTTGTGCAGGCCTTGAATACGTCATTACAAATGATATGTCAAAAGTCCCCATCGATCCCGCTTGTGCGTTGTTTTTTATTCGAGGTCAAAGGTTATAAATTTGCATTTTTTGCGTATATCTCTGAAACAACTAAAGCTATCGAAAAGTGGTTCAGGCAAAGTTTGTACATCGTAAAATTGTCTACAAAAATACATCAACACTTTTCTTCTACAAAGCATCGTTTTTGAGATATAGTGACTTTAGACCGCAGGAAAATCGTCAAAGATGCTGCGTTATTTTCATTTCAGTCGTTTTATCTGCTTCATTGCCACAGAACAAACAGTATTTCTTGAAATTTACTGAAAGGGGTGACGGGTTCGATGGGTTAGTCCTCCTCCTAGGTAATGAATCGTCTTTTTGTTTCAAGATATACTGTTCGTTCTATGGCAATGAAGCAGATAAAACGGCTGAAATGAAAAAAACGCAGCATTTTAGTAGATTTTCCTGCGGTCTTAAGTCACTATATCTCGAAAGCGATGCTTTGTAGAAGAAAAGTCTTGAGATATTTTTGTAGACAATTTTACGATCTACAAACTTTGTCGGAACTATTTTTCGATAGCTCTCGTTTATGACTTTTAAACGCAAATTTATGACTTTAACCTGGGTATTTGCGTTTTTCGCGTATATCTCTGAAACAAGGAGACCTATCGAAAAATGGTTCAGGCAAAGTTTGTAGACCGTAAAATTGTCTACAAAAATATTTCAACACTTTTCTTCTACAAAGCATCGCTTTTGAGATATAGTGACTTTAGACCGCAGGAAAATCTACTAAAATGCTGCGTTTTTTTCATTTCAGCCGTTTAATCTGCTTCATTGCCATAGAACGAACAGTATATCTTGAAACAAAAAGACGATTCATTACCTCGGAGGAGGACTAACCCATCGAACCCATCACCCCTTTCAGTAAATTTCAAGAAATACTGTTTGTTCTGTGGCAATGAAGCAGATAAAACGACTGAAATGAAAATAACGCAGCATCTTCGACGATTTTCCTGCGGTCTAAAGTCACTATATCTCGAAAACGATGCTTTGTAGAAGAAAAGTGTTGATGTATTTTTGTAGACAATTTTACGATGTACAAACATTGCCTGAACCACTTTTCGATAGCTTTCGTTGTTTCAGAGCTATACGCAAAAAATGCAAATTTATGACCTTTGACCTCGAATAAAAAACAACGCACAAGCGGGATCGATGGGGACTTTTGACATATCATTTGTAATGACGTATTCAAGGCCTGCACAAAAATCCAGCTTGTTGGGAATTAATGCAAACTGGAATGTCTATTTTGACTGGACTAACATTTATTTATTATGTCTATAGATTGGTCAACACTAGCATATTTTCTTGAAATCAATGTACCTAATTAGAATAATCAATACTCTTACTTAATAGCAATTGATAACTGAAACAGTCTAACTCGATTTTCCTCATCATCTTCGTTAATAAGTTTATAATCAAATGATCTAGTTGTTCCAAGACTACACAATGTACATTCAACTGTCATATTTAAATTATACGGAAATAATTAAATGCAGATTAATTATATCTTTGACATGTTGATTGTATTTTTGTTTGATTGTTTGTTTCCCGATAAATCAATACTTGTAAGAGTCTCCGCAGACTGCAGACTTTTAATCGGCCGATAGTTTGGTCGGCTTCTTAATCAGTACGAAGACTCACTGTACGGACATTTCACACATCACACTCTAGTCCCAAATAAAGGCAAAGTTTGTACCTACTATGGGATCAAAATTGCTACATAACATACATAAAATAAAATAAATAATGCTGGACAATCCACACAACATCACCTAGCCCCAAGCTAAGCAGAGCTTGTGATCACGTTCATGTGCTTACGTTATTCAATACACTAGATACATTTATCTCCTATAAGAAATGCTTTATTTTATTCATTACCTATGACTTTTTCACTATAATCCAGTAATCCAAACATTCCAATAATCCGGCACCCTTCGGTTTTTAATAGTGCCGGATTAGTGAGATTACACTGTAGATACTCGATATGCTAGGCATCACTCATACGAAGAGCAATCATCAATGTTTGCTATATCAAAATGCTCTTTCTTGGGGATCGAATATATCAAATTTTCTAAGGATCGTCCATCGAAAGTAGAGGTAATACCAACTGAGTTGGGACGCCTAATACCTATTTATTCAATTTAATCTTATACTTATAAATGTCGACCATAAATGTGCGGAGTTAGCCAGGGATGGAGAAAAGTGGAAAGTGAGTCCCACTCTCGTTCCACTTCTCTACCTCGACCTTTCTCTTTCCATGACCTTTGCCCAGCCGTGGGACAGGTTGGTGATATAAAAATCTTATCGGATCCAAATGACTTTTAATTTGTTCTATACCTATTATCGAAAAAAGGTTAAAACTCTACTTGTATGTATCAAGTTTTGGTATAAAATCTGTGGAAATCGTTTTTGAACGAAAATACACGACACCTGAATTTTTGACAGCGTGCATGAATAAAACAACTTTTGATTATAATAATTTATATTTAAATATTTTCTATTCATTTCAGACACTTCTTAATAAGGCACATTCGTATAGCACTTATATTATAACTTTATATTTACTAACTTTTAAAACTAATTTAATTATTGTATAACGTAAAACAGTAAAATACTTGTTAAAATAATTATTTATATAATGGGAAAAGATAGAAAATATCACTATTATTTTAATAAAAATAGTTTAAAAATTGTGATAACTTAAGTGGATGCGTTGAGAACCATATTCAAGAATAATAAATATCTATATTTTATTACAATAAAATATAGTAGCTAATTTCAAAAATATTAATAAGTAAAAAAAATTAAAACAAAAATCTAGTCTCAAACTAAGGAAAGCTTGTGATGAAAACTAGATTGCTGATAAAATACTTAATATTAAAAAAAACTGTTTTTTTATTTTTATATTATTAACTATGGCAATACTTAATAAAATCAGGATTATAATATATTTTTACAGTTTAAAAAAATAATTTTAAAGCTTATTATACATGGGGTTACAATACAAGACATATCGTGAGGGTCGTAGGTTCGATCCTCGTCAAGAATTAATTCATTAAAGTATTTATATCAAACTTGTTTAGCTAAATTGCTGATAGAATACTTATACGTTTTATTGTCAATATCATAATCCTTTTTCTTGGATATTGAACCCAACACCCTCAGTCTGAAAGGCAAAGCTCTCGCCAACTGAGCTGTGACGGTAGTCTTATTGATTTCAAAAAACTATATTTATTTAGGATTAAAACGTTTATATTATAATATTATAATATTTTCATATTAATTGACAGATCTAAAAATATTATCTATTTTATACAAATTGAAATGGGATAAAGTAATTTTTTGTTGTTTGGCAAAATGCAACACGAAAATATTTTAAATACAATAGTTACAATTCACTTTCAGCACATAAAGGAATGTTTTTTAAAATATTAACTTAAAATTAAATTATTTAACTAACTTTAAATTACATTATTTTTTAATACTATACAGGATGCGTGCGTTTTGTCTATTGACTTTTGAAATAGATTTTGACACATTGTGTCAAAATCTTATATATTTATTATTTCTTTCAATAAGCTCTCAAAAGACAAATCCTTAAGGTTCTATGGGTTCACTGGTGAAATCATAAAAACGGATAATACAACACCCTGTATCAGACTTTTACAAAATATAAGCCTCTAAATGAGATGTTTTTATAATAAAATAATTATATCACAAACTAACTTAATTATTATAATATAGTCTAACCTATAATCATGTGCATACTTTAACAGTTCTCTTTTTTTTAATTTTATTTGTTTTTTTTTTATGCCTTAGCTGGCAGACGAGCTTGCGGGCCACCTGATGGGAAGTGGTCACCGCCGCCCATGGACACCTGCAACACCAGAGGCATTGTCGGTGCGCTGCCGGCCTTTTAGGTGGAGATAAACCCCTCTCTTGAAGGCCCCCATGTGTTGGTTATTCACTCAGCTCAAATTATCAAATAAAAATCTCTCGGTAAGTTCATTACAGAATTAGTTTTAACTTCTTGATCATTTATTACCAAACTATTTAATTTTCGCGAAATAAAAAGTGAAAAACAAAAAATTCTATCTTTTTTTATTCTATCCTAATAAATAAGTTCTTAACTTAGTAAAGTAATTTTAAGTCGATTAAAAGGCGTCCAAATTTCCTGTCAAATTTTGCTCATGATTATTTATTAGACTATAATTACAATTACTAAGCAGTAATTTTAAGATATGCTTACATTTTCGAATAAGGCTGATTAATTAACTAAACGGTTATAGCTACCTAATATATTTTAATTATTTAAATGTTAAGTTCTAGAATATTACAGAACAACGCAGAAACTTAGCAATTTAAGTTAGGCATAGACTTTACATACAAAGTTAAACAGTGATTCACCAACTTAATACACAAAGTTAAATGGTAATTCACCAACTTAACAAACCGAGTTGAACATAATATTTAGCAACTTAATTTTACTCCAACAAATAATCAGATTCAAACTATGACAGATAGTGCTTTTAATTAACAGTTAAGTTATAAGCATAGTTAGGTTATACATATGATTTACCAACTCAACTATAGCTTTAAGTATTTAATTTTCTTGGTTGAAAATAGTATTGACCAGTTAAACTAAACAAGTTGAATATACTGAACATGCTAAGTTAAACACGGTATTTACCAACTTACCACCCTTGGTTGATCATATTATTCACCAACTTAACACTGTTAGTTTAACAGTATTCAGCGATTTATCTCACTTAACTGAACATAGTACAACTTAGTAACTTAACATGTTACTTTAAACATAGTAACTTAACACGCTATGTTAAACATAGCAACTTAACATGTTCAACCCACAAGATCTTTCAACCTAGCTTTTAACAACTTAACTCTTTTATTCAAAGCGTTTTTATAACCGTTTCTATCAACGGAACTCCGTATTTTTCTAGAATTAATTCTTTCTTCGAATATTTGGTAGAAATTCGGTGTGGGCGTGTCTATAAGTTTGTCTGTTTGTGTGTTGTGTTTGTATGCGTCTATGTCTGTTTGCTTGAAGCGGATCGCCATGTTTTGAATGAAATGGTTAAACATAGCTGTCTCTGTGAACCATTCTAGGAAGTACTGGTTTTGCTTTGACGGAGCGTTTTTGATGAAGGCATCTTTCTGTAACGAAAAAAAATAAATAAAATTAAAAAATAACTCTATAAAATGGACTCCTTCGACCGGGAATGGGCAGAGTTAGCCAGGGATAGAGACAGGTGGAAAGAGAGGAGGGAGACCTTTGCCCAGCAGTGGGACAGCGTAGGTTGATAAAAAATATATCGACTATCCTTAAAAAACATTTGATATGTATTAATATAAAGTACTGAAGATATTAATTAAATTGACTGTCTTTGAATGCTTTTAAAAAAAAAACATACATTAGTGTAGTCTAATTCATGAGCACATTGTGCACCAAACATAAGTTAAATAAATAAATATCTAAATCAATTTACAAAGTAAAATACACTTACGGCCGGTTTCTCGAACGATAATCAACGAAAAAATCAAATAATTACTATGTGTCAAACTCGGATCAATCGAAATTTGGGTTTCCAGAAACCGGCCGGTAATCGTGCGCTAATATCGTGTTATAATAATAATAAAAGTTAATATAGCTTGTTATTTAATTATTTCTGGTAGTCTAGTCGAAGCGACGCGTGACCCGAGGGCTGGTGAGTATCTGGCCCAGCGTATCAGCATTGCTATTCAGCGCGGCAATGCAGCCAGTATCTTGGGTACGCGACGATTGGTACTGATTTGGATCAGTTGAGCTATCTTTAGATCGTTTGCAACGGTCTGTAGATAGCTCAATATATGCATGCCAATGTACATTTTGTAAATACTGTATAGTCGTAAGTTTGTTTGTGAATAAAGTCTCATAAAGCTTGTTACTAAATTTGACTTTAAGGGGTAGTCAGAGGTACTTACATCAAATATCACATCCCCTTTCCCCATATCCCCCTCCTTCATCACGCCAATACTGAAGAATTTCCAAAAATCTCCCAAAATATCCACGAAAAATCGAAGAAACGCTTCCGATATCATAACATTCCTTGTTTTCGTATCATCTCGCTCCTAAAACATCGTTAATATCGTTATAATACATCGTTATATTTTTGACAATTCGCACAATATCTTTATAAGTTATAGCTTAAGAGTCCCCGCAGACTGCAGACTTTTTATCGGCCGATAGTTTGGTCGGCTTCTTAATCAGTATGAAGACTGAATCACTGTAATGTGCGCATCTGCATACATCTTCATACTGATTAAGAAGCCGACCGAACTATCGGCCGATAAAAAGTCTGCAGTTTGCGGGGACCCTTAGTGTTATTCTGATGTTAAAGTACATTATTGTAAAGTTTCAAAATAAGTAGTTTTTGTGTGAAAGTGTAAAAAACATTACTACACAGTAAAATAAAAATATTGTGACTTATAGTAACTTTATTAATAATGTAATTAAATAAATAACTAACAGAATAATAAATAAATAATTAATAGTAACTTTATTAATGTAATTAAATAGGTACGGTGGTAGTACACTTACCTTATTTTTGATAGATTCCATCTGCAATGATGTCTTTAGAGTTTTATAACTATTGGATGGAAGTATGGTGGATTCGTCTCCTTGGTAGCAAAGCACCTTGGATGGATGCGTTAGATCTATGAACATACCCTGAAACATTAAAATATAGATAAAATAATCTATAAGTATATAAAAATTAATCCCTTTTGCCTTGGTCACACCATCACGCGTAACACATCAACGGCTAGATCGATTTCACATTTTTTATTGTTTGTTTTTGTCAGAAGGTTCTTATGAAAGAAAAAATTGCCCGGAAAATTAGAAAATTTAAGAACACATATAGGAGATATGTTCTTAAATTTTCTAATTTTCTTATAAAAATTAGCGTTGACTTTATGCCATCATTACGTATGGTAATGATGACTGAATTAATAAGATATTTATTTGAAAGGCGTCACAGCTCGGTTAGTAATAGCTCTGCCTTCCATGCTGTGGGTCGTAAATATTTGTTCAGTGACAAACATTTATGTTCATCACTCAAACATTTGCTCTGGGTGGGAATCTAGCCCAGTATGGAAGGCAAAGCTACTACCAACTGAGCTGTGACGCTTGTCGGAAATAAAAAAAACTTCGGAATGGAACGAAGTTCTTAATTTAATAACTGGCCTGCTTTCTATGAGAGAGACGCAGATAATCAAACGCACGCCTTACAACTATGTATAGCAAAAAAATGAAGACCAAAAGTGGTATCAACACGTCACAACTTTGGGTCTACATTTCTTCCAGCCCTTTCGCAACGCGCGATAAGGACCTTCGTTCCAATAAATAAATTCGTAGAAGAATAGAATATAATAGAATAACTTTATTGTACACCAAAAAAGAAATACAATGAGACAAACAATTAAAAATAGGACGTACAATGGGCGGTCTTATCGCTATAAGCGATCTCTTCCAGACAACTTTTTTTTCGTACCTCATCAACACTGTCGTTATCAATATCCAGTTTGTCTAACATTCCAGCTAAGATAGGTAATGGCGCGTCCACCACAGCCCTCTGTATTTCAGCTGGTATACACGATATCAGTGGCTGCTGCCAAACGAACGGGTATAACGCCGATTGTAGAGCTTCAAGCCACGACGATAAGGCGCTGGAATATACAGAAGTTTATTGACGTTTCTTTAACATTTTTAAGGTAGTTTTCTTTATAAATGAGATATTTTATTTACCATGTTTTGTGAGTTTGATTATTTCGCCCCGTTTATAAAGAAAACTATGTTCAAAATAAGAATGCTGGACAACCCACACAACATCATCTAGCCCCAAGCTAAGCAGAGCTTGTGTTATGGGTACTAGAAGACTGACATACTTAATACAATGCATTACATAGATATTTTTTTTATTATACATATAAAATACCCAGAACACCCGGAATAAATATTTGCAGACAGACATTTATCCCAAGCCGGGAATCGAACCCGCAACCTGCGCGTCGCAGGCGGACCTTCGCTCGACGCGCCACATCGGTCGTCAAAACCGTGATAGTTTCAAATAGCTATGAAGCTTCCGTCATGGCTTAACCTCTGTTCATACCTTAATTTATCAGAGCGTACGATCAGCTTCCGTTCCAGCAGTAGGGATCCAAAGACCTTGACCAGCAGACCAGCTCCTAAAGAATCCAGAAGTTCGCAGGAACTGTTCTCTTCAGCTCGGGGCTCCAGCGGTCGAGTTATTGTTTTGATTCTGAATTTACAAACAAAAATGTATTAATAATTTGTTTTTTGACACCTGTCATGTCAACCTTAATACCATATATTATACTTTATAAAAAAGAAACAATAATCGACATACGCATTTTTAACGATTACTTAAATAGTACCCTCTCATCTAGCAAACAAAAAAGAATCCGAATTGAAAGCCTCTTTTGAGGTCAGTTATAAATATAATCATGTAAGAAGAAGGGGCATTTTATAAATACTAGCTGTCCCGGCGAACTCTGTTCCGCCTTAAAGGCAATAAATAAGCAGATTTTTTAATTTATTTAGTTTATTTTTATTAGAAAATACAAATATATATTATCCTATGTTCGTCTCTTGGCTAGCTACCTACCCTCCAATTTTCAGTCATATCGGTACAGCCGTTCTTGAGTTATAAATAGTGTAACTAGCACGACTTTCTATTATATATATAAGATATTACATTATAATATTGACATGTAAAAGCTTTTGAATGGCAACCCAGAGGGACACTTTTTGAGTCGTGGCCCACGCTCGATAGTGAGATGCCCATTCTCCTTTGTTATAAAAATATAATAATAAATGTATCTTAATATATGTACTTACTTAACACCATCCAAACTGAGCATCAATTCCCGAAAACTGTTATTATTCTCTAAATCATACAATTTCTGACTAGTTCTATCAACACACTTATCGCTTTTGCGATTGTCATTCACATCACTCTTTCCGCACTCCTTGCAGATGTCGCTGTCAGTTTGACAGCTGTCAGCGTGACAGGTGCATCTGTCAACGTCACTGTCAGCGGTGTCGATTGTCAGTGTGATTTCTTCGCCAGGATTCGGAAAATCGGATTCGAAAAGTTGTTGAAGTACACTGTTTATTTCCATATCTGATTTCCCGTGGTGAGATTCTATTTCTTGTAGGACCTGTAAATTTAATAAAGAATAAATAAAAGCTTTCATTGATGAACAAATATTTATTCTGTGTTATAATATGTATTCTATGTACTTATGTATTTACAAAACATGTAAGCATTTTATTAGCAATCTAGTTCCCATAGTACAAGCTTATAGCTTAGTAAATTATATAGTCCATTGAAATGTTCCATGAGGTTTGCATTTTTTAGATTTCTTTTTGGAACATGTGTGGGGGGTCAATTGAAGCTTAACCTCAAGTTTGTGGGGTCGCCAACCTTGTCTTAACTTGAGGTTAAGCTTCTACTGACCCCCCACACATGTCCCAAAAATAAAATTGCGTCCTCTAAAAAACGCAAGGTAAGGCCTAAAAAATGTAACATTTCAATGGACTAATACTATAAACAGCTATCTGCGAGAAAAATAATATGATTTTTGATAAAAAAAAATAAGCTACGGGGAAAAAATATGAGAAATCGTATTTTTACCTTATAATAGAATCCAGGTGCTCTGTACTTCCCAATGAGGCAGTAACATAATGGAAGGCAAGCTGTCGCGCCCTCTGGTAAAACCCTTCGACAATATCTGAAACATATTACTTATTTAAGGTGACACCTATCGCTCTAGCGGGAAATTAAAATTTTAGGGTGTTTTTTTAATTGCGGCTGAACTGTTATATCTTTTGCTAGTTTAAGCTGTTTTGCGAACATAAGCAACAGTTTTCTGTGTAACCCTGTATCAATTTTTGAGATTGGTTCCTTATATTAACTTACTTAATTATTTGTTTTATTTGTCTTTATTATTACTGTTTTGTACAGTAATTTAATTAAGTAAGTTAATATAAAGAACCAAAGAATTCGTTCAGTATTTTCGTTACGGAATTTCTGTATTTGGTCTCCACGCTCAAGCAATAGTTTAAAAACTGAATTTAACCTACCCATAAGATCGTTCCCCCCTCTCATCCGTCAACACAAATGAGTAACATTGAGTGTGTTTTGAGTCGGCTGACCATTCACCCTTGTCCTGACTTAGAGTCTCGGGGAATATTAGATTCTCTATATGTTGGGGAACTGTAACCTGAAATAAAGAAAAATATTTGAAAATTAAATACGTTATTAGGCTTATGCCCAGCAGTGGGCTAATAACCAGCATTGGGCATATAATGATGATGATGAAATGTTAGTCGAGCAGGATTTAAACCCGCTACATTCTCACATGATTAAAGAAATTAAACAATAATAATTAATAACAATATTCGTATAGTTTTAAAAAGGCTACAATAGCATCAGATTCCAAATAAAAAATTTCATCATATGTACACTAGATAAAAAAACCTTGTCAGTTTTTTGAAGTTCAAAAATACAATCAACAAACTAAGTAAAGTTTGTCATGGAACTGGATTGCTATACCGTTTTTTTTATAAATACGTACTTACATAGAATACATAGTAACACACAGACACAGAACATTGATTGCTATAACACAAAGGTCTCGGTTAGGATCGAACCCACGAACCACACAAAAGGCAGAGCTACTAACAACTGAGCTGTGCCTATCGACATCAATTAACTCACCTGATGCGGAAACACGCTCTTGACATACGCCCCGGCAGTCATATAGTTAAGTCCAACCAACAAACAAACGTTAAACAATCCATGTTCCCGCGGCTCAAATGGCAGATCTATGTCCACACAGCCAGCTTTCTCGTCAATACTAATGGCATCTATACTGCCATCACTGATGTCAAAGTCGTTTTTGAGAGACAGTATGTTGCCAGTTGAATCTGTAAAGAAAATTAAGTTATTTATATGCTATTACCTATTGCTTTTATCGGTCTATAGATGGAGTGTGGTAGATGGATATTGATAGATAGAGCGTCATAGATGGATGATTATAGACAAAGCTTAATAGATGAATCTTGATAGAAAAGAGTACTGTAGATGGAGCTTGATAGATAGAGCGTGGTACATGGATGATGATAAATAAATCATAGATGGATTTTGATAGATATAAGACTATAGACAAAGCTCGATAGATAGAGGATGATACATAAAGTTTGATAGATGGAGCGTCTTAAAGTATTACGGTCTATCTTATAAAAAGTTAGCACAGACTTGAAGTACTGATTACCATACGTAATGATGACTTAAAGTCAGCGCTAACTTTTTATAAGATAGAGGGTTAGACGCAGCGTGATTTCTTACAGGCCAAGTTTGTTAAACACTTACCCGTCAAATTAAACTTGGAATCCGACTCCATATTATTTGTCAAGTTATTCTGCGATGCTCTAAAACTCTTCCACGAGCGGAAAGTAGAATACGTGTTCACATCAGACTTAACTACATCTGATTTGTACGAACATATAGATGTCTGGTGTCGGAACCTCGTACTTTGGATGTTCTTCGGCTCCAAGTAAGCGAGACGTGATGATACTCTGCGCACGTAGTTCTTTCTCTTCTCAGTCAAGCTTCGGGTTAGTTTTACTGATTCTGAAATGAGGAATGGACTTATAGAACTATCTAAGTAGTTGTGCTAAGCAAAGCTAGTGCTGTCGGAACTAGATTGCTAATAGAATACTTATAAACACTGACTTACCAAACGCTTTGTCGTTGGAAGTATTAACCCCCTTCTTCGTCCCCTCATACCCAGGTGTCTTAATCCCCCCATTATTGTCTTAGCCTCGTCATAAGTTTTCCCCCTTATCCTAGCAAGTGCCTCAAGCTTTCATCTTAATTGGGTTGAGCTTTTAAAAGCCTGACAAAGTCCTCATCTCTTAATAACTTCCCGATAACTAAATATTTATAGTCGCCGTCTTAATACCCTCCTAAGTTTTTAACCTCCAAATGTGCCCCCTTACAACTTTACCCCAATTGCCTTAGGCTCTTCACAACAAACCCTCCACCGCCTTAGCCCTCTTATCACTAACCCTCCATCGTCTTAACTCCGTCACAACGAACCCCCCATCGCCGTAACCCTCTTACAACTAACCCCCCATCGCCTTAGCCCCCTCATAACTCACCTTCGCTGGAGCTACCATCCGCCTGGTCTGTGGGGAAGCTCCCCGGTTTATTTTCCTCCATATTGCACGCCGCTGTCACCGTTTCGTATATCTCGTTCATGAGCGCATTCAACTGGAAATAAAACAGATAATAGATAAGAAAAAAAAACAAAAATAGTACAGTCGAGCTTAATGCGAATTAGCATTTTTTATCTGTTTATTTATATTTAGCAAGCGTTTTTAATATTTGATATTTTCATGGATATTTTACTACATATTGTCCCAACTTAAAAACAGAACTACTATGGGAATCATATTGCTGATAGAATACTTGTATAATTTTGTAAAAACTTAATATATCTTTTATGTATTTACAAAAAAAAACGTGTTTGCTTTGCTTAGTTTGGGACTAGAGTATGATATGAGAAAACCGTGAAAAATTTATTAAATTAGTTTACCATTTTAGAAATGTAGGGGCCGAAGATTGTTTAGACTTCTTATTTATATCTTAAGACAGACCACTGCACTTTCTCGGTAAACGTGCTCTGTGAGGTAACACTAAAAGCAAAGTTAATGAACCCTCATCAGGTGGATAAATTGCTGAGTATTTATTTTAATCTTAATAAATATAAACAAAAAATGCAAAGTTAAGATTAGGGAGCTGAACCCACGACCTTCACGTTTCTTGACAGCTGATTGCCTCACGTGTTGGTCCACGTTTTGGATTCACAAATGAAGATTAATTAATTAACTAGCGGTAAGACCCGGCTTCACACAGGCATATATATTTTTTATACCATCAAATATATACCTTACTAGCTGATGCCCGCGACTTCGTCTTAGTTAGTAATATTTTAAACAATTCGCACAATATCTTTATAAATTATAGCCTATGTGTTATTCTGATGTAAAAGCTATATTATTGTAAAGTTTCATTAAAAACGATTTAGTAGCTTATGCGTGCAAGAGTATCAAACATACATTCATAGAAACTTTCGCGTTTATAATATTAATAAGATGACACTCACAAATAATGTGGCTTTATGTAAAATAATTATCAAAATCGGTTCGGTATATCCAGATATTGCCTAAAATCTTTCAAACTTTACCTCTATAATATTTGCATGGATATAAAAATATTTTTCGCTGCTTCTACTCTAAGTTTCATAAAAAAACATATTTTTTATTGTAAAACCACGTAAGACAAATAAACCATAATATTCGCAAAAGCAAAGCTTATACGCTAAAACTGAGCAAAACTTATACTATGGATACTAGATTGCTGATAGAATACTTGTATACTATTATTTTGTTAATACATAGTAACATATTTTATAAATACATAGTAACATTCAAACACGGAAGGTTTCTGTTCCACATGTCACAGAACAAATATGAATGTTTACAACACAAATGTCCTTGGCTGGGATCGATCCTACTACCCACAGTATGGAAAACAGAGGTAAGACCAACAGAGCTATTTATATTAACTCAGTATAGCACAGTGTTAAACTTTAGTGGTTCTTAGATGTTATAATATAACTATTTGTTTAATGTTTCGTTCAAATTTTAATTATCATTAATAATAAATAATATATACCTAATGCATTTTATTATTTACCATTATAGTATTTTGAAGCCTCCATTTTTGATGGTGCAACACAGTCTCCGCAATTATCAATTTATATATAAAAAAGTTTATTTAAAGATTTTCGTTATTATATAGCGGTTTTCTTCTTAAATTTGTATTACATTGTCACCAAACTATATTGTTTTATATACAAAAAACTGTGATAAAGAATTATCTACGCACTTTAAGAATAATCACATAATATACTGTATTTCAAAATAATTAAGTCACTTTTATATAACTGCGTAAAAAGTTGTATAAGTTACATTATCACAAACTAATCTTTTTTATAATAAGTCACTAAAACTTTTAAATACTTTTTTTATTACATTTAAATGTAGTGTATTCGGTTTTATTCACTTTCACATTGTAACAAAACAATTATTGTCATTTTTGAAATATACGTTTTTATTGTTTTTCATGTATTTTTCAAGTATTATTTGATTTTTTTATTATTTTGCATTTGATTCACTACGAAATCACTATTTTTAAATGTATTTTTTTTAAAATATGAGTTCGTTACTTCACTTCGCCATTGTATAGAGAGTTATAACTTGTTCTTGATAAACACTCGACCGCCAAAAGTTGAGTGTTATGCAAGACGGCGCAATTATTAATAATTGTATAATAATTATATTATGATAAGACTTTGTAATTGATAACAGCAATTTATTAAAACTAGTGTATTATTTACTAGTTCAATTACCCGGTTTTGTATGGAACATAAATCGTAGTCAAAATTAATTCAGAGATTTAAACATTAAAATAAGATTTTAATGGTGTCATTCAAAGCATATTAAAACATTTTATAATATTAACGGACAATTCAAACAACGCCATTTTGTTTTCTTTATAAAAGGGATATTTACCATGTCTTAAGGTTGTTCGTGACGCGTGTTCAAAAAATGAACTAACTGTGAAAAAAAGGCACCATCTGTGCAAAGCACTAGGTATTAAGTTATAGCAAAAGTATCTAGAGCGCCATCTAGTTACTTGAACTAAATACTTGTGTAGAAAGAAATAGGAAATCTTTTTTCTCTTTTTCTTTTAGTTATTCTTTTATTTATCGTACTTTGTCATATTTACATTCGAAGCGGACTTGTCAGCGTAAAGATTGTAATATCTTGCACCCGTCTCCCGTGCAAAGAAGTTTGGTTGAACCAAAAAGGTTTCTTTCTTATAATTTTAATGCATTCTACATAGCATAGGTGGATAATAACGTACAAAAAAAAATAGCTTTGGATTTTTTTCCACAGCTGTGGAAAAAAATCAATTTATTGTAAGAAAAGTAAATATATTTTTTACCATAATATAGTTGTAAAAATTTAAGTACTAAAATACTTATTTAAAAACGGCTCATAGATAAACCTTACTGACTAACACACTTTACAACAATAGTAAAGTATACTTTAGATGCTAGCATACACTTTTCTTATATAAAATGAAAATAACACTAGTACACAAAAGTAATACATATTGATCTTTCATCTGCGGCAATGGTCCCCTATTTTACCGCTAGACTAATCCAGACGTCCAGAATACTAGAGCCAAGAACTGTCATTGTACTGGGTCACCATGGTAAGGATGTATGAATTGAAGTTGGTCGCCTTCTTCCTACTTCAATCCTTCATGATACGGCAACGGTCTCTTCACGAAGATGTTTTCTTATCACAAGGTGAATGTTGGTCACGGTGGTCTCAGCCTATGGTTCTTGTAGTACTTTCTTCGCGTCAAGGATTTCTGCCTGTGAGTAACTGAATGCCAGGATCTGGGCTAGACTGCCCAGACAGCTTCCATGAAATCTAGCTTACATTGCATTAAAAATATGCACTATTTGAGATATATTACAAACTATTTGAGATTTTTTTAACAACAAAATGTTGGGTGTTTATGACTGACATATTTATTTACTTACTACTAGTTGTCATGACAACCAAGAAAAAAGTTAAATGTACCACGTAACAACAAAAAGTTTGCTACACATTGTATGAGTATAGTTTTGTTTACCTACTCATATTTCGTAGCTCAATCGTAAATGTAACGTATATGGGAGATATACTGTGCGCTGTTTTTTTGCATCATTTTGTGCAGAATTAAATATTTAAAAAAATATATATACAGGGTCTAACAGAAGGGGTGAACCAAAAGCAACAGGGCCGATGCAGGAGCTCTTAGCCTATCGATATTACCCCCATGTATGTGCAGCGATATTCAGTCGTTCAAAAGTTACTCGCTTTTTATGTTTTTTTTTTTCATAATTTTATTTTAGGTTAGATTTCTCTTGTATACCCAAACTATTAGAGCTACAACCGTATTTTTTTACACCTTGTAGCTTCATAGTAGACCTTTCGTACTTGATAGTTTGGGAAAACTTGGGAAATCTAACCTAAAATATGTTAATGAAAAAAAAACATAAAAGTGCGAGTAACTTTTGAACGACTGAATATCGCTGAGCATACATGGGGGTTATTTCGATAGGTATTGAGCTCTTCCATCGCCCTTTTGCTTTTGGTCCACCCCTTCTGTTACACCCTGTATAATAAACCTCTTTTACCCTGTTCGGAACAGCGGCTATTGTAGCTGGATATTGTAGCATTATTAACTGTATAGTATGAAAATAAAGTTCGCATAATTCTACACCATAATAAAATCAAAAAGTGTATGTACTTAGTATGAAACAAAACTAGCGGTAATTAAATATGTACTGTACACGTAATATATGAACCACCTGTGTTGTAATTTCTCGACAATACATTACATAGATAGATATTTTTTATTATATATATAAACACCCAGAACACCCGGAATAAATATTTGCAGATAGTACAAACATTTATCCCAAGGCGGGAATCGAACCGGCAACCTCCACGTCGTCAATGCCACCGCGCCACATCGGTCGTCAATGTTTAGGTATCTAGTAAGTATACGACTACGTCATTCGCTCGAATACTTACTCTAAGGTTTGTTGTCAGCTCTCCAGTCGTAGGAAAAGAAACAAGACAACAAAACTAAATCTATCCCTTTTCTTCTTGAAAATGCTACGTTGCCAATCTATTATCTAAACTAAAATTCTAGAAAGGATAAGATTTGTCTGTTTGTTGGTCACTATTTAATTCAAAAGTACACGTCCTATTTTAAAACTATTTCTACATAAGGATCTTTACCGAGTAACATAGACTATTTTACGTACAAATTGCAATATGAAAAAAACGTTTCAATGTAAAATAAAGTGAACGCCAAAAACGTTGCCGAGCCGAAATATACAACGCGTGCCGTGTCACGGGTCACTAGTAGTCAGTCTCACTACTGCTAATAATAAATAACTGATAAATGTCACTGTTCATAAAGTTTGGTTATAAAAGTGTGGCCATAAATGTATTTCCTTGCAAACATTATTATCAAACTGTTCGTTTTTTAATGTTCTGTAATTATAAATATAAAGAAAAATTATTTCATTAAAAAAAACGTTTATTTGTAAGAAAAATTACAAACTTCCAAATAATGCATTGAAATATAGGTAAATAAAACCTTTTTTTTTGTTGTCAAAGTAAATAAAACCAACCTCGTAAGGCAACCTCGCTCTTATAATTGTCATTGCTAGCTGTCTGTCAATTTAGTCGTACATAGTTGTTTTTGATGAAATTTTATCTTGTAAGTATAGTAATCAATTGTGCCAATTAGAAACTCATTGTGGTAACAGAAAGGATCCGAAGAAACATTCACGCTTTGCGATCACTCCGATCAAGCATTATGATGTAACTGCCCCACAAACAATCTATATCCTTTGTACGCAGGCAAGACAATGCACCAACAACTGCAATTGAAGAATCTTAGCGACGCCACAGAAAACGACATAAATAGCCCGTAGCCCGTTTTTGGGCAAAACATATTCATGTGTTTTATTTGTTTAATTTATAGAGCTGTAGAGAGTCTTACTATTGAAATATTAAATACATATAAACATATTCCTGAAGATATTAGCAGTTTTATTAGAAGGTAACCTATGTAATAAGTATCTACTGCATTTTATTGCATTTAAGTTCAAAAAAAATTCCAATAAAGTAGGTTTTATAGTAGTCTGTAAAAATTCTGCAGAGCCTCTGCTCTGCAGAAAGACACAGATAAATATCAAAAAAAGGAAGCAACAAAAAGTCACATTTCTGGCGGAGATTTGAACTCGAATACTCTAATTGTCAGTCCACAGTACCTTGAACTGCGCTATTAGTTCTTATTACCTGACGTCGAAATTATGAAACGCTAGCGCGTTTCAAATATCGGAAACATTTTTGCGTGTCAAAGTAGATAGCAAGCTTGAAATTCCTCGCCAGCCTCTGCACGTTTTTCCTACTAAAATTACAGTATTTTGTATTGATTAATTGGTATCTATTAATAAGTTTTCGCAAAGGTGAATTTTGATAACTAAACGCAAAAAACCATTAACAAATCAGAAGAAAAACCGCCGTTTTTTAAACTAGCGACATCTTTTGTTGTTGGGCTACCGTCCTGACTGAGCGCTTGGGCCTTAAGAGTTAAATTATTTCCCGAAGAAAAGTATGTTCAATACTGTGATAGTTTCAAATATTTTAACGCTATCTAGTCCCAAAGTAAGCTGAATTGGCAACTAGAGCCTGATTTTATTGTCTCTCACGCTTTGCCTCCCGTATTTACTCCATACCTGTAGCTCTACCATGAGTTTTTACATTCTATACTCGCTAGCGTCTGTAGTTAAAAAAATGTATGAAGATTTGTACAGCGCCTCTAGCGGATAGTTGGGTACTTAAATTCGTAATATGTACTAATATTTACGTAACTACTGTAGTAAAAGTCAGGCGATTTTACTGTGACAACTCATGGTAGAGGTACAGTCCATTCTCTATGATTATGAATACTGACAGTGTCACTGAAGTGAAATAAAAAAAAATAGACCATAATGAAATGTGTTTGCATAACAGCATCCCCGCAAATACAAACAAATGAGGCTAGGTCACATGACGTCGTTCTGATATGATTTATAGAGTTGTACTATTCCTCGAATAAATATTATCGATAACATTCTGAAGCGGGAATATTCCGTACGATAGACAAGAATTAACATAAGAGTAGATAAATAAATACTCACTGACAATTCACACATCATACTCTAGTCCCAAACTGAACGTGAATTGTACTATGGGAACTAGAATACATGGTAACACCCAAACACAGAACAAATATTTATGTTCATCACACAAACATTTGCTCTGACATCATTATTCCCGGGATTGTCGATTGTAGTATCGACCAGGTGATATTAAACATTTTTGAGCTAAAACTCTTGACGGCTAGCACCTGAACATTGAGCTATTTGACCTGATCAACGTGCGAGGGTTTTCTGATTTCAGGCTAATTGACCCTGTTACTTTATTTTGTCTTCGGTAACATGTTATGCCAAAAAAAAATTTAAATCTCATTGTCACTAGTAAACAGAATAGCTATGCGCTAAGGGCTATGGGCTACAAACAAAATAAGATTTACATACATCACATATTAAAATAACTATTTAGATGAGAATAATGGAAACGACCGTATGGCAGAATTAGTAGATTGGTACAAAATTGCTGTCGATATCGATATTCTTATCATTATGAATCGATAAACAGTCCCCTCCCTACTTGTTAAACTAATTAGCTGACGATAACTTTGTGATGTACAGACAGGCCGACGCCGAGTGTTACAATTTTAATTTTATGTATATTTTATTACTTTGTACTGTTTTCAATATTTTTAGGTGGAAATTCACCAATATTTTATTGCTTTTATAACGAGAGGTTATCGATTTATTTTTTGAGTGGCGTCACATTCCAGTAGCTCTGCCTTCCTTGCTAGTAGTATCGTGTTCGTTCCCACAGAGAACAAAAGTTTGTATGATGAGCACTGATGTATGTTGTGTGTTTGGATATCACTATGTATTCTATGTATGTATTTTACAGTAAAAATGTATTTTGTCAGAAATTTAGTTTCCATAGTACAATGTTTTATTCGTTTGTGACTAGAGCGTGATTGTGGAATATCGGTGAATATGCACTTTTTTATACTTTACAAAACAAAGCAATGTGAAAAAAAGTTCCATCACTGTAGTACTTCCCCGAAGCCCTTTCAAAAGGGACAACTACTGTAAATATTTAGGTATAAAAGATAAAAAACATATTTTTAGAACCACTGCATCCTGTGTCTCCATGATTAAGCATAGATTATGTACGTATACATGAGACTATTTAAATGATTTTATGGAATTTGCCTTTTACTTTGAACATTTTAGCAATGTCAGTCGGTATCAGCTTTGTCTTTAATGCTTTTATTTTAAAAGATAATAACAATAGTAACCAAGTGTCTGGCCCGTTTTTACGCTCTGGTCGCGAGAAACTCGCACCTAGAATCACCTAGTATACAAAACGATTGTTAACGATCCGCGTTATTTTACTATGTACATTTTTTTTTTTTTTTTTTTACTCAGTATAGTTCGTCCTTTGACCACAAACTCACCTGATGGAAAGTGATGTTGTGGCCGACGATGGAGCAGGACGATCTATGAGACACCTGTTCACTCGTGCCTTGAAGAGACCATACATGTCTAACGTATATCTGACCACCTAAAGATCTATTAGACGATGTTTTCCTGTGTTTTTATTACTTAACATAGGTCAATTACTTAATAGCTTTTGGGGACTCTCCCTGAACTTTAGCTTAAAATAGATACGATCACCTAAAATGGGTTGACCGTTTTCTGGCGGACGTTATAAGTTTAAATGTAACTTTACTTTGGTGTAATAGTTTATGAGCAAATCATTATAGCTACTTGAAAAGGTATATAAGTATACTGTTACGAATTAAAAAGAAATGAAGTTAGACCTACCTAAAGTGGCATGTTTAAATAAAATACTGGATCAATCAGTACATGTTATTTTATTTAATAAATTTCCTATCTTACAACTACAGGTACAGGTAAATACTTAATTATTACACACCCTATCAGACTACAACAAATAAACTTCCTATCAAACTACCATAATAAAACTTCCAATCAAAACCAACGGTATTTAACTATAGTAGTTTACCTGACACAAAATGTTGAAATAAGATTAAATAAGGTTAACGCTACAGTAAATACATCATTTTTCTAAGCACATAAATTAAAATTTGCCGACTAACTCTAGAGCTTTCTCTAGGGTACAAAGTATGTGGGACGTCTTTCGGCGAGCAATGATTATCCTTCTACCACAGAAAACTTATATTTATTTACTAAATAACTTCCTCAATTATTCAACGTTAGGTAAAACAATTATGATCTACGTGGAACGTGCTTCAGATTAAAGTGGGCGCCAGGATTTACATCCGATAATAAAAATGGAACCCCGAAGGGTGTATAAATACCGACTTTTGATACGGAGGGGGCTAGTAATCGTGCGACCGGAGAGATGGCTGGCCACGTGGGGAGGACCGCAAGCGCAGCCTCACGCTTGGTCGACACGCGGCGGCACGGACTTGCGCCACGCGGCTGCTGGCACACACTGCAAGCCTGCACGAGCTGGGCGCGTGGTCAGCGGCGGCGCTAGGCACGCGGCAAGCGGAGGTAGGCTAGCCTGTACCAAGCCTGTACTAAGCCTGTGTGGCCCGTACAAAGCATGTACTAAGCCGGTGTAGCCCGTACAAAGCACCTCCTGGAAATCACCATTCGCATGTGAGCAAAAGCAGTAAGCGTAAGATTAAATAAAGAAAGCACTCCAGGTGGCAACGCGCAGCCACGCTGTAGCTGGTTCAAACTTCCACACAATAGATAACCTATACGGTAATGTACACAGAAATTATACTCCTAAATAACACATTTTAAAGCCTGCAAAATATAGTGAAAGCTTCGTTTACGTACCTGATTTTGGAGGTTAAACGAAGTATCTCCTTTTCAGAGATAATAGCGAAGCTATGTAAGCTTGAAAATGGCAGGCTGCAGGCGGCAGGCTTACGGCTTTTCTGCTGAACTCAGCGGTCCTGAAAATCACATAATTCCGCACTTGATGACACTGACTAGAGAATCGCTGACGAATTAGAACAGCGTGTACCTCCAGCGACTTCGACTGCAACTTGTCAGCCCGACAACGATGTCCAAACAGAAAAGGAATGAGCCTTCGGCGGGGGCTTCTATTTATACCCTCTGCCTCTCCCACTGCTATGACCGTGATACGACCTCTAGAGTGCACAAATGTCCTTATTTGGGCATAAAATCAAATGCCCGAACAACTAAAAAAAACTCCATGAAAATGTAAATGTTGAGGGTGTCCGATGACGTCAGACAAATCTGTAATGGCGGATTTACCATCGACAATCAAATCCAAGTATAGAATGAACTATAGACAATTTCTTCTACAAAAAAAAATTGACGGATAGCGCCATCTAGTGAATCTCTGTAAAAATAATGTAACAATAATATTGGTTAAATCGAGTTAGTTCCTGGAAAAGACACTAGATAGAACTACCAGTTGAAAAAATCGTAACAATACTATCAGCAATATGCTTTCGGTGAGATGCAGTGATGATACAAGAGGCCCACGCCACGCATGAATACATGTGACAATCGCAAACGTATCGGCACGGTGTCATATAAGGGCTATATTTCACCGGTAGCTCTACCATGAGTTTTTACTATACCATATATAATATACTCGCTAGCGTCTGTAGTTAAAAAAATGTATGAAGATTTGTACAGCGCCTCTAGCGGATAGTTGGGACTAGAATTCGTAATACTAATATTGACGTAACTACTGTAGTAAAGTCAGGCGATTTTACTGTGACAACTCATGGTAGAGGTACTAAAAAATGTAGTTGGTAAACACAGTATGGATTTTGGTTAAGAGATGTGTAGTCTCAGAATCTGAGTTCTTGATCGCAATAAACATAGACCATGTTTGTTATTGTGATTATAGTTATAATTTGTATAAGTTATATAAAAAATGGTTAAAAGTTTTTTTTTACAATTTATTGGCTAGCGTTTGACCGCGATCTCACCCGATGTTAAGTGACGATGCGGTCGACGATGTAGCACGCTTGCCTAGAAGATACCCATTCGAAGTTTAGGGGTATGTCCTTACTGTGTCTATTATATGTATAAAAAATCTAACGGTAGCTGTTTTCTAAAAACAAGGGTAGGTTTAATGTTATGGTTTGCTTCATAGTGACTCATGGGTTTTAGGTGTGGTCAGCAGTTAGTATCGATTGGAACTATATCTTGTCCACAATGGGTTCGAATTGCAACTATGGGTATATTTCCTAGACAAATAGTTGAGGGCGCTCTAATTTCACTATTATGGTGTTCGTGCGAACTTTTGATTCGTACCAACTTATTTCGGCAAGTTTTATCACGGATTCATACGAACTAAGTTTACGCACTTATTATCGTTCGTTAAAAGAATTAGACGCAAGATTGATGGAACACGTACAAACTTGTCCGTTGTTTAATCGCGTCAATGAGCGATTTTCCAAATAGCTTTTTAAAAAAAAAAATAGTTCAAAAAGAGTCGATAGTAGGCGCTGGACACTTAGTGTATATCAAAATCCCTCTCTTTTTTATCTGTATAATCTATTGGTAGCTCTGTCGTGTAGCTGTCATTATCATCCTGTCACGTCCGTTTCGGTGTATTCAGCGTTTTGATAAATTTTGTTTGCTTTTATTTTAGCATTCGTGTACCTTCTTGTGGATTTTACTTTTGACGACAACAGACTGTATACTGGTTTCTGATTTCTGCCACGATTGAAGACTTTTAGCTTTTGTCAGACAGTTTTGAATTTTTTCTAGGACAAAAATTTCACACCACAGATAAAATATAAAAACTTTTTGTGTTGACAATTGACATTGAAATGCATTTGACGTTGAGCGCCATCTATCGTGTATTCTAAGAACACTCCCTGGAAAATCGCTCATTCATACGAACTAACTTTCTAAAGACTTACCTATACGTGTTTGCGTACGAAATTACTTCTAGTAAGTTTGATCTCAGATTATTACTAACTAAACGCAAGTTTGTTTGTGTGTTCGTACGAATTTAAAGCACATACTAGTAGATGATCGTGTAATCTTGTGAGAACTTGAGATACAGGAAGTAGGTACTAATTATTATGTACTTATGATAAGATGTGTTATCATGAACTGGCATTGGAGGGCAAAACCTTTCGACCTGAGTTTATGGGTACGAAGCCAGATGTGGGCCGCGACCAAGTAACCAGTGTTACTAGAGGGTTAACAAATTAATGATCATGAATAATCAAATAGTATGTGATGACTGACCAAAACTTGTATTAATGGAACTAGATGTTTTTTTTACAAAATGTTACTGGTCAGATTTTTATCTAAATTAAATGAGTAAGATTAGAATCGAGTTGCATAAAATAAGATACTTAAGCAATAAGATAAGATACTTATTTATTAACTACCGAAGTGGCGCGGCGGGCGAAGGTCCGCCTGCGACGCGGAAGGTTGCGGGTTCGATTCCCGCCTTGGGATAAATATTTGTACGATCTGCAAATATTTATTCCGGGTGTTCTGGGTATTTTATATGAATAATAAAAAAATATATCTATCTATGTAATGTATTGTATTAAGTATGTCAGTCTTCTAGTACCCATAACACAAGCTCTGCTTAGCTTGGGGCTAGATGATGTTGTGTGGATTGTCCAGCATTTTTTATTTATTTGTCCCCAAAAACACACAACAAAAAAAACAAGATAAGTTGCTTGGTTGGTGGTTAAAATTAGAGGTTCTGTGAGAACAGCAGACACTTTTTCAACATTTTGTATAGTATAAAGTCCTAGTGTGCCTCTCAAATTTAATTGAAATCCCCTAAATAACTCTATAGCAAACTTTCCCCCATTTCGTATTTTTCCTTAATCATAAAATTAAAAATAATTAACTTCTGTTAAATCATTTTTTTTTAGAATTGGTTGATTAATGCTATTATCTGACGAGCAGAATTATGGCCAATTTTGAAACTGAGACTTCGCTCGCTTCAATAAAGTTTATACGTACTATAAGGCTACGAAACCGGGGCGTGCCGCAAGTACTTTATACATAGCATGCTATAGATAAAATGCGTTCTATAAGGATAGTATTACGCAACAAAGAACAATGATATCATGATTATTCATCTAATTAGCTGCGTACCACGTGGTGTGTAATACGTACAAGTAAACAGGATAGTACCTACATAGTTTTATGAAGATGCACTATAAATCCTACTTCTCATCAACGTAAATATTAGAATTGAAGAATGATATGAATCAGTGATAGAATAAAACCAGAGCACGAATAAACGTGACAAACGTAAACGTAACGTATTTGAAACACACTGCGCGCTAACGCTGCAACGTAGACAGTAAAGCTAATGCATGCGCGCAGTGTATTTCAAATACATTTACGATTGTTCGTGCTTACGCTTACACCCTAGCAGGGTAAAGTCAAAAATTCATCATCATCATCAATATCATGTCAATCCACTGCTGGACGTAGGTCTCTGTGCTGATGCGCTACGGCTCTTCACATCCAGTATTTGCCAGCTACATTCCACATTAAACTATATATTTTACTTACATAATCCAATTTTTCTTGTTGCCATAGCAAATTAAATATCCCAATTCATTACTTTATAATATTACAACAAATCACATTGTATTTGTACAAAAGTTTATTTTTAAAGCAATATCTAAATCAACCATTTGACTTTGACTGAAATCACTTACAAAATCCACCTTTCTCTTTTAAACAAACAAAATCATATTGATTTCGACAAACTGATTACTTTAACATACTATGTCTAATTTTACAAGTAAAATAGACCAACGAAAACAAATAAATCTTGTCACTATGACCCCTCAAATAACCCACTAACAAAATCCAACTTTTTACTAATAAAATCAAAATGATTTAGTCTTTGATATACTCAACTATACTGTCCATTTAATTAGTAAAATGGAGTATAATTAGACCGACAAAACCACTCAGTTTCGGAGGTAAATGGATACTACCGTTAGAATAAACCTTGGTTCAGGATTCGGATAGGTTTACATGGCGCTTGCGTGGTTTCCTTTGTAGATATGTATTAAACATATTTTTTTGTTAATTTTATCCTACAACCTATACCAGTCCACTGCTGGACGTAGGTCTCTCAAGACGCCTTACTGAGTCCGGTCTTCGTCTCTTCTCATGTTGTGTTGCGCTACATTTCTTGTATGTATGCTCTATCTCTATGGGTGCGTTTTAGGGCTATATGTCACCGGGACGCCGTGGCGGCGCAACCAGTCGCCGCCACCAACAAAATGTATACAGCTCTATAGAGTTACTCACCTGGTGTCCGTTTGGTTGCGCAACCAAACGTACACCAGTACCCCAAGTGCGAGTTTGTGCAGACACGGATCGCAGAGACGTGATCGCCAAGCGCCGCCAATTTTGTATGGAAATCGAAGCTTCTCAAGAAATCTGCTAGAGGCGCTGCTTGGATTTCCATACAAAATTGGCGGCGCTTGGCGATCACGTCTCTGCGATCCGTGTCTGCACAAACTCGCACTTGGGGTACTGGTGTCCGTTTGGTTGCGCAACCAAACGTACATTTTGTTGGTGTCGTGTCGGCGATTGGTTGCGCCGCCATGGCGTCCCGGTGAAATATAGCCCTTACACTACACAATGCCTACACGCGGTCTCCACTCAAGCATCCGTTTGCTCCAACGATAACTATAATTATAATTTTAATAATGTAAATACCGCCATGTAAACGACTCTTATAATAGCGTGCACAGTGATTTCTTTCCGTTGTGACTCAGAGATAATGAGCTATACAACACAGCCAAACAAACAAACCTATAGGTACTAATCTACCTATATATATATGTGTTGCTTATGGGTGTTACTATGTATTCTATGTACGCATTACAAAAAAAAATGTGCATAAGTATTTTATCAGCAATCTAGTTCCCATAGTACAAGATTTACTTAGTTTGGGAATAGAGTGTGATGTGTGAATTGTCCGTGAATATTTATTTTATTATTATTATTTAGCCACTGTCGTCACACTGCAGGGCAATATTTATACATAGAACATACAAGAATATTTATACATAGAAAAAAAATAATGGATATGATCATGGATATTTGATGGACATCGGTCATGGACATCGGTCGCCGATAATATTAATATTATGGTACTTTTCATTTCATTCATTTATTTATTCTTGAACAATTATAAATTGTATTAGAATGTCTTATTAAATATCATTAAAATTAAATACAAAAATAAAAATAAAAACAATGTCAATAATTAAAAAAAAAAAAAGTTTTGTACATTAATAACCTACAATAAAACTAAAACTTACTAACTGGCGAAATATTACATAGTCAAAGTAAAAAGTCATTACTTTTTGTGTACGAGCCGCTGATGAAAAAAGTACCATTGTGATGATCAGCAAGCATGTACATTTCAAAGCAATATTAGTACTATTTTACATTATCTTTGCAAGGTTTTTTTCAGTAAGTAAAATAAACTTAATCTCGGTCAAGGCATCTATCAAATATTAAATGTACTTTATATGTACTGCGTAACAGATTGTTTTAAATGTACTTATTAATCAATTTACTAATTAATTGTATAATCTGTTTTTTGTATTCTTATTAATATAGCGCCATCTATAGGCGAGCGGCAGCACCATAGTTCCCACAGATTTTAAATAGATGGCGTTGTCAACCATCTAGTCATTTAATATTTCAACAGATGGCGCTAGCAATGTACAAATATTACAAAATACAAATTGTGCCAGTGGTTTTATACGTTTCCTTATATGGCGCGTATGTATAGATAATTAATTAGATATATTTATTGGTTGAATAATTAGTTCCTAGTTATGAACAATGGAGACATACTTACCTGCTGATCTATTGGTTCATTGAGAACAGTAGACCTAGCAAACATTTTGTTAAGAATAAAGTTCTTAGTGTGGCTCTCAAATTTGATTGAAATCCGTCGATAAATAACGCTACAGCAAACATAACTTTTTCCCCCCTTTCATTTCCCACTTTCTTTTTAGGAAAATCTCCTGTCTTAAGGGGATATTGACATCTGTCTCAGAATCCCCTGAACATAAGTAACTTCTAAAGGATTCTCAAATGAGCCTATACCTAAAAAATATATAAAGACACTTACATTCTCTCTATCCACATCGATTTGAGGGTTTTTCTTCGGCAAGCTGAACCCTGATCTCTCAGCCTTGTGTCTCCTGACTTCGGTTTGATACTTCCTGTCTCTCTTCACAAAACCTTCATCCATCTTTATGACCTTCACACCTTCGTATGCCTTCGAGGAGAGCTTGGCTGGTGATGATCTCAAAGGTGGATATCCCTCTTCAAATACCTTTGGGGACAGTTTAGTTGATGATGCCTTGAAAGTCTCTTCCTCTTCCAGCGATTTCTGGGACATTTTAGCTGGTGATAATCTTAAAGCTGGAACTGCCTTTGGAGGCTGTTTAGCTTGTGGTTTAATTAGCGGAACCGCTTCAGAGACACTGTTTTCGAAGTTCTGCAGCAGTTTTTGGAAGTCAGTTTTCGCCATTTTTGGAGACGCTGGGTTGGATGACGGCGGGTCAGGAGTCGAAGGTCGATGGTCGCAGGGTATCTCGTAGATCGCATCCTGAAATAAGGAGATAGTAGTTGAGAAGAGTAGATACAACTCATAAACGATTTACACGTCCGAGGTTCCGAACCAACGAAGTAAGTAATTAAGTAAATAATAGACTTCGTCTCAAAATAAGCTTGTATTATGGGAACTTGATTGGACAAAATACATAATATATAGCAACATCTCTGTGTCGGCAAATGAAGTATTTACTATGACTGTACTTAAAAAATGTATATAAATATTCATCCGCAATCTAGTTCTCATAGTACAAGTTTTGCTTAGTTTGGGGCTAGAGCGTGATGTGTGAAACCATGAATATTTCTTTAACACAGTTCGTTCTTCCACTAACGGTATGTTCAAATATTGACAATGCTTAACTTTACTTAACCTAGTTTGCATATAAAGTATAACTAACAAACGTTCGACAAATGTCAATTCAATTCAATTTTTATTTAATGGCTTATGGGGGTTAGCCAACTTCGCCAATGTCACGTTGCAAGTTAGGCCTTAACACGAAGGAGCAGTTTAAACCGGTGGACTGATATGACAAATAAGCAATAATATTCGGTTAGTTATCCAATACCTGTAACAATAAGACAGCACAAACTAACTACAGACATCACAAACAATAATATACAATACCTTTTTTTTTTTTTTTTTTTTAAATATTATAGGATGTGGGAAAGAGTTAAAGTTTAATGTGATATTTATCTATATATTTACATAAAACAATTATAAATGGACTATATACAAGGGAGAGGAGGGAATTAAAGGTAATCGGACGGGGGATACCAGATTCGGGAGGGACAAAGTCATATAAAGATGTTGGATGACAATTAAAGAATATATGATTAACTGTTCCTATATCAAGTCCACATTCACAAAGTGAATGATCCCTGATCCGTAATTTGGCAAGGAATACTGGGGTGCAAGCGTGTCCAAGACGAAGACGACAAACAGTAGAAGTAGTTGATTTACTTGCTAATCGATATTTAAAAAACCAGGGCTTATTTGGAATCTCTGGTTGAATTTCACCATAATGTTTGCCTTTTAAGTTCCTAGATTTTTCCCATTCTTTACACCAGGAGCTAGATAAATGTAATTTTGCTAGATTGACTATGTCATGACAGAACAGTTTAAAATGATCAAGTGTTCCCATTTGAATAGCATGTTTGGCACAGGAATCAGCGTTTTCATTGCCAGGTATTCCAGAATGTCCTGGGATCCAGGCTAAAATTACATTTATTCCAAGTTGGGAACATTGATAAAGGGCTTGACGGATTTCTAATATTGTCACTGGGGCAGTTATTCTCGAACCTCGAATGAGTATAGACGTCACTGCTGTTCGTCTTTGACAGGTGTCACAGACATACAATTGGCTGTGTGTTATGTGATATCAGAATTTTATAGAACTCGTTCCCCATAGGTTTAGAAGGGAAAATTTTCTATAATTTCTCCTAAAAGACAGCTAACTCGACGATTAAATATCCTATCCTACTTCCTACTTTATAAAATTATAAACGCGAAAGTTTGTATGGTTTGTTACTCTTTCACGCAAAAACTACTGGGACTTTACACTAATGTAGTTTATACGTCAGAATAACACAGGCTATAATTTATAAAGATATTGTGTGAATTATCCAAGAAATAACGATAATAAGATCTAAGACGAAGTCGCGGGTATCAGAAAGTTTGCAATATATTTTTTAATACAGTTGCTCAAAAAGTGGCATATTGCAGGGACGTGTAGCGTTCGGGAAGTGGGCTATTACACACTAGTGCTTTTTTTTTACCATTCCGCACTAGTGCGTTTTCTTTCCCAACTGTCAAAATAATGTCTATTAAAAAGAAAAACCAACCATGAAGTTTTCACTTAAAAAAAAACAAAGAAGTTATTATGATTCATGCAAATACGTTTATTGCTAAAAAGAAGCTACTAATTTGTTTCTATATCAGATTTAATGATTTGATTGAATAAGTTAGGTTAGGTTTCATTTAATTTCATCTCATTAAATTTCATTTTCATTTCATATCAATAAAAAAGCATATTTCATAAAAAAGCATAGTTCCCTTTGCCTACCAGAATGAATGTAAAAAAAAATATCTTCTTATATTCTACGGTTGGCGCCATTTTCTAGAAATTGTCTTTGCGAGTTTAGTTGTTTTTATTATTATTATTATTTTATATGATTGCTTAATTTTTTCGCAACTGTATTAAAAATAGTCGTTCAGTACACGTTCGGAACCGTCATTGCAACTTGTTCCGACTGTCAACCCTCGCCTTCGGCTGCGCCTCGGCTCGTGTAGACATTTGTCGGAACTCGTTGCAATGACAGCCTTTCCGAACTAGTAATGAAATATACTATATTGACATACTTAATTTCATACAAAATACTTTTCATTAATTAACCAGCTCAGTGTATGTTGTAAAGTGGGATCTTAGTCAATTAACTCATTTTAAGAATTAAATTTATCTCGCCGCCGGTCGGTAACAAGGACAATAGGTATTTGTCTGCGTAATACAAGATGCCTCTTAAACCGCAGATCAATATGAGTTCGGTCAGTAACCTGTGTTGGAATATATGTGAGGTAGGTCGTGTTAGACGCTGATCAAATAATATTTACGTACATTTCAAACATCAAAATTAGTACCAAATTAAGCAAAGCTTGTTTATGGGAACTAGGTTGCTGATAGAATACTACACACAAACATTTTTAGATAGAGGTATACTTGGCTTATATATTGATGTTTGTTCTAGGCCTGGTTATAGCAATTTATTTCAAAAAAAAAATGTATATAAGTATCAGCAATCTAGTAATCTACACCTGCACCAAAGAGGATGTGAATGCAGCCACAAGTGGTGCTGTAGAGCTGGCAAAACACCTCACAAGACAAGACTTATATAGATAGCATCGACACGATAAGAAGAAGCAATCTAGTGCTTTTAATACAAATTCTGCTTAGGGACTAGAGCGTGTATGTGAGTAGTCTGATGTACTTAAGTATAATAACGATCATTTAGAATCGCGCACACTAGGTGATTCTAGGTGCCAGTTCCTCGCTACCAGAGCCTACAAGAACGGGCAAGAAACTTACGGCCTGGTACCCTTTCTTTCTACATCTTTTTTTTTTATCTGATGGTAGGTATCACCTTTTAACTGGTCACGCCAACGGATATACGACTGGTTTTAAACTCAAGACATGGTTACCTGTTCCTAACCCATAACTGAACTGCAGTTCCGTAGAAAGTGAAAACTTCAAAACCTGTATCGGATGTTAAATAAATATTCAATTATTGTAGTAGAGCTAGAGAACGAGCTCGTCTAGGGAAGTACTACCATACTTGTTTCTGTAGAAAAAAAAAGGGATATGAGTGATAATTTAAAAAAATATTCAAAATATACTAAGACATTGCTGATTAAAAACGCACTAGAATCTTTAAAAACGTGTTTTTGATATACAGACACAGAACAAACATCAATGTTTGCCATCACACAAATATTTGGGGATCGAACTCAGAACCAGCAAAGACTGATACCAACTGAGCCGTGACGCCTCACCATCTGTTAAGAGAATGCGTCATTGTATCACTAAAATAAACATTACTTTAAATATGTGAAGCCCTCAAAACCTACTATGTCAGTTAAAGAACGGTTCAGCTGTTCGCAGTTATATTTAACTGGTTCACGAGTGTACTACGTTTTGGACTCAATTTTAGTAACACTGCTACTATTTACACTATAGTTAAAAAACTAGTCGTTCTGTGAGAATATTATAAATAAATATTTACGGACATTTCACACATAAAGATAAATTTACTTCCAGAAAAATATGTAACATAGTCTTTGTAACCATAATCACATAGGTACTAATACATCATACAATCACATACAAAACTTATATAATTTTTTTTTGTAAATGAATAAATTAGAATTAGACTTTATGATAAAGTCTTACCCCCTATCTTATAAAAAGTTAGCGTTGACTTTAAGTCATCATTACGTATGGTAATCAAAACTTCAAGTCTGCGCTAACTTTTTATGAGATAGACCGTAGAAGTATGGTTCTAAAATTTAATACAAATCCGTAAATAAATAACGCTACAGCAAACTTTCCGTCTTCCTGCAATCAATAATAGCAACGACATAAAAAATCAAGTAAACACGACTTGCAGGCGTGAACAGTCAGGCAGAAAGACATAAACATTTTTTATTTACACTTCGCAATTGGAGAACTTTCGCAAAATTAAGAAAAAAAATGATACAAGTTCAACATTCTAACATAAATTATTACTTATCACTTAAAATTTTTGGTATACAAAACGAAATATAGATAAGATAAGATAAGATAAGATAAGATAAGATAAGATAACATTTATTAACCCACAAAAAAAACATAAGTACTTACAGAAAAAAATAATACATAATTACACGAACTAAAAATAATAATAACTAAAAACGCGTGTGCTGTTTTGAACCTTATTACTACAGCACTAAGCTTTATAACTGTAGGTAATTAATAACGATTGACGACCGATGTGGTGCGGCGGGCGAAGGTCCGCCTGCGACGTGGAAGGTTGCAGGTTCGATTCCCGCCTTGGGATAAATGTTTGTATGATCTGCAAATATTTATTCCGGGTGTTCTGGGTATTTTATGTATAATAAAAAATATATATACCTATGTAATGTATTAAATGTCAGTCTTCTAGTACCCATAACACAAGCTCTGCTTAGCTTGGGGCTAGATGATGTTGTGTGGATTGTCCAGCATTATTTATTTAACAGTTTAGTTTCAAAATAATGCGTTCAAGTTTCGACTCCAGTGTGTTCACTTCGAGCCGGATTCCATCTATATTTATCCTTCCCCTTATTATATGTGTAGATATTTTTGTAATGTTTTGAGTGGACTAGTTATTTCGAACAATTTCCGTCTGTTTTCGCTCACTAAAATTAGGATAACGGAACCGAACGACTTTTTTCACACGTTCTATTTTTTGTTCATCGTTTTGACTTCGCATTATGTTTATTGAACCAAGATCGACTTGCACTTGCAACTTTCTCAATTCGACTGTGTATTGTTGCGTTTAGTTAATAATGAACCAATTTTGATGATATTTTTTTTTTGTAGATCATGGTTTTATTTAACACTAACTTAAAAACTACTAGCCAGATCTTAATCAAAATGTTACTGGCACTTAAAAACTTAAAAATTACCGGTCATAGTTAGGTATACAATTATGACCAGTAATTTTTAAGTTGAAATCTTGTATTTAGTGCTTAACAATGAAGTTTGAAGTAAGTACCTAAGTTTCCTAATTTTCGAAAATAAATATATTATCGTTAGTGTAAGATAGCAAGCTACCAACAAGTCAGCCAGCCCAAAGACTCTAGTAGCTGTGCTGATGCAATGCAACCATCGATCGAGGTTGCCGCTTCCGGTTTTTGTTGTAGATAGTAGTACACGATATCCAAGTCGATTGCCCAATTACGGACCACGCAAAATGCGTACAAAATCACGTCTAGAGTATTACTTTTGCATCTAATCTCGAATTTATTCACAGTTACAGAAGACCCTTCTTTGTGCATTTACAATAATAGATATTTTTTGTACAAAAATCAACAAAAGATATCAATCGACATCAACAACATTTTATACATTTTTAAAGATAACTTATAAACATATAACTTAGAACCATCAAAATCGGATAATAATTAGTGAAGTCAATAACATACAAACACAAAAAAAGACAAAGTCGACTTGAGAACCTGTTAATTATACTAAGTTTGGTATTGCTAATTATAAGAAAAAGTCGTCAGTATAAAGTAAGGCCTGTAATAAGTAAGAAATATTTTTGGAGATAAATAATTTGATTTAATTTTGAGTGTATGCACAAAATGCACCTTAAGAGTCCCCGCAGACCACAAACTTTCTATCGGCCGATAGTTTGGTCGGCTTCTTAATCAGTATGAAGATGTATGCAGATGCGCACATTACAGTGATTCAGTCTTCATACTGATTAAGAAGCCGACCAAACTATCGGCCGATAAAAAGTCTGCAGTGTCCCTAAAGCGACATCTCACAAAAACAGTTCCGCCCACTTATCGACTTTCCCCGCGGCGCGGGCGCCTACACGCGATCGATAGAAAACGTCATTGTTTCACTCTGTGACGTCACACTAGACCGCTATCATTCACTATCAACACGAGTCGCCTACAATTCGACCTTTTGGGAAGTGCGGGTTAGAGTCGAACGTTTGTTCTTTTTTCTAGTATCCTGCCTCTAAGACTGCCAGATAATATATTTTAATGTAGGCTGCATCGCACAACAGCAAAATACCTAATATATTGCCCGACAAATATCTTGTGAATTTAATTTTGGGCACTGCTGCATTTTTATTTTAGCACTATTTTAGATATTAGTTTACTTTAATGACTGCTTGTAGCCAAAAAATAAATAAATATGTAAATAAATCTTCGTTGTGAGCTACAGCAAGTGAATTGGTTCTACAACTACGAGCACCACGCATCATGGCCAGTTTGTATTCTTTAGATTTAAGGAGCCACTCTAGCATCATCTCATGAGATGTCACTGGAACGTCTTACAGACCAGTGTCTGTGTTGGAAACTGACCTGTGGCAGGCTCTATTAGCACTGTCTTTTGTGGATCGTGGGTTCGCTCTCCATCGTAAAAAAAACATATGTGTTATATTAAACATGGATGATTTTAATTTTACATACGCAATCTTTTTCTTAATTTAACCTCTGTATAGCCTGAGACATATGTTACTTACGTAAATGATACATAACCAATATTTTGGATACTAATCAAATTAGTCTTGTATACGGGCACACTCCGCCTATAAAATATAATCATTGCGTGATCGATATCTCATCAAGCAATACGAAGCCTCAATACGAATCAATACAATTCATTTTACATTGAAAGCTGTTGCAAGTGATAGTGTTATTACAATAGAAGTACTTTCGCTCATGCTGTACGTAGCGTGCACATGGCATGATTTGATGATGTAAGCTGCATGGATTTCTATCGCTAATGAACACATGAAGAGTGAATTATCTGCCGTAAAAATGTTAGTGCGAGTTCTTAGTTGAGATATATTATATATTGACTTAATCTCTTACTTTTCATCTGATCAGAGAGGTTTATCTAACTTGAAATATTATTAAATAGTATTTAGATGTAGATAAATACACAAAGATACATAACTCGTTAGACTTGTTATTTTTTGTTGAGACCAACAATTTTGCACGAAACGAAACTGGATCTTTTGAATAACAAGAGCAAAGACTGAGGTATCTTCAAGGTCTTTTTTTATGGCTTATAATATACAAAGTGTAATATCTACATATTACTAGTGCCACAATTAACATATACATATAAAATACCCAGAACAATCTGAATAAATATTTGCAGATCGTACAAACATTTATCTCAAGGCGGGAATCGAACCTGCAACCTCCGCGTCGCGCCGCGCCACGGTTGGTATTAGCTCTAAATCTTTCACGCTGCGCGTTGTGGGTTCGAATCTCAAAAACAAATAGTTTGTTTTGTATTTTAGTGATACTGCGTTGTATTTAAGAAAATGTATACTTAGATGTATTTAATTATATTACCATACAACCGACTTGGCTTGTTTATGACTAGTTATAAAATATAAATAATTCTAGTTCTTATCATACAAGCTTTGCTTATTATAGACTAGACGTTATGTTCCTAAAAAAACCAATATGTTAAACAAATAAGACTTTAACTAGATAAGTATTTGGGCGATTTGTACGTCGCCACAGAAAACGCCATAGAAAGTAAGCATTTTTGGGAATATAATGTTTGAGAACATCATCGACACGAAGAAGAAGTCCAAAACATTCGAAACGAAAAAACTTTCTTACCTAAACATATCAATACCATTTTTATCGACAATGTATAAAACAGGCACCTGGCATCACCTTGAGACAGCCGGTTTCACATCCTGTCAGTACGTATACAATCTATACATGTATAGTCCAGTCAAAATAGACATTCCAGCTTGCATTAATTCCCAACAAGCTGGATTTTTGTACAGGCCTTAAATACGTCATTACAAATGATATGTCAAAAGTCCCCATCGATCCCGCTTGTGCGTTGTTTTTTATTCCAGGTTAAAAGTCATAAATTTGCGTTTTTTGCGTATATCTCTGAAACAACGAGAGCTATCGAAAAATGGTTTAGCCAAAGTTTAGCCGCAGGAAAATCGTCGAAGATGCTGCGTTTTTTTCATTTCAGCCGTTTTATCTGCTTCATTGCCACAGAACAAACAGTATTTCTTGAAGTTTACTGAAAGGGGTGATGGGTTCGATGGGTTAGTCCTCCTCCGAGGTAATGAATGGTCTTTTTGTTTCAAGAAATACTGTTCGTTCTGTGGCAATGAAGCAGATAAAACGGCTGAAATGAAAAAAACGCAGCATTTTAGTAGATTTTCCTGCGGTCTAAAGTCACAATAACTCGAAAGCGATGCTTTGTAGAGGAAAAGTGTTGAAATATTTTTGTAGATAATTTTACGATCTACAAACTTTGTCTGAACCATTTTTCGATAGGTCTCGTTGTTTCAGAGATATACGCAAAAAACGCAAATACCCAGGTTAAAGTCATAAATTTGCGTTTAAAAGTCATAAACGAGAGTTATCGAAAAATGGTTCAGACAAAGTTGGTAGATCATAAAATTGTCTACAAAAATATATCAACACTTTTTCTTCTACAAAGCATCGCTTTCGAGATATAGTGACTTTAGACCGCAGGAAAATCGTCGAAGATGCTGCGTTTTTTTTATTTCAGCCGATTTATCTGCTTCATTGCCACAGAACAAACAGTATTTCTTGAAATTTACTGAGAGGGGTGATGAGTTCGATGGGTTAGTCCGCCTCGTACTAGAGTACTAGGTAATGAATCGTCTTTTTGTTTCAAGAAATACTGTTTGTTATGTGGCAATGAAGCAGATAAAACGGCGGAAATGAAAAAAACGCAGCATCTTCGACGATGTTCCTGCGGTCTAATGTCACTATATCTCGAAAGCGATGCTTTGTAAAAGAAAAGTTTTGAGGTAGTTTTTGTAGACAATTTTACGATGTACAAACTTTGCCTGAACCTCTTTTCGATAGCTCTCGTTGTTTTAGAGATATATGCAAAAAACGCAAATTTATGACCTTTGACCTCGAATAAAAAACAACGCACAAGCGGGATCGATGGGGACTTTTGACATATCATTTGTAATGACGTATTCAAGGCCTGCACAAAAATCCAGCTTGTTGGGAATTAATGCAAACTGGAGTCATAATTTTAGTCTATTTTGACTGGACTAGTATGCAGCCACTATAATATGCTTTTAATACAAGTCTTTGCTACTAATCGAGATAATTTATTCAGCATACGGGACGCTGTTGTGCCTGGGACATAATTAGTTATTCGCCCAACTAGAATAAGATTTTTTTCTTTTTTTTTTCCTTAACCTATATCGTCCCACTGCTGGGCAAAGTCTTCCACTCATCCCGGTCCTTGACGACATTCCACCAATCTTTAATTCGAAGAATAAAAATTAATAAATATTCATGGACATTTCAGACATCACACTCTAGTCTCAAACTAAGCAAAGCTTGTACTATAGGAACTAGACTGCTGATAGAATACTTAATACATTTTTTTATAAATACATACTTATACATAGTAACACCCAGACAGAACAAATATTTATGTTCATTACACAAATATTTGCTCTGGGTGGGGATCGAGCCCACGACAGCATGGAAGGTAGAGCTACTACCAACTGAGCTGTGACGCCTGTCGAATTATATAGGACCCGTGTGTCTATTAGCTATGCTACGTAACATAGTATTAGACGCTTGTTCGTAAGATTAAAAATATATTTTAAATAAATAAATAATGCTGGAAAATCCACACAACATCATCTAGCCCCAAGCTTAGCAGCGCTTGTGTTATGGGTACTAGAATACTTAATACAATATTTTTTATTATACATATAAAATACTCAGAACACCTGGAAATATTTGCAGATCGAACAAACATTTATCCCAAGGCGGGAATTGAACCCGCAACATCCGCGTCCCAGGCGGACCTTCGCCAGCTACGCCACATCGGTCGTCATATAAATAAATGAAGGTAGTATATTTTCTTTGCAATCTCCATAGTGAAAGTATTCGAACCACTAATATGGTACAACTGAATTGATGATCATGACTTGAAAAATTGAAGATGCTAAAACCGTGAGAAATCAAACTCATTGCCAATATACAGTCAGCGGGTTTGAACTGTTGGCCACTGATAGGACTTTGTCAAAATACTTGTGTAACGAACTTCAAAAATGTATGAATTTAACGCGATTACTCAGCCAATTTTATTTATTTATTTAATTTTTACTAAATAAAAACATCTATGTAATGTATTGTATTATGTATGTCAGTCTTCTAGTACCCATAACACAAGCTCTGCTTAGCTTGGGGCTAGATGATGTTGTGTGGATTGTCCAGCATTATTTATTATTATTTAATTGTAAACAGATTTTGACGATTCTTGGCCACTGTTAGAGCTTTGTCCAAATACTTGTGTCATAGCGATATTGTTTTGAAACGACTTCAAAAAATGAGGTTCTCAAGTCGACTGTTTTTTTTGTTGCCTCAAAATTAACCGATATTGATGATAATTTTATTGTTTGATAAATCATACTTCAACCATATATAATCCCATCCCATAATTTAATTAAGATCTGACTGGTGCTTTTTTAGTAATTAGAAAAATCAGTATTACTTCTCGATATAGATTAAAGTCGGTTTTGTTCATTTTTGTAAAAAAATAATATTTAATGAAGACACCACAATCTACATTACCTCGGTTGACATTACCTATGTACCTATAATTAATCTGTCAAATGTCAAATCGTTACTTTCTCCATGTACTTACCTACTTGTGTGTACTATGTATGCAGATTTCTAATGTACATGGAAGAGTAATGGTGATACAACATTTTTAAAGATATTTGTAGGTTTCTTTAACTGACTTCAAAAAAGCAAGAGGTTATCAATTGGACGGTGTCATTTTGTATGTATGTTACGCGATTATTCCGCCATTCTGAACCTATTATTCTTATTGATGACTATTTATGTTTTATTTATCAATTAAATATGATTAATCAATGAAAAAATACTTATGAGATTCCATATAAAAGAGAATGGGTAATTCTTTGTACAATAAAGCAACGGATTTTTAAGAATATCTCCATTTCCATGGGACGGATTTTTCCGTAAATATGTATAGTGAAATGTAATGCTGTAAAACTGTAAATTGCCATTCTTCTTTGATCAATAAATTATGCTTACATATTATATATATTAAGCTTTTAAGCATAAAACTCGATGTGAATAGAAGAACGTATGTATTTTATCTGCAATAAAGAATTTTCAAAGAACTGACTATGTAATTTGTCTTTTTGAGAAATCTTTGTTTACCCAAAAGTATGTTCTAATTTCACAGCTAGATAAAAGATAAAGAGAGTCAGGACCGCAAAGTGTTTGTCATTAGATCGCGCTATCGAAGCGTTATGCGTGTAATTAGACTAATTAGCCAAGTTTATCTATTAATTAATATATTTGACTAATATTAATTTGCTATATATTATTGGTACGATACGTTTCTAGGATCATTTACTTTGTTAAGACGTGACATCCACACGGGATCTAGTGAAGTATAACGTGGTGCAGTCACGGCTCAGCTGATGGGAACTGAGAAATTGTCGTGACTCGAGTTTCTTTATAGGTCTATATTCAGACTCAGTTGGGGTTCAAGAAGTTTAATTTAAGTTTTTATCTGAGACTATTTTGATTACTAGAGGCTTAAGCACCAGTAGCTCTACCGTGAGTTTTTACTATACTATATATATATACTAAACTCGCTAGCGTCTGTAGTTAAAAAAAAATGTATGAAGATTTGTACAGCGGATATTTGGGTAGGTACTAAAATTCGACTAATATTGACGTAACTACTGTAGTAAAGTCAGGCGATTTTACTGTGACAACTCATGGTAGAGGTACTGTAAATATAACGCACGTAAACGTATCGTAACGTTAACACATTGAAGACGTCGCGGGGACGCTGCAACGTTCGGCAGTCGAGCTGACGTCAACGCGTAGTGTCACTCGAATACGACACCGTTTCTATACGATTGCGATTGTCACATTTATTCGTGCTCAGGGTTTCCTGATATCAGTCCAATTGGGCTATTCGTTCCCATCATTACAGTTGAAGTACATTAAGCCAAAGTCAAATAAGAATGTTGAATTTAAGAAAAAGGTAAACCTTGAAGTTTATTAATAGTGTTCAAATTGGTAGTTAACCTCGGGTCACGAAGAAATTAACTAATTAACGGTAAGCGATGCTATGTACTTTTAAATTATTTTTTTAGTGGATGGATGATCTTATTGAGCGCGTTCATTAAGAATTCTTAGTTCATCAGTCTCTAAAATGTCTCTAAAATCTCATCTATTCTATACTATAAAAGTATCTATGTTTGTTCTACAACGCCAAAACTACTGAGGGCGGAGCACGAATAAATGTGACAATATTAAACGTTATGTATTTAATATACACTGCGCGCTAACGTTGCAACGTTCGATAGTAAAGCTGATGTTGATGCACAATGTATCTCAAATACGTCGCATGTTTCGATACGTTTAGGATTTTCACATTTATTTGTGACCCACTTGAACCAAATTAAATAAAACTTTTTGGATATAGACAGGGTTTTATTGCGATAAAGATCTCTAATTCGGAAACAGCTTGACCTCTCTTAACCAAAAGCCATACGCTAAAAGAGGACATTTCATAGTTTTTTGAAAATGTAATCGTTAACTAGCTAGTAATCACATAACCAATACTCGTACTAATGAGGATAATGCATTTATTTATAACATTATATGGAGGTAAATAAGATATGCGTGTATTTATTGGGATTTCCATGACGTGAGAGGTCTAGTTAACTACCAAACCTACTTATAACCACTAGTTAATCTAACTAGATAAACTAGTGGTTTTAATACTACTAAACTAGTTTATCTAACTAGATAAACTAGTTTAGTAGTATTAAACACATTATAGCTTTTACCGAAAGAGTACTGATACCCACAACACAGGATTTACTCCTAGAGTGGGCAAAGTGAAACCTATACTCCAGTTTCATTCTTAAAATAAGCACCACTAATGCATCATTAATAAGAACTTTGTATAATTATATAGTTTTAAGTGTGTGTTTTATGAAATAAATAAATTTATTATTTATTATTATTAAACTAGTGGTTTTAATACTACTAAACTAGTTTATCTAACTAGATAAAGTAGTGGTTCTGTGAGAACAGCAGACCTCTCAAATATATTGTGTAGAAAGAAAGAAAGAAAGAAAGAAAGAAAGAAAGAAAGAAAGAAAGAAAGAAAGAAATATTTATTTACACCATAACACGTTATACATAAAAGACATAAAACATATAGAATGCACCCCAATGTACCTCTAAGTTTGATTGATCGCAAACTTTCGCCTTTACCTCCCTATTTTAGCCCAAATTGAAAAATGCGATGGACTAAAAAATATGTACTCATTGGGGATCGAATTCACGACCCACAGAATGGAAGGCAGAGCTACCAATTGAGCTGTAACGGCTATCAAATGTAAAAGTTTGCACTACTAAATAAAAAATAGAAGCTTAATCAAAACAATTCTATAAACTGAATACATAATGTACTTATTTTCGCAGATATAATATAAAATTGAAATTTTAAAAGGAATAACTTACAAATTGAAATATTAAAAACCACTATAATAATGATAAATAAATTAATTTTATTTGAGTCACGTCTATTTAAATACTTTTATATGAGTAATTTATCGAATTTACCTCAATTTCCTAACAAATAATACCTTTGTGTTAAATAAATTACTAAGCATGGATAATATTTAATAATCCTACTAATATTATAAACGCAAAAGTTTACATAGATGGATATGTGTATGTATATTAGTTACTCTTTGACGAAAAAACTACTGAATAATATTTAATGAAACTCTACAATAATAACACATACGCTATAATTTAAAAAGAGACTATGTGAAATGATTATGATAAAAAAACAAAATATTACGTTAATATGCAGCTAGTGGAAGAGAAATTGGTGGTAGAATTCCAGTTAAAAATTAATTAAATAAGTTTGTGGTTAAGTTTACACTGTAACAAAGAGATAGCCAGCTGTCCAGCCTTGTCTGTGGTGTGTGGGATTCACTGTGAGTCAGTGGTGCACGATGACGTGTTATACAGTCTACACCAGGGGTCACCAATTAGTTTCGCTCGGGGTCCATTTTGAGAAATGAAATGACCACCGCGGTCCGCACATTTAATAAAAAAAATATTATTGAACAAAAGTAATTAGGTACGGAAATTACAAAGGTATTATTATTTGCATATCAATGAGACAAGTGTCATTTTTTATTGTTGATTTATCTGTCTGAAGTTTGCAGTGGAATTGGTGCAAACTATTGACATTACTTGTTACTTTCGAATTAACGTCAACAAAAATACTGCGTGGGATATTTTTTTCGGTCCGCATACAATGGGTCGGCGGTCCGCATGCGGACCGCGGTCCGCCATTTGGTGACCCCTGGTCTACACTATTTCAAGATATACTTTTTTGTTTTGTTTAAATCATTTCGACTTGTTTGTTTTATTTATATACCGTGCTCCGTTGGATATACGTTAAAGGAGAAAGTGCGTTAAAGGACAAAAAAATCTTCTTACAACTTATTCTTCTTCTTTTCGTGTCGATGCTTTATCTAGATTAGTTTTGAAAGGTGTTTTGCCAGCTCTACAGCAAAACAATTATAAATTAAACAAACTATTATATGGCAATCTACATGATAGTTGCAAAGGGCTTATACAAGGTTACATTTCCCAATATTTAAGTAAAAATCCGTCCCATATAAAATAATAAAGTATCTTACAAAAAACAGTTTTTAATTTATCGTCGTTTATGTCGTTATGTTCCTTCGGATTCTGAAGGGCCTTATGGATGAGTTTCCGTTTGAAAAAAACACTTTTGAAGCTATTTCTCGACACTATCGGTGTAGATATTAATGTAGTTGATTGTACCTGCATAAGTTTACAAAATATCTTACTCATAATATGATGTGAACTTACTGTTATTGTGAGATAATAACAAGTAGAGCGCGAGTGAATATTACATTACATTATTTGCATAGCGCTGAAGTAATCTATATACTTACCTGAATATATAAAAATACATGGATTAGACGAAGAATTCATCTGTTTGAGGTTCAATTCAGATCTTAAAAAAAATTAAATTCGCTTGTTCTGTTGGGGTTCGTGAAGTTCTTCCACTTGAACTTTTAAAAACAGTCAGGCCATCTCCTCTAGGGCCCCCGTAAACTGCAGACTTTTTATCGGCCGATAGTTTGGTCGGCTTCTTAATCAGTATGAAGACTGAATCACTGTAATGTGCGCATCTGCATACATCTTCATAACTTTTCATACCACACAACCAACACAGAACAAATCTGATTATGGCAAAGTAGCCGATCGCAGATTAAAAACAAAAAAAAAGCTTTTTATAAAATAGCGTCATTCTGGGTGCCAGTTCAACGCAACTAGAGCTTAGATGAACGGGCGTAGACGGGTGGAGCAGGGTCATAGGGTTATGCAGTTTAAATATAATAACTTTATTGTCTAAGGTTTACTCTTAGGTTACTACGCCTTGTAGTCAGGAATTCGGAATAGTCGGTTTCAAACGCGCTGTCTACCGCGAAAGTGAAATGGAAATTCAACACCATTTGATGTTATTGTTACAATTATTTTTTTATTTGATTAGAAATCTCGCAAATGCATTTATGATCTCGCCAATGCAATATTATATTACAAAGATAAATCAATCCCAAAGTTTAGAGTCACGCAGGATTGAATTTTTTAAGATTTAGAACCTTTTATATTGGTTCTATATAATATATTATTATTCTAAATGTTGTAAATAGTTGTTTATTGCACACACTTTACCCCCCTATCTTATAAAAAGTTAGCATTGACTCTAAGTCATAATTACGTAATCAATACTTCAAGTCTGCGCTAACTTTTTATAAGATAGACCGTATGGCTTTAAAGACTCAATGAATGCTCAATTGAAAAATGCTTTCTATTGAAAAATTAGAATCACAGGAAGGATTAATAATGATAGTTTGTTTTGAAATCTGTACCATGTTTAAACATGTGTGTTAAGTCAAATAGAAAAGGAAGTACATGGGAAGTACAAATACAATATATTTTGAAAGTAGTAATTTACTTATATTATAAAGAGGAAATATTTGATTGTTTGTTTGTTTCTTTGCATTGAATAGGCTCCAAAACTACTGGACCGATTTCAAAAATTCTTTCACTGTTGTGAACCTACATTATCTGCGCTCAACATAGGCTATATTATAATGATATATTTTTATATAGGCTACCCGTGCGAAGCCGGGGCGTACTACTAGTAATTTATAAATAGAGTGTCTATATGTATTGCTTTAACATACCTCTTTTTGCTCCTTGACCCGTACATCCTCCAAACTCTTACTGCCATTAATCTTCATTATCATCCCGTACTTATTCTTCCGTTCACTTCCATCACTTGTATATGGTTCATCGTAGATATGCTCATCAATATAAAACTCTGAACTCCTACATTTGCAGTCCAAATGGCACTTAAAATGTTCTTTTCCCTCATTATCTTGGCATTTAACACATTTGCCGTTAACTACTCCGTTCAAGTTGTGATTTAAAGAGTTATTGCTGCATGAACAGAAGATTTTTAGTGAGTTTCGGTTGGAATCAAACCCAGAACTTAGTCTGGTGTATGGCAGACTTGACATGGAGTTATGAGAACCAACACAGTTGAGTCGATCGAGACAATTCTTGAATGCAGACTCATTTTGATTTGGTAAGAGTGTTCTTTGTGTTATATCCAAGATTTCAGTGCAAAGGTAGTGTATCTCTTTTGGTTTCTTAAGGCTTAGATTTTCCTCTGCTATATCGTATATGTTACTATCTTTTTTAGCCATAGTTTCTCTTTTCATTAAAACCTGTTCAAGCTTTTCTAGTTTTCTTTTTGTATCTTTTTTTTCATTTTCTGGGATAGTTGGGATGGTGAATGTTCGGGGCGGTTTTTTAGGGGGTGGGCCGGATGGTAAGGGCTGTTTCAAAGCCTTCTTTAATGTGTCAGTCAGAACTAAATGCGGGTTCTTACGTTCCAGTTTCATTGTCTCACTCGAGCCGGCAAATTCTTCCATGACATCTAAATTGGTATTTTCTAAATCAGTCTTTGTTTCTTGAGTTTCTTTCACTGGTTCCTCTTTATCTAACTGGTCGGTGATCTTCTTATCACGGCCTTTGTCCTCATCTAAGTTCTCCGTTTCCGAGCTGACACCGCTATCAGTCATCGCTTCACTTTTATCTTCCCGTTTCGGCTTTATCACTTGGGAGTACTGAGCTAGGATATGTGCGGGCACATTTTTATCGGGAATCGAGTTGATAAGAGTGACTTCCTTTACTTCGCCCACAATTTCTTTACATTGAAAGTTTTCTTTCCTCATTTGCTCATCGAGGATGTTACCAAGTCGCTTGAGGCGATCTTTGCTGAGTTTTCGGTCCATTTTGAGGGTTTCTGGACGTCCGTTGCAACTGCCAGCGCGTTTGTGGCTGGTTATTTGGGCTCGGTCGCAACGGAAGGCGTGGCTGCGATGGAGTTTCTTCCCAGGGTCGCTCGCCTGGCGGGAGAGCGACGGCTTGGGCTCGGAGACGCTGCGCTTCACGTCACTCTTGTGCAGGTAGCTGCGGTTGGGCTCGGGAGACTCGTCACTCGACGCGCTGGCCTCACCGCCGACCCCGCCGACGTATCTACTCGGAATGGTTTTATTTTCCTTATTACTTTGACAGTCATTTTTGAGTTTGTACAGTTGAGAGACCTGTTTTACCGGCGCGGTCGGCTCGGTACTTAAATTTTCGAATTTATTTTTTATAGCTTGCACTCTGGTCGTTTGCGATAACATTATTTGACACTATCTGAAGACATCTTTGTTAGCGAGTACGGTTCAGCGATTGTCGAGGTTCATTCACACATTTTCTCATGAGTACACGAGTTATTGTAAACAGTTAAAATAAAACAATGTTTTGAAAATGAGTTTTGTTTTTTTTTTCACAACTCGGGGCCGGGCAGCGAACAAAAACAAAACGAACTTGAATCCACGACTCCAGCTGTTTAGTTTTGGCACAAAACACAGTTACAAAGAACACTATGTCATTTGGTGATTGTGAAACCAATTTGATTAGTTTCACGGTGATTTCACTGTTTTGAAATCATTTGAAACAAACACCGAATCGTTGTAAAGTTTACAAAATAGTCGGCCTGTTATGTTACGCACTGCACGTACCTACTCGGTAGTCGGTCGACCGAGCCCGTGGAGTGTTGCTCGCTCGGTTTTTTAAATATGTGTCAAAATTATTTTCTGGCACTTTCTTTGTTTTGTGGTACACAAGTTATTTCAATTATTAAGAAAATACGTATATTTTACTAATACCAAACTTTGCTATTTGCTTAACCTTACCATCATTATGTAAGAAGAGAATGATTTAGAGCTGATTTATCTCTGTTCGTTTGACGCTTTATTTTTTGTCATAATTATATACAATTTATTATAATTATAATATGTATTATTATCTATTATTATTATAACAATCATGTAAAATCATAAAATAAATTCCGAAAAGGTGTACTTAAACGTTAGATTATACCTGTAATATGAAATAGCTATTTAAATTAGGTAAGTTATGGAACTCAGACAATGTATTGTTCTGATGCCTATGTCTGCCTATGCCTGCCTTAACCTAGGTACCAAATATAATTTAAGGAAATGATGATACATCTAGCAACACATAAATTTGTTGGTAATACTGTAAGATTTCCGTAGGCACATGGAAAATGTAGCAAGATACTGACAGTTCATTTTACTGTGTTGCTAGTAGCAACACGAACAAAGTTTCATAATATTATAGCTGCCATCTATTGACGAGTACACTAAAACTATTGAATTTTCACCTAGTGGTGAGCCGCTGTACTATATAGCATGGGTAAAAAGTAATGATGAAAATTGTTAAGCTCAAACACATAGATGGCGCTGTAAGAAATCAAAACCTTCCGATGTAATGTGTTTAAACACTAGGTGGCGCTGTAAAGAGCTAAACTAACTTGAAACCTACTTGAAATTGAACCTATGTATTTCGAAAAGTTTGAAACTTAACTGATTAATTAATTACCTGCCAAGAACTTAATCTGTGAGTAAATCCATTGAGGATGTACCCGGTGAGGCAATGCACTGCGTTCAGTCAGAGACATTGTATTCAATAGATACAGTAGTAGTACTTCCCCGGACTAGCTCTTTTAGTAGCTACTAAAACGAGAAACGTTATCACGTATTTTCATATAATTAAAATAATACCAACATAAATAATCGCAAACTTCAATGTAAAAGTCATAACTTCTCCTTTTTAATGTCGCAGTCGGTTAAATATGACTACTGTCAAAATCGGTTGTAAACTTGAAAGTATATCGATTTAATTATATTTTTTTTAAGAAACTAATAAATTTGTTAAACAAAATTATTAGCGAGTCATTATTATTATCATACTGTATCGGTCTACGAGTAACTTTTTTTATTAATTTTTTTTTAATGAACAAAACTGACGTTAACATACATAGCGATTTGCGAAATTACCGTGACTATTTTTTTTTGTTATTTTAGTAGATATATTCATGGACATTTCACACATCACTCTCTAGTCCAAACTAAGCAAAGCTTGTACTATGGGAACTAGACTGCAATACATACATAGAATACATAGTAACACCCAGACACAGTTCAAATATTTATGTTCATAACAGAAACATTTGCTCTGAGTGGGAATCGAACCTACGACACAGCATGGAAGGCAGATCTACTACCAACTGAGCTATGACGCTTGTCAATTATAATGAAGTTCTATCATTTTGTATTGCTAATAAAGTTATCATAAAAACTATTAGATTCCAATTACTTTTGATGTCATACGTTTTTTACGATTGTAGATTATATTGTGTTCCCTAATTAAAACATAATTTTCTATATTTCTTACAATAAAATTAACAAAACCGACTTTATTGGTACCTATTTAATCCCAAGCTATGTTTAAAGATCCTACTAATATTATAAATGCATAATTTAGTATGGATGTATGCTTGTATGTTACTCTTTCACGCATTTTTAATGAATGTATATGAAACATTACAATACTATAGTTTATACCTATTGACGACCGATGTGGCACGGCGGGCGAAGCTCCTTGTACGATCTGCAAATATTTATTCCGGGTGTTCTGGGTATTTTATATGTATAATAAAAATTATCTATCTATGTAATGTGTAAAGTATGTCAATCTTCTAGTACCCATAACACAAGCTCTGCTTAGCTTGGGGCTAGATGATGTTGTGTGGATTGTCCAGCATTATTTATTTTAATTAAAGTATTTATAAAGGTACATACTTAGTTATACTTGTATACAATACATAAAATACACAAGCTATAATTTATATTTTAAAATTTTATGCGAATTTTCAAAATACAACGATAGCATCTCTAAATATTGAACTTCCAAACAAAAAATCTTTAAAATGGTTCATAATTGGCGAAGTAACCGCAATTCAGAAACAAAAAAACGGCGCCACATCTCTGTTGGTAGTAGCTCTGCCTTCCATACTGTGGGTCGTGGGTTCCATACACACCCAGAGCAAATATTTGTGGCGAGGTGGGCGAAGGATCATATTATAAAAAAACGGTAGGAACGAGGCCGTAAGTTTCTTGCCCGTTCTTCTAGGCTCTGGTCGCCTGGAACTGGCACCTAGAATCACCTAGTACCTATGTAAGACGATTCTAAATGATCCTTGTGATTTTACTGAATAAAGCAGTTTTGACTTTGACTTTGACTTTGTGAGAACACAAATATTTGTTCTGTTCTGTGTCTGGGTGTTACTATGTTAATTGTACGTGAATATTTATTTATTTTATTTGAGTAATAACTTATTTACCGAATAAATAATAACTTATTTATTTATTGAGGGCTGGTGAGTATCTGGCCCAGCGTATCAGCATTGCTATTCAGCGTGGCAATGCAGCCAGTGTCTTGGGTACGCTTCCGATTGGTACTGATTTGGATCAGTTGAACTATCTATAGATCGTTTGCAACGGTCTGTAGATAGCTCAACTGTTTCTTATGTATGACAATGTACATTTTGTAAATACTGTATAGTCGTAAGTTTGTTTGTGAATAAAGATTTCATTTACCGGACATGATACATTAATCTACTAGAATCTTCATTTGCGTGTGGTTAACACATAACACTTCTTCTTGGATTTATCTCTGTTTGACGTAGGTATGCGTCAGACTTAGAAAAAACCTAATTACCTAGATCAAGCTTTACTCTCTGAGCGGAAATAACTTTTTATCCGACTTAAATACTAGTGGTAGGTACTGATAACAACAATTATTTATAGATCTAATGTTTGTATGATGTATGCTAGTAAGTACATACAATAATTAAATTTCATTTCATTTCATCTGCGCAAACATCTTGTGTACCTACCTCTATAATTAACTAATTAATATCTCTCGAAATATATTATACACTTTTAAAACACTCTAGAAAACTGAAAACTTTACCTCCAGCCTTTTTTTTAATAACTACATAAATATTCACTCTAGTCCCAAACTAAGCAGAGCTAGATTAGGCACTAGATTGCTGAAAGAATACTTATATATGTACTTACTTTTTTTTTGTAAATACATACATAATAACACCCAGACACAGAACAAATATTTATGTTCATAGCACAAACATTTGCTCTAGATGGGAATCGAACCCACGACCCACAGCATGGAAGGCAGAGCTACAACCAGCTGAGCTGTGACGCGATCAATTCCTAATAACTACTTTTTTTTTACAAGTTATAGGCAAGCGTTTACCTGATGATAAGTTACTTCATACCTGGATATAAATAAAGAATGGCATAATAAAGAGGAGGCCTATACTCAGCAGTGGGTGCCAACGGTCTGAAATGATGATGATGATGAAGATAGCTAAAGATACCTTTGACGACCGATGTGGCGCGGCTGGCGAAGGTCCACCTGCGACGCGGAAGGTTGCGGGTTCGATTCCCGCCTTGGGATAAATGTTTGCACGATCTGCAAATATTTATTCCGGGTGTTCTGGGTGTTTTATATGTAGATATGTATAATAAAAAATATCTATCTATGTAATGTATTGTATTAAGTATGTCAGTCTAGTACCCATAACACAAGCTCTGCTTAGCTTGGGGCTAGATGATGTTGTGTGGATTGTCCAGCATTATTTATTTATTTATTTTATATGTATAATAAAAAAAATATCTATCTATGTAATGTATTGTATTAAATATGTCAGTCTTCTAGTACCCATAACACAAGCTCTGCTTAGCTTGTGGCTAGATGATGTTGTGAGGATTGTCCAGCATTATTTATTTATTTATTTTATATGTATAATAAAAAAAATATCTATCTATGTAATGTATTGTATTAAATATGTCAGTCTTCTAGTACCCATAACACAAGCTCTGCTTAGCTTGTGGCTAGATGATGTTGTGTGGATTGTCCATCGTTATTTATTTATTTTATGTGTTTAATAAAAAATATCTATCAATGTAATGCATTGTATTAAGTATGTCAGTCTTCTAGTACCCAACACAAGTTCTGCTTATCTTGGGGTAGATGATGTTGTGTGGATTGTCCAGCATTATTTATCTATTTATTTATTTACCTTGTAGCTCAGTCGATTCTCTTACAAGATTTTTTTTCCATCTAATTTTCCGCTGTCAGTTTCCCCGCGCAATTGCAAACGCTGTCATTGTCAATTTTCTAACAATGGGCGCAGAGAGTCTGCAGTAGTCCGGCGAGTATAGCCGGCGAAACCGCGCGTACGCAGCGCGCTTGCCATTGTGAAACAAGTGACGGGTAATTGCCTAGTTTTGAATTACTAACTAGGCTGAATATAAAAAAAGGTAATAATTAATACAATATTAAATTTATAAATAATATTTAATTTTTAATTTTAAAATTAAAAAAAAATATTCACTGAAAAATTAAGATTGTTGATTCGTCTTTTTCAAAAATAGTAAACAAGTGACATATTAGAATCCCTAAAAATATTATAATATATTTTTCTTTTTTTTTCAAAGCTGGACATTTACCCGTACGAGTGATAATCAAATGACTTAAGTGACATTTCTGTGTGTGAGTGACATTTAAGAAACAACGGATTTGCAAATCTTCTGGCTAAGGTACCTATTATGTGATATTATGTCAGTTATTTTGCAAAACACTTTCACTCTCATATGGAGGGACGGAGGGAGAAGGAGGGGATTTGGGTTAGTGGAACAGTGGAAAGTCATTGGCTGAATGCTTGCGTCTGTAAACTTTTTTTTTTATTGTATTAAAAGCTCAACTGACGAGCGCGCTCAATTTTTACTTGTCATTTTGACAGTTGTTTTGTTACATATTTTGTTTCTTAAAAACTTATTAATAACTTATTTTTTATGTTTATTATATTTTTTTGAATTGAATGTTATTATAGTCAGTATTTAAAATAAGTATGAAGCCTGTAAAAAATGCGATTTGTTCTACATTTTCTACAACCCATGTAAATATTAATTAAAAACATATACTTACGAAGATATGCGAATTTAAAAATATTTTATCTATATATTTAAGTTACTTAGATACAGGTATGTAAAACATTTATTTTTATTTTTATTCGTAAAATAAATTTAATATTTTTTTTTGGTAACAAATTTTACATAAAAAAATGCTTCTTAATTACGACGCTTGATGCTTTATGTCTGAGTAAAATATTATATTTAGTACCACAAATTAACTCTACCCGTACGAAGCCGGGTCGGACCGCTAGTCAATATTCTATCAACGATCTAGTTCTCATAGTACAAGCTTTGCTTAGTTTCGAACTAGAATGTCATGTGTGATGTCCAAGATTATTTATTTTATTTAATAAAATTTTGTTCTGTTTATACTTTTATTAACTCTAACCCCCTATCTTATAAAAAGTTAGCGATGACTTTAAGTAATCATTACGTATGGTAATCAGTACTTCAAGTCTACGCTAACCTTTTATAAGATAGACCCTAAAAGTAACGCCTTCTAACCCTTTTGTAATTATTTGTAACTCAATTAAGTAATTCCGTAACTTTATTTGTAACTTAAGTTACTTCAGAAGTATAATAAAAGTATATTTCTTATGAATAAATACATAATATGAATCGTAAATTTTGAAATGCTTTAAGATTATGTCAGAGTAAATAAATATGGCGTTTTGACCAAGAATTCTATATTTGTGGAAAGTTATTGATGAAAATATTGTGGTTCTTGTGAAATAGTTCGACCGAGGGAGTACTTCTACCAACAGATATATAGAAAGTACTTTGAACAACATAACTTAAATATTATAAATATATTTTCTAGTATTTATAGTTATAGTTTCCTACAACTGAAGAACTAAATTTACTAAGAACTACACTAAATGGACGGCCTTATCGCTAAACAGCGATATCTACCAGATATTGAATAGGAAGGATCACAAGGGAATTTATATATAAAAATGTATGTACCTACGTACCTACGGGTTATCAGCATTCTAGTTCTCATAGTACAAGCTTTGCTCAGTTCGGGACTAGCGCGTGACGTGTTATAAAAAAACAAAACAGAATCATTACCTATATAAATGCCATCTTTGCAATGCTGAGATTCAAACCTCCATTGAATAGTTCCAAATGCTGACAAGGCCATAAGAGATATACCTATGTACATTCAAATAGTATCTACTTATTACCGGAAGGAAGTATGGTCTTAACACGTTCGCTGCGGGACGAGGCCTAATTATCCCAGATGCAACTTTCCTGTGGTGCGGCAAGGAAAAACGTAAACTTCTCTGTCGTGCGACGGGCATAACTTCGGTTTGGTCCAGTGTAGGAACGAGATAAATATATATTTGAGATGTGCTAATGGTCTCGGACTCGGTGGTATACCTACCTTGGTACCGGATGCCTTAGGCCTCGTGCCGCACTGAATTAATATAATTTTAATCCAGTGCGGAACGAGGCTAAAAAGTCCCATACCGCACTTGACCTCGTACCGCACCCTACGCGAGCTCCCCGTGACCAGTGTTGTGCGTCGCATCGATAAAAGAGCACGTCCGTATTTCTAACACCAATCATGTCCTCCAAATGATGTCGGAATAAGTTGAATTCGACAGAGCCAAAACAGGTAAGTCTTTAATTAAATAGTATTCATTAAGTGTGTTTTTGTCTAGAAGCCTATTTGCAAAATATGAACAGAAATTAAATTAGGCGAGACCCTACCTACTCAAAAGCTTAAAACGAGTATCAATCGAGTTGATAATGTTTTTAAATAAATAAAGATTTGCTATTACTAGATATCTTCAATAAACAGTTAAAAGTATACACGTCGATATTACTTTTCCCAACACTAATCTCAGCGAAAACTTGCCCTATTTCAGTGCGTTACGAGGTGAATAAGATCCCATATTTTGTTTTGCTTATAACTCCTAAACTAGCTGGCAGATTCCGAGGCTACGGTAGATTAGGGTTCAGCAACCCACTGTCTATATATATAAAGATCAATATTATCATTTATCTTTGATTTCGCGCCAGAAAATGGATTTAAGTATGTTAAGGGAGGTGGGGTCTAATAGACCGCGTGTCGTCCCAACGTCTGGTCACGGTGCGGGCCGATAACACCTCGTGCCGCAGGAACGGAAAGTATGCAAAAATTGGTGCCGCAGCGAAGGTGTTAATCTTATAACCGCTTTTTGTAGAGCCTTAATTGAACATTATTGTACGAATCGTGTTTCGGCCAGTTTTGCAGAAGAACCGACAATCGGAGCAAACGGATATTGGGGGGTAAGCACGAATAAAGATAATCAAAATCAATAAAAGTTCATTCGGTAAAATCACAAGGATCATTTAGAATCGTCTTATATACGTGATTCTAGGTACCAGCTCCACGCGACCAATAGGTACCCCAAGTACGAGTTTGTGGCGCTCGGTGATCCGTGTCAGCACAAACTCGTACTTGGGGTACAGAACTTACAAGAACCGGCATGAAACAATCGTAAACGTATAGCCGGTATAGCTATATGTAAAACCCAACTTTTAAATAGGAGATTTTAAATACTCTATTCGACTATTAGATAGTTTTTTCTCGTGTCGTTCAATTAGATCAAGACCTGGTTTACTGTTTTAGAGATATTGTTAAATATTGAATACCTAGTATATGTCAAAATGTAGAGAAGATTCGTGTGAAAGATGATATGAATGAGAGATGAGTAGATTCAGATATGAACGAATGATATGAGTGAGTGGAAGAAAACATAAGCCAACCGAACTTAGCGTAGAATAAAAGGTCTTAATGGTGTGTAAAATAAATACTTACATATAAATAATACAATGTAATTTAATTACTGTTTTAATTGTTCAATAGTCGCTAGAGGATAAAATAATAGATTAAAATGTATGGAAAAACTGTTCGACTAGATATATAGATAATATCGATACGATAAGACACGTAACTTGATCATACATTAGTAAAGGTATTTGGGCATTCTAGGTCACATTCTGCATACATTTTGCTTTATGTATATATAAAAATAAATACAAATAGTATCAAATTCTTGTTGGGGGAATAAGATCTGCACTGACGTCCCGCAATGGGGTGTATTGTGCATTGTCCCTCTGCTAACCTCACCCCAGCCAACACAACTCCTTAAAGTAACGGAGAAGGACTTGGGTAGGTGGCAGCATTGTTCTAGCATCCCCGATGTTGTGGTGGATGGTGATATATTTAGTATATACATAGATAGATAGTTTAATACTTTATTGCACAACACAACTAAAAAAAAAACAGGTAAAAAATTAACTAAAACTCGATTATGACACACAATGAGCGGCCATATTGCTACACAGCGATCCCTACTAGACAACCTAGAGATATATAGCGTTGTTTTATATGTACTTTGTTTCGTTCGGAACTAGATGGCGTAGAATGTCTATGAATATGTATTTAATATCGATTGGATCATGGCCAACAAGTATATGATAGTTTGTTTAAAAAACGTCAACAACATTTTTTCTAAGGGCTAATTCAAAGTACAAAAACCAACCTTGACCCAAATACTTTGACAGATTAATGATGTTTATAACAAGGTTCTTGACACTATTCTAACATTTTAAGTATGTATACATTCTAAGTACATTTGTATTCTAAGCCATGAACACAAAATATATATTAAAAAAAAGAACCAGACCTCCAGTCGTCATCGACAAGTGAAATTGAAAAGTAAGTATTTTATATGCCAATGTACATTTTGAAAATACTGTATAGTCGTTAGTTTGTTTGTGAATAAATTTACCTTTTCACGCCCAGCGAATTTTACTTGCTATGTAATTGCAAAAAGTAAAAGTTTTGCTTAGTTTGGGATTTGAGTTGAAATAACCTTATTTCAACAATTTACATTGCCTGGCTAACTCTGGCCATTCCCGGTCGAAGGAGTCCAGGACATCGCACCAACGCTTCGGTGGAGAAGGAGACTTTTGAGCCCAGCATTGGGACAGTATGGGTTGAATAAAAAGAAACCTAATTAGTAGGTCATTTTTTAAATGTTATACAAAAATGAACAAAACTGACTTGAATTCGCCATCGACCTGTAATACTAAAACACATTTTTAAAGATTCGGCGTTTCCTCTTAATTCTTAGTAAACAAAAAAATACAATTTCGTAATATTCGATACCATAAACAGTTGGTCAAAAAAAAACCCAAACACGAGTAAAAAATAACCTTGATATAATTGAGGGTTAAGGCTATTAATAACATAATAAAATCATTATATTATAAAATATTATGTTTATTTATTTAAATATCCGGTAAACCGGTAAGTTACCTAATATAATGCACTCAAACATTTTAATGTATGTTAATATTATGTACTAGCTGTTCCCGCCGCGACTTCGTCCGCGTGCCGTTTTAAGAGATTTTGCTATAACCCATTACTATCTTCTTATGAGGGAAATTGATGGTAAAGAGCAGTCTATGACGGAAAACTTAGTATCTATACCTACTTATTAATAAAACCGGGCAAGTGCGCACGAAGAGTTCCGTACTGTATCTATCTCCCGTGGCCCTTATCAATATCGAATAAATAAAAATCACGTTTATGTATAAGCCCCCTTTAATATTAATTATTCGTGATAGTTATAGAATTGAAAATAGACAGAAATCAAAGACTCAGTAATAAGGTCTAGTTTTACCCTTTGGTTACCGAACCCTAAAAACCCAATAACGTAAACTACTGAAACATAAGTAATCAAAACTCACTAAATTACCGTTACCGTAAGTACCTAAATAAATCAGGCCAAGTGCGAGTCGGACTCGCCCGCGATAAGTTCCTTACCATACCTATGTAGGTAAACGATTAAGAAAAGGAATATGTTTTTGTATGAGAACCCTCTAAGCATGTTCTGTTTTTACAGAATTTGATAACTATGCCCACCGCCGCCCGTCCCGTACCCGTGTCAAAAATAATCCTCATAGCATGATACAGATAAATAAATAAATAAATACAGTATTCACGTGCGACGGCGCAATGGCTTATTTCATGTATAAGTTTGGTGTTTCTATACCGATTTCTGTGATTCTTTTTTTATTGAATAAGTAATAATGTTAACTTTTTAAAATTAGGGATGAGTGAGAGTATTATAAATGTAAGAGTAAACATTTATAATCAGAATGCTCCGAACTGGTAAGCTATCAGGAGTTACACGTGTTATTGTGAGACAACCACAATAGATAGACATATGCTGTTGCGGGATATTTTTTAGACAATTTTATGTAGAATATTTCCGTCATACGTGATTTCTATGAAACTTTAACCATTAAGGCTGCACACGCGACGGAAGCTTGAAAAATTGAGTAACTGTTAAAGTAGATATAAGTACTGTAGGATCGAATAAAACCAGTTACAATAAATAAACGAATATTATTAACGTATACTGTAAATAATATATTAGTCAAGTGAAGATAGTGACATTGATGACAATCAACAACGTTTAGGTTGCTATGGTAACATTTAAGGCTGGTGATAGATATTATAGGAGTATCTATTCCTAACATCCACCTCTCTTTATAATGCCAGCCATCTTCTTGAGACTTTCAATTCTAGGCCCATAAAGTGGTTTGGTGAGCATATCAGCAATCTGCCTGGTTGCTGGCACATGGCAGATGGTAATGCTTCCATCTTGAACACATTCTCGTATAAAGAATTATCGTATCCTTATGTGTTTGGTCTTTTGGTGGAATTCTGGCGGATTCTTAGCCATCTTAATTGCTGATTCGTTATCAACACATAGGGATGCTGGACATTCACCAATGATATCTTTCATGATCTTTCGAAGCCAAATAATTTCTCTAGCAGTTTCACTTGCTGCCACTATTTCTGCCTCGGTGGATGAAATCGCTACTGTGCTCTGGCGTTTACTTTTCCAGGATATTAGACCGAGAATGCCTGAGGTAGACCTTCCAGTTTCATGATCACCTCCGTGGTCAGCGTCACTGTAACATTCTAAATTATGACTATTTTCTGGCTTGTAAACGATGCCTTCTTCTATAGTCCCTTTCAAGTATTATCCTCTTGATATTGATGATTTTCTCCCTTGTAGGTTTATCTAAATTTCGAGATACAACACTGACAGCAAAGGCTATGTCAGGCCTCGTGCTTGTCATCAAATAAGCTAGTGATCCAACAGCTTCACGGTACGGGAAGTTCATTGAAACTTCATTAACATCTTGAGCATTATTTGCTTTTAAAATTGGTGTTGGCACTGGCTTACATTTCTCCATGCCAAACCTTTGCAATATGCGAGCGATGTACGATTTCTGATGCAGTAAAATAGAACCATCAGGGTACCTTAACCTCGCTCTGCTACCATGTTAAAGTAGATATAAGTACTGTAGGATCGAATAAAACCAGTTACAATAAATAAACGAATATTATTAACGTATACTGTAAATAATAAATTTAGTCAAGAGTGAAGATAGTGACATTGATGACAATCAACAACGTTTGGTTGCTATGGTAACATCTAAGGTTGGTGATAGATATTAAAGGAGTATCTATTCCAAACAGTAACTTCTCCCGTTTTCCCAACATTTCCTTTCACTACTCTGCTCCTATTGATTGTAGCGTGATGAAAAGTATCCTATATGTTGCTCAGGAGTATGAAGAATAATTTTACCAAGTTTCGTTAAAATCCGTCCAGTAGTTTTTGTTTCTATAAGGAACATACATACAGACAGACAGACAGACAGACAGACAGACAGACAAAAATTTATCTGATTGCATTTTTAGCATCAGTATCGATCACTTATCGACCCCCGATAGTTATTTCGAAAATATATTTAATGTACAGAATTGACCTCTCTACAGTTTTATTATAAGTATAGATTATGTTACATAATGTCAATTAGCCGAAAATTTTAATCTATTCAGAATTTAAATCTTTTATAGCTTAAAATGAGATGAAACTATTTTATGTTATCAAGATTTTCTTTTTTATTATATTCGTAGTAAATTTTCAAATTCTATTATAGTTTTTACACACAGCTAACTAACATCCCGAGGCTCAACCAATGAGAAGCTGTAGTTGTATCTTTGTAAGTGTTTATTTACAGACTTATAGAAAAGAGACTTGGCCCCGATCGTTCAAAATTGCAACGTAAACGGTTCGTCTAAGTTCACCAACGTACGTATTTTGGGATCGCGATAAGCGTGTAGCCAAACGCGTTCAACATTCGAACGTTAGTGAGCCGAAGATTGTGACATACCCGCTGTCACACGAAGGGAAAAAAGATGAGCGGTTAGCCGTTTACAGCGATACGAAGTTGCACACGCTAAGTACACGTTGGTGAACCTTAGCTGCTGCTTATACGAACCGTTTATGTTACAAATTAGCACAATTGGGGCCCTGGTATTGGTCTAATCGCGTTGCAACTTTCTAGTAGTACGAGATCCGGCTGCAGGATTACTGCGCTCGTCTGTTTTTTGCTGAAAACCGATTTTTTATGTATATTTCATACCTGTTTATTGTATATTTTCGTTATCCTTGAATTGTATCCTACAATATAAAAAAAAATTAGCTACGCTCGAGAATGTCGAGATTTTTTTTACAACTTTGCTGCCCTCCCCTTTCTTTTCGTCACTCTCAAATTGTCAGATTAGTGGAATATACACTATTTAGCATGTAATTAAACTACCCTATCTTAATCTGACGCGCTCGAGAATGTCCATGCGGCAGTTTTTTTTAACATATTTATTAATCTATAGCCGCTTCCCCCACCGATGAAAGGTATATTATGTTATCTAACATTTTTTTCTTCTTATCATCTAAGCTTTGCAACCCAATAGGTCTCTATGACGCTCGAGTAAATCCCCACTTAGCATCGTGGGCTCCCCTACTATACGGATGTATCAAACATTATCTGAGAGGTGTGTTACTTTAGCAATCTTGCTAGCTTGACACTTTTGACAACTCATTATGTTGAAACTGTAAGGCTTCGTTCACACGGCATTGTCCTGCACGTTTTTTTGCAGTATACGTCTTAACGTATAAATAGTGACCATACAACGTACATACATCCATTCACACGGCGATTGTACTGCAAAAAAACGTGTACCGCTTATACGTTTAAACGCATACTCAACGGACTTGTCAAGCAAATCGAATGAACTTTGACGTATTCGGTTCGCAGTGGCACATAATATAGCTCTGTCTCGTTCACACGGCACGATGTTCACACGTTTTTTATCGAATAGCAACCGAAGAAGCGTTTAGTACCTGAGTGTCTTTTGGACGAGTGGCACGTATTTTATGTTTGATTTGGTTTGATATTCAAAATGGTTGAGGAATCTTCTATAGACAACGAACTATTAATTTCTTTAGTGGAACAATGTCCCGTTTTATGGGATAAAACTTTGGAACTTTATAAAAATCGCGTCGCAACTCAAGCGGATCCATCAGTGACGTCTACTCGCTGTGACAACTGTGTGAAGACTGCGGCTATTCGTCTTTTACACGAATGATAATTTACCGTGTGAAGACCCGGATGATTGTACGTTAAAAAAACGAATACGAAAAAACGTGCAGGACAATGCCGTGTGAACGAAGCCTAAGACGATGCAAAAAATGACATACCTACGCACGTTTCAAAATAATGTCTGCAAACATGTGAAGGACAAAGTTAACCAACAAAACAAATATACTTAAGTTACATAAAAAATATGCATGATACGAATAAAAACTCTTTATTCCAAGATATGTCAAACATCAAGAAGTATTCATATTTGAATATTCAGTTCTCTGTTGAAAGTTACGTAAGTATTTTGTTTTTTGTACTAAGACTTTGCATTTATGGCAAATACACTAAATGTGCGAGCCGGAAAAAAAAACATTTTGCATGTAAGATTATAAAAACAAATAAAAATAGCCCACCACATAAACAATATATATTTTCAAAACAAATTATAAGCTTTTTATCGTATCAATTCAAGGAAATTTCTACACCTTCTAGCTCCAAACTAAGCAAAGCTTTTACTTTAACCCAACAATGTTTCTATCAACCAAAACTTTTAAAACAGTTGTAAAAATATAGAGTTGAAATCAACTTGTAAATCGTCAGTTTAACCATAGTTTAGTTGATAAACTTTGGCCCGAGCACATATTGCGAAAGATGACATTAAAATATTTGCGAAATTACACATTTTCTGTGGATTATAACAATGTAAACCTGCTTTATTTAATTAAAAACTAACAAATAATCATGTGCGCACTTTGATAGATAATTCAGCAATTTACCAAAAATAAAATAAAGATTTATTTGATTGAGCTGTATCACCTAGTATGTAAGACGATTCTAAATGATCCTTGTATGTGATTTTACCGAATCAAGCAATTTTGACTTTGACTTTGACTTTGTATGTGAACTCAAAGTCGAGATTAGCCTAAAATGCTTTTTTCCTTTTGTCTGTCTGTTTTTCCTACAAGTTGAATTTTGCAACCGATGTTATATAAATTGGGACACTAGTTTCTAGGTCTATAATTTTTTTTCTGAAACAAAATGTACACAAGCTTATAAAATACATAGGAAACAGTTGAGCTATCTACAGACCGTTGGAAACGATCTATAGATAGCTCAACTGGTCCAAATCAGTACCTATTGGAAGCGTACTCAAGATACTGGCTGCATTGATAGATACTGGCGGCCAGATACTCACCAGCTCTCGAGTGTCAATACTGTAATAGTCGTAAGTTATTAAATAAAGGTTAAAAATAATAAAAATAAAATACATTAAGTGACCTTGAAAAGATTTTCGAAGGTTCATTGAACTCTCGCGTGTCTCAATTCAATTGAAATGTGCAATCTCTTGGTGAAATGATAGAAAGTAGGTACCGTTCAATACACCACCTAAATATCGTTTAGGGTTCCGTAAGATTCTGAAGAAGGTTCACTTGGAGTCAGAACCAGGCACATAGAACCACCTAGTATGTAAGACGATTCTAAATGATCCTTGTGATTTTATTGAATAAAGAAATATTTGATTTGATTTGAATTATGAATTTAGGCGGGGGAAGCGAGCGAAGCGTTTTCTAGTTCGGCCTTCGGCCTAAAATGCTTTTATGTGTCTGTTGTGTGTTCCTTGATTTATTGTTATAATTTTTAACCGATCGCTATTTTTGCTTGGATGTAAAATACAAGGGAAGATTGTAGCTTTATTTATCAACGGATTTTTATCTCTGATAGACACACTACTACATTCTAGATAAGATGTAGCAAAAAAAACCTAGATCTTCAGGCTTTTTTTGGAGCGTTTGCTTTGCGATTTTTATATATTAACTCTATTAGTATTACTAACTTTTAACTATAGTATATGTATTGTTTACCTAAACAATGTTCATTCGTATAATAATTAACTCATATTACACAATTTTTTCAAGATTTTTCATTATTTCGAGCAAATAAAATTTGGGTTTATTAACATTTTATTAACATGTAATTTTTTTTACATGTACCTAATGCTGTGCGACGCCAAGAAAAGAAAAAAAAACTAAAACAGGGAATATGATATTTTATTTTTATTTTAAGCATAATCTGCAATTGCGTCATTGATAATAATATTTTTTACAAAAATGAATAAAACTTCAATCATCGCCAACAAGTAATACAATTTTTTTTTAGTTTATTTAAAAGGTACCTAATAATAATAATAAATAAATATTCACGGACAATTCACACTCTAGTCCCAAACTAAGCATAGCTTGTATATACTATGGGAACTAGATTGCTAAGTATTCTAATACAATATGTTTTTTTTTTTATAAAAGGACTATTCAGATCTTAATACAATTTATACGGGCGCATTCATCATCATCATCATGACATATCGACAGGCGTAGTCTTAATTGGTAGGTAGTAGCTCTGCCTTCCATGCTGTGGGTCGTCGGTTCGATTCGCACTCAGTGTGATGAACATAAATATTTGTTCTGTGGTTGGGTGTTCCTATGTATTTTATGTGTGTATTTACAAAAGTAAGATCTATATCTATCAAAATCTGTTCACAATTGGCGGAGTAGGTAACATACAAAAACAAAAGCTTAATGTCGGATCAAGAAACTTTTTTTTAAATCTATACTAATATTATAAAGAAGTAAAGTTTGTGTGTTTGTATATTTGTTAAATTGTAAGGGGTAACCGAGATCTACTGAACTGATTTTAAAAATTCTTTCACCAATAGAAAGCCTCATTATTGCTGAGTGTCATAGGATATATAAAAAACTGAAAAATAAAAAGGTTTTTACGTGGTAGTCCGTTTTGCAAAGTGAATCGGAGAAAAAACGGTCGAATTATGCCCAACGAAGTGGGCACGGGTCAGCTAGTCGGTTTATAAAGTGAGTTGAGCGGAGCTGTCTAAACATGCGTTCATCTCACACTTGGCTTATTTTACTATCGAGTACTCACTTTCTCCTTAACCCGGCGTTCGCACAGTTGGGTCTATTTGACCCGAGCAGTTTTCAAATGAGCGTGTTTCTTAGAATTTGTGTGCGACGTTGCCAAACTTCTCAGTAGCTGGAGCTAACAGTCCCCACTTAGTGCTGGATATCGCCAATTAGTCGTGTTGCGGCTGCAGCGGGTGATAGACACGGTCAAACGCGAAAAAGGTAAATATGACCCAACCATACTATTCGTGTCGTAATTTTGCGCCGTTTTAAAAAATGTTTTTTGGTTTTATAATATTGTTTATTTTGTTATTTTCAGAACTTTTGCAATTATGGATCGCGAAGAACATGAACGGCAGCGAATTTTAAGTATTTTGCGAGAATCCGACTCCGAATACGAAAATTGTACATCCTAAATGTACTGCCGAGATTGCGCAAATGATAAGGATACCATGACTGACGTATAAGACTGATACAAATGGTGTTATATTATTAGTCTATTAATTACTTGATTACCATGTAACAAATTAGTTTATATTGTAGAAAAAAGTTTGTTTTGTTAAAATTTTATTACTTTAAGACAGAGGTTGTCTATTTTGTTATTTATTTGTGATACTTTTATAAAAAAGTCATTAAAAAGATAGTTTCGTATCAAGTTGTTTTTTTTTCTACTCAGAAGCTATAACGATAATCGTATTATACAGATAGTACAACCACAAACCAAATTTATTTTAAGTATTGTAATTATGGCGTTTTCTTATACGGGTCCCGTCGACCCAACCCTACTGTCGTTGTTGCATATTTTGACTGTGCTGACGCCGGGTTAAGACCTTCACTTACATCTAATGTGGTCATCTGTCTTTCTCTGGATCTAAGAGCCATTGTCCACTGAAGCTTTAATGCTGGTGAATAATATAAATAAATGGTTATGAACATTTTACACATCACACTCTAGTCCTAAACTAAGCAAAGCTTGTACTATGGGAACAGGAAATAGATTGTTGATAGAATACTTATATAGGTACCTACTTAAGTTTTAATTTTGTACATACATACATACATACATAAGTATATTACAAGAAATGATGTAGGTATTGTGACTTTTTAGCTTTCATATCTAATATTTATTCATTTAATATATATTTCAAGGTCTTTAATTATTAGTAAAAAAATATTTTTATTCCTAATTTATTTGTAGAAATTTGTGATATTATGAATCAGATACACATCCTACATAATAGTAGGTATACCTATAGTTAAACTCATAACTCTCCGTAGTTGGGTCAAATATTTTTTTATTATTTGCATCAATCATTGCTCACTATGTCGTCACAGCTCTGTTGGTGGTAGCTCTGCCTTCCATGATGTGGGTCAACTCAATTCTAAGAAAAAAAATTGTGTGATTTTTTTATAAGTATTCTCTATCAGCAATCTAGTTCTCATAGCACAAGCTTTGCTTAGTTTGTGGCTGGATAGCGTTGTGTTATTTCCATGAATATTTATTTATTTATTTATCGTTGGTTCAAATTCAAACAGATCTTAATGACTTAATCAACTCTACCTGCACGATTCCTCGTATGTTCTATCATGGAAACTACAATATTACAATGTAAACATTTACCAAGAATTATGTACCTATTAATAAACAAATTCTTGAGAATTACTTGGTATATCTAGAAACCTACGTACTAAGCTTCCACACTTCCCAAACGTTGGTTGGAAGAAAGTGCTGAGAGAAGGACTTAGCGCGAATAAATGTTGCAATTTATTTATTTATATATCGCAAAAGTAACGTTTATAAGCTACACTGCGCGCTGACGCTGTAAAAATCAGTAGGTACTTACTTAAAAAGTACTTGTCAGATCTTACAACTACCTACTATGAGACCAAGTTTGAAGTATCTCTAGTACTAGTCTAGAGACAATACAACTAGTAGAAAAAAAAACTACTAGTTGTACTTTTTCGACTAGTTGTACTTTTTCTACTAGTTGTTCTTTATCTACTAGTTGTACTATTTAGTTGTACTAGTATAGAAGTTTTAGTTTCGCCGGATTTCGAGATAAACACTATTTTACCCTAAAAAAGTCTGCCCATTCCCCTTCCCGACCTCATAATCAGATCGGTCATAAATAAATTGTTCCTTTCATATTTATAACATTTCCCTCCTTTTCCAATGGGTTTCATCTTTTTCATGGATTTCATTTTTTTTTATTCTAAACTTATCGACCCTTGTCTATGTGACACAAAGGCGTATAATTTACAAAACAAAACATCAAACATAATTGTTCACAATTGGTGTAATCGCGTTATAAAAAGCTTAAAGTAAGAATTTCTTTTTTGAAGTCGATTTAAAAGAGGCATATTCTATCTAAGTAATCTAAATAAAACAACTTAAACCTATTAGTTTTAGCTAACCGTAATATTGAGTCCAAACGTTTCGCAACAACTGGTTATGGGCTAATACTTTAGAATGGCGATCCGAGTGTTGCCAACGTTTTGGCAATTTTACCCTTTTTTTGGATAGTCTCCGACATTTCACACATCACATTCTACTCCCAAACTAAGCCTAATATAATATGTGAGTAGGCACAGATACTATGCGCAGCATCGCTTTTACTATGTGAACTAAATTGGTGATAGATTTTTTTTGTTAATACCTAAAATACATATTAACAAGAAAGAAACTCATTTAAAAGAAAAAAGTGTTATGCGATTAGTTGACTTGTATCTTTTACTAGATAGCTTTGTCCGCTTATCGGTCGTGGGTTCGATCCCCATCTAGAACAATTTCTGTGTATTGGCAAACATTTATTATTGTGTACAATTGTTCTGGTCTATCATTAATTCCCGCGTGTCCCACGGGACCTTTGGGGGTACTAAAAAGAAAATATATGTAAGTAATTAAAAAAAATATATATAAGTAGATATTATATTATATAAGCTTTGCTTCGGTTGGAGACTAGATACCGTTGTGTGAATAGTCAAGTATTTGTTTATTTTTATGCAGTTGTTGGTGTTATTTTTGTGTGATGCTGGCAACACAGCATTTTATAGTCACCTGCTTCAGCTATACTTAGTAATAAGGTAAACATACATTTAGTACCCAACATTTAGTAACTAACTAGTAAAACCACATTTTTTTTATTTTTTTTTATTCTAGCCTACTTTGTCCCACTGCTGGGCAAAGGCCTCTTCCAAACATTTCCACTTCTCTCTGTCCTTGGCAGCGTCCCACCAATTCAAGTCAAATATAGTCAAGGTCATCCCTCCAACGCTTCATAACATTTTTTTTTCTTTTAATTTATTAGGGAAGAGTGTGGCTGGGTTAGCGGAAAAGCCGAAAAAGTAAATAAATAATAACGGACTGTAGGAAAATGAAGATAGGGCCAAATGGAGAGGTTTGGCAAAGGCCGTTGCCTAGCCGTGGGACCATTTAGGCTAGAAAAAAAATGGCTAATGACTTTTAGTGGCAACGCTGCGTTTAACACGCAAGTCCGTAAAGGACGTAACTTGAAAAATAATTCATAAAAATCACTGCTATTTCACCTGTGATCAATCACAATGATTTTTGTTTCAATTACTTAAAACAGTTAGTAAAATACAGTTAGTTTATCTATTTATTTCTCATAGGTATCTTATGTATATTCACATAAAACTTAAAAAAAAAAACTTCTAAAGTGAGCACACCCTAAATTGCACACATGAAAAAGTAGAGCTATCTTCAGACCGTTATAAGTTACCTATAGATAGCTCAACTGATCCAAATCAGTAGAAACCAGCGTCTAGTAAATGAGTTTAATAATACAAAACAAAGTATATTTAAAAGACTGTTGGTCAGTTCAATGTCTTATTGCGTCAATCAATGACCTAAATATTTGATACCTAAATTTTTATTGGAACTTGAAGATTCTCGCGACTTTGCCTGTATTGAGTTACAGAGGTGTGAGCGCGAATAAATGTGACTATTGTAAAGTGAACTTAACGAAGCGTAGGTACCCTATTCATTTCACATTAAATAATTAATGCTGGACAATCCACACAACATCATCTAGCCCCAAGCTAAGCAGAGCTTGTGTTATGGGTACTGACATAGACTTAATACAATACATTACATAGATAGATATTTATTTATTATACATATAAAATACCCAGAACACCCGGAATAAATATTTGCAGATCGTACAAATATTTATCCCAAGGCGGGAATCGAACCCACAACCGCCGCGTCGCAGGCGGACCTTCGTCCGCCGCGTCACATCGGTCGCCAAATTATTTAAAAAATCTGCGCGGTGACGGTGCAACGTTCGGCTGTCGAGCTGGCGTTTGATTGACGCGCAGTGTGAATCGAATACACTGCGTTAGGCTTACTTTTCGATTTTTACATTTATTCGGTCTCATTCCTCAGATAAATCATTTTAATAATGCATGTAAGTTCGTCATATAAACACACTGTTTCTCCGAAACATACTTTTTCTGGGTGAATATTTGAAATTTGGTTAACTTTTGACCTAATTTTGAAAATGTTTTTTTTAGTTCAAAATCAGTCCAGTTTTTTTCTATGCTATGGGTATAACATCTACTTTGCTGCATCTAAAAGAGCCAGTCACGTAATTTTTTTTTCATTTTTGAAGGGAATTACGACTAGGGACTTACGGTCAAGGGACTGACGAAACGAAACAAAATTAAACAAAACCTATTATTTAAAATCAACATCAAAATCAATAGGCGGTCAAAATGTCAAAGCAGACTAAACTCATGCTTACAATAAGTAATGAAATCAATTAGTAATTAAATATCTTTAAAACGACCTACCTAGGGCCTGAGAGTTTGACTGGCACAGCTCGTGTTTCCGCAGCAAAGTCGGCGAGTGCTCTAATAACAAAAAGGCTACCGCGGCTTTGGTCGTGTTCCCAACTAACTTCACACCGATGCTATCGTATTGAGTGAGTTATGAAAATGCCTTATGCTTGAATGCCGCGATTTTTTGAATTTCGTAAATGTCTAGGGACTGATGTTTTTTATCGCTTACACTTTTTGACTTAAAATATTGTGATGAAACATACTGTTATTAAATAAAGGTATAAATTAAATCGTAATGACAATGTTAGTAATGTATTAGTAAACTAATTTAAATAGACGAATGGACCTCTAGGGTGGCCCTTTAGGCTGTACTTTGTCTGTCAACCGTCATCCTTAGTTTCTTATGTATAAAGATAGTTTTTTATTTGCTAGTAACTTGTGTAATCTAAATATTATTGCAGTATAAACTGCTAGATCGCGTTTTACAATTGTCTATGTAGGAAATAAGTACTTAAGATACTTGTTAGGGAAAACCCTACAAACCTAGTATCAAGGTTAGAATATCATCACGTTCCTAAGGCATCTAGATTTATTCAGCGTCATAGACTATTTTTTAACCGATTTAAAAAGACTACTTACTGTAGCTCTACCATGAGTTTTTACTATACTATATTTACTACACTCGCTAGCGTCTGTAGTTAAAAAAATGTATGAAGATTTATACAGCGCCTCTAGCGGATAGTTGGGTACTAAAATTCATAATACTAATATGTATAATATGTATTTACGTAACTACTGTAGTAAAGTCAGACGATTTTACTGTGACAACTCATGGTAGAGGTACTGTATTCTCAATTCACTGCATGATTTACGTAGCGTAGGTACTTAGCAAGAAGAGACGATGGAAAGGATACAATGGTGATTACGGAATGGTGGCCAAGGGATGCTCGTAGACCATGAGGCAGACCACCAGCCCCATGGTTTATAGACATTTCAAATCGAGCCGGGTAAAGTGGATGAGTGTCGCGCAAGGGACCGGAAAGAATGGCATAGTAAAGAGGAGGCCTATACTCAGCAGTGGGTGCCAACGGGCTGAAATAATGATGATGATGATGCTATTTCCATTGCGTGTAAAACGCCAGCTCGACAGCGGAATAATGCTGCGTCATCGCGTAGTGTGAATCGAATATGTTGTGTTACGTTAACTTTGCGATTGTTCGTGCATTTGCACATTTATTCGTGCTCACCCCACAGTACCCCAAGTACGATTTTGTGCACATACGAATCGTAGAGACGCAATCGCCGAGCGCCACCGATTTTGTATGGAGATCCAAGCAGCGCCCCGAGCAGATTTCTTGAGAAGCTTGGATTTCCGAAATCGGTGGCGCTCGGCGATTGCGTCTCTACGATCCGTGTGTGCACAAACTCGTACTTGGGGTACAGGTCGGTTTACCTGTACACTCAAAATGCTTCGATAGCGCAATCTAGGAATCGACACTATGTGGTCGCGACATCTTGTTATAAATATTTGAACTAAGCATACTTACACACTTGAATGTCACGTGAATGTTAACAATGGGTATCGGGCTAAATATTTTAACAAGCATAAGTTTGATCTTAATTAATTTTTATAAAATCACCTCTGAATTATGACCCACCAAACAAAAAAAGAATCATCAAAATCGGTTCATAATTGGCAGAGTGATATAACTTACGAGAACATACAGTCGAACTGAGAACCATCTTTTTTTAAGTTGAAATTAACATCCACCCATGCGAAGCCGAGCCGCGCCGCTAGTTTGAGATAAATATTGTAATTTCGAGTACTAATTCTTATCGGTCTAGACCTACAATTAAAACCTAGATTATGCAGATGTTAAAGACCTAATAATTGTTTTTACCTTGAACTGATTTAGATAACTACATATTTGAAAGCAATAATAAATTGATAAGTTTTTTTTTAATTTGAATTGATTTATTTGTATTGTAGAATTAGCAGACCCCCAAGTGATAATTTGTTATAACAATACGGACGTGACTTATTCGGCACGTACCTATTGTTATAACAAGTTATCACAACAAACACGCTTTTAACTGTTTAAAAAGTTTTTTAGTTTAAAAAACTTTTTATTTAGTTAAAAAACGTGTTCGGTCAGGCAATGCACACTGCGCTCATTATTTTGAGTAGTAATGTTGTCACGTGATTTTATAACGCACTAGCGGCCCGTCCCGGCTTCGAACGTATGGACATAAGATTGGTTTTATAGCATTTGTTTTACGCCTTGGGTTACGTTACTAAAGTTTTAGTAATGACCCCTAATTTTTTCTAGCAATAAATATAGTCTATGATACTCAAGGTGAGTGTAGCTTTCTAATGGTGAAAGAATTATTGAAATCGGCGCAGTTTTTGAGTTTGTTAGTTACAAATATAGGTACCTATAGATACTAACTACATTATACACAAAAATGCATTTTTTTCTTTGTATAATAATAGTGTAGTGTAGTTAAAAGAATATAATGAAAAAAAAGATGAACGGTTAACCGTTCACGGCGATTCGAATATGCACACGCTACGTACACGTTACGTTGGTGAACCTTAGCTGCTGCTTAGACGAACCGTTTAGGTAACATTTTTTTTTTTTGTTTCTTTTTTTTTTTTGTGATGACAAACATCTATGTTTGTTCCGGACTGGGTATCATAAGTATATAATAATATTGAGTAGTTATATTATTTACTTGTAGTAGACTGATATATTTAAAAAAAATAATATTTACTGTTTGTTTTAAATATGCAACTAAGAATACCATTCTTGTATGTTATTAATTCTTTATTGTGTGAATTGTTTTATTATAATTTATGTATAAATACTTACCTACTTGTTTTTATTGATTAATAATTGGTTGGTTTCTTATTAATGTTATACTATATCATCATCATTATCAACTTAAGTTAGTCCACTGCTGGACGTAGGTCTCTCAAGATCAAGACGCGCCACTGAGCCCGGTCTTCGGTTCTTCTCATCCAGATTTTACCAGCTTCTATCAGTAGATCGTCGAATGCGTCCTATAAATTAAGCTATAAAAATAGATTAATAGTTATTTTTAACTCTAACGGCTGGTTTCTGGAAACCCAAATCACGATTGATCCGAGTTTGACACATACTAATTATTTGATTTTTTCGTTGATCATAGAAACCAGCCGTTAACGTTCTAATAACATGTTCAGGCTTTTTTTTAACAAAAATTTTTTTTTTGCTTTAAATGAACCAAATACTTGTTACAAAAGCAAAAAAAACCTGATTCAGAACAATATTCTAGCAAAACCCAATCAAAAGTGGTTTTTACTACATCCATGTAGCTCTACAAAGCAAGTAAACACGATCTAACTGGGTCAATAGCAAGAGTTGGTACCTATGTACCTATTATATAATAACTAGCTGCTACTCGCGACTTCACATGGTTGCGTGTTGGAAAATGCTCCTGAAAAATCATCATTGTAGTTGTTATATAAGTAACATACAAATTTAAAGAAAATATAAATTACCACACAAAAACTCGAGATAAAAAAAGTTTAAATTTTTTTTTTTACTATAAAAAAAAATCACTTGTATTTTAGACCTTTGCCAGCAGTGGGACGAGAGAGAGAGTTTAAAAAAAAACAAAAAAAAAAAATTCAACTGACTTCAAAAAAGAAGGTTCACGTAAGATTGTACAAAATAAATCATAGAATGATTGAATCATGAATGATTCAACCATGTTTTTTGTACCAGGTTACGCGCTTCAGAAGATTCATAAAAATCTGAACCATATGAATCATAAAGATGAAGCAGGGTTGAGCAATTGACAGCCTTCCATGCTGTGGGTAGTGGGTTCGATTCACACCCAAAGCAAATGTTTGTGTGATGAACATAAATATTTGTTCTGGGTATTACTATGTTTTCTATGTACTATATATTTACAAAAAAATCTGCAATCTAGTTTCCCTACCTTTGCTTAGTGTGATGTGTGAATTGTCCGTAAAAATAAATAATATATGTATTATTATATTTATGTACTGTCATAGTAACAGTGTTTAAAAGTTATTAACCAAGAAAAACGGTAAAAAAAAAACAATTACATTTTTTTCAAGTATCAATTTATCGGTGACGACTGAAGATCATAGTTGGTTTTCTTAATTTTAAAAATGCATCAGCAATCTAGTTCGTCTAGTTTTCTTAGGGCTAGATAGCGTTGTATGAAATACATGAATTCTTAGTAACTTAAGTTATCTCAGTCAAGTTGAACCGAGGATTTCTTAACTGTGTTTCTTAACGTATCGTGCAATATTTCTTATGTAACTGAACTCACCCACTGACACAGGTATGCTTCCTAGTCAGTTATCAATAAGAACTTGTACAAGCAAATGTTATTTAAAACTACCAACCTCTTGTCGCACCAAAACAGTCAGGACAAAAGAAGGGTTTAATGATACAAACATTTATGACGACCGATGTGGCGCGGTGGGCGAAGGTCCGCCTGCGAGTGCGACGCGGAGGTTGCGGGTTCGTTTCCCGCCTTGGGATAAATGTTTGTACGATCTGCAATTTATTCCGGGTGTTCTGGGTATTTTATATGTACTTATAATAAAAAAATATCTATCTATGTAATGTATTGTATTAAGTAAGTCTTCTAGAACCCATAACACCAGCTCTGCTTAGCTTGGGGCTAGATGATGTTGTGTGGATTGTCCAGCATTATTATTTTTTTATTTATTTTTGGTCAGCCGTGTAAGATGAAGAAAACTTGACGAACTACATTGTTGATGCATTTTTAAAACGAACCAAGCCAACTTGATTTTCAGTCGACATCGATAAGTGATACTAAAAACATTTAAAAAAGATTTTTTAACTTTTAAATACTATTACGATGACAGTACTTTATTTTAAATAATAATATAATATATTTCAGTACACACGGATTTTCCTCATCACACTCTAGTCCCAAACTAATTCTTTAATTCTTTATTGTACAAATATATAAATTACAAACTAGGATGATGAAAGTAATGTACAAAGGCGAGCTTAACCCTACTAAGAGTTTTCTTCCAGCAAACCTTTGAGGCTAAGGAGAAGTTACGATTGCGAAAACTAAGCACATTTTTCTAGAACATTTTTGTACTAGGTCATTCTTTTGGAGCAGAATTCCTATCAATGATAATGAATCTTTGATTTGTAAACATTTAAAATTGCAAGATTCGATATAAAAAATTGCCATGGTGGGTGTCTTGGGATTGAAAGTCTGAAAATCCCTATCTAATCGGGGATTTTGAGATCAACCCCCTTTTTTATATTATAGTCAATCGCTTGACCGCAATCACACCTGATGTTAAGTGATGATGCGGCCTACAGTGAAACGTATTGCCTTCTTTTTATATGTCCTCTCACAGCACGATAGATAATTCAAGCTTCAAGAAGTTTCACGATGTTCACACACTAACAAGCTTTGATTGGCTGTTGTATGATGTCCATCTTGCCTAGGGTACTATAGTACTATTCTTCGATGATGAGAAAAAGGTAATACCAAACTCTCTGGTGAGGTAGATCGAAGAACACTAGATGAGAAGACGAAGACTGAGGTCAATGGCGCGTCTTGAGAGAGACTTACGTCCAGCAGTGGACTGATCCTCGACCTTACGCTCAGAAAAAGTCAAATCGTGCTCACTTAACGGGTATGTTTTCCTTCACCGAAATCAATGTTTTTTTCTGTTATTACATATATTCTTCTTCTTGCGTGTCAATGGGAAGAAGAGTTACATACATAGTACATAGTAACACCCAGACACAATAAACGTAATGCCTTGATCACACGTACCGAGTAAACCGGCGAGACAGTGACGTATTTAAGATACACTGCGCGCTAACGCTGCAACGTACAACAGTAAAACTGATGTCGACGCGCAGTGTATCTCAAATACGTCACTGTCTCGCCGGTTTACTCGGTACGTGTGATCAAGGCATTAGTCTTCATCACACAAACGTTTGGTATCGGTGAGGACCAACTCACAGCATGGAAAGCAGAGCTATCAACTGAGCTGTGACGCCTGTCAGTTTTTGGAATTGCATTATAATTTAACTGTACCTTCCTAACTATAACAGCATTGTGAGGAGAAAGGCGTCATTTTAGTTGTTCGGATTTGGTCCACTGACCACATCATATTTAGTTTCTTACATTGCTTTCGTTTTTGGCCTTAGCTATAAAACCTTTTTAAGCGACTCTCAATCATTTTGAAAGTTCTAGAGAGATAGTATATTTGTTTGGATGTACGTTACTTTATTATTCTGCCAGTTAAGGGGCGTCCATAACTCACGTGAGATGTTCAAGGGGGTGAGGGGGTCGAGTCAAATCTCACCTAATCTTACGTTGGAGAGAGGGGATCTCGGCAAATATCACGCAATTTTTTTTCTGATTGAAACAAAAAATAATTGTAGTATTTTGGTCTATTTAATCAATATTTTTTTCTTTTACAATCCAACGCAACGCGTTTACGAAACCCACATTTTTTTTAAATCTCACGTGAGATTGGGGGATGATTTTTATAAATATTTTTTATTTGATTGATCAAACTTTAAAGGTCCCATATAAGTATATAATTTTCAAGATCTGAGCAGGACCCGATTATGCTAAAATGTAACGTAAAGGTTCGTCCAAGCAGCACCTAAGGTTCGAAATGTGTTTTTAAAATATATTTTCGATGATTTTTAAAGTAACTTTTGTTCTATTTGTAAAAAAATAATGCTGTAACATCGATTTTCGAGATTATTTGAAAAATAGAGAGTAAGATTCTCTTTATTTTTATGTGATCTCTTTGACGATTGACTGGTCCTTAACTTGTCTAGAAAATATTTTGAGAATTATCTGTTATGGGGCTGATATATGAAGGGCATCTAGTGAGCACGTGACCCGAGGGCTGGTGAGTATCTGGCCCAAAACCTCATCGACCGTTAAAAGTAGTTCGAAAATATATTAAACTTAGGCTAGTTTAAAAAAAAACTTGTCTCACCATTATCTTGCGTATTTAAGAAACGTGATCCGAATTAAATTGATTGTTTTGGTTAAAATAACCATTTGAAAACATCATGATATAATGACTGCTTGTATATCACTACTAGTAGTACGCCCCGGCTTCGCACGGGTAGCCTATATAAAAAATATCATTATAATATAGCATATGTTCAGCGCAGATAATCATCAATTCACAAAAGTGAAAGAATTTTTGAAATCGGTCCAGTAGTTTCGGAACCTATTCGATGCAAACAAACAAACAATCAAATCTTTCCTCTTTATAATATTATAAGTATAAGTATAGACTAACCGATGCCCGCGACTTCGTCTTATTATCGTTATATTTTGGATAATTCACACAAATTATACTTATCCCGTTATTCTGATGTATAAGCTTCATTTATATAATGTTTTAGTTTAGTAGTCGTGTGTTAGCAATTATTAAATATTAATATTATTTTTGTGCAAGCAATTTATAGTTACCATGTGGACACCTGTGGCCTGTGACGAACTTCGATTGACCGACAAACTCACATAGACATAGACTTATTATTTTTATTGTGAAACACATGGGTCTGAGTCTCTAATATAAGTTTTTAAGCTATGACATAGCTTCTTTCGCGGGCCTTGAGAATCCAGAAATTCCGTAACGAAAATACCGAAAGGAAATAACCTAACACTGCGCATGCGTAATCCAACAAAAAATGCTATGCAGTAGCTTTACGGCGGCAGTCCCCGAGTGCCACACGTCTTTTTTTTAATGTGTCTGTTTGCTAAAAATCACGTATCGCACATTATCTGCAGGTTATAATAAACCTACAAAGCTCGTGTAAACTAGGTAGAGTCTGACCACGTTTCGTCTGCAATGGACTATAACCATCCCAAAAATAGATGTTTATTATATTATTATTTTCTGTGCACGCTATGTCTGAATTGGAATATGGACAATAATATGGCTTAAATATATATATATACGGACATTTCACACATTGCGCTCTAGTCCCAAACGAAGCAAAGCTTGTACTAGGGACCTAGACTGTTGTTAGAGCAATAGCGCACTAGCGGCCAGGCCGCAGCGGCCACGCCGCAGCGGCCATCGAGATACATACATTAGTATGAAATCGCTATAGAGCACGCGCACCTGGCCGCTGGCCGCAGGTGCGCGTGCTGTATGGCGATTTCATACTAATGTATGTATCTCGAATCGAGATACATACATTCGAGATTCTCGATGGCCGCTGCGGCCTGGCCGCTGCGGCCCGGCCGCTAGTGCGCTATTGGGGTTAGAATACTTATATAACTCTACTAAAAAACCGTCACCGCGAAGTGTCTTCAATGTCACATTTATTCGTACTGTCTAAGAAAAAAACAATAAATATGTTATGTATCTTTCATCATTTTTGCATGTGACTACAGCGACCTAGCACCGTGTATTTTTCATTATTCCTACTTATATGCTATTCAAAATTCAGCCATTTCGTTGCAGAGTCAGTCTGGTCGAACTATTTGCTGTCAGTTGCATACGTGACAGTTGGCAAGCCCATAACAGCTTCTAAATAGTTTAAATATCAATTTGAACACCGGAAAAGGTAGTAACTGCACTGTAACTGTCTTAAATTACATATTAAGCCGATTAGTAAGAAGATTATAGCGGTATTCCGAGTAATTACTCTCTTTTTAGGGTTTCGCAGCGGGAGTTTGATAAAAACTATCATTTTGTTTATTCTCGAGGATTGGGTGCAGTGGTTATAAGCCCTTGAGATACAGTTTTTCAACTACTTAGTTCAGGGGCTGGTAAATGCCCAACCCTTGCTCAACTTCGTATCGAATGATGGCCAGTGATGAGCGATCCGGGTAGACACTATTCTTAAAATAGTAGCATTAGTTTCTTTGTTCTTAAAGATCTTTTTATTAGTTTTTATGTTTAGAATTAGTAAGGTAGTCTGTAAGAGATCGCGCTAAGCGATAAGACCGCCTTTTAATTATTTTTTTCGTATTTATTTGTTAATACCGACTTTAACCGTCAACATCAAGTAATACACTCGAGAGCAATGAATCCGGGTCACTTAAAGAATGTTAAAAATCTCGGAAACTAAAAATGATAGGTTAATGCAATAAATTGTATTTAATAGACAATGTAATACTCCTTAAATGAAAGTAAAAAAAATATGAGTCACCATACATTTTATTAACACAAAATTACATAAAGAAAAAAACTGCTGATCTCTCCTTAAAACAAAAATAGGAAACATGAAATTTTTGAACTTTATTACGATTTTCTTGAATTTTAATACTTCGTATTGCCTCCTCGTGCTTCCATTACTGCGTTTACGCGGTTTGGCATGCTGTACACCAAGTTCCTTATACGATTTTGGGGAATATTCTCCCATTCCTCTGTGAGAGCAATTTTGAGCTCATCAAGCGTGATCGGGGGAGGGTTTCGTTGTTTTACGCATCTGCCTAGCTCGTCCCAAGCATGCTCGATCGGGTTGATATCCGGGCTGCGCGCTGGCCACTCCATACGAGTAATGTTCATCTCTTGAAGGTAGTCATTCACAATCCTACCTGTATGAGGTCGGGCATTGTCATGCATAAATATAGCATCCTCACCTAAATTGACCATAAATGGACCAACGTGATCATTGAGGATTTCTTCCACATATCTTACGCTAGTTAAAGAGCCGTTTTCTATGATCACCAGCTCTGTGCGACTTTCAGAAGAAATTCCGGCCCACACAAGTACAGACCCACCACCGTAGGCTACTTTTTCTTCGATGCATGCTTGCTTGAATCTTTCCCCTGGTCTTCGATACACTCTGTGTCTTCCATCGTGCTTGTAGAGCATAAATTTTGATTCGTCGGAGAACATAACTTTTGACCAATCTTCAATACTCCAATTTACGTGGCTCTGGGCATATCTTAGTCTCGAAATACGATGCCCACGCTCCAGTTTAGGGCCGTTTGCAGGTCTAAGGGGTTTTAAGTTAGATTCAGCAAGCCGACGTCTTACTGTCCATGCACTTGGGTTACTTCCTCCGAGGCGTCGAAACTGATTGGTGAGTTCAGTTCCTGTGAGAAAGCGATTTCGAAGCATGGTGTTCACCAAGTATCGGTCTTCTCGTGCTGTGGTACACCTGGTTCTGCCCGTTCCTGGTCTGCGTAGGTTAGAACCAGTTTCTTCGTAACGTCGGAGAACTCTTTGTACTGTTGACAGCGACACACCGACAGTCCTGGCTGTATCGCGCTGACTCCGGCCGGTTTCCAGCATTGTAAGTATTCTGGTGCATTCTTCAGGCGTAAGCGACATACTTTCAGCTTGAATAATGAATATAGAGCACTATCAACATGGTTTATGTACCCACATAAATGACAGATTACAAACAAAAGCAAAACCAAATGCTGTAATTTCGTAGTTCCATCTTCGAAAGTGGCCCTTTTTCAAATTTGATTTTTTTATGATATAACTTTACAATAACTAAGAAGTTTTAATACCTTCATTTAAGGAGTATTACATTGTCTATTAAATACAATTTATTGCATTAACCTAGCATTTTTAGTTTCCGAGATTTTTAGGATTCTTTAAGTGACCTGGATTCATTGCTCTCGAGTGTAGGGGAACAGAGGGTAATGGGAGCCAGAGGGTAATAGGAGCGGTGCGACTAGAGACAAAACTACTGCTCGTATTGACTCGGTTGCCACTCGGGCGCCTTCAGCACGCTGCGATCGTGTTTGTTTGCGTCGCTAGATTCGCCAGTGCCACGTGTTTTGTGACGATGGACGGTTTTCCATTCTTTGTTCCGTCATTATAAAAAAATCAAAATTTCATACGTTAGGTATGTGTGAAGTTAAACTTTTTTTGTTATTTAAACCTGTTTTATATTATAGCTAATATCATCAATTTTGAGTATCTGTACGCATAACTTCGTTAACGGCTAAATTCAATTTATCATATTATTTTATTTCAAAATGGTGGTAGTCGGGTAATCAGAGCGCATTTAAACGTGACCGTATAACAATTAATTATAAAGTTAACTTTAAAGTTAATTGATAAACGATCACGTTTATATTAAAATTTGTATGAATAAGTGAGATTTCAGACATAAAAAAATTTGAAGCTAATTAAATAATTAAGTAGCTCCCATTACACATATGGGAATTTATAGGCTCTTATTTCCCGCAAAGTGGGGTAATGAGAGCGATTCTGTTTTTTTCTTTAAAGTTTATCTGTGGCCAAATGCCCAGTAGTATAACGCTAACGCTATGATTTACTGATAGTCGAATAAGTAAGGATTAAGTTTGTAATAAAAAGATTCCATAATAGGCAAAGATTTGACTTTTATGGGTTTTTTTCCTTAGTAGGCTCCAATTCCCCCCGTCTCCCCTATTAGCATAAAGATCAAAATAACCATTATGTGTATCTACCATCTTCCTTGTCAAGGGGTGCTAACCGAATCTCCTGCCAATAGAAGCAAAATCCAAACCAGTTTGTATGCAACTTTTAAAGTATCTATCCAATAAATAGAATCATCAAAATACCTATACCTATTGTTAACTGTCGGAATAATCGCGTAACAAAAAAACATATAGAAACCTAGAAACGAAAAAGCCGCCAAAAATATATAGATATATATATATATAATATATATATATAGTTAGACTACCAACTTTTTGTATGATCCGTCTAACAAATAAGTACTTACTTACAAAAGTAATCATTTCTAAAGTTCAACTCAATTATCCGCGGATTCTCCACCGGATTATTTATAAAAAATTCAAATAACGATATGCTAGTACATAAGATTAGTAAATTTATAAACTTCAATTACCGATAGTGTGTATGATTAATAAAAAAATGTAATAACCAAATCAATTTAAAATCCGGTTTCAATTCAAATAGACAAAGCAATTGAATGATTTTATACGATAATTAGTAATAATACCTACTTTTCAACTGAAACTTTTAAAAAGAGGAATAATGATTTTTTTTCTTCGACAGAATCAAATTCTTATAAACAATGTTCTATACGACTGTTTGATTTGACAGCGATGAAATATATTATTAACACATAAAAATGTTAGTAAACATAACAAACTGTTGAACTAATTTTGATAAAACTTAGTTTCGTTATTGATAAATGTTTTATTGCGATAAAGAACTCGGATTTTGCTATACAGCTTGACGTTTTCAAACCAAAAGCAGCTATACGCTACAAGGATCTTATTATATAGATTAAATAAATAAATAAAAAGAGAGGGATTTTGACAGGTACTATGTGTCAGCGCCAGCTATCGACTCTTTTTATACTATTCTTTTTTTTAAAACGCTATTAGGAAAATCGCTCATTCACACATTACACTCTAGTCCTGAACGAAGCCAAGCTTGTAATATGGGAACTTTGCTGACAGCATACTTATATACATTTTTTGTAAATACATACTTATTAACATCCAGACACAGAACAAATATTTTGTCAATTTAACGCTGTTTATATGAGGATTTTTCCAATTACCCACACGCACAAAGTCGGGTAAAAATAAATACAGATATTATAAGTAGGTAGATGGCAACACCACATGACATTAACATTAGGCCAGTACAAACTTTAACACCTTTCACTTTGAATAATAGAAAAGATTAAATTAACATGTCTATGTTAGATCAAATATTTATGGTTGATAGAAATTGCAGCTTTCAAAATATGCTACACAGCATATACATTACTACTTCTTCTTCTTTTCCTAGTGGCTTTTCGCAGTACCACGATTTTGCCAATGTCAGAGTGATTTACGTTTACTAATCTTATAGCAAAAAGGCGGAGATCTGAGTAAATGTTCAAAAATGACCGGTAATGGAGGGAGACTCTAAAAACCTACTTCTTTTTTGATATGGCTTCTGCGCAATACGACAGGCGATTCTGTCAATGTCAAGTGTTTGAAAATATATCTCAGTCATGTCAGTCAGTCGTCAAGTCTGCTGTCGTTGTCGTTCGTACAAACATTTATCCCAAGGCGGGAATCGAACCCGCAACCTCCGCGTCGCAGGCGGACCTTCGCCCGCCGCGCCACAATTATTATTTACAATTACTTTTTATCATGAAGATTGAAGTTGATAATTAATTAAACTTGTATCATCACACGACTGAGGAACTAGAGCGAGGAATCAGAGATTATTAGGGTTCCGTTAATTTTGATAATATTTTTTTTTTAAAGATTTAATTACTGTTAGGGCAAACTGCAGACTTTTTATCGGCCGATAGTTTGGGCGGCTTCTTAATCAGTATGAAGATGTATGCAGACGCACATTACAGTGAATCAGTCTTCATACTGATTAAGAAGCCGACCAAACTATCGGCCGATAAAAAGTCTGCAGTCTGCGGGGACTCTTAGGGCTCCGTTAAATTCGGTACTTTTTTTTAAATAAATAAATAAATAATGCTGGACAATCCACACAACATCATCTAGCCCCAAGCTAAGCAGAGCTTGTGTTATGAGTACTAGAAGACTGACATACTTAATATTATACATTACATAGATAGATATTTTTTATTATACATATAATACCCAGAACACCCGGAATAAATATTTGCAGAACATACAAACATTTATTCCGAGGCGGGAATCGAACCCGCAACCTTCCGCGTCGCAGGCGGACCATCGCCCACCGCGCCACATCGGTCGTCCGATCTTAAATTAATCTACTATAAATAAATCTATAATTTTACTACCTTAATTTTCACACATCACACTCTAGTCCCAAACTAAGCAAAGCTTGTACTATGGGAACTAGATTGATGATATACTAATACTTATTTACATTATTTTTGAATGCATAGAATACATGGTGACACCCAGGCACAGAACAAATATTAATGTTCATCACACAAAAATTTGCTCTGGGTGGGAATCAAACCCACGACCCACAGCATGAGAGCTACTACCAACTAAGCTGTGACGCCTGTCAAAAATTGTGTTATAGTTTTTGTTATTCACACATTTATTTAAAATCATAGAAAAAAGATTTTTACAATAGATATACATTTATATTATAATAAATATTTTTTGTTATTATTATTGTGTGAATGTACCAAAATATAACAATAATAAGACGAAGTCGGGGGTCCAACTAGTATTAACATACATTCATTTCACCATTTAGACGATTAGGTAAGTAGGTAGACTTTTTTATGTGATCTTGAACTGGTTTGTCTGCCCTTTACTTTTCTTTTATGATGGACAGAAACACAGCTCAGTTGGTAATAACTCTGCCTTCCATGTAGGTCGTGGGTTTGATTCTCACCGAGAACAAACATTTGTGGGATGAGCACTGATGTTTTTTCTGTGACTGGGTGTTACTATGTATTCTATGCATTTATTTACAATATATATACTTATATATATTTATATATAAGTATGTACATTAATAGGTATTCTTATATATATAAATATATATATGTATATAAGAATACCATCAGGAATCTAATTTTCAAAAGAAGCTTTGCTTATTTTAGTACTTACTTTAACTTTTAGTGCGTGATGTGTGAAATGTCCGTGAATATTCATTATTATGTTTACAAGACTTTTGTAGAACTTATTATTTTCAAATATTTAAGTAAGTATTTAGTTTTTTATTATCTTGTTGTGCAATATATTTTTTTTAATTAGAACCTTTCAATCGTACTTAAAGAAAACGGTTAAGGACGACCACGGGTAGGTATAGCAAAGTATACGAAATTTCATAAAAAAAAATTATACTTAATAAAAGTTTCGCGTTAAAAACCAGTGATTTCTTCTTTCTTATGCAAGAAACTTATGATTTTTACACGTTTTTTTTTAAATCGCCGAATTCTTTTCTAAATACGTTGCGTGCAAAGTATACATAATACTGAGTACATAATAATTACTTAACAAAAAGGTTATGAATCGAAATGCAATGATTTTGAATCATCGATTAGATAAATATGAATATAGATCTTCAAACATCACGCTTCAGTCCCAAACTGAGCAAAACTTGTACTATGGGAACTAGATCGCCGATGGAATACTTAATTGTTTGTATAATACATCATCATCATCAACCTATATCAGTCCACTGCTGGACGTTAGTCTCTCCCAAGACGCGCCACTGAGCCCGGTCTTCAGATATTCTCATCCAGTGTTTAAATACATAGGTACTTAGTATAAAATTTACTGCAAAAGACAGTCAGTAGAATAACAACCAATAAATAAATAATGCTGGACAATCCACACAACATCATCTAGCCCCAAGCTAAGCAGAGCTTGTGTTATGGGTACTAGAAGACTGACATACTTAATACAATACATTACATAGATAGATATTTAATAGATATTATTGAACTAATCTTGATGTTTCTTCTTCATTTTACCGAAAGCCAAACGCGGAAAGTAACTTAGTAAAACGGAAATCAACCGATAAATATATAAAAAATATGAAGCTTATTTAAAAATCATATTAAATGTAGGCGTTTATTTTATGTTTAACGACGGTAAATTAAAATATCTTACGACTATTTACAGTACATATTTACAAAATGTACATTGGTAATTTGATGACTCCCCCGTAAGTAGAATATCAGGCGATCAGCTGCTTGCAAAACATGAATTTAAAAAGTATAACATCGGAAAAGCGTCGTACGATACCGCAGCCAATCGGAACGCGGGAACCTTGGCCGAAATGCAGGTTTCCACGCAACAGCACAATGTAAACACGGACCAGTAGCGCAACGTCCAACCAATTCACATACTTGCTATTTTTTGATAAGGTAAAGCAATTTTTGCCAAAGGGATAAGTGGAAGGCTTTGAGAGACCTTTGCCCAGCAGTGGGAAAATGTAGGTTGAAAAAAAAAGATTTTTTATTGTTTTTCCATTGTTATGTTGAGTTTATCTTTCAATTTTTTTGATCCGTCTAGTTGTTTTAATTTTATTCTGTACATACAAATATTCTCTTTATTATGTTATTATGTTAGATGACGATGTGGTTTAAATCATTTTTATTTCGTAAAAAATCATAGCTTAGCAAAATAGCAAAAAATCATTAAAATAAAACAGTTATTAAGTTGGAAAAAAAGTGCAAATTATAAAATATCAACGAAGTTTGTACGTCATATTTTTAATGCAGTTTACTTTTAATAGGTTTTATTCTAGATTATATAGCGCTATTGACCCTGAAAAGAAAACAAGAGATACATTAAGAATCTAATTATTTAATTGTTTATCTTAATGTACATTTTATTTGTTGTGTTGATTTATTGAATGCAGTTTACAATATAGTTATTTAGTTCATTCATTCGCTGAATCCTGGGGAGTAGTCATCATCGGCCTGAAGAAGTCTAAGATGACAGGTGTCACAGCTCAGTTGGTATTAGCACTAGCTCTGTGCTGTGTGTCACGGCAAATAGTACTTAATGTTGCACAACAATACGTATACCATCAGCAATCTAGTTCCTATAGTTGATTGATTGATTAGCTTTTGGGACTAGAGCGAGATTATTTGAAAGCTTATTAGAAAAACCTATTTTGAAGTCAGTTGAATAGTAAAAAATATATGTCATGTGTTTTTGATCTGAGTGCTTAGTCCGAGGTTGCATTTTAAAACTCCCTACTCTCGAGCTGAGAGTCATCTCTCGGATATCCTCATAATTTTGTAGGGAGTTTTAAAATGCAAGCTCGGACTAAGCCCTCTGTGCTGTCATTCCATCATACAAATTAATGTTCTTAGTGGAAATCGAACCTAAGACTATAAAAGCATAAATGCAGAGCATAAGCAAACTAAGCTGTATTTTATTTATCTTTATTTATGAATCAAAGAAGTATTTATAGCGCCATTTATCATTATTATGATAGTTGTATGCTAATAAATTATATGTATTGCAAATTATCTACCTATTTAAGTAATAAAAGATTAGATTATTTATAAACATATAATAAAAACGGATTATATTTTTTGCGGAGACATTTTATAACTTATGTTTTGTAATATTCTTATGTTAGTATTTGAAATCGAGTTCTTTCTATTTCGTGACTCTCTTGTCTAGTTACTCTTGTGGCATGTTAAGTTGATGTACTGTGTGTTTACAATGTCAAGTGATTATTGAGGTTTGAGCGTGGTTCTGTAACCAGCTTCACTGCCGGCTTGTATTAGAAAATCACACAAATTACGAATATATAACCTCATTTTACAAATGAACCATGTTTTACCAAATAGAATCATAAAAAAATAGGGCCATGTTTATAGACTTCTTTTAAATGTCTTCAGAAAAGAAGATTCTCAATTCGTATTTTGTATGTCATCTCTGATTATATGTCATCGGGTAATTTTTAAATAAATAAATAAATTGTCATTTCACACATCACACTCTAGTCCCAAACTAAGCAAAGCTATGTACTATGGGAACTAGATTATTGGCGGAGTAATTGTATGAACCAATTTTGATGATTCATTTTTTATTTGGTAGATCATACTTCTGAGGTATCACGGTCACATATAAATTTCATTTTTAATTATTTTCAAATGTTCTTAATACATATCGATGACGATTGAAGTTTGATTTTCATCATTTTAGATAGACTTGTTAAATTATTAATCAATAATTAAATTTGATATATAATTATTTATCTACTACGCTTTATCATTATCATGTTTTCTATATTATTTTGTATATCTTAATTAACTTCAATTCATAACAGGTACTTATGACGGTATGTTTTTTATGTATATAAGTTACGCAATTACTGCGCCAATTGTGAGCCGATTTAAGATGTTTCTTTTTTGTGTGATAGATCATACTCCAGAGGTAGTCTGATATAAATTTCATTCGGTTCTGAAGAGTGGTTTTTGAGTAATGGTTATGATAGTAGACTTCGGTTTTTATGCACTTAGCACGTTTGAAACTTTAAATTATTTTAATAATAGGTAGATATTATTATAATAATTACTACATCTATTGAATGCTTACCAAGTTAAGATTTATTAACTACTTTTTTAATTAAAATATATTAAATTCAATATTAAATGTTTTTTTTTATTTTGAAAATACCTACCTACATATATACCCAAAAACAAAAACTTTGTTTGTTCTTGATGCGGATCGAACCCACAGCTAAAACCAACTGATTAGTCATAGTTATACAACTTTATTGAGTAAAATCACAAGAATCATTAAGTCTTTTATGGTGAAACTAGATACCACTTATCGACTGTGAACTAGATTGCTGCTAAAGTATTCTAAACTAGTAGTAAGTCCCAGCTTCGCACGAGTAGTCTATATAAAAAATATCATTATAATATAGCCTATGTTCAGCGCAGATAATCATCAATTCACAAAAGTGAAAGAATTTTTGAAATCGGTCCAGTAGTTTCGGAACCTATTCGATGCAAACAAACAAACAAACAAACAATCAAATCTTTCCTCTTTATAATATTAGTTTAGATACATAGAATACATAGTAACATCCAGATATAGAACAGAAATCACACAAATGTTTATTCTCGATGAGGATTGAACTCACAACCCACAGCATGAAAGGCAGAGCTACTACCAACTGAGCTGTGACGCCTGTCAGAGATAAATATAGATTGTAGAACCCGACGCATAATTCTCATAATCTTAATAAGGCAAATCGTTTCAAGTAAAAAAGAATTAATTTATAATAAAAACATGCATTGCGAAGTTTCGGCCAAAGTAAGCAAAGCTTGTAAACAGCGGTCCCAAACAGTTGAGCACCGCGCGTTGTGTGAAATGCCCTTGAATATTATTTAGATAGATAAATAGATGTATTTATTGTATCGTTGGTTACAATTATAGGTCTTAAATTAAGATTAGAGCCGAACATGACCCCGCTGGGGCACTACAATATTATGCAACTTTTTGGTACATAATATTCTTAAAACTAAACAGATAAATAACATAATATTAATTACTAATAATTACTGGATTATGGTAACTTGAGTACTTAGAATTATGGAGAAATATTAATCCTAGATGATCTAAAGTCATCATCGGCCTTAGACCAAGGCTATAGTTAAGAAATCATTTCCTTTTGTTAATTAACCATCGTGCTATTATAAACTAAGTGGCTGTTATTACAATATTGGCTAAGAGGTGGTTTGACTGAAGCGGTGCGGGTTCAAGCAAAGCAATCCTCTTGGCATTGAATTATTTTAGAACGCTAGTATTTATTTATATATTTACTAACATTACATATTGGTCCTGATTTGGACCAGTTGAGCTATCTATAGATCGTTTGCAACGGTCTGTAGATAGCTAAACTGTTTCTTATGTATTTTATATGCTTGTGTACATTTTGTAAATACTGTTATAGTCGTAAGTTTGTTTATGAATAAAGATTAATTTTTGGTAAAAAAAAACTTTACATCATTTATTTTAAGAATCTTAACAGGTAATTGTAGGTTTTAATGAATAGGCTTTAACAAGACTTGTGGTCATCTGTTTATAACGCCGCCATCTTTTTTATTTAAGATAAGATAAGATAAAATTTGCACACACATCACATGAATATTACAAATATGAGCTGAGTTTACAAAACAGCCACAATAGAACCTCGATAAATCCAGCTTATCTTATTCCAGATCACATGTAGACCAAAGATGGGACACAAGGCATACCTGACGGTGGGCCAGTCGGCCCGAAGCCGGTTGTTTGGACTCGCGCCCCGGATATCCGGACCCCGGACCCCGCTCAATATGCTGATATCGCAACAAGGCAAAATAAACCATGGTAAGTGTTAGATAAAACTATCAAATTGAGAACCTCTCAATGCTAAAATCGCTTAAAAAATAGCGAACATCCAACGAAGTTGTCCCCACATTTATACATATAAAATACCTAGAACACTCGGAATTAATATTTGCAGATCGAACCCGCAACCTTCCGCGTCGCAGGCGGACGCGCGCGACATCGGCATCGGTCGTCTATCGTAAACGTATCAAAACAGTGACGCATTTGAAATACATTGCGCGTCAACATCAGCTTTACTGTCAGACGTTGTAGCATTAGCGCGCAGTGTCTTAAACACTTTACGTTAGGATAGTCACATTTACATTTATTCATACTCAGCCCTCAGAGATTACAAGGACGGCTAGAAACTTACGGCCTGGTTCCTACCATTTTTTGATCTTACAAATAATTAAAATTACTTTGTACCGGAACAAAGTAGGTACTTTCACGAGCATTTACGTTGTCTAGATTGTCTATCACGTAATCTTTAGTTAGCGTGACTAAAAACTAGGTGGAATACCTAGAACTATTATTAAATCTCAACAACTAGGTAAAACAATTGTAATACGCTCAAAAACTAGCATTTTACTGTTAATGACAAAGTAATAAGGTAGAATTTAAAGAATTGACTTATAGAATTTGAAGCCTATTTTCTGGATTCGTACGCACTAGCTAATTTTTATCGATCAAGCAATTTGTATTCCGAGATACAGCTTGATAGGATACAATACAAGGACCACCGAATAATGATGACAGATATTTAAATCATTAAAAATTCTGCTACGTACACAATGAGGATTTTCACATTTTTCTTCAAAATAAGCAAATCGAATAAGATCTAGTCTATCTATAGGTATATAGATGGTATTGCGACCACAAAAAAAAACCAACATTTCTAAAACCTTGTATATTGCGAGAAACATAACAATTTGACCAAAAATTGGTCATTGAGCTCAAGGGCAGCTCATCAAGAATGTCATTTAACTTTATAAGTATGAAGTCTGACCTCTAACAGACACACATAGTATTAGCCCAGTCATATTAGGTAAAAAAAGGGGTCAACCTCGGAATGAAAGATAATAAGCTGCAAATTGGTATGAACCTTTGTTTTGTCATTCTAAATGTTGTCTCAAAAGTCACAATCGTTATCGTGTCCGCGTCTCAAGATATTCAAGGTCAAAGGTCACAAAAATCGGTTTTTCGCGAATATCTGGCTTCCTATCGGTTAAATGAGATTTGCATTTATTATAAAAGTTGTAGGCTATAAAATTCCCTACAACTTTTGTTTAAACTTTTTTTTCATACGACCAACCGTTTTGAAGGTAGAGCGCGAAGTGCACATCGTACAGTCATATACGGCCTAATGCAAGGTCAAGCGTGAGTTATGGTTATCAGTACGTTATAAAGTCAATTATTTACTTGGAAATTATAATTATTAAACAATGCCTATTATTTATGTACTAACTATTAATTATTTATATTTAATTAAAGTAAGTAACTTGATTATTTATATATAATTATTCATATTTAACTATTTAAGTATAAAATATTATTAATTCTGGATTATATATTTTAGTTTTATTTTAAGTTAACACGACATTATATATCTTTTCTTTAAAACGCGTAAATTTCTCAATACTTATATACCTGGAAATACTTGTCCCTACCCTATGCCCTTTTCTATTCATTGCCGGGACAGATGTTCTATAGTATCCTAGTAAAAACCTTGTCTTCTAGTAAAAACAGAAAAATTAATTCAACGTGTCCAGAATGCTTGCGCAAGGTTCTGTTTTTATATTCCTGCACGCACACACATTACTCCCTACCTTAATAGCAAAAGTCTGTTAAAGATGAAAGCTCGTAGAAACCTTCACCTAGCGACCCTGCTTTTCGGTGTGGTGAATTACGAGAAGCCTTCTTATCTTTTTCATAAGTTGAAATGGGCGAAGGAGTATTCTCGCTTCGGGAAGAGAGAGTGTACTCATGTGTTTGTATCACCGAGACACAAGACTGCAGCGTTCCGTGGTTCTTTCAGGTTTGCGGCGTCTCGGTGTTGGAACGACTTGCCACCACCAATTCGTACTTTAAGAATAGTTGGCACTTTCAAACGCAAACTCAAGAAGCTACTATTGGCGTGCCAAATATCTACCTAACTTAGCTTACTTCTATAGGATCAGTGTGGACTGCACTGGTCCAACACGCCTACATGAATGTATTAAAGCCTGAAGCAGTCTTACCTTGTTCTTGCGTATTTTCTGCATACTTCTTGATCTTCCATTACTTGCTTGGCGCTTTTCCCCACGTTCTTCATTTTAGTAGGCATCCAACCATCCGTTTTTTATCTTCTCCACCTTCGTAGTAGTTTCACAGTCACGGTAAACAGGCTCCCACAGTTTGATTTGTAGTACATAGGTATCTGTTTCAATTAATCGCGCGTAACACCACCATAAACACAGTACAACCACACAGAAACACTTCCAGAGACGCGATGTGCACTTCGCGCTCTACCTTCAAAACGGTTGGTCGTATGAAAAAAAAGTTTAAACAAAAGTTGTAGGGAATTTTATAGCCTACAACTTTTATAATGAATGCAAATCTCATTTAACCGATAGGAAGCCAGATATTCGCGAAAAACCGATTTTTGTGACCTTTGACCTTGAATATCTTGAGACGCGGACACGATAACGATTGTGACTTTTGAGACAACATTTAGAATGACAAAATGAAGGTTCATACCAATTTGCAGCTTATTATCTTTCATTCCGAGGTGAAAGCCCTAATATGACTGGGCTATATGTCTAGTGTGTGAGAACAGGCCTCGCGAATATCTCATGTAGAAAGTTAGATAACAATCCGTCGATAAATAATGTCACAGCAAACGCAAACTTTTTCCTTATAGGTATACCCCTTTTTTCACCCTTTCAACAATCGCGACCGTATAGTCTAAGATCCGGCTGCAGGATTACTGCGCTCATCTGTTTTTTGCTGGAAACCGATTTTTTATGTATATTTATAATTAGGAGAATATATATTTATCAGGTTGCCTAGCAAAATTTGGCCGCCAGTATGTTTAATTAATTTTTTTTTTGTTTTTTTGGGAAAAAATTTCGTTCACTTGTTTTTTAAATAAAATAACGTCTACATCATGGCAATTTATATGAAGATTCGCATTCGAAGAGCGCAGTAATTCTGCAGCCGGATCTCGTACTAGTATCATTAAATCATGTGTGCCAATTTTCATTAAAATCAGTTAAAAATGCGACTAGTAGGCCAAAACAGACAGACATAAGAGCGTTTTCAAATATGTACCTCCGATATCCGATATCGGGCCGGACAATATGAAAGACAGGTAGGTACATATTTCATATAGTTTACTTACCCCGATATCGGATCGGCGTCCGACACCGATATCGGATTGGATAATGTGAAAACGCTCTCTTTACGATAAAAGGGCAAATGTTTGTGTGATTTACTTATTTGTGATGAACATAAATATTTGTTGTGTCTGGGTGTTACTATGTATTCTATGTAACAAAATTATTTATAAGTAGGTATTATATCACTCTAGTTTCCATAGTACAAGCTTTGTTTAGTTTGGGACTAGTGTGATGTGTGAAATGTCCCTGAATATTTATTTATTTAACTTGATTCTACACGAAATGTAGCAAAAAAACAATAAGCGGAGGGGGGAGAAAAGGGGAGAATAAAGGAAATTATGGCTGAAATGACTTTCTCGACTCTTTTGACATTCCCGTTAGGTACCCGGAAAAATGCATTCCGCTTGAAAATACTAAGCCCCAAGTACGAGTTTGTGCATCGCGTCTCTACGATCCGTGTGTGCACAAACTCGTACTTGAGGTACTGAGTATTTTATTATATTTGTCATTAAAATAATGAAGTGTAATGTGGTACCTTTATATGGTTCTTAATAATCTAAGTGCATCCGCCTTCTTATACTCTAAGTACTCAAGGTAAATAGGTCCTTCCGCGTTTATATTTCATAAAATCATAGTATAAAAAAATAATATAAACTTAATAGAAAACAAGTATAAGAGTAGTGAAATAATGATTTAAAGTAAAGTAAGTTATTTACTTAGCGACGACGCGTGACCCGAGGGCTGGTGAGTATCTGGCCCAGCGTATCAGCATTGCCATTCAGCGCGGCAATGCAGCCAGTATCTTGGGTACACTTCCGATTGGTACTGATTTGGATCGGTTGAACTATCTATAGATTGTTTGCAACGGTCTGTGTTAGCTCAACTGTTTCTTATGTAGGTAGGTATTTGTATTTTATATATTCCTATGTACATTTTGCAAATACATACTGTAATAGTCGTAAGTTTGTTTGTGAATAAAGTATATTTAGACTATTTACTTATAGAAACCTAAATGTGGGGCATTTGTATAGATATTAGTCTTCACAGCGTTTTCACATTATCCGATCCGATATCGAAATTGGACGCCGATCCTTTATAATCTGAATATTATATATGAATGAATACTTTATGTAATGAGTTTGAATTTGACCTGCGATCACCTATAGGTCAAATTCAAACTCATTACATAAAGTATCTTAACTCAATTAGCCTCCTCGTGGCGCACACCGGTAACATAACAGCTAGGCACGGCAAAGCAGTGTCTAGTCTGGCTAATCTTTCCAACACGATGCTACAACAAAATACAGTTGTAGCATCGACACGATAAGAAGAAGACTCAATTAGAGGTGATGATGATACTAATACTCATTATTATCGGAAGTCATAGAAAAAAGGTATTACAAAGGTTTTTATGACACCTTTTTGGTGTGCCCGCGACTACGCCATTGCGACGTAGCCGAATCGTCAGGAAAAATAACAATATGGTGCGATAAAAACCCGAGCAATTAATCTCCTTATCCATGAGTTCGGTTTCTGCCCGTCAGTATATAATTTATTCATTAACTTAGGTGTTTTTCTAACCATTAAAAACACGGACATAGTAACCCCACAATAAGTAAGTCATCATTCCGTGGCATTTTTGTGGACTGAGCTGTTAAAAATGACGTCAATGCCGTGGTTTACCACATGGCCTACCTGATTTGAGCATGGCCCACCTGATTTAAGCATGACCTACCTGATTTGAGCAAGACCTACGTGATTTTTTGTTAAGTCTATCAAACGGTATGAAAATCGATCATTCAAAATATCAATAAAAGACGAAGAAGAAAACTGAACTGCAATTTTTAAATAAGCTCCATATTTTTTTATAAATAATCGGTTGATTTCCGTTTTACTAAGTTACTATCCGTGTTTAGCTTTCGGTAAAATGAAGAAGAAACATCAAGATTAGTTCAATAAGATCTATTAAATATCTATCTATGTAATGTATTGTATTAAGTATGTCAGTCTTCTAGTGCTCATAATAACACAAGTTCTGCTTAGCTTGGGGGCTAGATGATGCTGTGTGGATTGTCCAGCATTGTTTATTTATTTTATTTATTTATACATTGGAAATTACATTGAATTGATAAATATGAACTATGGGTGAATGCAACAACGCCAGTAAAAACTGATTTCTACTATCAAACGGATATGAAATTGATTAGAAATTAAAAAAAAACATCCGGACAAAATGATAAATAACTTATCATCGCTATTGAACTTGTGAAATCGTTTATACAGGGTGTAGTATAGAAAATAAATAGATAAATAAATAATGCTGGACAATCCACACAACATCATCTAGCCCAAAGCTAAGCAGAGCTTGTGTTATGGGTACCAGAAGACTGACATTCTTAATACAATACATAGATAGATATTTTTTATTATACATATAAAATACCCAGAACACTTGGAATAAATATTTGCAGATCGTACAAACATTTATCCCAATAATGTAAATTAATGTATTTGGACGTTTTCAAGAGGAGAGTGAATAGGTTCTCTAGGCAAACGCGTTACACCGTAGGCCGCATCATAATTTAACATCAGATGTGATTGCGGCCAAGCGTTTGCATATAATGCATAAAAAAAACATTATACATCTGAATAACACATACCCCCTATCTTATAAAAAGCTAGCGTTGACTTTAAGTCACCATTACGTATGGTAATCAATACATCAAGTCTGCACTAACATTTTATAAGATAGACCGATAGGCTATAATTTATAAAGATATTATGCGAATTGTCAAATACACTGGCCTGCAAAACTAAGTATCACACTTTTTAAATTGCAATAACTTTTTAAGTAAACAAGCAAATCTGCAAATATTTATTCCGGGTGTTCTGGGTATTTTATATGTATAATAAAAAATATCTATCTATGTAATGTATTGTATTAAGTATGTCAGTCTTCTAGTACCCATAACACAAGCTCTGCTTAGCTTGGGGCTAGATGACGCGTTTGTCCAGCATTATTTATTTATTTTATTGTAAACATTAAATCCATTCATACTAAAAGTACATCCATCTATACAAACTTTCGCCTTTTTACTAGGATTTATCTTATTGACCAATAACCTTATAAAATGAATCGAAGCGTGCTCGAAGTTTTTGTACACCAAACTAACTTCCGCAGTCAATACGGAAATCTTTTTTTTATTTATTTATTGACAAATGTTTATCAAATAAGTACTTTATTGTGACCTTATCACGAATTATACTAACCTTTTAACTCATAAAAGCCTTTAACTACCTTGCTTACCTAGGATTGCACTATACTAACGGTCAATCTTATAAAAAGTTAGCGCAGACTTGATGTATTCATTACCATACGTAATGATGACTTAGAGTCAACGCTAACTTTTTATAAGATAGAGGGTAAAAGTAGGTCTCATCTTAGTAAAAATTAAATAACTTAAAAAAAGTACTTGCTTGCATACCTACTGAGTACAAAAAAGTGGACAATAAAGAGACTTTCTTACGTTGGTTTAACAAAATCAAGGACTTTGATAACTATTTCAGTAAAATCGGTTGATAAATGCGACCTGTAGGCGAGAATAGACAGAGGAACAAAAGCATTTTTGACCAATCCATTAACTGAGACGCACTGAGAAGTCAATCTATACAGACAATTTATAAATAAATAAATATTCACGGACAAATCACACATCACACTCTAGACCCAAACTAAGCAAAACTTGTAGTATGGAAACTAGATTGCTGATAGAATACTTATATTCATTTTTTTTATACATTATATAGAATACATAGTAACATCCACGCAGAAGAAATATTTATGTACATAACACAGGCTCTGGGTGGGAATCGAACCCATGACCCACAGTATGGAAGGCAGAGCTACTACCAACTGAGCTGTGACGCCTGTCAACACAATTTATCTATTGCAGTAGGCGGTTTTATCGCCAAGCAATCTACTCAAGACAACCTGAATGCGTACGTGATGTTTGACACGCGATAATAATGAGAAAATAAATGATAAAATAGATCGAGTTTAGCAAAATGTGATATATAATTAAATAATAATCATTGGCAATTATTTATTATTAATAAATAATAGTATGATAGTTATTCAATACGGTAATTAGCTAATTTTCTAATTAATCTCCATTTTTAATGGTTGTAAAAGTATAATAGGAGATACACAAACCAGACATAGAACAAGCACCAATGTTTGCCTTAACGCAAGTGTTTGTACTTGGGGATCGAACCCACGACCCACAGCATGGAACATGGGCCCAACTCGCTGTGATGCCTAATAATTTACCCATAATTTTGAATTTTTAGACGTAGTTTTTACACCTTTCTGCGGTGAAAAAATCTCAGCGACTCAACAAAAATATTTAATATTACGCAAAAAGTGACAATGTGCGATATAAAACGTACCAGATCCAACAGAGTGTCAACCGTGCCTGTGGATCACAGCCGTGAGATATTTTTATGATTTATCCTTTAATTTATCCGCCGAAAACCCTGTGTTATTATTGTTTTTTTTTAGTAAAAAGTTTAAAAAACTAATCTATACAGGGTGTCACATAATAGCTTCTTTTATAGATATCGCTTGTATGTAATACCGTACCTACTAAGTATACCGTACTGTTATACGCAAAATAACAACATTTGCAGTGGGAGAGCTTAAGAAAATGTTGTTATTTTACGTATTGTACAATGAATAATGTTACCAAATTGAAAGACAGAACAATACTAATTGTTACAATTTGGCAATTTGCCACTGACATGACTAACTGTCAAATTATCATAATAATCTTCCGTGTGAAATGACACACTGTTAAGCCATTCATAGAAAAAAAACATAGACATATCTAAACTAATATTATAAACAGGAAAGATTTGATTGTTTGTTTGTTTGTTTGCATCGAATAGGCTCCGAAACTACTGGACCGATTTCAAAAATTCTTTCACCGTTGTAAAGCTACATTATCTGCGCTGAACATAGGCTATATTATACACCTATTCATTTTTTATATAGGCTACCCGTGCGAAGCCGGGGCGTACTACTAGTATATCATAAACATAGAAAAAAACATTCCCGTTGTGTAACACTGTAACCCAACGGAAATCCCAATGTATAACAGTGTGACAGAAAGGTGTGACTCAACGGGAATAACCCGAGAATGTACTGAGCGTTATCCAGTAGCTCTACCATGAGTTTTTACTATACTATATTTACTATACTCGCTAGCGTCTGTAGTTAAAAAAATGTATGAAGATTTGTACAGCGCCTCTAGCGGATAGTTGGGTACTAAAATTCGTCATACTAATATTGACGTAACTACTGTAGTAAAGTCAGGCGATTTTACTGTGACAAATCATGGTAGAAGTACAGGTATGAAGAAAATACGGGCAAAGTGTGACAAAACAATCGTGCGGCCAATAGTTGTTTCTTTCTGGATGATTATTACAGAACTACAGAAAAGAGATATAGAGCCTACTCCATCTAAAATTAGGGTCCCAAACACTACAGTGTCCCGTATATCGGGAGCAAAAGGCTCATAAGTAAATAAAATTAGAATTAAATTTATTCTAATAAATAAAAAAAAAAGATTTTATAAAGAATTTGAATGATTTGAAAAACAATTAGGTATTCTTAAAAGACGGTCTTATAGCTTGGCGCGATCTTTTACAGACTACCTTGCTAAACTTAATTTATCTAAACTTAAAATCTAATAGGTATAATGATGGTAAAAAACTAATGCTACTGATTATTTTAAAATAACTGTATAAATCATCTAGATGAGATGCAAAGGGCAACATACAGGTACAGAAGAGAGGTATTGGCCGCACAGTCGCGTTGTCTCTTTCTAGAGAGTGAGTTCTCGATTCATTCATGTCTATAATATCATGATTGACATGTTTCTATAGAAAACGGACTGATATTGACCGTTTTCGAGCAGCACTTTTATTTTGACAGTATGGCAAATGCACCAAAAAAAATTGCAGCTGACGAACTATTTATCAACAAGGTTTCCTCAAATAGAGACAATTCGGGTATTGAAAATGCAAAATGTGTGCGGGCCAGAAAAAAAATCCGCTAATCAATGCTCTTGTCATCAAAATCTTAACAGAATTAATCTCAACAGAAAGGCAAGCTAAATAAAACCATTTAATATGCAAATTATTATTGAGACTTAGATAATATTTATTTGCATGTTAATAGATAAATAAGCTATAAAAATACCCTTTGTTATGTAAATAGGCGGTAAAGAGTGGTGGGGCATTTTTGTACTGACTCTTCATTTGGCTAATAATTTTGTCATTTTTTTTTATTTATCCTATTGTGTCCCACTTCAGGGCAAAGGTCTCCCCCAAAACAAAACAATTATTATTAAAACAAATATTGTATTATAATTTTCTTAATTCCTGTTCATCCCAAGGCCTGGAAGAGATTGCTGTTAGCGATAAGGCCGCCCATTGTGCTGTAGATTTAATGTTTCGGTTGATTTATCTATATCATTAATCTTGAATTGTTACGTAGTGGAAATATAACCTCATGTCTTACATGATCCTGTAAAGTTTGGTATTTCATTAATATGTAACATTTATTACAGGGGGGGTATCCTGACAACTGAAATGTTTTTGAACTGTTATTTGATCAAATTACAGTTCAGTTTTCTTCTTCGTCTTTTATTGATATTTTGTATGATCGATTTTCATACCGTTTGATAGAATCAACGAAAAATCAGGTAGGCCATGCTCAAATCAGGTAGGTCATGCTTAAATCAGGTAGGCCACGTGCTAAACCACGGCATCGACGTAATTTTTAACAGCTCGTCATAATTTTATAAAGCTCAGTCACGTCAGTCCACAAAAATGCCACGGAATCATGATGAATGATTACTATAGTGAAATCATCGAAAACTGAACTGCAACTGAAAGGTCACGCAAGTTTCCCATTGCTGGATAGCCCCCCAGGTAACTTATTGTCAACCCCATATGCTAGCAAAATACTTATCTAATTAGTACCTACCCGGAAGGTTTGCGGGTTCGATTCCCGCCTTGGGATAAATGTTTGTATGTTCTGCAAATATTTATTCCGGGTGTTCTGGTTTATATGTATAATAAAAAATATCTATTTATCTGTAATGTATTGTATTAAGTATGTCAGTCTTCTAGTGCCCACAACACAAGCTCTGCTTAGCTTGGGGCTAGATGATATTGTGTGGATTGTCCAGCATTATTTATTTATTTACCTACCTATTACCTATAATTTGTTAACTAGTTGCCTTTTGATGGGAGTAAATAAACGATTATCTTATTTATTTAAAAAAAATATAGTCATCACCGTGTACGATTCTGCCCATTCTCCTTTCACACATTTGTCGAGTAGTTCCTTCAATTACACACGTTGGTCCATCACACCATCGAAACAATACAAACATAATAATTTAAAACAATATAGGTACAAGTGAGGTAGCGGTGATCAAGAATATATTGACAGACATTTCACACATCACGCTCTAGTCCCAAACTAAGCAAAGCTAGCTCGAACTAGATTGCTGATAGAATACTTAGATACATTTTTTTTGTAAATATAATTATAATATATTTGTACTATGGGAACTAGACTGCTGATAGAATACTTACCTACATACTTTTTTTTTGTAAATACATACATGCTTATAATATATAGCAACACCTATACTTACAAATTTTCGCGTATATTTATAAGTAATAAGTAGAATAGGATTTGCTAAGTTGGTTTAATGTTAGTAATTAGCAACACTTAGTACAGGTATTATCTGTGACCTAAGTAGCTGAAGAGTAGTTAATACCTTATTTCTTAAGATCGTTTTGTTACAATGTAAAGGTTTAATTTGCGTTTTCCTCAAGATAATGAAATATCAGAGATTACAAGAACCTACAGTCATCCAAATGAATGACTATAACACTGGGTAAGAGCGAGTCACACATTGTTTCTTATAAATCTAAAATAAATAAATAATTGCAGATCGTACAAACATTTATCCCAAGGCAGGAATCGAACCAATCTTAGATAAAATACAAATAAATTGGTTTTTGTCATTGGTTGTTCAGTCACCGTCTTGCCACGTAAAAGAATGGCTGGATCTGTCGGCCAACTAGAACGCGTTCATTTTTAAATTGGTTTATAAACACATATTTTAATAATATCTCAATAAGTACTGTTCAAAACTATAATGAAAATATGGCACCATAAAAATATCGAAATCTTTACATAATAGGCGGAGTAATCGCGTAATAGGTCACAAAAACAAATACTCGAATTGAAAACCTCTTTTTAGGTACCTATATGTCAAAGCGCTCTATAGTGACAAATCTTATTTTTACTATGTCAAGGGCAAGGGCGGTTTAGTTATTATAACGATCTCCGAGCTGTTGGATATCCAGGTCATTGCTAAGATAAAACCAATGATGCATAGCTTAGCCGTTTGCAAGGAAACTTCATCTATACTATACCATACTTCTTCTTCGTGTCGATCTCAAACAGTGTTTTCCCAAAACTTGGCCACTTCTATGGCGTTTTCAGTGGCAGCGTACTGTACATCTACCATGAGTTATCACAGTAAAATCCAACTATCTGCTAGAGGCGCTGTACAAATCTTCATACATTTTTTTAACTACAGACGCTAGCGAGTATAGATTGTAAAAACTCGTCGTAGAGCAACAGATCGGCCAAAGAACAGGTTTTTGGGCACAGCAGGTCGACAGGTGATCTATATCATAATAAAACTCTAAAAGAGTTAAACCCTAGATATGAAACAAGTTAATATGCAAAACAGTAAACGATTTTTGAGTCCAGAAATCGAGTTTATCTGTTTGCCTGTTTGTTTGTTAGCAGCACGTGTGTCAAACTCGGATCAATCGTGATTTGGGTTTCCAGAAACCGGCCGATACTCTAGGAAGTCTAGGATCACCTTATAGTGCTGACAGATATTTTGGTCCACGCGTTATATAGTCCAGAATCATCAAATGGTTCAGAAGAAGAAGTTCCAAGTAATAAAACTATTTGATAATTTTAGCTAAGTGTGAACTGCCAGCGCTTGCTCCTGAATATTTGTTAGACTATAATCTAGACAGCGCTTTGTATGTTGAAAAAGCTATCTTAATGATCTAAAGAAAGTGAAGGTAAGAGTAATGGAGAGAAAGTTGCATTCTGCAGGCATGTATGACCTATGACATTAATATAATATTAATTTTTTGCGACATTTTTTGCGTGTGTCTCACCAAGTGAGTGTACACTATAATAAACTTCAAAATTATATTAATATTCACGGATAATTCACTCTAGTCCCAAACTAAGCGCAAAACTTGTACGAGAACTAGACAGCTGATAGAATACTTACATTACAACTCACAAAGAAATGTAAGTATATTTCTTTGTAAATACTTACATAGAATACGTATTTTTGTACAAGAAAACAGTTAATTTCTTTAAAAAATATAGCTTAACATTAACTTTGTTGTGTTGAACAGTAATCGTCCTCATTTTAAGAAACCCTCGCTAGTTTATGTTAAATGTCCCGACTACTGTCAAAAGTTCAAATGCGGAATCCCAAACACAAATAAAGTGACAATCGCAAACGTATCGCCACGGTGTCGTATTCGAGTTAGTTGTCTAGTTTCAACGCGACAACGTACTACCGTTACGATACGTTTACGTACGTCACAATTAATCGTACTCATCTCAACGCTGGTTTTCTATCAAAAAAATAATAATCGAATCGGTTCATACCTGAGTAATAGCGTAACATACGTGTACATAAAAAAAGATACAGTCGAATAAAGACTCTTTTTGATGTCGGTTAAAAATATCTTTGCAATGCGGAAAAAACATGTCAGTCTCTACTAGTTGTTCATCTCAGGTTAATAGGTCACAAGGTAATCAGTATAGTGATGGGCCGATTCGGCCTTATTTTCGGCTTTGTTATAAAGAGCCGAAGAAAATACCAATACGTCGTTGTCAATACAAAAAGTCTTATGTATAACCTGATGATTTCAGGTTAGGTACTGTTTTTTTAATAATACTAATGTCACTTGCAACTAATATTCAGACTTGTACCAAATGGAAGCTTAAAAATTTCCCAAAGCCAATAACAAATATCAAAAATTTTAGTCTCATGCTTCATTTCGAGCCTGTAATAGCTTTAGACCGAATTGCCTTTGATCTTCGGCTTAATTTAGGCCTGGTTTCGGCTTGCAGTAACATCACTATCGTTTGCGGTAGCTGCGGTTCGGATCACGTAGCGAAATCATTATAATTTTCTTGTTTTTCATAATAATAATGAAACAAAGCGATTTTAATCGTATCTTCTGTGGTTAAAGAATGGTTTATCATGGAAAATCTAAGGTATTTTATACAATGGTAATTATTTATTATTTATTAATTTAAGACGCACATCTATTCTTTCAATTTGACGACCGATGTGGCGCGGTGGGCGAAGGTCCGCCTGCGACACGGAAGGTTGCGGGTTCGATTCCCGTCTTGGGATAAATGTTTGTACGATCTGCAATTATTTATTCCGGGTGTTCTGGGTATTTTATATGTATAAAAAAAATATCTACCTATGTAATGTATTGTATTATGTATGTCAGTCTTCTAGTACTCATAACATAAGCTCTGCTTAGCTTGGGGCTACATGATGTTGTGTGGATTGTCCAGCAAAATTTATTTATTTATTTAATTACAAGCAAAGTACTCTTCAACCGACTGGATTTGAGTGTTCGTTTCTTTTGTATGTAAGTATGTAACGAGATTTCTCCGCCAAGTGTGAACCAATTTTGATGATTCTTTTTGTTTATATATCAGACTTTAGAGGTATATCGTAGATTTCTTACAATTTGAGTAATCTTTCAAAATAATATTTGATATTACTTATCAATCACGATTAAAGTCATGTTTCTTTACGCATAATTACATAATTAAATAATTAGCTTCTGTCAATATGACAGACCATTTTGGTAGTGTCAGTCGATTGTCAAGTCAGCTGTAATTTCTTTAATTGAAATATTATAGAAATTAACTGCTTTAAAACGAATTACCTCAAAATTTATGATAACTATCTAACTAAGGGGGCATCTGTAAGGGCATTTACAGGGAGGGGGTCGAACTAAATCTCACGTCGAGGGAGGAAGGTTTCGTTAAGTTTCAAATACGTTTTTTCCGATAAGGAAATAGTTTGATTGTCATAATAAAGAAATTACAAATTGTTTTCACATAGATAGGTAAATGTTAAATAATAAATAAATAAATAATGCTGGACAATCCACACAACATCATATAGCCCCAAGCTAAGCAGAGCTTGTGTTATGGGTACTAGAAGACTGACATACTTAATACATAGATAGATATTTTTGAAGTGAAAACTTCTTTAGCGGCGCTGGGTGGGTAAAAACTTTCAAACTCGCGTCAGGGTCACGTGACGTCGAAAAAGCGTAAGATCTTATTTAATTTTTATACATTGCTCGTAAAACAAGTTTATAATAGCCATTTTTAGAAATCATACGTGAGATTATAGCAAAATCTCTCTCAGTGACGCAGCATCGTTCGTCTGTCGAACTGGCGTTTGATACTCCATGTGAATCGAATAAGCTGCATTCCGTTTACTTTACGATTGTCACATTTATTCGTACACGCCCCTCAGCGGCCCGATTGTGTTAAATTATAACGTAAGCCGCCTATGCAGCAGCTAAGGCACACCAACGTACGTATTTTGGATCGCGATAAGCGTGTAGCCAAATACGTTCAACATTCGAACGTTAGTGAGCCGAAGATTGTGACATAATCGCTGTCACACGAATGGAAAAAAGATGAGCGGTTAGCCGTTTACAGCGATATGAGCGATACTAAGCATACGCTACGTACACGTTACGTTGGGGAACCCTTTACGTTACAATTTAGCACAATCGGGGCCCAGATAGCATTCAACCGATGTAAACACATGGTACATCAGTTCCTCGATTTATTTAAATTTAGTCGATCGCGAATTTCTTTTGAGATTTATTACATATTTTTATTTATGGCCGTTAAATGTGTTCATTTATAGATCTCCGATCGCGATCTTAAGCGATTAAAAAATAAAAATAGTTATTTCGTACTAAAACCGGTCCTTACTATGAATATAAACCATAAAATTGATTAATGGTATAGTTTGAATAATAATTACACACTTTTAGAACTACCGATTAGTTTTTTATGAATCTTTATCGATCGTGCGAATAATAGTGACAACTTGGTGAAATCTCCTTTTTTGCTTGTTTGAGAATAACTTTCGAACCACTTACCCGATCTATACTAATATTATAGAGATAAAGTTTGTGAGTTTGTGAAGTTATAATACCGAATGTACCTACCGATTTTGAAAATTCTTTTACCTTTAAAAAGGTACATACTTCCATTGTTTTTCATTGTTTTTAAGTGTCATAATCATAATATCGTTTTAATTTTATTAAACCGATAGTATCTTTAAAAAGTCATACGGTAGCCGTTTTTAAATAGTTTGAACAGTATTTTTTTTTATTAACTGATATTAAATTATCGATGGTATTATATTCTTTAGTCCTATGGTTTATTTGTCGGAGTATAGATTTTATGATTATATCATATACAACAACATAAAAAATATTTATAAGTTATCATGAAGCCTTGTATAACCAGTGTAATTATAAAATTAATAAGCTTGACATCCGTCACAGCTCAGTTGATATTAACTCTGCCTTCCATGCTGTGCATTGTGTACTCGATCCACTAAGAAGACACATTTGTGTGGGGGGACACCTTGATGTTACTTCTGCGTCTATGTTTTTATTCATAAATATATATATTTTACCAGCAATCTCGTTCTCATAGTACAAGCTTCGCCTAGTTTGGGGCTAGAGCGCGATGTGTGAAATGTTTGTGAATACATATGTATTAAGTTTTGCAATAAATAAAGCACTGCTTTGACGTGGATGCACTTTTCATTGCTGAATCACGCTTGCATGTGGTTTGATCCCAAGAAACCGTGTAATTGTTTACCTTATGAGTAAATACTTCTAAGTATAGCTTAGTAAATGCTTTGGTCAAGGTTTCTGTGACATTGCAAATAATTGCCATATTGCGCATGTTTTGACAGGTGTCATTTGTCGTGATGATAGCTTGAAACATATGTGCAAACTTCATGAACAAAGAATAGCATTAAAAAATATCGATCAACGTGTATATTTTTTTTTTAACCTCCATTTAGCATTATACGACCTATTAGATCAAAAACGTATTAAACTTTCCCGTATGTATTGGTCGGTTGGTGAAAACGGTGAATTCTCACCAGCCAGCACCTGAACTTATGACGGGACATTTTGATCTCAACCCCGTAGCCTGGGCCCCAACTGCGATAAATTATAAACGTAAACGGTTCGTCCAAGCAGCAGCTACGGTTCACCAACGTAACGTGTACGTAGCGTTTGCAACTTCGTATCACTAAACGGCTATCTGCTCATCTTTTTTCCCTTCGTGTGACAGCGGTTATGACACAATTTTCGGCTCACTAACGTTCGAATGTTGAACGTGTGGCTACACGCATATCGCGATCACAAAATTTCTATAACGTATATGGAGCAGCTTCGTGTGTAGTTAGAAAATTACCGCGATCGGGCTCCTGTAGTCTGGTTTACTTGAATGAGTCTCGTAAACAAAACCGAAAATTTAGTTAAACGTAAACGTGTAACGAGTAAAACCCAGACTACGGGCTCAGCGCTTGAGTTTCCCGAAATCAGGTCAACTGGCTGCAACTGGTTATAGATAGATAGTTTCATTTATTGCTTCATGTTGGTTACAGAAGGGTGAGTACGAATGTATGACGCACGTAAACGTATCGTAACGTTAGCACATTCAAGACACTGCGCGGTGGCGCTGTAACGTTCGTCAGTCGAGCTGACGTCAACGCGTAGTGTCACTCGAATGCTACAACAAAATACATATGTACAGTTGTAGCATCGCCACGATAAGAAGAAGAAGAAGAATCGAATGATACCGTGCAGATACGTTTGCGATTGTCAGATGTATTCGTGCTCGGGTCTCTATAGTCAATTAAGTATTTTATGATGTTTGTTTGTTTTTCAGGACGTCTTGCAGTCATCTTGTTCAGCATATGCACGGTTGTTCTTGGCATCATACTATCATTCGTGCCTTGGTTGGACTACATAATTTTTAGAGTAAGTACTACATTTTATTTAAAATTATATTTAAAAAATGAAACAATGCTGAGTGTTACTAAAACCCCATTTTGAAAGATTTCAAAAAGTTAGTGTAATAAGATTTATATGGGACCTCTGAAGTATCTATAAAATAATAGAAGAATCATCAATATTGGTTTACAATGAGGGATACAAAATATACAGTCGAAACCCTTTTTGAAGTTTGTTAAAAATGAGTCATACGCTACAAGGATCTTCGAATGGTGATATTTTTCAAACCGAGCGACGGTAATGAAGTGTCTGGTAACAGCCGGTACATAAAGTAACCATAAATCTAGATTTTTCCACTAAGTCTAGTTTAACACAGCCGCCCGATGACCTTGACCTACAAAGAAGAAACCAGTGTTACGATAGTAACGGTATATGGTATTTCTCGATTGGTTTCATTTTGTTGCGCCTACGCAGATCATTACATAACTTTATTTAGTAGCATTTCGCTCGTGACTACGCGTGTTTGTTTTTTCTATAAATCATTATTTATGGCAGTGGTTTTTAACCTTTCCATGACACAATGTATCCCCTAGTATGAAAATATATTTAGTTACACCCTCCCTCCCCTTATTTTATCTATACTTCTATACTAGGTAATATTATAAAGAAGTAAAGTTTTTGTGTTTGTTAAATTGTAAAGGGTAATCTCGGGATCTACTGAACCGATTTTTTAAATTATTTCACCAATAGAAAGCCACATAATTGCTGAGTGTCATAGGTTATATAAAAAACTGAAAAATAAAAAGGCTTTTACGTGGTAGTCCGTTTTACAAAGTGAATCGGAGAAAAACGGTCGAATGAAAGCGTTTCTTACGAACGCTGCCTTAACTATGAAAGATATATTTTTGTGTTCTAGAGAAAAGACGTGGAGCTTGAAAATGCCTACAAAAAAGTCAACGACAGCATATGTCTAACTAAATATGTTTAAATATTATGTACGTATTAGTTTTTAAAACAGTTGATTTTTTCAGGAGCTGAAGCTTTGGAACGGTTCCCTCAGCTACAATTACTGGCAGAAACCAGGAGTTGTGAGACTCACGAAGGTTTATATCTTCAACGTCACCAACCCCCAGGGGTTTATAGAGCAGGGGGAGAAGCCAAGACTGGTGGAAGTCGGTCCTTTTGTTTACCGGTAAGTTTACCTATATATACCTATGTATACCTATATATATTTTGATTTACGTAGGTATAGCTATTTTATTCTTCTTTTTCAAATCATTAGTGTATTACTAGCTTAAAAAATGGAGTAACTTTTCCCGTTTTCCCAACATTTCCCTTCACTACTCTGCTCCGATTGATTGTAGCGTAATGAAAGTATCCTTTAACCTGCCTAGGAGTATGAAGAATAATTGTACCAAGTTTTGTTAAAATCCGTCGAGTAGTTTTTAAACGGTTTTATTGTTTCTATAAGGAACATACATACAGACAGACAGACAGACAAAAATTTTACTGATTACATTTTCGGCATCAGTATCGATCACTTACCACCCCCTGATAGTTATTTTGAAAATATATTTCATGTACAGAATTGACCTCTCTACAGATTTATTATAAGTATAGATTACTTAGTTAAATTGACATCGCACTGAAACTTCAGTACTCACTTAATTTAGTTTAATTGTAATTCTTTGTACGAAGGATCATATAAAAAACGGCAGGAACCAGATCGTAAGTTTCTTGCCCGTTCTTCTAGGCTCTGGTCGCGTGGAACTGGCACCTAGAATCACCTAGTAGGTATGTAAGACGATTCTAAATTATCCTTGTGATTTTATTGAATAGAGAAATATTTGTTTTGTTTTGATTTGACTGACAAATAATCAAACAATCAGGGGGGAGGGAGCACGAATAATGTGACAATTGTAAGCGTATCGAAACAGTGACGTATTTGACGTATTTCATACAAGATCAGCTTTACTGTCGAACGTTGGCGTTAGCGCACAGTTTATATTAAATGCGTTACGTGTACGATTGTCACATTTATTCATGTAAGCCCACTCGACTTATGCTAGAATGATAAATTACACGATTTTTTATCGTGCGATAAACCATTTTTAAAATGTACGCATTTTCGTCTCATTGATGCATTAGTTGGCCGACAGAGGCCTTTCTATATTTATGGTAACGTGTCAAGACGGTGACTGAACAAGCATTGACATTTAAAACAGCGCGCTCTAGTCTCAATACCTATACGAGTAAGAAAAACTTGTACCTACTATGGGAACTAGATAGGTAATAGAATAGTTTTTTTTTTTACTTTTATCTAGTCCCACTGCTGGGCAAAGATCTTCCCATAGTCCACTCTTCTTTTCCCCTTGCATCCGCCAATCACTTTCAAAAGTATAGAGGTCGTCCTGTAGCTCTACCATGAGTTTTTACAATACTCACTAGCGTTTGTAGTTAAAAAAATGTATGAAGATTTGTACAGCGCCTCTAGCGGATAGTTGGGTACTAAAATTCGTAATACTAATATTTACGTAGTAAAGTCAGGCGATTTTACTGTGACAACTCATGGTAGAGGTACTGTCATCGCCTTTTCGGTAACCCCGCCGCCGTCTTTCGTCTTCAGACAGCGACGGTGTGACGATATTAGCCCATTTCTGTGATATGCTTACATATGAATATCTTAAGTAAATAAATATATAATTACATTTTTTACATGTACATTACTTAGCATGTTTTACACAATTCAATTGGTTAGCTCCGCTTTCCGTGCTATGGGTAGTGGGTTCGACCCTCACCGAGATTATTTGTGTAAAGGCAAACATTGAAGTTTGTTCTACTTATTTACTAACAGTCTATCTTATAAAAAGTTAGCGCAGACTTGAAGTGTTGATTACCATACGTATTGATGACATAAAGTCAACGCTAACTTTTTATAAGATAGAGGGTGAAAGTGTATACGTATTCTATCAGCAATCTAGTTCCCATAGTACAAGTTTTGCTTAGATTGGGACTAAAGCGTAATGTGAAATGTATGTGGTTTGACACTTCGTTGTTGGAAAGAGATGGATGTACGCAGTAACGTGTAATTTCGTGTCGTAATTGCAACTCACTCATTTTCTAATATTACGACAAAATGCTTGGTCAGTCGCGTGTTTGGTGATGTACAGTTGTGCACAGAAGTGTCTTATCCTTGTATAAAATAACTCTTTTTTGATTCGCATAGTGCGTTTTTTTTTACTTAAGGTTAGGAAGACATAGTTTATTCAATTCAAAGATTTTAACAATTTTTAATAATTACTGAGAGGATTTGAACTCGCGACCTTCCCCTTGATTAGACAGTGCGATATCCAACCACACCGCTGACTTCTTTATTTACTCCCACTGCATCTTGTAATGGTACTTCGACTAGGTCTGCTCCATCGCGTATTCGAGTTACACTACGCGTTGACGCCAGATCGACTGTTAAACGCTGCGACGTCACCTGTGTCTTGAAAGTGCTAACGTTACGATACGTTTACAATTGTCACATTTATTCGTACTCAACCCTCTGGTACCAAGTATCACCTAGTATATATATAACACGATTCTTAATGATCCGCGTTACGTTAGTAATTACGAATATGATAACTAACATCTAAATCTTCACGTGCACAATATTTAGTAGGCTAGAATAACAGTAACTGGTTACCTATTAACATTAGGCATTAAACAAATCACGTGAATCATAGATTTACACGTGTTTGAGCGCATGTCTAATATAAACACTTTTGTACCAAAGTGTACTGGATTGTGAAGAAATATTAGCAGTTAGCCGTGTAATATAACCTTACGTGGAGTGTTTTTTTTTCTTTTTAGTAGACGAAAGAGGTTATCTATTTTGTCGGCCATGTTTGCATGTTCTAATATCAATTGGGTTCAATTTTATTGAAATGCGTTTTAAAATTAAATTAAAATTAATATTCAAGGACATTGTGGGTCGAAGGTATCGTCAGAATATCAGCGTTTGAATACCTGAGGGCTTCCTCTTATTTTTGAATGGATATCCGAGAGACGACTCTCGGCTCGAGAGTAGGGAGTTTTAAAATGCAACCTCGGACTAAGCCCCCTGCAATGGCTAGGCGTTGTGCGAGTCCCTTATATAAAAAAAAGAAGTGTGCACTCGAGGACTGCCGCGGTAAAGCTATTGCATAGCATTTTTTGCTGGATTACGCATGCGCAGTGTTAGGCTATTTTCGTTAGGTTATTTCGTTACGGAATTTTTGGATTCGGTCTCCACGCTCAAGGCCTGCGATAGAAGCTATGAAATAGCTTAATAAATAAAGTTTGTTGATCAATAAAAGAGCGTACAAAGTATATGAATTTTATTTAATTTGCTGTAGCAAAACGAACTAGACTCTAAGCAAGTGAAAGACAAATTTATACTAAATATATAATAATGGTGTTAATGGCCTGAAGTCACGACAGTTAGTGAAATGTCGTTAAAGAAATCATGCCTTCGAGTAGGTACGCAGTTGTTTTTTTTTTAAATTTCCATTCACATTTCTCTAACTATCCCGTCTAAATACGTTCTTTTTGTTACTATTTTTGCTTCTCTGTTTAATTTTGTTTTGTGTGCTATGTAGTAAATAAAAGAGTGAATTTATTATTATATAGCCAAAAGTAGCCCGGGCTCAGTGGTGCGTCTTTGGAGAGACCTACCATTGTATTGTGTCTACCATACTACCTTGTACTTCACTTCACTACCTTTGTATAGATATATTTATTTTGTAAATTATTAATTATATATTTTTGTTAATTTTCTCTAAGTAGGTATCTGTTTTTTCTGTAATAATTGTTACTTGATTTTCCTACTTTATATACTAATTTTGTGCCTGTTTTTGATTGAATAAACGTATTTTCTTTCTTTATTTCTTTCTTCTTTCATATACTTATATATTTTCTGTGGTTCCAGTGAGGATATGGAGAAGGTCAACATACAATTCCATGATAACGACACAGTGACGTACCAACATAACAAGATCCTCCGTTTCGTGCCAGAGATGTCGGTGGACAAGAACCTCAAGCTGGTGGTGCCCAACATACCCTTACTGGTGAGACCACCTTTTTATTTGGCCTTCTTCGTTTAAAAAAAATAAAAACTTTTTGCAGTTTGAAAATTGAATAAATTTAGAAATAAAACTGCAAAAAGTTTTTTATTTTTTGTTGACTTCAAATATACTCAATTCGACTTTCAAACTTCAAAAAGTTTTTGTGAAATAAAATGTTTTTAATGTTACGTGATTCTGCTTTTGAATAGTTATTGATGATTAATTTTTTGTTTGATAGATCGTACTTCAGACTTCTTAAGTGTTCGTCATACAATGCTAGTACTTTTTTAGTAATTCTTAAAGTTTGTATGTGGATTTAAAAATTAGGCGCTAAAGGATTCTTCCTTTATCCAACAATTTTGGGTAGGTAAATTTGTATCTTTCATTCCCACTCCGAATGAACGAGGAATGAACGTCTAAATACGTTCATTTCTCGTCACTAATGAATTACGGCACTTATGTTTCATTTTGTAGATATCATTCAGAGTGAAAGATGCAAAATGAAAGGCGAAAAATGACCTGTCTGATCCCTTACGACCACATCCCAAGATATAACCTAACCTAACCTCTTAGACCTTTGTTACAGACAGTGACTTCATTCTCGCCTAACATGGCGGGCTGGTTGTTCAACATCTTGGTCTCGGGACTAGCTGTGACCTACAAGGAACGAGCTAAGCCTTTTGTGCATGTCACTGCTGAGGAACTGGTCTTTGGGTGAGCAGAAATTATGTCATTCTATTCTAACTTTTTTTTTTACGATGGGAAAATGCATGACGCATCCCCTACAGCCATAGGAGAGTCGTAGAGGTATGACGAACTCTCCTCCATACTAATGCTAATGAGACACTAGCTAGTGGAGGCATATCGACTGAAAGCCCATCGATCATCCCGCTATCACCTCAGAGCCTCACCCCAACTAGCTCCAACTTTATTAAACAATTGTAATAAGGACCGTTGGAGCAAACGGATACTGGAGTGTAGACCGCGTTTAGGCAAGCGTAGTGTAGGACGCCCTCCGGCGAGATGGAGCGACGATCTGCGGAGTGTAGCTGGCAAACACAACATGAGAAGAGCCGAAGACCGGGCTCAGTGGCGCGTCTGCAGAGAGACCTACGTCCAGCAGTGGACTGATATAGGTTGGTGAATGAAGAGAATCATATTAGGTCTAGTTTCTTGCCTGTTTTTCTAGACTCTGGTCGCCTATCATCTAGTATGTAAGACGTGTCAAAGTGATCCTTGTGATTTTATTGTGTTTGAGTTTGTATAGAGTTTGAGGTTTTTCAGTAGATTTTCTTATCCTACTAATATTAAAAATGCGAAAGTTTGGATGGATGTAGGTATGTTTGTTACTCTTTCACGCAAAAACTACTGAATGCATTTTAATGAAACCTTACAATAATGTTGTTTATTTATCAGAATGACACATAGGCTATTATTTATGAAGTTATTTTGAGAATCCCAAAATATAACGGTAATAAGACGAAGTCGCGGGAATCAGCTAGTTATTAAAAGGTATTAGGCCTCTGACGCGATCATGACGATTGTCTGACTTGACTTGAGTCAAGTCAGTCATGTTGGCGTCAGAGATCAAGTCACTTGACTGATAATTCAAAATAAACACTCGACACTGGTTGTATTGTTAAGAGGCAGAGGCCATATTAAAAAAAAAGAAGTCAATGTACGTGAAAGTTTTTCATACTTTGAAACTAGATGGCGTTGTCATGTTTCTTTTTTCAGATACAATGATCCTCTCGTATCTCTGGCCCATATCTTCTATCCAAAAGGAAAACGGCCGAACAGTCAGATGGGACTGCTTTTAGCTGTAAGTATAATTTACTTATTGTAGAAAAACAATTTTTAAAATGCACGCGGTTTCAGCTCATTAATGCACTAGTCGCCCTACAGATCGAGCCACTAATAGTAACATATCAAGACAGTGAAGATTACAGAAAAAACCATTCAACCTATCTACTAAATACTTTTTTTTTCAGAGAAATGGTACCCTAGACGAAGTATCTACGATCTACACTGGACAAAAGTTAGATAGGTTTGGCTATCTGGATCGAGTTAACGGATTGGACCACTTACCACACTGGAAGGATAGCCCGTGCAACGATATACGGTGAGTAGGTACTCTCACTGAAATCGTGACGAAAAACACCATTTTATAATCATACACCTAAGTACCTCTTTATTTTTTTGTTATTAATATTTTTAAGAATGATCATAAAAAAAACGCTAGTCACGAAGTCGTTAGTTATCTAATAGTTTATATATATATATCCTAATTAGATAAAAAAGTAATTACCAATACAAATGAGCAGTTACCTACCAAGAGTTTTTCCATAATGTTTAAAATTTTTACAACAAAATCTATGGGTTTTATTTAAATTGCGAATGAAGAAATGCTAAAGGTTAAATGTCAAATTGTCATGTTCTTAGCAGAAAACAAAAAAAACTAAATGGCTGACCCCACTAACCCTTGGAATTGTAAGAAAAAAGCGTATTTGCTATTAATTATTAAACCTATGCAAAAACTATTATATTTAACCTTATGTCATTGTATCAACAATTTTTTGTTTTTTTTTCAGTGAGGTTTTTCCATGTATATAAAAACTGAATGTTGATTACTTATTCTACTAACATGATAAACGCGAAAGTTTGTATGAATGGATGTGTGGATGTATGTATGATACTCTCATACAAAAACTACTGAATGGATTTTATTGAAACTTTACAATAATGAAGTTTATAAGTAGGTATCTACATCAGAATAATTTATTATATAAGATATTGTGCGAAAATATAACGATAGCAAGATGAGAGAGGCACCAGCTAGAAGATATATAAAAATATAATTGTTAGACATTAGATTAAATTAAAGTATATCTTCTTCTTTTATTAGTGGCTTTTTCGGAGGCTAGGACTGCCACGAATTTGCCAAAGAGTTTAAGGTGTTTTACGTTTACTAATCTTGTAGCAAAAAGGTGGTGATCTGAGTTAGTGAAAAAATGACCGGTATTATATGTAGATATCTCTAAAGTCTAATTAAAGGCATATTCGGACTTTGACGGATGATGTAACCGCTTTTTCAAAAATGATGAGGTAAAATTATAAAGCTTATACAGCATTTGTTTTGAGACAAAGAAATAATTTATCTCTTATCAATTTACACTTAGTTTTAATATCTGATAATTCGAGCTAAGTGTGAACTGTCAAAGGGTAGATATACATAAGAAATCAGAAATCAGAAACGTTTATTTGCTAAATGTAACTAAAACAACATTGGTCTTAAATGTACTTAAAAATAAGGGTCAGTTACATTTTACCAGTTACAGTCCTGGTGTGCAAATATATCATAAATTTTACATGTCAATATAATTACAAAATGTCAATAATTTATATAATAATTTCATTGATACAAAATACCTACATAAACAAAATGTCACCTATTAATATAATTATTTTGATTTTAATTATAATTTTTTATTACGCTTCCGATTGGTACTGATTTGGATCAGTTGAACTATCTATAGATCGTTTGCAGCTGTGACGCCTGTCATACTACAAAAAGTACATTATAATGTTAAAATACATTATCATCGATATGTCTAAGTTGGTACACCTACTACTTAAGCGGGTTTTTTGCATTCGTATGTGCCTTGCTTGGCAAAGCGTACCATGCAATATCTGCTCACTAATTTTATGCAAATATTAGTCATAGTAAAAAGTACTGGATTCCCCGAATGACGCCGAACTCCATTGAAATTATCAAAAATAATATTTGCTTTCGTGATTAAATAGCTGTTACCTGCTACTTCGACCGCGGTAGGTACCTACCTACACGTTTCGGAATAGCTAGTTGATGCCCTTTGTGAACGTAGATACAATAAAAGACGTGTGGCACTCGGGGACTGCCGCGGTAAAGCTATTGCATAGCATTTTTTGCTGGATCACGCATGCGCAGTGTTAGGATTTTCGTGACGGGATTTCTGGATTCGATTTCCACGCTCAATGCCCGCGATAGAAGCTATGCAATAGCTTAAAAAAAAATTTAAAACCTGATTTGTTATACTGACCATAATATCTGTTTGACGACCGATGTGGCGCGGCGGGCGAAGGTTGCGGGTTCGATTCCCGCCTTGGAATAAATGTTTGTATGATCTGCAAATATGTATTCTGGGTGTTCTGGGTATTTATATGTATATAATAAAAAATATCTATCTACCTATGTAATGGTAATGTATTAAGTATATGTCAGTCTTCTAGTACCCATAATACAAGCTCTGCTTAGCTTGGGGCTAGATGATGTTGTGTGGATTGTCCAGCATTATTTATTTATAGCTGCTTACTCTCTCTTTTCTTTTAAGCTGCATCTCAGAATCTAAGTTCATCGCAAAAAACTGTTCTTATTTGAATCCATAACAACTATAAATTGTTACAATTGTAAAACCAAAGGTCTCTTCCAAATTCCTCGATTTCTCTTTCTTTTGCTTCTTCCCACCATCTCTTTTCAAAGCCGTCTAGATCATCGCCAACGCTCTTAAGCCGACCACGAGATCATTGTTGGGTATATAAATTATTTATTTAATATCTTAGTTGTTGGGTCAATAAATTACTTTTTTTAAATTAATCTGTTTAAATTTATTTTAATTGTGTTCCAGGGCCTCTGAAGGGTCATTTTTCCCGCCGCGTTCGATCACAAAGTCTGACATCGTGCATATTTACGACAAGGACCTCTGCAGAATCCTGCCTTTGAAATACAGAAAAGATGTTTACAAAGATGGTAAGCTGGAAAACTTTATTGTACTTATTATTACTACTTTATTACTTTGTTGTAACATTATTTTCCTACTCTTATCCCACTTAGAAAGAGAGGTAGATATCTTCTGTTTTTGTCTACCAATCTGTCTATCTTTGTGTTGTAAATAAATGATTCTAGGTAGGTTCCTACTATTTAGAGGATTTATTGTTTTCTTCATTAACATCATTATTTATATTTGTTTCATTATGTACAAACCATACTTAGTTGAATATATTTTAATGATATCTTTTATAAAACACCGAAAAATCAAAAGGCTTTTACGTGGTAGTCCGTTTTGCAAAGTGAATCTGAGAAAAAACGGTCGAATTATGCCCAACGAAGTAGGCACGGGTCAGCTAGTATTTTATAATATGTTATGTTCCAGGCATCCAAACAGGACTCTACACTCCTCCAAGTTCCACCTTCGAGTGTGCAGATCTGAACCATGACAACCGCTGCTACTGCCAGGGAGAGACATGTCCACCGCGAGGTCTGCAGAACATCAGCCCATGTCAATACAGTAAGTTAATACCTAATGTAAAAAAAAATGCGGGACAATCCACACGACATCATCTAGCTCCAAGCTAAACAGAGCTATCCTTATGTGATGATACAATTTAAACTTCAAAGTTCAAACTTCAATTGCATTTATTCAATAAAATCACAAGGATCACTTTGAAACGTCTTACATACCTACTAGATGATTCTATTCTATAGCGTTTTTTTTATATGATCCTTCTTATTTGAATTTCTTTCCGGGTTATGAGTTTGAAATGTTCATGAATATGTATTTATTTAATTATCTATTACAGATGCTCCCGTGTACCTATCCTACCCTCACTTCTACGAAGCAGATCCCATGCTCCTCTCGCCTTTCGACGGCCTCAAACCAAACAAGACGAAGCATGAAACCTATTTCATGATCCAACCAGTATGTTTTCAATACGTTCATTAAACAATTTGATTTTTCATGTTATAGGGCAAGCGTTCAAGGGTTTTTTTTTTGTCAAACAAACAATGTTTTTCATCACACGAATGTTATCGCGGGCCTTGAGCGTGGATACAGAAATTCCGTAACGAAAATAACCTAGCACTGCGCATGCGTAATCCAGCAAAAAATGCTATGCAATAGCTTTACCGCGGCAGTCCCCGAGTACTACACGTGTTTTTTCTTAATAGGATCGAACCTACGACCCACAGCATGAAAGGCGGAGTTCTACCATCTGTACCAAAAATAAATTTGTTGTTTTTCAGAAAATAGGCGTGCCACTTGAAGGTTTCGTCCGTGTTCAGCTCAATATCAAAGTGAATCGCGCGCCTGGCATCCGAGTTAACAATATACACAAGTTTCCAGATATTATCTTCCCTGTGATGTGGGTTGAGGAGGTAAGAATCACTTTGAATCACTTTTCAACTAAAAAGAATCAATTTTCATTGATCGCAAAGCACGCTTAGCTTAGATCTAAGAAGATATTTATTTCATCTTACTAGAAGACTAGAGGACTTTTTGAGAATAGTCTTTTTTGTATTTAACCTCTTTCGCGTGTAGGTATCGGTTTTTGGCAGAAGTTGGGGTAGACATTAACGGCCGGTTTCTGGAAACCCAAATCACGATTGATCCAAGTTTGACACATATTAATTATTTGTTTTTTTCGTTGATCATCGTTCGAGAAACCGGCCGTGAGACAAAATTCTCGACAGCCAGTATCTGACCTTTTGACAGCTGTCAAGCCATTTGGCTTGACCAACGCTGGACGGTGTTCGCATAACGTAAGACTAGGCGGTATGGTTCTAAACTATAGCCTGCTCCGAGGAGCGAAAAAAAAAAATTTACGGTGTTCGCACACAGCTTTACATATAACTAACATTTCTAGATTCATCGAATCAGAGACTAGTAAACACGATCATTTCCACGAAGGTGCCTGTTTGGCATATGGGACATTGTAAAAGTTTCTTGAAATCAGCTTAATGGCTATATATATGTAGCTATATGTAGTTGTATATTTCCAGGGCATCCACGAAGTATCGACTCCGATCTGGCGCTGGATATTCCTTGCGACAGCGGTGGGCCCGGTGGCCGCTCCGCTCATCACCTATGGCATGATACTCTTCGGCCTGACTCTCATATCCATCGTCTTTTTTCGAGCATACAAATCCTTCATTCTCGGACAAAACAAACTCGAAATTATCGAAATCGGACGCGAAACTCTACGCAGAAGCTCCATAATCCACACCCAAAGGCTGTCAAACAGAGCGACTGGCTACCAAAATCTTAATCAACTACCCTCACATCAAAATATACACCAGAATAGATTACAGGAACTCGTTTTCGTGAAAGAACTCAGTCAGAGCGTGGAGGAGTTCAAAACTATTCTAAAAACTGAATTTGTTAGAAGTTCGTTCAGTGATGTTGAGAGAGAATCTTTATTAAGATCAGACAATACGTTTATTATATCAGAGAGTAGAAATAAAAGATTTAGTTTAGATAGTTAGAACTATTAATAGGTTATAAGATATGGATGTTACCGTGGGATTCAGCGATTTATTCATACGCACAGAGAAAGGACTGAGCACTCCCTATCTAGGTAGTATACTGTACATACAGACGTTACAGCGAGAGAAAGACAAAACAATCGTGCTGCCAGTAGTTGTCTTTATCTACAGACCAGCAGAAAAGACGAGTGTTGGCCGCACATGTCGATATCTTGAGGCTATTGCTCAGTCTATTCTCTAGGTTTATGGTTTTATTAATGCTTTACAGATATTAAGCGTATCAGACGAGATCTTTTAGAACACAATAATCTTGAGTCTCCAGTATTTTGACAGGTGTCAGAGGCGTCTATATTGTTTACTTATAGCTATTATATTGCGTATGTTTACCTAATCATATTATCGGCCGGTTTCTGGAAACCCAAATCACGATTTATCCGAGTTTGACACATAGTAATTATTTGATTTTATCGTTGATCATCGTTCGAGAAACCGGCCGTATGATTTGAATGTTGTAACAAATATTGTTAGAGGCCTAAACGTGTTTGGTACGCATAACGTCTAGTAGATAAACGATTTTTTGTTAGTTTTTTCGGAAAATAATTGGCCCTGTTCTGCGATTGACCATCGAGGTTGTTTGGATGGATGTAGAAGTAGCAGGTTCAAATCTCTGTGAGCTATGAATTTTTAGTGGAATATATTTTTTTGTATGTAATTTTATTTCTAATATCAAATGAAGCTGGTATTTTTTTTAATTGCTTACGCAAACACAGGTTTAAATCTCTTGAAATTACTAATTATTTGTGCTTTATTGTTTATGTTCATCAACTTTTATTTAATTGTAATAACAGTATTATAATTAGATAATCTTTAAAAAAAACTCTGGTGGCCGGCTTTTTAGACTAGATTGGGTATCAAAAGTCTGAATAGGTAAATATTTGGAATACTAATAAATGGGATATATTGGGTACCTATACTGGTATTTATCGCGCAGATACCGCATTGATTTTGTTTTCTTGGCCACAGTTATTTCACCAAAACATAAAACTATTTAATATCTAAGTAAGTACATATCTCTTTTCTATGAGTTTATATCGTGAAACAAACAACTCAAAAAAATCTTGTTTAAAAACTAAACTGTTGTTCACGAGCAACAGCTGGTAGGTACTGAGTCTTGTTAGAAAACCGGCTGATAATGAACGTTTTTGAGCTCAAATTCTCGGCGGCAGCACCTAAGGTTTTGATAGCTGTCTTGATCAATGTGTTTGAGGGTTTTTTGAAATCAGTCGAAGTCTACAGAACAGTCAGCCTGTCATTATTTGAGTTACTCTGCGCGTGTTTTCTTCTGCCATGCAAGGGCGGATCCAGCTTTGGCGCCAGGGGGGTCACGATCCAGCTTTGGCGCCAGGGGGGTCACGATCCAGCTTTGGCGCCAGGGGGGTCACATAGTCGTGGTCAAGTAAAGAACTTATAATTTAATTTTGATAATGTAATTCCCAAATGTTTGCCATTATACAAAGTTATTACATAATGTAGTTACATTAATTCTGTATGGTGATAAAATATAAACTAATTATGTTCTATATTGGTCTATTCTATAGTGGTCCACCTAAGTCCTAGAACCAGCTCATGGGGGGGGGGGGTCATGACCCCATGATCCCTCCCCCACCCCCTGGATTGGATCCGCCGTTGCTGCCATGTTTAGACTCCATGCTGTCATTTACCACCACGCATTGTAACTCAACATGATGCTCTACTTAAAGGTAACACAGCATACCCTAAGTAGCACACTAGAAATGGTAGGTATAAACTTTTTTGTAGAAATGCGTGGAAGTAGGTAATAACTTAAAAATCTGTTGGTTCTCTGTTTAAATATGTCTCATTTTAGTCTAGTGGCGCTGTCATGAAACAAAATAAATAAATATTTATGGACTGTTTTCATAGATTGTGGAAATAGTCTCGTTTCGTTTTCTTTTTTTTGGCTTTTGTGACTAACTGTCATGCTTCGGCTACATTAGCGGGCGAATATTCGTATCGTGTTGGCGCGACAAAAACATCGTGTTCGGGTGTAGGCGATGTTCTTGTCTAAATACCTACTACGCGATGACACGATGTACCTACCCGGCCACATACATCGCGTTAACACGAATATTCGCCATAGCCCGCTAATGTGGCCCCAGCATCACAACAAGGCAGCAGTTATGTTACTTGGTTTCAGCTGTCACTGACTTTTTATTTTTAATAGTTCGTATGTATGTATGAATGAATGTTTGAGATATTTTATGAAATTGTGGAACTTAAAGCTCGTGATTTTAGTGTTGTGGGTTCTTTAAATATTGCTCAAATGGGTTCTATTCTAGGTGATCGGGAGACATACTTATTTATCCCGTTAGGTGGCGCTAGTTACGACGGTTTTTTTTAACTAGCGTTTTCTTTTAGTACATGACGACCAATGAGGCGCGGCGGGCGAAGGTCCGCCTGCGGTGCGCAAGGTTGCGGGTTGATTCCCGCCTTGGTATATATGTTTGTACGATCTGCAATTATTTATTCCGGGTGTTCTGGGTATTTTATATGTAAGTATAATAAAAATATCTATCTATGTAATGTATTAAGTATGTCAGTCTTCTAGTACTTACTCATTACACAAGCTCTGCTTGGGTTTGGGGCTAGATGATGTTGTGTGGATTGTCCAGCATTATTTATTTATTAGATATTTATGTACCTATTACGTAGGTACCTACTTACATAACTTTGTTTTTGCAATTTTAATGATACAATCAAACCGTAATAACACGTTCACACCGTATTTCAATTAAAAAGAAACATATTTGTATTTTTTGTGTAGATAAGTAATTTTTGATGCGTACCTACTTACTTATCTTTAAAAAGTGTTTGCTCAAGACTAAAACATAAATATACAGCGCCACCTATCGGGTCAGCTTTACCTGTTGCAATTGTACATCTATAGAGATAATCCATTCTAAAAATGCACGCCCCCCCACAGTAAGAAACATGGGAAAATGCTTTAGGTGATCGATACAACCACATAAATTGGGTTTTAAGCTATTACATAGCTTCTATCGCGGGCCTTGAGCGTGGGGACCGAATCCAGAAATTCCGTAACGAAAATAACCTAACACTGCGCATGCGTAATCCAGCAAAAAATGCTATGAAATAGCTTTACCGCGGCAGTCTTCGAGTGCCACACGTCTTTTTTGTCATCGGTCACTGTCTAGACACGTATTTTAATAAATAATGGCTGGATTTGTCGGCCAACTAGCGAATGAACGAGTGCATATTTTAAATGGTTTACATCTACACTTGCCTACACCTATTCACATGTATCTTTACCTCACTATAGTACGGTACCTCTACCATGAGTTGTCACAGCAAAATAGCATCGCATGACTGTACTACAGTAGTTACGTAAATATTAGTACATATTACGGATTTTAGTAGCAAATTATCCGCTAGAAGCGCTGTACAAATCTTCATACATTTTTTTAACTACTGACGCTAGCGAGTATAATACTATAGTATAGTAAAAACTCATGGTAGGTAGGTACACTAGTAGGTAGGTTTTATGTATTTACCTTTTTGGAAGTTATATTTTTTCTGTTGTAAAAAATTGTGATACTTATGTAATCCAAATTATTTTGCTCAATTGATATAATTTGAAATAATTTAGTTTAAAATCGCCGTATTCTCTCTTATTTCTTAGGTTATTTTTTTCAAAGCTCAAATATAGCTTTAAATGTTTATAGATACTTTAAGATATCATTCCATTATAGTTTTAAGTTGGGTAAGGACCTAAGGACTAAGTATGACTTATTTTTATGGACTGTAAATATAATTATTAAGTTTAAATATTTTGTAACTAAATTGTTTATAAAAATAAAAAATGTATGCCTATTTATTGTTTTTTTGTATCCTCTAGCTATTATATTGAACTAAAATTAAGTTCATTTTAAAACTATAACTTTAGTTATGTAACAAAAGTTTTATTTTTGGGGTTTGGGTAGTCAAAAATACAAAACACACATGAGCCTAGAAATTACTTTATTGACTAGCAAAAATTATGCCGTATTATTAAACTTGAAATGCTTACACTAAAAGCGTTTAGTCTATAGTATACTAGCAACTGGACATTTTTCACTATAGTTATAACGCTTGGTAAATTATAAGCAACATCATTTTACAACTAACTTATGTTTTTTATTGGTGAAGGTAGTTTTTCAACACATATATGTCCTTTATTTAATGAACTCTTCATAACCTTTTTAATATACAGTTTGGCAAATAAACCTCCTTGCAGTACATTTTTTACCTATACATTGAATTCTGTGACTATTATGAAAATAATATTAATATTAATCGTCCGAAATATCATTTTTTTAGAACTAATTGTTTTTTTTTAATCCGTAATAGATCTTGTTTAAATTAATTTGGACTTCAGAGACCTTTGCCCAGCATAAATAAATTTAGCTTTTAGATATTACATAACGCTCTAGTCCCAAACTAAGCAAAGCTTCTACTATGGTAACAGAAGTTCATGATATAAATATCGACAGTAAACAGTAGATGGTTTTTTAATACATAATCAGTCCAATAATGGACGTTCATTTTGTCTTCAGCCCCCAATGATGGACATGTTTAGAATTTAACCGCTCACCAATAATGAACATTCTAATTTAAAGTTTATTTTGAAAATATGTTATAACTACGTACTTACAGACAATTTTTAATATATAAAAAATCCTTATTAATAATTTCACCATCCAATTTACGTATATTCGTTCCATAAAAAGACATTTTTTACGATATTCCTAGTATTGGAAATGGGGTTTTGTTATACTTGAATTAAAACAAAAACATTTTATAGTGATTAAATGTATAGATTTAAGATACAAATGTATAATGATTTTAACACATCATTTTGATACAATATTTTAAGTTTAAGTTTTTTATGATTTACTTTATTTTTAACCCCATCTCGCAATAAGGGCTATTTTTTAAGACATTTTCATGATAGATATCAAGATATTTTCATGAAGTTTAAAACTACTTATATATACACCTATATGTATATATAATGCATATTCATAAACCAATGACGAAAAAAAAAATCACTGGGCCATCAAAATTAAAATTGTTTTGTATGGTTTGAGATGACAATACTAATGTATGTTAATTAATAAATAGAGAACGTACTTTTAGGCAATGCACTGTTATAGATAGATGTCACATGGAAGAGTTTTTTTTAATTAACAATATCTGAGTTCCATCGTCTCTGACAATTAATACAAAAACAATATTTAAAAGTACCTACTTGTCAGAACTTTATGTTTATGAGACCTCTGAAGTATGATTTACAAAAAAATCATCAAAATCGGTTCATCATCGGAGTAATACATACAATATCTCCTTTTTTGACGGTTAGAAAACCATCTGCTTTTTTTAAGCGAATGTTAACATTGTTTAGATATATTTAGATATTATTAAACTTTCATCATCATCATCGTCCTACCCTTGTCCCACATTATGTGGGGTCGGTACAACACGTTCTCTTCTTCCACTCTCCTCTATCAGACGTCATCAACTTTGTCTTTACAAAATAGCCCTTATCAATACTAAATATCAATAAAGAAATTATAAACAGCATTTTATTGAATTGTTTCTTTGCAAATTTACTAACATTTTATGTGTTTTTCACTACATATTTATGTTTTTATGCAAATTTGAACAAATTTAAGTAACTTCAAAAATATTTGGCAATGCTGAACCGACGATCGTTATAAAAAAGTCAAATCTCAAAACTACCCTCCAAAAAAAGATATTCTAATTTTAAAAATTTCGATTAGGTAATACTTTTTGCGTATACAATTTTGAATCAAACGTTATCGAGTATACTGTCATTTTGAAATCGTATATATTTATCGTATATTTGTTAAAATAGGCCTTAATATTAAACTAATCTTAATCTAATATGGCGTCGATAGAATTAAACAATTAATTAAATTTATTTATATTGTATATGCGTGTGATGGTTTGTATACAATTTTGTTCTTGTGATTTGTTTTTATGACTACTTATATATTTTTTATATTTGATTACAACAATGAACGAACATAAAACCGTGTGATAGTCACGGTAGATATTAAACACTAAAAGCACAGATACTTTGACTTAGATTAGAAATTTTATTTTTGATGAAAATGTTTATTTTCGGAGTTTTTTAATTAATAATATTAACAAATAATATGAAGTAAATAAAAATAGTAAGTAGTAGTTAAAATATTGGTTTAGTAAACTATAATATATAAAAAAATATATATATTATGCAGGATATTAAACCGGTTTAGTAAATGTATACATGCATACATGCCTTAAATTTATGAATATACCATATCCGATAACCTTCACACGCAAATACAATAGTTGCTATAAAAAATAAAAATTACATTAAAAATAAACATTTTTTGCCTATGGACGGTTTGTCTATAGTTTCAGCGGTAGAAAATAGTTTTTTTTCTATTTCAATCTGAAAATTCAGTCAGTATATTTATGGAGGAAAAGAAAAAGTCACAACCAGTCAAAATCTACAATTGACAAAAAATTTAATTAAAAATGCATTAAAATTCTCTTTGAGATGTAATCTAGCATTGATTTTTAAGAGTTTTTGCTTTAATTTTTACACAAAGGAGAATGGGCAGTTTGGGCACGACTTAAAAAAAATTCTTCAGGGTTACCACATAGTAATATAGTTTAAAAGAACTTTTACAGCCAATATTTTACTATATTAACGGAAAAAATCTGTCCCACGGAAATAATGATTTTTTTTTTCATTTAACATCACATTACTTAAGAGTCCTAAAGGCCCACAAGAATGCCTGTGGTGGCGTTTAAAAGATCATGAAAAACATGTAGAAAGACAGTTTTTCTGAAATTTTTCGATGCCAACATCAAATAAATTCCGCTTAATGCCCTTTGAAACGCAACCACAGCCATTTTTGTGGGCCCCCAGCATTCGAGTAATACGATGTTAAATAAAAAATATTTTTTGCTATATTTTTCGATTCCCATAGGACGGATTTTTTTTCATAAAATTAGATAATCCTTTAAAATGTATTATATGACAAACCTGAGGGACAAGTTTTTTAGTCGATACCCACGCTCCATAGAGAAATGCCCATTCTTTTTTATATTCTAGTATCGCTACCAAGGTCTACAAATCAACACAACAATCGAATGACAAGCGAGCGAAGCGTCTATTTCGAGATTGATCAAAAATGCTCTGCAAAGTTTAATTCTAGACAAGATGTTGCAACTTGTTTCAAAGTTATTCAAAATATTACAAAACGTATATAAAAATGTGTAAAAATTAAAGCAAAACCTTTAAATGGTAAATGAGTATTAATCATTCTTAATAATTACGAGTACGATTATTAGTTTAGTATTGAGGTAAGAATTACGTATACATGGTTCTAATAAATATAGCAAAATATGTGTACATTTTATTTCTGTATATATTATGTTATATACATTTTGAAACCATCAAACGTTTGACCGTGCCTTTATTTTTATGAATAGATTTTTTGCAATAAAATATCTACCATATTTTTTTCGATAAATAAAATTTAAAATACATATTGCCCTTGTTTTTTGCTGTAAAATGCAAAAAAATATTAATGTTAGTTTATAATATTGACATTATTTTCTTGATAAATGTCAAGTATTGACAAATCGCGTATACAAAACTATAACTAATTCTAATAAATCGTATACAATGTTTTACGTATTTTGTTTTCGTATACAAAATCAAATTAAATATATTTTTAATTAACGTAGATTTTTCTGTCTTTTTTATTTATTTTTACTAGTAATTGGCATAATCTATATTTTAGACAAGAAAAGCTAGCCCACATATTTTATTTAACATTATAGCAAGATCCGAGAGCTGGTGATTATCTGGCCCGTACCAGCATTGCTATTCAGCGCGGCAATTCAGCCAGTATCTTGTAACTATTGATTTGGATCAGTTGAGTAATCTATAGATCGTTTCCAACAGTCTGCAGATAGCTCAACTGTTTCTTATGTATTTTATAAATTTGTATATTGTAAATACTGTAATAGTCAAATTATTAAACATATTTCTGTATGTTTATAATTTTTTTTATAAGAATTTTGTTAGTTTACAAAACGCAATCAACCGGCATGTTTTTTGAAGTGAAAACTTCTTTAGCGGCGCTGGGTGGGTAAAAACTTTCAAACTCGCGTCAGGGTCACGTGACGTCGAAAAAGCGTAAGATCTTATTTAATTTTTATACATTGCTCGTAAAACAAGAGACGACAAAAGAACACACTTGCGGTCACGCGACGTATGACTCAAACAATTAAATAGTGTTGTGGCGACATGACGTGACGTGACGATGACGACGAAGCCAACGAAGACACAGACACATTCGCGCTTGCGCGAATGTGTCTGTGTCTTCGTTGGCTTCGTCGTTGTGTCACATTCGCGCTTGCGCGAATGTGACACAACGACATGACACAATCACAATGACACAGACACATTCGCGCTTGCGCGAATGTGTCTGTGTCTTCGTTGGCTTCGTCGTTGTGTCACATTCGCGCTTGCGCGAATGTGACACAATGACATGACACAATCACGACTGTGGTTATATTTTTGAAGTGAAAACTTAAAAGTGAAAACACAACGTCATGTCATTGTGTCACATTCGCGCTTGCGCGAATGTGACACAATGACATGACACAATCACGACTGTGGTTATATTTTTGAAGTGAAAACTTAAAAGTGAAAACACAACGTTAATATTGAAGTTTTCACTTCTGCCGGCACTCCCGGAGTGCTAGCTTTTTTTTTAAATAAAATGTACACATATCCACCATTTTCCTAATCTAGAATTACTTACAAATAACATGGTATACTGTTCAGTGATAATGTCTTTTAAATTTGAAAAGTATTTTAAATAATTTGTGACATATGTCATGGAAAAAATACAGCCTAGAACCACACTGGTATTTTTCTGCCTACTTTTCAACCATTGGTAACGGTTTAAATAGATCATCTAATCTAAAATAAACAGCTTATTTCATACCCCCTATCTTATAGAAGTTAGCGTTGACTTTATGTCATCATTACGTGTGGTAATCAATACTTTAAGTCTGCGCTATTTTTTTATAAGATAGACCGTATATATTTATAATATTTTGGTTCATTATAGATGACATTTAAAACAATATCAATACACGTACTCAATGAATATCGTGAGGCATTACTAAAATCAGGTAAGAAATATCTGTAAAACAAGTTTTATAACGAAAATGTATTATAGTATGATAATTTGTTATTTTGAGTAAAAATAAGTGTTTCTTAGATTAGACGCTCTATACGTACCAAATTGTCTTACATCGGGAATAGAACCCACACTTAGCCGTTTAAATAACGTATACAATAGTTACACAAATGAATTATTACATAATTGTCGTTTTTTTTTGGCGTTTTTGTGATCTTTGTGAAACTCGTCGCTTCTTTTTATTAGACCACATATTTTACTTCGAGAAGTTTTTATTTAAAAATCTCTAAAGTATTATATACCTTTTATCGAATCGTTCGGATAAATTTCCAACACAAAAAGAAATAAAAAAGTATGTATTCTGTCATTCTTTACTAATGGTAACGTGACGAGACGGTGACTGAACAACCAATGACAAAAAATAATTTATTTGTATTGTATCTGTATAGGCGGCCAAGAAATTAGTTTACCACTTTATGGCTGAATATCATTTGCACGTACAAAACGTCAAGGGCTATTTTCGCTTGACAGATTCATAACTGCTACGTCAGAATCTGTCAATCTGTAATCCTTAGCGAATAATTATGTTACTGGGAGATGTCATCAAAAGTGGTAAACCAATTCCTTGGTCGCCTATACATTACATAATTATGTATAACCGCAGTTATCAAGTACCTAATCAGCAAAAATAATCAATCCTACTAATATTACAAACGCAAAAGTTTGTATGGATGGATGGATGTTTTCATATGTCCATATAAAAAAAACTATAGGGAGATAGTTTTTTTTATGTGAACATATGAAAACATTTTATAAAAAGTTAGGGTTGACTTTATGACGTATGGTAATCGATACATCAAGTCTGCGCTAACTTTTTATAAGATAGACCGTATATCAATAGTAGATTTTTACCCGATTTCTGTCAGAAAACGATATAAACAGGCATAGATATTATTTAGAGATTTTTAAAATATCAACTTTGTAAATATTTGTTTGAAATACTTTAGATTTATAACTATGTGAGATATTGGTATACGATATTGTCCTATTTGAGCATATCATCATTGAAATATTTGTAACCAGGGCCGGATCTACCTAAGGGCTGCTTGGGCCCCGAGGTTACAAGGGGCCCCCAGACACCGCTAAAAACAGTAGCCGATAATTTGAATTTAGGTAGTACATACATATATAGTGGATATAGGTTGATGATTGGTTTATTTAAATTGTTATTTTTATCAGTTTTCTAATATTTCTTGAATAATAAATAATGCTGGACAACCCACAAAACATCATCTAGCCCCAAGCTAAAGCTTGTGTTATGGGTACTAGAAGACTTATATATATTATATATAATGTGGTTTGTTAGACTATTTCTTGTATTCTCGAATGTTCTGTAATTTTAAGCACGTACTTTTATTCAAAGGATGTTCCTTTAAGACAACTTTTCGATCATTGTATACCATTTAAAGGACGTGCGCAGTTTTGGCAAATTTTTACAGTTTTAAATCGATTTTCATATCCTATACCAAAAAAATCTCACAAGTTATAAGTTGTGATGTTATTGCTGAGCCGTTTTTAGTGTTTAATGCAGGCTCGGTATTGGAAATTGATCGTTGGAGTGATCGTCTGAGGGTTCATTTTCATCTGCGGAGACTTCGCCTTCCGCTTCGTCTTCCGAAGACGACAGGAGACCGGCTGAAAAAAAAACATAAATATTTAGCAGGAGAACAAACTTATACATACTTAAGGAATTTTGTGGTCTTTGTATTTATTTACTTACAAAAAAATGTATATAAGTACTCAATCAGCAATCTAGTTCCCATAGTACAAGTTTTGCTTAGTTTGGGACTAGTAACACCCAGACACCGAACAAATATTTATGTTTATCACACAATAATCTGCTCTGTGGGAATCGAACCCACAACACAGCATGGAAGGCAGAGCTACTACCAACTGAGCTGTGACGCCTGTCATACAATAGATAGTAATATTTACCTGCAGTGAATTGTGGACTGGCTAACGCATCTGGCCAGTAACGTTTTCCGACGCCCGCGCCGTGCTTGCTTTTTTTACCGCCTAAAATTATAAATATCACATTCATTTTACTTATATTTATAAATACATAAAACGTAAATCATATTGTACAGAAAACTAGCTTCTAAATTGTATACGTTTCTTTTAAATTGATCCAGCGGTTTAGCGTACATCATGCTTACTCCAAACAAAAAGGAAATAAAAAAAAGTCGAAAAACTGAATAAACCTTTTTTATATTTCCGTAATCACTAAGTTCTATAATAAGTTATCTTGAGTCAAGTATAAGAAATCTACTTGATCCAATCTGTGAAGCTTCAGAACTCAGTTGTTATATATGTTATATTATAACGTTTTATTATTTATTTTAATTTCTAAAATTGATTGAGTCTTTAAATCTATAATCAAACTAAAACTAAACGACCATAAGGCCGTTTGTCCACCGCCGCCGTCACCGTCACGTCACCGAGAACGAGATGACGGCGCCGAAGTAGCGGTACATACATTTACATACATTTACTTGAGCCGCGTGTCCACCGCACATCCGTCACCCGAGCGCCGTCATCCTGGCCGCCATACTAAACTCGGCCCGAAATAATCTCGTTCTCGGTGACGTGACGGTGACGGCGGCGGTGGACAAACGGCCTTAAGGTTTTCGCATTATTTTAAGTCGAGTGTCATATGTCAGGTGTCAAGTATCAAATTAGTTGAGTGTCCAGTGTTAAGTATCATTTGTCAAGTGTCAAATTAGTATGTCAAGTGTCAAATTAGTATGTCAAGTGTCAAATTAGTCGAGTGTCCAGTGTCAAATTAGTCTAGTGTCCAGTGTCAAGTGTTAAGTATCATTGTCAAGTGTCAAATTAGTAGTGTCCGGTGTCAAGTGTCAAGTCTCGCGTGTCAGGCGTCAAATTGAACAGACCTGGTTTGTCATTACAGTCCAACATAGGTTGCAGGATGCGACGTCGCGCGTTGATGAACCAATTGTTAACTTGGAGGAGCGTCAGCCTCGTCTGAGCGGCGAGAGTACGCTTTTCTTCTTCTGTGGGGTATGGGTGCTGCGAAGTATACAACTTTATATTAATAAAGTCAAAGTCAAAATCAAAATTGCTTTATTCAGTAAAATCACAAGGATCATTTAGAATCGTCTTACATACTAGGTGATTCTAGGTGCCAGTTCCACGCGACCAGAGCCTAGAAGAACGGGCAAGAAACTTTGGCCTGGTTCCTACCATTTATTATTAACAGTTATATACTTAATTAACGCTATTCAGCGCTATATAATTTTTAATCATTTACTTCTTACTATTGATTATTAAAAATTAACTTAGCTTAGCTGTATGTGTGTGTTCATTAACTATTGGAAAGCTATTGTCCATTAACTTGTTGACTGTTGACTTTTGACTTTTGACTCTTTATTGACTATTGACCACTATTGACTATTGACTCTTTATTGACAATTGACCACTATTCAAAGCCAAAGTCAAAGTCAAAAATTACTTTATTCAGTAAAATCACAAGGATCATTTAGAATCGTCTTAGATACTAGGCGATTCTAGGTGCCAGTTCCACGCGACCAGAGCCTAGAAGAACTATTGACTATTGACTCTTTATTGACAATTGACCACTATTGACTACTGACTACAAACTACATTATATATTGACCACAAGATGTTGGAACAGCCAGGCCCTCATTGCTTGCGTTGCGTGTCTCGGCAGCACTCCCCTCTTTCCCTCCTCGCCCTCTTCGGGAGGAGGGGATCCGGATGAACACGAGTTGTTTGAATTTGAACCTGCATTTACAATATATTTTAATCAAGAAAACCATTGAAATCCCTGAAGTAAAAATTTGAACCTGAATATATTTTAGTTTAAGGAAAACCATTAAAATGTCTGGAAGAACGCTATCAGCGATAAGGCCGCCCAATTAAGTTAGTTCTAATATTTTTTGTATTTTAACGCGGATCATTTAGAATCGTCTTTTATACTCGCCTATCTTATTAAAAGTTAACGCAGGCTTGAGTCAACACATCAAGCCTGCTAACTTTTTATAAGATACCGAGATATATAAGAGACCGTAGGTGATATTAGAACAAGTTATAATTAGTGTTATAAAGTGTCAGTCAAACAAATAATTTCTTATTCTTTTTAATATGTCTAGAGAGATAAGTATGAGATTTAACTTCCATGCCGGGAACTGCCGTACCTGTGAAAGCTTCTGTAGGAAGCAAGCCCGCGCCGATCTGACTTATAGGAGTCGAACCTTGTACTACCGCTGGAGCTGGAAAATTACAAATTACTAGCAACACGTCCCAGCTTTGCTTGGGTTTTACACTTTGGGTTACATTATTGAAGTTTTAGAAGGGATCTCTAACTTTTTTGACCATAAATTATAGAGTATGTATTTTCCTCGAGGATAGTGTAGCTATGTAACGATGAAAGAATTTTTGGAATATATCTAGTAGTTTTTAAGTATATACGTTTATCCTGCGCTAAGTCGCGAGCTTGTTTTACCAAAGTGTACATACTAGTGGGTTTCAATAGTGTACATACTAGTTGATTTCGATAGTGTACATACTAGTGGGTTTCGATAGTGTACATACTAGTGGGTTTCGATAGTGTACATACTCGTGGGTTTCGAAATTGTACATACCAGTGGGTTTCGATAGCGTACATACTAGTGGGTTTCGATAGTGTACATACTAGTGGGTTTCGATAGTGTACATACCAGTGGGTTTCGATAGTGTACATACTAGTGGGTTTCGAAATTGTACATACCAGTGGGTTTCGATAGTGTACATACTAGTGGGTTTCGATAGTGTACATACTAGTGGGTTTCGATAGTGTACATACTAGTGGGTTTCGATAGTGTACATACCAGTGGGTTCCGTATATTCTTTGGGAATGTCGCGAGTGAATGGTAGCTCTGGCGGGAATACTGACGGGTACAGCGGCGCGGGCGGCGACTGCAATATACAAATATACATATATACACAACATATTCATATATACATAGTATAATATCAATCTTTATACGCGACAAGCGTTTTTTCTATATTGAAAGACATTTGAGAGATATTGACACATCGTATAATCTTAAACTGAGTAGAGGTTGAGTACGAATAAATGTGACAATCGAAAACGTGAATTATTTAAGATACACTGAGCGCTAACGCTGCAACGTTCGACAGTAAAGTCGAAGTCGACTCGCAGTGTATCTCAAATACGTAATCCTTGTGATTTTATTAAATAAAGAAATTTTTGACTTTTGACAAATCAGTACCGTAAGTGTACCCAAGATACTGGCTGCATTGCCGCGCTGAATAGCAATTTATTCCAATATATACGTATATAATGAATATATTTAAATGAAAAGGACATACATTTCATACCTGGTATTGTGGTGAGTTGGATGTACTCGAGTGTTCATCTATTGAATTAGACAAATTATTGTTACTTTCGACTCCACCTGCAAATAAAATACATTTCTTGATCTCCACTAATATTATATCTGCTATCCTACTAATATTATAAACGTGAAAGTTTGTATGGATTAAAGTGTCATCATCATCATCAACCTATATCAGTCCACTGAGTCCTATAAGCCCGGTCTTCGGCTCTTCTCATGTTGTGTTTGCCAGCTACACTCCTTGTATCGTCGCTCCATCTCGCCGGGTGCGTCCTACACTACACAATGCCTAAACGCGGTCTCCACTCCAGTATCCGTTTGCTCCAACGATTGTCGGTTCTTCGACAAACATGACCGGCCCACTGCCACTTCAGCTTGCTAATTTGAGCTATGTCAAACACTTTGGTTTTCTGATGTCTGGAATCCTCACATAATACATTTATATTGATAGAAGGTGATCATCAGAGATGGCCCCATATAAATTTGATTTAATATTCTTCTACCCTTCGTGCGCGTATCCGACTCGCACTTGGCATGTTTTATTTCTAAGACTCACCAGCACTATAATCGGTTCTCAGCAAGTTCTCGCTTTGCATCTTGGTCTTCAAGCATGCGATGTAACGACCGCAGAAGTCTCGGCACAACTCCTGGACCTTCTCCAACTCCAACAGATGGATACGGAGGACCTGGACACCAAGACAGGTGGTTGAGCGAGCGAAGCGAGAGAGAAATCTAGCATCCTTCTGGGAGCCATCCATAAATTACGTCACACGAATTTTAATTGGATGGTATTTAATTTGGACCCGTCTTTATCAAAAATCGTCACAATTGTGAATCCTACGTGTGATGTAACATATTTTGCAATTCTTGGGTGTTATACTGAAATATGAAATATGTATGTATTATAATGTCAAAAAATTTGGTGTCGTTAAATTTGGAACCCACTACTTGTCACACAATGTCTTCGCAGACCCCCTCCAACCTGCTTAACATATGACGTAATTTATGGCCTCTCAGTCTCGGGCTCCATCTCGCCAGAGGGCGTCCTACGCTACACAATGCCTAAACGCGGTCTCCACTCCAGTATCCGTTTGCTCCAACGATTGTCGGTTCTTCGGATAACATGGCCAGCCCACTGCCACTTCAGCTTGCTACCAACCTGGATGCTCTTAATCATGAGTCCATCGATCTCGGGCTCCTGCAGTAGCAGCGGTCGGGTGTCCCGTCGCTGGTGCTGCACGAAGGCCTGCAAGTCAGCCCCGAAGGCATCGGCCGCTGGAGGCTCCGCCCCCGCGGTGGCTTGTTCACATCGCTCGAGTAATAAAGCCAGAAGAGGGAACAACGGGTGCCTGGGGGAGTTATATCATACCATTTATTCCTAATACTAATATTATAAACGCGATGTATGTTTTGTCACTCTTTTATGCAAAAACTACAAAATGGATTTTAAAACTATCCAACTCATATTATAAAGTTTATAATATGAGTTGAATATAAACAATAAACGAGGAAGTTTGTATGGATGTATTTATGTTTGTTACTCTTTCACGCATTAACTACTGAATGGGTTTATAATAAACTTTACAATAATTATAGTTAATACATCAGAATAACACATATGCTATGCTACAATATACAAAGATATTGTGCGAATTCTTCAAAAGACTATAATTAACTACTTTTTTTTTTTAATTTATCAAAAACTGTTTTTTTTGTTATGGGTCTTCCCACTGTTAATCTAACGGCCGGAAACCCAAATCACGATTGATCCGAGTTTGACACAGTAATTATTTGATTTTTTCGTTGATCATCGTTCGAGAAACCGGCCGTATGTCCCATTGTTGGGCAATCCTTTGCCTCCGGGTTCGTGGGATGTACGTACTTGTACACAGCTCGCTTGTCTGCCTCGAACTGCGCCTGATCGGCGTCGGCAGGGGGCGCTCCGCCCTGCATGCCGCCGCCCTACCGCCACCGCCGACGCATCTGTCAAACAACACGTCACTGTCAACCTGCTGTCAATGTCTATGCTACTCTTTAAAAGAGTAAATTTCTCAGTAAATTTCTAAAATAAAAAAATTCTCAGTAAAACGTCGAGTGAGCTGTCATTTGTTTTAAATAAGAAAAGGTATATATTAAGTGATATTGGGAATTGATAGAACTCGTTTCCGGTAGGTTTTGAAGTGAAAATTCTCCATCAATTTTTCTTTTAAACAAATGACAGCAGACTTGACTGAGCTACTTAAAGATAAACACTTGCCACTGGCAGAAATGCCAGTCATAATGACGGAAAATGGCTTCATAAAAAATTGTGGCAACATGTCACAAAAGCCATGAACCAAGAAGTCAAGTCTAAATACGAAGAAGGGGAGAAAAGGGATATTGCTTTCAGGTGGTCTGAAAATTCAGGCCGATGGGGACTACATCCTCGCGATCTCCTCGTAATCGATCCGCTGAAGATCGCCATACAACGCAAACAATAGGCATAACTTACAACTCAGTTGATAGTACTAAGTACTCTATCAGCAATCTAGCTCCCATAATACAAGCTTTGCTTAGTTTTGAACTATGCGTGAATTGTCGTTAAAAATTTATTTCTTATATTAGGTATTTATTTTATAAAATTCCCGTAAATATTATTTATTTATACGTTACGTTACGATATACGAGTGCGATGTTCACATTCATAAGTGACTTGCATTTATCGAACAAAACAATACAATAATCGGAAGTAGGGTAAACAAAGTTTGTAGTCTCCGTTATAACAAGATGGCGTTGCTACCGATAAGGGACCGAACCACTCGGCGAATAATATTCTAAGTCCGAAACGGATAAACTGTTAGCACTAACCCAGTTTTATAACACGTATAGTTAAACAAAAAATACATTCTTATTCCTTAACAAAATAAGAGGCTAAAAACTGCATTAATATTAGTGCGAAACACTATTCAGAATAATCAGAATAATCAGAATAATCAATTTATTAATAAAGTTCTTTACAAGTCACATTTAGGTAAGTAATATTAAAAAATAATTTAAAAAAATACATTTATAACATAAAAAATTATCATCATTATTAAATATTATTATCCAATAAATTCTTATAATTACATATATTTACATGTCTTCAACTTAATTTGATTACCAGCTCTTCTACGTTGTAGAACGCCTTCTCGACGAGCCATAACTTTAATCGAGCTTTAAAAATATTAAGGCTGGGTGCGTCGACAATCTGCCCCGGCAGCCGGTTGTACACAGCAGGTCCTAGGACATGCGGAAGCCTTTCGGACCTGCTGAGCCGGTGCGCAACAGTTGCTAGTTTGTATGCTCCTCGGGTGTTGTATGTTCGCACATGCTCTTCTTCGCGTGTTTTAAATGATGCCATATTCAGCCTCACGAATACTGCTACTTGAAATACAACAATGGACGGAAGCGTCAGTATCCCTAGTGAGGTGAAATATGGCTTAACCGATGTGAAACGCGTCACTTTCGCGATCGCTCTAACAGCACGCTTTTGCATGCGGAAAACACGCTCCCGATCAGCAGCGCGCCCCCACAATTCAGCCCCATACTGTAAAAGCGAATGGACGGTCGCAAAGTAGCAAGTGCGCACAACGTCGGCGGAGACTACACGGGACAGCCTATAAAGAGCGAAACATGCACTCCCTAACCTTGCGCATAGTTTATCAATATGAGAGCTCCACGTTAGGCCACGGTCCATCTGAAACCCCAAGAAAGTGGTTGAAGACACTTGTTCGATAGGTGTGTTGCATATTGATACGGACAAGCTTCTCACCTTTCTACCCGATATGGAGAAATGTATGAAGTGAGTCTTGTTCAGATTCAGGACGAGTCCATTCCATTATATTCAAATTAATAGTATGTTTGATGCTCTTTAATACAATCATTACTGACTGGATTTTTATGAAACTCTACAATAACATCAGAATTAACACATTGGCTACAATCAATTTTTATTTCCTTTAATTTTTAGTAATGCATTGTTTTGTAAAAAATTATCCAGGATGTCTTAATTATTTTTTAATCATAAGTGCCGATTTTCTCCTAAACTAAAACGTTTATGAAAAAACTAAGTATGCAGTTATTGTTTTTATATAAATCTAAATTATGTATTATATTGTTTATTTCACAACATTTATGTATCTCTCGTGGTATCAGACTTGGGCATCACCCTTAAAAAATCGTTTTATCTCAGTCACATAAGCCAGCCGGCCTAAACACACTACAATCGGTGGAAACGGCACATACTTTTGCAATTCGAGAAAAATGTTCAGATATTTGTTCCGGCTCTGTTGAAACCGGTCATGGTGGAAATCTATGAAAAATGATTGTCTGCAAAGTCGGTTTACTGACGATAGTTGAACGTGACAACGTCACTTCATGGAACGCCTCAGAACGCCTCATGAGTCATGTTTTTTCGTGCGTGCAGCCGGCTCTATCGAATTATAAGACGTCGTCACGTTCAAAATTTGGAATCTTATCGTTGCATTCATGTAGTAAACTCATAAATAATAAGTAAAATACTAGTAAAGTAAAAAATAATGCTGGACAATCCACACAGCATAGCTCCAAGCCAAGCAGAGCTTGTGTTATGGGTCTGACTACTAGAAGACTGACATACTTAATACAATAGATTACATAGATAGATATTTTTTATTATGCATATAAAATACCCAGGACACCCGGAATAAATATTTGCAGATCGTACAAACATTTATCCCAGGGCGGGAATCGAACCCACCACCTCCACATCTTAAACTTAATCATCAACTTAAATCAAGATTTAAAAAAAAATGCAAAGCACCCTCTCGAAATACATATAAGATGAATTAATCCCCATTTTTAGGGTGAAATGCAGTAACAGACAGTCTTGGGGTATTTTATATCAATCTACTGGCAACACTTGTGATAAATGGGCTACAAACGTCTTGACTTTTAATATAATGTTTTTTATTGCTTAGTTATTATTTCTTTAGTAAAACTTGAGGTTGTTTTGATTAGAATAAAGTTATCTTTTAATTTTCCGAAATATTTTACGAAATTTTGTCTGTTTGAGATAAACTATAAAACTAATAATTCCCGAGAGATCAATGATATTTAATACATAATAAATTACACTGCGTCAGGTGTTGTGTTGGTAGCAGTTGGTAGCAGCACTGCCTACCAACTACTACTGTGTGTCTACTGCTGTGGGTCGTGAGTTCAATTCCCACCCAGAGCAAATGTTTGTGTGAACAAATATATTTGTTTTGTGTCTGGGTGTAACTATGTATTCTATGTATGTATTTACAAAAAAAAGTTAGTTTACAAGTATTCTATCAGCAATCTAGTTCCCATAGTACATACATGTTAGTAGCTTTGCTTAATTTGGGACTAGAGTGTGATGTGTAAATTGTCCATAAATATTTATTTATTTAAGCAGGTCATATATTTTTTAATGGCACCACTAAAAACATTATTTTCAAATATTTATGCACACGGTCTGTACATCACGCTCTAGTCCCAAACAAACGAATCTTGTATTGTACTAGAACTAGGAACTAGACAGAACATACATGAATACATACTTACTAACATACAGAGAACAAACATCAGTCATCACGAAGCCGTTTGTTCTATGTGGGGATCAAACTCACATAATATAGTGTGTCTTTTTTTTATTCACATGCATAGATAGAACGGGCTATAGAAATTACTTAAACAGCAAAAATATTAAAAAAACATAAGACAAACACGATGTAGACTAAGTCGCCGACGGAAGCTTGCCTACTTTATTTATATTAGAATGATAGGATCGGCTGGCGTTCTACAATCCCGCTTCACCAGCTATTTAGCTCCAAGGTCTCCAAGTTTTTTCGCCAAAATCCTAACAAACAGACGAAGTAAACAAAATACGTGGGCATTTCCTCTTTTTCCCCCTTTTTTTCCTTATTTCCGTTGAATCGTTTGGGAATAATTATCATTCGTTTATTTCTAGCTGAGGAAAAAGAAACAATTTTCTTGTTTCTGCGTCTTTTTTTGGGAAATTATTGTTATTCTTTATAACTATCTGCATAGATTGATGATGAAATTACTCTGAAGTGAAGACTAACGTAAGACCACATCTCGTTTGTAAATGCTCAACATTTTACCAAGTAACACAGTACGAAGTTAAGAGGAATCACAAATAAAAGAGTTTCCGAGAATGACATACGAGTATATTCTAACGCTAACCTTTATGTCTACAATAAAATAAATTGTTCTAAAATCAAAAAGCCAAAGCTGATTCAGCCAACATAACAAAACAAACACGTCTGCCAATAAATATCGCGCCAACTTTTCATCTACAGTTGGTACTGTTGTATTGTAAATATTTGAATTCGGAAAGCGCGCGAGGCGGATCGAACGCGGCCGGCATTCAAATGGCTGACTTATCTCCATGCCGCGCGGGACGTAGGGATGTTGCCATGTCGAAAACATTTGTTTTTCGGCGGTGAGAAGCATTTGATTTTTAGATTTTTCAAAAAAGGAATTGGAGGAATAACTGGTCCGTTTAAAAACTAAATACTTAGATTGTGTCACGTTTCTGTGACAGAACTGGCCCATAATTCAAAAATATTATTTATTAAAGCTAAATCTCGCCTATATTAAAGTAAAAAATGCGTTAAATTAGCTATACGACCAACTACTTATAGTTATTGTTTTTTGTAAACGTTACCTAATCAAAAATTATTCGAATTATTTCATACTGTTACATATGAATAGATACAACTTTTTTCTTCTAAACTTGTAGGTGACAATGACAGAATGTAGGGAATATGAAATATGTACTTATCGACAAATTATAACATCACTATACTACAGACGACAGAGCGGGGAAAGATTCCTAGTTTCAGAATGCAGGCGAGAATTATGTTGAATACACTGACGCTGGCTTTAACAGCTTAAATAAATTTTAAAAAATAATATAGGAGTAAGTATTCTTATTCATTTACTCATCACTTAAAAACCTTTAATATAAAATTGGGGTACTTATTTATATATATACATGGTCCATATACTTATATAGAACACGAAAACTATGTTCATTGTTTACCCAAATGTTCCTGTGTTACAATCCTACACACTCGACAGAAGATAAGCTTTTCAATTTTCATTAACATGAATCATAGTGATTATCGGAGAATGGACATTTTGGACCATGACTAAAAAAAACATATCCAGGTAGATTTTTATAGTCATCATCCAGAATATAAATAGGTTCTATTTGATATTATTATTATTATTAGTGCAGAAGAGCTTCACATATCACCAAACTTTTTACTCATGAATAACTAATACTAAATTCTAAAACACAAAAAAGGAAGAACGTATAAACTTGAGCCTTAAAATTTCGGCCCACATCTCCAAAGATCTTAAACTCTGAAACTTGGTGAAAAAAATATAGAGTCTGCCTATTCGGCTGAGGTCGACAGAAAATTGTTTTCTTTTTAGAAAACAGGAAAATTCGGGTCACTACTGAGATCGCTAGCGAACACATCTACAGTTGCACGTTGTATAACAAGGTATGTATTATTTAAAAAGAAAAAACTGTATACCTTTGTGTAAAAGTCACGATGGCGTGCCAATTGGTCGTGCTATAGGTAAAAGTCTAAGTAAGTAATGCTATTTTTTAAGAAAATTTATTTAGTAGTGTTTGTCTACATGATGAGTATCTACTCTGTTAGTTTATACAACCTAAATAAGGAACAACAAACAAACTAGTAGGACAGATATAGGTTTAACCATTTTGAAAACTGCCCATTGATTTGAGCACGCTATTTGTATTTTTCACGACTTAAAACGGAAGCAAAGAGCCAACACGATCAGAATCAGCCCCTTTGATTACTGATTGCCTAATTCCTTTTTCCCCATTCGCTAGAGCAAAGAGCACTTCAATTTAGAGCCGAGGCGATAATTAAAACGAAAAATCTAGCCCGCCATGTCGGCCATCTTTTTTTGGGAACCTTTACGTTTCCCGCTATTTTCCCGCCCGTGCTCAATTAGCTCAATTTTAGAACGAAGCGTTCATTGTTGCCGAGTGGAAAAATCTCGAATTGATTCGAGTGGTCATTGAAATGAGTGAATCGTTAGAGTAAAGTGTTTCTTATTCATTTCTAAAAGTGCCGAATTTTAATCGAGAAAGACCATATTAAGGCATGTTTTTTTTCTACTCAAAACTTGTTGGAAATACTAAATAGCCAAAAGACAAGGCTTATCCAAACATTTTTGACACGCTTCAGTTCAATGTCCCTTTGGTATAAGTGCCGCTATTGAAACTTTAGAAATATCTCCTTATTCATTTTGTAAGATGCTGCAAAAAAACCACAAGAAAGTAAATAAATGTTTACAAAAATAAAGATATCTTCACAAATTGTCACGTTTTAGCAAATACCATGTTCACAATCAGCATTGGGGATGTTTTGCAATAAATATTTAAGTTAGTGCAGCGAGCGTGCTCGACATCAGAATATCTTTATTTAACCGCATCGCTATTCGCTACCTTGCGAACATCCATGATTTTATCCCCAAAATAATATTTTTTCAAAAGACATTTACTAAATAAGATAGCTTTACATAATAGTTGACGGTATTTTTAATAATTACGAGGATTTTATTGGATATTTATATATACTTAGTACAACAATTAAAATTAAAAAAGTAGCAACACAGCAATAAATAATACTTTTTTTGATATTATAGATAGGTACTTTGATTAGTCACTAGGTATATCAACCTGTAACCATCTTGTTGGGTATTGGCTTCCTAGTTTAGCGTTTATTGCTGTCTAACAAAAAAACTATATTACTTTTTAAATTATTTTTATATTTATAATTTACATTACGTTCAGAATTTTTATAGTAACGTATAATAATATATTAATGAACTACTCTCCCGGCTCGTAAACATTTGTACTTAAGTAATTATTTTCCCCACAATATCTTACCATTGTTGCAAAAAAACAAACCAAACTCTTTTATATCTTTCTAAGTCAATGTAAGAAAAATATTAAAGAGTTTGGGCGTTGTCATAAGGACGTTGTCCACTTGTCCAGAGCTCGTATTCGGCATTAGCTTTATTAACATTAAGATAAGAAGCTTAATGTCTAGACGCGCTTTCATCTATAATTACATAATAGAGACAGTATTTCGATCACGCTCCTCCACAAACTCCGTTATTGTATATTTATGCTAAACAGCTGATTTGTAAGCTGTCGTTGTGAATTAAATCATTTTCAGTGTCTGTGGTGCCAATTATGTATCGATGACTTATTCCCGTTGAGTCAGAGGTTAACTTTATAATTTGCATAATGAGGGTAGTTCTATTACGTTTGAAAATGAAATAAACTATAATTTATGGCGTAACACTAATGAGCAAGTTTTAAAATGGAATAAATTTTACCTGGTAAGCAAATATAAATTAACTGTAGTTACATCAATGAAAAGGTTGTACTGATAAAATTTGGTTGTAAAAGAGTGCAAACTTTTTAAATAAAGTTTGAAAGTGGAATATAAAAACAAACCCATTTATAAAGTAGTTGCAACAAAAAAGAGATCGTATTTTATTCTAAAATGTCAGAAGAAAAGTTTGAAAATGGAATAGAAACAAAAGGCGAGCCAATCTCCGTATCGTAGGCTGCAGCAACTCAATATTTGAGCAGCTGTGCTTCGAAGCCGCGCGAAAATGTTATTTTTATGCGACCTACATGGAAATGCCGAGCCCTCACTACGGGTGGGATGAGTATCGATACTTTTATTTATCTACATGCTCATAATTAAAGGCTACATTCTATAACTAAAAAAATTAAAACAAAGTTTTTATTAGTTGATTGCTTACAGTAGATCCCGTGTTTCATCCACTAAACTTTTAACATTTCAAAACATGAACGACACGACAAGAAGTGATAGAGACTCATTTAAAACGCTAGAGTATAAATATATATCTCAATTTTGTATCTTGGGTAAGTACCTACCTAAAATATACCCGTTTGTCGAGAGTAGGTAGTTATACAAGTAAGCAATGTATCTACGCCAGTTCAACACCGGCTGAGTTTTAATCTCCGTAATTGAGGTGTCAAATCGAATTAACTTACGTAAGTACAACCGAATTAACTTTTTGTTTCGCTGTCGTAAATAGGGGTGATGGAATACAAAATATTGTTTTATAGTCGGTATGGATATGATAAAGACGGATAACATTCATATAGACGTGAATTATTAAAAACAAACGATTGATTTCGTTATATAGAAAACTGAAATATCCTATAGGTGGAACTGGATGTAGGACGCTCAATAAAAAATCGGGATCAAGCTCGTGCTGTCATCACATAGACAGACTTCTTTTTGAAGCTTATATACATACACAAAATATATACAATTAGAGAAATATTAAAAGAACATGGTACTGGTATATATTTCAAAAAACACTAAAGTTTCTTCCAACATCGACTAACATCAAACTCAAAAACTCAATTTCATAATATACAGGGTGTTTGGAAGGGAGCTGTACATACGCCTAGGGTAGAAACTAGGGATAGTCTGCTACCTACCCCCGCCCATTATATTGACCTTGGCCTCAAGGTTTTTTTTTAATTTATTATTATTTTTTATTTGACTTTTTTATGATTTTTTGACTAAAACTACCTGTAGCTCAAAATCTATCCATGGGACCGGTCGGCTAATGGTCTTGTTTTAATCGTTAGAGTCTTAGGGTCCTGCAAAAAATTATTTTACACCAGAAAATTGTGGAGAAGAAAAGTTATGGGGCCTGAAGTACCGTAGTAAGGTAAAGAAATAATTTTAAGGGCAACTTTCTATGGGGTTTAAAAAAAAACTAACAGGGTTGGAGTTCTTCTGATTTTTTTAAAACATCCTCAGTCCATGCCCTTTCTAACGATATGCTAAAAGTGTATTTATCACTTTTAGTTTTAAAGTTATTAATTAATTTCCGCAACTAGGGCACTTTTACCACCACGAGTCGACATTTGTAAGACAAATGTAATTTCCAGAATTTAAACCAGTTAGAGCCATTTTAGGCAAATAATAGCACATGACGACTAATTTTGGCAGTTTTTCTTCTGTATTTGAGCTTTTTCTACTTTTTTCTGCCAAATGCATACAATTTAGTAGGGGAGCCCACGATGCTAAGTGTGGATTTACTCGAGCGTCATAGAGACCTATTGGGTTGCAAAGCTTAGATGATAAGAAGAAAAAAATGTTATACAGTTTTTCTTCTTATCACACTTTTAGCATATCGTTAGAAAGGGCATGGACTGAGGATGTTTTAAAAAAATCAGAAGAACTCCAACCCTGTTAGTTTTTTTTTAAACCCCATAGAAAGTTGCCCTTAAAATTATTTCTTTACCTTACTACGGTACTTCAGGCCCCATAACTTTTCTTCTCCACAATTTTCTGGTGTAAAATAATTTTTTGCAGGACCCTAAGACTCTAACGATTAAAACAAGACCATTAGCCGACCGGTCCCATGGATAGATTTTGAGCTACAGGTAGTTTTAGTCAAAAAATCATAAAAAAGTCAAATAAAAAATAATAATAAATTAAAAAAAAACCTTGAGGCCAAGGTCAATATAATGGGCGGGGGTAGGTAGCAGACTATCCCTAGTTTCTACCCTAGGCGTATGTACAGCTCCCTTCCAAACACCCTGTATATTCTTTATTCCGTAAAATCACAGAGATCATTTAGATCGTCGATAACTTATCGACGCGGTCCCATCACTAGTTCAAAATTTACCCTTTCTACGTACGCCCCCGCCATCGCATCGCAACAAGAACTTGTTTCTTAATACTCTTCTATTATTTAACGAATATTATCATAAATTTATAAAAGGTCGAACACAGATGCAAGATCCCTCACTTTCATTTTTGTTAAGAGTCATTTTTCATTTTTTTAGGTTATTTGGGTAATATGACTACTTTATCCAGCGGTTATTTTAAGGTTATTTGGGTATGATATAACATCTTCATCAAAGGCAAACATTCTTTTTACTTTTTGGCTTACCTATTTACGTAAAATATTGATGACTTTATCAAGCGTTGAGATGCGAAAAAAAATTCGATCACAATATCTGGGGTGTACAAAAGTTATAGCGTCAATTTGCTCGATGTAGAACGCCTACCACTTTGTTTTGATATTTAATAAGTCCAAGGGCTCAATATTAAAGTTTTGAGGCACGGTCGACGGTGTCAGTCAAATGACGCGTCTTGTTTAGGTGACTTAGGTTATGTGACGTCATTATTTGTTTGTTATGACACAAATCGTAGACAACTTTTTTTATAGTCGTTATTGCTTTCTTTTGTGCCTGGCACCTATTTTCCTATATTCGAACCCGAGAATAGCGTCGCGTAGATTTAAAATAATTAATTAATGACAAGAGCATTGAACAGCTAAATTACCTCAAGCGTTGATCAGGCCAAAACCAGACAGCTGTCTAAAGTTTAGGGGTCAGCCCTTTTGACAATCGACCAATTCAGCTCAAAAACGTTCAACATCAGCCATTTTTTTTAACAAAATTACACCGATACACACGGGTTAGGAAGAATTAGGTCGGTAAGAATTAGTCGGGTTAGTTTCACTCAACTTTTTAGGATTCCGTACAGAAAGGGTAAAACCGGGCGAGTCCGAATCGCACTTGGCCGGTTTCATTTTAATTAACCGGCGCCAGTCCTCCTGGACGCTCTTTAAAAGAACTTCAAAAGTAAACAGAACATTGTTGAGTACAATTAACACAGTTCCTGCATTTTAAGACGTCCACGGGTTTGATTTTCACTTGTTAAATGGTCGTAATGGATCCTACGTGTGGTCTGAACGAGATACTAATTGACGTCCAAGTTATGAGATAATAACCTTTTTTTAGTTTTTAAATAAATCTTTTTCGTGATCGGTGCTTGACAATCCGACTAGAAGTTTCTTATTAAAGTAAAGGCAGGAACCAAGGAGAAAAGATGCACAAAATGTCACCTCAGTTTCGTTAAAGTATACGCTCAGTTTTAATACAATCAAACGAAAAAAATCGATGTTTAATCGCTCTTTCCCCAAAACTTGTACCACAAACCAAAATTACAACGTTTCTTATTAATTATCACCAAACTCGTGTGCTCATTAATGTGATGAAAGATTGGTTAATATGTTTCGGAGCTCGAGTCAGAGCTAAGTAACGTTACAAGTCAAGGATCTAGTTACGCAACGAATATGCAATGATTTGATGTGATTGCAGATCTTACAAATCTTATCGATATGCGGGGCGAGATTAAGCATTCAAGGTACAGTAAGTGCCCTTACCCGCACTTACCGCCTTGGGTACTCGTGGCAGATTGGTGCAATGCATAGGCTCTGAATCTCTGTCCTATCTCTTCTCTTCTTTATTGGGAAAATCGCGAGATCGTAGTAGGTAACAAAAGTATAGATATATAGTGAGCAAGGAGAAAAACAAAGGAAGCCCGTTTTAAAATAATATTCTAAAAGAGCCCTCAAGTTATTACAATTTTCATATCCTCGACCCGAACTGAAAAATCTGTAAAGAAAACTTAACACAAAAGATTTTTGTCGGGAACGCAGAAACCGCTTGAATTTTGCACAGATTTTTCCCGCGAAAAAACCGCTTTGACAGCGAAAAAGGCGGGAACGGCCGCCATTACTACCAAGTGACGCCTCGGCCGGTGGTATATAATTGGAAGTACAGTGGCGTGGACAGATTTTAATAACGTTCAGACACGAGTTATGGGCTTTTCGTCTTGTATTTGTGGGTAGGACAACAATTTGCTTTGCGAATTATTTTTATATTAAACGTTAGGGGATGATTTTTATGCGAAATGTCAACAAACATGTCCCAGACAACACCGTCGTCGTATCTTTGATGCTAAATCTCTGTAAAACTTTATTTTGAGTACTGCTTTAAAACTGAAGAAATAGCGTAAAGATCAGCTGGACAGAAAAATTAACAAAGGAATATTGAACACGCACCAAGAATGAAGCAAACAAAACAAGGATACTTAAAGCGGAACTTTCTCGATCAAAATTGTTGTAAACAGAAGAGAATAAATAAATTGCCGTGTCATCTTAGGCGATATCACAACCCATTTTTAATTACTGAAGAAAAAAGATAACTCGATTTTGAGAAAAAAGCAGATAACAGCTATTTAGAATTCAAATACTTACCAGAAAGAAGATCCGATTAGAACTTACTTCAGTTGAGTGTTATTATGTGACAGATATATATTTTTATATTGAAACATGGAAGTGTTTGGAGGAGGCCTTTGCTCAGCAGTGGGACAATATAGGCTACGAAAAAAAAACCGATCGAGAACCCCTCGTATGTTGTTCTTTCGGTGGACACTAGATTAGCTTTGTTTAGTTTAGTACTAGAGCGTACTGTATGAAATATCCCTCAATATTTAATTAATACATCAAATAACAAAAAAATAAAAACCTAATCCCCAATCCAAGCGGAAAGTTCTTTTGTCACAGAAACACGACACAATTTACGAAAATATTTAACCTAGAGTTTTCCCGTGGCGTATTTTAAAGGGGGAAAATGGAATAGAGTAAGCAAAGGTAATACAAAGGAGTTAGAGGGCCTTCGTACCTAAATTAAACCCCTTTTCGTAATACGCGTTCTGTAGATAGCGTAGCAGTTTCTACTTGAAGGTAGGCGCAGAAATAGGATGCCGGGAAAATGAGCTCGGATTATGGCTTTGGGGAAAATTAAATGGCGGATACTTGCCAAAGATGATTTAGTTTGTTTCTTAATTTTTGCTATTTGTTGATTATGATTTAGATAAGTTTTTGGTGATTTTATACATTTTGGAAATACATAATATATTAACATATTTCTAGCTCATACTATATTTCACTGGAATTTATACTTGCAATTTTAACGGTATCCGGTTTCTAGAAAATGTATAAAAATTAAACAATAATTTTAATTAATGAGTTATATGACCGCGGACATATCTACATAATTTTTTCTTCGATAAAGGTTTTATTTTTTATTATTATAGTTTTTGCGTAGGAAATAATTAATATTTTCTTACCTCATCGACTGTACTCGAACAATGTGAAAGCAGCTATTAGTTCTTATTAATCAGCGTTCGACTTGAAACTGGGTGACAATTAAAAGCTCTTTAAGAAAACCGACATCTCATTAAAAAAAACCATCTGAGCTTTTAATGACTGACCGAAATCAAGTAATCAGAACTCGTCAGCCCTGGCATGGCAGATTCGTAACGGTTTTTTACTAACCGGAACTTGAACGGCTGATTCGGAATTCAAATTCGAAATTGGAACGAGAAATGCTGACGCCGAGAGTTTTCGGCCAGCTCCACATTTTGCCCGTTATTAGTTTCGGAAAGGCATCGCGGGTAGATACGTTTTCCTTAAAGGGTAGAATGTAACGGCAGTGACAACTTAAGATGTGAGGGTTACGGGAAGGCGACACGAATGTAGGTTTACCACATCCACTTGAAATATACTGGACTTATTACCTTTTTACTACATTGTTTAGAAAATAGCGAATTTACGGTTATCTTCGTAAATTAAGCTTTTACATGTTGTAATTTTTTTTAAGTTTTTTTTACCAAGTTCCTATCTCAGACGAAGTACACAACTCATTTAGAAGCTATGTATGTATTCCATGCTGTGAGTCGTGTTATATCTCCATCAAGACAAATCATTTGTATGATGTCATATATTGGTGTTAGTTTTATCTCTGTTCAGGAAAATGTAAGAATTATAAAAAAAACTGAACTGGAATTTATCTCAAAATCTTGCTAATAAATCCTGGTCACCCTCATACGAGTTTACCAGAGGCCAAACTTGACAGTGATTCGCCAATTTTCCCTTTCTTGATAAACTAAGTATTTTTGCACATTTGAGCCGAGTCTGTAGCTCTACCATGAGTTTTTACTATACTATATATACTATACTCGCTAGCGTCTGTAGTTAAAAAAATGTATGAAGATTTGTACAGCGCCTCTAGCAGATAGTTGGGTACTAAAATTCGTAATATCTACTAATATTGACGTAACCACTGTAGTAAAGTCAGGCGATTTTACTGTGACAACTCATGGTAGAGGTACTGCTCTTACATTAAACTAGTTTAGAAAAGACACCAGACAACAATATGTATGGGAAAACCACACATTAGACTATTTTTAAATATATTACACCTACTTAACATATAATAATATAATAGGTATTATGTTAAAACATGTTGATGTATAACTTAAATAAAAATGTAAACTAGTAAATGTCGACCAATTAAATGGGACTACATGAAAAGCGCTATTTTTAAAATATAAAAAGCATCAAAGAAATCTGTTCGCCTAGAAAAAAATTAATAGCGTACTAGGTTTAAAAAAAAAAGTATAATTTTTAGAACCTCGTCTTCTTGACACTAGCTGTGGACGTACGGTTAGAAATAGGAATAAATATATCTCTTAAATAAATATATATATATGTACATATATATATCTCTCTTTTTCTCTCTCTTTAAGTCCATCAATTTCTTGCCATATTTCAACCATTCCCTTATTTTTGCTATAAAAATAGCCTATGTCCTTTCTCAAGTTTTAGTCTATCGCTATACACCAAATTTCATCAAAATCGATTTAGTGTTCATTTAGGCGTGGAAGCGTAACAGACAGACTTTCGTAATGCTGGGGCCACATTAGCGGGCTACGGCGAATATTCGTGTTAACGCGATGTATGTGGCCGGGTACATCGTGTCATCGCGTAGTATTTAGACAAGAACATCGCCTATACCCGAACACGATGTTTTTGTGGCGCCAACACGATACGAATATTCGCCCGCTAATGTAGCCGAAGCATAACAGAGAAATACTTTCGCATAATATTAGTAGGGAGTTATACCCGCAGTGCATCCGCCCGCCACCGGACAATTTTTAATATAATAAGGATCCATCTGCACTGCTACTTTCAAAGAGCATAAACCTTCCATAAGTCAGTTATGTACTTCAATTCTAGAGAAAATGAGCTCAAATTCCAAATCGTTTGAACTGTACTTCTACCATGAGTTGTCACAGTAAAATCGCCTGACTTCACTACAGTAGTTACGTAAATATTAGTATTACGAATTTTTGTACTCAACTATCCGCTAGAGGCGCTGTACAATTCTGCATACATTTTTTTAACTACAGACGCTAGCGAGTATAGATTGTAAAAACTCATGGTAGAGCAACTGTTCCTTTTTTTTTTATTAATTTTTTAGAAACTTTAGTCGGTGGCCGACTATGCCAGTTCCATCGTGCCCTCACGGAACTGTTCCTTTTAAACGCATCGATAGCGCGTTCTAACTTTTCTAGTGTTGCCATCTAGTTAGAAATGTATTATTGTATAATGCGTTAATATGCTGTCGCTGGCTTTTTTGTAGGATTGTTAAAGATGCATATTTCCATCATACATTATATCCGTCCAACGGTTTTCGCAGTGCACGCCAGAAAAGCTCGCTGATAGCAACATTTTTACAACTTACTTGACACATTTATATTTTGAATAATTCAAAATATCTTCATTATAGCCTATTACATTAATACAGTTAACACATCAGAATTATTCTTCTGATGTGTAAACTGTATTAATGTAAGGTTTCATCAAAAAAAATTCGGTAGATTTTCCGTGGTAGACTTACAAAAACCACAAGACATCCACAAACCCAGACATCCACACATCCATACCAACTTTCGAAATTATAATATTAGTAGGGTAGAAAGATATTATCTACCAAGTTACATGTAACTAAGACACTTACATGTCGATGTAAGTATGTACTAGCTTACATCGACATAATAACTTATTATTAAATAAATACTACAATATTGAAATGAAAGAACTATTGAGAATTGTGTTTATGAGTCTACTATGATGTATAAGGTGAGGATCAGATATAATGTTGTTGCATATTTTAATAAATAGGAAGAGATTTTGAAAATCAGATGGAAAAGGGAAAAACATTCTGCTGTTTAAAACCCTGAAGGGTAATAATGAGTTACTACAATTTTGAAGAATAAACCAGCGTTTAAAACATAAGGGTTTGAGAGGATCGAAGAAATCTGGAAATGGTGTAGGAAAGAAACTCGAAGAGCTCTTTAAAGTGGAGTTTTTTTTTTAATTAAGTGGAGTTGGATAAAGGAAAAGGACATTGTAAAGAAGGGAAAAGAAATGAGCATTCTGGCAAAGGCTAAAAAGATAAGAAGCTATTTGAACATTCGCAAGCCATACATGAATTTAATGATAAAAAAAATAAAGCTTAATCAGCCAATTGTAATTTTAATAATATAAATTGCTACAAATTTGAAAATGGAATAAAGACTAAAGATACAGCAACAAAAAAAAATAGTCTAGTTCTGTTAAGGTGGAATCATAGTTCACTCAAGTGAATGCTTCATTTTTCATTCATTTTATATTCACATTGCTAAGAGGGTGTGATATTTTTTTTAATATCTATCTCTTAAAAAGACAAACACGAATGAACATTTACTAAATTTCCAGTCTGTTAAATTCTGTTAAATTCCAAGTGGGAATAAGCGGTATGAATAATGAATTTATTAAGATCTAATGTTTCTGCTTCTTTATATGGCTTCTGCCCATCAATACAACAGGCAATTCCGTCAACGTTTATATGAAATATATATCAGTCAAGTCAGTCGATCAAGTCGTCAGATATTTCCAAAATTAATCAGCACAATGCTATGTTTTAACAATTTATTTATTTTTATTTCTAAGGAAAACAAACAGTCTTATGTAGGCTATATCTTTTTTTTCCTTGTTATCTGCGATCGGCTACTTAGCCATAATCAGATATGTTCTGTGTTGGATGTGTTGTGGTGTGACTCCAGTGAGTGACACCATTTATTGTGAGAACATTCTATGTAGGCTATATCTAATATAAAATTATAACTATGGACCACTTATAAGTTTAGTACAATTGAATCCCACTAATGTTTTATTTTGTGTTTAGAAGTGTTCATTGGAGTAAAAAATGCAAAATGAACACAAACTTACCCATCTGATTCCACCTTTCCCTAAATCTGTTGATACCAGTGGTACAGATTTGTACAGATTGGTACAGACTGGTCTAGTAACTTACCACTTGGTTTCAGCTTTCGTAATTCAATTAATATATTTTTTACGCCAAAATATAATTAAAACATTAACCCCTATCATAAAAAATGTTAGCGTTGACTTGTCATCATTAGGTATCGTAATCAATACTTCAAGTCTGCGCGATGGTTTAGGTACCAAAGTTTGGTCTCTGTTTTCTGTATAAGGTATTGGTTACTTTGATAAACTTACCTAGACTTTGCTTTAAATTTTGATGAATAAAGCAAAAGTACGTAAATTAGAAAACACTCAAAATAATTGGAATCTATTCACAACTACTAGCAGAACAATACAACAACAAAAAGAACAAACAATCCTAGTAATGTTGCTAGATTTAAAAGATAAATTATTGACGCTATGATACTCCAACTACCAACCGTAAACATAGCTAAAAAAAATCGATTAAAAAAATCGATAATGATCTGTCAAAGTGCTAACGATTCAACAAACAATCATAAAACCCGCAAACCACGTGGAGCGCCAAGGTCGAATTTATGTTTTCAACTTGTCAAGCGCGGCGTGTGATAAATTAATTCTACGGGCCGTTATCGTTGGTGTTGTTATATGATTTTATGTCTTGTATCCCTCCGATAGGGTAGGTTTTCGTCTGCACATTTGAGCCACGCATAGTCGCCAACCAAGGCAATATATCTTGGGCCGTGTACTGCTCCTGACAGTTCGTAAACAAACTGGAGCTACCGCAACAAAGGGTGACGACGGTCAATTACTACTATAATTATTGACGATGCGCAAGTTTATGCCATAATATAAATTTATTTACGATTCTACATGTCCAATCATCTCGTGAAACAATAATCACAATTTAATTACCACTGAGCAAGAAACTAAACAGCACTCACCAGAAAATAACACGAAGATGAAGGATGTTATTGCAGAGTCATCTGTAGTACATCTTGCACATATCGATCAGCCTTGCAGTTCTCAAAACACGACTACAAAAAAACCTAAGAGGTTAGCACCAGAAATCGTCAATATTGACCTATCCGTCAAACGTCACAGCGTTAGTAAATAAAGGTTTTATTACAAACAGACACAGTGAGTTGATGAACGTAATCTGCTCGTTAAATGATTCACAATCAAAATAAAAATAGTCCGGCAGACGCTGTGTCGACGACCGCTCTACTGTCTGTCTGCCGTGCCGTGCTGTCAATATTCGTCAAAACGAAAATGGCGACACCCTCGACAGAATACGATCAGCCGTGGCCGGCTTTGTGTTCCGTCCTTGTCTAATTCAGTCAGAAAACAAGGACAGAGAATCGATCAGTTGTCTATTCCGACCGGACTGATTTGTGATGTCACGCCCAGCGGCGTAACGTTTTGCGTAATTACACGTTCATGAACGGCTATAAACTTGTTTTAATAACGATAATTTACATTCGTTTCGCATTATGGGGTCGACAGATAAAAGTGTTGGTCAATACACAACTTAATCATAGAGTAAAGCAAAATAAATTTAAAGTAATCTGTCTTTGCGCATGTTAGGCCCATCCCACCACTCAATATCTGTCGTAAGAGCGCCTCCTACTTCTTCTTATTTTATTCAGTACTTTTTTCAGTTGTTCATCTTGACTGCATTAATTCGGTGCTTGAAGCAGTCGCATTGCAGTTTGATGAATAATTAAGTGCCCAACCGATATACTCGGTCGGTCAGCTTGTAGTTACTCAAATTAAGACCTTTGTGGACCAGTTAAGGAGAACAATATCTTTTGTTAGATATTGACGTTTTCCACTGTAGCTCTTGCTGTATAACATTTTACGGAACTACTCGGGTAATAATACTCGTTTTGGTATATAATTACTGTTATTAAGGCATATACTTACTAAAGTATAATGCAATCAACACATATTTGCCAATGCAAGATGACGTGCTTGACTTCTTGGTTCATGGCTGACATGTTGCCACAATTCTGCCAATTTAAGATGTACATACATATTTTTAAATCAGTGCGTGACGTCTCATTGAAAACACTGTCACGTCAAACATAAAAAAAAACTTTGACAACAATCGTCGTGTGTTTCGAATTCATAATCGATTAATCTTTCTTTAAAAACAATCGTTAGACGTAGGGTTACTAACCCTACCCTGGGTAAGATAGAAATACCAACCAAATAAAAAAATACATAGCTAAATATGTTTAAATGTTTCAAACCTAAAACTCGGTATGAAGCTATGAAGTGTCCTGCGCGCGCTTGTCTTGTTCCGTTGTAATTTTGGGCATTCTACCATTTGAGTATTTAGTAATTTTAACTACTACATACCACTATATTAAGACAGAGGCATAAAAAGTGTACTAAATCAATTGATTTAATACCTCAGCGTATAGCAGGCTATGGAGAAACGTTTCACATCAAATTATCATCATCATAGATCTTTATTTTTCTAAAAGTAGAGATAAAGATAATAAAAGCAACCCAGCAAAACCTTTTTTGGTTTGAGCTTCTGCATCTGCACAGACAATATAAACAAGCTTATGGTGACCATAGATACACACTTTCCCATTGATTTTTTGTTTTTATCTAAAGTCTAAATTTTTCTATGCCCAGAATGGGTAGGCTGTTATAACATTTTATATTTTAGACAGTTTTAGAATAAATGATTCTTATTCAACCAAGAACTATAATTACCAGATAAAAAAAACTAGTTCTTTGTACTGGGTTGTATTAAATTAAACAAAGGCACAATATATAAGTTTTTATTACTTAATAAAATATAACCAGGTTTTGTTTTTATTAAAATGTTATTTTATTTGTAGATTAAATTAAATTCTAGGACATCTGATCCTTCAATTTTTCGAGTTGTAGTCTGAAAAAGAAAAATTATAAAATTTATTATAATCACAAAATCAATTACAATATACCTATTTGGCATGTTTAAATATATGACGATCTGTAGATCGCTAAACTGTTTCCTATGCATTTTATATACACCTATTTATATTTTGTAAATACTGTGATAGTTGTAAGTTTGTTTGTAAATAAATATGTATAAATGAATAGGGGATATATATATATATAACCATAGATATATGGGACAGAGCATTACATATGAGACTAACAAATTATGCAGTTAATGATTGTAACGGCAACTTTGAAGAACTTTGGGTTGTTGACAGCAACATGCTTTAACCCCCCAATGCTCTTGACTTCTTGGTTTAAGGTGATACCTCTCACTCTAGCGTGAGATTCATTTCATTTATATTAACTTACTTAATTAAATTACTGTACAAAACAGTTAAATAACTAAGTAAGTTAATATAAAGAACCAATCTCAAAAATTGATACAGGTTGTTCGCGAAATAGCTTAAACTAGTAAAAGATATAACAGTTCAGTCGATACAGTCAATAAAACGACCCCTAAAAAATTAGAATTCCCCACTAGAGCGAGACATATCACCTTATGGCTATTGTGTCATGTTGCCACATTTCTCCCAGTGTCATATAATGCTAACGTCATAAACATGGGGGGCCAAAATTAGGAGCTTTTCTGACACATGGTGTTTTGCCATCACCACATCAACAACCATGATGACTTTCTAACTTTTCTAAATAACCTGCTTTCTTTAGAATCAGTTTGTTGTAATAGGTAAAGTCAGGAGCTGACTTTAAGAGTCCGCAGACTGCAGACTTTTTATCGGCCGATAGTTTGGTCGGCTTTTTAATCAGTATGAAGACTGAATCACTGTAATGTGCGCATCTGCATACATCTTCATACTGATATAGAAGCCGACCAAACTATCGGCCGATAAAAAGTCTGCAGTTTGCGGGGGCCCTAAGATCATTAAGCACATTATTTTGACAACAAAAATATTACAAACTTTAGGTAATGCTTGTCAATCTCCAAGATGGCGGGAAGACGTTGTAAATAAAATAATAAAGAAAATAACTAATTTATGAGAAAAACATTTACGTAAGACTAGGCGGTATGGTTCTAAAACTTTAGCCTGCTCCGAAGAGCAAATAAATAAAAAAAAAAAAAATTGTCATCAAAACAATAAACTAACCTCAACTGCTGACTAAAATCATCTTGTACAATATCATCCTCCCAGTTATCTTCCCAAACAGACACATCCTCGTCATCAGCATCTTCTGTGCCCCAATCTGGTGCCCAAAAACACTTGGTTATCAACACTGAAGTAGAAAATGTACTAACAAAAATTAAATGAACATTTCGTTTTAGTCCAAAAACTTACTTTCCGCTGAAAATTCTTCAAATTCATCATCTTCTTCCAATAGCCCAAGGTCCACTTTCTGTTTATCAGCCATGGTTTTCAAAACTGTATTTTGCAAACAATTAGATTGTAATTTTGCGCTGAATCGAAATGAATCGAACAGAGAAAAAATGCAGTTTCATGACAGTCAACTCAGTCAAGATAACAGATTTGAAATACTGTGCGAATGTCACTTTTGACGCGAGCGGTCGGTACAGACTAAATAGAATTAAGATATTTTTTCTGCGAATTATTAGCCTTAGTAATCAGTATTTTTAAAATTTAATAATCCATTTCTTCCAAATAAATAAAACTAACTTCAATCGTGGAGACGTATATTTAGTTCCAATTTAACAACTAGATGTCGCTGCACCAGATGTTTTATAAGTTTCCGGTTGCGCAGTTCATAATTTTGTAAAACATGAAATTGAAATGAAACTACTTTGTACTTCTAAAAGCTTTTATTACTTCTTAAATTTAATTACAAAACAACAGTCTTTTTACTCTAAATCAAAAAAATAATGTTGTAAGTACAACATTATTCTGTAGAGATAATAAAAAAACTACATACTTTACTTACTTTATTAAGCTCACTTTTAGATATAAATCCAAACTAGTTTAACAGTACATTTAAAAACATATGTATCTAAAATAAGACTTATCGCCAATCACGGTATACATCGCCTTACCAAGTACAATGATGACTAAAAAAACTTGCACTACCTAATAAGGTGAATGAATAAAAACATAGAAAAATAACAATAAAAATAAATAGATAAAACAAGCTCTTAAAATAATTATGCAATCCTGACATCTATGTAGTTATTTCATATAAAAACAGTTTTAGCTATACATTTTTTTTATACAATGAAAATATTCCAAAAATGTGATATTTATAAATAGTGACATACCATGTCTCACTAAGCATGCTTACTAGGGACGTGATTACACTGATCCAAAACTAACACATACACAACAAGAATATTTGCCTTGGATGTGATTACACTGATCCAACACTAACACATAAACATAAAATATTTTTAGAACTGGATGTTGGGATTGTTTTCATTTCCGAAATAGAATTCGTTCTCATCCTGAGCTGGTGCAGAATTTTCATCAACTCCACTGAAGTATGTATCTATTAGTTGAATAGACTTGTTGTAAATCTAGAAAAACATTAAACATATTAATTTCATTTTATATTTATTTATTTTATAGCCACTATTAGCGTGGGTTCGATCTACACTCAGATGGACCTAATGTTAAGTGGTATAACTATTCATCGGAACATCTTCATACAACAGTGTTTACCCACCGCACAAAGCTTTGCAGCATTTCGTGGGTTTCACCCCACACAGAATGACATTTAACCGGGAATCGAACCCGCAACCTCCGCGTCGCAAGTGGACCATCGCCCGCCGCGCCACATCGGTCGTCTCTTTTAAAACCAACTAAGTTTAGTTTTTGATGAGTGCAATGTGTGAAATGTCTGTGAATATTTATCATAGGTACCTGCTCATTTTCGTGTTGTTGCAATGCTTCAATTTTATCAAGAACTCCTATCTCTTCGATCTTCAAGCAGAGATCGTAAATTTTACCGTGTTTAGCCGCCGCCTGTAACAAGGAGGTATACTTATATACAGTACTTGGAGCGGAATAACATTAAAGTTTAGTATTTAAAAAAAAAAGTCTATTTTTCTCACAATAGGTTTAAAATTAGGTACGTATTTCGAAGTGTGTTTTTCAGTTTTAACCTGTTTTGTGGGAGACTTGGTACTTGTGATAGGTTTAGAAACATGTATTACAAGTGAGTAGGTCCACCGATTGTACACGAGACGCTGGTAATGGCAGATTTGTCAGTAGGCTGCGGTCCAGTTTGGGCTAATATGGAGAATAGATTGTTGTTTTTTTATTACAGAAAATAATGATCTGTGTAAGGGCCCCCGCAGACTGCAGCCTTTTTATCGGCCGATAGTTTGGTCGGCTTCTTAATCAGTTTGATGTATAAGATGCGCACATTACAGTGATTCAGTTTTCATACTAATTAAGAAGACCAAACTATCGACCGATAAAAAGTCTGCAGTCTGCGGGGACTAAGAGATATCAGCTAGAAAAGTTTCAGTCATTAACATAAATTGTAAGTATAATATTTAGTTACCTGCAGTAAATTAAATAGTCCATCAAGAATGAGGATTACAATTTTGTGGTCCGGATAAGACAGTAATACGCAGTATGGTTCTAACACACCGGCGGATAGTAACAAGTCTAATTGTTCTGCGGATCCGCCGAGACATAAGTTGTTTACCGCCCAGGCCACCTCTTTTTGACTTCTGAAATATTGAATTATTATTTATATATAATATAAAAAGACAATCCACACAACATCATCTAGCCCCAAGCTAAGCAGAGCTTGTGTTTTGAGTACTAGACTGACATACTTAATACAATACATTACATATAGATATTTTTTAAAAAAATACCCAGAACACCTGGAATAAATATTTGCAGATCGTACAAATATTTATCCCAAGGCGGGAATCAAACCCGCAACCTCTGCGTCGCAGGCGGACCTTCGCCCGTCGTGCCATATCGGTAGTCTTTATTATCTTTATTTATTTACCTATTTGTTATTGTCATTCCATGGATCAGTTATTTTATGGGAATGATAAAAAGTATTGGCCTCGATGCGCATAATTTATAAATAGCCCTGTTTTTCTAATCTGAACATAGCAGAGTATGGCACAAAATAGGGACATTCCTGGACTATTTCTACTAATATTATTAATTATATTAATAAATATCAAAAATTCAATAATATTGGGAACACTTACTTGATATCTCCATTTTGAAGTACTTGAAGTAACGGTTCCAATATATTTTTGTCCAGTGCTTGTTGTATTTGTTCATGAGTGCCTGCCAGAATATTTGATGCCGCCCATGAAGCTTCCTGTAATATGTATAACAATATATAAAATTTCTGCGTATCGTTATAGACACACATTTCGGTAATGAATTTTTTTTTTATCTCTGTTTCTTTCAATCTGCCTATATGGGCATTGAGCTAGATTTTGGTTTTCTTTTGTTTTTTGTTTCTCGTCGCATTCGGCATGTATGGTAAACACCCAGCAGTGTCTCCATGTAAATTTTGACTAACACCAACTATAAGTGGTCTTGTGGGGCTCCTCGGTGATGAATGTAGCGCAACAAAACATGAGAAGAGATAAGACCGGGCCTAGTGACCCGCCTTGTGAGAAGTCCAGTGGACTGATAGATGATGATGCATGTGAAGTTTTGGTAAAAGACTGTGTGCTATTGAACGTTTTTGAGGAATTCTCAATGGCATCCAGAAATTAAATAATATATTGGGCCAGATCAATCTGCATTTCCTGATATCATGCCGATTGGGCAACGCTTCTTTCATTAAGACTGCCTTCCTAGCTACATAATTTCAAGCATTGATGTTTGTTTGTCTGGGTGCTAAGTGCTAAGTATGTATTTACAAGCTCCTATGATAACTAGATTACTGTTGAATACTCAGATGCAGAACTAACATAAAGTTTAAAAGTAATATGATTAAAATAATTGTACCTTGACTAATGCTGGTTTCTCACTGTGCAATAGAGCGATTATCTTATCCAAACAGCCAGCCTCTGTGCAGCGATCAGTCTGAAAAGAAATTGTAATAATATTTTATGAAAATTAGAGATTGGGTGGTAAATTTGTTGAGAATCTGCAGCGAGGTAGGTATATAGGTATTGTTTTACTGATAATTGCAAACTCCATACTAGACATGTTTTTTTGAAATATTATATTTATAAACATTTAATTTCCTGAAAGTTGTTTCTAAAAGATGTCTGGTGGAGATTACTTAGCGATAAGACCGGCCATAGTATCATTTACCTGTATATCAGTGCCTGTCAGCATATTCCCTAAAGTTCTTAAAGCGGGAGTTTTAACTGCAGGCGAGCTATGTTCCAAAAGTAATATGAGCCGTTCTGTTAGGCGGGGCACATTTTGTACAGCCTCAATCCGTTCGTTGGGACCATCTGTTAGGTAAGACAGTGCCCAGCATGCATCCGCTGAAAGGTAAAAATAACTTAATAAATAAAATATGTATAAATAATGCTGAACAATCCACACATCATCATCTAGCCCCAAGCTAAGCAGAGCTGGGTACTACAAGACTGACAAACTTAATACAATACATTACATAGATAGATATTTTTTATAAAATACCCAGAACACCCGGAATAAAAATTTGCAGATCGTACAAATATTGTTCCAAGGCGGGAATCGAACCCGCAATCTTCCGCGTTGCAGGCGGACCTTCGCCCGCCGCGTCACATCGGTCGTTAAATAATATACTTACTCAGAACCTCTTGATCTTTCATATCCAGTAGCTCTGCTATTAATGGCAGAGCCGGTGATACAAGCTCGAACTTCACCATTGGATTTTTATTTCTGTAAGAGATACTCATTTTAAAATAAATGGTTTCACACAAGTTCCAAAATGAGCAAAGCCAGCCAAGGGAACTAGATGAATAAGTAAATAAATATTGCACACTAGTTCCAAACTAAGCAAAGCTATAATGGGAACCATATTACTGATAAAATAATAATAAATATTTTTTTTGTAAATATGTAACACCCAGACAAATATTTCTGTTTATCACGCAAACATCTGCTATTGGAGGGAATCAAACCCCCAACCCACGGAAGGCAAAGCTACTTCTAACTAAGCTGCGACGCTTGTCGACAGTTGCCCTTATTTTTTTTAAATACGGTATGTATATTAATATTTGCCATCACACAACTTCTAATTCTTATTCTTGATGGGATTTGAGTCGACTATCAGTAAAGCTAATTGAATACCAAATCGCAATGCTTCTCGATACACTTTTATGCAAAATTATAACAAAAAGTTACCTGCACATATTACTATAAGTCCAGACATTTGTTCTTAGCTGTGTGGTCGGTGTAATCTTCTGCAAGTAAGGCAATATTGCATCCAATGCTCCATGGTTTAACACAGCATCTCTGTTAAAAAAAACAATATCAATAACATTAACACTGATAATTTCACACATGCTCAAGTACCAAACTAATAAATTAGAGTGTGGCTGGGCGTGCAAGAGGAAGGCCGAAAAAGGAATGGCGGGATTGTGTGAAGGAGGATATGAATGTGAGAGGAGTAGATTTAGAACTGACGAATGATAGGAGTGAGTGGAGAAAGAGAACATGTGCCGACCCCACTTAGCGTGGGATAAGGGCAGGGGAATGACGATGTGCAAATTGACAAAAATATGATAATAGCAAGACACCGCGGGCACCATCCAGATTGTAAGGGCTATCCCCGGTGAAATCACCGGGACGCCATGGCGGCGCGACCAGTCGCCCCCACCGACAAAATGTATATAGCTCTATAGAGAGTTACTCACATGGTGTACGTTTGGTTGCGCAACCAAACGTACATTTTGTTGGTGGCGGCGAGTAGTTACGCCGCCATGGCGTCCCGGTGAAATATAGCCCTTGTACTATACTGGCAAACACTGGATGAGAAGAGCCGAAGACCGGGCTCAGTGGCGCGTCTTGGGAGAGACCTACGTCCAGCAGTGGACTGATATAGGTTGACTCAATACTCAACTCAACTCAATATATTTATTGCTCATATGGTACATATCAGGTGTTACAATTGTTGGTAGTGTTAGTATCACACATGAACCCTATTTAAGAGTATTGCAATATAGTTATGTTGATTTGATGATGATGATGATGTTACTATACCTAGCTGGAGGTCCATTGCCAGCGATGTTCCCCAAGGCCCAGACAGCTTGTTCAGCGACGACGCCGACGCAGCGCGCCAAAGTCACAAGAGGCCCAATAGCACCACCCTCGAATAAAAAACAATATGATTAAAACATCGCATAAATAAAAAATAAATATTCTTGGAAATATCACACTAGAGAGCTTGGGGCTAGATGATGTTGTGTGGATTGTCCAGCATTATTTATTAATTATATTTATTTATGTATCTATTAACAAGTGTACATATGTATTCAATCAGCAATCTAGTTCCCATAGTACATAGTAGTTTGGGACTAGAATGTGATGTGTGAAATGTCTGTGAATATTTATTCAGTATTTATAGTAGGGGCCAAGAGATTCTGTGCATTATTTAACCACATCACTAAAACATTGAGATCATTGCAGCCTGTAATATACATAATTATAATGTAGTGTAGTTGTACTTACATCAACCACTGCCATGGTATCCTCGTGGGAGCCCGATGCTATATTGGTAAGTGCCCAAGCTGCTTCGAATTGTAGGTCACTACTGCAACAAATATTTATTCATTATTTTATTTTTTTAAAAGGTTATTTTTGCGGTTTTTTGGTTACAGTTCACTCAACTTTCATCTTTTATTACAAGCTTGTCATATTTTTAATTAAAAATGTATATTAACTAATAAAATTTCCATTTAGTATGTCATAATAAAAGATAATAATTATTCATAGTTATTGTCTATATTTCCCATATGCAAGCTTTGCGCTTAGATCACACTAGAGTGTGATGTGTGAAATGTCCATGAATATTTATTATTTATCAATGCAAAATATTTAATATATTGACATTTTCTTTTAATATAATCAACATTAAAATTTAATTATATATATAATTAAAATAAAATACATAGCTAATGTATTATATTTTAACTATATATATATATATTAATAATATATAGTATAATAAATATATAAATATAAGAATAAACACATACCAGTCATGCCTTTTCAAAGCTTCAACCAAAGGTTTTATAATGCCAGCCTCAACCAGTGCGGCGATAGGAGGGTTCCGCTCCTGTGAGAGTAACTGGCGCCCAGCTTTTGCTGCTGCTATCGCTATGGTGAGATCATCACACTCGATACCTGGGAATATAAATAATAATAAATAAATAATGCTAGACAATCCACACACCATCATCTAGCCCCAATCTAAGCAGAGCTGGGTACTAGAAGACTGACATACTTAATACAATACATTACATAGATATTTTTATTATACATATAAAATGACTTGTGGGCTAAGCAAACCACAGAGTGGATTCCTCGAAATGCGAAGCGACGACGTGGAAGACCCAGGATGAGATGGCGGGACGAGCTGGACTCGCATCTAAGCACGTGGCCTGTCGCTGCGTTACATCGCGAGGAGTGGAAGGAGGGAAGGGAGGCCTTTGCCCTGCAGTCAGAAGACAATGGCTGAATAATAATAAATAATAATAATAAACATAGAAAATACCCAGAACACCCAGAATAAATATTTGCAGATCGTACAAACATTTATCCCAAGGCGGGAATCGAACCCGCAACCTCTGCGTCGCAATATTCATGTACATTTAACACAACTCTCTAATTTAAAGCTCATGAAGAGTAGTTGAAGTGGGCTTTACCTTGGATAATGAATTTTGATGATATTTTATTTTTTGGTTGATCATACTTCCGAGGCTTCACATAAATTTTGATTAAGATCAGACCACATTAAAAATGTAAGTTAGTCAATGAAGTTTATTTCCATCATCTAAAATAGAAGTATAAGAGTCCCCGCAAACTGCAGACTTTTATCGGCCAATAGTTTCAAAGTCAAAGTCAAGTCAAAAATTACTTTATTCAGTAAAATCACAAGGATCATTTAGAATCGTCTTACATACTAGGTGATTCTAGGTGCCAGTTCCACGCGACCAGAGCCTAGAAGAACGGGCAAGAAACTTACGGCCTGGTTCCTACCGTTTTTTTATATGATCCTTCTTACAAATAATTACAATTAAACTAAATTAAGTACTGAAGTTTCAGTGCGGTGTCAATTTAACTTAGTAATGATACACTAATGAGTTTAAAAAAAAAGAAGTATAATAAAGCTATACGTAAATCAAAAAGACAGCACACGCTTCGCTTCAGATACAAATATACTACAAAGTACATAAGCAAGGCAAGAGAACATTACTAACATCACAAATCGACAAAGTTGCTGTTGACGGGTGGAGCGACATCAGGCCATGCAGTTTTGTCATTAATATAGCTGTCTAAGGTATAATACGCCTTTTTTATAAGATTATTTTTAATGTATGTTTTAAATTTTCTAACTGAGAGTTTTGTTGCATTTTCGGGGAGTTTATTATAAAAACGCACGGCACCCCCCACAAACGACCCACTCACCCTCCAAAGCCGGAACCCAGGGACGCACAATTTATATTTGCCTCTAGTGTTCACACCATGAACCTCACACTTTTTCAAAAAGCTATCTTTATTTTTATGAGTGTACAATAAGACTTCATAAATATATTGTGAAATTACTGTTAGAATACCAATCTCCCCAAACCGCTCCCTCAACGAATCCCGCGGTTTCATTTTATAAATGGCACGTATAGCCCTTTTTTGCAAAACAAATATAGTTTGTATATCAGCTGCTTTACCCCAGAGAAGTATACCATATGACATCACACTATGGAAGTAACTGAAATAAACCAACCTAGCTGTCGTTTCATCAGTGAGCCATCTTATCGTACGAACAGCATAAGCAGCTGAGCTCAGCCTACCAGCAAGCGTTCCAATATGTGGAGCCCATTGCAATTTCGAATCAATATTTAGGCCTAAGAAGACAGTAGAATCAACAAGATTAAGTGACTCTCCATTCAATAAAATATTGGTTGGTCTTTGAACAACATTCGGCAGAGTGAATTTCATGCATTTCGTTTTCTTAGCATTAAGTAACAGATTATTAACAGTAAACCAGTTAAGTACTTGCGAAAGAGATACATTTACGTCATCGTAGTCAGTCTTTTGTCTATCTACTTTAAAAATTAAGGAGGTGTCATCTGCAAACTGTACTATGTTACATAGCTTTTGAACATAAGAGGCAAGGTCATTAACGTAGACTAAGAATAAGAAAGGTCCCAATATCGAGCCTTGTGGCACTCCCATATCAATGATTGACCCAGAAGACCTCTCACCACTAACGTCAACTTTTTGTACTCTATTGGTTAAGTAAGACTGAATAAGATCAATAGCCCGGTTCTGAACTCCGTAATGTTTAAGTTTATAAATGAGAGTTGCATGACTAACACAATCAAAAGCCTTGGATAAATCGCAAAAAATACCGATTGCGTCTTTTGAATTTTCCCAGGCATCATATATGTGCTTTAAGAGCACCGAGCCGGCATCAGTTGTAGATCGACCTTTAGTAAATCCAAACTGATTAACATGTAGCAGCTGGTTGGAGTTAAAATGAGCTAACAGTTGATTAAGAATAACCTTTTCAAATATTTTACTTAGCGTAGGCAATACCGAGATTGGCCTGTAATTGGCAGGATCTTTTTCACTTCCCGACTTGTAAAGAGGAATGAGTTTACTATGTTTCATTAAGTTTGGTCGGTTTGTTAATCAGTATGAAGACTGAATCACTGTAATGTGCGCATATGCACTTCATACTGATTAAGAAGCCGACCAAACTAATGGCCGATAATAAGTCTGCAGTTTGCGGGGGCCCTTATAGTAAAATACTCAACATACCAACGATGATCTCCGCGATACTATAAACATACTCGTCAGATGATTCTTCATCAGCCAGCGGAGACAAAGCCCTGCGCTTCAGGAGTTGAACATCGCGAGATTGCTTCCGAAGTGCCACGTTCAGCGCTGCCCGTTTTCGGCGAAGGTCCTGGTACAAGAACAATCAGGTGGACATGGTAACCTCTTAGGGCTATATTTCACCGGGACACCATGGCGGCACAACCAGTCGCCGACACCAACAGAATGTATACAGCTCTATAGAGAGTTACTCACCTGGTGTCTGTTTGGTTGCGCAACCAAACGTACAGTTTGTCGGTGGCAGCGCCGACTGGTTGCGCCGCCATGAAATATAGCCCTAGTAGGCTTTGAACAGTTTTTTTAATTCTACCTTCTTATTTAAAAAAATAACCTATAAATACGTTTAAATTTATTAGAAAATATATTAGTAACTACATAAAATTATCTAGATATATTTAAAAGTCAAACAAATCATAAAAATATAATAATTTATTATATTTTTATGTACTCAAACGTATTTTCTGAACATGTGCTTTTTGAGAGGTATTTAAGATGTAAATTACTGATTATGAATATTTCAAGGCTGTAACTAGTCGATAAATATATTGATCGTAGATAAGATTGAAAAAAATATAGGGATAACAAATGAAACAACAAAAGAATCACGTTTAGAGCATTCGAAATTAGAATTATTCAAATCAAACTTACTGTCGAATTAGCACCAGCATTTTTGTAGGATTTTAATCTTGAAGAGTGTTTTTGATCTGCCATCACGATAATAATTTATTTTTATACTAGATTCCAACTAACTTTTAGTAAAGTAATTTATTTGAAACTCAACGGTCACCAGCAGAGTGTCTTGCGAAAGTTGCGGCCAGCGATGACGGACGGGTCCGGTTAATGTACAACCATGGAAAGCACGACCCGGAATGTACGACCACGGAAAGCACAGCCAGGAATACGCAACCAGGAAAACGCAGCCAAAATGTACATGAAATCCGGGCTGCGCCTTCCCGACACGTGTTGGAATGTCCAACCACGGAATGTACAGTCGTGGAAAACACGACCATGGAATTGGAAGCCAAAATGGTCATCAATTCCGGGCTGCGCATTCCCGACACGTGTTGGGATTGTCCAACCACGGAATGTACAGCCTTGGAAAACACGACCATGGAATTGGCAACCATTGCTGATTGGTCGAAAGCCTATGCTTCGTTTAGATGAAACCACAGATTAAAATATTACTATCCCATTTTGATAAAGATGAACTGCACAGATTATAATATGAAAATAATAAACCCCAAAACACACTAAGATTAAATCAGACAAGAATCACGTTAAAGGTTGCTACACATTTGAACTATATCAAATATCGCTCATCACCTCCTTTTCATACATTTTGTATGAAAACTCTATGGTCGACCGCACACGCGTACTCTCAATTTACAAATATATGACGTCACGGGCCGATTTTTGTATAGTTGACTCGGTCTTGCCAACTTTGAAATCAGAATTTTCCCTAACTTCAGTGAAAAATATGCGAAATTTATCCATATTTGCACAGATTCCTTCTAAAAAAGGATTAAAAGGTTTCCCGTTAAGTCATCACAAACAAATGTTTTACATTTCTCTTTTTTTTGTGTCTGTTTAAATATATACCCCTAACAAATACCCTGAGCAATTTTTTATCTTGAAAAAATTCCTAAATTTCGGGGAAGCTACGCTAAGTTGTTAACATTGTTGGGACATTCGGATCTCAAGGTCAAATACAGTATGCTCCTTGTATGTGAGTGATAATGAGTGAATGATGGCAAGGCATAGGCATGCACGATAGTCATTCTTCAGTCAACTGGGTACGCCTTGTGATCTCATTGGGGAAACCAAGTGCTTTGCTTGTGTAACGGGGACAAAATAATGATGAGTAATGTGTATATAACTCAATAATGAATGTCTGTGAATTATTTATTTATTTACTAGCGACCCGCCCTGGCTTCGCGCAGCACAAATGCTGATACTACAGAATGTCTTTTTACATTTTTATTCATCTATCTATACTGTTATAAAACTGTAAAAGAGCCGAAAATTAAAAACGAATATATGGAAAAAGTTAATATGCAGATGCACTAAGTAAACGATTTTGAGTCCTAAAATGGAGTTTGACTGTTTGTTTGTTAGAACATCACGGCTAAGCCACTGGATGGATCTTCTTCATGCGTTTCATCTATGAAACATTATTAAATTATATTATTAAAGTTTCCATCCAGTGGTTAAGCCGCAATATCAAACAAACAAATTTGATCTAGATGAAACCTATTTAGGTTTCATCTAAATCCATAGACTAAGTATACACTTAGAAGCCGGTTTTCCGGATTAAAACAAGGACTATGTCTTATTACAATCAATGACTTCAATTTTTAGATATAGTTATACCATTCTTCTTTCTAAGCAAAAAAGCCATAAGCTATAAGGGTCGTCTTATATACATCTTATAATAAATAGATGTAGTTTGTTTATAGTTTTGTAAGAGGAATAATGTAATAAAAATATATTCGTTTTTAAACGAATGAATTCATTTATCTGAAAATACTACTAATAAATAAAATCAATAAAATAAATAAATAAATAATGCTGGACAATCCACACAACATCATTTAGCCCCAAGCTAAGCAGAGCTTGTAACATGGGTACTAGAAGACTGACATACTTAATACAATAACATTACATAGATAGATATTTTTTTATTATATACATATAAATACCCAGAACACCCAGAATAAATATTTGCAGATCATACAAACATTTATTCCAAGGCGGGAATCGAACCCGCAACCTTCCACGTCGCAGGCGGACCATCGCCCACCGTGCCACATCGGTCGTCAAAATAAATAATAATAACTTATACTTAAGTACGTCAATCGAAAAAGTACCGTAAGGTATTTTGTAGTGTTCTGGACTAAATGGTATGCATGGCATTTGCTGGCCAGAGGACTCAAGCTCCACTGTAGTAACTTTTGTTTTATTATAGTCACCTAAGTATACCTAAGGCAGAGGTCAGTGTTTTATTGCTTCACAGAGCAAGTCTAGGTGAGGAAATGCATTGTTGCCTTAGGCAGTAATCAATGATAAATAACAGTAGGCGGGCCAACGGCTTATTCTATCGTATCGTAGTTGAATAAAAAACGAATGTTTGGATATACACTTATTCATTCACTCTTACCATGCCATCGTTCTTAACAAATTATAGTCTGTTCTTTTTTGAAAAAAGGAGCACTCTGTTGCTAAAAAGAGCAAGTGTGTGGTCATGAACGTTACATTACGACATGTACGATATATTAGAGTACAAGTCTGTCATCACTTTAAAGGTTGCTACACATTTGAACTATATCAAATATCGCTCATCACCTCCTTTTCATACATTTTGTATGAAAACTCTATGGTCGACCGCACACGCGTACTCTCAATTTACAAATATATGACGTCACGGGCCGATTTTTGTATAGTTGACTCGGTCTTGCCAACTTTGAAATCAGAATTTTCCCTAACTTCAGTGAAAAATATGCGAAATTTATCCATATTTGCACAGATTCCTTCTAAAAAATGATTAAAAGATTTCCCGTTAAGTCATCACAAACAAATGTTTTACATTTCTCTTTTTTTTTGTGTCTGTTTAAATATATACCCATAACAAATACCCTGAGCAATTTTTTATCTTGAAAAAATTCCTAAATTTCGGGGAAGCTACGCTAAGTTGTTAACATTGTTGGGACATTCGGATCTCAAGGTCAAATACAGTATGCTCCTTGTATGTGAGTGATAATGAGTGAATGATGGCAAGGCATAGGCATGCACGATAGTCATTCTTCAGTCAACTGGGTACGCCTTGTGATCTCATTGGGGAAACCAAGTGCTTTGCTTGTGTAACGGGGACAAAATAATGATGAGTAATGTGTATATAACTCAATAATGAATGTCTGTGAATTATTTATTTATTTACTAGCGACCCGCCCTGGCTTCGCGCAGCACAAATGCTGATACTACAGAATGTCTTTTTAAATTTTTATTCATCTATCTATACTGTTACAAAACTGTAAAAGAGCCGAAAATTAAAAATGAATATATGGAAAAAGTTAATATTATGCAGATGCACTAGGTAAACGATTTTGAGTCCTAAAATCGAGTTTGACTGTTTGTTTGTTATAACATCACGGCTAAGCCACTGGATGCATCTGCTTCATGAGTTTCATCTATAAAACATCATCATCATCATCATCAACCTATACTAGTCCACTGCTGGACGTAGGTCTCTCCCAAGACGCGCCACTGAGCCCGGTCTTTGGCCCTTCTCATCCAGTGTTTGCCAGCTACACTCCGCAGATCGTCGCTCCATCTCGCCGGAGGGCGTCCTACACTACGCTTACCTAAACGTGGTCTCCACTCTAGTATCCGTTTGCTCCAACGGTTGTCGGTTCTTCGGCAAACATGGCCGGCCCACTGCCACTTCAGCTTGCTAATTCTTTGAGCTATGTCGAACACCTTGGTTTTCTGACGAATCACTTCGTTCCAGATTCTATCTCTTAAGGTAATTCCGAGCATAGCTCTCTCCATAGCACGCTGAGCGACTTTCAGCTTGTGGACCAACCCTACTGTCAGTGTCCACGTTTCAGCAGCATAGGTCATAACGGGTAGGACGCACTGGTTGAAAACTTTCGTTTTCAGACATTGAGGGATGGAGGACGAGAAGACTTGACGAAGTTTCCCAAACGCAGCCCAGCCAAGCTGTATTCTCCGGTTTAGCTCTTTCTCGAAGTTGTGTCTACCCAACCGCAGCGTCTGCCCGAGGTAGACATACTCCTGCACAACTTCGAGAGGCATTCCAGCGACGGTGATTGGCTCTGGGGTAATAAGATCATTAATCATGATCTTCGTTTTATCCAAGTTCATGCCCAGGCCAATCCGTCGTGAGGCTTCAGCGAGACTGTTCAGCATCTGTTGTAGGTCCTGCAACGATTCAGCCAATATGACGATGTCGTCAGCAAATCGTAAGTGTGAGATATATTCGCCATTGATGTTAATGCCCATTCCATTCCAACTCAGCGTCTTAAACAAATCTTCCAGCGCGCTCGTAAACAACTTGGGAGATATAACATCTCCTTGTCTTACTCCGCGGCGCAGCTGGATAGGTTTAGACTGCTGGTTCTGGACTTGGACCGACATAGTAGCATCATAGTATAGGCATCTCAACACTTCGATGTATCGCCAATCCACCTGGCATCGTTGCAGAGACTGTAGAACAGCCCAGGTTTCAACAGAGTCAAAGGCTTTCTCATAGTCCACAAACGCTAAGCACAGCGGCTGATTATACTCTTCGGACTTCTGTATAATCTGCCGTACTGTGTGAATGTGGTCTATGGTGCCAAATCCTCTGCGAAACCCAGCCTGCTCCGGAGTTTGGAATTCGTCAAGTCTTCGCGCAAGACGGTTCGAGATAACCCTGGAAAACAGTTTGTAGACATGGCTCAAGAGTGAAATCGGTCTGTAGTTTTTCAGTAAGGCCTTGTTGCCTTTCTTGAAAAACATCACAACCACACTCTTGCTCCATGCCTATAAAATTATAACATTATAAAACATTATAAAATTATATTATTAAAGTTTCATCTAGATCCATCCAGTGGTTAAGCCGCAACATCAAACAAACAAATTTGATCTAGATGAAACTTATATAAGTTTGTTAATGTCTGTGTCTGTTAATGTCTATATAAGTTTGTTAATGTCTATGAAACTTATATAAGTTTCATCTAAATACATAGACCGACTTCTAAGTGTATACTTAAACTAGTATTTTAAAGGTGCGCGAGCTGCAAAGGAATAATGTAATAAAAATATATTCGTTTTTAAACGAATGAATTCATTTATCTGAAACTACTAATAACATCAATAATAACTTATACATAAGTACGTCAATCGAAAAAGTACCGTAAGGTATTTTGCAGTGTACTGGACTAAATGGTATGCATGGCATTTGCTGCCCAGAGGACTCAAGCTCCACTGTAGTAACTTTTATTTTATTATAGACACCTAAGATATACCTAAGGCAGAGTTTTATTGCTACACAGAACAAGTCTTTAGTGGACTTGCTAGATGAGGAAATGCATTGTTACCTTATGCAGTAATCAATGATAAATAACAGTAGGCGGGCCAACGGCTTATTCTATCGTATCGTAGTTGAATAAAAAACGAATGTTTGGATATACACTTATTCATTCACTCTTACCATGCCATCGTTCTTAACAAATTATAGTCTGTTCTTTTTTGAAAAAAGGAGCACTCTGTTGCTAAAAAGAGCAAGTGTGTGGTCATGAACGTTACATTACGACATGTACGATATATTAGAGTACGAGTCTGTCATCACTTTAAGGATCACGTCTAATAATCGAAATTTAACAGTGCAACCAGTAATGTCTCGCAGTTGTGTGCTTGATTCAGTTTTTATCCAAATAATGGCAACCATTCATTTTATTTTGTTTCGGAATGCATCGGTATAAGGTTTTAACAGACGGCTACTCTAATATATCTTACATGTCATATTGTAACGTGCTCACAGACTTACTCTTTTTAACAACAGAGTGCTCCTTTTTTTAAAAACGATCAGACTATAATTTGTTAAAGTAACATTAACAAATAGATACCAACAAAAAGAATCCTGAAAAAGAATATATATTAACAAATAAACCATGTACATACAATAAAAATTAACTAAGGAAACGAATACACATATTTGTAAAAAGATGAAGTTTCATGTTGAACATATCCACTTCAGGGTTCCGAGCAATCAAAGCGTTGATAAGTGTAAGTGCGTTCGCTGTCGCAGCATACCGCACGGTGTCGGTATAAACGACGAGCGCGGCCACGCAAGTTCCGGTCAGGAACGTAAAGCGAGCACTATAAAGCTATAGGATTATCAATATATCCCCGTAACATTTGAAAATAATGGGTCATTATAGCACATTTTCGGCGAAGCTCCAACGTATGGAGTCCCAACATACCACCCACAAACAAGGACAGAGACAAGAACGGATAGTACCCATACAATTTCTTGTAGAGGTATCTACCAAATTTCATTTGTACCCCCACTAGATAAATTATAAGTTGATGATAGAGTCATCAACTTATAATTTATCTAGTGGGGGTCCCAGACTATAACGTTATATTTTGTTATTGACGACCGATGTGGCGTGGCGGGCGAAGGTCCACCTGCGACGTGGAGGTTGCGGGTTCGATTCCCGCCTTGGGATAAATGTTTATACGATCTACTTATTCTGGGTGTTCTGGGTATTTTATATGTATAATAAAAAATATATATCTATGAAATGTATTTTATTAAGTATATCTAGTATTCTAGTGCCCATAACACAAGCTGTGCTTAGCTTGGGGCTAGATGATGTTGTGTGGGTTGTCCAGCATTATTTTATTTTTATATTTATATTCTAGTTTCGATCTAACGAATGCATAAAACATAGACGTAATCGCGTTTCTATCCTTATGATATTAATGTATGGAAAATAGGTGATGAGCGATATTTGATATAGTTCAAATGTGTAACAACCTTTAGCCTATCCACCATTTTTGACAGAAACATAAATTGACTTTGGCACAATTGGCATTACAAAAGGTAAACAAAAGAAATTATCTCGCCCTAGCGGGAAATTCAAATTTTTTAGGGTTTATTTTTGTTGCGGCTGAACTGTTAAATCTATAATGGAATATAAATAATGCGATGTAAATATATAAATATTATGTAAATAAATATTTAATACGCGATGAAATAGTAATTAGGAAGTAAGTATGAAATGTACCTAATAAGAATAATTATTATAATATTGAATGTGTGTAAATATGAAATGTGCAGGGGATTTACATTACAATTTATCATTATGCTCGTTTATGTATCAACGTTTTAGAAAATACTATTTACGGGGATTAAACAATTTTGGTGAGCTCAAGCGATTGATTGATTTGCCGCCTTCAGATCGAGTACCGTTGACCCCGCTGAGCCAATTTAATGCATTTTAATAGTGATAATCACGTAATATCACTACTAGGATAAGTTAAATTAATCAATATTTCATACAATACCATGTGGCCTCTTAACTAAGCGTGTTTGGGGCTTTTGCTGTAAGTAGATTGCTGATATACTATTTATTCTAAGTATCAATCTATGGTATAGTATCATTCTATGATGCTTATTTGGTGTCTGAATGTTGTTGAGAACCCAAATATTTGTTATCGGTGGCATCAAACCCGCGACCCACATTATGGAAAGCAGAGTTATCTTTTGTACACATTATGTAACATGCAACGTCTTAAAAGATCAAAAAACTTACTTATTATGATTAATAAATGTAAAAGGTAAAAATTTATATGTACTTAATGATTTTTTACAGAATAGTTGCGTATATTAATAGAATTAAGTACATTATATTTTTATCTGTTTGTGCAAAACAATTTTATAAGTTTATTTTGTAAAATCAACGACTAGCCTGAAAACTAGGATAAGACAGTATGATCTCATTCTTTGTGTGACAATTTGGTATGATTATGTTGTAAAAGTATTGCATATTCTTAAAATGTTTGTATTTGAAATATAAATTTGTAATATAAATACTGTTTTTTTGTATACAGCGCCAGCGTAGATATTATTATTATTACCCATTTCCGCCGATAGGCAGTGAACGCCGCTCATTGAAAAACACATTAGTGGTATGACGTTGGTTTTCTTTCTGCTAGATATTATGTTCTGTGCACTAGCTCCTGGACTATTAGGAAGGCGAAGGTCCGCCAGCGACGCGGAGGTTGCGGGTTCGATTCCCGCCTTCGGATAAATGTTTGTATGATCTGCAAATATTTATTCCAGGTGTTCTGGGTATTTTATATAAATATATCATCTATCTATATGTACTTATATTAAATCTGTGGGACTAGAACGCGATGTGTGAAATGTCCGTGAATAGATACAGGTAACTCTTTATTGCTCACTAGTTCACTACACACAAATAAAAACAAAGAACTTAAACAAGTAGTAATACATGGCATTACAACGGGCGGCCTTATCGCGAGTGATCTCTTCCAGGCAACTGAAGTGAGATGGAAGGTACAAAGGAAAAGTGAATATATATTATTAGGTATATTTTATTTATTCACGAAATGATTGTTTAGAATTCCGAAGTAAAAGTATAGGTAGGTATATAATAAAATGTCAAGTTTCGTGTACTGCACCGTGTAATATAATGTTGCTGTTAATATTTATAACTAATCTATGTGCTAATTTGTACCAACATCACTGGGATACGGGCAGGGGAATGATGATCACTATCCTGAAATATATTTATTTTTTATACGTGTTGTATTTTGTCTGTCCTAAATTAATAAATTACTTTACGGCGTACTGTTGAACTAATTGTAATTTTTTTGTAAAAATGTTAAAAAATATTTGTTTTTAATAATTTTTACAGGATGACGCGGCCATGGAACTTTTGAAAGATACAAGTTTAGGTGAGTTTTTAATTAAATAGACTTGGATCAGTTGAGCTATCTTTATATCGTAGCAATAAACATATTAATAGTGTATTTTAAAATAATGGAATTTTTATAAACTAGTGTAATTTTTTTTTTACTTAAAGTCTACATACAAGTTTTATCGAGTATTAAGTTAGATCGAGGTGTGAACGTCTAGACTAGACTCTACAAAGGTTTAGTAACAAAGTACATCAATATTATGTAACTTATGTAACATATAGCTATAATTTGGAAGTTCTCAATGGGAGATTGAATATGTTCTATCTAGGCAAACGCTTTACACTGTAGGCCGCATCATCACTTAACATCAGATGAGATTGTGGTCCAGCGTTTGTCTCATATGCATAAAAAAAAATACTTGAGAGGTGTCAAGGACACCCGGATGGAACGAAGTTCTTAATTTAATCACTGGCTTGCTTTCTAAGTTCTAAGTTCCAAAAATGTTTTTTAATGTCTTACCTTTTTCGTTAAATATTTTTTGGTTCTGAGTTCAATCTTTAGCCTGGAAGAGAAGGCCGCCCATTGTACCATACTGTTTACTGCATAGTTTCTAGTTTAAGTTTTTGTTTCATGGTGTACAATAAAGTATTACTTATCATTCATTCATTCTTTCTTAATTCTTTATTGTACACACAGATAACTTACAGACTAGGTATTACCACGGTATTACAGAGCTATTTACAAAGGCTATTTCTTTCTTTCTTTTTTTTATCTTTGTTTCATATTGTACAGGATCTACTTATGTCAGAATCACTTTCATGCACAGGATTTAATTTAGAATCACATTCATCCATATTGTACAGGATCTAGGTCAGAATCAGCTCGTGCGTTCGCCGCGATCCGCTGGGTGCTGGTCTCAGCGTGGAGCTCGCATTATTTATTCATGTCAACATCACTTTCATGCATTGTACAGGATCTATGTCAGAATCACTTTCATGCATTATACAGGATCTAGGTCGGAGTCAGCTCGTGCGTTCGCCGCAGTCCGCTGGGTGCTGGTCTCAGCGTGGAGCTCGTCGTGCTCGGGCGCGGCGCTGGCGCGGGACCTCGCCGTGCTTTCCGTGCCGCGCGCGCACGCCGCCGCGCTGGCCGATGCCGCCGATCAGCACAGAGAGGCTTATGTTGACGGGCTGAAGACTAACGGGTTTGCAGGTGAGTGAACATAGAGACTTATGTTGAGGGACTGACGACCCATTAGTCTTCAGCCCCTAAAATGAGTGAGCACAGGCTATGTCTTGAGACCATCCTTCCCAACGACCAAAGACTAATGGGTTTGCAGGTGAGTGAGCATAGAGACTTATGTTGACGGGCTGAAGACTTATGAGTTTGAAGGTTTTCATTTACAACCCGGTCACATTATCTCGAGATCTGGCGTCCATGACGTCACGTCGCGTCGGCGCTCTGATATGGTAAAAAGAACCGTACAGAGTGCTTAGTCCGAGGTTGCATTTGCAAAACTCCCTACTCTCGAGCCGAGAGTCGTCTCTCGGATATTCATACAAAAATATAAGGACATCCGAGAGACTAGGTACTGTCGGCTCGAGAGTAGGGAGTTTTAAAATGCAACCTCGGACTAAGCACTCTGACACTGACGCGCCGTGGCGAGCGCGGGGAGGTGGAAGGAGAACAGCGAGGTCTCGAGATAATGTGACCGGGTTGTAAACGAAAATAGGTGCTTTTAAGTAGTTAAAAACAAATGATCATGGAAAGCCTATGTAATAAAAGTATGATGAGAGGTAAGTGAGCGATTGAGACTTACTTTTTTATAGAAGCTTGGTATGTAGAAGCCAAAGATTTAAGGGCTTTGAGGATTAAAAAGTAAGCTTTTAAGGTGTCTAAGCAAGATAGCGATAAAATGCGGAAGCAATACATCACTACATGGCGTCGATATGCATATACCTACTCTAGTGCTAATGCTTATTTTTTCTTCCACAGTAAACAATCGCTGCTATCCGCGGCACCAGAGGGCGCTGGCGAAGCCTACAAGTTAACCCTTCAGTCGCAGTCAGCAGGAGAACTATCTAGAACAGATCTTTTGATCGAAAAGGACCAAGCAAAGGATCTACTGGAACAACTGAAAATGGCGTATATGAAGATGGAGGAATTAGAAAGGAATGAAGAGTAAAGATTAACCCCCATATTATAACGGTCTATCTTATAAAAAGTTAGCGCAGACTTGATGTAATGATTACCATACGTAATGATGACATAAAGTCAACGCTAACTTTTTTATAAGATAGGGGGTAAAAAGTTATATGTCGATTACGTATGGCAATCGAGACATCAAGTCTACGCTAACTTTTTATAAGATATGGGGTAAGTGTAACATTCCCAATAACTTTGATAATTAAAATTAACTATCAGATTAATTCCTTCAATATAAGATGTACCTTTAAAGTTAAAATAAAAATATTGTGTAAATCAAAAATCTTTTTATTTATTATCTATATCAGTCCTTACAATAATAATTACTCTTAGATTACAAAAAATAACATTATATATAGGCGCTTAATTTTATTTACAAAAACAATCTTACGAACTAGAGGGTTTGCATTTAATGTGATGTTACTTTTTTTGTTTAATTAATTTTATAATTTAATTATCACAAATATTCCGTGCAAATATTATTAGGTGGGTATCACTTAGGTGGATTATGTAATTAACTTATTATAGACATTCGCCATCTAGACTCAAACTAAGTACTTATTACTTTTAATATGAGGTACAATATTAGGTGGCAAAATAAATATCTTGTAGGTTCTCGCTTCGCTCGGCATGTCGTATTTCAGAGAACAATTCAGCGTGTTTCACTTTCACAATTTTTATATGATTTATTATTTTAATCACTATCACCAAAAATATATTAAAACAGATTTTATACACAACACTTTTCATTTGATTTTTGATAAGTTTTCATATTGAAATCCAGTTCAAGTCATATCAATGACGAAACTTTAAATTTTATTTAACCTGACAATAAATTAACTTTTGTATAAATGTAATGTATTGTATTATGTATGTCAGTCTTCTAGTACCCACAACACAAGCGCTGCTTAGCTTGGGCCTAGATGATGTTGTGTAGATTGTCCAGCATTTTTTTTTGTATTATCTCTTATATTCATTTATCTTGAATTTTTTCCAAAAGTTTACTAATCCTGCGATCCAGACGGAGTCGGGCGCTTAAGCTTATGCTTAGCAGTTAGTCTTGGAATACAACTTTTCATTTTCCTCAGCGGTACAGGAAACGTGTCCAGTTTAGAATGACCTCCCAAGCCATCGTAGGTTTTATCTAAGTCTACGCAGGATTGTTTCTCTGAGGGCTCAGGCTGTAGTGGTTGCTTTTTGTGGAAAATACTGGTAAGGTTCTGTTTTGCCGCGTTGCGAGCTGCGTTTATGATCGCGAATTCTGATGGCTGTGAACAAAATATTACCATCTTTATACAAATTAATACAATAGGTGTTAAATTTTGTATCAAACAGACGTCACAGCTTAGTTGGTATAACTCTGCCTTCGTAGTAGTAAAAAGTGAAGATATTCGGTCTAAAAGTTAGCGCAGACTTGATGTCTTGATTACCATACGTAATGGTGACATAATGACAACGCTAACTTTTTATAAGATAGGGGGTTAATGTTTACTCTGCTGTGGGTTGTGGGTTCGATTCAAATCAAAGACAAATTTGATATCGCCACTCAGCTATGCTGTAATTTAAGAACAACGCCCAAGATTTAGGATTTTTATAATATCACTTTATTACGTTTATCAAATAGTCTTTCGACGTGCATTAGGTATAAATTGGCATAGCATTTCAATAATTAAGCCATTAATGAAAAAAAATTAAAATGAAAAAAAATGAAAATAAAAAATATTTATTAAACACCACATTACAAGTAGATACAAAAGATATTGAGGAAATTACACAAGCAGGGGTGGCAAAATTAAACAATACCTATGTAGAAAAGGTGAGGTAATGGTAAGTACTTATAACAATATGGAGTGCCGTAGGTAGTCGGAATGTATATACTATGATACCCACACTAGATTATATCTGTATTGTGGGTAGATTAATGTAAATTAAAAGTGAAGCACATAGATAGACTACTTATATCCTTTTTTTATGTAAATACATACATAGAATACATAGATAAGCCAGACACAGAATAAACATAAGTGCTTATCTCCAAACGTTTGTTCTCGAAGGGAATCGAACCCACGACCCACAGTATGAAAGGCAGAAGAGCTGTACCAATGCTGTGACGCTATGTAATGTTAGCGGTAATGCAATGTAATGTTATGGATTTAAAAGCTGTCTATTAGCAATCTAGTTCTTATAGCAAAAGCTTTGCTTATTTTGGGACTAGAGGGCGATGTGTCAGATGACCGATAACACAGTGGAATACATAATAACACTCAGACACAGAACAAATATTTATGTTCATCACACAAACATTTGCTCTGGGTGGGAATCCACGACCCACAGCATGGAAGGCAGAGCTACTACCAACTGAGCTGTGACGCCTGTCAAAAACTTACCAGACTATTATTACTATCGGCCAGTACAGCTGTGTCCAGAACAAAGGTATCCTACATGCGGGGCTGTTTGGCGGTGTTTTGCTCTGATGAAGACTTGTCGATTATTTCTGAAGCCTTTCGCTTCTTTTTCAACGATTCGTATTTCAGTTCAGCGTTAACTAGTCTGTCTTCAAGTTGACTGAAACATAAACATTTCACATTATAAGTCAAAGTCAAAATTACTTTATTCAGTAAAATCACAACAATCATTTAGAATCGGTCTTACATACTAGGTGATTCTAGGTGCCAGTTCCACGAGACCAGAGCCTAGAAGGACGGGCTAAATAAATACGATGACTTGACGCCCGATGTGTCGAAGCGGGCGATGGTCCGCCTGCGACGCGGAAGGTTGCTGGTTCGATTCCCGCCTTGGGATAAATGTTTGTACGATCTGCAAATATTTATTCCGGATGTTCTGGGTATTTTATATGTATAACAAAAGATATCTATCTATGTAATGTATAGTTATTATATTATAGTAGGTATAATAATATAATAATAATAACTTTATTCAGTAAATAAGGTCTTACAATACGTGTATAATTTAAAATGTACAAAATTATGTGGACTTGTTGTGGACCTGAGTCTAAAATTGAAGCATTTCGCTCTAACTAAGCCGGGGCTTGTAAGTAGAGACAAAAGGTTACTATTCTCGACTGGTGCTGAAAATACAATGCCATAGAGTATTTTATACAATTCAAGGTCTTAGATTATGCGTGAGAGGTATGGTAAAACAACATTTTATATAAGCTAAACAAAAAGATGAAAAAACTAAGAAATAACATGTAAAAATGAAATCAATACATTTTAAAATTATGTGCTGCCATTGTATTTATTTATTGTGTACTAGCTGACACGTGCCCACTTCGTTGGACATTATTTTTCATTTTATTAAATATAAAAGTAAGACATTATTATTAAGCTCTCGTTGACTTTTTTGTAGGCATTATCAAGCGTCACATCTTTTCTCTAGAACACAAAAATATATATTTCATAGTTAAGGCAGCGTTCGTAAGAAACGCTTTCATTCGACCGTTTTTTCTCCGATTCACTTAGCAAAACGGACTACCACGTAAAAGCCTAATGTAACTTTGTATTGGTAAAATAATTTTTAAAATCGGTTCAGTAGATCCCGAGATTACCCCTTACAATTTAACAAATACACAAACTTTACCTATTTATAATATTTGTACCTATATAAGTAAGTACATATATGTTATAAAATATTATTTATATTAAAAAAAAACAAAACATCTAAGTAAATTATGTTATTGTATGAGACTATGAACGCCCCCTTGATTATTAAAAATTTTGTTTTTAAATATTTATTCGTCATTCAACGGTAATCGGGTACGCAACTCTAAATAACATATAAAGATAACGCAAATTAACGAAACGATTGTTAAATACCGACCGACTTATAACACATTGCCAAAACGCACCGATAGCGCGATCTAGGATACGTGCACAGTAGCGCCATCTAGTGGTAAACACAAGAAGTTTCAAACTTTACTCGATTTACGTGCGACGCGACGGCGCGATGGCTTATTTCATGTATAAGTTTGGTGTTTCTATACCGATTTCTATGATTATTTTTTTATTGAATAGGTAATAATGTTAACTTTTTTTAAATTAGGGATGAGTGAGAGTATTATAAACGTAAGAGTAAACAAATATAATCAGAATGCTCCGAACTGCTAAGCTATCAGGAGTTACACGTGTTATTGTGAGTCAACCATAAAAGATAGACATATGCTGTTCCGGAATAATTTTTAGACAATTTAATGTAGAATATTTCCGTCATACATGATTTCTATGTAACTTTAACCATTAAGGCTGCACACGCGACGGAAGCTTAAAAAACGGAGTAACTTCTCCCGTTTTCCCGACATTTCCCTTCACTACTCCGCTCCTATTGATTGTAGCGTGATGAAAAGTATCCTATAACCTGCCCAGAAGTATGAAGAATAATTGTACCAAGTTTCGTTAAAATCCGTCGAGTAGTTTTTGTTTCTATAAGGAACATACAGACAGACAGACAGACAGACAGACAGACAGACAGACAGACAGACAGACAGACAGACAAAAATTTTACTGATTGCATTTTTGGCATCAGTATCGATCACTAATCACCCCCTGATAGTTTTTTTTTAAATATATTTCATGTACAGAATTGACCTCTCTACAGATTTATTATAAGTATAGATGAGTGTAAGTGTTAGTGAAAGTTTGTAAAGTATGTGTATGTGTAAAGTGTGTATTGTACGTGTTATTTATCTAAGGACGCTAAGGGTTAAAATATATACTGTTTAATGGTTATATTAGCTACCGTTTTGAGATCTGTGTAGCCTTGCAGCATTTGTTCAACTTCCTCTGTGGTAGCGTTCAACACTTTTTGTAACCTTGGAAAAAACTTATCTTATTAAAAAATATCAGAAATCCATTAAAAAGATGAGCGGTTAGTTTTTTAAAGCGGTACGACACACGCTACGCACACGTTACGTTGATGAACCATTTATTACATTAGCTGCTGCTTGCTTATACGTACTGCTTATGTAACAATTTAGCACGATCACCACATAATGTGGGACAAAGGTAGGAAGATGATGATGATTATTTAATAACTTACCCATTTAAAGTTTGCAAGTTTTTAGTTAAATCTTTGTATAATTCCTTCAGTCTGCAGGTCTCCTTGTTCTGAACTTTCAGGTACTCCATCTGCTCCTTGAGCGCTGAGATGGCAGAGTCTCTGTTCATCAGCATCTTATCATAGGATTTGAGGAGATTTCTAGAAAATCCATTAATAGAAACGTCAATTGAATAAAAAAAAATATTTTTAATAATCTTGAAGTCAATTAAGGTGATATACCTCTCGCTCTATCGGGAAATTCAATTTTTTTAGGGTTTTCTTTTTATTGTGGCTGAACTGTTTATCTTTTACTAGTTTAAGCTATTTTGCAAACATAAACAATAATTTACAGCCTAGAAGAACAGGCATGAAACAAATCATGATAATAAAATAAAATGTAAATGAATACCACTCACTCGAGTTTTTTTAAGTCGCCAACAGTAACAGCAAGCTTATCTTCTATGTCTTTGAATGCTGTCTTCTGTTGCCGCAGTTGCAACGTGGTGTCGTCCAACCTGGAATGAAGAGTGGCGGCATCCTCTCCGGTGGCCTCGTTAGAGATGGTCGGAAAGAGACGGAACATACACTTCTCTGTTACTGTGTGCCGACATTGTGGGCAGGATTTCGATCTGAGAAAATAATAATAATAATTAATAATTTATTTATTTATTCAGACAACTTAGTCCATAGTGTTAGTAACAGAAAACTTATGAAAAACTAGGTTAGGTTAGGGTTGGTTAGGTTATAACTAACAGAGTCCTCTGGATGAGCTTCCATACCAGAGGACAGTTATGCTTATCAGCAATCATATTTAGGATGCTGTTATATAGATATTTTTTATTAAATATAATATAATAATATATTAAAAAAAAATATATTGAAAAATAATATATATTATAATACTAAAATTCTGGTTCAGATTATACTATGTAATGGTAGTAGTTCCTATGTGTATATATGTTAATCTTAAGATAGATTCTAATACATAAATAATAGGTATGATTACTATATTAAGTAAAAATATTGTACACCCAAAGTGGGTAAACTGTTGAATCTAAGTAGGTATTCCTAATAATGTAAGATCTCATGTACACAGTTTTACAATAAATTATTCTTATTCTTATATACTACAAGAAAAAATGTCTATATTTACACTGTGACATAGAAATATTTGTATATATGTACTTGAAACAGGAGGCCACCAAAACCAGAGTAGGTTAAACTAACATTTGTGATTTTTGTGTAGACCTCTGCCATTTGAACCAGGGGTCAAGTTCAAATAAACTTTATTGAATAAAATCACAAAGATCATTTAGAATCAAAGCCAGAATGACTCAAAGGTAATTTTAAAAGTAATGTGGAAACAAGTTACAGAGGTTAATTATGAATAAACTGTAAGTACCTTTTTATCCAAGGAGGGAAGAAAGCCTTGTAACAAGAAGAGTGTTAGATATGAATGTGGATGGATGTAGAAGTAGAGGGAGGCCAAAGAAAAGATGGATAGACTGTGTAAGAAAGGTGTGAGCATTGAGGTGACGTCTGATAGAGGAGAGTGGAAGAAGAGGATGTGTTGTACCGACCCCACATAATGTGGGACAAGGGTAGGAAGATGATGGATGTACCTTTCTATCCACTGTGCCAGACAATGGTGGTGGTAGATATGTCCACATTTTGTGACATAAATGTTCTCGGCCTGGTTCACCAGGTCACTACAGATTGTGCATAGAATATGCATCTGAAAAATAAAATCATGTAGCAATTTATTGCTGTTGGAATAACCCTAAAATTCAATGTATTTTTGATCACTGTTTTGCAGATGTAGTAGGTACGATATTCTGAGGTTGGTTAGATTCGTGTAAGTTGATATTTGATATTTCATAAATGGGCAAAAAATACATTGTTTCAAATTTAAAGGTAAAAAAAAAGTAACTGTTTAAACTATACCTACCTTCAGAGATTCCCTATCAAGAGGTGCTGTTGATGCGATCAAATGTTTCACTCATACAATATAAACAAAAACCACTTTGATCTATCCTCACCTCACATTAATTTATAGATGATTGTTATTTTTTATAAAAACTACAATTCAAAAATAACTTTACTTCATTTGCCCAATGTTTCTCTCATCCCTTGAACCCAAACCAAAACCCAACTCAAAATCGTCCGTTGCGGACGATTGCCATTACAAAAAATAAAAAAAAATATCCTAGTTTTTGATTGAGTTGGGTTTTGGTTTGGGTTGACAAAACATTTGTGCCAGCGTCACGTCATTTTTGGCAAATACGATTAAACAAATTATAATCAGGACCAGTATAGTATTAAAGCTTAATAAATTTTTAGCTTATATAAATTAATGAAATGGATGAGAACTTTGAATATTTTAGGGTCTATGGAATGAAGTTAATTCTTGAATATGAGTAGGAAGAGACAACATAAGAGAAATGAGTGACTTATAAAACTGTAAATGGTCTAAAAGAGGACAGGCAAAAAAGATATGATTCAAATCACCTTCGTCGATACCACATTCGCAGATGGACGAGTTTTTGACATGAATTTTATGAAGATGATATGGTATGCAGCAATGATTCATTCTCATACGAATGAGTATCGACGAAAGGCGTTTTATAATTTTGAATTTTGAAAACCAAGGTTTACATGGGATGATCGGTTGAATTTTAGCATAAAACGAGCCCTTTCTTTTTGATGAATAACTCCAATAAGAAGCCCAATTGCGAGTAAGACGGACTTTGGGAAGGGCTAGCAAATCATGACAATAATTTTTAAAAGGGACTTTGTCCCCGCAAACAACAGCATCTTTGGCAACATTATCAGCTCTTTCGTTTTCAGAAATACCAGTATGACCAGGAATCCAGGCAAGAACCACATCAAAACCTTTATCGTTACATTCTTTAATTAATTGTTTTATTTGAAAAATTATTGGGTTATGTATTTTGGACGAGAAAGGGTTAGAGATAAGAGATTGGAGAACACTACGAGCGTCGGAAAAAATAATAGTACGCGGAAGTTTGAATAGAAGGATATACTTTATCGCTTCTAAAAGGGCCAGACATTCTCCTGAAAAGACAGAAGATTCCGGAGGACTCTTAACTTTTTGAACAATGTCGTATTGGGAATGGAAAACACCATATCCAACACACCCCAAAGGAGATAGTTTAGAAGCATCTGTGAATACAGTGTGCCAGCCTCGCCAGTCTCTACTAATAATTTGTCTGAAAAATTCATTTGCTTTGTCGTCATCTTTACAGATACCAAAATTTAAGATTACACGTGGAAGGAATAGAATTGAATCATATTCAAATTGGAACAAAGGAAGAGTAGCATATCTAAAAGTGGGGTCTTTGATCGACTTATAATTTTGAAAGCTTTTGATGAGAAGAGGGGAATCTTTATTGCGCCAGTATGGTGAAGTCCGAAAAAAACGCTCGAGAAGTTGTAGTTTTGGAATGATAGGATGATGAATAAACTGAAGGGACCGATAGAAATAGCGGTCTGCTAAGAATTGTCGACGTATGTGAAGGGGGGGATCCACACATTCAACTTGTAATGCATTTATGGGGGTCGATTTCATGGTACCTGTAATAATACGAAGAGCTTTGGACTGAATGAGGTCGAGTTTTTTAAGACAAGCTTTATTTGCAGGATCAAGTAAGAAGGTTCCATAATCTAAAACACTACGAATTATGGAATTGTATAAAATTTTAAGCACAAATGGGTGAGCACCCCACCAAACACCAGAAAGACATCTGATAATGTTAAGGTTTTTTTCACACTTTATAGCTAGCTGATTGCAATGGTCGACACCATTTAATTTCCGATCAAGAACGTAACCAAGAAATTTAACACTCTCTTTGACGGGAACAGAAGAATGATTAATTTAATATCTAATAATGGAGGAGATCTTTTTCGTGAAAAAATAACGATATTACTTTTACCGGCGGAGAGGTTAAGGCCATGATTTGTCATCCAAAGATAAAGTTTATCAAGAGAAGTTTCAAGATTTTCTGCAGCAATTTCGATACTTTTATGTGAATAGTAAAGCAAGATATCATCAGCATATTGTAGTATGCGACTGGAACCAATAGACATTTCTAAATCATATGTGTAAAGGTTATATAAAATAGGGCTAAGGACAGAACCCTGAGGAAGACCACGCCAAATAGTTCGAGAAGGAGAAATAGAAGGGTCTTGACAACGAAATAGTAAGAATCTTTCAGTTAACAGATTCATAACGAAATTAGCCAGCTTCACTGGAATCCTAAGCTTATCAAGTTTGTTTTTGAGAAGAGGAAGTCCATTCCAACAGTGTACATAGGTATGTACGGCCTGGAAAGCACGACCATGGAAAACACAACCATGGAATTGGATGCCAAATTGGTCGCCAATTCCGGGCTGTACATTCCGTGGCTGTGTTTTCCATGGTTGTGTAATCACGGCACTAGGGATGGGCAAACCGAAAAAAAATATCGATATATATCGTATCGATATATTTCAAATATATCGATTATATCGTCCAAGAAATATCGATATTTCGATATATCGATATTTTTTGCCCAATATGCAAATATTTATAAAAAATGCCAAAATATTAAAAATTTTAAAGCAAATTTACATCTGGCTGTTTTGACATCAGTTTATTTATTAAAAAAAAAACAGGTTTTTCATTGCTTGACTTAAAAAAAAACAAATTAAACATAACATTACTCAAAAAAGAATTTGTCTGATATTGACATCAGGAGCACTCTTTGTTATGAGCTTTAAAAATATATCAATTTTGATATTCGAAAATAAATATCGAAAATTGATATAACGCGAAAATATATTGTTACTTATAAATTATAAGTTTTATTAATAGTAATATTAAGTTAAATTATAAGATTGCGTAACGCAATGCACGCTGCCGCTGCCATGCTACGCTAAGTGCTACTCACTTCACTCACTGCCCGAAAAATGGCGGTTTGGTTTTTTTAAATAGATTAGAAAATGAAACACACACACACATGCAATCGAAATGCAAGCGCACCAATAAAATAACCAAACAAACACACACCTATTATTAGACACAATAAATCCTTATTGTGTGACACAGTGACACCAACCAAACCAACTGATTTGATTGTCAGTCAGTGTTGTCCTCATTGGTTGTCCTAGTTCAAGTTGGCTCCTCGGGTTGGTTGCACTGCACAAACAGTCATAGATTATAGATTTTTTTTTATTTATGTCGTGTCCAGGCGATTGATACTCATAAAGTCTACCCTACCAAGCCTTTTCGTTAGATAGATACATGACGCGAAGCTTGATTAGAACTTTAAAAATATATCGATTTTGATATCTGAAAATAAATATCGAATATCGATATATCGCTGGAAAAAATATCGCCGATATATATCGATATTTTTCAGAAAAAATATCGATATTTCGATATTTTTTGCCCATCCCTACACGGCACCCAATGTGAAGTGATTAAAATAGGTAAAAGTAAATAATTATTTAAAGACAGGTTTCTGAATCTTATGTAAAAGTAAGTGGTGTAAACATTAAGATCAAAGCTTTGCGTGTATTTTGATCCAGAGTAATAGCTACGAGTTTATAATAATTCCTACTTCTAAAATCTTCCCAGTGTTTGAAGATATTGAAGTGATTCTTCAACATGCTGCCTCGTCCCTACTACACGGAGCAGGATCTAAACAGGAAGAAAACGGCAAATAGACACGTTGAAAGTGTTCAACGATAATGTTACAGAAGTCAAAGAAAACTCCGAGTACAGCGTAGAATTCGTGTCTAATGGAAAAACAATGTCTTTAAACGTTATCCTGACCCCTGAGTTCCCTAACGAACAGCCCAACATCTACATAAACCCTCCAATCACCCATCCGTGGGTTGCGGAAAACACAAACCAGGTGACTAGAGCTCCTGGGCTGGTCAACTTTACTGTGCATTCAGATCTAGGTAGACTGGTCCAAGCTATCATCAGGGAATTCCAGAAATACCTTCCTAGTCCTGAGGAAGGCACCTCTAGTGATGCTAGTCCTCAGAATGCTAACTATAGTGGGCAACCATTGATGTTTCCCGAGCTTGCTGAGCTGACCATAGATCAGCTTCAAGAAATTTTGAAGAATCCTGACTTACAGGTTTTGTAATAGTATAGTTTAATATCTTAGTATTTTTATAAATTTGTGGGCTGTATGTATCAAAATGTACATGCAGCCTACATTCATTTATAGCAATACGACCGCACATAGTACCTCACATTTGTTATTTACTGTATGTTCTTTTCTTTTGTTAATTTGGTGTATAGGCGACAATGAAATTGGTTTACCACTCAGACTGAATATCATTTGCATGTACTTACAAAACATCAAGGGCTATACTCGCTTGACAGATTAATAACTGCTACCTCAGAATCTGTCAATCTGTAATCCTTAGCGAATAATTATTTTACTGGGAGATGTCATCAAAAGTGGTAAACCACTTTCCTTGTCGCCTATACATCGTCATCTTCCTACCCTTGTCCCACTCTATGTGGTACAATAAAGTTTTATTCAATTCTATTCAATTTACATACAATAATCAATATCTGTTCATCTATATCAGGGGTGGTCAATCGCGACTGTTAGACCAGTCGATCGTGGCAACGCAAAAAAAATGGTTGTCTGTAAAGTCGGTTTACTGACGATAGTTGAACGCGACAACGTCACTTCATGGAACGCCTCAGAACGCCTCATGAGTCATGTTTTTTCGTGCGTGCAGCCGGCTCTATCGAATTATAAGACGTTGTCACGTCAAAAATGTAAATACGCAGACCTGATTGCACAACAAAAAAAAACTATATGATTTTCTACTGAACTATGCTGTTTCATTAAAGATTTCAATAAGTATGTAATTGGTAGATCGCACAGGGTTTTGTTAGTAAACCGGAGATCTTGGGTCTAATCAAGTTGGCCACCTCTGATCTATATAAAGACATCTTATGTACAACCAGCTAGCCTCACAATAAGTCAAGCTTAGCTGTACTATGAGTTCTATTCTTATAGATTGATATATACTTACTTATACTTTTTGTGTAAATAATTAGAATTAAAATAGGCTTCATAGCATCCATGCTGTTGTTTGAGTTTTCAATCAAGAAAAATCTAGAAGAGATCAGAAAGGTCAAGCGTTAGTTATGTACAAAACATTATAAGATCTGACTATGTAAAAATATTAAAATTATTTCAATATTTTTAAAATTAGTTTTACCAATAAATTACTGAATACAGAACAAATATTTGTGTTATGTCAAACACTGAATTTTGTTGGGGTCTAGATGTTATGTATTGAATACACCTAGACCCCAAAACATTTTCTGCCATTACACAAATCGTCGTAATCGCAGAACAAAGATGGATGTGTAAAACTGCAGGTTTACATTTTATGTTAAAACAGTTAAGCCTATCAACATGAAATTTAGACAAGTTGCTATTTGTGAATAGGCCTTTACAATTTAATACAAATTTAAGTTGCACACAAAATAAATAATAGGTTAATTAATTAAATAAAAAAATGGTCAAAAATCACATCCATCTTTGTTTAACGATCATGACGAAATGTTTCTTTTAATGATCAAACCTACAACCCCCATAGGCTAATACCAATAGCAGTAACAACAAAATCACATGTTCCAGGACAAACTGTTGGAGAACAACAGCCAGCTCCGTGAACTGGATCGTGAGAAGGAGGCCCTGATGATCAGCATCCATCAGACAGCCCAGGAAATCCTCGCTAACCAGCCGGTATACACCAAATTCATGTAACTTTTCTTTTTATATATTAAGGAGAACATGGGGTTGCCTTCAAGAAAAAGAAACTGTAGAGTATGTGCTACTGCATTGCACTGCTACAAATGAAGTGAGGTCCAAAACCGGACTACAGGAACTAATCGGGTCTTTTATACCACCATCACCATCAACCACAACATCGGGGATACTAGAACAATGCGGCCACCAACCCAAAGTCCTTCTCCGCTACTTTAAGGAGTTGTGCTGGCTGGTGTGAGGTTGGCAGGGGGATAATGCACAATACACACCATTGCGGGACGTCAGTGCAGATCTTATTCCCCCAACAAGAATTAGAATTAAGGAGAACATGATTTCCATTCATTTATTTATTTTATTTACATACATCTATTTTAACAGGATTATCCTAATGTAATAGCATGTTATATTTTTATAAATTTAATTATTAATTACTCATTGTCATATGATTATGATTGATGATGTTTTACTGTGTAAAATATGTTATCATTTCTGTGTGAATTTGTGAATTGTATGACCCAATTATAATGTAGAGCAACCCTTAATTCAGAAGGGTGTGTTGCACGCTATTAACGAGAAAACATCTGCATAGTATCTCCAACTGACCGCAGATAAAATTGGACAAAAAAAAAAACTGTGAAATAAATATTTTAATTGTTTGTTTGTACAAGAGAAATATCTTTAAATATTTATTTACAGTTTGTAGAAACCATCAAAAGTGAGGTGGTAGAACGTATCGCCAAATTAGAAGATCTCAAGATGAAGTATGAACAGCTTGGCAGAAAACATCAAGAACTGGCTGCCCGTCATGAGCCGGGGCAGATACGGGACAATCTGCGGGCAGCGGCAGTGAAGGCTGATGAAGAGGCTGAAATACTCGCTGATAACTTCCTTGCTGGTAAGGGAATGTCTAGAATGTATGACATTAAATAAATAATAATAAATAAATAATGCTGGACAATCCACACATCATCTAGCCCCAAGCTAAGCAGAACTTGTGTTATGGGTACTAGAAGACTGACATACTTAATACAATACATTACATAGATAGATAATTTTTATTATAAGCTCTGCTTAGCTTGGGGCTAGATGATGTTGTGTGGATTGTCCAGCATTTTTTATTTATTATACATATAAAATATCCAGAACACCCGGAATAAATATTTGCAGATCGTACAAACATTTATCCCAAGGCGGGAATCGAACCCGCAACCTTCCGCGTCGCAGGCGGACCATCGTCCACCGCGCCACGTCGGTCGTCTAACATTGTTGTGGTACAGGGTAAATATTGTGTACCTGTAGCTCTACGATGAGTTTTTACTATACTATATTTACTATACTTACTCGCTAGCGTCTGTAGTTAAAAAAATGTATGAAGATTTGTACAGCGCCTCTAGCGGATAGTTGGGTACTAAAATTCGTAATATGTACTAATATTGACGTAACTACTGTAGTAAAGTCAGGCGATTTTACTGTGACATCTCATGGTAGAGGTACTGGATGCAAAAAGCCCGTGTCAGAAAAGAGTGACTTTTGAGAACCCTTATGCCCAGCAGTGGGCTGATACAGGCTGCCTATGATGATGATGAAGGGAATTTATGTTTTTCTTTGTTGTTTATAAGTTTAAACAGGAGCTTGATAGTTCAACTGGTAAGTACTTATTAATGTAGTTCTAAGTATGGACAGTTTTACTTAAATAAAGATAATTTATTGATAAAAAATAACATGAGTATCCAAAGAATATCGGTCTATCTTATAAGTTAGCGCAGGCTTGAAGTACTGATTACCATACGTAATGAAGACTTGAAGTCAACGCTAACTTTTTATAAGATAGACCGTATGTCTTCCTAGTTGTTATTTATGGTTGGAGAATCTAGGTAAAAAAACTTGTATGATGGTATACCTTCAGCCACTGTACATTAATTATGTAGTTCTAATAAAAGTATGTAAGTAAAGGTGCGAAGTAATATTCGCACCGATTGACTTTGCACTGGACAGGAGACAATATATTTAAACTTTATTTTTCAGGTAAAGTGCCGGTGGATGAATTCTTAGCGCAGTATACCGCGAAACGAGCTCTTGGCCAAGCGCGACGAGCTAAGGTAGAAAAATTTGCTCATCAATTAGCTCAACTTGATAAAGCTACCACTTAAGAGCTCTGCAGAGCGAATTGACCCATTTTTTATGACTACTTACAATTAGAACTATGTTAAATTATTATATAACGATATATTATAGATGTAGTTATAATCACAGACTAGTCCTCACACTCTAGTTTTTCCTGCTCTTATGGTGTTTATCTCTTTTTTCATTTTAATTTATACTCCTATCCAGAAAAGGCTTATATGTACAGCCGTTAGAGTATAATGCCTGATTCTAAATGATCCTTATGATTTTACTGAATAAAGCAATTTTGACTTTGCCAATTACTAATAAAGCCAAGTGTACCATATTGTGTACCAAATGGTAAATAAACAACTATTTATTTATTTATTTATTTATATTAACTAAAACGGTTATGACAACCAATTACATTAATTAATACTAGCACACAATATTCACACATATAAAATTACAATCAAAAAATACATATTATTCGAATTATTACCAAATTAAAAAAGAAAAAAAAAACAATGAACTAATCCACACATACAAATTACACACACACACCATCACCGCCCTACACACCTAACCCTTACTTCAAATTAATTAGCAGTTTATTTAGTTTATTTTCTTTTATGAAATTGTTGTTACATTTGTTTTTGATTCTATGTAAGTTATGTGACCTTAAGCTTAGTTTAGATACATCTCATTATTTTAATATTGAGTTTCACCTCTACAATTGGAACCCAGTTCATAAGAAGGGTGTTGTTACACAGTACTTTTTATTTTTATTGGTTTTAGTTCCTATAGTTCCTAAATAAATATTAATTTTGACATGTTTTTGAAAGAATTTTTAAAAATAGGTTCAGTAGATCCGGATATTACCCGCTATTCTAATTCTTGTTGGGGGAATAAGATCTGCACTGACGTCCCGCAATGGGGTGTATTGTGCATTGTCCCCCTGCTAACCGCACCCCAGCCAGCCCAACTCCTTAAAGTAGCGGAGAAGGACTTTGTACCTATTACCCGCTATAAACAAACAAACTTAAAAAAAAGAGGTTCTCAATTCGACTGTATGTTCCCTTCTTGTTTCACCAGACTGCAGAGGTGATATAAATTTAACTATTGTATGAATAGTACTTTTTGAGTGATCTTCAAAAATGTGTTTTTGGTATTACTTATTGAAAACGTTTATTGTTGCGTTTGTTTATTTTTATAATTTTAGTAAGAATTATAATTCTTGAAAAAACATAATTTGCACTATGTTTTCTCTGTATTTGGGTGTTGCTATGTAATCTATGTGTATTCACAAAAAAAAGTATCAATATGCATTCTTTCGTACGAGATTAGCTTAGTTATGAACTAGATGCCGCTGTGTGACATATCCTTGAATATTTATTTATATTATAATTACTTACGGTCTATCTTATAAAAAGTTAGCGCAGACTTGAAGTATTGATTACCATACGTAATGATGACAACAAGTCAACGCTAACTCTTTATAAGATAGGGGTAGCCTTTAGTCATTCCATAGATTAAGTGTTAGTTGATTATTTTTAAAGTACTTTGAGTAGAGATAAGATATGATGATACGATACGATATTAATACGATAATCAAGTTATTTTACCGCCCTTGTATGGTAGTTACCTGTATTCAGATGAACGTCGATTGGTTGTTCAGTCACCGTTCTGACCTGAAATAAAGTTGTAGCATGCAAACTAGTATGTAGGTATGTCTTTAATAGATACCATGAAAGTTTGTAGACGGGCGTGCATTTTTAAAATGGTTTATTTCAACTACTGTTTAAGTCTTGTCTTTGCTGCCAAAGTAGGGCTTCAATGTTTATTCTGTATCTTTAATACATGATTAATATCTAAATATTTTAGTAATTTATTGTACCTACTTGTAGAATGTACAAGCTTTGCTTCGTTTGAGAGTGAGACTAGACGGCGTGTGAAATGTATTCGTAGACATTTTATTATTCAATTATTTATTTAATTGATAATGTGTATTACCTAGTAGTTATTAGTTTGAAATAAAACAATAATATATACTTAACTAAAATGAGTTTTGATGAAGTGGTTGGAGTTAGGTAAGTATATGTAGGTACTTACTTACTTGTATTTTTCACAAGCAACTGAATTACATAAGTACTTACTTACCTATTAAAAAGTTTTTTATGAATTCTTCGAAGATGAATTTTTATTTTAGTTACTTTTTTCATCTTTGATGCGGAAGTTTATAGCTTTTATTCAAACTGTAATGTTACCAAGGTTACCAAAACACGATTTAAATAAATAAAAATTCGTTTATTTCTCTCTCACAAAGTGTACAAGTATGATTTAGTATATAATAAACAAGAAAAAAAAAGTAACATGTAATTTTGTAACATATAAGTAACTCTCGAACTTAGTAAGTATGTAAAATAGCCATCTCAAAAGCAAAAAATTACCACCACGAAACCAGTTTGTGATGAGATTACAGACCTAACATCCTATTCACAAATCGCAGGGTCGTGACTAATTCGTGTTTTATGGGTTATCGACTCTGTAATAATGAAAATAATCAGTGTTTCTGCGTTCGCAGTTGTGGATAGTCATAAATAATCATTAAAAATAATCAGACATTCAGAGTGAGATTACTAGTATCCAATAGAAAAAAGTTAAAACAAGTGCAATTGCGTTCAACATAAAAATGGCGGGAAATTCGAGAAAGCTATTTTTATTATTTTCGTTTATACTCTGTACTTGCTTCGTAAACAGTCTAAAGTTAGAACAAGTTTTGGTGTTGAGTCGTCATAACTTGAGAACGCCGATTGCTCAACGTTTGAAATCAATGTCACCGAAACCTTGGCTCGAATGGAATCAAGCGCCAGCTCAGTTGACGGCAAAAGGAGCTCGCCTAGAGGGCTATCAGGGTGAATATTTCTCAGAATGGCTGCAACTTCATGGTCTGATACCTCAAGAATGCCCTGATCAAGAATATATCCATATTTACGCAAATACAAGAGAAAGGACAAAAGATACGGCCAAAGCGTTCGTCGACGGTGCGTTTCGTAACTGCAACATCTCTGTAATATCAATAAATTCAACAGAAATGGATCCAGTTTTCAATCCAGCCATACACAACTCTACTGAAGCTTTTAAAGAACAGGTTTATGCAGAAATGACTGAGAAGCTCAAAGAAATCGATTTAAAGGATATCTACACTACATTGAATCGAATTTCAGATATTAAAAAATCGCAGATATGCAAAGATAAATCATATTGTGATTTGGTGAACGATAAAAACGATATTCTATATACAGTTGAACAAGAACCAGATATTTCTGGACCTCTTTACATCAGTAGTGCAATGGTTGATGCTTTTCTGATGGCATATTCCGAAGGATATCCTTTAAAAGAAATAGCTTGGGGTGAAATTGAAACTGAAATGCAATTGGAATCGATGGCTAAAGTTTTGAGAGAGTACCAAAGTGTTAGGTTTAACCTACCGCAGTCTGCTAAAGACTTTACAAAGCCGCTTCTGCAATATATGAAAGAAATTCTAAGCTGTAACAAAAAGTTTATATTGTTAGTTGGCCATGATTCGAATTTGAATTCTGTTTTCGGAGCATTAGGTATCAAACCCTTCACTTTGCCAGGACAGTTAGAAATGTCACCGATAGGCGCGAAAATGGTGTTCCAAAGGTGGTCTGATGAAGAAAACAATGATTTTCTAAAAGTGGAGTACGTTTATGAATCTTGGCCGCAGATTAGAAATGCTGAAGAATTATCTTTGGTGAATCCCCCCAACAATATAACTATTTATTTTAACAGCCTGATAGAATCAGGTGGATATTATTCTTGGACTGATTTTGAGACATTGTTACAGAGCGTTACCAATTAGGTAACAATGAGCCTAACTACCTACCTTCGAGTCATATCGTGCGTGGTAGTACCTACCTAGATAAATATCATTTATAATGTAACTAGGTAAAACACTAGGTACAACTCTACATGCATACTTACCTAGATCGGCAGCTCATACGAAGGAAGGTACTCCGAAGTCGGCAGTTAGAAGCTGAGGGCCTAGTCCGAGTGTGCATTTTAATACTCCCTAGTCTCGGGCCGACAGTCGTCTCTCGGATGTCCATACATTTTTGTATGGCTATCCGAGAGACGACTCTCGGCTCGAGAGTAGGGAGTTTTAAAATGCACACTCGGACTAATCCCCCTGACTTACGTTCTATATCAAGCAATGGAAGATAGTGATTGCACATCTATTCAACTGTTGTATTAACCTACTTAGGCTTTAGATAGGATAGGAATATTAGTTTTTGCTTAGCTGCTTAAAATTAAGAGTTCGATTAAACAAAATGAGAAACCAATGATTTTATTTTAATCTCCCCAGTGTCGAACAAAAGAGGCACCGCCGTACCTTTTACTTACTTATAGATAGGTTTTATTTCATTCGATTCCACTACTTTGTTTATTTATTAAAATACCGTTGCGCGACTTTTTTTAGACAGTAATATGTTCTGATAATATATGTGGGATATGTGTGATAATTTTGTCTTCAAACATTTTGGATTATATATATGTAACATTCCTTGTAAACGTGACGTTTTAATTGTGACATTGATAGATGTCGCTATCATGTCAAATCACAAGCAGCTGTTTTTTTTTTTGCTTTGTTTTTGTTTTGTTACCATGTGAATAGTTAACTTAGTGTAATTTTATAGAAGTTTACATCACAAAGCAATGTTGTATGATTTCGTCGTTGTCGGGTTGGTATGATAACTCATAAGTACGCTCGCGATCTGTAGGTAAGTATCTTTTTATTTAGAACACGCTATTTTATTAACTATAAACAAACTGATAGCATAAAATGCCTTTCTATTCGCTCTTCAATGTCATTCACAAACTAAGAGGCCGTAATCAGCGCACGCCCAAAATTTACTAAATATACCAGTCACAGTGTACCAGTGAATAAAAAATATGAATATAAAACCTCTTTTTATTCTCAGTGCAATTATTTTGAATTCAGAACAACTGAATCTCAAGCAAGTGGTTATTCTTAGCAGGCATAATGTAAGAACTCCTTTGTCTCTAACTCTTTCGCAATCCAGTCCTAAGTCTTGGCCTACATGGAATGAGAAACCGGGATATCTGACTTCTAAAGGTGCGTTACTAGAAGGTTACATGGGAGAGTATTTTAACTCCTGGCTGCACAAAGAAAATTTGCTGTCTCAAGACTGTCCAGCTGAAAATGAATTCTTTGCCTATGCCAACACAGCTCAAAGGACCTTGGCATCTGCAAGATCTTTTGTTAAGAATGCCTTTCCATTATGTAACATAACTGTTCATCATGCAAAGAGTATTGATCCAATTTTCAATGCTATGATTCACAACACATCGTCAGCTTTCATACAAGAAGGACTACAAATAATGCAAAATAAAATTAAGAATCTACATTTGAATCAATCTTTTGATGTTTTAGAAGATATTTTAGACTATTCACAGTCAGAAGATTGTGTTAAAGACCATCATTGCAGCTTAGCTGAGGATAGAAATACAGCTAGCTTAAAAACTGGATTAAAACCTAATATTAATGGACCAATTAAAATCAGCAAGTCAGCAATAGATTCTTTTATAATGGAGTATTATGAAGGAATTGATTCGGGTGAAGTTGCTTGGGGATTGCTGGATACAGAAAAAAAATGGCAGTCAATCTTAGACATATCCCATACTTACCACAATATAATATTTAACACCACTATTTTAGCCAAAGATATCTCAAAGCCACTACTAAAATATATGGCAAATATATTTTTAAACAAAAATGAACCTAAAGTGTCTCTACTTATGGGTCACGACGCAAATTTATACACTGTACTAAGTGCTATGGGGTTTAAACCATACAATTTAAGAGACCAGCATGAAATAACACCTATTGGAGGGAAGATTGTATTTCAAAAATGGACGGATAATAATACAAATGACTTTTTAAAAATAGACTATGTTTATCAGACTTCGGAACAGATGAGGGAAGGAGTGAAGTTGTCATTGGAAAATCCACCAGTTTTTGAAAGACTAGAGCTTAATTTCTGTACGAAACAAGCTAATGGATTATGCTTGTGGTCTGATTTTGAGAAGCTATTAATTACATTAGTAGCATAGTCATGCATCAAATTTAAATATATATTTGGAAGAATAAGATTTGCACAGTGGTGTATTTTGCTATGTCCTCTGTTTGACTTCTTTTGTATACTTACATATAATAATCATTTAAAAAATATAATAGATTAACTACTAATTTATAGTGTGCTAAAGACGAAATATTAGTGTTCTCTACATATGTAGGACATAAAAAAAACTAGTCAATAATTGTTGCTTTATATTACTTATACATTTTCATATATATCTTATAAGTTAACATTATTAGTTTGAAAGTTTACATTGTTATACTGAAATGTGTACCGCTTTTGTCTTCTATTAAATTTAGATCAAAATGTAACCTGTGATAAATAAAATCCTTTAAATCTTGGAATATTTGAAACCTGGATAAGTTTGAGTAGGTATATACAGGGTGCAACATGACGGCTGGACCAAAAGCAACAGGGCGATGGGGGAGCTCAATGCCTATCGATATAACCCCCATGTATGTTTAGCGATATTCAGTTGTTCAAAAGCTACTCGCACTTATATGAAATTTTGGACAAAATCAGATTTTAGGTTAGATGTTCCAAGTTCCTAACTATTAGGGCTACAAGCGTATTTTTTTTCACCTTGTGGCTTAATAGTAGACCTTTCGTACTACAATACCTCATCGCTGAACAATGGGGGTTATATCGATAGGCATTGAGCTCCCCCATCGCCCTATTGCTTTTGGTCCACCCCTCCTGTTACAACCTGTAAGTATATATTATCAAGAGTAATTAAAATTGTACCAGTTGAAGTAAATTGAAAGATAAACAATATTTTATTTAATATTTGTATTTAAATAAGTATTCTAGTTTTATCATGTTTGTTCTGATAGCTATGACGAATATATATATTTAGTAGCCTAATTAGCTAAAGTTTTAATTTTATCAACGTGTTTTATAATAATATGTATGACGAAAGAGGAATTATTCTAATGAATAGTTAAAACAAAAAGGTTGTAGGCACCTACTGTAGCGACAACTTTATAGTGTAATCTATCTGCAATCTAGTTCCCTTATTACAAGTTGTGCATAGTTTTGGGCTAGATAAAGCGCTAAGTATATAAAATGTACATTGTATGTATTATATTTAGAAACAGTCAATTTTCTGGCTTATATACATTATCAACACTCTGTATCCTACATACAAAAGATAACTAACATGAGAAATATACTTAGTCACATATTGTAATGGTATCTACAGAATATATACAATGTAACCTTATCAGGTTGTCATAGACAATATATTATTTATTTAGGTACATGTTATAATATATTAACTTGTTTATTCTCATTGGTACGCTTTTACAATAAATAATTTTAACTAGTTTGTTTATTTTTGTTCTTTACAGTTTGCCAAATAAGTAGGTAATAGTTATTGTTTTTTTTATACTTTTGTGTAAAGATTGCAAAAGTGCTCAATTCTGTTTTTATAACCGAGCAAGCGAAGGATTAAAAATTTAACGCGGGAATGAGACAGGTAAAAAATCTGTGCGAAGATATCAATTAATAACCTAATGTATTGGTTGGATGAGTTAGTTTATGCGTTTAACAATACTAACACAATAATCTAAAAATTAGCCAACAACCACGCATGTTAATATAAAGTCAAGACAAGTAGGTAATTTTAGATAAGGAGCGTCATGAAGAAGACAGATAATAGGTTCATAAACTGTCTACTGTACCTACCTAATATTCTTCAATTTTATGTTGATGTATTAGCTCATAATCAATCAACGGCGAATCCAGGGTGGGGTCATGGGGATCATGACCCCCCCTGAGCTGGTTCCAGGACTTAGGTGAACCACTAATTAAACACAAAATTATAAATTCTTGACTTGACCACGACTATGTGGGGGTCATGACACCCCCTGGCGCCAAAGCTGGATCCGCCCTTGTAATCAATATCACAAATATTTAATGATAGGAGGGTTGATTTATAGTCCAGAGGCGCACCGTATCGAGGCGGTGTCGTATTCGAGTGACATTACACTACGCGTTGCAGCTCGACTGACGAACGTTGCTTGCAGCGTCACCGCGCAGTGTGTCTTAAATGTGCTGCCTACCTATCTACCTACGCGACACGTTTGCAATTGTCACATTTATTCGTGTTAACCCCTCTGATTTCTTGATTTATTTAAATTTTTTGATCGGCGGGAAGGAGAAACTGCTAACAATCATTTTACTTCTAACCGCTAGCGCCCTTCGCTCTTTCAATATCTACTTATATCGTTTTTGAGGTCATCGGTAACGAAATGTCTCATATAATGAAATCGCGTTATCCGTTTCAGCTGGAAGCCGCATTATAAGTACTAAGAGTGTCTTGGTATCTACCGGCGGCGGTCTTTTTATATTATATCTATGTAGGTAAGTCCATGCTCATTAGTTTAGATCTCACAGACCTTTAGCAAAATGTCTTAGGCCGTCGGAAACCAACATCATGTTATCGGCGTAGCTAACACGCTAATTGTCGTTAATGCCAAACAAAAACGCAGTGACAAATCAATAGATAAACAGACGCAATAACAAGATGGCCGACCATGATCGGAAAGCCGACTTTGAAAAAGCGCGCGAATGTGAACTTGTAGCCATGTTGTTCTGCCACTCCAGCACAAACAACATTTGCGCTGGCGCCAATAAGCGTTCCGTTACCTGAAATTATATTTTATTATTATACCTATTATTAATTATATTTTTTTTGGAAATTTAAAGCAGTTGTTTATATTAGACTTAAACTGAGTAAAAACTCTGACATAACCTAGGTACTGCTCTAACAAGACGATACTCTGCCGTTAAAAAAATGGGTAAGTATTTGTGCTTAGGTACCTACACCTTTGTCGTTTACTTTGTATGTAAGCTAATGTAGTGCAACAGCTAATGGGGTACCTACATCTTCAATGAACTTAAGATAGGTAGATATGTATTATATTTACCACCAAGACAAGCTCCAAACAGCAACGCCCAAATCAATGGCGGTAGAGGTAGATCTAACACGGGGTTGGATCCGATAGCTACTACTACTCGCACCATCATTGTTGTAAGTGGTATGTTGTCTACAAAAGCTGATATCATACCGGATACCTGCATAGAAACTTTTATTATAAACACTTAATTTGACAAAATCGGTTCAATGGTTCAAGAGTTAGTATGGAATGAACATCTACATACGTAGACACAAACCATTTGAAAAATGGGCGCGCGTTTTTCTCTTTACTGCACTAGTATACATACATATAGACTATGAAATACCGAAAAAGAATCGTACCCAAAGAATCAACATCAAAGCGACGGCTAGTCGACTTTCATGATCCACTTTCAAAATGAGTTGTTCCATGAGAGCGCCTACGTAAACTATCAGACCAAGCTTTGACAGCGCCTGAAACAGAGTAGGTATAAATAATCTAAAGGAGTATGGACAGTTTTTTTTGTATTTTTTGCTCACCCTAAAAGAGATTAGGTTACCTAAAGATACCAATACAATGGAAATACTCTTATACATGACAGGTCTTCCCTTTTCTTATGACGTTCAATTACAAACCTCCATAAGTACGAAGAGCGCCGCGAAGAACAGCAGCGTGGACCACTCCACGCGATGCAGGATGGGCTCCAGGTCCTCGCGGTCCGCCAGCGTCAGCAGCAGGATCGCGCCCAGCAATGCGGTCCAGCCTAACGATACTCTATCTATCTACCTCCATAAGTACGAAGAGCGCCGCGAAGAACAGCAGCGTGGACCACTCCACGCGATGCAGGATGGGCTCCAGGTCCTCGCGGTCCGCCAGCGTCAGCAGCAGGATCGCGCCCAGCAATGCGGTCCAGCCTAACGATACTCTATCTATCTACCTCCATAAGTACGAAGAGCGCCGCGAAGAACAGCAGCGTGGACCACTCCACGCGATGCAGGATGGGCTCCAGGTCCTCGCGGTCCGCCAGCGTCAGCAGCAGGATCGCGCCCAGCAATGCGGTCCAGCCTAACGATACTCTATCTATCTACCTCCATAAGTACGAAGAGCGCCGCGAAGAACAGCAGCGTGGACCACTCCACGCGATGCAGGATGGGCTCCAGGTCCTCGCGGTCCGCCAGCGTCAGCAGCAGGATCGCGCCCAGCAATGCGGTCCAGCCTAACGATACTCTATCTATCTACCTCCATAAGTACGAAGAGCGCCGCGAAGAACAGCAGCGTGGACCACTCCACGCGATGCAGGATGGGCTCCAGGTCCTCGCGGTCCGCCAGCGTCAGCAGCAGGATCGCGCCCAGCAATGCGGTCCAGCCTAACGATACTCTATCTATCTACCTCCATAAGTACGAAGAGCGCCGCGAAGAACAGCAGCGTGGACCACTCCACGCGATGCAGGATGGGCTCCAGGTCCTCGCGGTCCGCCAGCGTCAGCAGCAGGATCGCGCCCAGCAATGCGGTCCAGCCTAACGATACTCTATCTATCTACCTCCATAAGTACGAAGAGCGCCGCGAAGAACAGCAGCGTGGACCACTCCACGCGATGCAGGATGGGCTTCAGGTCCTCGCGGTCCGCCAGCGTCAGCAGCAGGATCGCGCCCAGCAATGCGGTCCAGCCTAACGATACTCTATCTATCTACCTCCATAAGTACGAAGAGCGCCGCGAAGAACAGCAGCGTGGACCACTCCACGCGATGCAGGATGGGCTCCAGGTCCTCGCGGTCCGCCAGCGTCAGCAGCAGGATCGCGCCCAGCAATGCGGTCCAGCCTAACGATACTCTATCTATCTACCTCCATAAGTACGAAGAGCGCCGCGAAGAACAGCAGCGTGGACCACTCCACGCGATGCAGGATGGGCTCCAGGTCCTCGCGGTCCGCCAGCGTCAGCAGCAGGATCGCGCCCAGCAATGCGGTCCAGCCTAACGATACTCTATCTATAAAATAATAAACTTAGCTATAAATTCTACATTTCCTCAACCTTTTCAATTATTACAGTATAAAAAAAAATTACATAGGTACATAATTATGTATAAAATACATAAAAAACGGTTGAGCTATCTACAGACCGTCCAAATCATTAACAATCGTCGCGTACCCAAGATACTGGCTGCATTGCCGCGCTGAATAAAATCACAAGGATCATACTAGGTGATTCTAGGTGCCAGTTCCACGCGACCAGCTCGAAGAACGGGCAAGAAACTTACGGTCTGGTTCCTACCGTTTTTTTATAATATGATCCTTCTTACAATAATATATCTACTTACTTAGCTCTGGAATGGAATGCAGAAAGAACACGATGACAACAAATGTTATAGCTATAGAACTCTTGATCAGCAGGACTTTGTCACGGATTTTGTACTGAAAAAAAATAACATATTCATACATTTTTTTTAACCTATTTCGTCCCAATGCTGGGCAAAGGACTCCCACAAAATAAAATTAAAAAAAAAACTCAATACGATTCTGTATGTATGTTAAATAATTTAAAACGGTGTTATTTTCAAATCATCATCATCATCATTTCGGCCCGTTGGCACCCACTGCTGAGTTATAGGCCTCCTCTTTATTATGCCATTCTTTTCGGTCCCTTGCGACTCTCATCCACTGATTCCCGGCTTGCTTCATATTGTCTTTGGACCAATACATTTTTTTATATACTTATTTTCAAATATATAATATCTATTTGTAATATTTTTTTATATTATATAATTTTGCGCCGAAATGTCGGGAAATAATCAAACTCACAAATCAAGGTAAATATCTCGTTTACAATGAAAACTATTTTCAAATATGTAGATACATACTTATATAAAAAATAGTATTAAAAATAAAAACTATACTACCTTCTGCTTCAAATCTGACAGCGTAGTTCTAAACGTGTCTTTAGGACAAGCACGTTTGTTGGTTTCTTTTATCAAAGTCTGCAGTTTGTCTCCTAACTTCTTTATTTTCCTTTCCAATCGCTCTCGAACTACTTGCACGTCCTGGGGGTAGGCAGGGGATTTCATGCTCGAATGGAGATTACCCAAAAAAATATAAGTAAGTGTTCTGTCAGTATTAGATATATAATATTATTGGACAGCAGACGACCGATGTGGCGACGACGCGGAGGTACCAACTGAGCAATGACGCCAGTCATTATGTACATATAATTGCTTTAAAAAAAACATTAAAACGGGATGTGTCTTTACATAGACGTATTGAAAAATACTTAGGTTAAGTTTGTTAAAAATTTTTTTTTTAATAACTTAGTTTTTACTAACTTGACTTAAATGTGGTAAAGATTCAGCAGCGCGACGCCATATTGTAATTTGTCGAGTTAGATCTGAAATATTAAATTATTTCAATAAAACTCGCGTGTTTTGGTAAATACCGTCTCATGTTAAACTTATAAAAAGAACTTTTTTTTTTTTTTTATTCTAGCCTATATTGTCCCATTGCTGGGCAAAGGCCTCCCCCAAACACTTCTACTCCTCTCTATCCTTGGCAGTGTCCCACCAAACCAATTCAAATACGTCAAGGTCATCCCTCCATCCATTAAAAAAGAACTTAACGGAAACTTATTTAAACTTAGACTGAAAAAATACCTTGAATCTCCCTAGGAACGGCAAGTCTCAAGTTATTTGTATCTCGGAAAAGATATTTGATCTGCAGAGATGTTTGGATGAACACCAAAACAATACCAAGAGACATATGTGCTGTGAAGTTCGTGAAGTTAATGCCCTGAAATAAAATATCAATAAATAATAAATAAAAAAATAATGCTATTGTCTAGCATCCTCACAACATCATCTAGCCCCAAGCTAAGCAGAGCTTGTGTTATGGGTACTAGAAGACTGGCATACTTAATACAATACAGGACATAGATCGATATTTTTTATTATACACAACAGCTTTGGCGCCAGAGGGGGTCACGATCCAGCTTTGGCGCTAGGGGGGTCACATAGTCGTGGTCAAGTCAAGAACTTATAATTTAATTTTGGTAATGTAATTCCCAAAAGTTTGCCATCATGTAAAGTTATTATATTAAATATTGAAGGTATGTCACATTAAATCTGTATGGATCAATATAATAAATAAATGTATTGAATACCTATTGAGTATGGAGACAAAATATGTAAATAAAATTATTATGTTCAATTAGTGGTCGACCTAAGTTCTGGAACCAGCTCAGGGGGGTCATGACCCCCATGACCCCCCCTGGACCCGCTGTTGGTTACCGCGTGAGCCACCGCTCTGTTGGAGACGACGATGACGTTGGGCGGGTCTCCTACGGGTGTGGCGGCGCCGCCTATGTTGCTGTATATCGCCATGAACATCAGGATAGGCACCGGGTCTAGTTCCATCACTTCGCAAAGCCTGGAATATAATATATATCAAATAAATACAAATATTATAAAGAAGTAAAGTGTGTGTTTGTATATTTGTTAAATTGTAAGGGGTAATATCGGGATCTACAGAACCAATTTTAAAAATTCTTTCACCAATAGAAAGCCACATTATTGCTGAGTGTCATAGATATTATAAAAAACCGAAAAATAAAAAGTCTTTTACGTGGTAGTCCGTTTTGCAAAGTGAATAGGAGAAAAAACGGTCGAATTATGACCAAGAAAGTGGGCACGGGTCAGCTAGTGAATTATAAACTTAAAAAATCTGTCTATCCTACTCACGTCCTTTTCTTTGATACGATTTCGAGGAGTTGTGAAAAAAATATGTGTTATAAGTTTATAGTCAAGAACACTCCCGATTAGGTAGGTACCTTTCAAGTTCCGAGAGTCGTCTCTTGGATATCCATACAAAAATAAGAGTATATCCGAGAGACGACACTCGGTTCGAGAGTAGGGAGTTTTAAAATGCAACGTCGGACTAACGGCCGGTTTCTGGAAACCCAAATCACGATTGATCCGAGTTTGACACATAGTAATTATTTGATTTTTACGTTGATCATCGTTCGAGAAACCGGCAGTAAGACTCGGGAGTGTTCATTTCATAAAAATCCAAGATGGCCGCCGCTACAAAATGGCAGATGGCATTTTAAATGGATACTTGTTAGAATTGTTTATCTGTACAAACCTTATAGTAACTTTTTTTATTCAAATTAAAAATTTTTATTCATCTATCTATACTGTTACAAAACTGTAAAAGAGCCGAAAATTAAAAATGAATATATGGAAAAAGTTAATATTATGCAGATGCACTAGGTAAACGATTTTGAGTCCTAAAATCGAGTTTGACTGTTTGTTTGTTATAACATCACGGCTAAGCCACTGGATGCATCTGCTTCATGAGTTTCATCTATAAAACATCATCATCATCATCATCAACCTATACTAGTCCACTGCTGGACGTAGGTCTCTCCCAAGACGCGCCACTGAGCCCGGTCTTTGGCCCTTCTCATCCAGTGTTTGCCAGCTACACTCCGCAGATCGTCGCTCCATCTCGCCGGAGGGCGTCCTACACTACGCTTACCTAAACGTGGTCTCCACTCTAGTATCCGTTTGCTCCAACGGTTGTCGGTTCTTCGGCAAACATGGCCGGCCCACTGCCACTTCAGCTTGCTAATTCTTTGAGCTATGTCGAACACCTTGGTTTTCTGACGAATCACTTCGTTCCAGATTCTATCTCTTAAGGTAATTCCGAGCATAGCTCTCTCCATAGCACGCTGAGCGACTTTCAGCTTGTGGACCAACCCTACTGTCAGTGTCCACGTTTCAGCAGCATAGGTCATAACGGGTAGGACGCACTGGTTGAAAACTTTCGTTTTCAGACATTGAGGGATGGAGGACGAGAAGACTTGACGAAGTTTCCCAAACGCAGCCCAGCCAAGCTGTATTCTCCGGTTTAGCTCTTTCTCGAAGTTGTGTCTACCCAACCGCAGCGTCTGCCCGAGGTAGACATACTCCTGCACAACTTCGAGAGGCATTCCAGCGACGGTGATTGGCTCTGGGGTAATAAGATCATTAATCATGATCTTCGTTTTATCCAAGTTCATGCCCAGGCCAATCCGTCGTGAGGCTTCAGCGAGACTGTTCAGCATCTGTTGTAGGTCCTGCAACGATTCAGCCAATATGACGATGTCGTCAGCAAATCGTAAGTGTGAGATATATTCGCCATTGATGTTAATGCCCATTCCATTCCAACTCAGCGTCTTAAACAAATCTTCCAGCGCGCTCGTAAACAACTTGGGAGATATAACATCTCCTTGTCTTACTCCGCGGCGCAGCTGGATAGGTTTAGACTGCTGGTTCTGGACTTGGACCGACATAGTAGCATCATAGTATAGGCATCTCAACACTTCGATGTATCGCCAATCCACCTGGCATCGTTGCAGAGACTGTAGAACAGCCCAGGTTTCAACAGAGTCAAAGGCTTTCTCATAGTCCACAAACGCTAAGCACAGCGGCTGATTATACTCTTCGGACTTCTGTATAATCTGCCGTACTGTGTGAATGTGGTCTATGGTGCCAAATCCTCTGCGAAACCCAGCCTGCTCCGGAGTTTGGAATTCGTCAAGTCTTCGCGCAAGACGGTTCGAGATAACCCTGGAAAACAGTTTGTAGACATGGCTCAAGAGTGAAATCGGTCTGTAGTTTTTCAGTAAGGCCTTGTTGCCTTTCTTGAAAAACATCACAACCACACTCTTGCTCCATGCCTATAAAATTATAACATTATAAAACATTATAAAATTATATTATTAAAGTTTCATCTAGATCCATCCAGTGGTTAAGCCGCAACATCAAACAAACAAATTTGATCTAGATGAAACTTATATAAGTTTGTTAATGTCTGTGTCTGTTAATGTCTATATAAGTTTGTTAATGTCTATGAAACTTATATAAGTTTCATCTAAATACATAGACCGACTTCTAAGTGTATACTTAAACTAGTATTTTAAAGGTGCGCGAGCTGCAAAGGAATAATGTAATAAAAATATATTCGTTTTTAAACGAATGAATTCATTTATCTGAAACTACTAATAACATCAATAATAACTTATACATAAGTACGTCAATCGAAAAAGTACCGTAAGGTATTTTGCAGTGTACTGGACTAAATGGTATGCATGGCATTTGCTGCCCAGAGGACTCAAGCTCCACTGTAGTAACTTTTATTTTATTATAGACACCTAAGATATACCTAAGGCAGAGTTTTATTGCTACACAGAACAAGTCTTTAGTGGACTTGCTAGATGAGGAAATGCATTGTTACCTTATGCAGTAATCAATGATAAATAACAGTAGGCGGGCCAACGGCTTATTCTATCGTATCGTAGTTGAATAAAAAACGAATGTTTGGATATACACTTATTCATTCACTCTTACCATGCCATCGTTCTTAACAAATTATAGTCTGTTCTTTTTTGAAAAAAGGAGCACTCTGTTGCTAAAAAGAGCAAGTGTGTGGTCATGAACGTTACATTACGACATGTACGATATATTAGAGTACGAGTCTGTCATCACTTTAAGGATCACGTCTAATAATCGAAATTTAACAGTGCAACCAGTAATGTCTCGCAGTTGTGTGCTTGATTCAGTTTTTATCCAAATAATGGCAACCATTCATTTTATTTTGTTTCGGAATGCATCGGTATAAGGTTTTAACAGACGGCTACTCTAATATATCTTACATGTCATATTGTAACGTGCTCACAGACTTACTCTTTTTAACAACAGAGTGCTCCTTTTTTTAAAAACGATCAGACTATAATTTGTTAAAGTAACATTAACAAATAGATACCAACAAAAAGAATCCTGAAAAAGAATATATATTAACAAATAAACCATGTACATACAATAAAAATTAACTAAGGAAACGAATACACATATTTGTAAAAAGATGAAGTTTCATGTTGAACATATCCACTTCAGGGTTCCGAGCAATCAAAGCGTTGATAAGTGTAAGTGCGTTCGCTGTCGCAGCATACCGCACGGTGTCGGTATAAACGACGAGCGCGGCCACGCAAGTTCCGGTCAGGAACGTAAAGCGAGCACTATAAAGCTATAGGATTATCAATATATCCCCGTAACATTTGAAAATAATGGGTCATTATAGCACATTTTCGGCGAAGCTCCAACGTATGGAGTCCCAACATACCACCCACAAACAAGGACAGAGACAAGAACGGATAGTACCCATACAATTTCTTGTAGAGGTATCTACCAAATTTCATTTGTACCCCCACTAGATAAATTATAAGTTGATGATAGAGTCATCAACTTATAATTTATCTAGTGGGGGTCCCAGACTATAACGTTATATTTTGTTATTGACGACCGATGTGGCGTGGCGGGCGAAGGTCCACCTGCGACGTGGAGGTTGCGGGTTCGATTCCCGCCTTGGGATAAATGTTTATACGATCTACTTATTCTGGGTGTTCTGGGTATTTTATATGTATAATAAAAAATATATATCTATGAAATGTATTTTATTAAGTATATCTAGTATTCTAGTGCCCATAACACAAGCTGTGCTTAGCTTGGGGCTAGATGATGTTGTGTGGGTTGTCCAGCATTATTTTATTTTTATATTTATATTCTAGTTTCGATCTAACGAATGCATAAAACATAGACGTAATCGCGTTTCTATCCTTATGATATTAATGTATGGAAAATAGGTGATGAGCGATATTTGATATAGTTCAAATGTGTAACAACCTTTAGCCTATCCACCATTTTTGACAGAAACATAAATTGACTTTGGCACAATTGGCATTACAAAAGGTAAACAAAAGAAATTATCTCGCCCTAGCGGGAAATTCAAATTTTTTAGGGTTTATTTTTGTTGCGGCTGAACTGTTAAATCTATAATGGAATATAAATAATGCGATGTAAATATATAAATATTATGTAAATAAATATTTAATACGCGATGAAATAGTAATTAGGAAGTAAGTATGAAATGTACCTAATAAGAATAATTATTATAATATTGAATGTGTGTAAATATGAAATGTGCAGGGGATTTACATTACAATTTATCATTATGCTCGTTTATGTATCAACGTTTTAGAAAATACTATTTACGGGGATTAAACAATTTTGGTGAGCTCAAGCGATTGATTGATTTGCCGCCTTCAGATCGAGTACCGTTGACCCCGCTGAGCCAATTTAATGCATTTTAATAGTGATAATCACGTAATATCACTACTAGGATAAGTTAAATTAATCAATATTTCATACAATACCATGTGGCCTCTTAACTAAGCGTGTTTGGGGCTTTTGCTGTAAGTAGATTGCTGATATACTATTTATTCTAAGTATCAATCTATGGTATAGTATCATTCTATGATGCTTATTTGGTGTCTGAATGTTGTTGAGAACCCAAATATTTGTTATCGGTGGCATCAAACCCGCGACCCACATTATGGAAAGCAGAGTTATCTTTTGTACACATTATGTAACATGCAACGTCTTAAAAGATCAAAAAACTTACTTATTATGATTAATAAATGTAAAAGGTAAAAATTTATATGTACTTAATGATTTTTTACAGAATAGTTGCGTATATTAATAGAATTAAGTACATTATATTTTTATCTGTTTGTGCAAAACAATTTTATAAGTTTATTTTGTAAAATCAACGACTAGCCTGAAAACTAGGATAAGACAGTATGATCTCATTCTTTGTGTGACAATTTGGTATGATTATGTTGTAAAAGTATTGCATATTCTTAAAATGTTTGTATTTGAAATATAAATTTGTAATATAAATACTGTTTTTTTGTATACAGCGCCAGCGTAGATATTATTATTATTACCCATTTCCGCCGATAGGCAGTGAACGCCGCTCATTGAAAAACACATTAGTGGTATGACGTTGGTTTTCTTTCTGCTAGATATTATGTTCTGTGCACTAGCTCCTGGACTATTAGGAAGGCGAAGGTCCGCCAGCGACGCGGAGGTTGCGGGTTCGATTCCCGCCTTCGGATAAATGTTTGTATGATCTGCAAATATTTATTCCAGGTGTTCTGGGTATTTTATATAAATATATCATCTATCTATATGTACTTATATTAAATCTGTGGGACTAGAACGCGATGTGTGAAATGTCCGTGAATAGATACAGGTAACTCTTTATTGCTCACTAGTTCACTACACACAAATAAAAACAAAGAACTTAAACAAGTAGTAATACATGGCATTACAACGGGCGGCCTTATCGCGAGTGATCTCTTCCAGGCAACTGAAGTGAGATGGAAGGTACAAAGGAAAAGTGAATATATATTATTAGGTATATTTTATTTATTCACGAAATGATTGTTTAGAATTCCGAAGTAAAAGTATAGGTAGGTATATAATAAAATGTCAAGTTTCGTGTACTGCACCGTGTAATATAATGTTGCTGTTAATATTTATAACTAATCTATGTGCTAATTTGTACCAACATCACTGGGATACGGGCAGGGGAATGATGATCACTATCCTGAAATATATTTATTTTTTATACGTGTTGTATTTTGTCTGTCCTAAATTAATAAATTACTTTACGGCGTACTGTTGAACTAATTGTAATTTTTTTGTAAAAATGTTAAAAAATATTTGTTTTTAATAATTTTTACAGGATGACGCGGCCATGGAACTTTTGAAAGATACAAGTTTAGGTGAGTTTTTAATTAAATAGACTTGGATCAGTTGAGCTATCTTTATATCGTAGCAATAAACATATTAATAGTGTATTTTAAAATAATGGAATTTTTATAAACTAGTGTAATTTTTTTTTTACTTAAAGTCTACATACAAGTTTTATCGAGTATTAAGTTAGATCGAGGTGTGAACGTCTAGACTAGACTCTACAAAGGTTTAGTAACAAAGTACATCAATATTATGTAACTTATGTAACATATAGCTATAATTTGGAAGTTCTCAATGGGAGATTGAATATGTTCTATCTAGGCAAACGCTTTACACTGTAGGCCGCATCATCACTTAACATCAGATGAGATTGTGGTCCAGCGTTTGTCTCATATGCATAAAAAAAAATACTTGAGAGGTGTCAAGGACACCCGGATGGAACGAAGTTCTTAATTTAATCACTGGCTTGCTTTCTAAGTTCTAAGTTCCAAAAATGTTTTTTAATGTCTTACCTTTTTCGTTAAATATTTTTTGGTTCTGAGTTCAATCTTTAGCCTGGAAGAGAAGGCCGCCCATTGTACCATACTGTTTACTGCATAGTTTCTAGTTTAAGTTTTTGTTTCATGGTGTACAATAAAGTATTACTTATCATTCATTCATTCTTTCTTAATTCTTTATTGTACACACAGATAACTTACAGACTAGGTATTACCACGGTATTACAGAGCTATTTACAAAGGCTATTTCTTTCTTTCTTTTTTTTATCTTTGTTTCATATTGTACAGGATCTACTTATGTCAGAATCACTTTCATGCACAGGATTTAATTTAGAATCACATTCATCCATATTGTACAGGATCTAGGTCAGAATCAGCTCGTGCGTTCGCCGCGATCCGCTGGGTGCTGGTCTCAGCGTGGAGCTCGCATTATTTATTCATGTCAACATCACTTTCATGCATTGTACAGGATCTATGTCAGAATCACTTTCATGCATTATACAGGATCTAGGTCGGAGTCAGCTCGTGCGTTCGCCGCAGTCCGCTGGGTGCTGGTCTCAGCGTGGAGCTCGTCGTGCTCGGGCGCGGCGCTGGCGCGGGACCTCGCCGTGCTTTCCGTGCCGCGCGCGCACGCCGCCGCGCTGGCCGATGCCGCCGATCAGCACAGAGAGGCTTATGTTGACGGGCTGAAGACTAACGGGTTTGCAGGTGAGTGAACATAGAGACTTATGTTGAGGGACTGACGACCCATTAGTCTTCAGCCCCTAAAATGAGTGAGCACAGGCTATGTCTTGAGACCATCCTTCCCAACGACCAAAGACTAATGGGTTTGCAGGTGAGTGAGCATAGAGACTTATGTTGACGGGCTGAAGACTTATGAGTTTGAAGGTTTTCATTTACAACCCGGTCACATTATCTCGAGATCTGGCGTCCATGACGTCACGTCGCGTCGGCGCTCTGATATGGTAAAAAGAACCGTACAGAGTGCTTAGTCCGAGGTTGCATTTGCAAAACTCCCTACTCTCGAGCCGAGAGTCGTCTCTCGGATATTCATACAAAAATATAAGGACATCCGAGAGACTAGGTACTGTCGGCTCGAGAGTAGGGAGTTTTAAAATGCAACCTCGGACTAAGCACTCTGACACTGACGCGCCGTGGCGAGCGCGGGGAGGTGGAAGGAGAACAGCGAGGTCTCGAGATAATGTGACCGGGTTGTAAACGAAAATAGGTGCTTTTAAGTAGTTAAAAACAAATGATCATGGAAAGCCTATGTAATAAAAGTATGATGAGAGGTAAGTGAGCGATTGAGACTTACTTTTTTATAGAAGCTTGGTATGTAGAAGCCAAAGATTTAAGGGCTTTGAGGATTAAAAAGTAAGCTTTTAAGGTGTCTAAGCAAGATAGCGATAAAATGCGGAAGCAATACATCACTACATGGCGTCGATATGCATATACCTACTCTAGTGCTAATGCTTATTTTTTCTTCCACAGTAAACAATCGCTGCTATCCGCGGCACCAGAGGGCGCTGGCGAAGCCTACAAGTTAACCCTTCAGTCGCAGTCAGCAGGAGAACTATCTAGAACAGATCTTTTGATCGAAAAGGACCAAGCAAAGGATCTACTGGAACAACTGAAAATGGCGTATATGAAGATGGAGGAATTAGAAAGGAATGAAGAGTAAAGATTAACCCCCATATTATAACGGTCTATCTTATAAAAAGTTAGCGCAGACTTGATGTAATGATTACCATACGTAATGATGACATAAAGTCAACGCTAACTTTTTTATAAGATAGGGGGTAAAAAGTTATATGTCGATTACGTATGGCAATCGAGACATCAAGTCTACGCTAACTTTTTATAAGATATGGGGTAAGTGTAACATTCCCAATAACTTTGATAATTAAAATTAACTATCAGATTAATTCCTTCAATATAAGATGTACCTTTAAAGTTAAAATAAAAATATTGTGTAAATCAAAAATCTTTTTATTTATTATCTATATCAGTCCTTACAATAATAATTACTCTTAGATTACAAAAAATAACATTATATATAGGCGCTTAATTTTATTTACAAAAACAATCTTACGAACTAGAGGGTTTGCATTTAATGTGATGTTACTTTTTTTGTTTAATTAATTTTATAATTTAATTATCACAAATATTCCGTGCAAATATTATTAGGTGGGTATCACTTAGGTGGATTATGTAATTAACTTATTATAGACATTCGCCATCTAGACTCAAACTAAGTACTTATTACTTTTAATATGAGGTACAATATTAGGTGGCAAAATAAATATCTTGTAGGTTCTCGCTTCGCTCGGCATGTCGTATTTCAGAGAACAATTCAGCGTGTTTCACTTTCACAATTTTTGTATGATTTATTATTTTAATCACTATCACCAAAAATATATTAAAACAGATTTTATACACAACACTTTTCATTTGATTTTTGATAAGTTTTCATATTTAAATCCAGTTCAAGTCATATCAATGCCGAAACTTTAAATTTTATTTAACCTGACAATAAATTAACTTTTGTATAAATGTAATGTATTGTATTATGTATGTCAGTCTTCTAGTACCCACAACACAAGCGCTGCTTAGCTTGGGCCTAGATGATGTTGTGTAGATTGTCCAGCATTTTTTTTTGTATTATCTCTTATATTCATTTATCTTGAATTTTTTCCAAAAGTTTACTAATCCTGCGATCCAGACGGAGTCGGGCGCTTAAGCTTATGCTTAGCAGTTAGTCTTGGAATACAACTTTTCATTTTCCTCAGCGGTACAGGAAACGTGTCCAGTTTAGAATGACCTCCCAAGCCATCGTAGGTTTTATCTAAGTCTACGCAGGATTGTTTCTCTGAGGGCTCAGGCTGTAGTGGTTGCTTTTTGTGGAAAATACTGGTAAGGTTCTGTTTTGCCGCGTTGCGAGCTGCGTTTATGATCGCGAATTCTGATGGCTGTGAACAAAATATTACCATCTTTATACAAATTAATACAATAGGTGTTAAATTTTGTATCAAACAGACGTCACAGCTTAGTTGGTATAACTCTGCCTTCGTAGTAGTAAAAAGTGAAGATATTCGGTCTAAAAGTTAGCGCAGACTTGATGTCTTGATTACCATACGTAATGGTGACATAATGACAACGCTAACTTTTTATAAGATAGGGGGTTAATGTTTACTCTGCTGTGGGTTGTGGGTTCGATTCAAATCAAAGACAAATTTGATATCGCCACTCAGCTATGCTGTAATTTAAGAACAACGCCCAAGATTTAGGATTTTTATAATATCACTTTATTACGTTTATCAAATAGTCTTTCGTCGTGCATTAGGTATAAATTGGCATAGCATTTCAATAATTAAGCCATTAATGAAAAAAAATTAAAATGAAAAAAAATGAAAATAAAAAATATTTATTAAACACCACATTACAAGTAGATACAAAAGATATTGAGGAAATTACACAAGCAGGGGTGGCAAAATTAAACAATACCTATGTAGAAAAGGTGAGGTAATGGTAAGTACTTATAACAATATGGAGTGCAGTAGGTAGTCGGAATGTATATTGGTCAATCAACTTTTAAGTGTACATCAGTGATAAATTTTGTTTTTTTTATTTTATTTGTTTTTTTTTATATTTTAACATTTTTTCTTTAGATAATTATTTATATTTTAAGAATTCACATAGAGCAGAACGGTTTATTTAAACAAAATAGTAAATTTGACTCCGAAATCCACATGACTCTAGTTAAGATAGTCCCTTGGACAACTAACTAAATAGACTTCTGAACCATTTGAAATTCAGTCAAATTGTGAACCGTCACTTTATTCTCACTTAATATAGGATGGATTTCAATTTGTCTTCCATAAATAAAAGACGTGACTTTTAATTAATAAGTTATTTCCAATTATATTGTCTCCAGGACAACGACAAACTTTAAATGTAACGAACTTTTCATTTAATTTGTAAAATAATAATTAATACGTGATATTTAAAATTCTTTGTTTCACTTTTAATTGTTATATTCATATTTGAAAATTTTGTAAACTTCACTGTTTTTTTTTAAAGTAAAATTGACGATAATGTGTCTTTGGGAGACAGGGACAAATGGTTGTCCAGTGGACATATACGGTTGTCCATAGGACATACTCGGGAGTTCAAAGGAGATACTAGGATTGAAATCGCCTGTATTTGTTATTTTTATGTTAAAAAACCAACTGTATGACAATATTTTTCAGTTTTATTATATTTTTTTATTATGTTTTTTTCAACATTACAATAAATGACTTTTCAGTTTTCTTTATCTTCTGGCGGCATACTTGAAATTAGTTTTTTATTCTTATGGTAGCTTTCCCTTTTTTTCTATTTCGCTCAGCTAATTTCTCCGGGTCTGCTTTCTCTATAGCGTCTTGGTTTTTCTTTTTCCGTCAAACCCATTATCTAAAAATAATAACAAAAATAATTTTGAATATAGAACTATTAGATGTAGCAAAAATGTGTTAAGTAAGTAAGCTAACTGCCTCCGTGGTGTAGTGATTTGAGCGTTTTTTTTTAGAGTCCGGAGTTTCCTGGTTTATGCTGATTCTATCATTAATTGTCCTATGGGCAACCAAAATGTCCCACGGACAACGGTTTTGGTTGTCCAAGTGACTGGTTGTCCGAGTGACATTTATCAGTTTTTGCGCTTCCTGATAATAAATAATGATATTTTGTATTAAGTCTTACGCGCAGTGAAAAATATAGATAAAATAGAATATATTTCACTTTTATTCACTACGATATATCAAATACTTACGTTTTTGTGCTGGTTGTCCGGTGGACACACAAAAAAGCCACCCACTTTTTCAAAACGCGCGCGACCGACTGAAACCGCGGCAATGATGAAATCAAAAAGGCGGTTGGATGAGTGTTGTCCCAAACCGACCGACTTATTGTCAAGGCAGTGATCACTCCATCTATGTTTTTGTTTCGGAACTTTTTTACGGTTGTCCGGTGGAAGTCGTAATAATAAAATATAATAGGGACCAAAACGAACACGCAAAAAAATCGGTAAAATTATGAAACAAACAAAAATCTATATGCTAGCATCTTAGTGAACATTGTAATGAATAATTATGTACAAGCGTAATTAATTGCCCTATAGTATTTTTTTGTATAAAGTAATGTTTCATTGTAATTAGCTACTGAGGGACAAATAAAAAACACTACATCCAGATGTTTTGTCACCTGGACAACCATTAAAATTCCAGTTTAATAGTGATTTATTTAAAATAATTTACTCGTATGTTTGCTTAATAATAAGATAAATGCGACATATGCCAAAAAACCACTTAATTTTCTTTAGAACTGCGATTATTGGTCAGGGACAAAACATAGTACTTACAGGACAAATAAAAGTTGATTGACCCATATACTATGATACCCACACTAGATTATATCTGTATTGTGGGTAGATTAATGTAAATTAAAAGTGAAGCACATAGATAGACTACTTATATCCTTTTTTTATGTAAATACATACATAGAATACATAGATAAGCCAGACACAGAATAAACATAAGTGCTTATCTCCAAACGTTTGTTCTCGAAGGGAATCGAACCCACGACCCACAGTATGAAAGGCAGAAGAGCTGTACCAATGCTGTGACGCTATGTAATGTTAGCGGTAATGCAATGTAATGTTATGGATTTAAAAGCTGTCTATTAGCAATCTAGTTCTTATAGCAAAAGCTTTGCTTATTTTGGGACTAGAGGGCGATGTGTCAGATGACCGATAACACAGTGGAACACATAATAACACTCAGACACAGAACAAATATTTATGTTCATCACAAAAACATTTGCTCTGGGTGGGAATCCACGACCCACAGCATGGAAGGCAGAGCTACTACCAACTGAGCTGTGACGCCTGTCAAAAACTTACCAGACTATTATTACTATCGGCCAGTACAGCTGTGTCCAGAACAAAGGTATCCGACATGCGGGGCTGTTTGGCGGTGTTTTGCTCTGATGAAGACTTGTCGATTATTTCTGAAGCCTTTCGCTTCTTTTTCAACGATTCGTATTTCAGTTCAGCGTTAACTAGTCTGTCTTCAAGTTGACTGAAACATAAACATTTCACATTATAAGTCAAAGTCAAAATTACTTTATTCAGTAAAATCACAACAATCATTTAGAATCGGTCTTACATACTAGGTGATTCTAGGTGCCAGTTCCACGAGACCAGAGCCTAGAAGGACGGGCTAAATAAATACGATGACTTGACGCCCGATGTGTCGAAGCGGGCGATGGTCCGCCTGCGACGCGGAAGGTTGCTGGTTCGATTCCCGCCTTGGGATAAATGTTTGTACGATCTGCAAATATTTATTCCGGATGTTCTGGGTATTTTATATGTATAACAAAAGATATCTATCTATGTAATGTATAGTTATTATATTATAGTAGGTATAATAATATAATATCCCCTCTTCCTCCCGGACCCCTGAGGTGATCAGTCGTGTTCAATAAAAAACCTGTAACACTTTTTATTTAAATTTAAATAGATTTTGTAATCAATAAATCAACATCAAAAAATAGGAGTGCATAGCGGAGTAGGAGGTCGGCACGGAGAACTGAGCGACGTGTGCGTCATTGCTTGTATATGTGAGTCGCCCATACATTCTACTGATTATACCTCACCACCACACTACAAGTCGCTGTGTGAGTGCCGCATGAGCGACGCACTGACGCACACAACCTGTCCTGCTCTTGCGCACGCGATCCGCCATACCTTGCTACTGTGACGTGACGACACGACACTGAGACTAAGTAGTGTGTGTGAGTTGTCGCGTAGCGTAAGCGCGTGTGAGTAACGGCTACTACGAGACGACGACGTGCGTGCGAGTGCAACCCCGTGTCTTGCATCTTCTTCAAACCTGCAGCGCACCTACCTTTTACCTCCGCACAAGTTCTGGGCGCCTGGTATTACGCCGTACTGCGTGCTAGACCAAACGAACCTACTACTACTATTGCTTTGCGATTTATACACTTTCTTGCCCTGCTTTGCTGCTAGTACTAATATAAGCGGATTCGATTTTGCTTGGAGTGCACAGAACTTACGTTTTACTGTCGGATACCTCCTCTCTGTTCATAACAGCCTAGTACTTGTACTTACCATTTGATGAAAAACACTGTAGCAGTAAGGTTTGTGTGGCACTGCTACAAACTTCTAAGATCCTAGTACTTTGTCTTGTCTCTAACATAAAAAGAGAAGCCTTAAAATAGAAAAGAGAGAGATAAAGAGAGAGAGAAAATGAATACTCAACGTACTCCAAGTAAACAACCAGCACCTGAGAAAGTGACTGCTTCCCAGCGCGGTAAACGCCCCCGGCCTTTCTTCTCACCAGATAAAGACGAAGAAGAGAGTGATAATCAAGATCAAGTGATGGCAATGCTACTAACATGGAAGAGTGAGCAGGAATCGGTCTTGGCAAAAATTATTTCTGAAGTTGCTGAAATAAAAACAGATATTAAAGAAGTGCGAAAGACTAACATAGATATAGAAAAAACACTGGAATTCGTATCAAAAAATTATGAAGATCTGAAATTAAGAGTGGAAAACTTAGAAAAAAAACGAGAAGAACGTGATACTCACATAGAAAAACTAGAAGACAAAATTGAAGAACTTGAGCGAAATGCTAGAAGCACTAGCATAGAAATAAGAGGAATCCCGACGAGGTCCAACGAATCAAAGGGAGACCTTTTGAGCATCGTAGATAACATACAAAACAAGCTGAAGCTGGAGGTAGAACGCGGCTTTATTAGAAATATTTACCGTACAAAAGGTAAACCTAATGGAGATAGATCTATTGTGATAGACGTGACTACCCCCCTGAAAAAATACCAAATCCTTAAAGCTGTGAAAGAATATAACTACCACCATAGATGTGATAAATTAAATACAGCAGCTATTGGCATGGAAGGAATTAAAACTCCTATTTATTTATCCGACTTTCTAACACCAAAAGCTAAAAGGATTTACTATCTTGCCAGAGATGTAGCCAAAAACCACGGCTACAAGTATTGTTGGTGCACTAATGGGAAAGTGTTTCTGAGAAAATCCGATGGATCGACGCCAGTGTCTATCTTCAACGAAGCGCAGCTCGAAGACCTGAAACAAACAAAATGACTAATTAGGTTTATCTTAGAATCTAAGTATTCTTTTATAAAAATGTGCAAGGTAAAACTACAGAACTCCGGTCTGCAACATACTCACACTTACAAAGAAATATTTGAACACTACAACATTTTCACTAAATACCCACACATAAATAATCAAACATACAATAAGCAACTTACACACTACGACAAATCAACCGTTTCACAAATTAACAAAAATCATTTATACTGTAAAAATATTAACACAGGCGTCTGTATCATATCGACATATACTATTTTTCCCCTCACAGCATTAACACAACCTAACGCTGCCTTATTTTGTGACCAAACACAACATTGCCAGTATGGATGACAACATCTTACAAAATCAAATATACAACCAAATTGATGAACTTGCACTTTCAAAAGTTAACGAATGTGACCCAGAATCATGCAAGTTATTTATAGATACAAATGGTAAATCATATAACATACTCACACAAAATATACGGAGCATTTACAAAAAATTTAACTCTTTTGAACTGCTGCTTGCTAGGATGGGCTTCAAATGTGACATATTAATCTTAACAGAATGCTGGATCAACACAAACAAACCGTTTCCGCAGATAGCTAACTATAATATGAAACATACACAAAATTGTATTAATCAAAATGGTGGTATCGCGATATATTTTAAATCTTCCATTATTAATTGCACTATTGAGGAACCCCAATTTCAAGATTCTAACTGTCTTATTCTGAGTATAGGTAACAGCGTTGCGATCATTGCTCTCTATAGATCACCATCGTTTGCAAATATTGACAATTTCTTGAACTCACTGGAAACCACCCTGAATAAAGTTAAAAAATACCCCACAATTACATTGATGGGTGATATCAACATTGATATACAACCAGGAAATACCGATCGTTTTTCTTCTAGTTACCTAGAACTGCTTGCATCACATGGACTACTACCTGCACATACGTTAGTTACAAGAGGTGAAAAATGTCTCGATCATATAATTTTAAAAAGCAAAAAACAGTGTTCAACTGTTGTTATGCAAACTTTTCTTACCGACCACTGTCCAGCACTAATAAGTATACAAAAAACAAGAAAAATAAACACACCAAAAAAAATTATTTCTAAGATGGATATGTGTATTGTCACAGAACAACTCAATACTACTGATTTCTCACATATTATGAACGTCATGGACGCTAATGAAGCAGCAGAACTCCTAGTAAATAAACTAATGAATATAGTTAAGGTGAGCACTCGTGTTCTCAAAGTACCTCAAAATCAACGAATAATTAAACCATGGATCACTCCAGGTCTTCTTAGGTGTATGCGAACACGTGATAGAATGCATATGCAACTAAGACATGAACAAAATAACGCAGTTCTCACCTTAACATACTCGAGATATAGAAATTTCTGTACTAAACTCTTAAAAAAAGTAAAAATTGAATACGAAAAAAATGAACTTGAAAAACATAAAAAAGATATTAAAAAGACCTGGCAAACAATACAAAATATCACAAGCACATCAAAACCAAAAACAGGCTGTGATCGGTTGCTTAAACTATACACAAACGCTCAGCAATCTGTAGATTCCGTTAATAATTACTTTGTGAATGTAGGTAAAAACATAGCAGATACCATGCCTCAAACTGACAGTGATCCAGCTAATAGAGCAAACGCCTTAAGTAGTTTGCCATCACAGAGTAACTCAATAGGAATGATAAACGCTGATGAATCAGAAATTTCATCCATCTTAAATGGACTTAAAAATGATTGTGCTGTTGGTTCTGACGGCATCTCAACCAAATTTCTTAAGTACTGTAGTCCTGTACTAATTCCTCTGATAACACACGTCTGCAATGTTAGCATGACCACTGGAACATTTCCTAAAGTCTTCAAAACAGCGATTATCACACCTGTTCACAAGGGTGGAGATGGAGACAGTGTTACAAACTATAGACCAATCTCGGTCTTGACTGCTCTTTCCAAGATTTTGGAAAAGGTTATCTGCAAACGATTAACATCATATTTAGAATCGTATCACATACTATCACCTTCACAGTATGGATTTAGAGCTGGAAAATCGACAGAGAGAGCAGTCACAGACCTTGTTGACTTGATTGCAGATAAAATAGACAAGAAGAAGAAAGTTATAGGAATATTCCTTGATTTGGCGAAAGCGTTTGACACTGTCTCCATTCCCATCCTCAAAAGAAAACTAGAACTCATTGGTTGTCGTGATAGCTCGCTTCAACTACTGTCAGACTACCTAAAGGATAGGATACAGAAAACGAAAATAGGAGAAATAATTAGTCAAGATCAAACAATAACCCACGGTGTCCCACAGGGTAGCGTTTTGGGCCCCAGCCTGTTCTTAGTATATGTTAACGATCTGTGTAACTTAAAACTGCAACATGGTAAGATATTTTCGTATGCAGATGACACCGCACTCATCTTCGAAGGCAATAACTGGGATGAGGCAAGGGCTTCTGCCGAAGAGGGCTTAAAGATTGTAACTAGATGGCTGCAAAATAATTTACTATCACTTAACATAAATAAAACCAAGCTCATGACATTTACGAATCTACGTAGTAGAACTCCACCACTAACAATCAAGGTACATAATGCGAAATGCGCACACGGTGCTTGTGATTGCCCAAAACTAGAACAAGTCCAATACATCAAATACTTAGGCGTCGTCATTGATGAAAAGCTCAGCTGGAAACAGCATATTAATGCCCTCTCAGGCCGTGTGCGCAAGTTAATTTATGTCTTTAAAAACTTAAGAGATGTTGCTGATCGAAAATTGCTTATAAACGTCTATAACTCACTATGCCGATCAATATTATCTTATTGTAACACTACTTGGGGAGGAGCTTGTGTCACATACATGCTACAGCTAGAGCGTGCACAGAGAGCTGTATTGAAAGTGGCCACGTTTAAGCCCTACCGATTCCCTACAGCAGATCTATATCTAGATTGTGAAGTATTGACTGTACGCCAACTTTTTATTTATAACATTATTCTATCTCAACATAAAAAAGTAAACGTCCACGAGAATATTTCTACCGGTAAACGCAGAAAAGATAGAATACTAGCTAAACCTTCAATACACACTACTTTTGCTCAACGTCAAAACAACTTCTTAGGCCCATTCTTGTATAATAGAGCGAATAAAGCGATAAAGGATTTAGTCCATCTTAACCAAAACAGTTGCAAAGAGGTCGTGATGGGTTGGCTCCTCACACTTAATTATAATGAAACTGAAGAGTTATTAAAAATAATGTGCTGACAAGGGAAATAATAATATATATAACACACTAAAATAGTAACAGGAACCCACTATCATCAAAACTTCACACACTCAATTATACACACAACACACACAAACATACCCTCACACATATATCCTACAAAACTACAAATCTCATCTGCACACCTCTCTCTCGCTTATCTATCACCACAACTAAAATTCTCATTTTGCACACCTCTCATTCACTCATCTATCTACCCTATCATCACAATTACAATTCTCATCTGCACACCACTCTCTCACTCATCTATCTACCCTACCATCACAACTACAAATCTCATTTGCATACCTCTCTTTCACTCATCTATCTACCCTATCATCACAACTACAAATTTCATCTGCACACCACTCCCTCACTCATCTATCTACCCTACCATCACAACAACAAATCTCATTTGCACACCTCTCTCTCACTTATTTATCTTCCCTATCATCAAATATCACACCTGCACTCGAACACTAATAGTACATATTATTATGCAACGCTAATTAAACTGAGTTAATAGTAGGATAATATTACACATCATTATTTTAATTTTTCTTATTCTTGGAGTTGATTTATTTTTATTGATTATGATTCGTCAGGTAGACCATAATTTAATATAACAATGTTTTCTTAGCTGATTTATTATTTGATTACTAATGAACCGCTTGTTTAATTATAAGTAGTAGTGTTTAAAAAATTGTATTAAAATTGCATAGTAAAATTAATTATAATAAATAAGTAGGTACTTACTGTCACTTTCCACTCCTCGTATAACCTCAACATGGCTTATCTTATAGCTCATCACTGGAAGACGCGGTATTTACAACACAAGTCTAGCACTTAGTGTAGATACCGCACACAATAAAATATAACACTCAAGCCAAAATTAATTGTAAAATTGTAAAAACCTACATTATGTAAAATTAGACTAAATATGTAATGCTTGATTTTTGTGAATAAAAATTATTATTATTAATTATTATTAATAATAATAACTTTATTCAGTAAATAAGGTCTTACAATACGTGTATAATTTAAAATGTACAAAATTATGTGGACTTGTTGTGGACCTGAGTCTAAAATTGAAGCATTTCGCTCTAACTAAGCCGGGGCTTGTAAGTAGAGACAAAAGGTTACTATTCTCGACTGGTGCTGAAAATACAATGCCATAGAGTATTTTATACAATTCAAGGTCTTAGATTATGCGTGAGAGGTATGGTAAAACAACATTTTATATAAGCTAAACAAAAAGATGAAAAAACTAAGAAATAACATGTAAAAATGAAATCAATACATTTTAAAATGATGTGCTGCCATTGTATTCATTTATTGTGTATGAGTGTAAGTGTTAGTGAAAGTTTGTAAAGTATGTGTATGTGTAAAGTGTGTACTGTACGTGTTATTTATCTAAGGACGCTAAGGGTTAAAATATATACTGTTTAATGGTTATATTGGCTACCGTTTTGAGATCTGTGTAGCCTTGCAGCATTTGTTCAACTTCCTCTGTGGTAGCGTTCAACACTTTTTGTAACCTTGGAAAAAACTTATCTTATTAAAAAATATCAGAAATCCATTAAAAAGATGAGCGGTTAGTTTTTTAAAGCGGTACGACACACGCTACGCACACGTTACGTTGATGAACCATTTATTACATTAGCTGCTGCTTGCTTAAACGTACTGCTTATGTAACAATTTAGCACGATCACCACATAATGTGGGACAAAGGTAGGAAGATGATGATGATTATTTAATAACTTACCCATTTAAAGTTTGCAAGTTTTTAGTTAAATCTTTGTATAATTCCTTCAGTCTGCAGGTCTCCTTGTTCTGAACTTTCAGGTACTCCATCTGCTCCTTGAGCGCTGAGATGGCAGAGTCTCTGTTCATCAGCATCTTATCATAGGATTTGAGGAGTTTTCTAGAAAATCCATTAATAGAAACGTCAATTGAATAAAAAAAAATATTTTTAATAATCTTGAAGTCAATTAAGGTGATATACCTCTCGCTCTATCGGGAAATTCAATTTTTTTAGGGTTTTCTTTTTATTGTGGCTGAACTGTTTATCTTTTACTAGTTTAAGCTATTTTGCAAACATAAACAATAATTTACAGCCTAGAAGAACAGGCATGAAACAAATCATGATAATAAAATAAAATGTAAATGAATACCACTCACTCGAGTTTTTTTAAGTCGCCAACAATATCAGCAAGGTTATCTTCTATGTCTTTGAATGCTGTCTTCTGTTGCCGCAGTTGCAACGTGTTGTCGTCCAACCTGGACTGAAGAGTGGCAGCATCCTCTCTGGTGGCCTCGTTAGAGATGGTCGGAAAGAGACGGAACATACACTTCTCTGTTACTGTGTGCCGACATTGTGGGCAGGATTTCGATCTGAGAAAATAATAATAATAATTAATAATTTATTTATTTATTCAGACAACTTAGTCCATAGTGTTAGTAACAGAAAACTTATGAAAAACTAGGTTAGGTTAGGGTTGGTTAGGTTATAACTAACAGAGTCCTCTGGATGAGCTTCCATACCAGAGGACAGTTATGCTTATCAGCAATCATATTTAGGATGCTGTTATATAGATATTTTTTATTAAATATAATATAATAATATATTAAAAAAAATATATTGAAAAATAATATATATTATAATACTAAAATTCTGGTTCAGATTATACTATGTAATGGTAGTAGTTCCTATGTGTATATATGTTAATCTTAAGATAGATTCTAATACATAAATAATAGGTATGATTACTATATTAAGTAAAAATATTGTACACCCAAAGTGGGTAAACTGTTGAATCTAAGTAGGTATTCCTAATAATGTAAGATCTCATGTACACAGTTTTACAATAAATTATTCTTATTCTTATATACTACAAGAAAAAATGTCTATATTTACACTGTGACATAGAAATATTTGTATATATGTACTTGAAACAGGAGGCCACCAAAACCAGAGTAGGTTAAACTAACATTTGTGATTTTTGTGTAGACCTCTGCCATTTGAACCAGGGGTCAAGTTCAAATAAACTTTATTGAATAAAATCACAAAGATCATTTAGAATCAAAGCCCGAATGACTCAAAGGTAATTTTAAAAGTATTGTGGAAACAAGTTACAGAGGTTAATTATGAATAAACTGTAAGTACCTTTTTATCCAAGGAGGGAAGAAAGCCATGTAACAAGAAGAGTGTTAGATATGAATGTGGATGGATGTAGAAGTAGAGGGAGGCCAAAGAAAAGATGGATAGACTGTGTAAGAAAGGTGTGAGCATTGAGGTGACGTCTGATAGAGGAGAGTGGAAGAAGAGGATGTGTTGTACCGACCCCACATAATGTGGGACAAGGGTAGGAAGATGATGGATGTACCTTTCTATCCACTGTGCCAGACAATGGTGGTGGTAGATATGTCCACATTTTGTGACATAAATGTTCTCGGCCTGGTTCACCAGGTCACTACAGATTGTGCATAGAATATGCATCTGAAAAATAAAATTATAATCCTACAATTTTTTTTTAAATAGTATACATTTAGTTTGGGTGGGTGCTTTGTAGTGTTTTTTTTTTGCAATAATCAACCGACACTTGTACATTTTTTTGTACTAAATTACCTAGATGTTTATGGAAGGTAGTCAAACACACGTCGATCATGTAGCAATTTATTGCTGTTGGAATAACCCTAAAATTCAATGTATTTTTGATCACTGTTTTGCAGATGTAGTAGGTACGATATTCTGAGGTTGGTTAGATTCGTGTAAGTTGATATTTGATATTTCATAAATGGGCAAAAAATACATTGTTTCAAATTTAAAGGTAAAAAAAAAGTAACTGTTTAAACTATACCTACCTTCAGAGATTCCCTATCAAGAGGTGCTGTTGATGCGATCAAATGTTTCACTCATACAATATAAACAAAAACCACTTTGATCTATCCTCACCTCACATTAATTTATAGATGATTGTTATTTTTTATAAAAACTACAATTCAAAAATAACTTTACTTCATTTGCCCAATGTTTCTCTCATCCCTTGAACCCAACCAAACCAAAACCCAACTCAAAATCGTCCGTTGCGGACGATTGCCATTACAAAAAAAAAAAAAAATATCCTAGTTTTTGATTGAGTTGGGTTTTGGTTTGGGTTGACAAAACATTTGTGCCAGCGTCACGTCATTTTTGGCAAATACGATTAAACAAATTATAATCAGGACCAGTATAGTATTAGGCCTTTCGCCATCACCAAGATGGCGGAAGGACGTTGTAAATAAAATACGAAAGAAAAAAAATAACAAAAATACCGTCCAACGTTGCCCATAAACTTAAAATACGAAAAAAAAAGAAAAAAAATTAACAATTTACCGTCCAACGTTGCCCACAAACATAAACAAGCCTTGCAACGTGACATTGGCGAAATTGGCTAACCCCCAGACGCCATTAAATAAAAATTGAATTGAATTGTATAGTATTATGGCTTAATAAATTTTTAGCTTATTTAAATTAATGAAATGGATGAGAACTTTGAATATTTTAGGGTCTATGGAATGAAGTAATTCTTGAATATGAGTAGGAAGAGACAACATAAGAGAAATGAGTGACTTATAAAACTGTAAATGGTCTAAAAGAGGACAGGCAAAAAAGATATGATTCAAATCACCTTCGTCGATACCACATTCGCAGATGGACGAGTTTTTGACATGAATTTTATGAAGATGATATGGTATGCAGCAATGATTCATTCTCATACGAATGAGTATCGACGAAAGGCGTTTTATAATTTTGAATTTTGAAAACCAAGGTTTACATGGGATGATCGGTTGAATTTTAGCATAAAACGAGCCCTTTCTTTTTGATGAATAACTCCAATAAGAAGCCCAATTGCGAGTAAGACGGACTTTGGGAAGGGCTAGCAAATCATGACAATAATTTTTAAAAGGGACTTTGTCCCCGCAAACAACAGCATCTTTGGCAACATTATCAGCTCTTTCGTTTTCAGAAATACCAGTATGACCAGGAATCCAGGCAAGAACCACATCAAAACCTTTATCGTTACATTCTATAATTAATTGTTTTATTTGAAAAATTATTGGGTTATGTATTTTGGACGAGAAAGGGTTAGAGATAAGAGATTGGAGAACACTACGAGCGTCGGAAAAAATAATAGTACGCGGAAGTTTGAATAGAAGGATATACTTTATCGCTTCTAAAAGGGCCAGACATTCTCCTGAAAAGACAGAAGATTCCGGAGGACTCTTAACTTTTTGAACAATGTCGTATTGGGAATGGAAAACACCATATCCAACACACCCCAAAGGAGATAGTTTAGAAGCATCTGTGAATACAGTGTGCCAGCCTCGCCAGTCTCTACTAATAATTTGTCTGAAAAATTCATTTGCTTTGTCGTCATCTTTACAGATACCAAAATTTAAGATTACACGTGGAAGGAATAGAATTGAATCATATTCAAATTGGAACAAAGGAAGAGTAGCATATCTAAAAGTGGGGTCTTTGATCGACTTATAATTTTGAAAGCTTTTGATGAGAAGAGGGGAATCTTTATTGCGCCAGTATGGTGAAGTCCGAAAAAAACGCTCGAGAAGTTGTAGTTTTGGAATGATAGGATGATGAATAAACTGAAGGGACCGATAGAAATAGCGGTCTGCTAAGAATTGTCGACGTATGTGAAGGGGGGGATCCACACATTCAACTTGTAATGCATTTATGGGGGTCGATTTCATGGTACCTGTAATAATACGAAGAGCTTTGGACTGAATGAGGTCGAGTTTTTTAAGACAAGCTTTATTTGCAGGATCAAGTAAGAAGGTTCCATAATCTAAAACACTACGAATTATGGAATTGTATAAAATTTTAAGCACAAATGGGTGAGCACCCCACCAAACACCAGAAAGACATCTGATAATGTTAAGGTTTTTTTCACACTTTATAGCTAGCTGATTGCAATGGTCGACACCATTTAATTTCCGATCAAGAACGTAACCAAGAAATTTAACACTCTCTTTGACGGGAACAGAAGAATGATTAATTTTAATATCTAATAATGGAGGAGATCTTTTTCGTGAAAAAATAACGATATTACTTTTACCGGCGGAGAGGTTAAGGCCATGATTTGTCATCCAAAGATAAAGTTTATCAAGAGAAGTTTCAAGATTTTCTGCAGCAATTTCGATACTTTTATGTGAATAGTAAAGCAAGACATCATCAGCATATTGTAGTATGCGACTGGAACCAATAGACATTTCTAAATCATATGTGTAAAGGTTATATAAAATAGGGCTAAGGACAGAACCCTGAGGAAGACCACGCCAAATAGTTCGAGAAGGAGAAATAGAAGGGTCTTGACAACGAAATAGTAAGAATCTTTCAGTTAACAGATTCATAACGAAATTAGCCAGCTTCACTGGAATCCTAAGCTTATCAAGTTTGTTTTTGAGAAGAGGAAGTCCATTCCAACAGTGTACATAGATATGTACGGCCTGGAAAGCACGACCATGGAAAACACAACCATGGAATTGGATGCCAAATTGGTCGCCAATTCCGGGCTGTACATTCCGTGGCTGTGTTTTCCATGGTTGTGTAATCACGGCACTAGGGATGGGCAAACCGAAAAAAAATATCGATATATATCGTATCGATATATTTCAAATATATCGATTATATCGTCCAAGAAATATCGATATTTCGATATATCGATATTTTTTGCCCAATATGCAAATATTTATAAAAAATGCCAAAATATTAAAAATTTTAAAGCAAATTTACATCTGGCTGTTTTGACATCAGTTTATTTATTAAAAAAAAAACAGTTTTTTCATTGCTTGACTTAAAAAAAAACAAATTAAACATAACATTACTCAAAAAAGAATTTGTCTGATATTGACATCAGGAGCACTCTTTATTATGAGCTTTAAAAATATATCAATTTTGATATTCGAAAATAAATATCGAAAATTGATATAACGCGAAAATATATTGTTACTTATAAATTATAAGTTTTATTAATAGTAATATTAAGTTAAATTATAAGATTGCGTAACGCAATGCACGCTGCCGCTGCCATGCTACGCTACGTGCTACTCACTTCACTCACTGCCCGAAAAATGGCGGTTTGGTTTTTTTAAATAGATTAGAAAATGAAACACACACACACATGCAATCGAAATGCAAGCGCACCAATAAAATAACCAAACAAACACACACCTATTATTAGACACAATAAATCCTTATTGTGTGACACAGTGACACCAACCAAACCAACTGATTTGATTGTCAGTCAGTGTTGTCCTCATTGGTTGTCCTAGTTCAAGTTGGCTCCTCGGGTTGGTTGCACTGCACAAACAGTCATAGATTATAGATTTTTTTTTATTTATGTCGAGTCCAGGCGATTGATACTCATAAAGTCTACCAAGCCTTTTCGTTAGATAGATACATGACGCGAAGCTTGATTAGAACTTTAAAAATATATCGATTTTGATATCTGAAAATAAATATCGAATATCGATATATCGCTGGAAAAAATATCGCCGATATATATCGATATTTTTCAGAAAAAATATCGATATTTCGATATTTTTTGCCCATCCCTACACGGCACCCAATGTGAAGTGATTAAAATAGGTAAAAGTAAATAATTATATATAGACAGGTTTCTGAATCTTAAGTAAAAGTAAGTGGTGTAAACATTAAGATCAAAGCTTTGCGTGTATTTTGATCCAGAGTAATAGCTACGAGTTTATAATAATTCCTACTTCTAAAATCTTCCCAGTGTTTGAAGATATTGAAGTGATTCTTCAACATGCTGCCTCGTCCCTACTACACGGAGCAGGATCTAAGAAAACGGCAAATAGACACGTTGAAAGTGTTCAACGATAATGTTACAGAAGTCAAAGAAAACTCCGAGTACAGCGTAGAATTCGTGTCTAATGGAAAAACAATGTCTTTAAACGTTATCCTGACCCCTGAGTTCCCTAACGAACAGCCCAACATCTACATAAACCCTCCAATCACCCATCCGTGGGTTGCGGAAAACACAAACCAGGTGACTAGAGCTCCTGGGCTGGTCAACTTTACTGTGCATTCAGATCTAGGTAGACTGGTCCAAGCTATCATCAGGGAATTCCAGAAATACCTTCCTAGTCCTGAGGAAGGCACCTCTAGTGATGCTAGTCCTCAGAATGCTAACTATAGTGGGCAACCATTGATGTTTCCCGAGCTTGCTGAGCTGACCATAGATCAGCTTCAAGAAATTTTGAAGAATCCTGACTTACAGGTGTGTAATAGTATAGTTTAATATCTTAGTATTTTTATAAATTTGTGGGCTGTATGTATCAAAATGTACATGCAGCCTACATTCATTTATAGCAATACGACCGCACATAGTACCTCACATTTGTTATTTACTGTATGTTCTTTTCTTTTGTTAATTTGGTGTATAGGCGACAATGAAATTGGTTTACCACTCAGACTGAATATCATTTGCATGTACTTACAAAACATCAAGGGCTATACTCGCTTGACAGATTAATAACTGCTACCTCAGAATCTGTCAATCTGTAATCCTTAGCGAATAATTATTTTACTGGGAGATGTCATCAAAAGTGGTAAACCACTTTCCTTGTCGCCTATACATCGTCATCTTCCTACCCTTGTCCCACTCTATGTGGTACAATAAAGTTTTATTCAATTCTATTCAATTTACATACAATAATCAATATCTGTTCATCTATATCAGGGGTGGTCAATCGCGACTGTTAGACCAGTCGATCGTGGCAACGCAAAAAAAATGGTTGTCTGTAAAGTCGGTTTACTGACGATAGTTGAACGCGACAACGTCACTTCATGGAACGCCTCAGAACGCCTCATGAGTCATGTTTTTTCGTGCGTGCAGCCGGCTCTATCGAATTATAAGACGTTGTCACGTCAAAAATGTAAATACGCAGACATGATTGCACAACAAAAAAAAAACTATATGATTTTCTACTGAACTATGCTGTTTCATTAAAGATTTCAATAAGTATGTAATTGGTAGATCGCACAGGGTTTTGTTAGTAAACCGGAGATCTTGGGTCTAATCAAGTTGGCCACCTCTGATCTATATAAAGACATCTTATGTACAACCAGCTAGCCTCACAATAAGTCAAGCTTAGCTGTACTATGAGTTCTATTCTTATAGATTGATATATACTTACTTATACTTTTTGTGTAAATAATTAGAATTAAAATAGGCTTCATAGCATCCATGCTGTTGTTTGAGTTTTCAATCAAGAAAAATCTAGAAGAGATCAGAAAGGTCAAGCGTTAGTTATGTACAAAACATTATAAGATCTGACTATGTAAAAATATTAAAATTATTTCAATATTTTTAAAATTAGTTTTACCAATAAATTACTGAATACAGAACAAATATTTGTGTTATGTCAAACACTGAATTTTGTTGGGGTCTAGATGTTATGTATTGAATACACCTAGACCCCAAAACATTTTCTGCCATTACACAAATCGTCGTAATCGCAGAACAAGGATGGATGTGTAAAACTGCAGGTTTACATTTTATGTTAAAACAGTTAAGCCTATCAACATGAAATTTAGACAAGTTGCTATATGTGAATAGGCCTTTACAATTTAATACAAATTTAAGTTGCACACAAAATAAATAATAGGTTAATTAATTAAATAAAAAAATGGTCAAAAATCACATCCGTCTTTGTTTAACGATCATGACGAAATGTTTCTTTTAATGATCAAACCTACAACCCCCATAGGCTAATACCAATAGCAGTAACAACAAAATCACATGTTCCAGGACAAACTGTTGGAGAACAACAGCCAGCTCCGTGAACTGGATCGTGAGAAGGAGGCCCTGATGATCAGCATCCATCAGACAGCCCAGGAAATCCTCGCTAACCAGCCGGTATACACCAAATTCATGTAACTTTTCTTTTTATATATTAAGGAGAACATGGGGTTGCCTTCAAGAAAAAGAAACTGTAGAGTATGTGCTACTGCATTGCACTGCTACAAATGAAGTGAGGTCCAAAACCGGACTACAGGAACTAATCGGGTCTTTTATACCACCATCACCATCAACCACAACATCGGGGATACTAGAACAATGCGGCCACCAACCCAAAGTCCTTCTCCGCTACTTTAAGGAGTTGTGCTGGCTGGTGTGAGGTTGGCAGGGGGATAATGCACAATACACACCATTGCGGGACGTCAGTGCAGATCTTATTCCCCCAACAAGAATTAGAATTAAGGAGAACATGATTTCCATTCATTTATTTATTCTATTTACATACATCTATTTTAACAGGATTATCCTAATGTAATAGCATGTTATATTTTTATAAATTTAATTATTAATTACTCATTGTCATATGATTATGATTGATGATGTTTTACTGTGTAAAATATGTTATCATTTCTGTGTTAATTTGTGAATTGTATGACCCAATTATAATGTAGAGCACCCCTTAATTCAGAAGGGTGTGTTGCACGCTATTAACGAGAAAACATCTGCATAGTATCTCCAACTGACCGCAGATAAAATTGGACAAAAAAAAAACTGTGAAATAAATATTTTAATTGTTTGTTTGTACAAGAAATATCTTTAAATATTTATTTACAGTTTGTAGAAACCATCAAAAGTGAGGTGGTAGAACGTATCGCCAAATTAGAAGATCTCAAGATGAAGTATGAACAGCTTGGCAGAAAACATCAAGAACTGGCTGCCCGTCATGAGCCGGGGCAGATACGGGACAATCTGCGGGCAGCGGCAGTGAAGGCTGATGAAGAGGCTGAAATACTCGCTGATAACTTCCTTGCTGGTAAGGGAATGTCTAGAATGTATGACATTAAATAAATAATAATAAATAAATAATGCTGGACAATCCACACATCATCTAGCCCCAAGCTAAGCAGAACTTGTGTTATGGGTACTAGAAGACTGACATACTTAATACAATACATTACATAGATAGATAATTATTATTATAAGCTCTGCTTAGCTTGGGGCTAGATGATGTTGTGTGGATTGTCCAGCATTTTTTATTTATTATACATATAAAATATCCAGAACACCCGGAATAAATATTTGCAGATCGTACAAACATTTATCCCAAGGCGGGAATCGAACCCGCAACCTTCCGCGTCGCAGGCGGACCATCGTCCACCGCGCCACGTCGGTCGTCTAACATTGTTGTGGTACAGGGTAAATATTGTGTACCTGTAGCTCTACGATGAGTTTTTACTATACTATATTTACTATACTCGCTAGCGTCTGTAGTTAAAAAAATGTATGAAGATTTGTACAGCGCCTCTAGCGGATAGTTGGGTACTAAAATTCGTAATATGTACTAATATTGACGTAACTACTGTAGTAAAGTCAGGCGATTTTACTGTGACATCTCATGGTAGAGGTACTGGATGCAAAAAGCCCGTGTCAGAAAAGAGTGACTTTTGAGAACCCTTATGCCCAGCAGTGGGCTGATACAGGCTGCCTATGATGATGATGAAGGGAATTTATGTTTTTCTTTGTTGTTTATAAGTTTAAACAGGAGCTTGATAGTTCAACTGGTAAGTACTTATTAATGTAGTTCTAAGTATGGACAGTTTTACTTAAATAAAGATAATTTATTGATAAAAAATAACATGAGTATCCAAAGAATATCGGTCTATCTTATAAGTTAGCGCAGGCTTGAAGTACTGATTACCATACGTAATGAAGACTTGAAGTCAACGCTAACTTTTTATAAGATAGACCGTATGTCTTCCTAGTTGTTATTTATGGTTGGAGAATCTAGGTAAAAAAACTTGTATGATGGTATACCTTCAGCCACTGTACATTAATTATGTAGTTCTAATAAAAGTATGTAAGTAAAGGTGCGAAGTAATATTCGCACCGATTGACTTTGCACTGGACAGGAGACAATATATTTAAACTTTATTTTTCAGGTAAAGTGCCGGTGGATGAATTCTTAGCGCAGTATACCGCGAAACGAGCTCTTGGCCAAGCGCGACGAGCTAAGGTAGAAAAATTTGCTCATCAATTAGCTCAACTTGATAAAGCTACCACTTAAGAGCTCTGCAGAGCGAATTGACCCATTTTTTATGACTACTTACAATTAGAACTATGTTAAATTATTATACAGGGTGTTTGGAAGGGAGCTGTACATACGCCTAGGGTAGAAACTAGGGATAGTCTGCTACCTACCCCCGCCCATTATATTGACCTTGGCCTCAAGGTTTTTTTTTAATTTATTATTATTTTTTATTTGACTTTTTTATGATTTTTTGACTAAAACTACCTGTAGCTCAAAATCTATCCATGGGACCGGTCGGCTAATGGTCTTGTTTTAATCGTTAGAGTCTTAGGGTCCTGCAAAAAAATATTTTACACCAGAAAATTGTGGAGAAGAAAAGTTATGGGGCCTGAAGTACCGTAGTAAGGTAAAGAAATAATTTTAAGGGCAACTTTCTATGGGGTTTAAAAAAAAACTAACAGGGTTGGAGTTCTTCTGATTTTTTTAAAACATCCTCAGTCCATGCCCTTTCTAACGATATGCTAAAAGTGTATTTATCACTTTTAGTTTTAAAGTTATTAATTAATTTCCGCAACTAGGGCACTTCAAGCAAAAATTTCAACTAATGAAAATTAAATGTGTTCGATCGTAAAAGGATGGCAAATGAAACAAAAAATTTGGTAATGACTAATGTCATTAAATTACAAATTTTAATTAATTACTAATTTTAATTAATTACAAATTTTGTTCAAATTGATGACCATTGACCTGTAAACATGCTCGGCACCTCTTCCTCATCTCCACGGTCACCGTTCTAAGCAGCAGTTCCTCGCGCATTGTATCGAATGCGGCGTGGATCCTGTTAATTAGAACCTCCCTTGTTGGTACTTCTTCTGCGTACACCAACTCTTTCGCCCTTCCCCAGACGTAGAAGTCGAGTGGGGTAAGGTCAGGCGACCTTGGGGGCCAAAAATTTTTAATTAATTAAAATTAGTAATTAATTAAAATTTGTAATTTAATGACATTAGTCATTACCAAATTTTTTGTTTCATTTGCCATCCTTTTACGATCGAACACATTTAATTTTCATTAGTTGAAATTTTTGCTTGAAGTGCCCTAGTTGCGGAAATTAATTAATAACTTTAAAACTAAAAGTGATAAATACACTTTTAGCATATCGTTAGAAAGGGCATGGACTGAGGATGTTTTAAAAAAATCAGAAGAACTCCAACCCTGTTAGTTTTTTTTTAAACCCCATAGAAAGTTGCCCTTAAAATTATTTCTTTACCTTACTACGGTACTTCAGGCCCCATAACTTTTCTTCTCCACAATTTTCTGGTGTAAAATAATTTTTTGCAGGACCCTAAGACTCTAACGATTAAAACAAGACCATTAGCCGACCGGTCCCATGGATAGATTTTGAGCTACAGGTAGTTTTAGTCAAAAAATCATAAAAAAGTCAAATAAAAAATAATAATAAATTAAAAAAAAACCTTGAGGCCAAGGTCAATATAATGGGCGGGGGTAGGTAGCAGACTATCCCTAGTTTCTACCCTAGGCGTATGTACAGCTCCCTTCCAAACACCCTGTATAACGATATATTATAGATGTAGTTATAATCACAGACTAGTCCTCACACTCTAGTTTTTCCTGCTCTTATGGTGTTTATCTCTTTTTTAATTTTAATTTATACTCCTATCCAGAAAAGGCTTATATGTACAGCCGTTAGAGTATAATGTCTGATTCTAAATGATCCTTATGATTTTACTGAATAAAGCAATTTTGACTTTGCCAATTACTAATAAAGCCAAGTGTACCATATTGTGTACCAAATGGTAAATAAACAACTATGAACTAATCCACACATACAAATTACACACACACACCATCACCGCCCTACACACCTAACCCTTACTTCAAATTAATTAGCAGTTTATTTAGTTTATTTTCTTTTATGAAATTGTTGTTACATTTGTTTTTGAACTAATCCACACATACAAATTACACACACACACCATCACCGCCCTACATACCTAACCCTTACTTCAAATTAATTAGCAGTTTATTTAGTTTATTTTCTTTTATGAAATTGTTGTTACATTTGTTTTTGATTCTATGTAAGTTATGTGACCTTAAGCTTAGTTTAGATACATCTCATTATTTTAATATTGAGTTTCACCTCTACAATTGGAACCCAGTTCATAAGAAGGGTGTTGTTACACAGTACTTTTTATTTTTATTGGTTTTAGTTCCTATAGTTCCTAAATAAATATTAATTTTGACATGTTTTTGAAAGAATTTTTAAAAATAGGTTCAGTAGATCCGGATATTACCCGCTATTCTAATTCTTGTTGGGGGAATAAGATCTGCACTGACGTCCCGCAATGGTGTGTATTGTGCATTGTCCCCCTGCTAACCTCACCCCAGCCAGCCCAACTCCTTAAAGTAGCGGAGAAGGACTTTGTACCTATTACCCGCTATAAACAAACAAACTTAAAAAAAAGAGGTTCTCAATTCGACTGTATGTTCCCTTCTTGTTTCACCAGACTGCAGAGGTGATATAAATTTAACTATTGTATGAATAGTACTTTTTGAGTGATCTTCAAAAATGTGTTTTTGGTATTACTTATTGAAAACGTTTATTGTTGCGTTTGTTTATTTTTATAATTTTAGTAAGAATTATAATTCTTGAAAAAACATAATTTGCACTATGTTTTCTCTGTATTTGGGTGTTGCTATGTAATCTATGTGTATTCACAAAAAAAAGTATCAATATGCATTCTTTCGTACGAGATTAGCTTAGTTATGAACTAGATGCCGCTGTGTGACATATCCTTGAATATTTATTTATATTATAATTACTTACGGTCTATCTTATAAAAAGTTAGCGCAGACTTGAAGTATTGATTACCATACGTAATGATGACAACAAGTCAACGCTAACTCTTTATAAGATAGGGGTAGCCTTTAGTCATTCCATAGATTAAGTGTTAGTTGATTATTTTTAAAGTACTTTGAGTAGAGATAAGATATGATGATACGATACGATATTAATACGATAATCAAGTTATTTTACCGCCCTTGTATGGTAGTTACCTGTATTCAGATGAACGTCGATTGGTTGTTCAGTCACCGTTCTGACCTGAAATAAAGTTGTAGCATGCAAACTAGTATGTAGGTATGTCTTTAATAGATACCATGAAAGTTTGTAGACGGGCGTGCATTTTTAAAATGGTTTATTTCAACTACTGTTTAAGTCTTGTCTTTGCTGCCAAAGTAGGGCTTCAATGTTTATTCTGTATCTTTAATACATGATTAATATCTAAATATTTTAGTAATTTATTGTACCTACTTGTAGAATGTACAAGCTTTGCTTCGTTTGAGAGTGAGACTAGACGGCGTGTGAAATGTATTCGTAGACATTTTATTATTCAATTATTTATTTAATTGATAATGTTCATTACCTAGTAGTTATTAGTTTGAAATAAAACAATAATATATACTTAACTAAAATGAGTTTTGATGAAGTGGTTGGAGTTAGGTAAGTATATGTAGGTACTTACTTACTTGTATTTTTCACAAGCAACTGAATTACATAAGTACTTACTTACCTATTAAAAAGTTTTTTATGAATTCTTCGAAGATGAATTTTTATTTTAGTTACTTTTTTCATCTTTGATGCGGAAGTTTATAGCTTTTATTCAAACTGTAATGTTACCAAGGTTACCAAAACACGATTTAAATAAATAAAAATTCGTTTATTTCTCTCTCACAAAGTGTACAAGTATGATTTAGTATATAATAAACAAGAAAAAAAAAGTAACATGTAATTTTGTAACATATAAGTAACTCTCGAACTTAGTAAGTATGTAAAATAGCCATCTCAAAAGCAAAAAATTACCACCACGAAACCAGTTTGTGATGAGATTACAGACCTAACATCCTATTCACAAATCGCAGGGTCGTGACTAATTCGTGTTTTATGGGTTATCGACTCTGTAATAATGAAAATAATCAGTGTTTCTGCGTTCGCAGTTGTGGATAGTCATAAATAATCATTAAAAATAATCAGACATTCAGAGTGAGATTACTAGTATCCAATAGAAAAAAGTTAAAACAAGTGCAATTGCGTTCAACATAAAAATGGCGGGAAATTCGAGAAAGCTATTTTTATTATTTTCGTTTATACTCTGTACTTGCTTCGTAAACAGTCTAAAGTTAGAACAAGTTTTGGTGTTGAGTCGTCATAACTTGAGAACGCCGATTGCTCAACGTTTGAAATCAATGTCACCGAAACCTTGGCTCGAATGGAATCAAGCGCCAGCTCAGTTGACGGCAAAAGGAGCTCGCCTAGAGGGCTATCAGGGTGAATATTTCTCAGAATGGCTGCAACTTCATGGTCTGATACCTCAAGAATGCCCTGATCAAGAATATATCCATATTTACGCAAATACAAGAGAAAGGACAAAAGATACGGCCAAAGCGTTCGTCGACGGTGCGTTTCGTAACTGCAACATCTCTGTAATATCAATAAATTCAACAGAAATGGATCCAGTTTTCAATCCAGCCATACACAACTCTACTGAAGCTTTTAAAGAACAGGTTTATGCAGAAATGACTGAGAAGCTCAAAGAAATCGATTTAAAGGATATCTACACTACATTGAATCGAATTTCAGATATTAAAAAATCGCAGATATGCAAAGATAAATCATATTGTGATTTGGTGAACGATAAAAACGATATTCTATATACAGTTGAACAAGAACCAGATATTTCTGGACCTCTTTACATCAGTAGTGCAATGGTTGATGCTTTTCTGATGGCATATTCCGAAGGATATCCTTTAAAAGAAATAGCTTGGGGTGAAATTGAAACTGAAATGCAATTGGAATCGATGGCTAAAGTTTTGAGAGAGTACCAAAGTGTTAGGTTTAACCTACCGCAGTCTGCTAAAGACTTTACAAAGCCGCTTCTGCAATATATGAAAGAAATTCTAAGCAGTAACAAAAAGTTTATATTGTTAGTTGGCCATGATTCGAATTTGAATTCTGTTTTCGGAGCATTAGGTATCAAACCCTTCACTTTGCCAGGACAGTTAGAAATGTCACCGATAGGCGCGAAAATGGTGTTCCAAAGGTGGTCTGATGAAGAAAACAATGATTTTCTAAAAGTGGAGTACGTTTATGAATCTTGGCCGCAGATTAGAAATGCTGAAGAATTATCTTTGGTGAATCCCCCCAACAATATAACTATTTATTTTAACAGCCTGATAGAATCAGGTGGATATTATTCTTGGACTGATTTTGAGACATTGTTACAGAGCGTTACCAATTAGGTAACAATGAGCCTAACTACCTACCTTCGAGTCATATCGTGCGTGGTAGTACCTACCTAGATAAATATCATTTATAATGTAACTAGGTAAAACACTAGGTACAACTCTACATGCATACTTACCTAGATCGGCAGCTCATACGAAGGAAGGTACTCCGAAGTCGGCAGTTAGAAGCTGAGGGCCTAGTCCGAGTGTGCATTTTAATACTCCCTAGTCTCGGGCCGACAGTCGTCTCTCGGATGTCCATACATTTTTGTATGGCTATCCGAGAGACGACTCTCGGCTCGAGAGTAGGGAGTTTTAAAATGCACACTCGGACTAATCCCCCTGACTTACGTTCTATATCAAGCAATGGAAGATAGTGATTGCACATCTATTCAACTGTTGTATTAACCTACTTAGGCTTTAGATAGGATAGGAATATTAGTTTTTGCTTAGCTGCTTAAAATTAAGAGTTCGATTAAACAAAATGAGAAACCAATGATTTTATTTTAATCTCCCCAGTGTCGAACAAAAGAGGCACCGCCGTACCTTTTACTTACTTATAGATAGGTTTTATTTCATTCGATTCCACTACTTTGTTTATTTATTAAAATACCGTTGCGCGACTTTTTTTAGACAGTAATATGTTCTGATAATATATGTGGGATATGTGTGATAATTTTGTCTTCAAACATTTTGGATTATATATATGTAACATTCCTTGTAAACGTGACGTTTTAATTGTGACATTGATAGATGTCGCTATCATGTCAAATCACAAGCAGCTGTTTTTTTTTTTGCTTTGTTTTTGTTTTGTTACCATGTGAATAGATAACTTAGTGTAATTTTATAGAAGTTTACATCACAAAGCAATGTTGTATGATTTCGTCGTTGTCGGGTTGGTATGATAACTCATAAGTACGCTCGCGATCTGTAGGTAAGTATCTTTTTATTTAGAACACGCTATTTTATTAACTATAAACAAACTGATAGCATAAAATGCCTTTCTATTCGCTCTTCAATGTCATTCACAAACTAAGAGGCCGTAATCAGCGCACGCCCAAAATTTACTAAATATACCAGTCACAGTGTACCAGTGAATAAAAAATATGAATATAAAACCTCTTTTTATTCTCAGTGCAATTATTTTGAATTCAGAACAACTGAATCTCAAGCAAGTGGTTATTCTTAGCAGGCATAATGTAAGAACTCCTTTGTCTCTAACTCTTTCGCAATCCAGTCCTAAGTCTTGGCCTACATGGAATGAGAAACCGGGATATCTGACTTCTAAAGGTGCGTTACTAGAAGGTTACATGGGAGAGTATTTTAACTCCTGGCTGCACAAAGAAAATTTGCTGTCTCAAGACTGTCCAGCTGAAAATGAATTCTTTGCCTATGCCAACACAGCTCAAAGGACCTTGGCATCTGCAAGATCTTTTGTTAAGAATGCCTTTCCATTATGTAACATAACTGTTCATCATGCAAAGAGTATTGATCCAATTTTCAATGCTATGATTCACAACACATCGTCAGCTTTCATACAAGAAGGACTACAAATAATGCAAAATAAAATTAAGAATCTACATTTGAATCAATCTTTTGATGTTTTAGAAGATATTTTAGACTATTCACAGTCAGAAGATTGTGTTAAAGACCATCATTGCAGCTTAGCTGAGGATAGAAATACAGCTAGCTTAAAAACTGGATTAAAACCTAATATTAATGGACCAATTAAAATCAGCAAGTCAGCAATAGATTCTTTTATAATGGAGTATTATGAAGGAATTGATTCGGGTGAAGTTGCTTGGGGATTGCTGGATACAGAAAAAAAATGGCAGTCAATCTTAGACATATCCCATACTTACCACAATATAATATTTAACACCACTATTTTAGCCAAAGATATCTCAAAGCCACTACTAAAATATATGGCAAATATATTTTTAAACAAAAATGAACCTAAAGTGTCTCTACTTATGGGTCACGACGCAAATTTATACACTGTACTAAGTGCTATGGGGTTTAAACCATACAATTTAAGAGACCAGCATGAAATAACACCTATTGGAGGGAAGATTGTATTTCAAAAATGGACGGATAATAATACAAATGACTTTTTAAAAATAGACTATGTTTATCAGACTTCGGAACAGATGAGGGAAGGAGTGAAGTTGTCATTGGAAAATCCACCAGTTTTTGAAAGACTAGAGCTTAATTTCTGTACGAAACAAGCTAATGGATTATGCTTGTGGTCTGATTTTGAGAAGCTATTAATTACATTAGTAGCATAGTCATGCATCAAATTTAAATATATATTTGGAAGAATAAGATTTGCACAGTGGTGTATTTTGCTATGTCCTCTGTTTGACTTCTTTTGTATACTTACATATAATAATCATTTAAAAAATATAATAGATTAACTACTAATTTATAGTGTGCTAAAGACGAAATATTAGTGTTCTCTACATATGTAGGACATAAAAAAAACTAGTCAATAATTGTTGCTTTATATTACTTATACATTTTCATATATATCTTATAAGTTAACATTATTAGTTTGAAAGTTTACATTGTTATACTGAAATGTGTACCGCTTTTGTCTTCTATTAAATTTAGATCAAAATGTAACCTGTGATAAATAAAATCCTTTAAATCTTGGAATATTTGAAACCTGGATAAGTTTGAGTAGGTATATACAGGGTGCAACATGACGGCTGGACCAAAAGCAACAGGGCGATGGGGGAGCTCAATGCCTATCGATATAACCCCCATGTATGTTTAGCGATATTCAGTTGTTCAAAAGCTACTCGCACTTATATGAAATTTTGGACAAAATCAGATTTTAGGTTAGATGTTCCAAGTTCCTAACTATTAGGGCTACAAGCGTATTTTTTTTCACCTTGTGGCTTAATAGTAGACCTTTCGTACTACAATACCTCATCGCTGAACAATGGGGGTTATATCGATAGGCATTGAGCTCCCCCATCGCCCTATTGCTTTTGGTCCACCCCTCCTGTTACAACCTGTAAGTATATATTATCAAGAGTAATTAAAATTGTACCAGTTGAAGTAAATTGAAAGATAAACAATATTTTATTTAATATTTGTATTTAAATAAGTATTCTAGTTTTATCATGTTTGTTCTGATAGCTATGACGAATATATATATTTAGTAGCCTAATTAGCTAAAGTTTTAATTTTATCAACGTGTTTTATAATAATATGTATGACGAAAGAGGAATTATTCTAATGAATAGTTAAAACAAAAAGGTTGTAGGCACCTACTGTAGCGACAACTTTATAGTGTAATCTATCTGCAATCTAGTTCCCTTATTACAAGTTGTGCATAGTTTTGGGCTAGATAAAGCGCTAAGTATATAAAATGTACATTGTATGTATTATATTTAGAAACAGTCAATTTTCTGGCTTATATACATTATCAACACTCTGTATCCTACATACAAAAGATAACTAACATGAGAAATATACTTAGTCACATATTGTAATGGTATCTACAGAATATATACAATGTAACCTTATCAGGTTGTCATAGACAATATATTATTTATTTAGGTACATGTTATAATATATTAACTTGTTTATTCTCATTGGTACGCTTTTACAATAAATAATTTTAACTAGTTTGTTTATTTTTGTTCTTTACAGTTTGCCAAATAAGTAGGTAATAGTTATTGTTTTTTTTATACTTTTGTGTAAAGATTGCAAAAGTGCTCAATTCTGTTTTTATAACCGAGCAAGCGAAGGATTAAAAATTTAACGCGGGAATGAGACAGGTAAAAAATCTGTGCGAAGATATCAATTAATAACCTAATGTATTGGTTGGATGAGTTAGTTTATGCGTTTAACAATACTAACACAATAATCTAAAAATTAGCCAACAACCACGCATGTTAATATAAAGTCAAGACAAGTAGGTAATTTTAGATAAGGAGCGTCATGAAGAAGACAGATAATAGGTTCATAAACTGTCTACTGTACCTACCTAATATTCTTCAATTTTATGTTGATGTATTAGCTCATAATCAATCAACGGCGAATCCAGGGTGGGGTCATGGGGATCATGACCCCCCCTGAGCTGGTTCCAGGACTTAGGTGAACCACTAATTAAACACAAAATTATAAATTCTTGACTTGACCACGACTATGTGGGGGTCATGACACCCCCTGGCGCCAAAGCTGGATCCGCCCTTGTAATCAATATCACAAATATTTAATGATAGGAGGGTTGATTTATAGTCCAGAGGCGCACCGTATCGAGGCGGTGTCGTATTCGAGTGACATTACACTACGCGTTGCAGCTCGACTGACGAACGTTGCTTGCAGCGTCACCGCGCAGTGTGTCTTAAATGTGCTGCCTACCTATCTACCTACGCGACACGTTTGCAATTGTCACATTTATTCGTGTTAACCCCTCTGATTTCTTGATTTATTTAAATTTTTTGATCGGCGGGAAGGAGAAACTGCTAACAATCATTTTACTTCTAACCGCTAGCGCCCTTCGCTCTTTCAATATCTACTTATATCGTTTTTGAGGTCATCGGTAACGAAATGTCTCATATAATGAAATCGCGTTATCCGTTTCAGCTGGAAGCCGCATTATAAGTACTAAGAGTGTCTTGGTATCTACCGGCGGCGGTCTTTTTATATTATATCTATGTAGGTAAGTCCATGCTCATTAGTTTAGATCTCACAGACCTTTAGCAAAATGTCTTAGGCCGTCGGAAACCAACATCATGTTATCGGCGTAGCTAACACGCTAATTGTCGTTAATGCCAAACAAAAACGCAGTGACAAATCAATAGATAAACAGACGCAATAACAAGATGGCCGACCATGATCGGAAAGCCGACTTTGAAAAAGCGCGCGAATGTGAACTTGTAGCCATGTTGTTCTGCCACTCCAGCACAAACAACATTTGCGCTGGCGCCAATAAGCGTTCCGTTACCTGAAATTATATTTTATTATTATACCTATTATTAATTATATTTTTTTTGGAAATTTAAAGCAGTTGTTTATATTAGACTTAAACTGAGTAAAAACTCTGACATAACCTAGGTACTGCTCTAACAAGACGATACTCTGCCGTTAAAAAAATGGGTAAGTATTTGTGCTTAGGTACCTACACCTTTGTCGTTTACTTTGTATGTAAGCTAATGTAGTGCAACAGCTAATGGGGTACCTACATCTTCAATGAACTTAAGATAGGTAGATATGTATTATATTTACCACCAAGACAAGCTCCGAACAGCAACGCCCAAATCAATGGCGGTAGAGGTAGATCTAACACGGGGTTGGATCCGATAGCTACTACTACTCGCACCATCATTGTTGTAAGTGGTATGTTGTCTACAAAAGCTGATATCATACCGGATACCTGCATAGAAACTTTTATTATAAACACTTAATTTGACAAAATCGGTTCAATGGTTCAAGAGTTATTATGGAATGAACATCTACATCAGTGGCGTAGCTAGGTAACCAAGGGCCCTGGGGCAAATTAAAAAATGGGGCCCCACTGCTATGTAAACTGATTTAGACTAGTCAACAAGTTCAAAAACTTAATAATATGAGCGATGGCTCATTCGATTCGGAATCACCTATAGAAAAATGTTTTTGAAGGATTTTGGTGCAGGTTAAAAATTGCAATAGTTATTAACAAAATAAGATTAAAAAAAAATGTACCATTTTTTGTTAATAACTTGAAAAATATGAACATTTAAGCAATTTTGCTCGTTAAAGAAGAGGAAATTTCCAATAAAAAAGTCCTAACTTTCGGAACTCTATCTCCATTATTAATAACTTTAATCAGACGTTGTAAATAGAGCTCCGCGCGGCTGTTACAGCAAGCCGCTAAAGAGAGTTCAGCAATAAAAAAATTACACAATATTTTATTACATAAAACGTGATTTTAAAAATTTGAAAAAAATCTTGTATCTTCTTAACACTTGAAAGAACCGAGCCCTGAAGAAAAAAAAGCTTAATCAACATTTTTCAAAAAGTTATTCAAATTTTTAACTGACAATTTGTTTCGTAATTTCCATTGGTTTAAACAATGGAATTAAAGGTATAAATAATTGGCCTAAAAATCTCAAACTTCGTGGAGCCCCGCTGATGTATGTACTTTATAAGATCCTGCGGTAAATTTTCATAAAAGTTAATTAACTTGTTAATTATGATTTTTTATAACTATTGAAAAATTATAACTATTGAAAATAAAACGGTTGAAATGAAAAAAAAACGCAGCATCTTCGACGATTTTTCTGCGGTCTAAAGTCACGATAACTCGAAAGCGATGCTTTGTAGAAGAAAAGTGTTTCTATATTTTTGTAGACAATTTTACGATCTACAAGCTTTGTCTGAAGAAATGGTATGGGCCAAACTCGACTCCGACATTTATCGCTAATAGCAATTGAAAACAAAACCGCATCAAACCTAGATTTTAACGAAGTTATTGCAAAAACTAAAGCTAGGAAAAAATTGTAAATTTAATTGTTATTTGGTCAGTTGGTAGGCCCGACCTTCATACAACCCTTAAATCTTCTCTTTTAACAGGCCAATATTTTACTATATTTACGGAAAAAATCCGTCCCATGTAAATCGAGATATTCCGAAAAAATAGTTTTTCAATAAATACATCATATTACTTAGAATTCTAAAGGCCCACAAGGATAACTGTTGTGTGTGGCGTATAATTAACATTAAACGGGTTTTATTAATTTCTCGGATTGTTTGAAAATCCAACCTGTGGAAAGTAAGTTGTTACTGAAAAGCATGTGGTATTGTACAAAAGAAATACAGTTATTCGGAAGTATCTCGATTCCCACTGGTTGGATTTTCAAACAGTCTGAAAAGCAAATAAAGTACGCTTAATTTTTTACGCGAGAAATTTTTCAAATTTTTAGATTTCAATGGGACCGATTTTATTATAAAAATAGTAAGAAATAGGTCTGTAAAAGCCCTTTAATATGTATTATGTGGCAACCTTGAGGGACGAGTTTTTAAGTCGTGGCCCACGCTCCGTAGAGGATTGCCCTATCTCCTTTCCAAAAGTTCAGTTCGATCGAGATTTCTAGTAATAGAGCTCAGGGGGCCCCCCTGAGCTCGAGGGCCCCGGGGCACTGCCCCGCCTCGCCCCTTGGTAGCTACGCCACTGATCTACATACGTAGACACAAACCATTTGAAAAATGGGCGCGCGTTTTTCTCTTTACTGCACTAGTATACATACATATAGACTATGAAATACCGAAAAAGAATCGTACCCAAAGAATCAACATCAAAGCGACGGCTAGTCGACTTTCATGATCCACTTTCAAAATGAGTTGTTCCATGAGAGCGCCTACGTAAACTATCAGACCAAGCTTTGACAGCGCCTGAAACAGAGTAGGTATAAATAATCTAAAGGAGTATGGACAGTTTTTTTTGTATTTTTTGCTCACCCTAAAAGAGATTAGGTTACCTAAAGATACCAATACAATGGAAATACTCTTATACATGACAGGTCTTCCCTTTTCTTATGACGTTCAATTACAAACCTCCATAAGTACGAAGAGCGCCGCGAAGAACAGCAGCGTGGACCACTCCACGCGATGCAGGATGGGCTCCAGGTCCTCGCGGTCCGCCAGCGTCAGCAGCAGGATCGCGCCCAGCAATGCGGTCCAGCCTAACGATACTCTATCTATCTACCTCCATAAGTACGAAGAGCGCCGCGAAGAACAGCAGCGTGGACCACTCCACGCGATGCAGGATGGGCTCCAGGTCCTCGCGGTCCGCCAGCGTCAGCAGCAGGATCGCGCCCAGCAATGCGGTCCAGCCTAACGATACTCTATCTATAAAATAATAAACTTAGCTATAAATTCTACATTTCCTCAACCTTTTCAATTATTACAGTATAAAAAAAAATTACATGGGTACATAATTATGTATAAAATACATAAAAAACGGTTGAGCTATCTACAGACCGTCCAAATCATTAACAATCGTCGCGTACCCAAGATACTGGCTGCATTGCCGCGCTGAATAAAATCACAAGGATCATACTAGGTGATTCTAGGTGCCAGTTCCACGCGACCAGCTCGAAGAACGGGCAAGAAACTTACGGTCTGGTTCCTACCGTTTTTTTATAATATGATCCTTCTTACAATAATATATCTACTTACTTAGCTCTGGAATGGAATGCAGAAAGAACACGATGACAACAAATGTTATAGCTATAGAACTCTTGATCAGCAGGACTTTGTCACGGATTTTGTACTGAAAAAAAATAACATATTCATACATTTTTTTTAACCTATTTCGTCCCAATGCTGGGCAAAGGACTCCCACAAAATAAAATTAAAAAAAAAACTCAATACGATTCTGTATGTATGTTAAATAATTTGAAACGGTGTTATTTTCAAATCATCATCATCATCATTTCGGCCCGTTGGCACCCACTGCTGAGTTATAGGCCTCCTCTTTATTATGCCATTCTTTTCGGTCCCTTGCGACTCTCATCCACTGATTCCCGGCTTGCTTCATATTGTCTTTGGACCAATACATTTTTTTATATACTTATTTTCAAATATATAATATCTATTTGTAATATTTTTTTATATTATATAATTTTGCGCCGAAATGTCGGGAAATAATCAAACTCACAAATCAAGGTAAATATCTCGTTTACAATGAAAACTATTTTCAAATATGTAGATACATACTTATATAAAAAATAGTATTAAAAATAAAAACTATACTACCTTCTGCTTCAAATCTGACAGCGTAGTTCTAAACGTGTCTTTAGGACAAGCACGTTTGTTGGTTTCTTTTATCAAAGTCTGCAGTTTGTCTCCTAACTTCTTTATTTTCCTTTCCAATCGCTCTCGAACTACTTGCACGTCCTGGGGGTAGGCAGGGGATTTCATGCTCGAATGGAGATTACCCAAAAAAATATAAGTAAGTGTTCTGTCAGTATTAGATATATAATATTATTGGACAGCAGACGACCGATGTGGCGACGACGCGGAGGTACCAACTGAGCAATGACGCCAGTCATTATGTGTACATAATGACTGGCGTCATTATCAATCGTCAAGCAATTATATGTATATAATTGCTTTAAAAAAAACATTAAAACGGGATGTGTCTTTACATAGACGTATTGAAAAATACTTAGGTTAAGTTTGTTAAAAATTTTTTTTTTAATAACTTAGTTTTTACTAACTTGACTTAAATGTGGTAAAGATTCAGCAGCGCGACGCCATATTGTAATTTGTCGAGTTAGATCTGAAATATTAAATTATTTCAATAAAACTCGCGTGTTTTGGTAAATACCGTCTCATGTTAAACTTATAAAAAGAACTTTTTTTTTTTTTTTATTCTAGCCTATATTGTCCCATTGCTGGGCAAAGGCCTCCCCCAAACACTTCTACTCCTCTCTATCCTTGGCAGTGTCCCACCAAACCAATTCAAATACGTCAAGGTCATCCCTCCATCCATTAAAAAAGAACTTAACGGAAACTTATTTAAACTTAGACTGAAAAAATACCTTGAATCTCCCTAGGAACGGCAAGTCTCAAGTTATTTGTATCTCGGAAAAGATATTTGATCTGCAGAGATGTTTGGATGAACACCAAAACAATACCAAGAGACATATGTGCTGTGAAGTTCGTGAAGTTAATGCCCTGAAATAAAATATCAATAAATAATAAATAAAAAAATAATGCTATTGTCTAGCATCCTCACAACATCATCTAGCCCCAAGCTAAGCAGAGCTTTTGTTATGGGTACTAGAAGACTGACATACTTAATACAATACAGGACATAGATCGATATTTTTTATTATACACAACAGCTTTGGCGCCAGAGGGGGTCACGATCCAGCTTTGGCGCTAGGGGGGTCACATAGTCGTGGTCAAGTCAAGAACTTATAATTTAATTTTGGTAATGTAATTCCCAAAAGTTTGCCATCATGTAAAGTTATTATATTAAATATTGAAGGTATGTCACATTAAATCTGTATGGATCAATATAATAAATAAATGTATTGAATACCTATTGAGTATGGAGACAAAATATGTAAATAAAATTATTATGTTCAATTAGTGGTCGACCTAAGTTCTGGAACCAGCTCAGGGGGGGTCATGACCCCCATGACCCCCCCTGGACCCGCTGTTGGTTACCGCGTGAGCCACCGCTCTGTTGGAGACGACGATGACGTTGGGCGGGTCTCCTACGGGTGTGGCGGCGCCGCCTATGTTGCTGTATATCGCCATGAACATCAGGATAGGCACCGGGTCTAGTTCCATCACTTCGCAAAGCCTGGAATATAATATATATCAAATAAATACAAATATTATAAAGAAGTAAAGTGTGTGTTTGTATATTTGTTAATTTGTAAGGGGTAATATCGGGATCTACAGAACCAATTTTAAAAATTCTTTCACCAATAGAAAGCCACATTATTGCTGAGTGTCATAGATATTATAAAAAACCGAAAAATAAAAAGTCTTTTACGTGGTAGTCCGTTTTGCAAAGGGAATAAGAGAAAAAACGGTCGAATTATGACCAACGAAGTGGGCACGGGTCAGCTAGTGAATTATAAACTTAAAAAATCTGTCTATCCTACTCACGTCCTTTTCTTTGATACGATTTCGAGGAGTTGTGAAAAAAATATGTGTTATAAGTTTATAGTCAAGAACACTCCCGATTAGGTAGGTACCTTTCAAGTTCCGAGAGTCGTCTCTTGGATATCCATACAAAAATAAGAGTATATCCGAGAGACGACACTCGGTTCGAGAGTAGGGAGTTTTAAAATGCAACGTCGGACTAACGGCCGGTTTCTGGAAACCCAAATCACGATTGATCCGAGTTTGACACATAGTAATTATTTGATTTTTACGTTGATCATCGTTCGAGAAACCAGCAGTAAGACTCGGGAGTGTTCATTTCATAAAAATCCAAGATGGCCGCCGCTACAAAATGGCAGATGGCATTTTAAATGGATACTTGTTAGAATTGTTTATCTGTACAAACCTTATAGTAACGGGAGACATTAAAAGAACCGTTGTGACATTGTCCAAGAATGTAGACAAAATGGCAGTGATTGCACACAGCAGGTAGATTAACGGCCATAACTTGCCTTTGGTCACCTAGAATATAAAATCAATAACGATAATAAGACGAAGTCGCGGACATCAGCCAGTAAGGATGTAGGTATCACCTACCTAGTTTAATGAAGCAAGTGACGTAATCTCTATGTATATTTACACAAACCATTATAATCTACTTATAACACGTCCATACTTAAAAAACTTCCGAGGCCTCCACACTACCAAATTTGTGCCAAATAAGACTCTAGGTACTTCCTTATCGGTAGGTATCATTTGGAACAAAAAACTTATAATAAGGTACACGTGTAAAATATTATGTAAGTACCTACTAAGTAATTATGTGTCAATGTTTCGACGAAATTCAAAATAAATGACACAAACCCCCCCATGTCACACTTACGGCCGGTTTCTCGAACAATGATCAACGAAAAAATCAAACAATTACTATGTGTCAAACTCGGATCAATGGTGATTTGGGTTTCCAGAAACCGGCCATTAGTCAACTCCCTCCTCCTTAGCACATGACGTCATTTAAAGATGATTATGGTCCTTCGAGCCGGATACAACATTATATTTTTAAATTTCAGAAAATGTTATATTGCAAATTATATATAATGTAGGTATACTAACATACTCGAAAAAATACATACACAAACATACCTACTTCAAATGTTGGACCACATTTAATACAGGTCAAAAAGAGATCCCCATTACTAAGTCGACATTGTAAAATTTGAAATAAACTGTTTTTTTATTGAATACTAACCTCAAAAGTAAACACAGCGAGGAAATCAAAGATTCCCGTCTCCGCCATAATAGCTACCAACAGCATCATGCTAAAGAGAAGCAGCAGTGTCTCCTCATCCAGCCAGGATATTACTTCCGGGACTGAAGGTCGCTCACCAGCCAGAGCCAATGCAGCCAAAGACATGGTGGATATGGTGATAGCAGCCATTGTTCTGTTGATGACCTGGAATTGTATAGTGGGAAATAAAATATATATATATATATATTTGTGGCGATCTAGTCCCAACGCTGCTGATGATAGAATACTTATATGCATTTTTTTATAAATATCTATCATCTTGAATCTAGATGAAAGATATTTATCTACATTATAGATAGTTCTACGATTGTAACGTATTGTAACGTAAAGACTCAACTTGATTTTCTGGAATCTCTTACACACATTTTGAATAGAATAAATTTAAATCACAGCATCTCCTGTGAGTTAAATAAATATCTACATTTTCGGGAATCTCTGACACACATTTTGAATAGAATAAATTTAAATCACAGCATCTCCTGTGAGTTAAATAAATATCTACATTTTCGGGAATCTCTGACACATATTTTGAATAGAATAAATTTAAGAAACCTCGTCTCTTTTCTTAAAATAATACAGATTTACATAAAAAAGTAATTTAAACTAACCTCAAAAATTATCAACACATATAGCCCACACAGTAACACACACGCGTAAATAACCCCAACAGTGACATCTATTGGTGAGAGCATGTACTTCATCACAAACGCAACGGTTCGAGTCGAGTTTGAACGCATTCTGATCACGTGCTCAGAGAGGTTCGAGTCTGGGATTTTGAGAATAGTTGATAATTGTTCTTTTGAAGTTTCATCTAGAAGAAGGAGCCAGGGTTTCGATTTCTGAAATATAATAATGTATTTTATTGAAAAAAAAAACGTTTTAATCATTTAAAGCATAGTAATAAATACACTATTCCTAGAAATGTATTATGTTACATTATTTACCTCAATCTTATAAATATATTTTTACTTTTTTTGTGTATAAAATTACACGTGAATACCGATTACCTACACTTCAAATTACACAAGATGGTCCAATTTTGATATTATTATGTATATTTTTTTATAATGAAGAGACCCTTGGCTTCAATCTCGCCTGATTGAATTATATAAATTTTCACTGTGTAAAACTAGACTTACCACAGAAAACCCGTTTGAAACGCCTTCCAGCCATACCTCAATTTTAGGTATTGTGTCTATTACATTAGAGTTGAGTTTCATTTGAGCATGCTCTGATAAGAATGGCCCAGACATTTTGAGAGCTATCGAAGATACATGAGTCGCTTGAAGACTTATATCTATAAAAAAACATTCTTTGAAACTCGGTTGAATTATCTACAGATCGTTTGCATCGGTATACAGAGCTGTTTTTTGTGTATTTTACACTTATTGTAGGTGTCTTATCTCAAGTGTAACTACAATTATGTGTAAAAAATGTGTAACGTGTAAGATGTCTTGCCAAAGTATGTAAATTAAAAATAAATTGGAGACTGAAATTAATCTCAAGTTTTAGTGCATTTAAAAACTGACAGCCTAAGTTTATTACCCTAATTATGATATTTATGTCCCTACTATTAGATTTAATTCACAAAAATACAGCAAAAACCCCAGTTGGGTCAAAAAAGTTCTTGCCTAGTTTTTGTTACACATAAAAACAATAAAACGTTTTTTTATTTAGATATTTTAATAACAAAGGTTTTTATCGTGTAGTTTATTTGTTCTTTTTCACAACAATAAAGAAACTACTAATATATGACAACCAATGTGGCGCGAATAAAATAAAAATACCCAGAACTCCCGGAATAAATAATTGCAGATCGTACAAACATTCATCCCCAGGCGGGAATCGAACCCGCAACCTCCGCGTCGCAGGCGGACCCTCCGCGCCACATCGGTCGTCATGATGTTTGAGATGTATGTAACGGCATACATCTCAAACATCAGCCAATCAGGGACCTTTTTGGAAAATGATCGTGTTTTCTACAGCCTCTGATTGGTCGATCGAGATGTAAGGTATATTATCTTAGCCAAGTGAACACAGGCTTAGTCCGAGGTTGCATTTTAAAACGCTCTACTCTCGAGCCGAGAGTCGTCTCTCGGATACCCATACAAAATATAAGGACGTCCGAGAGACGACTGTCGGCTCGAGAGTAGGAAGTTTTAAAATGCAACCAAGGACTAAGCCCTCTGATGCACTTACTCTTCTCTCCTCCCCTCTCCAAAGAGGTAATAACCTCCGTTTCATGTTTTTCATTGTACATTAAAAATATTGCAGTAAAAAACGTCCAACAAGCTAGCAACACTGTCATTTTGATGTAATATTTTGTTTGTGAGATCTGAAAGAAACTAAAAAGTATTACTTAGGAATATAACTCACTAGAACATCCTATCCCATCCATCCCAGATAAGGGGACATACGTGGCAAAGTTCTACATGAACTGTGTTTAAAAAAAGAAGAAGAAAGACTCAAAAAACTATGAAGTTTACGCTACATTAAATAGATATATGTAGTAGAGATAAACTACTTAATTACTGAAAGTGTACGCCCGTTCGCTTTTTCCACAAATAAAAACTGTCTTACCTTTTCTTCATTTTTGTTTACAGAAGGTTTTATGAATTTTGGACTGAAAACAAACATATTGTATGTTACAATTTGGATCAATGGCGTTAGAGGGTTATTATCCAATATCGGGCCGGACAATCCGATATAAAATGTATGAAATATGTACCTGGTACCTGTCTTTCATATTGTCCGGCCCGATATCGGATATCGGAGGTACATATTTCATACATTTTACTTACTCCGATATCAAACGGTTTTAAAAAGAGTTCTAAATACATTTTCTTTTTAAGAAGGAGACTCACCTATCGCTATCTGTCGCCAATTCTTCAATGTCATGGGTTCCGTTCAAATCTTCTTGTTTTTGGATAAGTGTTACAGTTGCAGTTTGTACTGGCTGTATTTTGGGGCATTTCTTTGGCTCTGAGTTTGGTTTACCTAAAAAATAAAAAAACTTGATACAAAGGACATTAGTATTAATATTTATTGGGTACAAAACACATCTATACACTCAACATAAATAATCATCGCAACACCACACGGTTCAATGCGAAATTGGCTTGCTATCTATGAGGCAAAAAAAAATTCCACGATTTTTTAATCGAAATTTGCCGAAACCGTCGTTCGGTCACTAATATTACAATTAAATAGCAAATTAGGTAGTTTATCACAATATGATGTGAATTACTTACATCATGGACATTATTACTACAAAGTATGTCATCGCATTCCTTTTTAGGAGCCATCTAAATATTATATCCATAACGTTTTTTAATGTATTCCTTTTTAGGTATCACCCAAATAATTATAGCTTAGAATGATCTACCATTTTTTTGGTATGCTGTTCGTACACTCAGCATCAAATAACAATGCACGCTTCAAAATAAAAACAAGTGAGTTATGAAGATTTTTGCATTAATTGACAAAATAGTCCCGATTGGCTTCGCTATATGGCGCGTAGCGTAAGTCAAAGCCTCAAGTTCAAGCACAGGGTCAAGTCTGAACTGAATCGCGGTTCAAGCACTTCACACTTTTTTTCATTGGTTTTGTGCTCAATGTAGGTACCTATATCTGTATTGTAATAAATTATATGCCCTTAATTTTAGAATCGCAGTATGGCTAATTAAATAGATTAGATATTCAATTAGCAATGTTGCCATTATTGTTAGCTAATTAAATAGTCTATTTAATTAGCCTTGTTGCCATTCTAAGTCTTACCATGTTCTTCTTCATATTTCTCCTTGAAAGGTGCTAGTTCCGGGTCGTTCTTCACTTCTTCGGGCAAGTCCATCCATAGTTGAAGGTTGTCAGCGGTCAAATTACATGACACCTGAAAAATGGCGGGAATTTTGAAGTAATTAATTAGAGCGTATATCCATTACTGGTCATTTTTCATAATAACACAGATCTCCGCCCTATTGCTAAAAGATAAGTAAACGTAAAACACCATAAACTCCGACAATGGCACATTCGTGGCAGCCCTAGCCTTCGAAAAGCCACTAATAAAAGAAGAAGAAGATCGTGTATGCTTAATTAGCTTGATTTTGATTTGAGCCTGAGCGTTTCCTATACCTATGAAATAGAAAAACGTATGGCACTCGGAGACTGCCGCGGTAAAGCTATTGCATAGCATTTTTAGCTGGATTACGCATGCGCAGTGTTAGGTTAGTTTCGTTCGGTATTTACGTTACGGAATTTTTGGATTCGGTCTCCACGCTCAAAGCCCGCGATAGAAGCTATGCAATAGCTTAAAAGGGAAATAAGATGCTGCTAGTCTATTGTTGTATATTTCTACATAGACTAACAGACCTGGCGAAAAGAGACAGGTAGGTACCTATTGGTCGCACATGTCAATTTCGTGAGTCTATTGCTCAGGACCTCAATGTCTATAGCCAGAACTAAGAGTAGAATAAAGATTCTTACCAAGGAGTAACTACTCCTATGTATCTCATTATCCGTCTTCTTCTTTGCCACGCCTGTCCATTCTTTGATACTCTGCCAAGCCATATTATTTCATGTTCTAATCAACCTGTAAATAAAATAAAAATACATGATTTGACAGGTTTTATAACGTTTTCAGCAAACACTGGAAATAAAAAAAAAGAAGTTGAGTTATAAAAAAACTTTTTCGGAAATATCTCGTTTTTTTTTTTTTTTTTTTTTTTTTATGCCATAGCTGGCAGACGAGCTTGCGGGCCACCTGATGGGAAGTGGTCACCGCCGCCCATGGACACCTGCAACACCAGAGGCGCTGTCGGTGCGCTGCCGGCCTTTTAGGTGGAGATAAATTTTTTAGATTTCCACAGGTTGGATTAACAAACCGTTTGAGAATAAAATGAAGCTCTTTTAATGCTCTTATAAACGCGACACATCCATTTTGTGGGCATCAGAATTCTAAGTAATATGATGTTTTTTGTTATGTTTTGATTGCTATTCAGCGCGGCAATGCAGCCAGTGTCTTGGGTACGCTTCCGATTGGTACTGATTTGGATCAGTTGAGCTATCTATAGACCGTTTGCAACGGTCTGTAGATAGCTCAGCTGTTTCTTATGTATTTTATATGTAAATGTACATTTTGTAAATACTGTATAGTCGTAAGTTTGTTTGTGAATAAAGTAATATGATGTTAAATAATAACAGTTTTTTTCAGAATATCTCGGATTGAATGAAACCGTTTTTTGTAATTTCAGTAAAATGTAGGCCTGTAAATCCCTTTCAATCTTTACTAAGTGACAACCTTAAGTGACCTTTTTTTGTGCCGTTGCCCAAAATGCCCATTCTTCTTTTATTAAGATCTGACAAGAGTTATCTTTGAAAATATGTTTTTTTAGAGTAATTTTTTTAATGAGCCCTTTTCGTCCCACTGCAGGACAAAGGCCTAAGCTGGCTTTTATATGAAATATTCGAAGCAAACAAACAAACAATCAAATCTTTCCTCTTTATAATATTAGTTTAGATTAGATACAAAACTTAAATACAAAAACACTAGAAACACATAATTATAAATGACCATAGTAACAGCTACTCAGTTATAAAGTTACTCAGTTAGCCTTGTATTATGGCTAACAAGCGTGTCTTATGTACCGTACCTCACCTACCTATAGTATATATAGTAGCATCCTATTAGTAACCTACATATACATTTGATACTATTATAAAATGTATCTACGACAAGGCATTACGTCAAAGACTACTTACACACAGAAAACAATCATTTTTCTTAGACCTTCTCACGCTAATGTTCTTTTTTTAAAGGTTTTTTCCACGAGTTTATTCTGTCCTGGGAGCTTAGCCCGAGTGTGCATTTTATAACTCCCTACTCTCGAGCCAAGAGTCATATCTCGGATATCCTCATAATTTTATATGGAACAACATACCAACCAAAGGTATCAATAAACCAAATGACAAGCGACTTGACAATCGAACTAATAAATAATAGTAACGGTTTATACTGACGAAATGACCATGAGTTGTCACAGTAAAATCGCCTGACTTTACTACAGTAGTTACGTCAATATTAGTATGAAGAATTTTAGTAGGTACCAACTATCCGCTAGAGGCGCTGTACAAATCTTCATACATTTTTTTTAACTACAGACGCTAGCGAGTATAGTAAAAACTCATGGTAGACTTACAGTTACTATGACAGAACGCATATGAAAAAGAAGAAGAAAGATTACGTAAATAAAATGTCTAGGTAATTGCAGTCTTTTTGGTGAGCGCACACCCTAAAACGAGCACTACACCATGCTAGATGCAGTACGGTACGCTAGAATCTAGCGGCTAGATGAGTTAGAAATTGTAGTTGTTTAGTTACTAGTTTAGTTACAGTAAGGACTTCTTAAATCGTTAATGTTAATGCGTAGGTTACTTGCTGATGTCAATTTAAGTCAGTATCTTTTTGAAAAAAAATATTTTATACTATCGCTACCACTGTGAAGCATACTAACATCTAGGAAATCTGAGATTAGCACTAACCTTGACGGTTTTATTATACCTATAATAGTAAGAAGCGAGCCAAGAAAATACAAATATAGTTTTAGAAACAAAGTCAAATATTCTTTATTCTTGAAAATAACTCGGACCATTTAGAATCTTTTTAAATCGGTAATAATATATAAGAAATCAACCACTTTATTTAATAGTCCAGCATTATTATAGTTTTATTTATTTATTTACCTACTTTAAAAGGCAATGCTTTTATGCACCAGTTGGCCGACAGATCCAGCTATTTTGTAATTAGTAATTAGGTGTCAACTCAACACGGTGACTGAAGAACCAATAAGGAAAATCAAAATTAGTGTATTGTTTTGAATGTGAGTATTACAAATAAAGACTACTTACTATTAATTTTGTATTACGAAAAATACATTTTAATGAAATTTAGTAATTATTTCGAGACCCACTATAAATTACCTAGCGAACAAAAAAATAATCATCCAAATCGGTTTAGAATTGGCGGAGTAATTGCGTAACATGTATGTATAGGTAGGTATCTACTAGTGATGTGCCAGATCGTAAAAAATACAGATCAGCGGATTCGGATATTTATTGTCAAAATCCACGGATACGGATAGGTACGATACGGATAATATTCGGAACATCGCTAATAAACAGACAGAGGCAGACCACCAGCCCGATGGTCCAAAGACATTATGGAGCGAGTCGGGAATCAGTGGATGAGAGTCGCAACGGACCGCAAAGAATGGCATAATAAAGAGGAGGCCTATACTCAGCAGTGGGTGCCAACGGGCTGAAATGATGATGATCACTAATAGGTAAGTACATAAAATATACCTACAGTCGAATTGAGAACCTCCGTTTTTAAAGTCGATTGAAGTAGTTTTTTTTAATTACTTTTTTTTCTATCTTGCCTTGCAAATATATAAGTAATATCTATCCAAAATGGTTAAACTATTAATGGTTTAACTTTTTATCTATCTAGATTTTTTTACAGTTTTAAAATTCTTAAATTATTGCTTATTCTTTTAACCCGGCGTCAGCACAGTCAAAATATGCAACAACGACAGTAGGGTTGGGTCGACGGGACCCGTATAAGAAAACGCCATAATTACAAAACTTAAAATAAATTTGGTTTGTGGTTGTACTATCTGTATAATACGATTATCGTTATAGCTTCTGAGTAGAAAAAAAAACAACTTGATACGAAACTATCTTTTTAATGACTTTTTTATAAAAGTATCACAAATAAATAACAAAATAGACAACCTCTGTCTTAAAGTAATAAAATTTTAACAAAACAAACTTTTTTCTACAATATAAACTAATTTGTTACATGGTAATCAAGTAATTAATAGACTAATAATATAACACCATTTGTATCAGTCTTATACGTCAGTCATGGTATCCTTATCATTTGCGCAATCTCGGCAGTACATTTAGGATGTACAATTTTCGTATTCGGAGTCGGATTCTCGCAAAATACTTAAAATTCGCTGCCGTTCATGTTCTTCGCGATCCATAATTGCAAAAGTTCTGAAAATAACAAAATAAACAATATTATAAAACCAAAAAACATTTTTTAAAACGGCGCAAAATTACGACACGAATAGTATGGTTGGGTCATATTTACCTTTTTCGCGTTTGACCGTGTCTATCACCCGCTGCAGCCGCAACACGACTAATTGGCGATATCCAGCACTAAGTGGGGACTGTTAGCTCCAGCTACTGAGAAGTTTGGCAACGTCGCACACAAATTCTAAGAAACACGCTCATTTGAAAACTGCTCGGGTCAAATAGACCCAACTGTGCGAACGCCGGGTTAACACAGGAATATGCATTGTAAACTAATACGTAGATATCTTTAGATAATAACTAGGTGTGCAAAATAATCTAAATTATATTTAAATATTTCATTGCCAGCCTATCTATATGATCCACCTACAGTGTGTGTGTGTAACAAAATATATATTTGTTTTATTTGTACGTAAGTATAAAAAAATCCAAAAATACAAATGATTTTCTGAGTTACAACTGGATTTCAAAGACAGCTCTCTAGGAATACTTAATTAGATAAAAAAAATCATAAATAAATTCACACTAACTATAATTGCTTGAACTCTGTTAATAATTTTTAAAATGTTAGTTTTACGAGCAATGAAGAATCAGCATAAAACGAAATATCGCGTTAGAAAACTACCTACGGTAAAACCTCGATGATGAATAAAATGAAAAACTAAATAATTGTACTTACCTACTGATAAGAGCCGGGAAACTAAAAGTACTTAAGTTGACCTAGGTATTATAAATACTACCCACGCATGTTTGACTCACAAATAACGAGCACATCGCCTGCCTCCTAAATAAAAAAAAATCTAAGTGTCACTGTCACTTTTAGTTGTAGTTTTGGCGCGAAAGACTATGCAATAGTTATTAATCGAAGAATAATTGTGACTGCGCGCAGAAACGTATTCTACCGATCAAGAGCGCGGCTTGACTGCGTTTTGTTGTCACTATTGACATTGGAAAATGTTGAAAGACATTGCAAGATTGCACATCGTTGCGATTTACACAGATTATAAAATAAATGTTGCCATTGTTATTGTATTTTATCGATCAAAACATGTTTTGTGCTAATGTCGTTCTAAAATTAAGGAAGATGAGTTGCGAAATAAATATAAATCTATTTGAATAATGCTTTGGTTTTGAAAAAAAATATTTGTTCTGAATAAAATTAGATACATACCTACATTGCGTTATGTTATAACTTCACAATATTTGAAAGAAAGAAAAGACACATCGTTGTAATAATTAATTTTCTTTGGCGACGCTATTACTTGAGGTATCTATACCTAGACCACTTGGAGATACAACTGTTTCGTGTGTATTTTATAAATATCTATAATATTGTGTATGTACCTAGCAGTATTTTATTATAAATTAAGTATTAGAAAAAAAAACAAACATTACTTATGCTCACTTGTTTTTATTATATTCGAAGTAACATTTACGTAAGTTTATTAATATACCTACTTACTTAGATACAATTTTCCTTATAACTATGTAAATAAATTTATTTTATGATGTCTTACAAAAATAGTTCTTATTATGTAAATATTTAGGTACTTAGTTTGCTAAGCAAACTAAGTAAGTAAACATTTATCATAATATTAAATAAGTATGGGATTTTTATAAAATTATGAATAAATAAACATATTATTATTCTTCTTGATGGGGATCGAACCCACAAACCACAGCGCGGAAGGCATAGATTATACCTACCAACTGAGTCTCTGTCCAATATATAATCGTATATAATTCCAGCTAAATAATATAAATACTTATACAAAAAAATAAGCCATATTACATACTCCTAGGTATATAAACTAAGTAATTCACATATTTGTTTATTATGTGAATTACTTACATTGCAGAATAAAACATATGTAACTTATTTTGTCATCTCTCAAACTATTGTTCTCGGAGATCGAACCCACGACCCACAGTAAGTAAAGCTAGCTACTACCAACTGAGATGTGACGCTTGTCAATAATAATCATGAGTTTTCCTTTATATGTAAATTATGGACATTTTTATAGTCAAAAAACTGTCTTTATTCGAATATATTTTTTTATCATTTTACCTACAGAACATTTATAAAGCTGTTATTTAAATATAATATTTATAACATAAATCTAACTTATAAGGCGGTAAACTCTCATCTTTATCGAATAATAAATTTAATTATTTAGTGCTTCTTATTCTTAATTTATTTAGTGATTCTACAATTTATCATTAGATAAAGTTTTTAATTTAAGTATATTGTTATGTTAATTATAATAATGTTGATATAATAATGATCGAACTTCACGAGTGAAGTTCATTTAATCAATCATTTTATAGTCGTATTTTGACAGTTGTATTATCATCTGTCAAAATAACTAATGTCAGTTAACAAAATATTTAAAACATAAGTTACAAATAATAGAAGAAAATAAGACTTCTAACAACATACTTTTTTTATGTAACTGAACTGATATACAGTTTAAATTTAAATCTACTTATATCTAAACTAATATTATAAAGAGGAAAGATTTGATTGTTTGTTTGTTTGCATCGAATAGGCTCCGAAACTACTGGACCGATTTAAAAAATTCTTTCACTGTTGTGATGTGAAGCTACATTATCTGCGCTGAACATAGGCTATATTATATATATAAAAAAAATAGGGATCCTTACTAAAACTTCATTTATGTAACCCAAGGTGTATAAAAATACCTATTTTTTTATATAGGCTACCCGTGCGAAGCCGGGGCATACTACTAGTAGGTTTATAATCTAGTAATAAATAAATACTTTTTTCTAACAACTAATATCTATAATTTTGTTCAAATAACTAAAATACTGTGTACATATCACACTACTATTTTGTACTCACGATTTTTACTACTAAATAATTATCTTAATATTATTTTTAAATAAACAAATAGGCTGTTTTAAGACGAAAATAAGATAAAAAAATGCCATTTTATACATAATATTATGTGTTGCTTTTTAAATTAGAATAGTAGGTACTTTCACTATTAATAATATTAATAAAGCAAAGAAATAATATAAAACGTGATAATAGTATTTTTTTCATTTTTGCTACAATTTATATGTATTTAAATTCAGCATTAAACTTCAACAGGTCATAAAATCTAAATATATTCTTATATCTTATATTAGCTCTGTAACAAATAAACTTTTACCCCAAACGTGTTATTACAACAATTTCAGAATTGATTTTTTAATTATAGCAACATTATTGTTTCTCTTCGTGCCATTCAAACAATACATGACAGAACATGAGGTAACCTGACGCGACTATTAAATGTCCAATCATAACGGGAAATCCTATTTTGAAAAACTGCATAAATGAAAATTTATAACCATGTTGTTCCGCTACTCCCGCGCAGACCACGTTAGCACTTGCGCCAATTAAAGTTCCGTTACCTGTAATTTTAATCAATTTATTATATAATTTATAATAAATTTAATGTATTATATAATTTATAATAAAATTAATTTATATAAATTTAATTTATTATATAATTTATAATAAATTTAATTTATAATAAATTTAATAAGTATTAAATTTATTATTAAATTTATAAATTTAATAGACCGGGATAAGTGGAGGGGTTTCGGAGAGGCCTTTGCCCAGCTGTGGGACGATTTTGGCTAGAGAAAAAATAGATAAACATATTTTTAACAAAAATGAATAAAATCTGTCTTTAATTTTCATAGACGAGTTAATAAGTATCGATTTTTAAAACTAACTCAAAAAGTACTGGTCAGATCTAAAAAATCAACTCTGAAGTACGAACTATCAAACAAAAAAAAAATCTTCATAATCAATTCATAATTAGCGGAGTAATCTTGTAACACTAAGAAAACAGTTTTAAAGAAAACTTAATTGAAGTTTGAAAAGGGTTAATATTTTTAAAGTATGTATTAAAACATAATTAATACCATACCTCCTAAACAAGCTCCAAAAGATAATGCCCAGATCAGTGGTGTCATCGGAAGATTCAGGTTGGGGTTCGAGCCCAGTGACGTGACAACTCGTACCATCATTGTTGTTAACGGTATGTTGTCAACGAATGCTGATGTAACTCCTGACACCTAGAATAATAAAAAATAATGCTGGACAATCCACACAACATCATCTAGCCCCAAGCTAAGCAGAGCTTGTGTTATGGGTACTAGAAGACTGACATACATAATACAATACGAATAGATAGATATTTTTATTATACATATAAAATACCCCGACCACCCGGAGTAAATATTTGCATATCGTACAAACATTTATTCCAAGGTGGGAATCGAACCTGCTACCTTCCACGTCGCAGGCGGACCTTCGCCCACCGCGCCACATCGGTCGTCAAAAACTATTATAAAAAAAAAACTATTGACAGGTGTCATAGAACAGTCAGCTGATGATCATGTTAGTGCCTTCGATACTGTGGGTCGATTCCTACTCAATTAGCAGTGTAGTATAAATCAGTACCCCAAGTACGAGTTTGTGCACACACGGATCGTAGAGACGCAATCGCCGAGCGCCACCGATCGCCTCAATCGCCTGCATGGATCTCCATACAAAATCGGTGGCGCTCGGCGATTGCGTCTCTACGATCCGTGTGTGCACAAACTCGTACTTGGGGTACAGGACGAATAAAAACAAAAAAATGTCTGAGCTGCGTGTTGCTCGGTATATTTTGTGCATTTATAAAACATACACTCACACAAAGCTTTTTGTATGTCTTCTACTGTATTGTATTAGAGGTTACTACTTGACATCAGTACCTCTACCATGAGTTGTCACAGTGAAATCGCCTGACTTTACTACAGTAGTTACGTAAATAAGTATTACGAATTTTAGTACCCAACTATCCGCTAGAGGCGCTGTACAAATCTTCATACATTTTTTTAACTACAGACGCTAGCATGTATAGATTGTAAAAACTCATGGAGGAGCTACTGAAGAGCCATCGGTAAGTTCTTACCCAAAGCATAAGAAGTATAGCCACAGCTAATCTTGCTTGTTCATCAACTTGGAATATGACAGCTTCTGTCAGTCCACCGATGAATTCAATCAAACCGAGCTTTGACAGCGCCTGTGAAGAATTATACTTTTTAAACATACAATAAAACCATAGCCATAAAGAACTATCGAGGGAAGCGTCTTCGAGATTGGCTTAAAAAGATTTTGCCCTTCTGTCTGTTCTCGCATGATAATAATAGTAATCTCTTTCATACAACCTTTTGGATAGAAGATAAATAAAACCAGAAGGACGGCGGTGTACAAATGTTCAAAAATAAATTTCAAAAAAATGATTTCACCTATTAGGCCATTATGAAATAGGGCTCCAGGTCCTCGCGGTCCGCCAGCGTCAGCAGCAGGATCGCGCCCAGCAATGCGGTCCAGCCTAACGATACTCTATCTATCTACCTCCATAAGTACGAAGAGCGCCGCGAAGAACAGCAGCGTGGACCACTCCACGCGATGCAGGATGGGCTCCAGGTCCTCGCGGTCCGCCAGCGTCAGCAGCAGGATCGCGCCCAGCAATGCGGTCCAGCCTAACGACACTATCTATCTACCTCCATAAGTACGAAGAGCGCCGCGAAGAACAGCAGCGTGGACCACTCCACGCGATGCAGGATGGGCTCCAGGTCCTCGCGGTCCGCCAGCGTCAGCAGCAGGATCGCGCCCAGCAATGCGGTCCAGCCTAACGATACTCTATCTATCTACCTCCATAAGTACGAAGAGCGCCGCGAAGAACAGCAGCGTGGACCACTCCACGCGATGCAGGATGGGCTCCAGGTCCTCGCGGTCCGCCAGCGTCAGCAGCAGGATCGCGCCCAGCAATGCGGTCCAGCCTAACGATACTCTATCTATCTACCTCCATAAGTACGAAGAGCGCCGCGAAGAACAGCAGCGTGGACCACTCCACGCGATGCAGGATGGGCTCCAGGTCCTCGCGGTCCGCCAGCGTCAGCAGCAGGATCGCGCCCAGCAATGCGGTCCAGCCTAACGATACTCGGTCTGACGATGAAAATAAATAATAAAAAAACAGGCTTTTTCACCCTTTCACCCGACTACCGAGTGACATTGTGCTATCTGAAGCCTACTAATTAAAAATCAATCGAATATTCAATCGATGTCAAATGCGGATGGACAGTCCGCGTGACATAAGTTATGTGACGTCATCGTTTGTTTACTATTGTTTTGGAAATGTGGTCATTGCTTGAGCTAACTTTAGTTGAATGAAGACGTGCTTTATAAGGAAATTACACTGCGTCCACCATTGTGATGTGAATGAATGTTTAACAGTTAAAAATATACTTACTAAGTTCCGGAATGGAGTGTAGGAAAAATACTGTGACTACGAATCCGATAGCGATCGTAGATTTTATTAGCAGCCACTTGTCACGAATTTTATACTGGGGAATAATATTACACTGTCAAATAATATTTATATAATACAAGCTAGTGTCTGCAACTTCGTCTTGCTATCGTTATATTCTTGTCAATACGCATCGCACAATATCTTTATAAAATACTAGCTGACCCGTGCCCACTCCGTTGGGCATAATTCTACCGTTTTTTCTCCGATTCACTTTGCAAAACGGACTACCACGTAAAAGCCTTTTTATTTTTCGGTTTTTGTATACATATAACCTATGACACTCGGCAATAATGTGGCTTTCTATTGGTAAAATAATTTTTAAAATCGGTTTAGTAGATTCCGAGATTACCCCTTACAATTTAACAAATATACAAACACACAAACTTTACTTCTTTATAATATTAGTAGGCATAGATAGCCTATGTGATATTTTGATGTATTAACTACATTATTGTTATGTATCATTCATACACATTGAGTAGCTTTTGCTTGATAGAGTAAAAAACTTCCACACATCCATACAAACATTTGCGTTTATATTAAAAGTATAGGTATATGGACAATTCACACATCACGCTCTAGTCCCAAACTAAGCAAAGCTTGTACTATGGGAACTAGATTGCTGATAGAATACTTATAAACATATTTTTTTGTAAATATGACATTGAATACATAGTAACACCCAGACACAGAAGAAATATTTATGTTCATCACACAGACGCTCTGGGTGGGGATCGAACTCACGACCTACATAAAAGGCAGAGCTACTACCAACTGAGCTGTGACACCTGTCGCCTGTCGATATTACCTTTTCCTTCATTTCCTGCAAGGTGCTTTGGAAAGTGTCTTTCGGACAGGCCCGTTTGCTACTCTCCCGCAGTAGCACGTCTAACTGCGCCTGTAGTTTCTTTACTTTCCGCTGCAGGCGCTCTCTGACGACGTGTTCGTCTCGACTCATGTGTGGCAGAGACTCGGCCGCGCGACGCCATATTGAAATTTGATGGCGTATGTCTAAAACATGACAGATTCCACTTTTATTCATATACAGACGTTTCAATAGAGATCCTTGGGATTTTGTTGAATAAGGAAATTTTGAATTTTTTGACGTTTCACTCAAAAACACATTTTAGAATAAAAATATAAAAAATAATAATATTCATTTCACAGTCATTTCACACATCACACTCTAGTCCCAAACTAAGCAAAGCTTGTACTATGAGAATTAGATTACTGATTGAATACACTTTTTTTTGTAAAAACAAACATATATTAAGTAGTAACACCCAGCCACAGAACAAATTTTAAGTTCATTACATTTGCTCTAGGTGGGAATCGAACCCACTCCTCACAGCTAAGAACGCAGAGCAACAATTATTTTAAAAGTTGCTATTTCCTTTCATTAATTATTTGTATTATTACCTTGTATTTCCCTAGACTCGTTCAGCCGCAGTTTTTTTGTATCTCGGTAAATGAAATATCTCAGCTGTATCCACGTTTGTATGCAAACTAGAAGTATGCCAAATGTCATGTGTAACGTGAAGTTTGTGAAGTTTATACCCTGGAACAAGAAATACTCTTTAAATACACAAAATATCTTTACTCACGTGTTTTAGTTCGCTAGCGAGCGTTGCAGTTTTGACCGAGTGAGCAAAGCTTCCGGTATCAAGATACGGTATCTTTTTTTCTTCTAAGTGCTTAGTCCGAGGTTGCATTTTAAAACTCCCTACTCTCGAGCCGAGAGTCGTCTCTCGGATATCCATACAAAAATATAAGGACATCCGAGAGACGACTCTCGGCTCTCGAGCCGACTCTCGATTCGTCTTAAAATGCAACCTCGGACTTAGCACTCTGTCTGTTTTCAGTGTCAGGTCGGATTTTTAACATATTTCAATGAAAATTTGGGTCACAAGTTCCTTGTTTCAAATCAAATCAAAAGCTTTTATTTCGGAACTTAAAAGAGAATACACAATAGTAACGGTGATAGCTACTATACTATAGTATTATCTACTGTGTTGTAGTTATAAACGCCCACCTCCTAAACAAAAACATAAAATGTTCCATATAAAAATACTAACTAAAAGGGCAAACAACAAATTTAAAAAGATTACGATTGGGAGAAAAATAGGAAAGGAAATTCGCTGTAGCGTTTTCATATACTTACTTAAGTAAGTAAAGACAAAAGGTGCTGTAGCGTTATTTGTTTAATATGTAAAGAAAAAAGGGGGGGAATAGGGTTTTTTTTTTAAAGTTTGCTTCTGCAATGTATAAAGGAAAAAAGAGCAATTTGCTGTTGCGTTACACTAAGGCAAAAAAGCGAGTAGTTTGCGGTTGCATTATATACATCTAGACAAAAGGTAAAGTTTGCTATTGCGCTATACAAAGACAAAATGGGAAGATTGCTGTAGAGTTACACAAAGGCAAAAAGGGAGGAAGTTTACTGTTGCGTTACACAAAGGCAAAAAGGGGGTAGGTTTGCTGTAGAGTTAAACAAAGGCAAAAAGGGGGGAAGTTTGCTGTAGAGTTACACACAAGCTAAAAGAGTGGTTTGCTGTTGCGTTACATAAAGGCAAAAAGGGGGGAAGTTTGCTGTTGCGTTACACATAGGCAAAAGGGGAAGTTTGCTGTTGCGTTACACATAGGCAAAAGGGGAAGTTTGCTGTAGCATTATATAAATAGGTAGTTATTGCGTTATAAATAGGCAAAAGGGGAAGTTTGCTGTAGCATTATATAATTTTAGTTAGTGTTTAATATGATAAAAAGTACTAACAGCTTGTACGACCGCCTTGTTAGATGCGATGATGACGTTGGGCGGGTCTCCAACGGGAGTGGCTGTTCCTCCGATGTTGCTGAATAGCACCATAGACATCAGCACCGGGATTGGATCCAAGTCCATGCATTCGCATAGCCTGGAATACAAAAATATTATTATGTACACATCAATTTAAAAGTCCTAGTTATTAAAGTTTTTTTACAATAAAGAATATTAAAAAACGCATATTCGCGTTTATGATATTCGTAGGATAATATTCAGTAAGATCTTACAAAAATATCTTAATTTAAAGTATTGTGGTTTTGGAACTGAGTCAAAATATTGAAATATCTCAAGTTTTATAAGTTTCTTGTTGTAATTTTTATTCTATTCTAAAATTGTAATAAGTTATATGTTACATCGGCGACCGTATCAACACATTACATCTTAGGGGTGTACGAATAAATGTGACAAGCGTTAATCAAATCAAAAAAATCAAATCAAATTTTTATTATAAGGTTCCATAAGTACAATAATTATATATATATATCTAATACTTAAGAGCTAAATAGCTTATTCTAAGGTAATAAGCCATGCTTCAAGTACAATGCAACTACTAGGTTCCGAAGGGTACCCGCTCCGGTGGTGACCGGAGTTGATACCCTTTGGAATAACAATATGAGACATATAGCAGGTGCGCTAAGAGCCAGACTAGAATTTCTGTATCCCAGCTCTTAGCGTCTTCCAGCGGACTTAGTAGATATTAAATATAAATAGACTTAAGTGATAGGATGCAAACATGATCTAAAATGTAGGAAGAATGTGTGTTTGAGAGAGTGTGGGGGTGCTGAGGAAATTAGATGACTGGAACTGGAAATGTGACAACTGGAAATGTAAAAAGTTATGCGAAATGGGAGTGAAATTAATAAGTAAGTGTAGGACAATTTCTAATATTAATTATTATAATTCAAAAATCAAAAACTGTAATTCACCGTAGAACTTCGAGGAGATCTTCAGTGGCGTCATATGACAGTTTCTGAAGCCACTTTTTTAAAGTCTGTTTACAGTTGGTCATGGTCAGAGTGTTAATAGATAATATTTTATTTATTTTCTTGTAAAGGTGTGTTGCCAGAAAATTGAATTGATGTTGTAAGAAGTTGGTTCGGTGTGACTTATTTTGTATATGGTGTCTTCTGCGAGTGTGAGATGGATGTAAAGGAATTTTCTTATGTGTTCTAAGTGTAACATTCAGTATGTATAGTTGACGAACTGTAAGTACTTGACAATTTTTGTAGAGGGCTTTGGTAGAATATCTATATCTCTTGAAGGTCATTGTTTTCAGCACAGATCTTTGTGCTCTTTCCAAGGCAATCATGTGGCTCTTATAAGCGCCACCCCATGCTGTTATACAGTAAGTAAGGACAGATTGGCATATAGCGATGTAAATAGAGGTAAGTAACTTTTGATCAGTAATGTGTCTGAGCTTTTTAAATATCCATGTTAGTTTGCGGATACGTGAAGACAAGAGCGTAATGTGAGGTAGCCAAGTGAGATGGTCATCCAGCAGAACACCAAGATATTTAATGGATGTAGTATTTTCCAGAGCTGGGCAAACGCAAGATTGATTGTCTGAAATTAAAAAACTGGGTGCACACGTCTGCTCGCGTTGAGCGTCCGAGGAAGAGGATGGCCAGCGTCCGAGGATGAGGAGTTAATGAACGTAACGCAGCGAATTTGATTAGCGATCGATTATCGCGATCCTAAAATTACTTACGTTGGTGTACCTACCTTACTTGCTGCTTAGACGAACTGTTAACGTTACAATTTAACATAATCTGGGTCCTTACTGTAAATCTCTTACCTGATAGTAACAGGAGTCATCAGCAGCACAGTGGTGACGTTGTCGAGGAAAGTTGATAGTATTGCTGTGATTGCGCAAAGCACGCTGATCAATGGCCACAACTTCCCTTTAGTCACCTAAAAATAATAAAAAATCATAGTCGTATATATATAATTAAATACAAGGATTATCTAGAATTAATGAATAAATAATAAATATTCATGGACATTTCACACATGACATGACACTAGTTCCCAAACTAAGCAGGGCTTGTACTAAGGGATCAAGATTTCTGAAATTGAAAGACGTCTGCAAACAGGTAGAAGAATCGAGATGGAATTGATTTTTGAGACGAAGCAGTTAGAACACTATTAGTTACTCAACTCAGTCTAGGACACGATTGGAACCAAATATACTTTTATTTTATTAACTTATACTGTCCCACTGGTGGGAAATGGTCTCCCTAAATTCCCCTTTCTTTGGTATAATATTATTTTTTATTGGTTCTCAATAAGTAATATATCTATGCATTTATTTAAAAATTTTGCAAAAAGTTTTTTACAATATACATGATTTCTAAAAAAAATTCATATATATTATAAAAAACTTTATAATATATAAATAATATTATTATTAATATCAATGGTGTTGATATAGTATTCTAGAACCCTAAAACCCGGATGTCTAGGTAATAATCTGTTATCAAAGTGTAATTAGTTTAGTTAGTATTTTATCTTAAGACAACACACATAGGTATGTATAATTATACAGAAGTTTTAATAGTTTGTTGACACAATGATTAAATATTATATAATCGGGCAAAGAAACTCTTAATTTCATATTATCGAGCGAGCGAATCGTCTCAATTTCGAGATTGGTGAAAAATTCTTTTGTCTGTTCTCGCTTACAGATCGCATTTTTAACAGGTTTTAACGAATTAGATACACACAATCCTTGATTTAATGAAATTTTTAGTTAATCGCTAATTTTGATTGGTGCAAAAATAGGGGGGAACAGACTTTCTATTCCCCCCTATTTGGTCGTACCTTAATTATTAACGGATTTCAATCAAATTTGAGAGCCACACTCAGGACTTAATTTAACACAAGATGTTGCAAAAGGATCGGCTATTGCATAAGTAGTTATAAAGGATCGCGAGGTTTGCTGTTCTCATTGAACCACTAGTTTATTTTTTAGTTAACGTCTTAGACCTTTACTCATTGAGAGGTCCTTTAAAATTAAACTTAAACTTTAAAATTACTTATATTAGATTAATTTATTCTGCATGCCTATAAATAAGTAATCTACCGTATAATTGATTTTATTAAAGAAATAAAAAGGTTTTAATAAAAATAATAATAATAACGTCTTAGACAGTAGGTACCTAAGTCGGAATTTCTACTTCATTACGTTATCGCATTTAGTTTATGACCTAGGACTTAGATCTTACACGAGGCGTGTGTATCTATATAATCTATAGTAATGAACATAGCAATATCTTAATAATTAAGATATTGCTATGTTCATTACTATAGATTATTGACAATTATTGTAAAATAATTACGCATTCATATAGATAATTAGAGGAAAATAAATATAAAAAGACAATACAGGGTGTACGTACAATCTTTTTTCGTTACAATACACAGGCTTTTGTGTTATTACAATGCGCGCAAACGTATATACACGGTCGTGTATGTGTGACACTAAGCGTTGACGCAGCTCGACTGGCGAACGTTGCAGCGTCACCGCGCAGTGTCGCGCAATGTTACGTTACGATACGTTTACGTGTGTTACATTTATTCTATCTCACCCTTATGTGGGCACTGGCCGAATGTATAAAAATTGCTATTTTCTTTCATTTATACGTTTCTTTGCAAAGAATGATATCTATCAGCAACAGAGTCCATTGGTTTAATTAATACAGGATGTTATTTTTTTTATCAATTCGGTTTGATTAACGCCTAAACTTAAAAACATTAAAAAACTAATTATGCTCAATGTATTTTTTTATAAATAGAGCTCATGTCTCTCTTTACGACATTTCTCTGACTCTCGTGGTATCGGACTTAGCCAACACTGTCTTCAAAAAACTACCCTGTATATTAGATTATAATATTATTTTTTTGTTTAAGTACCTTCTTATAATAACTAGGATAGATGTTGCATCATCTTCTAATGATGAGGCACTTGATAGATACATAATAATAAAGTTATAAATAAACATCTTATTATTTATATGATAAATCGTATCTTCGCCTTAGAGAGATTTTTTTTTCTGAGAGATTTTCTTAATATTTTTTTCCGTAAGAACCGTGTACAGAGTATTAGAAAACTACAAATAAAAATCAGCCAAATCGGTCAAGCCGTTTTCATGCTATGTCGTGACAACGGAAAACGGGTTTCATTTTTATATAGATAACTAGCTGTCTCGGCGAACTTCGTACCGCCTTAGAGAGATTTTTTTTTCTAAGAGATTTTCTCAATTTTTTTTTCCGTAAGAATCTTCTGCTAATAATAACAAATACAAAAATTTGTGAAATCGGTCCAGCCATTCACGCGCGATGCCGTGACCAAGGAAAACGGGTTTCATTTTTATATAGATCTTAGAATCCAAGCAAGTTACCTCAAAAGTGAAGACAGCGAGGAAGTCAAACATGCCAGTCTCCGCCATGATGGCAACTAGCAGCATCATGCTGAACAGCAGCAGTAGAGTCTCCACGTCCAGCCAGGAGATCAGCTCGGGCAGCGTCGGCCGCTCGCCAACAATGGCCAGCGTCGCTAATGCTGTGGTGGATACCAAAACTGCTGCCATAGTCCGATTTATAATCTGCAAGTTTGATAACATCCTTGTCTAAACTAATATAATAAAGAGGAAAGATTTGATTGTTTGTTTGCATCGAATAGGCTCCGAAACTACTGGACCGATTTCAAAAATTCTTTCACTGTTGTGAAGCTACATTATCTGTGCTTTAGAGAAGACGATTTCAAATTATCCTAATGATTTTACTGAATAAAGTTTAATTGATTTTGAATTTGACAACACTAACCTCAAAAATAATCAACGCGTACAATCCACAAAGAAGAATACACGCGTAGATCACCCCAGTGCTGACATCTAGCGGATTGATCGTGAAGCTCATTGCAAATGGCGCTGTTTGGTTCGAGTTTGTCATCATTCGCAACTTGTAGCTCGTTTGGTTTGAGTTGAGGAATGGTTCTAGTCTGAGCGTTGAATGTCTAGGCTCACCCTCGCTGAAATCCAGGGTCTCATCTTGGAGAATGATGGACCATGCGTCGGTTTTCTGGAGCAATATTATTGAGAAGTAAGTATAGGACAAAAGTACGATGATCACTGGTATTTGAATTAACTTACCAGTACCTTATTACCTGGAATATATAAGTAATCGCCATATCGCGACATATCATGGGCTACTTTTTACCCTAGTCTAATTTTTAAGTTTCTGATATGCCGTATTTAGATCTACTATCCATAAACGACCATTTATCTTTAGCTTAGTCGGTCTTATCCACGTACTGACTTATTCAATAGTGTCTTTTCTTATGATGTTTTCTTTTACAATATGAAATTTAACGAAACTGCCTAAAATCCTACACTGCAAATTTTAACAGAAATCTGCGCTTAGATTTGAACTGGGGGACTTCGGATCGCGAAGCGAGGCTGCTACCGCTGACCCACCGAGACCAGTCTAAAGCTGGCTGAAATTAGTACTCACTTGAACAATGTCTCCGTTCTTCCACCTCTCGACCCAAACTTTCATAGTGACAGCGGCATCAAAATCACTTGAATTAAGTCGTGCTTCACCAGTCTCTGATAAAAACGGTCCGGATATTTTTACCATGATTGACTGGAGATTTTGCAGACTGTCTATCGGGTAATCTGGAATTTTCAAAAGATTTAGATACTCGAGTATAAAACTTTCCAAAAAAGTTCTAATAACATTAATTATTAAAATATTAAGTAGCATACTGTAAGCCTGTCCTAGCCTCTCAAAACCAGTCAGGTTTTAAATCACGTTCAGTTTCTATAGTAACTCATCGGTATTCTCTGGCATTTGTGAACTGATAAGAGTCAGTCACATCAGTCTACAAGAAATGCCACATAATCACGATGAGTTATTAAAGAAACTGAAGGTTTTGAGATGCTAGTATACAGTATTCATTCAATTTTTTATTTTCAGCCTGTGGTGTCCCACTGCAGGGCAAAGGCCTCCCTTCCTTTTCTCCAGTTCACTCTGTCCTGGGCCAATCTTTTGTATGGGCATCAAATTCGTCCGGAGGGACGAATTTGATGCCCACGGTAGACCACGGCACCGATGGAGATCGGTGCCGTGGTCTACCGCGAGGTCGTTTTGCGTTTTTGGGTGTCCAATCTGTTGTGGATTTTGTCCATAACACATCGGACATGCGGCAGACGTGGCCTGCCCAATCCCATTTTAATTAGTATACCCACAGTATGCTACTTAATATTTAAATACTGTTAAAAGATTTACTTTTGACTTCGCCAGGCGCGACAGCTGAGTTGAGTACAACGGTTTCCTTCTCATTATACATGAGGAACACGGCTGTGAAGAACAGCCAGACACCAAGCAGTATCGTCATCTTCGTGTAGTGCTGAGCTTGGGCCCACTGGAAACAAACTTCGTAATAAATAAATAAATAATCCTGGACAATCCACACAACATCATCTAAGTCCATTAATGTTTGGACTAGAGTAATGTTTATAAACTCTTTTGACAATCGAGCTGACGTTGACGCTTTGTGTAACTACGTTATGTTTACATTACGTAGTTTCTGTCAGATTAGTTTAAACGCCATCTTATACCAAACTAAGCAAACCTTTTAGAATCTTATCAAAATATTTATATAGGAATGAAATAATCACTTACTTTTGATTTATTTGTACATGGCGGTTGTTCTTCGAGTCTGAAAAAAAAAATTAAATTAAAAGTACTTAGGTATTTTCTTAGCAGCTCTTAGGTAATTTAACTAGTTCTTAGCTAATTTAACTAGCTCTTAGCTAATTTAACTAGCTCTTAGCTAATTTAACTAGCTCTTAGCTAATTTTTAAGTCGAAAAGAGACTCACAGCTTTTCCAACTTCTCATTCTCTTCTCCAAACGGCTGCTCCCTGACGAGGTGGACATTGTTGTTGAGGTGGGGAGCCGAGTTGACGGAAGGTAAACGCTTATGACGGGGGACTGACGTCTTTCTTGCATTCTCTTGCTGTTTTCCTGCAAACATTATTCAGTATAGTTTCTTGTCTTTTTATTCACTTATAATATTGTTTAATCAAATAAATTAAACCGCCGATAAAATTATCTCTATAAATCAAAGATTTTAAGATTACACTTTGACTATCTAAAAAATATAATTCGTATGATTTTACCAAACACTACTATATAATAGTTATTTTGATGATTTGTAAGTACCTTTAAAGGTCTAATATGTATATAACGACCTAAGTCTTTATGCCTAAGCGAACTATAATAGATGTATTTTTCAAATTATATTTTTTTCGGTTCGTATATTATAGTTTATATTATACAAAATTGGTTTGTTGACTATAAAATAAATACTTAAGCATTATACATTTATAACAATGATTTAAGGACTCATTCGTCAACACAAGGAATAGGATTTCTTAAAGACGGAGGTGCTGATACGCGAATACACGCGAGTTTCAGATCCGCGAGTTGACGAATAAGTCGTAAAAGTGCGTGATTTGCTTTTCATACACGGACTGCTTAAAGAAGGTTCCAGGCACACAATTTACTTCATACATAAACATGTTTGAATAAATAATATATTCATATGCATTTTACATAACGCTATCTTGTCTCAAAATAAAGCAAAGAACATGATGAAAACATTTTTTAGCATAAAGCAGTTGTTATGCGTCGCCTGTCGTTTTTAAATCGATTAGTTAAACTAAGCTCAATTGTTAAATAAATATTCATGGACATAGCACACTTCACGCTCTAGTCCTAAACTAAGCAAAGCTTGTAATATGGGAACGAGACTGCTGATAGAATAGTAGCTAAAATAGCTTTGCTTAGTTTGGGACTAGAGTGTGATGTAATATTTGAAACTATCACGGTTTTGAACATAGTTTTCATTATAAACGGGATATTTACCATGATTTGTGAGTTTGATTATTTCCCGATATTTCGGCACAGTTGCATGCGCCATGATCACGGGTCGAACAGTTCGACCCGTGATCATGGCGCATGGCGCTATACAGTGTGATGTATGAAATGTCCATGAATATTTATTTATACAATATACTCTTTCTCAAAGAATAACTTATTCAAAGTGTTACCTACTTACACTAGACCAACATGACGTTATCAGTGTGGAAAATTACATCCCAATCAGTTCAGCATTCGACTACTTCCGTATTTATGTTAAATAAACATTTTCTTTTGATTGAAATTGTTTACTTAAAGGATAGTTTTATGTTTGCTGGTCAGAATAATCAGTAGTTTCGTTAGATAAAGTTCTTAGAAGTTACTATTATCACAAGTTATAATATCATCATCATCATCGACCTATATTAGTCCACAGCTGGACGTAGGTCTCTCCCTAGACGCGCCACTGAGCACGGTTTCGGCTCTTCTCATCCAGTGTTTGCCAGCTACACTCCGCAGATCGTCGCTCCATCTCGCCGTAAGGCAACCTACACTACGCTTGCCTAAACGCGGTCTCCACTCCAGTATCCGTTTGCTATAATATCCTACATTTTAATTGAAGAATCTAGTTTAGAGGCCATTGCTCAGACAACTAGTCTCAGACATGACTGTTGTCATCATCATCAGCCTATATCAGTCGACTGCTGGACGTAGGTCTCTCCCAAGACGCGCCACTGAGCCCGGTCTTCGGCTCGTTTTTGACTGTATATTATGTGTATTATAACTAAGTTAAATTAACAGCGCACTGGAACTTCAGTATTTAATTTAGTTTAATTGTAATTCTTTGTAAGATGGATCATATAAAAAAACGGAACCAGGCCGTAAGTTTCTTGCCCGTTCTTCTGGGCTCTGGCCGCGGGGAACTGGCACCTAGAATTACCTAGTAGGTATGTATGACGATTCTAAATGATCCTTGTGATTTTATTGAATAAATATTTTTTTCCCTAATTTTACTTTAACCATTGCATGTTGGGTGCATGGAAAGAGCCTCCTCGTGGCGCACACCGGTAACAGCTAGGCACGGCAAAGCAGTGTCTAGTCTGGCTAATCTTTCCAACACGATGCTACAACAAAATACAGTTGTAGCATCGACACGATAAGAAGAAGAAGAAGAATTGCATGTTTATTGTTTATTTAATTAACGTACCTACTTACGAAATTATGCTGTGAAAACTTACCATGTTCTTTCTCATAGAACTGCCGAAATGGAGCCAACGCGGGATCATATTTGACCTCCTCAGGTAGACCCAACCAGAGCTGGATAGCTCCAGCTGTCAAATCATTGCACGACACTAAGGAGTATTGACTCCGACTGAGCTCTGCTTCTTGTTTCCTGGAACCACTCCAGTCTTTCACTGTCTTCACTAGCTTTTCCATGGCATTTAAGTATTTAGCACTTTTTGTAGATAGTTTGTTACTATAGAAGGTATAGTTTTTGACGCTAGATTTGGTGAATAAATCTTCTTGAGTTACTTTCAATGGTTTGGGATTTGGTTTTGAGTTCTATTAACACTTTTTCGCTTTAGATAAACTTGTTGCTTTAAATGTTTTTGAATCACTATTTAGATCGTTTTATTTAGTTGTACGATATGTTTGTACATAGATTCTTTTAAGACATTTACATTTTACGTCTAGGTATTTATATAATAGGTCTAAATTTTTAGTTGTACTTAGATTATGTGGTTTTCCTTGTAATAACTTTGAAAGATTTTCATGAAGGAAATATTGTTCTTGTTTTTTCCTGATTTCTTGGTCTAGTAGTTCACGCCAATATAATTTTATCAATAAAAAACAATTCTTTTTTAGTGTTATTTTTCACTTATCATAAATTTATCACTGGAAATAATTAAATTATAAATTCTAAAAATACACAAGAATTTTATAAGTGTTTTGACATAGCGCGACTTGTTTTGAAGTTTTGCCAGAAATATTCTGTTTGATAAAATACTTTTTTGTATGAGAGAATGTTTATTTTCTAAAATTCAAAAACTTTTTGTTTGATATTTTCTTGATAGCTATGTTATGTGTTCATTGCTTTATTTATATTAAAACCGAAATATAGTCCAGTATCTTGAAGACGCTTCTGATTAGTGCTGATTCGGATTATTTAATTTATCTACAGTACCTCTACCATGAGTTGTCACAGTAAAATCGGCTGACTTTACTACAGTAGTTACGTCAATATTAGTATGACGAATTTTAGTGCCCAACTATCCGCTAGAGGCGCTGTACAAATCTTCATACATTTTTTTAACTACAGACGCTAGCGAGTACTTATAGTAAATATAGTATAATAAAAACTCATGGTAGAGCCACAGATCGGCTGCAGATAAGCTAGTATCTAGCTAGATGATTATATACTTATACACAAGGTTATCTAGCCCCAAATTAAACAATGCTTGTAAGTACTAATTATGGGCCAACTTATAGATAAAAAAAACATAGTCGGTTGAGAACTATGCTTAGTCAGAATAAGTCCCTTTCGGCTTAAGGGAGTATTGAGTTACACACATGTATAAAATAGTATAGCAAAGGGCCTCGACCGGCCCGATATTAAATACTATAAACCTACATAGCGAAGCGAGGTACACTAAGCATCATTAATATGTAACTTCTTTCTAACTAGTTTGTTAACTAGTAGACGTCGCGATCTTTATATAACCATGCAATAATATTTTTTTAGATTATTCACAGAAAATACAAGTTTTTTTTATAATCATCAGTCAGAAGATTACTAAAATTATGTCAAACCCCCCTCTCACCAGGCAAGGAAAGCTCAGGGGATAATGGCACAAAATGTTTTACAAAGAATAGCCGAAGACATAACGCATTTTTGAAGACTTCTAAACGACTTACGTATCTTTGTTATATGTTTGATCTCAACAAACATTTGCGTGAGAACATACAAATTAATAAATTATTAATATTTGTCTGTAAGGTAATAAGTACTCCTTTAAATTAATTAATTATTATTGTTTTGAACTTTTGTACACCGCCGTCTTTCCATTTTTGTTTATCCTCTCCATCCAAAGGTTGTCTGGAAGAGATCGCTCTTAGCGATAAGACCGCCCATTGTACAAATTTATTGTTGTCTTTCATTTGTTATTTTCTTTGTGTACAATAAAGAATTTATCTATCTATCTATCTACTCCTAAGCAGTGTTTTTGCAGCCTTTTTCATGACCTTCCCAGATAGCTTTTTTACTTTTCACTTTTTATGTATGTTTTTTATAATGTAAATATTATAGAGACTAAATACTTAAGCCATACAACATTTTTCGTGTTTGACCCCTCGCGACCCTCCGACCCACAAGTTGAAAAACGATGTCCTAAACAGCAAATTGATGTAACTGACTGTACCCAGGTACAGAAAATAAGTTTTCTCGAGAGAAACCTGTGAACGGCCCAGTGAGTGTTCTAGTGGTTCAGACCGGTTTGAACCGGCTCAGACCGGTTCTGGTGAGTTTTAACTGGATTCCGACCCATACTACCAGTATACCTCGGTAAGGTAGCGTTGAGGTAGTACCGGTAAGACATTTCAACTGAATTCTCGTTTTTATATCTATCATTCCATTTTTTTTCGCGAATAACGCATTTGCTCTAATAAATTTTAGTCTTGTGATCTGACCGTGACTTACTCTTAATATATCGATGATGATAATAGATGGATGATGATATACCTACTTTATTTTTTATGAAAACTACCGACTACCGACATCATAATACATTATTCATTATTCAGATCATAATGAAAAGCAAAGATAGCTGAGTCACATGTCTATGTATTGTATATGTACCCTGTATGTACCCATTGCAGTCACACCCGAGAGGAAGATTCAACATTTGAGTCTATGTTAGAGTTAAAACTATAGAGCTAATTTTGTATGGAGTTGAGAGCGCAAAACGACATGCCCCTAATTTTTTTTATTTTCGATACTCACTCAGACTACGGCTGTATATTTTTTTATTAGTAGATAAAGTATTAGTACCTACAAAAATAATGGATGCTAAGATGCTATCAGCAATCTAGTTCCGATAGTACAAACTTTTTGGGGACTAGAGCGTGATGTGTGAAATGTCCTTTATATTTTGCTTATGTTTTGTAGTAGGTAAAGATAGGGTAACGTTAGTTAAATGAGACCGCACACCGACAACGAAACGTCTTATAAAGTTACGTGACATAATTTATCATAAGTCACTCTTTACCTGACATTATTAAGGAAAGGAAAGGAAATGTATCGTGTAGAGCGTGAGTTTAAATAAATTGTTTTGCTGCAGTTTTGTCGTTGGTGTGCGCACACCACAGAACATAAAAAACAGTTTAGTTTTTTATGTTCTATGGCGCACACCCTAAGTAGGTAGGTAAGGTTAACTGAGTAGATACTAGGTACAAAGTAAGCAAGTAGGTACTGAAACTTTTTAATGCATCACGGAAAAGTACTAATACTAAGTGAATAATGAATAATCCAGGATAATGCAAGACAATCCACACAACATCATCTAGCCCCAAGCTAAGCAAAACTTGTGTTATGGGTACTAGAAGACTGACATTACTTAATACTATACATTACACAGATAGATATTTTTTATTATACATATAAATACCAAGAACACCCGGAATAAATATTTGCAGATCGTACAAACATTTATCCCAAGGCGGGAATCGAAACCGCAACCTCCGCGTCGCAGGCGGACCTTCGCCCGCCGCACCACATCGGTCGTCCGTACCTACCATATTAGCTTGAATTTGTTGCGTTTTGTAAATGACTACTTATTAAATACTTGTATTTATTATACCTACTAAAATTATATTCTATTTAAGTAGTTATTTTACCTATTGCTCACAAAAAAAACTTAATTTTGTGGTGTTGTATTGTTTGAAACAATAGGCTTACGTACTTAATAATCTTATGAGTTACTAGCTGACCCGTGCCCACTTCGTTGGGCATAATTCGGTCGTTTTTTCTCCGATTCACTTTGCAAAACGGACTACCACGTAAAAGCCTTTTTATTTTTAGGTTTTTTATATAACCTATGACGCTCAGCAATAATGTGGTTTTCAAAATTTAAAATTGGTTCAGTAGATCTCGAGATTACCCCTTACAATTTAACAAATATACAAACACACAAACTTTACCTCTTTATAATATTATTAGTATAGATGTATGAGTAAGTACCTAATTACCTAAACCACATAAGCCGCAAAACATGTTGTTTGATTTTCACTGAGGTCATTTTCCTCTTAATTCTTCTGCTTCCTGCCCTTATCCCACTAGGTGGCGTTTTTTTCATTTTCCTCTTATTTATAACCTATTTATTATAGCATACGTTAAATATTTTTGTACATACATTAAATAATTTAGGAAATTACACCTTCTAGTTCCAAACTAAGCAAAGCTCTACAACATAAACTTTTAGTAAATAATTATTTTAGTAAATAAAATATACCTTCATTACAAAACCCTTTAACAAGTCTTAAAAGGGAAGTGCTAAAAAACCAACGTAATATCCGACAATGAGCACTTGTTCTTAAATAATGACACAAAATAAACTTTTTGAAGTTGTTTTTTGTCAAAAAACCAAGGTTTGTTTGGTTTATTCATTATCTTTATGGTGTTAGGTGAAGTGTAAAGCTCTTTATAAACCAAACGAGGTCGTAGAACGAGTATTGGTTGTATTTTCAAGGACTAAAGATTTTAATACCTTAGCTGTAATTTAGACGTATAATTTGGAAGTCACTAGTAGAGTGGTTACTAAGGGCCCCCGCAAACTGCAGACATTTTATCGGCCGATAGTTTGGTCGGCTTCTAAATCAGTATGAAGATGTATGCAGATGCGCACATTACAGTGATTCAGTATTCATACTGATTAAGAAGCCGACCAAACTATCGGCCGATAAAAAGTCTGCAGTCTGCGGGGACTCTAAGTTAAATTGACACCGCACTGGAACTTCAGTAGGTATTTATTTTAATTGTAATTCTTTGTAAGAAAGATCATAAAAAAAAAACGGTAGGAACCAGGCCGTAAGTTTCTTGCCCGTTTTTCTAGGCTCGCGTGGCACCTAGAATCACCTAGTATGGCGTGTAAGATGATTCTAAATGATCCTTGTGATTTTATTGATTAAGGAATATTTTAATTTATGGTCTTTTAAACGTGTAGTGGGATATTTCTATCCCATTAATATTACGAACGCAAAAATTTGTTTGGATGGATGGTTGTTACTCTTCTATGCAAAAACTATATGTATACTAAATGGATTTTAATAAAACTTCAAGATATTCTGTGAATTTCCGAAATGTAACGATAATATGACAAAGTCGTGGGTGTTTAGATAATTTTTAAATAAATAAATATTCACACATCACATAGTCCCAAACTAAGCAAAGCTTGTACTATGGGAACTAGACTGCTGATATAATACTTTTATACACTTTTTTTAAATAATACATAATTACACCCTGATACTGAACAAATATTTGTGTTCATCACACAAACATTTGCTCTGGGTGGGAATCGCACCCACGACCCACAGCATGGAAGGCAGAGCCACTACACTACCAACTGAGCTGTGACGCCTGTCAACTATTTTCTTAAGCTTTCGCGTTTTATTATGTAGTATAGAATAGTTAAGTTTATAAGTTATACATGTTTATTTAAATGCAATGTACATTATTTTCTAGCTACCTACCACCAGCACAATTCTATAGCAGGGATCATTATAGATAATGATGCATTGTCTAGAATCTAGATTCTAGTCAGGAAAATGGAAATTTGCATAGACTATATAAAGCACTATGCATCACTGTAGTCTAACAAATAATCATATGTAAACTTTGACAGATAATAATTACAATGTTGCCGCTTAACCGAAGTTTTAAGTAAACTAATTCAGCAATTAGCTCCCCACGAGTTTTTGTAATTTGATTTGATAGGTTAAAAATGGATAGGGAAAAGAATGATTTATATTCCTTCGATAATCGTATCTTTGAGACGAGAAACTCTCCCCGTGTGTGACTTTAAGTTTATTGTAAGTACTATTTGTTTCCCAAATAAAATAATTTAAGCAGAGTGTGAACTATCATAGTTTGCACGTGATTAGTCCAACAAGAAGCAATAAATGAATCGGTATTTTAGGTTTGTTTAATATTCTGCATCAAAAACTTTGTTTTGTGCAAATTGATGGATATTGATTGCTGATAGAATTCTTATATGTTCTGGTCTGTCGGGTTGTTCTTGCCATCACGTTGCCTTTTCAACCGATTTTGTCGATTTTTTTTTTTTTTTTTGTTTTTGATTAGCGGACAAACAAGGTAAAAGGGGTGATGTAGCGTTATTAATCGACGGATTTTATTCAAATATTCTACACAAGTGTGCGTTAACTTTTCTCACAGTAACCACTAAGTAGTACCAAGCTAATATCTACTTGTAGATAAGGTATGTAATTAAAATGGTAGATGTCATTTTATGAATCCAAATGACTGAATTATTATAATTTAAAGTAGATTTACGATAATGACGTTGTTTTTGATAACCTTTTTTCCGCTTGTCAAAGGTAATAAATAAATAATGCTGGACAATCCACAAAAATCATCTAGCCCCAAGATAAGCAGCGCTTGTGTTATGGGTACTAGAAGACTGACATACTTTATACAATACAATACATAGATAGATATTTTTATTATACATATAAAATACCCAGAACACCCGGAATAAATATTTGCAGATCGTACAAATATTAGGATGCACCAGCAATGTTTGTTCATTGTGGGGATCGAACCCACGACTCTACATTGAATGCAGAGCCGTTCAGCCTTAAACAGTCAATAGTCAATAAACAAAATTATTTTAAGATGCTCGATTAAATTTAACTCTAATTTTGGATTCAGAATCGTCTTTTCTATCAATCTGCTTTTTTTCATATATTTTTTTGCTCTTACAGATTTATAATGGTGAATATGTCACAAATGATAGTGTAATTATAAATCAATATGCAGGCACGTGTTGTATATCTCGTTTGTACACGTGTACTGTTGACATTATTTGTTTTAAACGCATGCATAGATTAATGATTGATCCGACGTATTTGCGTCTTTGCTAATGGTACACAAAAGCTAATTAAATGCACTTTTTAAACATTTTTTTCCTTTTGGGATATTTAGTTTGATTATTAAATATCCCGTTTATAAGGAAAACTATCTTCAACACCTACCATGGTTTCAATTATTTTTAAACATTTATTTATCTGAACATACGATAGCTCGGCATTGAAAAGAGATGGTAGGAGAAAAGAAAGAGAGAAATGGGGGAATTTGGGGGAGACCAGGGGGAGACTCAGCAGACTCAGTAGATTAAAAAAAGCCACAGACAAACACAAGCACCAACTACCTAATTGTATTTCTCTTTTCGGGTTCAAAGGGAAGGCTGAAGGGTTAAAAGGGAACCAATCACGGAAAGGGTTGATAACCTACAGACTCGGATATCAACCTTTGTTCTGATTGCCATGTTTAGAATGAAAACAGGCTGTTGAACAAATTAAAAAGAAACACAGCCATCCGTCGGACCATTGAGCCTTGTCTGTCTGTCTGTTTCACAGTCACATTTTTAAATCGATTTAAATTATTATTGGTAGGTAGTAGTACCCCAAGTACGAGTTTGTGCACACACGGACCGTAGAGACACAATCGCCGAGCGCCACCGATTTTGTATGGAAATTCAAGGCCCCTAGCAGATTTCTTGAGAAGCTTCGTCGAGCGCGATTTTCGATTGGGCCACACAATAAATGTTGCAAGAAAATATAAACGTTTGAAGAGAATACGGACGGCAAAGCGTGAGAGAGACAAAACATTCGTGCTGCCAGTAGTTGACTATTTCTACATAGACACAGACCTACAGAAAAGAGACGGGTATTGGCCGCACGTGTCTAGTTAGTGCTCAGTTTGCTCTATGTCTATGGACGGAAAAATTGAGCTGCGTTTAAAACAATGAGTCAAGTACCTATACATTTTTCAAGGTTTTTTCTTGTTATTTTCCTTTTGACCAAGGCAGCCAATTTATTGTTGTACACAAAGGTTTATTTTTACCACTGTTGCCAAAACTTTTTGAATAATAATATTAAACTGAGGGTCATCTTATTCTTCTACAGGATGTCACAGGACTATTGGAAATATCTAAGAGTTAAAATTGGAAATTGATTAAAATATTAATATTGATTGAAAAAGTTGGTTTGGTTTTGTGTTTTTTTATTTAAAATCATAGCTTTTTTATAAACACCGATATTGATGATATTTTTTTATTTGAATGCTAATGCTAAGTTTGTACTATGGAAACAAAATTGCTGATAGAATACTTATAAAGGTACTTACATTTTTTGTGTAAATAAATACATAGTAGGTAACCCGAGACACAGAAGTAGAACCAATAGTTACGTTCATTACACAAACATTTGTTCTCGGTGGGGATCGAACCCACGACCAACAACATAGAAGGCAGAGCTACCAAATGAGCTGTGACGTCCAAACTAATTAGCAGATGCCTCCTAAGTATTCTTAAGTTAGTAGGTACTTAATAAGGTTTTGTAACAGAGCCATATTGTAACTTGATTCAAGGATACATAGGTATATCAAAGTACGTATTTTATCTTATCGTAACTTGATATGCGTGGGTTTGAGTCAACTAAGGTATAATGTGATATAGAATCATGCACAAGCAAAATTAAATAAGCATGACACAAAAAAGTGCCAATTCCCAGTAGTCTTACTGGTAGAACTACTGCGATGAGAAAAAAATCTTGATAGAAAACGTGGAGCAACCAAAAAGTTTGAAAAAATATATTATCTTTTTTTTTACAAAGTCCTTTGACCACAAACTCACCTGATGGAAAGTGATGTTGTGGCCGACGATGGCCGAATTAAATTACCGTCATTCTTCATTAAAACTGATGGTCATTTGATGGAAAAACACGGAGAAAACAAAAAAATATATTACGAAATGTGTCATTTGGACTTGACCTACATTTTTATCTCGATGTCGACACAATATATTTTTATCTTCACGTAAACAACACTATTCTGTTATAGTTAAAAAGGGTCATTGACTTAACAGTTGCCTGACAGCTGTCACTGTCAGTTGTGATATTTTGACGAGACTATTTATAGATAGATTCTTTGGGCTTCGAGTTCTGTCATTTTTAATCGACGAAAAAAATGGGAAAGGTTCTGTAAAATTACTAGGTTTACTTATCATATATTAAACTGTAAATAAAATTGTAAAAACTAACCAAACTTTTTGAGAAATAAATGATTGATTTGATTTCAGAGTGCGATGATGGGTTCAATGTCCGTGTGTATTTATTTATTAAAAGCATTTGTAGATAGTGAAACGTACATGACGTTTTAAAGTATATATTTTATTTTCCTTATACATCTTTAAAGTGATAAATAAATGGTGTGCTATGGTTTATTCATGAGTTCAATCGAAGGTTCTCGATGGCACTCGTAAAACAAAGGAATTTTGTACTAAGTACTTACCTCGTACATTTTCTATAAGTAGTAGTACTAGGTACCTACTACGTACTACTACTTATAGAAAATGTACGATAGGTATTTACAAATGACATACAGACAACATCCTCCTGTTTAAACCTACTTTAAAAAAAAGGTTGTATATTCAACTGTTTGTAAATAGTGCGATTGCTCCGTCAATTGTGAGCTTACGTAAGTTACGCTACATTATTAGTAGCCCTACCATGAGTTTTTACTATACTATATTATATTTACTATACTCCCTAGCGTCTGTAGTTAAAAAAATGTATGAAGATTTGTACAGCGGCTCTAGCGGATAGTTGGGTATTAAAATTCGTAATACTAATATTTACGGAACTACTGTAGTAAAGTCAGGCGATTTTACTGTGACAACTCATGGTAGAGGTACAGCTTGTCTTACGCGGTCTCTAATACGATTTGTTAGTCAGTTAAAAAAAAAATAAGTGGACTTGTATTGTTGGTACTAATATCATTATATTATCGATATCGATTTTTTTTGCAATACATACTTGTTTATCTTGAGGTTATTTTTAACTGTCTTTAATAAAGGTGGAGGTTTTCAATTCGACTGTAGGTTTTGTTGTTTTTTGTATGTTACGCGATAATATCGCTAATTATGAATCGATTAAGATAATCCTTTTTTACGTACGATCATAAAACATTACATAATATTTGAAGTCTGTTTCCTAAGTTTTTTTAAGCTTATAAATAATTAATTTATAGCAGATTTTATTATGTGCCTTTTGGCGAAGTTTACGAAACACAACCATAAAATAACTCGATAAAAATATGTTATTCGATTATGATAATAAGAATAATAATGGAGCTGGAAAGTTTTTCTTAAACATTTATTTTTTAATGTGCGTCATTTATTATGTCTCATTTGCATTATGGTGTTTTGGACTTAGTCAATAAGGACTTAATTAATTTGAATGTGATCGCATTCAAATTAATTAAGTCCATAATGAATAAACTGATTTATACGAAAATCGGTTGCAAGTGATTAATTTTTTTATTATTTAATTTTCATATGTTAGGGAGGTTTCTCGTTATTTATCGAATTAAATAGAAACACTACGGCCAGTTTCTGGAAACCCAGAGGGCTTAGTCCGAGCTTGCATTTTAAAACTCCCTACTCTCGAGCCGAGAGTCGTCTCTCGGATCTCTCTCTCTACTTCTTACAAAAATATAAGGACATCCGAGAGACGACTCTCGGCTCGAGAGTAGGGAGTTTTAAAATGCAGGCTCGGACTAAGCCCTCAGATCACGATTGATCCGAGTTCGAGAAACCGGCCGTAAGAATTTCATACTACACAAGATTTAACATAAATTAAGGAAAAATAGAAGTGGGATAAGTTTGTTGTAACGGTATATATGGGATAATATTACTAATGAATTTTCTATGCCAGGGGAACAGGGAAAGCTTCGGATGTTGCATGATTATGTAAAATATTATTAACTACTTAGTTGTTACACGCGACTTCGTTATATTTAAAAGCTTTAGCACGGTAGAGATTAGTAGTCTGCGTTCACTGTATTTTACTTTGTGTTTTTAATATAAAAATATTATGTAAAAGCGAAATAATTTTCTAAATCGACCGTGTAGTATTAAGTTGAGTGCTAAGATTAAAAAAATAATCAGAATTTTTATATTTATTCGTGAATCGAGTTCTTATTTTTTTTTCTTTCGTGACTGGAGTCAAGAGTAATGATGGTCAGACCAACTTTCAGCTTTGATCACATATTTTTATTGAAACTTTGCAATAATGTAGTTTATACACTAGAATAACCACTACACTGAAAAAATTATTTAGTTGAATCAACATTTATTCAACCTATTTTTTGTGTTAATATAGAACCTACATAGAATATTTGTTAAATCAAACAAACCGAAATTGTTACTTTTAAAAGGTAAATTTAACCAAACCCAGTGAGGTTGTTTCAACACTGTTTTGAAATGGTAATATCAACTAGTTTATTATAGGTTATCAGAACATTCAACTTTTCAACTATTTTTTTTTGTTGATATAGAACCTACCTTTAATAAATAGTTGAATCAATTAACCTTAAATGTGTTGCTTGTAGGGTAAATTTAACCAAACCATGAGCTAAGTTAGTTTAACACCTACTTGTAACAGGTAAATTTAACCAAACCACCAGTTAGGTTGTTTTAACACTATTTTGAAATAGTTATTTTAACTATATTATTAAACCTGTATTTTTAAGTATATAGTGCCTAAGTTGTAACAACCTAATTTTCATGATAAACTTAACCTGTATTTTTAAGTTGAAACAACTTGTGGTGTTTTGTTAAATGAACCTCTGCTTTGTGGTAAAATCTACCTAGGTCATAATAGTATTTTTGACATAGGTGTAATGTAGATTCGACACGTAGCAATAGGTTAGAATAACTTAAATTAGGTGGTAAAATTAACCTGTGTATATTGGTATTCTTGACTGTTGTAAATGTAGTATTAACATGTGAAATTAAGTTGTAACAACCTAATTTTCATGATAAACTTAACCTGTATTTTTAAGTTGAAACAACTTGTGGTGTTTTGTTAAATGAACCTCTGCTTTGTGGTAAAATCTACCTAGGTCATAATAGTATTTTTGACATAGGTGTAATGTAGATTCGACACGTAGCAATAGGTTAGAATAACCTAAATTAGGTGGTAAAATTAACCTGTGTATATTGGTATTCTTGACTGTTGTAAATGTAGTATTAACATGTGAAATTAAGTTATAACAACCTAATTTTCATGATAAACTTAACCTGTATTTTTAAGTTGAAACAACTTGTGGTGTTTTGTTAAATGAACCTCTGCTTTGTGGTAAAATCTACCTAGATCATAATAGTATTTTTGACGAAAGTGTAATGTAGAATCTACATGTAACAATAGGTTAGAATAAACTAAATTTAGTGGTAAAATTAACCTTCGATATTGGCATTCTTGACTGTTGTAAAGGTAGTATTGACATGTGACATTTAGTTAAAATTACTTGTTATTGGTAAAATCAACCTGCATTTATTAGTAATATCTACCTACAATATAAAGTATTTTTGACAAAGGTGTAATGTTGAAACGATACGCCTCAATAGATTAGAATAACATACTATACAATACAAATCTCTTTGTTGCATATACCACAGACATAGTAGGTACAAAAAAAAAGAAACTTAAACTAGAGTAATACAATTGGCGGTATTATCGCTTAAAGCAATCTCTTACTTTTGTACTTACCATGTAGGCTATGAAAAATGATCTGTCCCGGTGATCATTATGGTTTGAAACTGGACTATGCCGGCATGATAAGTGCAAATGCTATTCTAACCTATCGCTACATTACATACATACACCTCTAGGTGTATGCATGTAATGTAGCTTTACAACAAAGCCTAATTCAACATTATACCGACTTCTTCCGTGCATGCAGATTGATTTTACAAACATAATATTAAAGTAAATTCTGTATAAACAAGTATTTTTACATTTCAGGTTAACTTATTACTTAGCTAATTACAAAATACTAATATAATATTGACACCACTCAATGCAGGCTTATTCTACAATACACTCTCATGAAAATACTTACCTACCTATAAAGGAAATCTAATTATAGACAATTAAATAAAAAAGTTATAGATCATTATTACACATTTATTTAACCATAAAAAAACATAATAAACACATAATACAACTTATATTATTCAAATGAAGCAACTAGCAAATCGTCCAATACGTATAGACATTTAGCGAGAGAATGTCAAAGTTTGCCAAACAAACTAACAATTATTAGTAGATTTAACAAATACGTTTAGTACCTATGTTTTCAAATGTAATTACCGTTTTCTGGATCGTAGCGTAATGGCCATTTGCCATTAGTTGTTAGGCCTAACAATCGAGTGAATATCACTTTGTTAGGCCTAACAACCAATAATCGTAATCGCTACGATCCAAAAAACGGTAGTAATTACATTTGCATGCCAGACTAGACCTACCGGTAGCGACACTTTTTTATATAAATAATAGAATTTAAGGGTAGTTACCTACAGGACATACTCTGCTATATTTAAAAAAAATGCCTAAGGCCAACAAACAGTATGTACCTGCATTAACGCCAGAATAAAACTTAACCATTACAGTTGACAGACTCACAAACTTAACTTAACTTATAGCTTGTTCATTATGAACGCTAGCCTAAAACTAACCAGCTGCGGAACCTATGTTGCAAGGCCCGACTTTAAACGTCCTGTAGGTCTAGTCTGTCATGCAAATGTAATTACCGTTTTTTGGATCATAGCGTAAAGCCCATTCGCCATTAGTTGTTAGGCCTAATAATAGTTTAATCACCATAGTGATAAAACTTTGTTAGGCCTAACAACCAATAATCGTAATCGCTACGATCCAAAAAACGGTAGTAATTACATTTGCATGCCAGACTAGACCTACCGGTAGCGACATTTTTTTTTATATAAATAATAGAATTTAAGGGTAGTTACCTACAGGACATACTCTGCTATATTTAAAAAAAATGCCTAAGGCCAACAAACAGTATGTACCTGCATTAACACCAGAAAAACCTAACCATACCTAACAATGACAGACTCTATTTCTAAACAACACATCACTAGCACAAAAATCTGTGAGTAATAGATCTGAATGTAATTTACCAGTTTATATCCAAAGTTTTGTTTCAAAATAGGATATTTTGTAATATTTCTTGCAGTTGTTTCGTTTTATCATTATAGTCTTTCTCGACCCGGTACGCTCCTGTTGCCAGCCAGTTGCGCACCTCTTGGAACGGTTCTTTATGGTATTTTAGCCAGATGACCAGCTCATCATTTTCTGAAACCAAAAAGCAGAGGTATGATAAATAATTGCAAAGCGATGTGTAGGTATATTAAACAAACATAATACCTATTATACTAAAGTATTACCGATGATTATGTTCTCTTCGACCTCAGAATCTTGTTTTTCATCATCATTATATTTGCGTTTCCTTGATATGACCCCCTCTTTTTTTAGGACGCGTCTTTGATTGTTATACCTGTCCACTAGTTTTCCTCTGGCAGGAATCGTTTTTTTGTTTGTTACTATGGCCGGGATGTAGTAGGTTTCCTAGAAAAAAAAAAATTATGCAAGGATAGTGAACATGAATAGTGGTATGAACTTGAATCAATTTTGTAAACACACTAGTATGTGTCAAATTATGACCATTTTTTTGAAAGGAATCATAACTACGCTTCTACTACTACTGTATGACTTTAAAGATGAAAGATATAGGTATATAATATAACGGAGATACAGATACATATACATAGACAGGAACATGACGCTCACTATTGTCACTAACTACGTCGCACTACGATAACTACGCTTTCTACGACTACGACGACTTTAAAGATGAAAAATATATAATAGGTAGGTATAAGTAATATAACGGAGATACACATCATAGATACCTACATATCGCTCACTATTGTCACTAACTAGGTACGTCGCACTACTATTATTTATTTATACTAGGTAGGTAGGGTACTTGGCAAAGAATGTACTATAGGTATCATAAATAGGCTGGTAGGTATATAAACCTTATGTTCTGTTGGAACAAAGCGAGTGATAGCCTCTGATAAAACAATGAAGTCTTCTTTTTTCATGCACTGATATTTGTTAATATACCACTCCACAATGCTTTTTGTTACATATGATCTGCTAGTCGCATCAAGCTTATAGCTTGATTTCAGACGGGCCAGAACCAGTTTTCCATAACTGTTCTCATTAAGAATGGTGGGTATATCTATACTCTAAAATAGAACAGTACAAAAAAAGTAAGAAACATGTGTACAAAAAAAAGTAAAAAAACATAAGGAAAACGTGTGTGTCATAATAAAATTATGAAGAATCCAAACTTACATTAAGTATTTGCTTTGGGTCAGCATCCGTTTTTACGCTACAGCATAAGCTACTATGACTAGAGCACGTTGTAGGGCTTGCAGGAGCAGAATTTGTGTCTTCCGATGCAGTTTCCTGTAAAATAATAAACCAAGTTAAAACTTTAGATTTTCTAGTTTTCTCTCCGTGCGACTTAACTAGAGACTTCACGCTGTGACGTCAACAATAAAAACTCAACAGAAATATTATCGTATGATTCAAAACTAGGTAGGTACCAATAAAATACTAATTAAAAATCATTTTTTTAAACAAGCTTTTATTTAAATGCTCTAAAACGAACAAAATAAATTTTGAATGCAATCAAACCCACCATTATATTAAATTATAAAATTTATATTGATATAAATAAAAGCTTGTCGCGCATGAACTTTAGTGGCGTTGTAAGTAGGTTTAAATTCGCATTTTTTTTCTCTTAGAGTCGACTTTCTGTACTTGTACTATTACTTATTCTGTGGTAGTACGTACGTACCTTACTACGCGTAGGTATAAGTTAACATTATTTTTGTGTTAAAATAACATTTTGTGACGTATTTGATATACCCACTACATTTTGTTAGTGCTTCCATAACCTATGGTAAGTAGGTACCTACCTAAATAAATAGGTGATTAAAAAATTTATAATACTAATTACCTATAATTAGAGATTAAATTTAGTACCTATAATTAATTAACAAGTGAGATTAAAATACCTAATAAAAATAATAGAGATAGGTTTACTTACATGGGTTATTTTTTCCAGCTTCCTCACACCGACTCTGAATAATATTCTTTCTTTTATAAGCGGCACTAATTATTTTAGATCGTTATCCTGTATTTCTGTGAGTAAATCTATAGTGATTTCATTATCTGAAAAACAAAACAAATATTATTACTTAGATACCTACGTAAGTTCCTTAGGTACCTACCAACCTACCACCTAACCTATCGTAGTTTCGGTACACGATCTCGGTAGTTTACTATAAAAAATAACTAGGTACCTTGGTACCTTACCTACTGGCTACTACTAGGTACCTATACTTGTAGTATTATGTGTAGGTATACCTACCTACCTACGTTGCAGTGCCGTCTTATGTCTACCGCCCTGGTTTTCTACTCACCGACACATACCTACCTACATACGCGACGCGCGCCGCACTGTAAATTCAAATGAACTTATACCTAATTGTAGTGTTATAGAGATCATTTTTCTTTAGGTGCGAGCGCCCGGACGGCTTTGTCAAAAGGCGGACGCACAGTTGCCGCGCCGCGCGCCCATTTTAAATGAACTTACACTTTATTGACTTTGACTTAGAGATCATTTTGCTTCAAGTGCGGGCGACCGGGCGGCAAAGTGTCAAAGGCTTAGAGAATTTGCCGCGCGCGTATTATTAAATAAAATTGTTATTTGTGTAGTAGGTAATAAGAGTCATTTTAACTTGCACATCATGAGCAGTATGACAAGCACCGAAAGCGTAATAAAAGTAAAACGAACAATGATTATTGTTGATGACAATTTTTTTTTATTTAATTTTGCGCATAGGTAGGTACGTGTTTGTCGTAACCTGTATATGAAACTGTGCAATGGCGTTAAGTTCAATGAAATATCTAAATATTCATTAATCAGCGCTCGGCAGGCGCCCACGGGCGCTCCGCACCCGGGTGCACCGCACCCCTTGCACCCCCGGGTAAAGACCCTGCTACTATTAACCTAGATTTTATGTAGATTGCACCTAGAATATGTGGTAGAAACAATACCACATATTCTAGGTGCAATCTACATAAAATCTAGGTTAATTTAACTTATTCCTTCTTGTTCGTATTAGGTTACCTAGGTAGGTAACAGCACTGAGTAGGTACTCAGTGCTGTTTTATGTACTGAGTACATAAAACTACTACGAGCTACATAAAATCTATGTTATGTTACTTACCTACTTGTAGATAAATTACTTATTTAGCTACAATTAGTAATTTCATCATGATCAGACTGGCGTTTCATACATTATATTATGTAAGGTAAGTACTTACCACAAAAAATTTTAATTGTCTCTTCAGATAAACCCCAGTCTCGGAGATATACTGGCACCAGTGATTTCTCAAAATCTTCCATATTTACTTAAGGTACCACTGAATCAACGATACGTATCACTAAACTCACCTTTTATTTGGTTTGTTCTATTAAACCACTTTTAGCAGTGGCATTTATTAATTCAAATTAATAAAGTCTAACGTATAGTAGGTACGTCGCGGGCGCCGGCGCCGGCGGCGCCGGGCAGACTAAACAAACGCAACGAACGCGCACTTGCGGAGTTGCGGTTGGATTTGATTGAAGTCAACAGTGTTGCCAGGTCACATTTTTACAGTACCCTTGGCTTGGTTTCAATTTACCCTAGATTCTGTATAATTTTGAAAATAAACATTAAATGTAATGTATTGAGAAATACATCGATGTTCCTAAAACATCGATTGTTTTCGCAATGAATGTTTAGGCCTTAAAGAAAACTAAGTAAGAACAAGGAAAAATATGTATTAAAATTCACGATCACACAGCAAATAACCAGCTATATTTTATTAATTGCTCTAGTTGTCATTGTCATTATAGTGTCGCTTGGTCAATAAATTAAGTAGATTAGCTAAATTGGGTTATTTCAGGGCCAATACTTGTAAATAAAATTAATAAAAAAAAACCTAAAACTATACAGGGTCCGTAACTGTATAGTATAGTATAGTACTGTAGCCCATTCATTATAAGATCTTCACACGTTATGGAATGCAAATAAAGATATGAATATAAAGCCCCTTAAAAATCCCATTCCACTTATTTACCGCCTAAATTTGGGGGGTTATATATATTAATACCCTTTAGTTGGGAACCCTGTTTTGGTTTTAATTTTGCTATGCGGCTCCGCGGCAGCGGCAAAGGAAACCTAACCAATTCAACCGTATTTCTCACGAACTAGGTACTAATGCTATCAACTTGAAATTTGGAACAGTTTTTGTCTAAAAAATCGAAGTGGGGCTACTATGGTATGTGGGGTATCATATGAAAGAGCGCTATTTGCACATTCTCAAGCACTTATTTTTTTTACGCTGCATATAGCGTATAAAATATAAGTAGTTTTTGAGTTTTGACGAAAAATTAAAAAAAAAAACCGTCCCTTATCTCCGAAGTTTGCATAGAAAAAAAACTGAAATTATTTCATGGCACATGGGGCGGCGATGAGAGGCTGATATTTAAAAAAATGAAAAAAAAAAAATTGCCCGGTCCAGGATTTTAGCGTGTGAAGTGGTGAGGTTTTTACACCATGGCAGCTAGCTGGCCTCTTGTTGTATGTACAGGTCAAGTGGAGTTATTTATAGGGCTATCTCCATGGCTGCTGTTGGGGTGGTTTTCATGCAGCCAGTGATAGCTTAAAAGGCTTGTCGCTGGAACCATTGGAGTCCGGTGATGGTGGTCGAGAGTTCTGTCCTCGTTCACCAAACCAGAACGCCATAATATGCCAACCTTGGCCTGATCACCGCTTTGTATAGCCATATAGTAATCTTTGGAGAGAGCCCCCCGGTCTTTCCTAACATTTTTGTTTTACATTGGAAGAGTGCATTGTGCACTTGTTGAGATTATAGTCAAGATGATTTTCCAGAGCAATTTGCTATCAAGAATAAGTAGTTGACCTCTTCTTGAATATTATCAGTTTCGCTTTTCGGGATTAGCCGATAGCTAGTGCTTTGAACACCAAGCTCGCGCTTGTTTTTGATTTTCTCATGAGATCACTTAAGATGCCCTCGAATTTCCCCGAGGACCTTGCGAGTCTGTTTTTGCAATCAATTTTGTAAATTTAGCTACGTTCGCTTGTTGATACGACTTATGCAATATAGTTGAATTAAACATTATTTATTGTTTTTTTTTAATTTCTAGCAAAAGGTTAAAATATTTTTGTTATTTTGACTAAATGTATCTGTTGATTCTACTATGTAATGAAATGTTAGGTGTTGACAACTACTCACAATAGTCATTTTAACCAATTTGCTTTGTTTATTAAAATATTTGCAAATAGTTGAATCAATTTTGTAAATTTAGCTACGTTCGCTTGTTGATACAACTTTTGCAATATGGTTGAATCAAACATTATTTATTGGTTGTATAAATTTCTAGCAAAAGGTTAAAATATTTTTGTTATTTTGACTAAATTTATCTGTTGATTCTACTATGTAATGAAATGTTAGGTGTTGACAACTATTCACAATAGTTATTTTAACCAATTTGCTTTGTTTATTAAAATATTTGCAAATAGTTGAATCAATTGTGTAAAGGAGAATGGGCACTTTGGGCCACAACAAAAAAAATTGTCCCTCAAGGTTGCCACATAATACGTTTAAAAGGGCTTTTATTAGCCAATATTTTACAATACTTACGAAAAAAATCCGTCCCATGGAAATCGAGATATTTCGATGAAATTGTTTTTCATTTACCATCATATAACTTAGAATTCTGAAGGCCCACAAGAATAACTGTGATGGCGTTTAAAAGAACATTAAAAGGGCTTTAATTATTTCTATTATTGTTTAAAAATCCAACCTGTGGAAATTGAGTTATTCCTGAAAAACTGTAGTATAGCAAAAAATAAATACAGTTTTTCGGAAATATCTCGATTCCCTCAGGTTGGATTTTCAAACAATCTAAAAACGAATAAAGCCCGTTTCATTCCCTTTTCAACGCAACTGCAGGCATTTTTGTGGGCCTTCAGAATTCGGAATAATACGACGTTAAAATAAAAAACTGTTTTTCAAAATATATCGATTTCCATGGGATGGATTTTTTAAATAAAAATGATAAAAGGTAGGCCTTTAAAAGCCCTTTTAAACATATTATGTGGTAACCCTGAGGGACGAGTTTTTTAGTCGTGGCCCACGCTCCATACAGAATCGCCCATTCTCCTTTAGCTACATTCGCTTGTTGATACAACTTTTGCAATATGGTTGAATCAAACATTATTTATTGGTTGTATAAATTTCTAGCAAAAGGTTAAAATATTTTTGTTATTTTGACTAAATTTATCTGTTGATTCTACTATGTAATGAAATGTTAGGTGTTGACAACTATTCACAATAGTTATTTTAACCAATTTGCTTTGTTTATTAAAATATTTGCAAATAGTTGAATCAATTGTGTAAATTTAGCTACATTCGCTTGTTGATACAACTTTTGCAATATGGTTGAATCAAACATTATTTATTGGTTGTATAAATTTCTAGCAAAAGGTTAAAATATTTTTGTTATTTTGACTAAATTTATCTGTTGATTCTACTATGTAATGAAATGTTAGGTGTTGACAACTATTCACAATAGTTATTTTAACCAATTTGCTTTGTTTATTAAAATATTTGCAAATAGTTGAATCAATTGTGTAAATTTAGCTACGTTCGCTTGTTGATACAACTTTTGCAATATGGTTGAATCAAACATTATTTATTGGTTGTATAAATTTTTAGCAAAAGGTTAAAATATTTTTGTTATTTTGACTAAATTTATCTGTTGATTCTACTATGTAATGAAATGTTAGGTGTTGACAACTATTCACAATAGTCATTTTAACCAATTTGCTTTGTTGTTTAAAATATTTGCAAATAGTTGAATTAATTTTGTAACTTTGACTAAGTTCATTTGCTGATTCAACTTAACATTATGTTGACATTACCGAATTATTAGTTAAATTGACCGCTATGCGATTATACATGAAAAAATATGTTAGCTTAACCCATTTTTTTGGTTGTAACAACAATTAGATTTTAACTTTTTTTAATTTGTTCTATTAAATGTAGTACTACGGTTGTCACAACGTAATTTATTGTTGCCTCAACTGTTAAGGAATCAACATTCAGAAATTCAACTATTAGTTTTCTCAGTGTAGGCTATAATTTGTTAAAATATTGTGCGAATTGTTATAAATATACCTAACAATAGCTAGACGAAGTCACGGGAACCATCTAGTACCTAACCAATCTCCAATGCCTTGCCTCACCGAAACCGTCCACTGAGACTAGAAAACACGAAAATTCCCATGAAGATCCCTCCCTGATTGGCTGGATGTAATATAGGTACATTATCTGTCAAGTAACACCTTATTTTATGAGACGGTAATAGCACCGACGCATTCTCTTCAAACCAGAACACAACTAGCATTACTGCCAGAAATAGGTACGATAGTACTTCCCCGGACGAGCTCCTTCACAAAAAGAACTACTACAACCGTTATAATGAAAACGTCCATTAATAATAACCTTTTTTTTTAAGATTTCAAGGTTCTTTTCATACATTTCTATAACTTGGTTTTTGTATCTTAAATATACGAAAAAAAAGGAAGAACTTTGTATACCTGACCTTTAGATGCACTATAAGTATCTGCAAGTTTATTTTATCAGATTTGCATGAGTCATAAAACGCAGCGAGATTTATAAATAAACATTTTTCTATCAAACAATCTGGCAAAACTCCGATTACAAAAAAAGAACGCACTTGGATTAAATAAAGCAAATGGCAAACACTGCTACTTCCACAATAAAAATATATACCCCGAGGGAATTGGAAATAAAAAAATGCTTTCGTGTTTTAGCACGAATAGCGTTCGGTACGACGCGCGTCTGCGTTGACACTGGCCAAACGGAAACAGAAATAAACAAACTATGTAGATAACATACATAAATGTAGGTAAACACAGCGTTATCAGACCTAGGGGATTTATACTAAGCATGGAGCAAACCACAGGTTGCGGTGACTTATCATATGATTTAGTTAATCATTCGTCACATTGTGCTTGCTACTGTCACATTTCACACATCACACTCTAGTCCTAAACCAATCAAAGTTTGTACTATTAACATTAGGGTTTCAGAGGAACGAAGAGAACGAAAATTGGAGAGGCAAAGGAACTCAAAGCGTTCGTTGAAGTATACTGGAGTTGAAGAAATGAAAAGGATATTATAGAGAAGCGAAAGGATATAAGCATTCCGGCGAAGAAGGATATTTTGGAGTCTGTACTAAGGAACATGATCGTATTTTCGCTAGCGATAAATGACTAACAGTGATTATGATTCGTAACAGTAAGTATGATAATGATTCGTAGCAACCATCCCATGCCTAGTTATTAAAACTAGACTTATAAATATATGCGCTTCGTGTTTGTTATTTTGCTTTGAGTTTTGGCACCTGTGTTTATGATGACGTCAACCTTTGGTAATACGGCCGGTGAGTGTTAGTTCGGTGTTGAGGCAGGACAAAATATTTACATAGGTAGGAACAAAATATATGATAAAATTTATTTAAATTAACACGTGGCTAACTAATATTGATTCTATTTTACTTTAAAAGAGATTTAAGTAGTTTATATGTATGTACTTAGTTCTTAGATACGTAGTGTACTTATATATGTTGGGTACCTATATTTATACATATTCACAATTACTTATTGGTGTAGGCAGCACTTTAAAATATTAAAATAAAACAATTTATATTTTTAGGTCTTAAATTTTTTGTATATCTTAGTTTCACTAAAGGTTTTCTGGAATAATTCGCCTTATTATCTTATATTAATATATTATCACCTTTCTAAGTTTACTTTATGTATTGTATTGTGTATAATAAAGAATAATTAACAGTTTACGGATAGCTCAACTGTTTCTTGTGTATTTATAAAAAAGATGTTGCCCGCGACTTCGCCTTACTATAATTTTACTACATATATTTTAAACATTTCGCACGATACCTTTATAAATGATAGCCTATGTGTTATTGATGTATGAACTATAGTAAAATTTCATTAAAATTCAGAAGATTTTATTTGAAAGAGTAACATACACATACATCCATCCATAAATCCATCCATCCATACAAACTTTCGCGTTTATAATATTAGTAGGAAGTAGGATATGGACTTATGCGAATATATCGTAATAGTCGTAATTTTCTTTGTAAATAAATACCGTTTTATAATTTAATGAATATTTATATTTAACATAGTTTTAAATATTTCTGTTGTTTTTGTTAAAAATAGAGGTGCGTCATTCTATTTTTAACTGAGTTTAGTAAAACACGAAGAAGTTTTTTTAATTGTTTTTTTGTCTTATGTATTACAATTACAACTTATTTCTTTTTTAATTTGAAGGATTTTCGAGTGGTCCTATTTAAATTGATTAAGACAAGGCAAGCAGTTGCTGAGTTATCCATAATATTGTGTATTTATTATTATTTATTTATTACTTGCCGATGTCGGTTTACGGTCGGTTTTAGATTGAATATATATTATCGGTCTATCTTATAAAAAGTTAGCGCAGACTTGAAGTATTGATTACCATACGTAACGATGACTTAAAGGGTTTTGGTCGGCCATGTTTTAAAACCACTGAGAACTTTTAAGCTTGTAAATTAAGATCGTAATGAAAAATAATTATACGATATTTTATGACATCCTGGTTCCGTTTTTTTTATTAACTCGCTCTACTGACTTATTTTTTAAGTACTTAGATCAAAAACATTTAGTCTGAAAACTTACATTGAGTAAAATATTCAGGTATTTAAAGATATCGATTTAAAATTAAATATTTCAGATTTATTTGTAAACTTTTTCTCTGTAAGATATTAACTACCTACACTGTTTTACAATCAATGATAGGTTTAAATATTGATTTGTCTATAAATACAATTCACTTATTGAGAAACACAAGAGTAACATAGTGTAAAGTCATATAGAAATATGTACATGTTTTTGACAGGCGTCACAGCTCAGTTGGTAGTAGCTCTGCCTTCCATGCTGTGGGTTCAAGCAATTAAGCATTGAGTAACTAATAGTTGCAGATTCATAGCAATGATTCTTATTCATTTGAGTGCGGAACCCTAAAATATAATCTTACCGATGATGTGATTAGCTAACGCAAGGTTGTTAAGATAACTAGTACGTGATTAGATTCATTGGTAAAGTTTTTTTTTATTTTATCTGAGTTCACTGACATATTATCCGAAATTGCGTCAAGGCTCAGTTGGTAGTAGCACTGCCTTCCAAACTTTGTGTTATTCTTCTTCGTGTTTCATCAAATTCAGGGAGATAAAAACGCGCAGTGTGATTCAAAAACGCTGACGATTCCTCTAACCATACTGTTTTTGATTTATTAAATGCGTATACATATATTACTTGTCGATGTCAATTGGACTCAGTTGTCTTATGCTGGGGCCACATTAGCGGGCTACGGCGAATATTCGTGTTAACGCGATGTATGTGGCCGGGTACATCGTGTCATCGCGTAGTATTCGGGCGAAGACGCGAATCAATTTGTCGCGCCAATATTCGCTTAGGTGGCTACATCTACGTCAATTTATTAGGCTAAGTTCAGATGACCGCGCGTAGCCGCGCGTCGCCGCGCGGTTGGAGCATTCACATGACGGTATTTGAATGGGAGCGCGCCGCGCGATGCCGCGCGGTACCGCGCGGTAATGTAGACGATAATTACCGTTTATATTGATCTTGTACTCCGCGGTTCGTAGTTCCGCGCGGTACCGCGCGGCCATCTGAACTTAGCCTAAGGCTAGGTTCAGATGATCGCGCGGTACAAGATCAATATAAACGGTAATTATCGTCTACATGACCGCGCGGTACCGCGCGGCAACGCGCGGCGCGCTCCTATACAAATACCGCGGCGACGCGCGGCTACGCGCGGTCATCTGAACTTAGCCTTAAGGAGTGAAGTAACGAAAAAGTGTTACCCCCTATCTTATAAAAAGTTAGCGTTGACTTTATGTCATCATTATGTATGGTAATCAATACTTCAAGTCTGTGCTTACTTTTTATAAGATAGACCGTTAGAATTTATTCGTTTTATAACAAAACTAATTTTATTCTATTTTTCCGCAATAATTCAAATGTTATTTCAAAATAAAAAATATTTTTGAATCCAGTACGTTTAATATTATACCTATGTCAATGTTGATTGATTGATGTCAAAATCGTAAAAAGGTAATTTTTGTTATTGTGACTATAAATAAAAGTTTAAAGTGTAAAAAAAAATATTGTTTTTATTATTATTATTATTTTCATTTATTTGCCGAGAAATTCCTGACATTTCCCTTTACCGGCCGCATTCCTCACATATGTCTAATATTCCTGAAATGTCAGGAAAATTCTTGACATCTGGTCACCCTAATTCGGCACGATACATCGCGTCAACTCGACACGAATCTTCGCCCGTCTAATGTAGACAAGAACATCGCCTATACCCGAACATGACGTTTTTGTCGCGCCAACACGATACGAATATTCGCCCGCTAATGTAGCCAAAGCATTAAAAAAAAAACTTTTTTTTTTCTGTAGTTTGCTCAACTGTTTCTAATGTATTTTATATTGTATATTTTGTAAATACTGTAATAGTCGTAAGTTTGTTTGTGAATAAAGTTAGTATACTAAAGTACAAAAAAATACTTGTTTAATTACTGTAGATATTTTTTTAGTATAATGATCGCATATAACACAAATATAAAGATAAGATAAAGATAAATGTATTTGTTAACGACAAACTTTACAGGATCATTATATCTAACATGAGGTGATAGTTACTTCCTTAGTTTAACAATTCAGGATGGATGACATAGGTACCCAAACAAGGAAGACCTATACCCTCCGCCGCAGAATATACTGTAGGATTAGTGATTTACGGTACTTATAAACGTAAATCAGACACATAAGGTGAGCATATGTTTTTTATTGCCGCAATAAATGAATGAAATTGCTCTTATAATGCGTCAGGCGTCTCAAGATACTAAAATAAATATTTACGCGTTGCACGAGAATAGTTTGTACTGTCATTTAATTAGTGTTTACTATTTACCCTTTAAAAGAACATTAAGACAAGGGTCGACACGTCAGCTCAGTAGGTATTAGTACTTGCAAACATTGATGTTTGTTCTGTATTTGCGAGTAACCATATATTCTTAGATAAATAAAAACTTTTTTATCTTTGCCCTTGGTTAGCCTACGCGTAAATAATAAAAAGTCACTTACATTTCCTTGCGCCAGAGATCATGGTATTCCAAAGAAAGTCTCCTCATCCTAGGTTCCCTCTGGCTCCAAAAGACAGGTCCTGAGAAATGGTTGCGATTCTCATTTATCAATTCTTTGATACGAGTCTCTAAGACTTGAGTATAAGAATTCAATATATTAATGTGAGGCTCCAATATATCAATGTTAGTATCCAATTCACAAATGCGAGGTTCCAATTTATCAATGCAAGGCTCCAATATATCAATGTGAGTATCCAATTCACAAATGCAAGGTTCCAATGTTTCAATGCGAGGGTCTGATTTATCAATGAAGGTATCCATTGTTATTATAATGTCCAATTTATCATTTCCATGGTTCAATTTATCAATGTGAGCGTTCATTTTATCAATACGAGGGTCCATTTTATCAATACGAGGGTCCAATTTTTCAATTTTAGGGTCCATTTTATCAAGACGAGGGTCCAATTTATCAATTTTAGGGTCCATTTTATCAATGTGTAGCTTCAACCTCAATTCAAGGCACCAACACTTCAATTCCAGGCTCACTTTCGAGGTTTCGTTGGAAATCACTGTTGATAAGCATGCATAAAATCTAGAAGGCATAAGACAGTAATTAGGTAAGTATAGTTATTTTTAACTTTAATAAATTAAGTAGTATTTATTCATTGACTTTTAAAAGTGTTTCTGTTTATAATATGGATTTAGTGATTTATATGTTTTTGATAGATTAAATATTTAAATATTGGTATTAATTATTTACTCACATTAGGAATATAAAATATTCATAAATTAAAAAAATATATCTCGTTGCTTAAAGATCACAAACAAACTTTGAAGAATCATCTGTATATGTTCTAATACTAATAATTTTACTATATTAAAAAAAAATATTATAAATTCGCTTCACAAATCTTTTTAACTAGAATTGGCAGGTTACAAGTAGGTAGTAGGTTTGATTCCCAAGCAATGCTACTTGTTACTAGTTAAAAGAGAATGATGTAAGTAAGTAGGTATGTTATCATTAATCTGAGCATGTTATTTCAATAGAACTTTTGATTACAAATGTTAGTGTAAATATTATTAATCATATTTTAAAATAAACTGTTACTTGTACATTTTATCGTGCCAGCTGACATGGCTACTTATTTTAAAAACCATTTAGGTGTAACTTTAGTAATGTCATAGTTATATTTTTATTGTGTTTAAAATTTTTTTTTGCTATTTCTAATGGCTGAGAATATCAAGTTTACAGATTTGAAAAATGTAGAGTTAACCTTCTTCTTCTTCTTCTTCCTGCCCTTATCCCACTAGGTAGGGTCGGCACAACATGTTCGTTTCTTCCATTCTCCTCTATCATCCGCCATCTCAGAATTCACTTCTTTCACATCCATATCATTTTTCACACAATCCATCCATCTTTTCTTAGGCCTACCTCTTCCTCTATACTATATCCATGTAAATGTAGAGTTAACCATTCTAAATAAATTGTTTTTTGTCGTTGGTTGTTCAGTCACCGTCTTGACACGATACTATTAATAACGAATGGCTGGATTTGTCGGCCAACTAGTGTGTGCATTTTTAAATGGTTTATCTATGGAACCATTAATTAAAATTAAAATACTTACAGATTAATATAAAAGTACTAACATAATGTCCGTTAGTACTTTTAATTTTTAGTTATATTGTCTATGTAGTAGGTAAATAAAGAGAAATAAATATATAGATTTCTTTATTACATATATAACAATACGTGTCTTTCAAACAATAAGTAAAAAATGCCCCTATACCAATCAAACAAACAATTTACCTAAATACTTAGCTACTAAATAACAACAGAAAGTACATGAACAATAACTTTTTTTACTTTTAAAATATTTTAAAATATCTACTACATAATATTAAATACACGTCTGTATACTAATAATAATAAATATTATAGGCAACCTAGTTTTAAGTTTTTTATAATATATGTATTTTTTATAATGTATATTGTAAAAAACTTTTTTCTAAGTATTTAAATAAATGTATGAATAATAAATATTATATGTAATAAATAACTTGTCAAAATTTAATGCATAATTACAGGAATTAGGTAACAAAAGAACATTATTAAATAAATAATTATTTTGCAATATATACTGTATGCCCGATATGGGTAGGGTTTATATTCGATTTTTATACTTACACATTTTTAATTAAAATCTATAGGTCAACAAATAATCAGGTTTAAACTTTGACACAAAGTAAGACTGCTTTTTCAAGAAAATGTAATAAAAAATTATCGAGAAATTAACTGACTGAAGGTTGTACAACGCCATTTAAGAAATCTGCTAACCAAGTGTTTTTTAGATAAAACCATAGACAAAGTTAATACATAGAATACGGGCGGCAAAGAGACAGAGACAAAACAATGATTCAGCTATTATTTGTCTATTCCTACATAGAGAGATCTACAAAAACGAGACAGGTATTGGTGATCTATGATTTGATCTGATTTTGTTGGACTAAAATCGTGGTGTGCTGTGTGGTAGGTACATATTTTTTTAAGATAATTAAAGCTTGCATTTTTCTTTTAAAAGTTGAATCCAGAATTCCATTCTTTGTTTATCCACGTCAACATAACATTGTATGTCGTTATCTACAACTAATGTGCGTTTATTGTCTTTGGTATACGGCAGCCATTTTGTTTTTTGTTTCGACCATGTTGGTATTCTGAAAAAACGTAATTAATTTATAATTTAACATGTTTGCAACATTAAGAATTGAGTAAAAAGGTTCGGTAGTACAAGTAGCATTAGAATAAATAAATATTTATAAGCGTAAACAACGCCATCTAGTCACAAATAGTTTCCATAGTACAAACTTTACTTATAAAGCCTGTACCTAAGTATTATGAAACTATTGCAAATCATTGAGATCATTATCATCAATCTATCTGTCCACATGTCCACTGCAGGACGTAGGTCTCTCCTTAGACGCGACACTGAGCCTGGTTTTCGGCTCTTCTCATCCAGTTACCAGCTACATTCTGCAAATCGTCGTATTTCGTAAAGTGTCCTACAGTACGAAAACTTTTTGAAATATACATCCATCACATATTTGACACAACAAAATTGATTGGTTTTGGTGGGTAAGTGGGTATCGAACTTACAACCCCGAATATGGAACACAGAGTTAACACTAAATTAGCTGTGAGATCAACTTACCCATTTTTAGCGAAATTGGTAAACGCTTCGCTCAAAAACTCCACCACCTCCAAATCCTTCGCCGTTCCGTGGCTCGCTTTGCTCTTTCTATAGAACTGATATTGGATCATATCTCCATGTGTGGCTCCTTTAACTTTCAAACTAGACATAATTCTAGTATGCATACTACCACTATAACTGAATTTCAGTGCGTACGTCTGATCAGAGTATCGTGAAAGAAGCTCATTAAAAAACATAATATCTCTTATAAAAAACGCATCAGAGACCATTGCAAGATATTCATTTTTAACTCTATCATCTAAGGTTTTGTCTTGAATATAAAAATTACGTATTTTATCTTGATATTGAATCGCTTTACGCGAATCTCTGTCTATAAACGCGAACCGAGGAATGAAATAATAGAAATCATTTTCATAAATAACTTGATCGGCATCTCTAAAGAATAAAGCACCTTCGTAGGAATTATAACATGTCAGCACGGGCACTTTCTGGAACCTATTCTCTTTCATTGATATCCTAGGGTGTTCTGAGAAAAATCTATCAACATTTTCGAATTTTCTTTCAACAACTGGTAAGAGATACGCGTATAGAATTGATCTAGGCCTGCTCAGCTCTGCGGTTGTAAAAGCTATGACCAAATCGTTTATATCCGCCTGCGAAAAGAAATCGAAAATCTCTCGCTCGTCTGTCAATTTTTTTCCCATAATAGATGCTATGTTTCTCGCTTTAGCGATAGGATCTTCTTCAACTAAATACAAATCTGCTGTGCATGTTCCTGACATAGCTATAACTTTACTAAATAATCCTTTAGTCATATCAGAAGTTAAATACGAGGATACAATAGCTGCTCCTGCACTTTCCCCAAAAACCGTTATATTTTCATAATCACCATTAAAATACGCAATATTTTTATTAATCCATTTTAGAGCCATAACAGTGTCTTTTAAGCCAGCATTACCAGGACATTCTGGTATGTTTAAGCACAACCAACCAAGTATATGAAGCCGATAATTAACGGTGACTAAAACCACATCATATTTTATTAAGTAATCGGGAGAGTAATAATTGCCATAACCAAAAATCAGTCTACCTCCATGAACAAAGAATAAAACTGGGAGTTGTTTTATGGTTTCGTATGGCAGCACTGGGGTGTATATGTTTAGGTATAGACAGTCTTCTGAGCCATCAATGGGTGTGCTAGAGTAGGGGTTGGTTTGAATGCATTTGTTGCCAGGTTTGGTTGCATTTAGGATACCGGCCCAGTAGTCCAAAGGTTGAGGGTCCTGAAATTGTTTTAAATCAAAGTAAGACTGTTCCTTTCTCACATAAAAGGAGGATCTCAATTTGATTGTTTGTTGTTTTCTTATAAGCAACTACTCTGCCAATTGTGATCAAATTTTGAAGACCTTTTTTGTTTGGTAGATCATAGTTCAGATGTTTTGAAGATTACGGGTTCGATTCCCGCTTTGGAATAAATGTTTGTATGATCTGCAAATATTTATTCTGGGTGTTCTGGGTATTCATATGTATAATAAAAAATATCTATCTATGTAATGTTATTGTATTAAGTATGTCAGTCTTCTAGTACCCATAACACAAGCTCTGCTTAGCTTGGGGCTAGATGATGTTGTGTGGATGGTCCAGCATTATTTATTTATTTATTACTTAGAATGTTAAAAAACTTGACGACTTTCTCATCCCTGATGAGCCTGCTTATTCGTTTAGTGTCTTGCGGTGTCTGTACTCCAGTAAGTGAAGCACCATTGTAATTCAGTTTAGTTTTATTCAAAATATGTTTGAGCACTTTACCTCCAATAGCTGCAATAATTTTGTATGATTCTACAAGCCAGGTCGTCACAACCAGAGCCTAGACGTAGAAGAACTTACGTTCTGGTTCCAACCATATTTTTGTATGATCCACCAATTGTATATCTTGATTACAAGGACCTTATTCTATGAACAATAAACAAATAAATTGCTGGTGATAAAAACTTACTTTAAACCGCAGATTGCCAATTGGAGGTGTTGCATAAGGAATACCCTCAAAGCTATAGTATTTCTTCCCGTAGAATGTCTGGCACTCATTTCCTTGAAGTTTTCCATTGGTTACAGTAACTTGGGCCATTTTCTAATTTATTTCTAGAACAATAGTTTTGAATCTTATTTATCTACTAGAACTACGTGAAAATAGTTTAATCTTCATACAGTTTATGTTACTAGATAAAAATATGATATTGAAGTGTACACCTAGTACTATTTCACCAACAGAAGCGTAGCTTTCTAATCGTGAAACAATTTTAAAGCAGTCAATTAGATAAAACGTAACAAACAAACTTTCTGATAACAAAATTTGTAATTACTAAGATAATTTGCAATCACGAACCAATTATCTAATTTTAATAGAAGTCTGGGCACTAGTCTAGGAAATATCTCCAAAAAAAAAACGTTTAAATCGAAACTTTAGCTAAGTACAGATAGGGAAATTGGCTATACCTTTTTCGTGAATTTTATACGTTTTCGTGATTTTATGGACTTTGCGTCTGTTACGTTTTCTTGTAATTTCCACGATGTATTTATAGTCCAAGAGCTAGTGAACCCTGCGAGTAACGGTCTTCCTGTAAGGCTAGAAATTTGTACACTTACGATTTATAGCATGCTAAGAGCACTAGCCATGATCTGGCAGGCTTCAGCCCTGTACTTCATCAGCCACATAGTTTTTTAATTGTAAAATAATTTGAGTTTCAAAACTTGTTTCTGTAAGCTTAAAAATTTAATAGGATGGAGTTTATTTATTGTAAATCTTGAAAAAAAAGTTACAGACGATTACAATCAGCAATAGTATATGCCAGATCAATTAGAAAATGCACAGTTGATGAGATAAAATAAACTTTATCCTGTATACTTAAAATTTTTATATGTTTTCAAGTAAACGTCTCAGAGTAAATATGTACAATGCCAGACGGTTTTGAACAGCATAAGACCTTGCCAGGCAAGGGGACAGCTGCTAAGGGAGTGCAAATAAGAAATGTTAATGTTTCAATTTTATGAACATATTTATTAGCATACAGTAAATGCAATGTATTTTATTGGGTTTTATGCAATCTACATTATTTTTAACATTCATCTTCTTCAGCATCATCCGAGATTGCACTACTGTTTGCATCATCATCTGATTCTTTAACAATGTTTTCCTCATCTGAAAATAGTGAAAAAATATTTTAATGTACCTACCGTAATAATTTGTAGTATTTTTTGAATAAGGTTGTTAAGAATTAAATATCAAGCTCTATTACATAGGACTGCATATTAAATGTTACGGATAAAATAGTTGTATGTTACCTGAAATGTATTCCTCAGTTTCAGGCGATTGTGCTGTGGCAGTATCAGCAGGTCCTTGTAAAAGTATGTCGTATAGGTATAGAAGATGGAACTTTATTCCTCTCAAACCAATTAAAATCGTAAGAACTATCAATTAAGTTCCAACCGTTATTTTCAGGAATAAGAATGGTTCTTTAAAATTACAATTTCGCCATATATTTGTAGGTAATGTAGGCAGTTCTCAATAATTGTTGATGTAGTTCACGTTGGCAGGGTGGTGAATTCGATGAATCATAGCTTACTACTTTTTCATAAGCACTTTAGGATTATTTGTGTTGTAGATAGATAGATAGATAGAAAACACTTTATTGCACACCACTTAATTTATTTTTGTACGTAGTTGTACGTAGTAAGGAACTTTTCATAACGTGCATTATTTAATTTTGAACATTTCAAACCATACATTTGGAGCTTCGACATGGGAGCCTTCAAAAGAAGGGTATATCTTTATCTCAAAGGCCGGTAGTGCACTGACAACGCCTCTGGTGTTCGCAAGTGTCCATGGGCGGCGGTGACCACTTCTCATCATTGGCCCGCAAGCTAGCTTGCCAGATATGTCATAAAAAATAAGTAAAATCACTGAAAACTGAACTAAAACTGAAAGATAGGCATTCACGCAACACCTCTGACTCGCACGCCTTTAGCAGCTGTCCCCTCGCCTGGCAAGGTCTTATGCTGTTCAAAACCGTCTGGCATTGTACATATATACTCTGAGACGTTTACTTGAAAACATATAAAAATTTTAAGTATACAGGATAAAGTTTATTTTACCTCATCAACTGTGCATTTTCTAATTGATCTGGCATATACTATTGCTGATTGTAATCGTCTGTAACTTTTTTTTCAAGATTTACAATAAATAAACTCCATCCTATTAAATTTTTAAGCTTACAGAAACAAGTTTTGAAACTCAAATTATTTTACAATTAAAAAATTATGTGGCTGATGAAGTACAGGGCTGAAGCCTGCCAGATCATGGCTAGTGCTCTTAGCATGCTATAAATCGTAAGTGTACAAATTTCTAGCCTTACAGGAAGACCGTTACTCGCAGGGTTCACTAGCTCTCCAGCTATAAAACATTCAATAATAACAGTTTTTGAAAATGTTGTTTTGATGTTTACCATTGACTTGACATAACATGACATGACGTATGTCAGTGACGTTTATCTATCTATCTATCCGGGTCATCAACACCTCTACTCTACCAAGACTCTATCAGTCTATGGTAAGAGGTGCAGGTAAGAGTCGAACTGTAAGTTCTTTTCTCTGGCCTCAACTTCGAAAACTTGGTTTCCGAGTCACTGGGTTTTGCCACGAGTAGCAGTTATTCACCTCTCAGTGGCTTTACGCTGCCGGCAATTACGGCTGCGGTGGCTTCATTATTGGATAGAAAAGGTAGAGAGCAAGAGAGGTCAATATAAATATCAACTCTGAGTATCCAGCGTGGGTTCCGCAGTTCGTTGCGGTTGCCCATACTGACTCTCTTGTATGGCGATAAGGCCGCGCATTGCTGCGTCTTTTAGGTCTCCTCCAGCTGCAATGGTTATGAGTAAGTCCGCTAAAATACCAAGCATGACTCTCATTGAGTCATAACTGCTTCTTGTGCTTGGTGCGGTAATATTTGGTAAGTCAGGTTCATTTGGCAAGTCAGGCTCATACAAAGGCTCTCGCGGGATTGGATTATCGTCGTTCTGGCACGTTTGCTGTATCAGCACTTTGGAAACGTTTAGATCTGACTTGGTGTTTTTATCTTTTACAATCACTGCAGGTGCGATACTACATGCTCTAGCGGTAGGGTTGGTTGTTATTGGTGTAAGCTCCGGCGTAAAATGTGTTTCAGAAGTGGCTGGGAATGCTATGTCTGTGTCCGGAACTGAGTGCGGCGGCGGTGTTAGTCCACTCTGCGTAGGCTCTCTTGGGTCAGTGTTGATAGGAACATGTAGAGAAGGGAAAGCTGCCATAGGCCTTCTTTTTCTTTTACCTCCTCTTTTCCGATTTTTCAAGGGAACACCCCGTTCCGTCGGAGGATTCGCCTGAGTGTGGATTGCTTCTAGGTTCTCTACGGCAAAGTTTGGTTTTGTCTCTCGCCTTCTTAGAGTTATTAGTGGAGTAGGTATTTGCTCTACGGGAGTGCTGGTGGTAGGTTGTGGCCGTGGGCCAGGAATTTTGAATCCTCTCTTACGGATTTCTCGTTTGTATATTGCACAACGGCGGCGGTCATTGGCAGTATGCGATTTACCACAATTTGCGCACGTGGGCTTCTCGGTGATAGGGCGAGGGCAATTTGCAGCGGAATGCTCTTCTCCACAGCGCACACATCGAACTGGCCTATGGCAATTACTAGAATTGTGCCCATAGGCTTGGCAACGGTGGCACTGAGCTGTGCCGCCAGCAGTTCCTCGCCAAGCTTCGATTGTAACTCCCGGCATGTAGAGTAGCTCTACGGTTCCGTAGAGTCGTGCTAATTCTGTGTGATCAAGATGTTCTAGTTGGGCGTGGAATAGGCAGCCGGATCTGTCTCTGATTGGTGGGATTTGCTTGACAAACCGAACCCGAAAGTCGCGTTCTTCGAGGGCTTTTTGGATGTCTGTTGGTGAAGTATCTGCTGGTAGACCACGAATCGCCACTTTGGTAGGTATGTCAGAGGGCAAACTATAGCAATACCATGACAAACCTTGTTCCGAATCCGCAGCCTCCACGAGATGGCGTTGTATCACGCGGTATTCCTTGAGGGTGCGTGGTATGAAGCGTAGTCCTTTTCCTAGGGGTCGCGCATTTGGAGCATGACCTAGTTTTTTTGCTAGTACTGCAAAGTGCGCCGTCCAGTTTGGTAGCTTATCAGCTATTATAGGTGGGTACGCTTTGGTTTGTGCTACTGTAGGTTGTTGATCATCGACAGCATCAGGTGCACTTTTAGAGTCTGGTTGGAGAAAGGTATGGTTTTCTACCATAGAGGCAGTACGCCGAGCAGAGGGTGGTTTTGGTGGGCTAGTTAGCACTCCAGCATAGGAGATAGCTGAACTGTGTGATGGCTGATCAAGTGGATACGGTTCGATTTCTACGTATGATGTAGAGTCGTGGTGGAGAGTGCATTTCGCATAATCTGCAGCGTCAACTGTGGTCGCTCTGGGGAGTGACGTTTATTAGATACGACAAATAATTGACGTGCATGACAATCGTTTTTTTAGCATTAAACTGTCCGTTTTTTCTAAATAAACAAAAACTTAATTTCCCTGCTCTGCCACCATAGAGCTCTTTCAAACTCGCATATTTTAGTTAGAAATATCGGGATTTCTCTAATTTTTTAATCAATTTTTTTACTACAATAAACTTTATAGCCTGTCCTCAAATGACAAGCAAGCAAGCATATTCTCTAGTGATTGATTGTCTATGGTGGGTTTGATGACCACAAAAAAAGTGTCATGGCCGCCTTCCACCATATTGCGACATCTATAGTAGGTAGCGTGACAAGTCATGTCATATAAGTGCATGATACATGAAAATTTCCAATGGCAGATTCTTTCTTTGGGTTCGATACTTCAGCATCGGTAAGTTCTCGCATGATACTACGTAATTTCACCGACAGATTGAGGTATAACTTGCCTAGAACTGCTCGCGTGCGAAACATCGCGACAACTTGTAGCGATTGCCAACATGGTACTTGGAGGGAATTTTAGGCGTTTACTGGTTCGAATCTTGACTTTCCACGTAATAACTATATATTTTATTAATAAATATAGCCTAATTTGCAATCTACGTCGCGATAGTAAGTTAAATTATCTTCAAATCTTGTTAAAAAGGTATTTGAAAATCTGAAATGACTTAATTCATTTCCACTTACTTAGCGGGTATTATTTGCGTGGAATACAGATAAACTGGAATAGTTCTCGAAATAATACAAAGTTGCGCTTATTTCTAGCCGCGTCCATGCGATAATGATAGTGACATCCTTTTTGTAAATACTTATTAGACATGAAGATTTAGGCCTTCTGAGTCATTGCTTGTCATCTGACGTGTCGTCAACAGTCTCTGGCTTAGTCTCATAAGAATTTTTTTTTTTTAGATAATTTATGATTGTTATTAATCTACAAGAAGGTTATATGTTAAGGGTATATGTATTCAATGTATGTGTTTACAAAAAAAATGTATATAAGTATTATAACAGCAATCTAGTTGCCATATTACAAGCTTTGCTTAGTTTTTTTATTTATTTTTTGTGTGTTATTTATTTTCAAAAACTCATGGTAAATCCCCAATTAACTTATCACAATTTACTACACATTAGTTAATAAATAAGATTTCATGGACATCACATACATCACACATTCTAGCCTCAAAATAAAGAAAGCATTGAAATTGAACAGAATGATTTTTAATGACAATTATTATTGAAACAAAATTCTTATGTATGTTTAAAATAATCATGTGCAACATACAAAATTGGGAAATATGTCCGCATTTTTACGAAAATGTAATAGTGATAGTAATTAAAATGATAAAGAACTTGTGCACCACATATAGGGCTGCCATCTGACCGGGTTTTCCCGGATTTGCCCTAGTTTGTTCATCCGGTGAGCGTCCCGGCGGGGTTTATTTGTTTATTGTAATCCGGGTGCAACCTGGACTACAATCTATTACTACTAAAATCTATTTCAATCAAGATGTAAGTGAATGAAACAAGTAGTGAAATGCTGGGGTGAGGGCTCCAAAATCCATATGATAACGGTCATGGGGGGCAGATTTTAGAGATTGCAGCCCTAACTACATACTTCTTACCTTAAACAAAGCTAATTTGCTAACCAAGAGTTTTTATATTTGATAATTAGTGAGTGTCAAAGTAGCACATGATTGCTAGACTATAGTCATAATATTTATTGTACACTTGGTATAAACAAACTATGTTGTAAAGTTTATTATGTGATTTGGTTTATACATTGTGTGTACAATGTTTGTTTTATATCTGGGTGATATAAGTATGTATTTGTTATGCAAATACATACTTATATATAAAAATGAATATATATAAGTACTAGCTAGCAGCTGCGACTTCTTATCCTATTTATATTATAAATGCGAATGTTTGTGTGGATGATGTATGGATGATAATGATGAATGGGTGTGTGATGTATGTTTGTTACACAGAATGACACAGAATGACAGAATCAGAATGACAATTTATGAAGATATTGTGTGATTTTTCAAAATATTATGATAATAAGTTGAAGTCATGGGCACCAACTAGTTATTATTGTTATTTGAACAATTCACACAATATCTTTACAATATGTAACAATTTATTATATGCAAAATACCGATGGTATGAAGACATTTCAGAACGAGCCGGGAATCAGTGGATGAGTGTCGCAAAGGACCGTAAGGAATGGCATAGTAAAGAGGAGGCCTTTACTCAGCAGTGGGTGCCAACAGGCTGAAATGATGATGATGATGCAAAGTACAATTAATAAATGTTTTAACCATTATCTTTGAAACAGTGTCTCTGTTGGGATACTTTTTTATGTTTTTTGTATTTTATGATCTACAATTATTGCCTCAACGACATATTGATTAAACTTATCAATTTGCTAAATAATGCGAAAGCCTAATTTTTGTGACCTTTGACATCATAATTTTATCTCCTTGTCCTTATTCCATGTTAAGTGAGGTTGGCACAACATGATTTCTTCTTCCACTCACTCCTATCATTCATAAATACTCTATTTCTCCTATGAACATCTCACTCTCGCCAACGGTTTGCTGGAAGAGAACTGCTTTAGGGTTAAGCTCGCCTCTGTACATTTAAGTTTATTTTTCTGTATAAGTTTGTGTGTGTACAATAAAGAATAAAACACTGCGTCTTTTCCTTTCATATTCATTTCATCAACCAACCACTTATTTTTTGGCCTTCCTTACTTACCCAGCCATGCTCATATTTATCATGTTTTTTTGTTATATTATGCCTTCTCACTATATGCCCGTATCACGCTAATCTCGCACTCTTCACCTTTTCAATAACAGGCCCCCATTTCACCTGAAATTAAAAGAAACCAAATGCAGTAACGATGGAGACTTTCCAAAAGTTATTTTCCAAACACCCCTACCAATATTTAGCTTTGCGAATTATTGTACCATAAATCTAAATTGACCAGACTTAGTTAATAATGAACATAAAAAAATAAGACTCGATAAAAAGTACCATTTTGCAAAAAAAGGCGAAAACCCGGTTTTGTAACCTGGAATAAAAAATTGATGCCGAATTGATAAATTACTTATTAAAATGTTCCAAACATATTAATGCTACACTAAAATTATATTGGACTAGATTAATATGTTGATAATGAATTTGACACACAAGTTCAATATTTATTTATTTGCACTTAGTTCAAACAAACTTTGTCTTGTGGGTAGTGGCCGGCAAAGCATAATTCTTAATAATATGTATGACAATTACTTTTATCAGTAAATTATAACAATAATATATGTTAATCATATAATATCGAGATGTATTTCAGTTGGGTCTTTATTTCCATATTTTTTTTTCAAAAAAATGCACACTATGTTACTATTCATTAGCAGACAGCATTTGTGATGAAGTTGTATAAAGATAATGAATAAATTATATCACATTGAATAAAGTACATATGTATAACAAGAGGCGTGCAATGTCTAAGAACAACTTGTGACTATTTTGCTTTCTGTTCCAGAACTTAAACGATGATGATGGAGGTGGTGAAGGTTCGGAAGAGGAATATGATGCCCTCAACGATGAGACCTTCGGCCACGGTACTGTACTTAGGGAACATACCTATACATAGGGTTACACAAGAGTGATACGTGACCACGGCCCTTCCATAGTTACCACTATTGTATAACCCATTTCATTTATTCTTAATGAGTCGAAGGCCAGTGACCACTTCTATTGATTGGGTCATGTATGTAGTATGTTCTCTTTGGTCCAATCACAAACAAATATGATAACCTTAAAAATATCGAAACATAGTGAATTTGAATCATACTGCCAATCAGTTGAGCTATCTGTAGACTGTTGCAAACGTTCTATATAGCTCAACCGAACAAAATCAGTGCCAATCAGAAGCGTACCCAAGTACTTATGTTTGGTATAATTTTCGATGTTTTTTTTTTTAGATGACGAATTTGACTGGGAGGTTGAACACGAGCAACTGGCTCATCAGCTCGAGAGCAGTCGACGACATGACGGGATCGACGACCTCGCTAATTCACAACTAGGTATGTTTGTTTTATTTAGGGTTTTACACCGCTGCGGAATGGAACAAAAGGGACTTTTTGCAAAGTGTGAAAAGTGGTTTCCATTCCTTATGTCATTTTAAAGATAAGATAAAAATAAAGATTAATATTTTTTTAAAGATAAGATAAAGATAAATTTAATTCAGAAAAATATGTAACAAGGTCTTTGTAACCATAATCACTTAGCTACTAAGTTACATGGTGTGAGGAACAAGAATAACTGTTAAACTAAGGTTACAAAACCATACCCTCTGAGGTAGATTTAACTGAGTTACGGCAGGGTATTGATTCAACACAAATTTTTAAACTGAAATGTAACAGAGTTGAGTATAAATATAATGCTGTACAAAGTTGTATATACTCGCAATATAAAGGCTTATACTATAAAATGTATACAAAATAAAAATAATCATTTAAATAACCTCTGTAAAATCTTGAAAAAAAAACGGCTACAATCTGTCAAAGTTAAAATCTAATTATTTGTCTCTTACTACTATTATAAATGCGAAAGTTTGTATGGATGTATTTCTGTTACGCTTTCACGCAAAAACTACTGAATGGATTTTAATGAAAATTTCTAATAATGTAGTTCATACAACAGAATAACACGTAGGCTAAAGTTTGTAAAGATATTGTGTGTTATACAAAATATAACGATAATAAGACTAAATCGTGTAATGTTTGTTACAGAAGCATCACTATCCCAACTAGTTTTGGACGAGACAGACGCACCGCGTCATACACTAGGCTCTAGTGTCTGGAGGCATGATCCACCGCCACAGGTAACCCTTATTTGTTTGCACAGAAGATTCAATTTACATTGTAGGACATCCTATGGTAGTAAAAGTTTGTGCTACTAAGATACATTTTGGATTGGGTGCCATCACTGTACTGTATCCACTTCTTCTTCTAATTAAAGAGCTACGCTCTTGTCTGCGTAATCAATGCAAGCCACGCCATTTCTTCCTTTGCAGGGCCGCTTCCTTGACTTCCTTATACGACATGAGGGCAACCTTCATCTTTACTTGGCTCATGTAGTTTATTAGTTTACTGTGCCACTAGTAGTATGTAATACAAGTGGTTTTGTGATAACACCAACCTTGTGTATCGTTTTGTAAAACTTGAGGGCTATTTCATGGTTACAAATATTTATTCATAACAAAACATTTATTTATAAAAATGTACTTTAGTTCTTGTAAATGAAATGACTATTTTATCAGCAATCAAGTTCCCATAGTACAAGTAGTGGCACCTAGAATCACCTAGTATGTAAGACGATTAAAATTCTAAATGATCCTTGTGATTTTACTGAATAAAATAATTTTGACTTTGACAAGCAAAGGGCTATGTAGTGATGTGTGAAATGTCCATGTTTATATATTTGTACTGTTTCAGCCTCCAATACCGCAGCTGAAAAATGTTTGTACAGTCGAAGAGCTGGAACGTCAGCTCAGACAAAACCAGCAACCGCAGAATCAGAACTTCTTTCTGGTAATCATCATATTAACTCTAAAACTAACTCTCAATCGGTGATGGAAAACATTGAAAAGAAAACAGGGTTTGCATCCTGTCTCATATGAAATACAAACCGGCAAAGATCTTTCATAAGTCTGTCCATGCTTTTCGCTTTTTTCCACCAAACACAAATTACAAAAAAAAATATTGTTGCACAATACTTTTTAAACCCACAAACAAGCACATTCCCACTACACCATTGGTGCTTTTAATACTTACTACTTATGCAATAAATAATTATCTATCTATTTATATATAATTTTATGTTTTCTTGTTGAGTTATTTTCTAATATGAAGGTATTTACTTGTACAGCCCAGGTATCCGGTAATTTTACAAAGGCCCCATGGAATCCAAGGGCCTCTCCCATTACCCTTCGCACAACAACCCATGAACCATATGAACCAACCTCTCAACACCATTATGGGACAGAACATGAACCAAATGGGTCAAAACATTAACCAAATGGGTCAAAACATGAACCAATTGGGTCAAAACATTAACCAAATGGGTCTGAACGTGAACCAAATGGGTCAAAACGTAAACCAGATGAACCAAAACGTGAACCCATTCATGAACAATCAGTTGGGGTTTCAAACAAACCATGGACAGATAATGCATCAGAATCAAATGATACAAAATCATATCTTGAATAATATGAGCCAAAATCCTAACCAGATGGCTCAAAATCTTATGGCGCAGAATATGAATCACATGAATCATAGTGTGAATCATATAGGGCAGAATAATATCGGCCAGAATAGCCAAATAGGGCAAAACGTGAACCAATTAGGACACAACGTCCAAATGGGTCAAGGTATGAACCAGATGGCTCAAAACGTGAATCCAATGGCACAAAACGTGACGCAAATGGGGCAAAACCTGAACCAAATGGGCCAAAACGTAAACCAAATGGCTCAAAACGTGAATCAGATGAACAACGTAAATCCAATGGCTCAAAACGTAAATCCAATGGCTCAAAACGTGAATCCAATGACACAAAACGTGAATCAAATGGGCCAGAACGTGAATCCAATGGCTCAAAACGTGAATCAAATGGGCCAGAACGTGAATCCTATGGCTCAAAACGTGAATCCAATGCCTCAAAACGTGAATCAAATGGGCCAGAACGTGAACCAAATGGGACAGAACGTGAACCAAATGGGCCAGAACGTAAATCAAATGAACACAAACATGATAAATGGTGGTCAATACCCCATGAATCAGTTTACACATAATATGATGGCTCAGAATCGTATGATAGGCCCTCCGCCTGGTATGAATATTCCGCGGCAGAATTTTAACCCCAATATGGGACAGTTTAATCCCAATTTTCGAGTAAGTATTATTAAATTACATTTGGAAAATATTGTTCATTGTGAACGTAGCATTTAAGAAAAAGAAGTAAATATTTCAAATTTATTTGAAATTATAATTCTTAAAGGGCTAAAATATCTTTCGGCACCATTTGATGATCCATTTTAAATGTTTTTTTAATGAAAGTTTTATTGATGTGTGATATGTCCTAGAATATTTAATTATTTAATAAATTAATGTAATTTTACAGGGTCCCGTTCCAAAACAAAATGAACCAATTAATATAAACCAGCAAATGATAATGAAGAATCAACAAATCATTCCGAATCAAAATTTACCACAAAGTTTGCCTAACATGAACCAATCTTTGAACCAATCTATGAACCAATCTATGAATCAATCTATGAACCAATCCATGAATCAATCTCCACAAAAGACAAAAGATAAGCTTCAGCAGAAAACCAGGGTGTTTACTTCGAAAACACCAAACAATATCACGAATAACTTATCATCACAAGGTAAGACTGGCGACACAGTATTGGACACATACAGTCATCACGCATACAATAGCACACATAGAGAATGAACTGAGTGTTCCCTATGAAGTAAATACGAGCGACAAAGCTTGAGACAAAAAACTTGCGGCCAGTAGTAGTCTCCTTCCGGAAGATTCATTAGCTTTTATTCGCTGACCTTATGCTATCAATAACAGTATTTATATCTATACTTATCTAAACTAATATTATAAAGAGGTAAAGTTTGTGTGTTTGTATATTTGTTAAATTGTAAGGGGTTATCTCGGGATCTACTGAACCGATTTTAAAAATTCTTTCACCTATAGAAAGCCACATTATTGCTGAGTGTCATAGGTTATATAAAAAACCGAAAAATAAAAAGGCGTGTACGTGGTAGTCCGTGTTGCAAAGTGAATCGGAGAAAAAACGGTCGAATTATGTCCAACGAAGTGGGCACGGGTCAGCTAGTAATATTATAGAGAAGTAAAGTTTGTGTGTTTGTATATTTGTTAAATTGTAAGGGGTAATCTCGGGATCTACTGAACCGATTTTAAAAATTCATTCACCCAATAGAAAGCCACATTATTGCTGAGTGTCATATAAAAAGTTTAAAGAGTGGCTATATAAAAAACCGAAAAATAAAAAGGCTTTTACGTGGTAGTCCGTTTTGCAAAGTGAATCGGAGAAAAAACGGTCGAATTATGTCCAACGAAGTGGGCACGGATCAGCTAGTATATTTATATTATTATGGTTTATCTCAATGGTTTATGTAAGTGTGAAAATAAAATGAGTTTTTTTTTCAGGATTGGTCCAACTAATACAAAGTACTCATCCAATGCTCCAACCGTATAACAATGTTTTAAATATGAGCAACAGTTTTAACAACGCTAACCACCATCCTATGTTGAACCGTACTCAACAGTTTATGAACCAGAATATCATGAACCAGCGGAATGATTATCCTAATAGGTAAGTTTGATAGATAGATTTATTTATTGTATCACGTTACATAGTTACAATTCATCATCATTCATCATCATTTCAGCCCGTTGGCACCCACTGCTGAGTATAGGCCTCCTCGTTATTATGCCATTCTTTGCGGTCCCTTGCGACTCTCATCCACTGATTCCCGGCTCGCTCCATAATGTGTTTGGACCATCGGGCTGGTGGTCTGCCTCTTGGTCTACGAGCACCCCTTGGCCACCATTCCGTAATCGCCTTTGTCCACCTTCCATCGTCTCTTCTTGCTAAGTGTCCCGCACAATTGTGGTTAATCGTGTAATTAATCGTGGTTACAATTATAGGTCTTAAATTAAGATTAGAGCCGAACATGACACTATGACCCCTGATAGTGTGCTGTGACCATGAAAATGTATTTATTTATTTATTTTGGTACTTATATCAAAAATTCATACCTAGTCTTGTTTTTTTTTACCTATACTGTTCTAATAATGGGCAAAGGCTTAGTTTCAACTGTTTTTTTAGGATGCTAATGAATGGTGACGAAAATATAGAAAATACTGATGAGTATGCAGGACTGATGACGCAAAGAGAAAAACAATGGCTCATCAACATACAGATGTTGCAACTCAATACTGGAACACCCTATATACACGACTTTTACTATACTGTAAGTTATTGCAATAAATTTATAGTTGCTTGATGTGCTTGACGTCGCAACTAAGCTTTGCTTATGACGAAGTCGCGGGTTCGATCCACATACAACGTTGATTGATATTATAATTAAAATAATCCAAAAGTTACTGAGGCGAACAGGATTAGAACCCGCTACCTTTCGCTTAAACGCGGGTGCGAAAACTTACATAACAATTTTTGAGATATTCAATTGAAATCTTAGTGCACGAAGCATTTTAATACAAAAATTGGAATATTCATGAATTTACTTAATTATGTTTTATTAATCTATCTATATAAAAATGAAACCCGTTTTCCGTTGTCACGACATAGCATGAAAACGGCTTGACCGATTCGGCTGATTTTTTGTGGTAGTTTTCTAATACTCTGTACAAGGTTCTTACGGAAAAAAATATTAAGAAAATCTCTCAGAAAGATTGAAAAATATACATTTAATTTTGCATATTTTAAAAAAAGCTCGTTACGAATGTCAACGTCATTCAATTTAAAACAAAAAAAATATGTATAGTAAGTGCATCAAATTTACTCTAAGGCCGTTTGTCCACCGCCGCCGCCGTCACCGTCACGTCACCGAGAACGAGATTATTTCGGGCCGAGTTTAGTATGGCGGCCGGGATGACGGCGCTCGGGTGACGGATGTGCGGTGGACACGCGGCTCAAGTAAATGTATGTAAATGTATGTACCGCTACTTCGGCGCCGTCATCTCGTTCTCGGTGACGTGACGGTGACGGCGGCGGTGGACAAACGGCCTAAGGCGGTACGAAGTTCGCCGGGACAGCTAGTGTTATTATAAAATTTTCAGGTGTTCCTAGAAAGGCAAGCAATTAAGGAGAAGGAGGAGGTTAAAGAAGCTCATAAAGTAAATCAACAAAATCATCCATTTTACAGTGGGGGTGAGTTTACTAATTAATTTACACTATAATTTGGCCTGGATTTGAACGACTATTGGCAATTACACTGAATATTTATTAAAATAAATTATGTATGTATGCTATTATTCCGCCAATTATCAATTTTGATGTTTTTTTATGTATGGTAGATCATACTTCAGAGGTCTCATACAAATTTGATTAAAGATCTGACAGGTAAAAGACTTACCCCCTATCTTATGAAAAGTTAGCGCAGACTTTAAGTATTGATTACAATACGTAATGATGACAAAGTCAACGCTAACTTTCTTAAGAATGGGTATTTAGTATGTAGATAGAAGACCATTTTCTTATATTGAGGAATTATTCATTTAATTTATTTGACAATAGTCCTACTACTATAAATGTAGCCTATAATAATTATTGTTTATTATTATAGGTGTAATTCAAGAGACAATGAGACGTGAACGTCACAATTCCAACCGTCATAACTCTACAAGTGAAGATCCACCACGGACTTATGTGCCAACGCAGTTTGAAAACTCTTTGGGGAAACTACAGGTAATACCTACCCTGCTAACATTATAAACGCGAAAGTTCGTATGCATATAGTTTGTATGGATAGATGTGTGTTTGTTTATTTTAACATCAGAATACGACGACCGATGTGGCGCGGCGGGCGAAGGTCCGCCTGCGATGCGGAAGGTTGCGGGTTCGATTCCCGCCTTGTGATAAATGTTTGTACGATCCTATATACCCTTTTAAAAAATTTACTCTGTATACTATAAAAAACAAAGAAATATATATATTATAATATATTTTTTTATATCCTGCTACTTAGGAATCTTTTTAGTAATCATTGTTAATAAATGATTGTTTTTATTTACAGTGTGGCAGCGTCACAGCCCCAAGGAAGATAATAGATCTAGAAGTGGTCGGTGGGGAACAACAGACACAAAGGAGTTCTAGAGCCCCTAGTGTCGCAAGCACCACCAACCCTGCGGAGGTAAGAACATTTTTTTTAACCTATTTCGTCCCACTGCTGGGCAAAGGTCTCCCCCAAATTCCTTTCTTCTCATCTAATCTTTAGCTTCTTCCCACCATTTCTTTTCAAAGAACATATAGAAATAAATAAGATTTTATTTGATAGATATCTAGTATTATAAGAATTTTTGGATTCTATTGCTCATAAGAATTTTTAAAAAACTTTACAAAAGAAGGTTCTCGATTTAATTGCTCGGCCTTCCATGCTGTGGGTCGTGGATTTGATTACAACCCAGAGCAAATGTTTGTGTGATGAACATAAATATTTGTTCTATGTCTGGGTGTCACTATGTATTCTATAAAAAAATATGTATATATGAGTATTCTATCAGCAGTCTAGTTCTCATAGTACAAGCTTTGCTTAGAGGACTAGAGTGTGATGTGTGAATTGTCAATGAATATTTATTTATTCTATCAGCTATCTGGTTCCCATAGTACAAGCTTTGCTTAGTTTTGGACTAGTGTGTGATGTGTGAAATATTTATTAATTATTTGTTCCATTAAAAAGATAATTCAAACTATTAATTGCAGGTACCAAGAGAATTGAAGAAAACAAAACAATTACTTTTGGATATTGAAGCGTTGTATCTAATATTACTGAGAATTGAAGAACTGAATGATCCTTTGGCGATATCAAACGCGCTTATTCTCAAGGTAACAATTCCTGATGTACCGGATCGACAAAAATGCATATCCGCGGATACAGTAGCTCTACCATGAGTTTTTACAATCTATACTCGCTAGCGTCTGTAGTTAAAATGTATGAAGATTTGTACAAGGCCTCTAGCGGATAGTTGGGTACTAAAATTAGTAATATTAATATTGACGTAACTACTGTAGTAAAGTCAGGCGATTTTACTGTGACAACTCATTGTAGAGGTACTCATACGGATATTTAGTGTCAAGATCCGCGGATACAGATACGGATTTATTTGACACTAAATCGGTGTCGGCGCGTGTAATAGTGATCTCATAAAATAGTTTATTTAGTATAATTAACTAGTTATATAATTGGCATAGTAACTTCTAGAATATAAATGTATGTTTGCAATTAAAAGTGCCACATATTTCATCATCATCATCATCAACCTATAGCAGTCCACTGCTGGATGGAGGTATCCCAATACGTGACACTGAGCCCGGTCTTATCTAATTTATGTGTTAATTACCAATAATTATTATTAATATATTATTGTGTCAATAAAGCTTTACTATTCTATATATTTGTAGGAAAGAGAAGAAAAACAGAAGCAGCTAGAATTAGCACTGGCTCTAGAAGCGTCACAAGAAGACGATGCTAATAATTTATTCATTCGTAACATCGAGTCTGTACATAGGAAGAAACAAGACAGTCCTAAAAGCGAGGCTGTTGATAAGAGACAGGTAAGGGCAGGCATGGCAAGTCCTTGCTTGTATAACTATTGTAGTCAGTAGTAAAAATTAAAAATCTCTATTGATTATTTTGAGTATTATGCATTATTTTTCTGTATGTACCAAGGCTCTGAAATAAAGCATTTTATTTTGTTTAGTTTATTTACAAACGTGCTCGATCTAGTTGGCTAGGTTATTAATGCGGTAATTTATTTGTATTGTATCTGTACACAATTTTTACATATAAAATAAATAAATAATATGAGCGTAAACGCAGACGAGGCGCTTGCATATTTAGAATGGTTGATCTGTACATGACTAACTAATGTTCAATAGTTTGAAATAAATGATTTCTGATTTCATTATCTAATTTTAACCAGCTTTTGGTTGAAAAACCGAAGAACATTTTTTGAGAAATTTAAAATATTTTCGGCTACCGCAGCACTCACAATTGAGGATCGTAAAACTTAACTAGAGCTGTCAATTACAGTTTATTACTGTCAAAGCTTTTAATGAATGATAAAAAATGACGTATTCTAGTGACGATTTAAGTCAAGTTTTCTTCAATTTAATTCTTCTTCTTCGTGTTGATAGTTCCCTTTTATTTGTTTTTTTTTTTAATTTGTTTTGCCCAGAAGCTAGCTATATCGATACACATAAATATTACGCGTAGGTCTTTTATCGTACAGGTGGTAGTGCACTCTGGGCGAGACAAAAGGTGAGGCATTGTCTTTAATTAAAAATATATTATAATAAATAATAATTTCAGGTTGTCAGTCTGGCTTTGCCCCAAAAACCAGCGCCAGTAAAGAATCTTCTAGATGAAGACAGGGATGACCTTATGAATAAGATGTTTCTTGGGCTGCTGCATAGCGATCGTTTGGCGCAAATGCTTACTGTTAGGAAAGGACGGGTAAGTTTAATTTATTTTCAATATGGATACTGAATTCTAAAGTTTTTACTAAGTCGAAAAACTCTGTGACAAGTTAATATATTCATTTTATCTCTTTATCTCATTTATAAAATGTTAGTGAATATTTTGTAAAGAATTTTATGACGACCGATGTGGCGCGGCGGGCGAAGGTCCGCCTGCGACGCGGAGGTTGCGGGTTCGATTCCCGCCTTGGGATAAATGTTTGTACGATCTGCAAATATTTATTCCGGGTGTTCTGGGTATTTATATGTATAATAAAAAATATCTATCTATGTAATGTATTGTGTTAATTATGTCCAGTCTTCTAGTACCCATAACACAAGCTCTGCTTAGCTTGGGGCTAGATGATGTTGTGTGGATTGTCCAGCATTATTTATTTATTTTCCATTAATGTGTACACTTTAAAGTTAATTAGTTGCTAGGTTTACAGTGTAAATAACTAAATGGAATGTTACAAAACCATGAAGACAGGTTATTGATTCAAGAATAAATAAAAAAGAGCTGAGAAATGTCATAAAAAAAAATTACATAATTGAAACTAAATTAACAGAATAGTCTTAAAAAATCTAAATTATACAAAAAATTTAATCATTTTTTTTTATATTTCAGAGTCTGATACTACGTTTTATCTCAAGAGTGCCCGTGACTCACCAACGATTACGAGCTGTGTGGTCCCGTATAATGAGAGCATTTCCTAACGCTGCTAGGAAATATGATACATCATCTATGACACCTTTAGCTGTCTACTACGCGAGGTGAGTTTATATAACACTAGTAGTACGGCCGGGCTTCGCACGGGTAGCCTATATAAAAAATATCATTATAATATAGCCTATGTTCAGCGCAGATAATGTAGCTTCACAACAGTGAAAGAATTTTTGAAATTGGTCCAGTAGTTTCGGAGCCTATTCGATGCAAACAAACAATCAAATCTTTCCTCTTTATAATATTAATTTAGATTTGTATTGTTTTGTTCTACCTTTTCGTAGTCGGGTTTTAGTTTTTAAGTCTTTATTTTTGCGTCAGGGGTTAAAAAAAACACGGCTACTCAGGGGTCTGAATTCGTATTATTTTTACTTTAACGAACACTGCGCAGTCGGTTGCTGCCGTAATAGTTTGGGTATACTTGAGACATCTAGCCTTAAATCTGATTTTGACCAAAATGTCATGAAAGTGCGAGTAACTTTTGAACGACTGAATATCTCTGAATATACATGGGGGTAATATCGATAGGCATTGAGCTCCCCCATCGCCCTGTTGCTTTTGGTTCACCCCTCCTGTTACACCCTGTATAATTAAGAGTAGTGGACTTAATATGGATTCCTGTGGAACGCTAAGTAAGCTAGGTCGATATTAATCAATCATGAAATTACTTATACCATTAAAAGCCGGTTTTCCGGGTCACAACATGGGCTAGGTTATATTGCAGTCAAAGACTTATTTTAAATACAGTTTGACCTCTCTGAACCAAAAGCAGGCGTACGTTATAAAGATCATCTTATAGTGGTGACAGATACTTTGGTCGACGCGTAGAAAGTAGGATTTCAGTAGCTCTACCATGAGTTTTTACTATACTATATATACTATACTCGCTAGCGTCTGTAATTAAAAAAAATGTATGAAGATTAGTACAGTGCTTCTAGCGGATAGTTGAGTACTAAAATTAGTAATACTAATATTTACGTAACTACTGTAGTAAAGTCAACACATGGTAGAGGTACAGCTCCTTAAAAATATATCAGTATTCTTGCAATATTCTCATAGTACAAGCTTTACTTAGTACGGGACTAGAGCGCGATGTGTAAAATGTTCTTAAATATATGTGTTGGTTCCAGGTACATAGAAAACAGTACAGGGTGGACGGCCATCTTAGAATCGTGCAGTTTGCTGTCAGAAGCTTTAGATCCTGCCAGAACACCTCACGCGCTCACCACCCCTGTAAGTACCAGTTTGGAACGTACATTTTCATTTATTGTATATTATTATCACTAGTGATTTTTTTTTTTGACGAATAATTCGATAGAGCCGGCTGCACGCACGAAAAAAACATGACTCATGAGGCGTTCTGAGGCGTTCTGAGGCGTTCCATGAAGTGACGTTGTCACGTTCAACTATCGTCAGTAAACTGACTTTACAGACAACCATTTTTTTTAATGGTTTCTAGAGTTGGCTAAAAATTCACTTCATATCGGAGTTTTTTGTATTCGAAGAAATTAAAAAAAAAACATAATTTTTCAAAGTGAGTTTTGTGAAATAATAAAGTTCATTTCAAAATAAATAATGCAATTTCTACCTGCAATCGAATTCCCCTAACATACTTTGTATAACTTTAGGACGTTGAATGTTCAATGAATATTTATAATTATGTATATAACTTTTTGTTTTGACGACCGATGTGGCGCGGCGGGCGATGGTTCGCCTGCGACGCGGAGGTTGCGGGTTCGATTCCCGCCTTGGGATAAATGTTTGTACGTCTGCAAATATTTATTCCGGGTGTTCTGGGTATTTATATGTATAATAAAAAATATCTATCTTTGTAACGTATTGTGTTAATTATGTCCAGTCTTCTAGTACCCATAACACAAGCTCTGCTTAGCTTGGGGCTAGATGATGCTGTGTGGATTGTCCAGCATTATTTATTTATTTTTATTTATTTGTTTACAGTTCACACTTTCCTGCGTCTGTGCATTGGTAGAGAAAGCTTCAACTCTCACGTCAACCGTCGAAGCTACACCAAGCGAGCGTAACTGGTACAAATTCCTGAAAACGCTAGCTCGTGCATTAAAACATACCACATTAAATATAGCTCGACCTATCATTCCGATGCAAACGGCCAAACTTACTTTTCATCTTAAACAGATTGATAGAGGTACTATTGAGATACTCCAGCGTGGAAAATCACACGAATTCGCTGATTTAACTAAGACGGATGTCCATGAGCAGTTACTGAAACATTTGTGTTGAATTTCGTACTTTTTTTCGGTCATATTATACCGAATCTATGGCTGTATTAGACCATATTATATACTCCATACTATTTCTATCCGTATAAACTAATATGGAAGAAATACTTGCTAAAGTTTCCTATTAAACAGACGAACATACTATATTAGCTGACTTAACTAAATCAGATCAGATAATTAGCTGTTTGTGCTAGCAGCTTCTTAAGGTTGCTGATTGACCTTAAATTTTGTGTAGGCATTCTTTAAAATAATCCTTTTATTGAAACAAATAGTGCTAAAATAGAAAACACAATAAAACATATAATTTTTTCTGACTGAACTAAATCTTATATTTGTTCTAATTTCGACTTTTTTATTTAGTTGATTTTGACCTTAGACTTTTTAAGGTTGCTGATTGACCTTAAATTTTGTGTAGGCATTCTTTAAAATAATCCTTTTATTGAAACAAATAGTGCTAAAATAGACAACACAATAAAACATACATTTTTCTGACTGAACTAAATCTTATATTTGTTCTAATTTAGACAATATCGAGTCAAAATACTTCAAAACTGACCATCTGTCTCAAACACAGCACTATACATAAGTAAGTCTTACATGATTAGCTGTTGAGGCAATATGTTAGCTTTGCATGTCTTCTTGGTGTAAATGTTTTCTTAAAAAACTGTTTAAAGTATATAAGACAGTAGTTCTTAAAAATAATTTATTTGATATGTTGACATACGACTACGCACGAGTAATATAGATTGATTGTTGTGATTTCAATAATGGGGCGTCTAAACGGGCAATATTTTACGGCAATTTGTGGCTGCAATTATTGGCAAACATTGCCCAGCCATCAATAAAACATTTTAGTACATTTTATGGCTGAGCAGTCAATTGCAGGCAACATGTTGCAATATGTTGTATTTTGTCGTGGCTACACATAAAAAACATTTTGACATATCAAAAAATATGTGGCTATAATGCCGGGCCATCCTTAAAATATTGCATAGTGTGGCTGGTATTGGTAGCAATGTTGCCGGCCACAGTATTGCAGCCACAAATTGCCGTAAAATATAGCCCGTTTAGACGCCCCATAAGACAAACTTGCAACGTATGTGACATTACTGTTTTGACTTTATGGATAATTTTGTTACATTACACTGGTATTTGAAGCAAAGTTAGATATAGAATTTCACGACAAATTTAAATATAAATCGACTGTTATTTGATCTAACTAAGACGCGAATCAGTTGTTGATTTTAAAAGATTTTTGATTAAATTGTATTGTTAAAGTAGAAATTACAAAAAAACATAAATCGAAAAAATATTATGCTACCTACATACAATGTCTGAATACTATTTTTTTTTTTTTTTAATAAATTTAAACAATTCATTTTCTAAGTAAATTTATCTAAACCAATATTTATTCATAGAAACTAAAATTTACAATATTTAAAATACTTAAAAAATACACATTAAGCTATTTGCAATTGATCTTTAGATAGCTCCACTGATCCAAATCAGTAGAAATCTTAAGTCTCCGCGATGAACTATTACTGTAGATTTGTTCAAACATATTTTTATTCGCAACCACAACACACAATTACAATTTACACACACTATAAATTACAATACAAATTAAATCAAATAAAAATTGCTAAGTAAAGACAGTGAAGTTACATAAAATAACAACAAGCTGAAAATATGATCATAAGACAAAAATTGTAGATCATAAAATTATCTATAAAAAATTCATCAATATTTTTTTCTTACGAGCCACCGTTTCTGAGATTTAACGATTCAAACAGTTATAAATATTTATTTTATGTAACTTCAAATGTCTAAATTGACCGGACTATAAATAAATGTCAAGTTAGATTATTAAGTTAAAAAATGTCAGTAAAAATAAAACTATAATTGTAAGTATGTCAAATGAAATGTCAAGCATGATAAATTATGCTATGCATTAGTCATACAAAATAGTGAAAATTGTTTATCAAATTGTAATGTCAAAAGTGTATGCTACAAAAGAATAATCTATGGGTAACAAAAAATATTCATAGAAGGCATCAACATCTGCCTAAACCTCTTCATCTCAGCGGGTGAAGCGCTTTAGACTTTGTACCAGACAACCCAGTTTTTTGTTCGCTATCAACAATAGTCTAAAGTTTTACTTAAAAGTTATTTTTGATTTTAAATCACGAAGTGGTGGTGGCATGTTCCAACACTTGGCTGCCTGGTACCGGAAGCTGTCCCTAAACGCTACTGTCTTGTGTTTTCTGTAATGAAGCAAATCTCTTGTCGGCCTAGAACTATATTTGGTCTGAGAACCATTAAGTTTCGAAGAGATATTCTGGCATCTCAGAGGTAACAACGGAGTGGACTAGCACTGCCATGGGTAATAGTCTTGTGAAAATGAGCGTATTTGATTCGTTCAGTGATGGAGTGATGTGCGTCCGTGCTGGGATATCGTAACAAAACCTACAACATGTATTTTGGATTCTTTGGACAAGGCGCGATTAATTTGCCGTTAAACGTGGACCGTATACTAACGGACGGTTTCTGGAAACCCAAATCACGATTGATCCGAGTTTGACACATAGTAATTATTTGATTTTTTCGTTGATCAGAAACCGGCCGGTCACCATAATTCAGTTTTACGAATATCTGTATTGATGAAGTTTCTAATATTGTATAATAGCTATCTATAAAAACAAGTCTTAACTAGGCTCAGTATGTGGCTTTCGAATCGAAGTGAGCTATCGTTGACTTCGGTAACCTGCTCAATGACATGGCCGAGTATGTTTATATCTAGACTATCCTTTTTGATATCGTCTACCAGTCGCTTTGTACCCAGCACTATAAACTTTGATTTTGATGGATTCAATACCAAAGCATTGTTCCGTGACCAAAGATCCCAAGAGCCGTTTAAATAGCTAAACTGTTTTTTTTTAAACTACCTAAACTTGTCATATTTTAACTGAAAAATCTTTCACTTGTTCAGTACTGAGTAATTATTTATATTAAAAATTCACACATACCTACACAAAACACAGTCCATGGCCGTCGAGAATTTTGCTACAAGAACTTTCAATACTCCGATTGTCTACCAAAACTTGATACACAGAAAAGTTATGCTGAAAATTTTCTTTACTATTTAAGAAACTGAATTCTTTACATTTGTAGTATCTAAAAAAGTTGAAAGAAAATCTATCGTTATATTACAAAATTGCTGTCGTAAAAAATATTTATTTACTTAATTAAAATTTGATTTATCACAAATGTAGATATAAATATCTAAAGCTGAACTTGTCCTTAGATTTATTCGATTTAGGAAATATGGTATACTCATTATATAATAATAGTCGTACTAATATTTAGAAGTGAGAAATTTTCGATAGTACTATTTATTATGTTGCTACTGGGCTGATTTGTAAAACAACTATTACAGTAACAATATGTACCGTTGCTTACGATCTGTAGATAGCTCAACCGATCCAAATCAGTGTTATTTGGTACCGTATCTTACCGATTACCGATATGAAATTTAAAACAACAGCTATTTTTGATCCCAAAAACAACGTTTTAGTTTGTTCTATTTCGTAAAAATTTTTTTGATTAAAAAGTATTAATTTATTACGATCAATATAATTTTTATTATAAGTTGCATCAAATTCGGTTCAACAGTTACAACGTAAAGTCAAAATATATAGCTATTATTGTATGGGGAGCCGTCAGACAGCGATTTTAGTAAAACAAACTTTTGTTAAAAAAAAATCATTTATTTCTTGTAAATAATAAGTACAGATTTTTATCCGATAGAATTAGATATTTAATTATAGCTTTCAAGCGTTTAACAATTTTGTAAAAAAAAGTCCATTGAATGAGCGATATATGGAGCGGAAATATGTTTTAAGATCCATATTAAAATTCGTGGATAGAAAGTCGCACATATTTTATTAAATTAACTAAATCTCATCCAAAAAGTCAATTTTATTGGGATTTGTGACTCAAGTACATTATACTTTTATATTTAATTGCAACATTTGCAAATTATAGTTTATGCATATCATCGTCATCATCATCATCATCAACCCATAGCAGTCCACTGCTGGACGTAGGTCTCTCCCAAGACGCGCCACTGAGCCCGGTCTTCGGCTCTTCTCATCCAGTTTATGCAAATGGTTGTTTGAAACTTAGAATTTAAGATCTTGATACCGGTTCTGAATTTTGGATTAAATAATTTAATTAATTAGTATAGATAAGTGGAAATTGACTTATTGGATGCGAAAAATACGTGCGATTTACAATGAGGGTTGTTTTTTTATTATTTTTTTCTTTTATTTAAATATGACTGTGATCGGTAAACGTTGAGACTTATTTTTTAAATTATTTTCTTTTATTTAAAAAAAAAATCAGCCCTCTTTGCTGTTACTAAATCACATTACAACATTTGTTTTAAATAATGTGAATTTGGAAGTAGAATAATTTGGAAAATACAAAAAAAAATCTGTCCGGTCACTATGGGGTCTATATTTTTTCTTATACCCATTTATTTTGACCGTTTTAAGTAATTAGATATTTGCTAACTCAATATATATCTAGGAAAATGAAAATGCCTTAAAGTTGCGATGTTTTCACCAATAGATGGCGTTTTTACGTAATAGCTTTTTAATGTTTCCAGATAAGAATTTTTACTAGCGACTTCAAGGCATTTTTGATTAAATATGTATGTACCTATGTAGTTTTATAAATTGTAAATACTGTATTTACTTACTGCCACATAATAAGCAGAATATAATCATAACACTGAAAAAGTTTTTTGTTAAAGCAAACTATTTTTTTTGTAAAATATCTTTTTTATTTTCATCGAATCATAGGAGGGAGTACTATTTTTCATAATAGTTTTTAGTTTTTTTTGTATGCATTAAATACATAGATTTGTTTATTATATAGAACAATTTGTTTTATTTATTTGGAACAATTTATAAGCAAACAAATGACACTTGAATTTTGTTGCGTCACAGATCAGTTGATACAGATTGATGTCTAACAAATAATCACGTGCAAACTTTGACAGAAAATGTGACCGCTTCTCGGAAACTGATTAGCCAGGCAATTTAATTTGAAGTGAATGAAATGGCTTAGCTGATTCAGCGGCTAGCTATCCACGACCTTTTAATCATTTGACCAGTGGCATATGAGTCTCAAAACTTCGAAAACCCATTAAATGTATATCTCAGTTGACTGAATTATTCTATGAAAAACTGGAAGGTTTCAGCTCCTGCAGCATAGCGAAGACAGTTTCCACGAGTCTATACTTCATGCCGAAGGTTGTACGTCGCGCGTCTACCGATCCATACGTCATATTCAACGTGAACAAGTCGGGAAAAAACTGAAAACAAGATATAGAATCAATTTTCAAATCTTTAGACAGGAAAAAGGTAGTTTTATAATACTATCTTATACCAGTTGGCGTTGATATTATGTCACCATTGCGTGAAAAAATATGTAAGTATGAATGAGAATATGAATGTGATGTACCTATGTTCGTTACTCTTTCACGCAAAAACTACTGAATAAGTGTTTTTGTGTGAGAGAGTTACAACATACATCCACCCACCCATCCATACAAACTTTCGCGTTTATAATTAGTAGGATTATTATAAAAGCTGTCGATACCTACCGGTAGACCCATCATAGGATCAGCACTGAACTCCTGGGCCATCTCGTTGGCTTTGAGGATGTTGGCGCGTTGTGGGGTCACATGGAGCAGTTGTAATTTACCCTGTAATTAGTGATTATATGTAGGTGCATGTGAAAAAAATTCACGAACATTTCACACATCGCGCTCTAGTCCCAAACTAAGTTGTAGTTACTTTGCTTAGTTTGGAACTAGAGTGTGATGTGTGAAATGTCCGTGAATATTTATTTGTTAGTATGGGTATTTATGTGATACGAAGTACATCGCTCGGGTCATCTAATCTATACTAATATTATAAAGAAGTAAAGTTTGTGTGTCTGTATATTTGTTAAATTGTAAGGGGTAATCTCGGGATCAACTGAACCGATTATAAAAATTCTTTCACCAATAGAAAGCCAAATTATTGCTGAGTGTCATAGGTTATATAAAAAAACCGAAAAATAAAAAGGCTTTTATGTGGTAGGTAGTCCGTTTTGCAAAGTGAATCGGAGAAAAAACGGTCGAATTATGCCCAACGAAGTGGGCACGGGTCAGCTAGTCTACCATAAATGCAATGATAGGTAAGTACCTCTCGCTTTTTATCCACAGCCTCTCTCATCTGCATCACTATGTTGCGACTACCGGCAGTTGAGTTCCATCTGGAATTGGAGCATTAGGTACAGAAATTGTCGGACATTTTTGATCCAAACTTCAATAAAATATTCAGATCATAATGAAATTGATATAGGTAGGACCAACTCTAAAGACATCATCAAAATGTATCTTTAAATATATCAACCAATTCGGTTAATTGTTAACCGATTTGGGCGTAGTAGGTAATCCCGTAATCCAAGTGTATAAAAAAATATATACCTAATATAATACAGTTGAATTGAGAACCCCTTTTTGAGGTCGCTCGGTCGGAAAAATTGATTGTAAATGATCATCGTCATCATCTTCCTACCCCTGTCCCACGCTATGTGCAAGGGCGGATCCAGCTTTGGCGCCAGGGGGGTGGGGATCACATAGTCATGGTGGTCAAGTCAAGAACTTAAAATTTAATATTGATAATGTAATTCCCAAACGTTTGCCATTATACAAAGTTATTACTTAAGTAGCCAAACAAACTTTTGCGTTTATAATATTAGGCCATGGAAACCACAAACAAGGCTGATATTCAACTTACCTACTCCACTGAAAGTTGTGAGATCGCGACAGGAACGCCATAGCGTGGTAGTTGTGCCTCTCCAGCACCCACTCCTTGGGACAAGTGCCTTCCACGTGGCTGTGGCCGTCGAAGTCAGGGAAAAAATCGCAAGCGGCTTCACGCATTATCTGTTCAAATAGCCTTTACAGTGCTCGCGTTATCAACTGAGTCGGTGGCTACGACTCGGTAGATAACTATCGCGACCCATCCCTTAGCCATTGCGACGATCTTTATTTTATCAGAAAGTGTTACAAACTAGTCTTTTATGTAAAGACTAGATATACCTACCTACCTACAAAACTTGCGTGATGGTTTTGCGCGTTATCAACTGAGTCGTTATAACGTAGGTATCTAACTTCTCAGACACTTTTGCATTCTACAAACTTCTTATAAGATCTAAGATCTTATAAATCTCGTCTTATATGTAGAGGCTATACAATATTTGCGTGATAGTTTTGCGCGTTATCAACTGAGTCGCTATGACGTAACTTCTCGGACACTTTTGCATTCTTTCACCTTAAGGCCTGCGCAGACCGTGACGGCATGGCAGGGTATTTTAATTTTTACTAATGGACATTCAACCGTAGGTACTGTTACAGAAATACGACATAAATTGCTATGCTTTAAAACGATGCCGTGGCATTGGAACGGCGCCATACCTGAGTCATTCTCTTCACACTGTAGGGTTTATTGAAGTGTTCCTTCAGCGCCGGCGTGGTTGCGTTGGCAATCCACTTCAACCTGACAGAATTACCAACGCAGAGCCAGGTCACCGTGACGCAAGCACCGGTCACTGTGATGATGACGCCTTTACTGCAATGACGCGTCATCACTAATCACGTAAAATAAACTTCTTATATATTCTATACTATCATCATCATTTCAGCCCGTTGGCACCCACTAGAGTATAGGCCTCCTCTTTATTACCTATGTCATTCTTTCTGGTGCCTTGCGATTCTCAACATCTCAACTACTAATTCCCGGCTTTCTCCATAATATCTTTGAACAGTCGGGCTGGTCTTCTACTATAAACATAGAACTATAGAAAAGATAAATTGTAAAAAAAATGTAAGTACTACTTACATACCTATAAATTAGAAAAATATAAATTTTCGTGAATATCACGCTATACTTAGTCCCAGACTATGAAAATGTATAAATTAAAAATGTATATATAAAGGTCTACAGGTTGTTTTTTTTACCAATATCTCATTAAAATATTATTCTTTTATTTACATATCCTAAATACGCATACTTATACCTAATTTGTTATTATTTACCTGTCCGGATCTGGCTTGACGTCCCATCCTTGGTAAGGCATGTTGCTGTACCGAAGTGTAGCTATTCCTATCGGCCCTAAAATGAAGTAGTATTAAATCATAAATAAATAATGCTGGACAATCCACACAACATCTAGCCCCAAGCGAAGCAGAGCTTGTGTTATGGGTACTTGAAGACTGACATAACTAATACAACACATTACATAGATAGATATTTTTGATTATACATATAAAATACCCAGAACACCCGGAATACATATTTGCAGATCGTACAAACATTTATCCCAAGGCGGGAATCGAACACGCAACCTCCGCGTCGCAAGCGGATATTCGCCTCATCGGTCGTCATAATATATCTAATATATACTTCAAGAATCACCTAGTATGTACCTAAGACGATTCTAAATGATCCTTGTGATTTTACTGAATAAAGCAAATTTGACTTTGATTAAGTATATAAATCTTTATTGTTACACCAAAAAAAATACAGATAACAAACAAAAAACATTAAAAGTGGTTACACAATGGGCCTTATCGCTGAATGCGATCTCTTCCTGGCAACCGAAATATATAAAATACATCCTATGTACACTTTTAAATAGGATTTAAATAGACATAAAACGTATCAGCATTGCTATTCAGCGCGGCAATGCAGCCAGTGTCTTGGGTACGCTTCCGATTGGTACTGATTTGGATCAGTTGAGCTATCTGTAGATCGTTTGCAACGGTCTGTAGATAGCTCAACTGTTTCTTATGTATTTTATATGACTATGTACATTTTGTAAGTACTGTATAGACATAAAATAGACAGTTTAAAATAGGGCTACTGTAAGTTTGTTTGTGAATAAATAATTATCTTTTTAAAATGATAGTTATTCTTACATAGAACTCCCGTGCGGAATTGAACTGTTAGCTTGTCCTCGTTGAACTTGAACTCATTGACGTAGTTTGAGGTCCACAGCTTGCGAGGTTCTTGCCATTGGCAGACCACGGGCGGTTCACTCCACATCAGGTCTTGGGGTAGTCTGGAACAAAGGCGGATTGCGGGGGAGGAGGATGATTTTATTCGCTTAATAAACTGATAAACAACACAACAAACAATAAATAAATTATAATAAAATAATAAATAATAACAAAGAACTGCTTGTGAGATCAAAAAATAAAATAAAATCATTAAAATCGGTTCACAGTTGGCGAAGTAATCGCCATCATAACATATATCTACCTACATACTAAATAGATACAGTCAGCCGACAGTCGTCTCTCGGATATCCTTATATTTTTGTATGGATATCCGAGAGACGACTCTCGGCTCGAGAGTAGGGAGTTTTAAAATGCAACCTCGGACTAAGCCCTCTGTATCCCAAGTAGGTACGAGTTTGTGCACACACGGATCGTAGAGACGCAATCGCCGAGCGCTACCGATTTTGTATAGAAATCCAAGCCACGCCCCTATTACTTGAGAAGCTTGGTTTCATTAGTTTCATAATGTCACTCACTCGATATGCACCAGAGCCAGTTTCTCATACTCTGCCTCTGTCCGCTTCATATCCGCCTCGATCTCCTCCGGGGTGCGGGTGACCCCCGGCGGCGGGGGCGAGGGGGCGCGGTATTGCACCTGGTACTTCATCGGCTGAAGAGCTTTGGGCAGCTGAACTATTCAATAAGAATAATAATTTATTTCTGTTTCATTTAGTAGTAGTTAGTTAGTTCGTTTAGTTATCGTCTGCATAGAGGGCTTAAGTAAGTTTTTGAGAAATAGTGTTAATGAAAATTGCAAAAAAAGAGGTGATAGGAGAATACACCGTAAACAGAACAATTATTGATGTTCATCTATCACACAAACATTTACTCTGATTGGGAATCGAACCCCCGATCCACAGCGTGGAAGGCAGAGCTACTACCAATTGAGCTGTGTCATATATACATACTTAGCTATATTATATTCCTATAAGTTTGATTCTGATTATTTATATTAAATATAAGTACTTAGCATATTTGGATTATAACAAATAGTCATCCGTCCTGTCATGTTATAAAGCTAATAATAACAATGAGAGATAGTCTGCAGTGGTCATAGATTAGATAAGCCTATCTTCAGATAGTCCATTCGATTATACGGAAATCGCTTCAACACGCACAAAATCGAGACAATTTAGCATAATACTGTTTACTAATTGGTAACATCTTCAAATATATCTTAAAAATTTTTGAAATTTGTAATTGAAATTATCTTAATTTATGCCAAGTTTATGAAACGCTGAAAAACAGTTTTTTTTAGTTTGTTTCAACAAATAGTTTCTAAAAGTGGATATATATCAGGTTATAATATCTTTTTGAGTGTTACATTTACTTAGTTTTTATGTGTATGAGTAGATTATCAAAATGATCGGTTTTTTGATTCTTCTACGGTGATCATAATGATTCTAAGGATAATGTAAGTAATTATGAACATAATAATATTAAGGCGTAATTATGTGAATTTAATTTTAATAAAATAAGGTCGGCTCGTGCAATTGTTTAATTAAATGGCGAATATTTACTTATATTGTAATTAAGCTTATAAATATAATATTATGCATATTGTGTTATCTTATAATTACAAAAACACATACATATTTATATCCTGGTCTAGAATAATGTATTTATGATACTAATAGGTAGGTATATAATACTTTTAAATCAAGTTAAATTAAAATCTTTTCTATTTTACTTTACCTACTCTCTATTGACTCTCATCATACCCCTGCCCTTATCCCACGTTAAGTGGGGTCAGTCCTATCATTCGTCAACTCTGAGTCTACTCCTTTCACATGCATATCCTCCTTCACACCTTTTTCTCTTTATTGACTCTATCCAATATAAAAAAAAAGACGTGTGGCACTCGGGGACTGCCGCGGTAAAGAGACAAGAGTGATATTTCAAAAAGTCATTAAATGATATGCTATTCATCGATAGATGGCAAAATTTAAAAGTATCACCGCTCTGCCGGAGTGTTAGGATACTTTCGTTAGGTTATTTCGTTACGGAATTAATGGATTCGGTCTCTCAAGGCCCGCGATAAAAGCTATGCAATAACTTAAAAATAATAAATATACTTTCACAATTCGCAGTGTATACCTCAGTCTGCTGTATTCATCGCAATGCTTTTTACCACCCAAACGACAATGCCTGACTGGGTACATGACAGAAGTACAATCATGGGTCGACCACAAAGGAATCTTGACCGTGACAGAAGGTACATCCACTCAGGACCGTAAGCACTGTCTGGAAGAGATCGCTTATAGCGATAATACCTCTCATTGCACCATAAGTTGTTATATCTTTTATTTAGTTTTATCTACCTAATGTACAATAAGAGATATATTATATTCTATTCTCTATAGTACTCCAAGATGGACACCAAAAGGCAGCGCGAAGCACCCATAAAATTTAAAAGACATTCCTATACTCAATCATTAATCTTCTAAACAAGAATAAAGTCTAAAATTTAAAGGATTTTTTAATAGCTTGCTTTTCTGTAATTACTTATATATAAATAAAATTAATGTAATTTTCAGACAACGCAATAGATCTATCAGCTAATTCGAATCCCGTGCCAGTCCTGCAGCAGCAGATTCAGTTCATGAGGAGCAGTGGAGATGTCTACGTGAGGTATCTTAGCATGGCCCGGTGTAAACTGTCTGTGGTGCCCACGGTAAGTTGGTCTAGCTAAAACAGACCGTAAGGGCCCCCGCAGACTGCAGACTTTTATCGGCCGATAGTTTGGTCGGCTTCTTAATTATGGAGATGTATGCAGATGCGCACATAACAGTGATTCAGTCTTCATACTGATTAAGAAGCCGACCAAACTATCGGCCGATAAAAATTCTGCAGTCTGCGGGGACTCTAATAATGGTGTAAAGCTATGATGAAACCAAGTTGACCAAATATTTTAATGTCTTACTGCATGCTATAGCATGAAATTTTTGGTTAATTTTGTTTCGTGGCTTAGCGTCGTCGTGGCTTAACTTCGTCATGGCTTAACGTCATGCTTGTGATAATATTTCGTCGCCGAGTCATGTCCAGTTGTTTTGAGACATGATCTTCTAATCTAAGACTTAAAATGTAAGAATTAGTTCAAATAATTGTTAAGACATGTTGTTAAAAGATAAAAAAAAAGATAAGAAAAGATGGATGGATTGTGTGAACAATGATATGGATGTGAGAGGAGTGAATACTGAGATGACGGATGATAGAGGAGAATGGAAGAAAAGAAAATGTTGTGCCGACCCCACCTAGTGAGATAAGAGCAGGAAGAAGAATAAGAAGAATTGTTAAGCCATGACGAATACATCCCATTCATCAAGAATATATTTTTTCTTCTTTTCCAGGTGTTTAGATTTAAAGACTCCAAAGGATACCATTTGGCTGAAACGTTGGAGTTCATCACTTTCTTTGGCAACCAGTTCTCAGGTGTAAGCGAGCCAGGAGACATGTATGACGTCGCTATCAATGCCACAAATATTAGAGACAAGTCAATAAACCTGCCATTACAGAGACAATGTAAGAAATCTGCCATTTAAAGTAGTAAGGGGTATAAACCATTTCAAAAATGCACGCTGATACACGAAACTTAGTTATTTCAACATATGTAACATTAATGGCAACATGGACTCATCTGCGCACTGACAGGTCATAATCGCGCGATTAGGTCTCGCATTCTGCTCATTGTTGCACTAGTTGGCCGATAGATCCAGCCATTATTTAAAGTGACGTGAAACCTTTCAGAGTGTGTGAAAGGTTTGGTTAGAGATTCCCAAAATCATCTTTTTTAAAGCGCAATGTAGGACGCCCTCCGGCGAGATGGAGCAACGATCTGCGGAGTGTAGCTGGCAAACCGGATGAGAAGAGCCGAAGACCGGGCCCAGTTGCACGTCTTGGGAGAGACCTACGTCCAACAGTGGACTAATATAGGTCGATGATGATGAAAGAATCATGAAACATATTTGAAGAAACAACTTCCGTGGTCTTAGTGTTCTAAATACTAGATTATGTTCAAAATTAGTACTTTTTAGCCACAAGTTATACCTATTCTTTACAATACTATAATCACGCATTGCTTTACAGCTGCTGCCACTTGGTCTAGAGGATTCGAAGAGACCAATTTCTCGCGCCTCAAACAACTAGATTTAAGATCGTGCTCTATCCAAATCATAAGTGATGACATATTCAAAGGCATGCCCAAACTAGAAGCGTTATACATAGGAGAAAATGAAATTATTTTTATAGATACTAACGCTTTCAATGGACTGAAGAACTTGGTACATTTAGATATCAGTAAAAACATTGCATATGATGACAAGAAGAATCTACTGCCTCTGAACGCAGAATGGTTTTACGTATTTGAGCCGTTGAAAAACTTGTCATCGTTAGATTTGTCATTTACAAAACTTGCACAGAGACACGTGAATATACTAAGCAGTTTTGGACCTAAACTGGAAAGGTTGTCGCTCTGCGATACAGGCTTAACGGAACTTGAAGACGGTATTTTCAGAAAAACATCACTAAAGATCTTGGATTTGTCGGGAAACAATGGAATATTTGGCGGGACCAGAACTCTGAATGGTCTAGAAAAAACTTTGAAAGTTCTGTACGCAAAAGATACTGGTTTAAGAGGAATAGATATACTCGAAAGCTTTGATAAACTAGAGGTTTTAGATCTGTCCTTAAATGAAATTTCAATGATCAATGCTCATGTTGCAACAAGCTTAAAAAACCTGCAGATTCTAAGCTTAGATCTCAATCGAGTGAGCTCATGGTTCAAACCAACATTTTCTTTGATTCCAAATCTAAAACTGCTATCTCTAAGGGAAAATAATATAAATTTGATAACAGAGATTATGATTGAAGATCTAAACGAAATACATTACATAGCCATGTCGGGGAACTTCATAGTTTGCAACTGCAACACAAGAGATTTCTTCGACCTGGCGTTATTAAACGAGCAGCGTTACAGCGTCAGAAATTTTACACAAAAGTCTGAAATAAAAACAAATATCAACGAGTATCATAGAGGTTTTATTGATTTCAACGAAGTATTATCACATAGACATGAAGTGACTATAAATTGCACTGAAGAAATATGCTACGATTTCAATGATGAGTTAGAGGGTCATTTTTTACTTATAGATTTTGAACAAAACTCTTACATGTGTTTGTCAGCAACCGAGAGTAAGCCAGTTGAGTTTTCCCACATGGTTGGCTGTCACAAAAGCGACAGAGATATGGACTATGACAAAATAATGCAGGATAGTGTAAGAACATTGTATTTTCTGCTGGTGCTGCCAGGGTTTTTAATAATGTTGATATTTATATACATTTTTAGAAGAAACTTTAGATACTGCTTGATTACATTGAGAAATTCTGCAATGCTGAGTCTGATCCACAAGAATGAATTTATTGATGGTGAGTTTATAAGATATGTTTCCTATTTCAGGGTGGTTTCTCCAAAGTAAAATCTATCTACCAAAAACAAAGCGACACAATCCAAAATAAAATGTATAAATGCTTGCAAAGTGTCAATTTATTTTTGTTCTGCCTCAGGGTGTTAGTATGTATTCTACCTATGTATTTATAAAAAAGTATTCTATTGATAATCTAAGTAGTTCCCATAATACAAGCTTTGACATATCCATGAATATTTATTTATTTCACACATCGCGCTTTAGTCCCAAACTAAGCAAAGCTTGTCCCTTGTTACTATGGGAACTAGATTGCCGGTAAAAAAAATGTAGGTATAAGTATTCTATACCTACATTTTTTTTAAATACCTACATGGAGTAGGTACTTATTAACACCCAGACCACAACAAGTATTTATGTTCATTACATTACACAAACATTTACGGTATATCTTATATAAAGTTAGCGCAGACTTGATGTATTGATTACCATACGAAATGATGACATAAAGTCAACGCTAACTTTTTATAAGATAGCGGGTTACACTTGGGGATTAAACTCACGACCCACAGCATGGAAGGCAGAGCGACTACCAACTGAGCTGTGACGCCTGTCGAAATACTTATGACTATGGTTTACAGACAGTACAATATTCCACTACGATGTGTTCGTGTCTTATTGCAATGAGGATCGGAACTGGGTGCTGGATCAGCTGCTGCCGCACCTGGAGTCTGACTGCAGCATCAGCGCGTGTCTTCACGAGAGAGACTTCCAGGTAGAGTACGATGGAAACCATCTTAAACTGAACTTTCACAAGTTTTCACATTTATAAATCACGCAAGTCAATTTACGCGATTTTTAAACCCTTCAATCTCACGATATCTCACCAAGGGTCTCCCCTAGGTGAGATATCGTGAGATTTTGCTCGACCCTCTTTCCCCTCCTCTAATCTCACATAATATATATAATCCATGCATATACACATTACACATACAAGGTGAATGTAGCTTTCTACTGGTGAAAAGTTTGAAATCGGCGCAGTAATTTAATTATTTATTAAATATTCATTACAAACATACATATGTACACCCTTACATACACACACACACCAAAATATATTAGTGTAGATATTTATGATTTGTGATTCTAGGTGGGCCATTCGATACTGGAAAATATAGTTTCCTGCATGGATCGTTCGCGATCCATCATGCTGATTATCTCTCAGAGGTTCCTGTTGAGTCAGTGGTGTCAATTCGAAATGCATCTAGCACAGCATAGGTAATTATGACGTGGACACTTACGGCCGGTTTCTCGAACGATGATCAACGAAAAAATCAAATAATTACTATGTGTCAAACTCGGATCAATCGTGATTTGGGTTTCCAGAAACCGGCCGTTACAGTAAGTAGACCCACAAGCAAACAACCCGCAATTACATCAAATTTTTGATTTAGTCAACCGATATGGGCGATAAAGTTCAAAGAATCTAATCTAAAGCTAAAAATAATAAGTATAGGTACACGTTGACTTGAGGACCTCCGTTTTTTTCGTCGGTTAAAAAAAGAAACTTTTTTTGTCACTCGCGATCTGAACATCCTTGTGCAAATAACTCTTCAACCGTTTAAATACAATGAATATCAATTTTTACAGGTTACTTGAAACCCGTCGAGAAGACTTAACCCTGGTTCTCCTAGAGGAGATTCCACGACGTCTGCGCCCCAACACCCTACATTACCTGATGCTGACGAAGACCTACATAGTCTGGCCGCACCAGGAGTCAGAACAGGAGGTGTTCTGGAGACGTGTGAAAAAAAGTCTAGTCAACATGAAATTAAGACATACCGCTTTTGAAGGAGTATCTTTGGCTTAAATAAATTAAAATATACACGGACTACTTCTACCATCACGTTCTAGTCCAGAAGCTTGTACTATGGAAACTATATTGCTGATAGAATACTTATATTATATAGGGCGTAACAGAGAGAGGTGGACCAAAAGTGGCAGGGCGATAGCAGACGCAAAAATAAAGATTGTACAACTAAAATTACGGGCGTGGCCCTAACAGTTTGGGTATACTTGGGACATCTAACCTAAACTCTGATTTTGACCAAAATTTCATAAAAGTACGAGTAACTTTTGAACGACTGAATATCGACATACATGGGGGTTATATCGATAGGCATTGAGCTCCCCCATGGCCCTGTTGCTTTTGGTCCACCCCTCCTGTTACACCCTGTATATATTTATGTAAATAATAATATTGATGTTCATTTAGCAGAGCTGCCACCAACTGAGCTGTGAAGCCTGTCAAATAAATCTATACCTAATCTCTGACAAGCAATAATTTTCTGCGTGTAAGCGACGGATTCTAAAATCTAAGTTTTTTGTTTAATAAATTTATTTATTATCTATTTATTGCATGTAAAATTTGGTACCATGGAGGTAGAAGTAAACAGTTTAAATGATGTTTTTAATTTGCAAAGTTTTTAATTCAAATTATCCTTACCCTCTAGAGAATAAAAGCGGCTTTTCCATTCAGATATCAAAGAGCATATATTTAATTCCCTAGAGGAAAAACACGACTCATGCGCTCAGTACCCCAAGTACGAGTTTGTGCACACACGGATCGTAGAGACCATCGAAGATCGAAAATACTCTTTCACAGATGGTGGGATGATGATAATTTGTAGGTACTCACATGTGGTCAAAGTGATAGCGCCTCTCATTCTCTTCGGCTGAGGTGGTGTCGTCAACAGATCCAGGTTCAGTACTCCTCCACATATCCTTGAAGAGAACATTCGATAGCAATCATTTTGACAAAAGCATCAGTGGTATCAAAGACATTATTGGGCAACGCATGCGTTTTGAGAATGGTTTATCTATCCGTTAATTGATATAAGTTATTCGTCAGAAAACTAAGGTGTTCGACATAGCTCAAAGAATTAGCAAGCTGAAGTGGCAGTGGACTGGCCATGTTATCCGAAGAACCGACAATCGTTGGAGCAAACGGTTACTGGATCCAGCAGTCAACTGATATATAGGTTGATGATGATTGATTAATTTATTTAATGATTTATTTGTACAGAGCATTGATTCAGCTCGGTTAGGCAATACATTGTTTTAGGTAGAAGTTATCTTATCACTTAGCTTCAGGTGGGCCATCTTGTTACATCACTTACTAAAGTAGTCTTACCTATATTTCCTGAGGTTTATTTCACCAGCGCGTGTCCTAGTCAGGCAGGTTTTCAGGTACTTTGCGAATGCAAGTTCTGTACACAAAACAGGTTTTGGTTAAATAAAAGGTATGTGTTGTTTGTTTCTCAAATAAAATAATATCATGAAAATTTCACAAATAGTTTTAGTCTAAGCAAAGCTTATAATTTAGAAACATTTAGTTAAGATAGACATATTGTACAACAGAAAACTACAACAAATCTAGAACTAAATACTTCAATGAGCGGCCTTATCACTGATAGTGATTTCTTCCAGGCAGCAAACTAGACTGCTTATAAAATAGTTCCCAATGTACACGGGCAAACTGATTGCCCTGTATACTCTTCGTTGGAATCGAACCTACGACCCACAGCATGGATGGCGAATACACACTAAACTGTTATCTTCGAACTACATACCTATTAATAAAGCTACAAGTAAGAATCTACAAACAACTTATTAGTAAAGCATCAAAATCTCATTATCTACCATTCTGTTCACCAATGAAAGTCCTCGGGTCCGGTAAAAAAGGCGGCTCCATCATGTTAAGATTGTCCAAATCATCTTTCTCTTTTTCATTTTTTGTGTAACTAAAAATAAAAATTTTACACTTTTTAACACTTACGTAAAATATCTATGCCTGACTCAAACATTTTTAGAATAAACACTTATCATAAGTAGGGATATAACTTGGGATTTGTGGAGCTTAAAAAAGAAAGTGATCCACTGTTACCCACTCTCTCCTACCTATTGTTTGATATCGACCGATCGAGCGAAGCGTCTCAGTTTCGAGATTAGCAAAAAATATAGATATGTCTCATGCAATCTCAACCCTTGAAACGCCCCAATACAAATGAAAAAACTGGTGCAGCGCTACAAGCTAGAAGTTGGATAAATAGTTCTTAGCCACCTTAAGCATATCAATTGTTTCTGCATGCTGTGATGCCCTATGATTATGGGAACACTATGCTCAAAATCCTATGTTAAATATATGTTTGTTTTTGTGTAAACCCGTGTTGGTTGAACAAATTGTTTTCAATTACCTAACATTATTTTAGTTTTTTGTATTTAAAAACTCACGGGTTTGCCTTCAAAAAGTTTTCTAATTCTCGAATCTTCTCTCGGATCTCCTTATAGAACTTGTTTCGTATGTCGTCTTGCTCTTTCTTCAGTTTGTATGCATCTATGTGCTCTTTCACGTTGAATATGAATAGATCTAGAAAGTAATGTAGGTTTATACTACACCTGCTCGGAAAGTACCTTGATACTTTATCAAATTTACGGTAGAAAGTACGTCATTGCATATCGAACAAATATGCGGCGAGAAAACGCATCTGAGCGGGAGAGAAAAGTGTATGAAAATCCATTTCTTACGTGGTTTTTCTTTTTTAATTTTGGGTAAGACTATGCGCTAGTAACCTAAATATCAAAAGCCAAAAAGTTTTTACAGTGAGTTTTTATCTCCAAGTTCGCAAAATGACACTGGCCACTAGCTGTGTGTTGGATGTTTGAACAATTTGAAAAAAGAACATGTGAAAATTTTAGTTTTTTATTTTCCTCGTAGGTGTAGTATAAAGCACTATGTATCACTCAAGAGAAAGTGCGATTCCCGATCTCGGGTGTTTTAAAGCCCTCGCCTGCGGCTCGGGCTTCAAACGACACCCTCGACGGTAATCGGTCACTTTCTCCTCTCGGTGAACAATGTACTATTACATATGTAATCTAAATGGCTATAGAGTTGCAAACCTAGAAAGAAAAAAAAATTACGTAGGTAAATAAAATTATTTATCTGAAGTATCATCAACCAACCAAAAACATCATCAATAGCGATAAATTAATTACTTAATGGAATTATCGCTTTACTTATAATCAAAAAAGCATCGTCCAATTTCTATTAAAAAACCTTTTTTGATGTCCAATAGATAAATCCGTTATTATAAAAAATAAATAACGTAATCATCGCTTACAAAAAAAGCAGTCCAATTCTTTCAAATTTTTTTAGAAGTTAAAAATAAAAAAAAACATTTCCCATACTTTCATAGCGGTTAGGTTAGTTAGTTATTTCCCATACCTTCATAGCGGTTAGGTCTATCGGCAGTCAAAGCATAGCTTCTAGAACTTTCGCTGAGTAGATCTATCATGGATCTAGCAGCACGCACACAGACACATGACCCATCTATTATCTTTGGTAGTTTCACTGCTACTTTCATTGCCGGAAAGGCTAGTTCTACCGGCTCACTGAAATAATAACATAAAAAAATATTCACGGTAATATCACACAACTAAGCAAAACTTGTACTGATTTATATTACTTTTTATTGTTATTACTATAAATAGTGACTGTCGGTCGATTTTTTAGTTAAGTGCATGTTAAATTCTAAAAATGTAAATCCGTTTTTGGCTGTCTGTATTGTAAATTAGTTTATTTCTTTTTAATCTAAGAGCTGTGGATTTTGTTACACAATAAATAAATAAATAAATAAATATTTCCACACAGAAAATGTCCATTGAATACGTGGATTACACCGACACCCTTCAAACAAAGCGTTTGCCGACAGAGAGAGACAGGCAGAGAAACACGCGCACGCGCACGGCTTACTATAGCAAAAACTGTCGTTACAACTTTTGGTCTTAATTTTTTTCGTCTTTCGCAACGCGCTACAAGAAAATTTGTTCTAAAAAAACGACTGAAAAAACTGGACTCAGCAATGCGACCATCACTGCTTCGGGCCCCCGCAAACTGCAGACTTTTTATCGGCCGATAGATTGGATAGAAGAAGCCGATTCTTAATCAGTATGAAGATGTATGCAGATGCGCACATTACAGTGATTCACTCCTCATACTGATTAAGAAGCCGACCAAACTATCGGCCGATAAAAAGTGTGCAGTCTGCGGGGACTCTTAGTGGCACAAATAGGATTCCAGGACTAGTCCTGGAAGACCTGGAACTTTCACAAAAAGCTCCACTTTAAACTTGTAAAATACATACGGATCTGGTTCAATAGGTTTCCGTTTCCTGGTTGGCATTCGAACAGCCACCCAGAGGTTCAGCCGAAGACCTTTGAACTCGCGCTGGTAGATAGCCAGCTTTATGGACTCGAACTTAAGATGCTTCTCCAGGTCTCGCAGTAACGTGTAGGATGCTATTTGAATGGCGAATGAAAGTTGGGCTCTTAGGGCAAGGCGGACCTAGGACAAGGAGGTGGTCAAAAATTTGGCGTAAGCAAATTTTTTTTTTATTAAAATTAATAATACACACAACATCATCTAGCCCCAAGCTAAGCAGAGCTTGTGTTATAGGTACTAGAAGACTGACATTCTTAATACAATACATTAAATAAATACCTAAATAATAAATAAATTTAGTTCGATTACGATTGCAGCATTTATTTGTGATTTTATATTGGGATTCAGACAATGTAATGACGTGGCTTAGTGGATCAAATTAAATCAAACCAGATTACGAATAAGGGCCCCTGCAAACTGCAAACTTTATATCGGCCGATAGTTTGAAGATGTATGCAGATGCGCACATTACAGTGATTCAGGCTCCATACTGATTAATAAGCCGACCAAACTATCGGCCGTTAAGAAGTCTGCAGTCTGCGGGGACTCTAAACATGACTGTTTCGTTTGTAGGTATTTATTGACTTTGAAAAGACGTGACAAATAAATGACATTAATAATGTTCCCATTGCCATGTCGATATCGAAGTTGGATTTAGATTATTTTTACATATTACATATAAATACTAGCCTCGTTGTAACTCTGGGCCTGGAGCGGTGTGTACTGCCTGGAGTTAGCTACGAATTCCTCCAGCATTTCCAGCATCTGCAAAAATATAGTTTATTTAATAACATCATCATCGGCAGCCGGTATTAGCCCACTGCTGGGTATAAGCCTCCTCCCTCAAACGCCACTCTTTCCTTCATAGGGCCTTTTGCATCAGGTCCTACCCTGTACGGCAACGATAACGTCCATCCATCTGGCTGTTGGTCTGCCAAGGCCTCTTGTATGTCCTCTAGGCCACCATTCCGTCAAGGCCTTACTCCACCTGCCATCACCAAATCTTGCCAAGTGTCCTGCCCAGCTCCATTTGAGTTTCGCTATACGGTTCCCGATATCCCCCACTTTGGTCCTTCGCCGGATTTCCGTATTTCGTACTCGATCTATCAGAGAGATACCGAGTATGGCACTATATTTAATATATGTATAGTAGTATTTAATTTCTAAACATAAAATAAACATGTATGTTCCTATTTTTATACCCTGTTTACGTTCTATCATAGTAATTTATATTCTTATTACCTACTTATTTAACCTAACCTAACCTCATGCGAGTCAGAGTCCAATTTGCAACACTACCATTTCTTTCTTTAAGTTAAGTATGTATATTTTATTTTAATATATTTTTTTAAATGGGCCAAAGCCGTTACACCATGGATGCTTTAAGACGGAAGAAGACGTCGAGGCTGACCAAGGAGACGATGGCGGGACGACCTAGACAGTTTCGAGAGGAATTGGTAGAAAAAAGCGCAGAATAGGGACGAGTGAAAGGACTTGGGGGAGACCTTTGCCCAGTAGTGGGACGAGATAGGTTAGAGAAAAAGAAAGTTTTTTTAGTATATAGATATACCTAATAATAATTAATGATAAGCTGTGTTGCAAATATTTTTTTCTCTCTTATCTTATTTACAGCCTATTTGAACTTACTGGTAATGCTTCAATACACCGCTTATTCAGCTCATTGTCATCAGTGCGCGGTTCCTTCTCCCAAAGATGAAGGTAAGTGTTCATTTGAGTGACCACTCTTGGGTCAGGCAGACCGTCGCAACGAAGATATTGTTGCCACTAGAAACAACCAACAGGTGAAAATATGGACATTTCACACATCACACTCTAGCCCCAAACTAAGCAAAGTTTGTACTATGGGAACTAGACTGCTGCCTATACTTATATACCTACAGTGTTTTTTGTAAATACATAGGAACATAATACCTACATATTAACACCCAGACACAGAACAAATATTTATGTTCATCACACAAACATTTTCTCTAGGTGGGAATCGAACCCACGACCCCTAGCAGAGCTACTACCAACTGAGCTGTGACGCCTGTCATGAGGTAGATACAAACTTCCCTTCAGAGCTCTTCATAATGAAGAAATTTTATAATTAGGTGAGATCGCGGCCAACCGCTTGCCGCTTGCCTTGACCGAATTACTTAGTTCTTGACGTCATAGTAACCTCTTTGCTAAACCTACCTCTGCTTCCATCTGCTTCTTGTTTTCAAAATCGATCTTTTGCTTTTCGAATTCTGAAAACAGAAACGTTAATATTTAGTTTCAACTCATAGACATAGAATGGTGGAATAAGCAATGACCTCACAAATTGACCTCTCTATTGAAACAGACAACGTGACTGTGCGGCCCATAACTGTCTCTTTTTTGTAAGTGTGTAATAATCATCTAGAACAGTGATGGGCAAAGTAAGGCCCGCGGGCCAACTCCGGCCCACAGAAGTATTTAATCCGGCCCGCCGAGAGTTCATCCTAAACATTGTAGTGTTCTAGAAGATAGGCAAAAATTGTTGTCTCTCTCACGCATTGCGGCCTGTACCTATTTACATATCTGGCTATGGAGGGAATCAGTCCATTATGTCTATGTTTTTCCTAAACTGTTGTTTATTCCATTAATGTCATGCTCAATCAAGAAGGTTTGAAGCATGAAGTTTGAAGGTTTAAAACCTACTTTGAAACAAGTTGACAGTCTTCTGTAGGAGGTCTCTCCTGACCTCCTGTTCGCTGTTATCTTTTGCCATCAGCTCAGCCCTTTCGCGGGCGAGTGTGGCTCGCTTCTCTTTCGCACCCGCCAGGATTGCTTGTCTGTGAGAGGGAGATAGATATAGATTATCCTAGTGATTTTAAGTGAAAACTTCTGCAAGTTTTAGCAACTCCTGTGCTGTGTAAGGTCAACGTTGAAAAAGTTAAATAAAACTAAATTCTCTGGTTCACTCTATACATCATTCTCTTGAAATATTAGACTCTAAATGACATAAACAAAACGTTTTTAGAATGAAAAATAATCTAACATCTTCATTTTTTATCTGCTTCTTAATATATAAGTTTTAGATTGCGTGTATTTTTCCCACGGCCTAAGGAACTAAAGATGAAGAACTAGTAGTCTAAGGATTAGGATGTATAGGAAATTGGGAACCAGCTTTAATGTCATTAACAATTTTGAAGAATTTAAAAGGCTCTGGGGGGCTATCCAGCAAGGGGAAACTTGAGTGACCGAATATCCTTTCAGTTGCAGTTCAGTTTTCGATGATTTTGCTATAATAACTCATCAGTATTCCGTGGAAGTTTTGCTGACTGACGTGACTGAGCTTTATAAAATTATGACTGAGCTGTTAAAAATTACGTCAATGCCGCGGTTTAGCACGTGGCCTACCTGATTTGAGCATGGCCTACCTGATTTAAGCATGACCTACCTGATTTGAGCATGGCCTACCTGATTTTTCGTTAATTCTATCAAACGGTATCAAAATCGATCATTCAAAATATCAATAAGAGACGAAGAAGAAAACTGAACAGCAATTTGATCAAATAACAGTTCAAAGACATTTCACTTGTCAGGATACCCCCCTGGTTTGACTGATACATGGTTAAACATGATGAGTAGGAACTAACTTCTCAGCCTCCTTCTCCGCCCTCCATTCCTCGATCCTCTGGACCATCCACGCATCTCGCTCTTTTTTGTTCATTTTCTTCCAATTCTTCGGCTGTTCAAAATCACTAACGGTTTTTATTAGATGGGGGTTTTTATAGAAAAGATATAAAATACTAATTTTTTTTATTAAAAAAGTAATTAAATTATATAGAAAACTAATTAATTACGGCATCGGCCAGTTGAACATGTTGATGCTTTTATTTGGTTCTTTTTATTGAATATGATTTTTATGTTTTTATTTTGAATTCTATTTAGCAGCTGTTAGTTTTATTTATTGTTTTATTTGATATTTATTTATATTAGTTTTTGTCTTTTAGTTGAGATTTAGTTTGTTTTGTTTATAAAGGTAGTTAAAAAATATATAGTTTGAAATTTTTTGGTGTTGATTTTGAGAGTAAGTTTGGTATATATGACCGTATTTTTATTTATTTGAAGTTGCCGTTCCCGTGTTTTCCCCCAAAATGATTGACAGAGTTTACACCCTCTGTTTATATTCCGAAAAGGACAATAAAAAATTTATTGTTTTTTTTATTTGACCACGGAACGGCAACTTCAAATAAGAATTTTAGATTTTTTTATAGTCAACGTCACGATCACAAAAACTTTTCGAATAAAAGAACGATTTTCGTGACAAAAACCAGTTAAAATTGTATCATGCGTGTCTCGTAACATGTAAGTCGAGTCTTTTTGAGATTCACATAAAATAATATTTTTTAGAAGTTTATAAAACAACACTGACTGTACTGAGCCAATTATTTAATAAAATAAGTAAATTATTGTTGCCATTTTCTATGAATTCCGTTCAGTAATAAGGCGGAAGATTTTGTATCTATGTATTCTAGCAGCAAACTAGATCCCATAACTTTCTAATAGGTTACTAATGAATAAGCTTTGCATGTTCATAGTTTGGGACTAGATATTTATTTATTAACAAACAACGTGAGATATATAGTGAGCGCAGAAAACCCTCAAAACCAGCGCTATAAGAACCATTGGTTTGGGTGGCCTTTTTACACTAATTTTTATATGTTTAACAGCCGGTTTCTCGAACAATGGTCAACGAAAAAATCGAATAATTACTATGTGTCAAACTCGGATCAATCGTGATTTGGGTTTCCAGAAACCGGCCGTTAATGTTATATCGTATTATGGTGTAAATAAATATTATCCTATTTCTTTCTAGATTAAGTCATATTTAGTAGGTTGCTTTATAGAAGGTTTTTACATTTACACGAGGTGACACACGTTAAAACATGGATGTATCAAGTATTCTCAAAATAAACCTTTTCAAAAGCGGGTATTTCCTCTTTCTCTTTCTCCTTTTTCCCCTTCTTTCCTTTTCCCTTCTTCCGCTCAACCACTTGTTCTTCTTCCACCTTAGTTTGTTCCTCTGAAAAGTACATTTGTTAAAATCATCTAACTATTCCCGTGATTGACAGTTTTTAATAGGTGTTGGCCTTCGAATCGCCCGCCCAAAATCGCCCAAAATTACCCAAAATTGCCCAAAATCGTCTCAAATCACGCTTTTCTATCGAAACATGATTATCATTAGAAAGTTTATACCTACTTGTAAAGCTGTTTTTATATATCTTTCCACTATAGAAACATAATTTAATATGTTAATTCTTTCGAATAATACTGAATATATCTAATTTATTGGTTAGTACGATATAGTTAAAAAAAAATATATACCTACTTTTTAATTATATCTAATCAGGTAATTACCAGCTGGTAAAGACTCTTCAGACCATTGGAAGAGATCACTTCCTGCTTTCTCCAAAACTTCTTCTACCGCCTCCGCCTTCTTCTTACCCTTCTTCTTCTTTGGTTTAGGTTCTAGATCAAAATAGAGATATATATTTTTATCTTATTAATGTGTAATGGTTTCTGCCGTTCAACTTAAATGGATAAATAAATCTTATGTGAATTTAATGTTCATTGGCATTTTACACAACGCTATCTAGTCCCTAAGTACAGCTTGTACTATGGGATTAAGAGTGCTGATATAGACGGAAAGAAACATATTTTAAAGAATAGGCGGCCTTATCGCCATCTCTACCAGTCATTATTCTCATAAAAATACGGTTGTAATATAACGGATACGGAAATTCGAAGATTATCTGAAATACACTGAAAAAACAAATTCGTATTAAGCCTCCTTCTAATGATAACAAAAACTAATTATTAAAAAGAAGAATTTAAAAACATTATTTAAACAAGCTCAATAACGGTCTATCTTATAAAAAGTTAGCGCAGACTTGAAGTACTGATTACCATACGTAATGATGACTTGAAGTCAACGCTAACTTTTATTAAGATAGGGGTTGTACTTTAACTAAAAAATTTAAACCTGAAACACCATGATTTATTAGGTACATGATTCGTTCAATTATTTTTTTATATAAATATTTATTATTAAGAGTCGAAGTTAATCCCCTTAACATACAAACAAGCAAATAATAATATCAACTTACCGTTTTTATAATACAAAGCAGTGTATTTTTGATTTTACGATTTTTTCACACCTACAAAACCCTTCTACGTAACGTAGCAACATATACTATATTGATTAAACAAATATAAAGTGTTACTAAGTTGGTATGGCAACATAGGGCCCCGGTTGTGCTAAATTCGACGACCGATGTGGCGCGGCGGGCGAAGGTACGCCTGCGACGCGGAGGTTGTGGGTTCGATTTCTGTCTTAGGATAAAATTGATTGTACGATCTGCAAATATTTATTCCGGGTGTTCTGGGTATTTTACATGTATAATAAAAAATATCTATCAATGTAATGTATTGTACTAAGTATGTCAGTCTTCTAGTACCCATAACACAAGCTCTGCTTAGCTTGGGGCTAGATGATGTTATGTTCATCACACAAACGTTTGCTCTGGGTGGGAATCGAGCCCACGACCCACAGTATGGAAGGCAGAGCTATCAACTGAGCTGTGACGTTTATCCTAGCTATGTTATATCACACAAAACTATATATTATATAAACTTGTAATAAGTACTTAAAGATTAACCCCCTATCTTATAAAAAGTTAGCGTTGACTTTAAGTCATCATTACGTATGGTAATCAGTACTTCAAGTCAACGCTAACTTTTTATAAGATAGACCGCTAATCTTTTATGTACCTACAACCGGTAAACAATAAAATATTTCTGATTTCTGATATCAAATGTTTGTTCTGATGAAGATACCTTCAATGACAGGAGGCAGAGACTCGAAGGAGGCGCTGGTGTATGAAGTGTCAGTGAATTGGACCTCCTCTGGTTCCGGTTCCAAGTCTGTCGTGGCCACCAGGATCTCATCTTGGATTTCTGACTCTAGAAAATTAATTTTAAATTGATTTTTGGTTCTGTATTATTTAATTTTATTGCGCCCTCCGGCAAGATGGAGCGACGATCTGCAGAATGTAGCGCCAGGGCGGCGCGGGGAGAGAAATAATATAACACATATTATTAGTATTTAATTTAATTGTATTTCTTACTATGAAGGATCATATAAAAAAACGGTAGGAACCAGGCCGTAAGTTTCTTGCCCGTTCCTAGGCTCTGGTCGAGTGGAACAGGCACCTAGAATCACCTAGTATGTAAGTACATAAGACGATTCTAAATGATCCTGTGATTTTACTGAATAAACTATTTTTGATTTTGATTATATTCTATAACAATGTACCTAATAAAGACGTCCAGCAATCGATGTTTATAATGATGATGGTGATGGTTTGTATTAAGGCATTATATATAAGTACATAAGTAAGTAATATTATACGAGCATTATTAGCTCAGAACAAAAAATTTTGTTCTGTGATTATTAGAGACAGTTCAAAAACTACTGTACGTCTACCATGAGTTGTCACAGTAAAATCGCCTGACTTTACTACAGTAGTTACGTCAATATTAGTATGAAGAATTTTAGTACCCAACTATCCGCTAGAGGCGCTGTACAAATCTTCATACATTTTTTTAACTACAGACGCTAGCGAGTATAGTAAATATAGTATAGTAAAAACTCATGGTAAACCTACTGGACACTATCTTGGTAAAAAATGGAATCATATAAATGTATTATGTACTCTGTATTGCCTAATAGGTCACGTCCTTGATTGACTTGCATTGTTTTAAATAAACTTATTTTTAAATTACCTGGTGGCTCGCTGTCCTCCTGAAAATATCATTAAAATGTATTTAAATTTTAATTATTCAGAATACTTATATGATAGAAAGTCATGAATCTGTATGTAGGTACCTAATGTAAGACTTACTTTTTTCCCTTTTTTATCTTTTTTAGCCATTTTATTGTAGTATAATTAGTAAAATAATCTAAAAACTATTACTATTAAATTTATTTAAAAAACTTTGAGTAAATGAAAATAAATAATGATTTCCTGTCATAACAACACGGTTTGACAGGATTTGACATACATTTTGACAGAAAACACCACAGCTAAGGAATATATTTTTTTACAAAAATGTAAACAAAATAATTAAATAAGTTAAAGTGCTGTTCCAATACTAATCTAATTTTTATATAGAAACATTTATTGGCCCAGTAGCGGGACGAGATAATAAAAAAATGTGACACTTACGTAGTACTAGTTTACAGTTGTGTAGAAGTAAGATCTACTAAACATAAGAATCATCAAAATTGGCGAAATAATCGCGTAACATACAAAAAAACAGTCGGATTGACAACCACCTCCGTTTGAAGTCGGCTAAAAATCAAACCATTTTTACAATTTTTAAAACACATAGCATTTTATGTGACAATCGTAAACGAATCGTAGCCGAAATACACTGCGCGCTGACGCAGCAACGGTTAGACGAGCCAGCGTTGACGCGCAGTGTAACCAGAAGATAGTAATTTTACACATAGACAGGATTTCATTGTCATAAGTTCTTTGTTTGCGATCTAATTAGGTTAGAAGGCTGACCACGCTAGCTCTGCATCGCTAGGTACCTATAGCAGAATTCAAAAAACATCTACATGTTGCTCATTTTTTACTATATCGTCCCACTGCTGGGCAAAGGCCTCCAAACTCTATATGTTATTGAAAACAAAAACGTACGTAAAATTGATACTGTTCATCCAAAGGTACCTGGAAGAGATTGCTTTTAGGAATAATGCCATTTTCTTATATGCAATATAGTGGTGCATTTTTTATATAATTATATTTTATTCAACCTACAAAAAAAACGGAGGAGGTTCTCAATTCGACGGGTTTTTTTTTTATTCTGTTCTTTTGACGTTTTATAAATAATCTGCACTAGAGAGCAATATTATGAAATCGTGGAAAGTTACCTTGGTCACACTATAACACTGTAATTTATTTAAGTAGATTTCTAAAGTAGGCTTATTCAAATTAGGTGCCAGTAGTGTAGATGTAGCGAGCCTTGTTTTTTTAGACTCTGGTAGTTGGTTCGAATCCGGTAATTGAAAAATATTACCTTAAACTTTACCGGGCGGAAATAATCTTAAGATAGATTTCGATTCAATATTCGATCGTAATAAATCATAAAACTATTAATAATAACGTGCGTTTAAAACGGTGATGGAAAACATTGCGTATAACCTCATTTCATGACGATAATCACTGACTGAAATTATGACCAAAAATAAATTGTCTGTGTTAGCTCTCTCGCTAACAAAACAATAATGAACAAAAGTTAACAAAATATCCCACAACAGTAAAAAAATTATATAGGTATTTTGTTATTATAATACTATCTGTCCCGGCGAACTTCGTACCGCCTTAGAGAGATTATTTTTTTCTGAGTGATTTTCATAATATTTTTTCCGTAAGAACCTTTTAAGTATTAGAAAACTACAAAAAAATGCCAAATCGGTCAGGCCGTTTTCATGCTTTGTCGTGACAACGGAAAACGGGTTTCATTTTTATAAATATAGATTATTATATACTTCAATAATGCAACTCAATGAAATTCAAGCTGTAAACTAATTAATACAGGGTGTATAAAGAGAAACTAAAAAATATATTCATTGATTTCACAAAGTATTTAGTAAATATCAGTATTTTTTATTATTTAAAGCACATAAAGGTGATCACAATGATAAGAAGATCCCAAAAGTAGTTCGTTAGGTCGCGGGTTCTAATCCTGCTCAGCTCAATAGCTTTTGGAATTTACACTTTGTGAATTTTTATTATTGTTTATATACAACTAACACAGTATACGCTTCCGATTGGTACTGATTTGGATCAGTTGAACTATATATAGATCGTTTGCAACGGTCAGCTCAACTGTTTCTTATGTATTTTATATGACAATGTACATTTTGTAAATACTGTATAGTCGTAAGTTTGTTTGTGAATAAAGTTAGTTTTATTTAGCACAATACTAACACAGTTAAATATCATTTGAGCTTGCTAGTCTTTGAGTTATTTTTTTTTCAGGACGTACTTTACATACATAAGTATACTTTATTCACAAACAAACTTACGACTATTACAGTATTTACAAAATGTACATAGGAATATACGAAATACATAAGAAACAGTTGAGCTATCTATAGATCGTTTGCAACGGTCAGTCAGATAGCTCAACTGATCCAAATCAGTAGTCGGACGCGTACCCAAGATACTGGCAGTATTGCCGCGCTGAATAGCAATGCTGATACGCTGGCCCTGATACTTACTTCAAGTTTTGGTTAGTAAATTGCTGAAATAGCTTTTATTCGGTTATTTAATTTAATTTCTAGATCATTTTAATTAGCTCACTGTACATTTTTGTAAAAAGTGGCCATAGTCTGCATTTTACACATTGTATTTTTAAAATCACCTATTTAGCGTGACCTCTTGTGTAAACAATTTGACCCTGCTATTGGATAGGTAGGTACTTACTAAGCATTAATTTACTATTGTTTCAAAACAATTTATTTAGTAAGCAATCACATTTCAAAGTGACGACATTGAAAATAAGGAAGATCGTGATTCTTTTGTCAAAGTTATCGTTTCAGTGGACTAATTCAGACGTTCTTTGAAATTAAATAAAAAAAGTATTTATTCAGTCCTATTTAGACGTTCAAAGTTTAATTTAAATAAACGTTTTAATCAACCTTTATATATATTCGACTTTTAAATTGATAAATTAACTATTTCGATCAAAACCTTTGTTTTTTTTGTGTGAATTAGTGAATCAACTTTTGGACTTTTAGTACATCGTTCTTTTATAACTAAATAAAAGAAATATCTCTGTTTTAGTAGAGTTTACAATAGTGAGTGCTCTACCAACAACGATGGGGTTTTTAGAGGATGATAGAGACTTTTCTGGTGTGCAGACAATCCCGGATTATTATAATGGAAAAACTATATTTATTACTGGTGGTTCTGGTCAGTTATTATTAATTATAATTAATTATATTATTCATTTATATTATAAACTAGCGATCGGCGAAATTATAATTTTTCTCTACTATATTACCATGAGTATGTAAACCTTTCTATTATATTATTACTTTCTAAATTAAAAAAAATTAGTACAATAAAAACAGAGGGATGAGCTCGAAGAAATGTGACAATAATAAACGTAGCGTATTTAACACACACTGCTCGCTCAAACTGTAGCGTTCGAAAGTAAAACTAATGTCGACGCGCAGTGTATCTCTATCACGTTAAATTTTCACGTTTACGTTTGTTACATTTATACGTAACCCTTCAGACAGCAGGAAGCGACTTTTTTATAATATGTTATTTTCTTTTTATTATAATAAGTTTTATAATATGTTTTATCTAAATAGATGTTCTTAATTAATAATGATAAAAAAATGACTACTACGAGTTTATTTAAATGAGAAAAGACTCTCAATATTTTTTTGCTAATTTTATTTAAGTAAGTACTTTTTTTCTAGGATACCGATTTTGATGATATTTTTTATTACATAGCTGAAGCTTCACGTGTTATTCTTTGATCAAGATTTGACAAATTGTGTTTTAGTAATAAATAAATAAATATTCATTTCATACATCACGCTCTAGTCTCAAACTAAGCAAGGTACAAACAACGTTGATGTTTTTTTTAAATATTTTTTATTGTTTTTCTGTCTTGGTGCTATTTATTTACAAAGAAAGTATTTTATCAGCAATCTAGTTCCCGTAGTACAAGCTTTGCTGAGTAAGGGACTAGAGCGTGTGAAATCCCTGATTTTTTTATTTTTTTTTCAACGTAGGTAATTACTGTTTCTGTGTGAAGTTCCTGAATATTTTTTTTTCAGCCTACGCTGTCCCACTGCTGGGCAATATTTATTTATCTTTATTTTTAGGGTTTATGGGTAAGGTCCTGATTGAGAAGCTCCTGTACTCCTGCACTGAGCTGGAGAGGATCTACCTTCTCTTCAGATGCAAGAAGGGAGTGGAGCCAGAAGAAAGAATCAAGGAACTGTACTCATCGCCAGTGAGATACATTTTACATTTTTAACCGATAAAAAAAGGAATGAGATTCTCAAGTCAATATTTTATGTTCAATCACGCATAACATTTTACAGAGTATTTTTTTTTATTGGAACTACTTAAAATTACTTAAAATATTAGTTGAAGAACTTAGCAATTAGGATAGAATAAAATATGTTCATTATATTAAGAGACGATTAAGACTGAATCACTATAATGTGCGCATCTGCATACATCTTCATACTGATTGAGAAGCCGACCAAACTATCGGCCGATAAGAAGTCTGCAGTTTGCGGGGGCCCTAAGGCTGATGTAAATAGGTGTCTTCTAGACCATCCTGCTCCATTATCAGCTTTATTGGCGCTTTCCATCAGGCGAGATGGAAGCAAAAGGATGGTACAGATTATTAAAAAAAAAAAGGCTTTCCAGATTAATCGTCTGTTAATATTTTCATGTTCAAAATTATCTTTGAGATGCGTTCAGCATAATATATAAAAAACCATTATATTACGAGAGTATTTATTATTAAATTAGTTGTTTTTTTTTTAGTTTTTCATTATTATTGAAATGCGCATGTTGATATTTATCCTCTTTGCAGTGTTTTGACAGACTCCGTAATGAGAAGCCAGGTGTTTTCGAATCCAAGGTGCTCGTGATACCTGGAGACGTTATGGAGCTAGGCCTGGGTAAGTCTACATACAGAGAATGGACTGAGCGTTCCCTATCCAGGTATGATAAATGGCAAAGCGTGAGAGAAAACAATCGGTGCTATCCTAACTTCTCAAAACCTGTCAGGTTTTAAATCACGATCAGTTTCTATAGTAATATACGAGATCCGACTGCAGGATTAGTGCGCTCATTTGTTTTTTGCTGAAAACCGAATTTTTATGTATATTTATAAGGAGAATATATATTTATCAGGTTGCCTAGCAAAATTTGGCCGCCAGTATGTTTAAATTGTTTTTTGGGAAAAAATATCGTTTACTTGTTTTTTAAATAAAATAACGTCTACATCATGGCAATTTTATGAAGATTCAAAAAAATCACGTCCCAAAAATAAAATTACGTCCTCTAAAATATGCAAAGCTCATGTAATATTTCAATGGACTAACTAGTGAGCTTATAGGACTGATAGGACAGTGCTAATACCAACATAGCTGTGACCCTGTGACTGTCAAAATATTAATAAAATATAATTTTCAGGTATATCTCAAGAAAATCGCGATTTATTATCAAAAAATGTTAACATCATATTTCACGTAGCTGCCAGTGTTAGGTAAGTGTTTAAATAACTTGATAAATACTGATCAAATGTTTATGATCATCACACAAACATTTGCTCTGGGTGGGAATCGAACCCACGACCAGCATGCATGGAAGGCAGAGTTACTACCAGCTGAGCTGTGACGCTTGTCGATATAATATCTGTACACTGCATTTATTATGACTTGTATATATAAACCATGTATACAAGTCAGTCATAAGGCACACAATTTTAATTTAAAACCTTTGTATCCAATATGTACTTACATGTTGGATATACTCTGAGTTGACGAATGATAGGAGTGAGTGGAAGAAAAAAACATGTTGTGCCGACCCCGCGTAACGTGGGATAAGGGCAGGGGAATGATGATGATGATGTACTTACATGTTGGCCTCGATGGAGGATATCTCACGGTGGTTTCCGTCACCGTTTGAGATCCAACATGAAGCAATATACCAGCATTGCTATTCAGCGCGCCAATGCAGCAGTATCTTGGGTACGCTTCTAATTGGTACTGATTTGGATCCGTTGAACTATCTATAGATCGTTGGAAACGGTCTGTAGATGGCTCAACTGTTTCTTATGTATTTTATATGCCTATGTACATTTTGTAAATACTGTGATAGTCGTAAGTTTGTGAATAAATATAATTTACATAAAGCAATAATTAAATATCTATCAGAAACATGAAAGAATGTCTACCGAGACTCTAATTCTTGTTTCAGATTTGATGATCCCTTAACTTTTGCTGTGAAGATGAATTTAAGGGGTACTAAAGAAATCATGTCTCTTGCAACGGAAACCAAAAATTTATCAGTAAGTTATTTTTTAACTGACTAATATCACCTAGTATAATGATTATATTATGATAGATGATTCTAATTGATCTCCTGGGGGTGCTATCCAGCAAGGGGAAACTTACGTGACCGAATCCTTTCAGTTTTCGATGATTTTACTATAGTAACTCATCAGAAATCCGTGGCATTTTTGTGGACTGACGTGACTGAGCTTTATAAATTTATGACTGAGCTGTTAAAAATGACGTCAATGCACGTGGCCTACTTGATTTTTCGTTAATTCTATCAAACGGAATGAAAATCGATCATTCAAAATATCAATAAAAGACGAAGAAGAAAACTGAACTGCAATTTGATCAAATAACAGTTCAAAAACATTTCAGTTGTCAGGATACCCCTCCCTGAATAAAGCTTAATTGATGTTGTTTTTATCACGTTTGATGTCGAGAAGGTACTTACTAACTTTCTTCTCAGGCTCTAGTGCATGTATCTACCTCCTACTCGAACACCAACCGGAATCCTATCGAGGAGGTGATGTACCCTCCCCACGCGGACTGGAGGGATGTCCTCCACATCTGTGAGGACATGGACGAACATACCCTTAGGACCTTGACTCCCAAGTAAGATCTTCAAGTGTCTCTCACTCCTTTTTCAAACAAACACTCTGTATAAGTACATACCTTTATTACATGTCTCGTTTATTTTGTTTTGTAAGTGTACTTTGTGTGTTACTGTTTCGCAAATAAAAACCTGTCTATGTCTATACGTATTCTATCAGCAATCTAGTTCTGATAGCACGTCGTTTACTAAGTTTCTGAGTGTGATGTTTATTTACGTACCTACCCAGTATCTTGGGTACGCTTGCGATTGGTACTGATTTAAATCAGTTGAGCTATTTTGAGACCGTTGCAAACTATCGATAGCTCAACTGTTTCTTATGTATTTTATATATATACATTTTGTAAATACTGTCATAGTCGTAAGTTATGTAGCACAAATGTTATGACGATCTACATGATTGTTGTGTAGCTACACATTACTAAAGTCGTACTACTGCACGTTTTGCAGGATGTTAGGAGAACTACCGAATACCTACACCTTCACGAAGCAGTTAGCAGAACACGTGGTGTACGAGCATCGAGGACAATTGCCCGTGGTTATATTTAGACCCTCTATTGGTAATACTTTTATATATTTTACAGGACAAAAAGTCAAACAACCTGTCATTATTTTGAATTCTATTCAATATCTTGTTTCGATTATAATAAGTTATGAATGTGAGCGTGGCTGGATATGCCAGTAGACGAAGGCCGAAAAAGAAGTGGCTGGATTGTGTGAAAGAGGACATGAATGTGAAAGGAGTAGGCTCAGAGTTGACGAATGATAGGAGTGAGTGGAAGAAAAAAATATGTTGAGCTGACCCTACTTAACGTGGGAGGCTTAAGGGCAGGGGAATGATGATGATCTAGTTTCGATTATACAAGCTTTGGGACTAAAGTGTGATGAGTGAAATGTTTATAAATATTTATTTATTTATTCCGGCTGCGCCATACAAAATAATGTGTATTTGTGTTCCAGTGATATCCAGCGTAGAGGAACCAGTAAAAGGATGGATTGAAAACTTCAACGGACCCGTTGCGTTGCTTGTTGCGAGTGGAAAAGGTATGGACAATAATCTGATTACTTCCTCACAAAATGTTTGCCGATGAACCGATAATTAATAAAATTATAATTCTAGTTAATTATTAAATATACATGAACATCACATAGTGCTCTAGCCTCAAACTAAACTAATAAAATATCCAAATACGCCATCTACTCCTTATTCCATTCGACTTATAACTTCAAGAGTTTTCTTTTAAACAGAATAAACCACCATAGCCGTTGCGTTTCCATATCAAGGAGAAGATTGCGGGTTCTAATTCTGCTCGGCTCATTAACTTTTCGGATTCTCTAATCCTTGTAATTTTTCGTAATTTGTGTAATTTTCTTAAGTATTACAAGTAAAACACTCCTTAAACGAGTGGATTTATTAAAAAGATGATGAAATAATAATCTTTATCCAGACCGACTGCGCCAGATAAAATTACTTACGGCCGGTTTCTGGAAACCCAAATCACGATTGATCCGAGTTTGACACATAGTAATTATTAGATTTTTTCGTTGATCATCGTTCGAGAAACCGGCCGTTAGTATTACAGATGTTTCATTAATAATTAACGTCGTAACAGTATGTATTCTAACAGCAATTCAGTTCTCAGCTTCACTTAGCTTTGGGACTAAGTGATGTGAGAAATATGAACCTAAACAGTCCACAAAGCCTTTGTGAAAGCTATTCACACCCCTCAATGGTAGGAATAGGCGTTGAACCAACCTATATTTGTCACCAATGTATTTACCAGGTATAATGAGAAGTCTGTACACGGATCCTGATCTGAAAGCTGATTACATGCCCGTGGATGTCTCCATCAAGGGTATGATAGCTGCTGCTTGGATTAGAGGAACCAAGAGGTAAGTGAGAGAAAGAAAAGAGAAAGAAAGAAGGAAGGGGATAGGAAAGGGATTTAAATTCGACTCAATTTAGTTTTTAAGTTACACGATCATCTATGATATTTTTTATGTTATTTTTTTTGTTTGATAGATTTCGTGGTAAGTACATATATAATACTTCAGAGGCGGTTCCATACAAAACATTAAAAGTCCAATTAAATATCATATAATTTCAAGATTTTATATATCTTCCAGCTTGGATCCTCATGATGATATACCAATCTACAACTGCTGTTCTGGTCAGCTGAACAACATCACCATGGGAGAGATGGTGGAACTGGGACGGGAACTGGTCGCCACCATACCCCTGAATGATATGCTGTGGAATGCAGGGGGGAGTCTCACTACTTCTCCTATTCTTCACTATATAAAGGTAATAAATAAATATACAATATAGCTGTGAGGCGTCACAGCTCAGTTGGTAGTAGCTCTGCCTTCCATGCTGTGGGTTTTGGGTTCGATTCCCACCCAGAGCAAATGTTTGTGTGTTTAAGATAAGTATATTATTTGTTCCAACATAGATGTTGGTTCACGGTGGGGATCAAACCCACGACCCACACAGTATAAACTGCGTTGATATCAACTAAGCTGTGACACCTGTCAGAGAAAATAATAAATTCTTGACGACCGATGTGGCGCGGCGGGCGAAGGTCCGCCTGCGACGCGGAGGTTGCGGGTTCGATTCCCGCCTTGGGATAAATGTTTGTATGATCTGCAAATATTTATTCCGGGTGTTCTGGGTATTTGATATGTATAATAAAAAATATCTATCTGTGTAATGTATTGTATTAAGTATGTCAGTCTTCTAGTACCCATAACACAAGCTCTGCTTAGCTTGGGGCTAGATGACGTTGTGTGGATTATTTATAAAAAAAAGCTAGCACTCCGGGAGTGCCGGCAGAAGTGAAAACTTCAATATTAACGTTGTGTTTTCACTTTTAAGTTTTCACTTCAAAAATATAACCACAGTCGTGATTGTGTCATGTCATTGTGTCACATTCGCGCAAGCGCGAATGTGACACAACGACGAAGACGACGAAGACACACTGACACAGACACATTCGCGCAAGCGCGAATGTGTCTGTGTCATTGTGATTGTGTCATGTCGTTGTGTCACATTCGCGCATGCGCGAATGTGTCTGTGTCTTCGTTGGCTTCGTCGTCATCGTCACGTCACGTCATGTCGCCACGTCATCGTCACGTCATCGCGCAAGCGCGAATGTGTCTGTGTCTTCGTTGGCTTCGTCGTCATCGTCACGTCACGTCATGTCGCCACGTCATCGTCACGTCATGTCGCCACAACACTATTTAATTGTTTGAGTCATACGTCGCGTGACCGCAAGTGTGTTCTTTTGTCGTCTCTTGTTTTACGAGCAATGTATAAAAATTAAATAAGATCTTACGCTTTTTCGACGTCACGTGACCCTGACGCGAGTTTGAAAGTTTTTACCCACCCAGCGCCGCTAAAGAAGTTTTCACTTCAAAAAAAAAATCTGTGTAAAATCTTAATTTCGTGATTTGCAGGTTATTTTGCTTCATCTTCTGCCAGCGGTTTTTGTAGATTTACTTCTATGGATTCTTGGTAAAAAACCTCTGTAAGTATCGTCTTAATCTTTCCCATGATTGTCATGTTTCGTTGCAAATCTAGATGATGTTAAATGTTTTTACCCAACTATGGAGGGTTTTGATTCCAAAGACATTATGGAGGGAGCCGGGAATCAGTGGATGAGAGTCGCAAGGGACCGAAAAGAATGGCATAATAAAGAGGAGGCCTATATACTCAGCAGTGGGTGCCAACGGGCTGATGACGATGATGATGATGGAGGGTTATGTGTTGATATGTGACAGTCTAACCTTTGTCGGGTGATGATATGTTTTTTTGCAGCATATAAACCATTCAAGTTTTGATAAATGAGTTTTATTTCGTTACTACAGCCAAGAATAAGAGGGCAGGGCCCCGATTGTGCACGTAACTTGTACGTAGCGTGTGCAACTTCGTAATCGCTACGTTACTAACGTTGGAATGTTGAACGTGTTTGGCTACACGCTTATCGTGAGCCCAAAATACGTACGTTTGTGAACCTTAGCTGCTGCTTAGACGAACCGTTTACGTTTCAATTTAGCACGATCGGGGCCCTGGACTATTCAAAACTTTTGTCATGCCCAAACAGTTTTTTTTTCTAACAGTACCTTTTTGTAATGTTTTTGCAATATGTACTTAGTTTACAATTTAAATGCATTTTCAGCCTGGTTAAAGTCCAACGCCGCATATACATAGCAAACCAAGCGCTTGTCTTCTATCTAACTACGCAATGGACATTCGACAACAAAAACTTCATCTCTCTCAGATCTAGTATAAAAGAGCAGGACAAAGCATTGTTTTACTATGAAATTGAGAATGTTGAAAGACGACAGTTCTTTATAAATGCATGCTTTGGAGCCAAGAAGTATTTATTGCATGAAAAAGAAGAAGATATTCCAAAAGCTAGGGCCCATTTTAAAAGGTAATTTATTCATATTTAACACATCATCACACAAACGTTTTTTCTCGGAGATCGAACCTACGACCACAGCATAGAAGGCAGAGAGGGCTACTACCAACTGAGCTTTGATGCCTGTCAATAAGCAAGAAATGATTCAAACGCCAACTAAAAAGGCAAAAATCAATGAACGCGGTCAATTTAGGTTTAGGTACAATTTAGGTTTAGGTACAATTTAGGTTTAGGTACAATTTAGGTTTAGGTACAATTTAGGTTTAGGTACAATTTAGGTTTAGGTACAATTTAGGTTTAGGTACAATTTAGGTTTAGGTACAATTAAAAAGCGAAGTCTATTTTATTGATTTTTATATTGTGATTATATAGTATGATGATATATTTTTAATTTATGACTTTTTTTTCAGGTTGCAAGTTTTGGACACGATCGTTCAATGTGTATTCTACGGGCTTCTTATGTGGTGGATTATCAATATGAATTTTGTTCAAAATTTCATTATAAATATCTTTGGTTTATTGGTTTGAAATAAAACAAACACATAAGTGCATGAATAGTTTTTTATTTCAATAAATATCATATTTATTAAAATCATTGCAAACCTAGACTGACTACTTACAAAATATAAATAACTTGACTGTCGTTGTAACAAAAAAATATAATTTACTATAGCTATAATATAGCTATTGGATTTAAAACTTTACAAAAAATGGCTTTTACTGTAGCTTTATTGGGAATGGCTTTTTTATTATTAAGTTATAGGCAAGCGTTTGACCGCGATCTCACCAGATGTTAAGATGGCTCCTAAATAGTAAACTTTATCGCATATCTACTTATTAAAAAAAAAGATATAACAAAAATATGGCTGGTGATGCTTGTAGGTACCTTTATCGAGAATACCTGCTATAGATTATTAAATTATTAGGAAAGACTGTTATGCAGGGTTCCATTTCTTAGAAATGGCAGTTATAAATTTAAACAGTACAGAAAATGGCTGCCGTAGAGTGTAACTTTATCAGAAACTAGCTGACCCGTACCCACTTCGCTGGGCATAATTCGACCGTTTTTTCTCCGATTCACTTTGAAAAACGGAATATCACGTAAAAACCTTTATATTTTTCGGTTTTTATATAACCTATGACACTGAGCAATAATGAATTTTTAAAATCGTTTCAGTTGATCCCGAGATTACCCGTTACAATTTAACAAATATACAAACACACAAACTTAACTTCTTTATAATATTAGTATAGATAGATAACTTTAATAGAGCGAGTCTATAATAGGAATGGCTACTATAGTGTGTTCCTTTATATAAAACTAGCGGCCCGTCCCGGCTTCACACGGCCCGATCAATAATCTTATCTAGCAATAAATACAGCATTTGTTACTCAGGGTAAATGTAGCTTTCTAATGGTGAAAGAATTTTTATAATCGGCGCAGTAATTGAGTCTATTAATTACAAGCACACACACAAAAATACAAATCTTTATAATATTAATGTAGATGGCAGTAAAATGTAAATATACAGTACCTCTACCATGAGTTGTCACAGTAAAATCGCCTGACTTTACTACAGTAGTTACGTAAATATTAGTATTACGAATTTTAGTACCCAACTATCCGCTAGAGGCGCTGTACAAATCTTCATAATTTTTTTTAACTACAGACGCTAGCGAGTATAGATTGTAAAAAGTCATGGTAGAGCTACAGATATGGCTGTCACATTGTGTAACTTTTCTTTTTGCTTTCAAACCATACAACGAACGTGCGTATTTGCGTTGGACGCAGTATGACCACATAATCGGGTTCTGTGACCTCCGGTTCTGAAGAGTTAATGGGTTCGCCGGGTTCTTCTTTTGGAGACATTCTGGACAAATAAAAGCAGTTTAGAGGCGTCCATAAATTACGTGAGGTGTTTTTTCCAATATTCTGTCACTCCCGAATAAAATCTCACGACATCTCACCAGGGGGGGACCTGGTGAGATGTCGTGAGATTTTTTTCAACCCCCTCCCCCATCACCCAATCCCACGTGAGATTTTTCAAAATCTAGGTTTCTTACGTAAACACGTTGGACTGTTATTGTAAAAATATAATTATAATGACCAAATTAGTATAATTATTTTTTATTTCAATCAGAAAAAAAATTGCGTGGTATTTGCCGAGACCCCTGTCTCCAACCTAAGATTAGATGAGATTTGAATCGACCTTCTCCCCTATTAAACATCTCACGTAATTTATGGACGCCTCCTTTTTAGTTAAATGCAATAAATAAAATATATTTAGCAAACAATGAAATGTGGCCTTACCTTTTCCATCTGTTCTTAGAATGCTGTGGTTTTTCTTCAAGGCTTCTATCATCGTCGTATTCATCATTATACTCATCATCATCATCATCTTCGGTATCTCGGCGTTTGATCACCCTCCTTGATGTTGCTTCAAAATCTAAAAACGCGGGTATTTAAGATTATATTACCTAAGTATAATTTATTATATAAGTACTTAAGTTTTTTAATAAAATTAATCAAATTGTAGATTGATTGATATATTTTACTACTAAGCATGTTGCACTTATTAATTATAATAATCAAAAATACGCAAAACTGATCTTAAAACAGTACCCCGAGTACGAGTTTGTGCACCACGGATCGCAGAGACGCAATCGCCGAGCGCCACCGATTTTGTATGGAGATCTGGAGAGCGCCTCTGCGATCCGTGTGTGCACAAACTCGTACTTGGGGTACAGCTGCAAATGCAGACTAATTAATAAAACATAACTGGCGCCATCTAGCGAGAAGCTGATACACAGCGTACCTTCATTATAGTCCTCCATATTATCTCTAGACTTCTTCAATCTCCTGTCAGTCATGAAGAAAGGCATATCAGCACTGAAGCGTTTCTTTTTCTTCCTTCTGGAAGGTTCGGTGACGTCATCGTTCTTCTCGATTCTTCTATTCTGCCGTTGGATTTGTACGGCTTTTCGTGGCTTTGCTTTGTAGTACATTTCGTAGATAGATTTGGTGACACCATCGTCAGAATTATCTATTACGAATTCTGGAATGAGTGAATGAACGGTAGTCCACACAAGAGTGAAGCAAACAAATAAGTACCTAAAATCCCACCATCTTATCTGTAGCTCTACCATAAGTTTTTACTATACTATATATATTATACTCGCTAGCGTCGGTAGTTAAAAAAAAAATGATGATTTGTACAGCGCCTCTAGCGGATAGATGGGTACTAAAATTCGTAATACTAATTATTTATGTAACTACTGTAGTAAAGTCAGGCGATTTTACAGTGACAACTCATGGTAGAGGTAGGTAGCTACTGTTCAGTTGACGGCGTCGCTAGTGTCGCAGGCGTTTCTCTTCTTTCACATAAAATAAAACTTCTAGAATAACTTTCTGCGCATCACTTTTGAGAGATTTCAGGATTTTATTCGCATTTCATAATTAAATCGAACAATAAGCAATAAGCACTCACACTAGACAGAAACTGACCGCGGAATGTAGTTCCAATTTTGTCCAAATGAACCGATATGTTGGTGGCACTGTAGGTAGTATGTAAATACAAAGTCACTGACAAGACCGTGAAAAGCCCATTTAGCATTCAGAACCTATCTCTACCATAAGTTGTCACAGTAAAATCGCCTGACTTTACTACAGTAGTTACATAAAGGTAGGTAGTACGAATTTTAGCACCCAACTATCCGCTAGAGGCGCTGTACAAATCTTTATAAATTTTTTTAACTACAGACGCTAGCGAGTATAGATTGTAAAAACTCATGGTAGAGCTACAGGAAACTCTCAAGGGTTTATCAGGCCAAATAGGCTCACAGCTGTCAAAAGTTAAATGAAGATAATGTAAACCGACCTTCTTTATTCTTCTTAGACCTCTTCTTCTTTTTCGTAGATCTTTTCCTCAAATTGGAAGAAAAGTCCTCTTCAGATGATCTGATCTCATCATCTATTTCCCAATACGATGTTTTGTGCCGCGGTCGGTACCTTGAACCTAACTTTTGTGCCTTTTTCGTGACTCTACGGTGTTTGACAGTTTTGACAGTTGTAAAAACTGACAAACTGTCATTTAAAGGTATTTCTGTGAAGTTTATTTTGATATCTAAGTTGGAATTTAAAGGGTTGATAATGTTGTTGATTTTTAAGCTCTCGTTCAACGAACGTTTTTTTCTGTCCAAATCTAGATTTTGAGTTTTTACTTTTGTTCTAACTTTTTCAACGAACTTGGGACGCTTCTTCGGGATTAATTGTTCTTCCTCGGAATTATTTCCTAAAAACAGTAAAATGAATATTATTATAACTAGATACTAACTATTTTTTTTTTCATATTTTCGTGTTATAGCTCGTTTTGAAATGGTATATTAGAGCGATTTCACATTATCCTCCGATATCTGATATCGGGCCGGACAATATGAAAGACAGGTAGGTACATATTTCATACATTTTACTTACCCCGATATCACATCGGCGTTCGACACCGATATAGGATCGGATAATGTGAAAACGCTCCTAAGGTGATCTTTTTTGTGTGCTTAGTGTGGTTAGACTATAAGTACGTGGTAATAAAGATCCTGGAAACGTTCTGAAAAATGTGTATTTTTATTCTGGCTTTGAATAATTGTGGAAAAATATTGTATAAACAGTTACCAGAGGAATCTTTATCAATTTTTGCTGTTGAATCATCTTCGACTTCTGTAGTACCATCCTCACCACCACTGTACACGTATCTACAAGCCACAATTATATTGATAATTGTTATAAATTTCATCAATATAAATAAATAAAATAATAAAATAAAAATTCATGGAAGTTTCACACTTTAGTCCGAAACTAACCAGAGCTTGGACTATGGGAACTAGATTGCTAATAGAAGATTTTTTTTTGTAAATACATACATATAGTACATAATAACACTCAGACACAGAACAAATATTCATGTTCATCACACAATCATTTGCTCTGGCTGCTCGATGTGCTGGACCACTTTTTACAAAGTCGTAAATCTATACTAAAATTTTATAGAGGTAAAGTTTGTGTGTTTGTTAAATTGGAAGGGGGTAATCTCGGGATCTACTGAACCGATTTTAACAATTCTTTCACCAATAGAAAGCCACATTATTGCTGAGAGTCATAGGTTATATAAAAACCGAAAAATAAAAAGGCTTTTACGTGGTAGTTCGTTTTGCAAAGTGAATCGGAGAAAAAACGGTCGAATTATGCCCAACGAAGTGGGCACAGGTCAGCTAGTAATAAATAATGCTGGACAATCCACACAACATCATCTAGCCCCAAGCTAAGTAGAGCTTGTGTTATGGATACTAGAAGACTGACATATTTAATACAAAACATTACATAGATACATATTTTTTAAAAGAATTTATAAAAATAATCTTTTATCTTAAATTCTCATCTTAAATGTGTACCTGGTACTCCAATCCATCTGCCTTGCGTCATCGAGCCACTGGTTTGCAGCCAGGGTCGTCTCCCGAACCAGTTTGATGCGGAGCTGAAGAAATATCTTGCGCAGTTCCACCGTTATATGGGACTTCGTGTCTTCTGGACCGTTGTAGTCCGCTTTAAATCTGCCTGTGGATAAAAAAATACTTATTAACGTATCCCTGGAACTACAGCATTTAATTTTGAATTCTATGTAATCAGAGAGATCAGAGATAAATATTTTATTTAAGTAGGTCATTGTCATATAAAATACATAAGATACAGTTGAGCTATCTACAGACCGTTGCAAGACCGGAAGATAGATAGTTCAACTGATCCAAATCAGTACCAATCGGAAGCGTACCCAAGACACTGGCTGCATTGCCGCGCTGAATAGCAATGCTGATACGCTGGGCCAGATACTCACCAGCCCTCGGGTCACGCGTCGCTTCGACTAGACTACCAGAAATGTAGGTACCTAGTAGTTCATATCTTATCAAAAAGAAACCTAAGAATAAATCCGACTTTTACAGCTAATTTACAAAATGCATATGTTGAATGAAGATGTTGTTGCAGACAAACGAAATAATCCGCATATCCGAGTCGCAATTGTAAGGAGTAATATTTTTATTTATTTTATAATAACAGAACATAAACTTACATACTTAAATGACAAAAAAACCTACTTAGACATAATCCAAATCATAAACAATGGTAGTAATTTACAATACAAAAAACAAAATGTTTTTATTTGTTCCTTATAATAGCAGTTTTGGAGATCTCCTTTTAATAAACAATACATGTGTTAGGAGATCCCACTCTTGCCAAAGTACATTAGCCAGTAATCTACATTCTAAAACTAAAAAACTAGTAATTTAGCTCTATTTTTGCCGATTGTAGGCTTTGGCCTTAGAACTGGCGCCTAGAATCACCTATACGAGTAACACGATTAATAATATTTCATAATTTAATAATAATTTTGATTCTAAATGATCTGCGTGATCTTACGGAATAAGGTATAATGATTAATGACATTATGACACAACGCATTTTAATTCCAAACCATAATACTTAACTATTATATTACTTTGTAGGTAATACTTGTTCTATGGTCACCTACTAGATTGTTGATATATGTATTCCACATAATATTAATTAGAATACTACAATCAATATTCTGTGTAAGGGCTATTGTTGGTGGGGATCGAACCCACGACACGGAAAATGGAGCTAACACCAACTGAGTTGAGGCGCCTGTCTGAAATTTATCTTGTACTAATTTATATTGTACATATATTGTATTAATTTATATTGTACATATATTGTACATATATTGTACATACATTGTATTTATATTGTACAAATACCTTAGTTTGTTTGCGTCATTATAGTAGGGGGCCCAAGAGGGGATTTCGGGATTTACTCGAGCGCGGGCAGCGCGGCAGATACAGGGGGCTTGTACCCGGTTAAGTACCTCCACCAAATAGGTATGAGCGCGCGCGAATTATAAAGGATCAGATTAGTAAAAAATAATTGATCATCTGACATTCTCGAGCACGTCAGATTAAGGTAGGGTAGACTATGGCCGACTACTATATAGACTACTATATATTATGGCCGACTTGTATGTTGTCACCGAAAGTTATAGCAATGGCGAACTTTTGGGAAAACATTGTGTGAAGTCATACTTTTGGGAAAACATTGTTTGAAGTCATACACGAGAAAGAAGACCTACCTCGATCAGTTTTCTCAAGAGTATTCTCCAGCCTCAGAAGTACGGAGCCAGCCTTCCACGGCTCCAGGGTCAAGATGTGGATGTGACGAGGCAGTTCGTGAAGCTTCAGTGCGGAATACTAAAACAATTGGTGGAAAACAATTTTTGGTGGAAAACAAAACTAAAAAATAATAATTTGAAGTTTTAATAAAGAATCTTACGATTTACAAGAATTGATAAAGATATGTAGATAAGAATTTATATAGTACCCAATGTTTTCTTCTTTCTTTTGTTTTTATCATCAATAGATTGAATAATAATAAATAATGCTGGACAATCAACACAACATCATCTAGCCCCAAGCTAAGCAGAGCTTGTGTAACAGGTACTAGAAGACTGGCATACTTAATACAATATATTACATAGATAGATATTTTTATTATACATATAAAATACCCAGAACACCCATAAATGAATAGTAGCTTAGATGTGATAAAATCTGATGAAATTTCATAAAGATTGATGAAGATTTAAAAATATTGACAAACTTTAATAAAGATGAATATTGATACTTAGATTGATGAGGGTTCACAAAGTTTAATAAACATAGATTACCCGTTTGTTTCTAACATTCTGCCATTTCCTCTTGTTGACCTTATCGCCGGTCGTGAAGAACAGCCACGGTTCAAACTCCCATCGTCTAGCGGCTATAGACGTTCTTTCAGAGAACGTTAAGTCATCCACTAGAAAAAAAACACTAATTATTCAATAGCTCCAACTTCTCTAATAAAAAATATAACGTCATATAAAACCACTAGTTCTTGCCTGTTCTTCTAGATTCTGATCTCGACATATGCACCTAGAGTTACCTAGTATGCAAGATGTTTCAAAGTGATCCTTGTGATTTTATTGAATACATTTTCATTTGAATTTAAAAATATATCCCATATTTCTTCACTGTCAATTTAGTGTCAAAAAAATCGAAACCTACAAATAAGAAGATTCCGAATCGAAGATTCTTTCTATCGCATCACCGATCTACATTTTTATGTTATTAGATTAACACGTAATCAATGAGGGGCAGAAACCACTTAAAAACATAGAAGGAACAGTACCTCTACCATGAGTTGTCACAGTAAAATCGCCTGACTTTACTACAGTAGTTACGTCAATATTAATATTACTAATTTTAGTACCCAACTATCCGCTAGAGGCGCTGTACAAATCTTCATACATTCTTTTAACTACAGACGCTAGCGGGTATAGTATGTATAGTTTAGTAAAAACTCATGGTAGAGCTACAGAAGAAGATGGCTGAACTCTTATATTCTAAGAAGAAGGCTGTAAACATACCTTCCTGCCGAAAGTTTCCGAAGACAATCCTGTGCTTTCCTTTAACAACGAGTCCAATACCATACTCTTCTTCGTTCAGGGACTCTTCAAGACCGAACCCGTCATCCGTGAGCAATCTTCTATGCACCTACAACATTAGCATACGCAACGGCATCTATAGTTTAGAAAAAAATGTGCAAACTTTGACAGAGGATGTAGATAATAGTGACAGGCGTCACAGCTCAGTTGGTAGTAGCTCTGCCTTCCATGTTGTGGGTCGTGAGAGCAAATATTTGTGTGATGAACATAAATATTTGTTCTGTATCTGGGTGTTTCTATGTATTTTATGTATGTATTTAGATGTACATAAGTCAAATACGTCGCAGTTTCGATAAGTTTACAATTATCACATTTATTCGAGCTTTTCAGGTAATTGATCAAAAACTAGTATCAATTACGCACTAGGTTTTAAATAGAGCAACATACCATCAGTTCTATCTCCCCTTCATCGTAAGAAGTGCCGCCTTGCGTTCTGTCAGTCAGCACACACATTTCCAAGCTAGTGTTGGGAGAATTGATGCAGATTCTAGAAGTCACTGGGTAGTAGCATGCTGCCACTGGCTTTTTGGATTGATGACCTGTACCACAAGTACGAGTTTGTGCACACACGGATCGTATTTATGTATATGAGATAAAGATAACACAAATTCTCGTTATTGTAGTAGAAATCCATCTACTGAAAAGTCCATCTACTGTTGAAGAAAATGGCACCCCTTAAGGGGCCATGGACAATATCCGTCGGTTCGAGTTTAGGTATTTAAAGACGCGCGACGCGGCTCACAGCGCTCGCGACTCGCGAACGTACCGTCCACGCGATATTCAAAGACTTACGAATTTGATATTTTTACACTACTTCATTACTTCCAACATTAAATATCAATGATATTATTCATCGGTATTTAATCTTGGAAGTATGAAATTATGTGTTTAATTGGTTTGCTATATCGTATCAAGAAACAAATATTAAAAAGAAGATAAGATTTCTAAATAGTTTGTACTATTTTCTATCACCTACAAAAGTGGTTTCGAGTGTAGCCTCGAAACTAATATTAGATTTCTAAGTAGGAATATTTGTGAATTTGAAAAAAAATGCTAAAACATATCCGTGCGCGCTACTGTTCTTGCTAGAGTGTTTGCCTTAGTTCTAACTTATTTATTACTTTAGCGTATCAGCACTGCTATTCAGCGCGTTGTGTTACGCACTTCTCAATATATTTTTTTTTGTGCTGAAAATACAAGACGAAGGTTTATTGATGAATTTAAAATATTTTCCTTAGTTCTAAACATGGCTTCAAAACATTATTTCATTGCCAAAAATAAAATGAAAATTCAGATTTAGTTAGACAATGATTGAGAGAGTCGATTACCAGTTTCAAAATCCTCAGTTTTTATTTTTACTACTTCACCAAGATTATTTTATAATATTTATTTTATTTTTATTCATTTATTATTCCTTGCACTGTTTTCATCACATACATTAACGGCCGGTTTCTGGAAACCCAAAGCACGATTGATCCGAGTTTGACACATAGTAATTATTTGATTTTTTCGTTGATCATCGTTCGAGAAACCGGCCGTATATGTATCAGTACCATGCATGGTGCATGGTACTGAAGCCAGTTTTGGTAGGGAATGAGTCTAAAACGGACCTACATGCATAGGCTAAAAGCGACGGCGTGAAGTTTTAACATTTTGAAATCCAAGATGGCGCGCACAAGTTTTAGTCAAATTAGCGATATAGGTGTCGTTTTCGGAGTTTTTTGGGATGCTGATTACGAATATGGCAACCATTTTGGAATCCAAGATGGCACGCACAAGTTTTGGTCAAATTAGCGATATGGGTGTCATTTTCGGGGTTTTTTGGGATAATGATTACGAATATGGCAACCATTTTGGAATCCAAGATGGCGCGCACAAGTGTTGGTCAAATTAGCGATATGGGTGTCCTTTTCGGGGTTTTTTGGGATGCTGATTACGAAAATGGCAACCATTTTGGAATCCATGATGGCGCGCACAAGTTTTAGTCAAATAAGTTATATGGGTGTCAGTTTCGGGGTTTTTTGGGATGCTGATCACGAATAGGGCAACCATTTTGGAATCCAAGATGGCGCGCACAAGTTTTGGTCAAATTAACGATATGGGTGTCATTTTCGGGGTTTTTTGGGATGCTGATTACGAATATGGCAACCATTTTGGAATCCAAAATGGCGCGCACAAGTTTTGGTCAGATTAGCGATATGGGTGTCATTTTCGGGATTTTTTGGGATGCTGATTACGAATATGGCAACCATTTCGGAATCCAAAATGGCGCGCACAAGTTTTGGTCAAATTAGCGATATGGGTGTCATTTTCGGGGTCTTTTGGGACGAAATTAATGACACCCATATCGCTAATTTGACCAAAACTTGTGCGCCCCATCTTGGATTCCAAAATGGTTGCCATGTTCGTAATCAGCATCCCAAAAGACCCTGAAAATGACACCCATATCGCTAATTTGACCAAAACTTGTGCGCGCCATCTTGGATTCCAAAATGGTTGCCATATTCGTAATCAGCATCCCAAAAGACCCCGAAAATGACACCCATATCGCTAATCTGACCAAAACTTGTGCGCGCCATTTTGGATTCCAAAATGGTTGCCATATTCGTAATCAGCATCCCAAAAGACCCCGAAAATGACACCCATATCGCTAATTGGACCAAAACTTGTGCGCGCCATCTTGGATTCCAAAATGGTTGCCATATTCGTAATCAGCATCCCAAAAGACCCCGAAAATGACACTCATATCGCTAATTTGACCAAAACTTGTGCGCGCGATCTTGGATTCCAAAATGGTTGCCATATTCGTAATCAGCATCCCAAAAGACCCCGAAAATGACACCCATATCGCTAATTTGACCAAAACTTGTGCGCGCCATCTTGGATTCCAAAATGATTGCCATATTCGTAATCAGCATCCCAAAACACCCCGAAAATGACACCCATATCACTAATTTGACCAAAACTTGTGCGCGCCATCTTGGATTCCAAAATGGTTGCCATATTCGTAATCAGCATCCCAAAAGACCCCGAAAATGACACCCATATCACTAATTTGACCAAAACTTGTGCGCGCCATCTTGGATTCCAAAATGGTTGCCATATTCGTAATCAGCATCCCAAAAGACCCCGAAAATGACACCCATATCGCTAATCTGACCAAAACTTGTGCGCGCCATTTTGGATTCCAAAATGGTTGCCATATTCGTAATCAGCATCCCAAAAAACCCCGAAAATGACACCCATATCGCTAATTGGACCAAAACTTGTGCGCGCCATCTTGGATTCCAAAATGGTTGCCATATTCGTAATCAGCATCCCAAAAAACCCCGAAAATGACACCCATATCGTTAATTTGACCAAAACTTGTGCGCGCCATCTTGGATTCCAAAGTGGTTGCCATATTCGTAATCAGCATCCCAAAAGACCCCGAAAATGACACCCATATCGCTAATTTGACCAAAACTTGTGCGCGCCATCTTGGATTCCAAAATGGTTGCCATATTCGTAATCAGCATCCCAAAAGACCCCGAAAATGTCACCCATATCACTAATCTGACCAAAACTTGTGCGCGCCATTTTGGATTCCAAAATGGTTGCCATATTCGTAATCAGCATCCCAAAAAACCCCGAAAATGACACCCATATCGCTAATTGGACCAAAACTTGTGCGCGCCATCTTGGATTCCAAAATGGTTGCCATATTCGTAATCAGCATCCCAAAAAACCCCGAAAATGACACCCATATCGTTAATTTGACCAAAACTTGTGCGCGCCATCTTGGATTCCAAAGTGGTTGCCATATTCGTAATCAGCATCCCAAAAGACCCCGAAAATGACACCCATATCGCTAATTTGACCAAAACTTGTGCGCGCCATCTTGGATTCCAAAATGGTTGCCATATTCGTAATCAGCATCCCAAAAGACCCCGAAAATGACAACCATATCGCTAATTTGACCAAAACTTGTGCGCGCCATCTTGGATTCCAAAATGGTTGCCATATTCGTAATCAGCATCCCAAAAAACCCCGAAAATGACACCCATATCGCTAATTTGGCTAAAACTTGTGCGCGCCATCTTGGATTCCAAAATGGTTGCCATATTCGTAATCAACATCCCAAAAAACCCTGAAAATGACACTCATATCGCTAATTTGACCAAAACTTGTGTGCGCCATCTTGGATTCCAAAATGGTTGCCATATTCGTAATCAGCATCCCAAAAGACCCCGAAAATGACACCCATATCGCTAATTTGACCAAAACTTGTGCGCGCCATCTTGGATTCCAAAATGGTTGCCATATTCGTAATCAGCATCCCAAAAGACCCCGAAAATGTCACCCATATCACTAATTTGACCAAAACTTGTGCGCGCCATCTTGGATTCCAAAATGGTTGCCATATTCGTAATCAGCATCCCAAAAGACCCCGAAAATGACACCCATATCGCTAATTGGACCAAAACTTGTGCGCGCCATCTTGGATTCCAAAATGGTTGCCATATTCGTAATCAGCATCCCAAAAAACCCCGAAAATGACACCCATATCGTTAATTTGACCAAAACTTGTGCGCGCCATCTTGGATTCCAAAATGGATGCCATATTCGTAATCAGCATCCCAAAAGACCCCGAAAATGACACCCATATCGCTAATTTGACCAAAACTTGTGCGCGCCATCTTGGATTCCAAAATGGTTGCCATATTCGTAATCAGCATCCCAAAAGACCCCGAAAATGACACCCATATCGCTAATTTGACCAAAACTTGTGCGCGCCATCTTGGATTCCAAAATGGTTGCCATATTCGTAATCAGCATCCCAAAAAACCCCGAAAATGACACCCATATCGCTAATTTGGCTAAAACTTGTGCGCGCCATCTTGGATTCCAAAATGGTTGCCATATTCGTAATCAACATCCCAAAAAAACCCTGAAAATGACACCCATATCGCTAATTTGACCAAAACTTGTGCGCGCCATCTTGGATTCCAAAATGGTTGCCATATTCGTAATCAGCATCCCAAAAGACCCCGAAAATGACACCCATATCGCTAATTTGACCAAAACTTGTGCGCGCCATCTTGGATTCCAAAATGGTTGCCATATTCGTAATCAGCATCCCAAAAGACCCCGAAAATGTCACCCATATCACTAATCTGACCAAAACTTGTGCGCGCCATTTTGGATTCCAAAATGGTTGCCATATTCGTAATCAGCATCCCAAAAAACCCCGAAAATGACACCCATATCGCTAATTTGGCTAAAACTTGTGCGCGCCATCTTGGATTCCAAAATGGTTGCCATATTCGTAATCAACATCCCAAAAAAACCCTGAAAATGACACCCATATCGCTAATTTGACCAAAACTTGTGCGCGCCATCTTGGATTCCAAAATGGTTGCCATATTCGTAATCAGCATCCCAAAAGACCCCGAAAATGACACCCATATCGCTAATTTGACCAAAACTTGTGCGCGCCATCTTGGATTCCAAAATGGTTGCCATATTCGTAATCAGCATCCCAAAAGACCCCGAAAATGTCACCCATATCACTAATCTGACCAAAACTTGTGCGCGCCATTTTGGATTCCAAAATGGTTGCCATATTCGTAATCAGCATCCCAAAAAACCCCGAAAATGACACCCATATCGCTAATCTGACCAAAACTTGAGCGCGCCATTTTGGATTCCAAAATGGTTGCCATATTCGTAATCAGCATCCCAATAAACCCCGTAAAGGACACCCATATCGCTAAATTGACCAAAACCAGTGAGCGCCATCTTGGATTTCAAAGTGGATATCCAATTGGAATATTTATATCCGTATGATCATAAGTATAGAAAAATTATAAAATCATTTTTGATTTCACAAAGACTCAAATCTATAAAAGTTGCCTTTCAAAGGTTGTTACGAAGAGAACGCTCGTAGCGAAAAGGCCGCCCAATTGTCTGTTACTAACAATAATATGAACTTTGTTCAATACGGAACGTCATTGTGGTATCAATAAAAAAAAACGTTTTTATACTTAGGATCAAAACCACACGGTCCCACTATATTTGATGTCGATTTTGGTTTTATAATTATTTACGTAATATTTGAAGATCGCGACGAAGACCGACATGACCGCTCTCTCTGACCGCTCGAGGCGGACTGATTTTCGACGCGGTGCGCTCCTCGATTTATAGGTTGTTTTCAAAAAATTGTATAAAAATAAGTAATAGCTACAAGCTTCCAATTTTTTTTTATTATTATCAGAAAAGCCTGAATTTTTATATAGTTGGTATATTTCAGCTGTAGTCTCTATAATCTTCGTAGAAATAACAGTTATATTGAAGGGTAAAATTTTATAATATGCTTTTTTTCATACCGTCTTTTCAATATGACATTGTATGAACGTATGTTAGTTTTTTTTGTAGCTTCTACTCACGGCAAAGTGTTCTTTCATATTTCATTTTTTATATTACTTCCTTATTATTATTTTGATCACAATCACCATCGAAAGTACGCTATTTTTGCTAATTTTCGAAAACCTTGTCTACAAATTAATTAATTTCTCAGTTGTTAATTAATAAATCATTTTTTTTTTCAATACATTCTACTTTCGAAGAATCATTCTTTGATATGCATATCTTTTTATAACCGTGAAAAGTTTCAGTTCATAAAAACCTTATTCGAAACCTCGCCAATTTCACAGAGCTCAATGAAGGGACCCTTAAGGTACAATGAAAGAGTGTAGGTACTAACAAATTATTATGCTAATTGATGACTGATGTGGCGCGGCGGGCGAAGGTCCGCCTGCGACGCGGAGATAGCGGGTTCGATTCCCGCCTTGGGATAAATGTTTGTACGATCTGCAAATATTTATTCCGGGTGTTCTGGGTGTTTTATTGGTATAATAAAAAATATCTGTCTATGAAATGTATTGTATTAAGTATGACAGTCTTCTAGTACCCATAACACAAGCTCTGCTTAGCTTGGGGCTAGATGATCTTGTGTGGATTGTCCAGCATTATTTGTTTTTTATTTATTTATATTGACGTGCTAGTTTCTTAAGAAACTTTTAATATGAAATTAGTCTTTATTATGGAAAGAGAGAGATGAAGATAGGTAAAAAGAGAAAGAGCTGACCTGCAGTCTCATTCCAGCAGGTCCTCTTCATCATCTGTCGTTGGTTGGAGTCGGTGTAAAATTCTCCATTATTACTGATATTTGTGTTAAATATACTGACAATCTCCTTCCCTAAATCCGTTCTGAAAACCACCAAATTATAACAATTAAAATTTGATACCAAAACCATTTTTATTGGTGCACAACACAGAACATAAAAATCAGAAGAAGAAGCATAGTAAAACAGACACATAAACAGACAGACAGGCGAACAGCGGAGTTTTTGTAATAATGTCTTTGTTGGGTTCGGAAACCTAAAAAAATATTAAAATCCCTAATTATTACGTAACCTTACCCAATAGGCACAGGACCCACAATCCACTCGAGTTCAATGAACTCTTCACCACGATAAAGTCTAATAATCTGAAAAAAAATATTCTATCTTACATTATTCATATAAAAAATCATGTTGAGCGTTTTCACATTATCCGATCCGATATCGGTGTCGGACGCCGACCCGATATCGGGGTAAGTAAAATATATGAAATATGTACCTACCTACCTCCGATATCTGATATCGGGCCGGACAATATGAAAGACAGGTACATATTTCATACATTTTACTTACCCCGATATCGGATCATTGTAACCATGTTGGTTACAAAAGGATCTTAAAGGGTATTTATTAATGGTATTAGTATTATCGATCCACTATAATGTAATATTTTTTTTAAATGTAAACTTGTAGTTTGTGATTTTTAAAAGTAATGAATATGTTTGTTTGTATTTATGGTTTTTTTATTACAATGTAATATCTAGTTTTTTAAATCCCAAATCTAAGACGGAGACTAAAAGTGATTCTAACCCTTTTTTTAATTTAGCAATAAATTCATATTATTTGGTAAACATATTCATAATTTTTTAAGTAAGATGATAGATGCCAACGAGAACTATTTGTATCTTAAAGTTGGTTGTCTCACTTGTGTAATCCAGTCTCCAAACCGCTGTCTGATCTCCTTAACGAGAGACCCTCGAACTGTGTTGTACAGGACCTTATCTGTTATCTAAAACAAATAATAATAAGTAGGTTGTTTACACAAGGTGTTCTAACAATAACCATCCTTTTGCTCCGCGTAGTCGGGTAAAAAGAAAGTAGACTTATACAAGCGGGAGAGAATACACCGTCTAAGCATCATCTATTGAAGAAAAAAAAAACATCAAAATCGATTCATTATTTACGGAATAATAAATCGTCTAATATCGATGACGATTACGGTCGGTTTTGTTACATTTTTGTAAAAATATAATAAAAACAGACGTTTGGCACTCGGGGACTGCCGGATTACGGACATTTTGCTGGATTACGCATGCGCAGTGTTAGGTTACTTTCGTTCGGTATTTTCGTTACGGAATTTCTGGATTCGTCTCCACGCTCAAGGCCCGCGGTAGAAGCTATGCAATAGCTTAAAAGTTAGTATCTACAGTTAGTGGCAAACTTACCGGCACAGGCCGAGGCATGTCAGGCCGGAAGCTGTAAGCGCCAGACTGCAGTGTCCGTTGCGACTGACTGTACACGAAGAAGTTGTGAGACACTTGTATTTTAATACCGTCTACATGCTGGATGGATTCGAGTAGACCAGTCGATTTATCAACCGTTACTTTTAAGTACTGAAAAATACAAAAAAACTACATTTAAACGAAGAAATATTCTTTAATCTTAGGTTTTATGTTGATCGTTAAAGGTATTGTAATAATAATCTTAATTTCAGCCCGTTGGCACCCACTGCTGAGTATAGGCCTCCATTGTTATGCCATTTATTGGTCCCTTGCGTCTCTCATCCAATCCACTGAGTACCAATACTATAGTGAAGTGCTTGATGTCTGATTCAGTTTAGGCTTGAACAGATGTATAAAAAACTCAATCTATCAAGCAATATGGTTCTATTTTCATAAATTGTTTTGTCGCCAAGCCGTTTTGCTGGCAAAAGCGTGCGAGCCAGAGGAAAAAAACAAAAAAATGTGGCCACATTTTTGCCACATTTTTTGACTTTGTTTGAGTGTTATTGACATAACACCTCTATATGTTGATGTGAATGATGATAGCACATACCTCGTTGGAAATAAATGGTACCAACTCATGCTCTGCGTCTTCTTTTTCTGTTTTTGATTTTTTTGCATAATCATTTTCTTCCTGAAAAAGTAGTTATTGCGTGAAAGAGCATCAAATAACATCCAAAACTTTCGCGTTTATAATATAAGTAGGATCTTATTTCAATATTTTATTCACCAGCGGATCCCGTATGGGCGATAAGTAATACGCAGAGTATCCCAAGGCCGGTATATTTTCTGCTTCGAACCACAGCTCCTGGATGGCGTTGGAACTTCTCCCTGGAAGGTTGATGGCGGCTGCTGGGAGAGGCGCCAACTGGTATTCCACGTCTTCATCTATGAAATGAAATGAAAATTGTACCAACATACATCATACATTCATGGAATAGTAAATAAACAATATTGTATCCATCTCTGCGGGAATTGATTCTGATTTTTAAAAATAAATAAAATTCAAATACTCTCGGACAATTCACACATCACTCTAGTCCCAAACTAAGCAAAGCTTGTACTATGGGAACTAGACTGCTGATATAATAATTATATACTTTTTTTGTGTAAATACATACCTAGTACACCCAGACACAGAAAAAATATTCATGTTCATTACACAAACATTTTTCTCTGGGAGGGAATGGAACCCTTTTGGTCATTTTAGTTAGTAGGTATAACAAATCGCTTCTCTAAAACTAGTTAAAAAGGGTGCTAATGTTAAAAATTAAAATATTGCTTTTTTTACCATTAAAGTCTTTGATGGCGTAGTGGAGCGCTATCGCGGGTATTCGCACGTAGTGGTAGGTCTTAACACTGAGAGGATTGTACACCAATAGCAATATGGACTCTTGTGTTTCTGTAAACTGAAAAATAAAACGGGTCATTGATCTATATTCATGGACATTTCACAGAACGCCATCTAGTCAAAGATATTTAAATCTTTGCATGTAGTCTTCTTCTTCTTCTTTTCTTAGTGGCTTTTCGCAGGCTAGGGTTGGGTTGCCACGATTTTGCCAATGTCAGAGTGCAACTTTGCATCTAGTCCTAATAGTACGAGATCCGGCTGCAGGATTACTGCGCTCATCTGTTTTTTGCTGAAAACCGATTTTTTATGTATGTTTATAATTAGGAGAATATATATTTATCAGGATGCCTAGCAAAATTTGGCCGCCAGTGTGTTTAATTAAATTATTTTTAATTGTTTATCGGTTTTCAGCAAAAAACAGATGAGCGCAGTAATCCTGCAGCCGGATCTTAGACTATAAACAAAGTTTGTACTCAAAGAATCAATTTGACAGATCTTGATCTGACCATTATCTGACAGACGTCTTGCGCGCTCAGTTATATTATTTGTATCTAAAATAGATGTACTTATTTCTAATGCTGGAGCCACATTAGCGGGCGAATATTCGTATCGTGTTGGCGCGATAAAATCATCGTGTTCGGGTATAGGCGATGTTCTTGTCTACATTAGACGGGCGAAGATTCGTGTCGAGTTGACGCGATGTATCGTGCCGGATAGGGTGACCAGATGTCAGAAATTTTCCTGACATTTCAGGAATTTTAGACATATGTCAGGAATGCGGCCGGAAAAGGGAAATGTCAGGAATTTCTCGGCAAATAAATGGAACAATTTTTTTTTTACACTATAATTTTATTTTTGGTCACAATAACAAAAAGAAAATTGTCATTAATAGTAATTAGCTTTTTACGATTTTGACATCAAACAATCAACATTGACATATAATATTAAACGTACTAGATTCAAAAAATATTTTTTATTTTGAAATAACTTTTGAATTATTACGGAAAAATAGAATAAAATTAGTTGTATAAAACTTATCCATTTATCACAAAATATATATATATTCAAAAACCCAATTGAGCTCATGTCTGGAATTTTGTCAGGACTTTTGAAATTTGCATCTGGTAACCCTGTGCCGGATGGTGTTGTTCTAGGCATGGGCGTTTTTGGATTTTTTCACAAACCGATACGAAACCGATTTCAGATTTTGAAACCGATTTCAAAAACCGTTTTTTGAAATCGATTTCAGTAGCGAATATCGGAGCGTATTTACTAGTTATTACGACAAACGCCAAATCGAATTCTTTCGGTTTTTCGTTTTCAATGTGCAATTGGGTATTTGAATTAAAAAAAATATTGTATATTTTTATGTATTTTAAGTTTGGTTTTCGATGCAAAACTAAACTCACGGTTCGGTTTCATTCGGATTAGGTTGTTAGGTTGTATTGTTAATGCGTTTTCTAAAAACAGTTTTCTCATATTGGAATGGAATATCGGATTGCAGTCAGAAATCATAAAACCGGACAATTCATAAAACCGTCAAAAACTCAAAATCCATAACGATTCGCTTCATTTCTCTTGCTCTTACGACGGTTCACTGAGTTAGAAAAAAAAGGAAATGAAATTAGCTCTGTCTTATTCTAACTAAAGTAGTCGTACGGTAGTCCAGTCAAAATAGACATTCCAGTTTGCATTAATTCCCAACAAGCTGGATTTTTGTACAGGCCTTGAATACGTCATTACAAATGATATGTCAAAAGTCCCCATCGATCCCGCTTGTGCGTTGTTTTTTATTCGAGGTCAAAGTTCATAAATTAGCATTTTTTGCTTATATCTCTGAAACAACGAAAGCTATTGAAAAGTGGTTCAGGCAAAGTTTGTACATCGTAAAATTGTCTACAAAAATGCTTCAACACTTTTCTTCTACAAAGCATCGCTTTTGAGATATAGTGACTTTAGACCGCAGGAAAATCGTCGAAGATGCTGCGTTTTTTTCATTTCAGCCGTTTTATCTGCTTCATTGCCATAGAACAAACAGTATTTCTTGAAATTTACTGGAAGGGGTGATGGGTTCGATGGGTTAGTCCTCCTCCGAGGTATTGAATCGTCTTTTTGTTTCAAGAAATACTGTTCGTTCTATGGCAATGAAGCAGATAAAACGGCTGAAATGAAAAAAACGCAGCATTTTAGTAGATTTTCCTGCCGTCTAAAATCACTATATCTCGAAAGCGATGCTTTGTAAAAGAAAAGTGTTGAGGTATTTTTGTAGACAATTTTACGATCTACAAACTTTGCCTAAACCATTTTTCGATAGCTCTCGTTGTTTCAGAGATATACGCGAAAAACGCAAATACCCAGGTTAAAGTCATAAATTTGCGTTTAAAAGTCATAAATGAGAGCTATCGAAAAATAGTTCCGACAAAGTTTGTAGATCGTAAAATTGTCTACAAAAATATCTCAACACTTATCTTCTACAAAGCATCGCTTTTGAGATATAGTGACTTTAGACCGCAGGAAAATCTACTAAAATGCTGCGTTTTTTTCATTTCAGCCGTTTTATCTGCTTCATTGCCATAGAACACACAGTATTTCTTGAAACAAAAAGACAATTCATTACCTCGGAGGAGGACTAACCCATCGAACCCATCACCCTTTTCAGTAAATTTCAAGAAATACTGTTTGTTCTGTGGCAATGAAGCAGATAAAATGGCTGAAATGAAAAAAACGCAGCATCTTCGACGATTTTCCTGCGGTCTAAAGTCACTATATCTCGAAAGCGATGCTTTGTAGAAGAAAAGTGTTGAATCATTTTTGTAGACAATTTTACGATGTACAAACTTTGCCTGAACCACTTTTCAATAGCTTTCGTTGTTTCAGAGATATAAGCAAAAAATGCTAATTTATGAACTTTGACCTCGAATAAAAAACAACGCACAAGCGGGATCGATGGGGACTTTTGACATATCATTTATAATGACGTATTCAAGGCCTGCACAAAAATCCAGCTTGTTGGGAATTAATGCAAACTGAAGTCATAATTTTAGTCTATTTTGACTGGACTACGGTGGAGTGATAGAGAACGAATGCGTATCAAAACTATAGAAAACATAAACTTTAGGTAGATTTAGATTTCGTTCGTTTACAGTTTGAGTTTGGTTTTCGTTTTCGGTGCAAAACTAAACTCACGTCGGTTCGGTTTGGTTTCGTTCGGATAAGATTGTTTGCAGTTTGCGTTATCATCGTGCGTTTTCTCATATTGGAATATCGATGCGATACGATTTCTGACTGCAAACGGATTTCAGTTTCGTTTTGATATATCTGTCTCATGCCTAGAACTTAGCCTAAGGCTAAGTTCATATGGCCGCGCGGTACCGCGTGGAACTACGAACCGCGCGGTATAAGATCAATATAAACGGTAATTAGCGTCTACATTATCGCGCGGTACCGCACGCCGCGGATCATCTGAACTTAGCCTAGGGCTAAGTTCATATGGCCGCGCGGTACAAGATCAATATAAACGGTAATTATCGTCTACATTACCGCGCGGTACCGCGCGCCAACGTGCGTCGCGCTCACATACAAATATCGTCATGTGAATGCTCAAACCGCGCGGCGACGCGCGGCGACGCGCGGTTACGCGCGGTCATCTGAACTTAGCCTAAATAAATTGACGTAGATGTAGCCACCTAAGCGAATATTGGCGCGACAAATTGATTCGCGTCTTCGCCCGAATACTACGCGATGACACGATGTACCCGGCCACATACATCGCGTTAACACGAATATTCGCCGTAGCCCGCTAATGTGGCCCCAGCATTACAGACGTTATTTGTATGTGAAATAGATGTATTTGACGTCTTACACAAGACGTCTTACAGATATCATGTGCATTATATATATTTTTGACAGGACTTTCATGCTTAGTTTTATTCAAATAGACGTGTTCTTGTTTTTTTTCTGGCTCGCAAAGACTTCTCTTTACCAAATGTCTTTCTGAGACGTTTCGCGCGCTTTTATTCCGCAGACATCGTAGTCATTAAGGGCTATATTTCACCGGGACACCATGGCGGCGCAACCAGTCGCCGCTACCAACAAAATGTACGTTTAGTTACGCAACCGAACGGACACCAGAGCCCTTAGTCCGAGCTTGTATTTTAAAACTCCCTACTCTCGAGCCGAGAGTCGTCTCTCGGATCTCTCTCTCTACTTCTTACAAAAATATAAGGACATCCGAGAGACGACTCTCGGCTCGAGAGTAGGGAGTTTTAAAATACAAGCTCGGACTAAGCCCTCAGGTGAGTAACTCTCTATAGAGCTGTATACATTTTGTTGGTGGAGGCGACTGGTTGCGCCGCCATGGCGTCCCGGTGAAATATAGCCCTAAAGGTTAAGTTTAGGTTTTAAGTTTTAGGCTCTTAAATGCTTTTGTAATAGATGTCTTGAGCTCTTGTTCAATGTTAGATAATACTCACCCTGCATTGGCTCATGTTGAGCTGATGGCACACAATGAACTGCTGACTATTCTTGGATCTTCTGCTGGCTCCCCAGGTCGGTGTTAAATAACTAGAAAAAGGCTGTGTTTAGTTCTGTGTATTCTGAATTAAAGGAAGAGGTAGGCCTAAAAAAAGATGGTGGATTGTGTGAAAAATGATATGGATGTGAAAGGAGTGAATACTGAGATGACGGACGATAGAGGAGAATGGAAGAAAATGTTGTGCCGACCCCACCTAGTGGGATAAGGGCAGGAAGAAGAAGAAGAAGATTCTGACAGACGTCTTCCATGTCATCGTGTATTCTGGCAAATCGAATTTGCCATATAAGTTCAAATAATCATTATGTCATTAAATACCTAACTATGAAGTATATAGGTAGATAAGTGTTGAAAATCTGGTAACACAAACCTCAAACACCTGGACATACACTAATGCTCTGCAGAGCTATCACATTGATAGTCAAGATACATTATTGACGTTAAATAGCCCGATAAGATTGATTTCAACTCTCAAGCGTTAATCAGACCAAATGTCAAACAGCTGTCACAAAAGTGCAAGTTGTCGCGCCTTTATATTGCACGACAAATATATATATATATATATATACGTGAGGATGAGATTATGAGTCGATATCTACTAATGTAATGTAACTGCTTCGCACACGATTTGACTGCCCTAAGCACCGATCGACCCTGGTCTCTACACTATCTGACGACGCCCAGATAGTGCCCGGATTCCAGCCATCATCAGGACAGTCTACGCGACTATCCTGGACTGTACAGCCTTCTCGGACAACCGGAACGAGCTTGGGAAGTCTAACCCAAGTGCTACGCCTCCATCCCCTTAAGCAACCAGTCCGCTACCGCTCATAGGGTCGATCTTTCTGTATCTCTGATCGGTCCCATTCGAGGGCTCAGAGATACACCCCCCTTCGGCCTTGCCTGGACCCATGGGCACTCGAGAGATCATTCCTATCCCGGCCAGCTAGCACCGGGACTCACTCTCGAGTCCGGAGCCCACATTCAAGCAAGCTATGCTTGAGTGGGTCTCTGAACGCATTCAGAGACCCCCTAGCCTCGCACTGTCTGCTCGGCTTTTTTCTCCCAGATCGACCGAACTGATCCATTACGACAATTATAAACTGGATATTAATAACGCGGACAATTGAGTTTATCGCGAAAGTATCTTCTCATAATCTCATTACCCTTTCAAGAATAGTAATCAATTATTAGCTAGCACTTACATGGTTATCCAAGACACTCACTATTCCTTCGTAGTTCCGAGTTCCTCTGGCTCAGCACTCCCGTCTCGCCTCTCCAAGAGCCAGAAGCAAAAAGCCTTGTCTCAGATCGCGCGCCGGTATTTATGTCCACCCTCTGTTTGAAAGTAGCACACAGATTATAGAATACTGACCATAAAATATACCGGTGCTGCCACCACGGAACTAAAATGTACTCAATACACTTACTGTTTAATCTGTCACTTCGTGCGCCACGACGGAACTAAAATGTACTCAATACACTTACTGTTTTATCTGTAACCTCGTGCGCAGCGCGACACTCCCAACAACAAAAAAGGTGTTACTTCAGCAGGGCAAATAGAAGAAGTGTCCATTCCAGAAATTTTTTTTTCATCGCACGTATGGCGGCGCTTCTCTCGCCTCTTCCTCTAACGTCGGTAGTTCGTTGAGGCGAATTATCTGCTGTCTGAACAGGGCTGAAAACTACTGAATCCACATGTAGGTTATCTCCATTGGCGTTGTCACTATCACTTAGATTGTCTGCCTTGCCAATCATCTCCGAGTACTTGTTGTTTCTTGCTGAGGAGCAATTCAGTATCTGGTACCTGAATTGACTCTAAATCTGGATGTATTTCTTGAGCTATACATTCACTATACTCCTAGTTCCTTTATAACAGTCTATACGTGTTGGAGACTCTGTTCTGAACCATCTTCCCGTGGATATAGATGTCCAATAGACTGTATCAAAATAGTGTCATAATTCCATGCTGAATTGCGTGGTTGAATAGTTACCATTCAACCACTACATCAAAGTAGACCTAAAGTCTATAAACAAATCAAGACTCCCTTACAGGAGGAATCTTCCCACTCGCCAGCTCATCCAGGAAATGTTCAAGTTGTATCCCATTTGTGTAACCACTGGTTACGTTATAGTCATATAAACTGTTATTATTAGCAGTTGTTTCTTCTTCTTGTTTATCTTCTATCTCTATAAAGTCATTATGAGACTTAGCCAGCTCTGACCATTCATGAAGTTCAAACTCTCCTGGACAGGAGTCCAGGAGAACCTCCCGAAAAGAAAAAAAGGTTCTGTTCAAGCAATAATGACGGTTCGATAGCCACTGTGATTCATCCATTTGGAGAAATGTGGGCATAGTAACAGCCTATTTTACTAATTAGACAATACTAGAGAGGTGTTACCACCTCGACGTCTCGCAACAGGCACGAACTGCAGGTACGAACTGAAGGCTTGAGCTGCAGGCACGAACTGCAGAGATGGCTCCATCACGCGGTTGACTGAGGCACCTTTCATGAAGGGTGCCTGGAACAAACTGGGATTAACCAACAGGATGTTCCTCAAATGAAACAGAAAATACACAGTTAGGACTATTCCATTATCCTACCTAACCAAGATATACAGACAACCTGCATATCTTCTAACAACAGACAGAGGCACCGAGTTGCATGTCGCGCTCCGAAGTTAAGTCTAAATCAAAACCCATACGAACACATAGTTTCTTACAGACTTTCATCAAGAAAACGTGTCCAAAAACTCATGTTCGAGTCTACTTTACGTGTTGATTTAGCATTCAACACACAAATCTCTCATGAGATTGAATCGTACTTTACACTCATTTTTACAAAATCTTACGGTTCACCCTTAAATCCTTACAGACACCTGAAGACAGAATGCGATTGTAGGCGCCTTGTTAGCATGTCATACCAGGTCTACCTGAAAACTTTATTACAAAAATGCCCAACAACACAATGAGAAGGGACTCGACCCAGTACATTAGAATCGTTTTCATAGTTCAAGTAGTTTTCAAGCTTATACGATGTAACATGATGTACTTACATTCGAACACATGACACACACAGTACAAGTGAATGACCAGTCTCCGCACCGAGCAACCATTGCTCAGTCGCAAAGACAGTAAAGCCAATTACCTACCATTGTGTACCTCTTTTTGCCACGTCCGATCTTCTTTTACATCTTACATCTCCAATGAAAACCTGTACAAAATTGTAATAACGATTAGTTTCATTTATTATTTTCATTAATTTCATCATACCGGAGTAGTTTAGTAGTCCGCTAGTAACAGAGCGTCAAAATAACAAGAACTGGCTCGTAAGTATTTGACTACACACAAACTATGTAGTTTGTTCAAATAAAAATAAAAATTCCGTTAACATAAGTATTCGACAAAACCACTGTCGGATCTATTTACGATTGTTGACACAAAGAAGTCGGTAAAATCTTCGACAACTCTCGCTTAGTCTAACCTACAAAACATTAAAAATCTCGTCAACATTTCAAATATTTTACATGTACATACATAAATACTTTTTTGAAAAACAATCGTCAAACTCAACTACATTTGACACGAAAGAACTTTCTTCCACATTTCGAAACGGGAACGGCAAAACTCATCACACCTTTTATTTATTTATTTTATTTATTTTATTTAGGTTCACCAACAGTTTATACACAACACATCCAAAAAACTTAAACATAAAGGTTCTTATTCTATGTGTACAAACCCATTACAGGTAAACACCACATGACTTTTAGTTGTACCTACAACTGTTCGATCATAAAACTTTATGAAAATACTAGCAGAGTAGGAGTGTCTCACTGCAATGCACGACTGCTTCACTGCAAGCACTACACACTACTAAACGACGTTGAAGTTAAAAACAAAACTTTAGTAAACCGTAAAAACTCGAATACAAAGAGAGTTGGAACATCGTGATGTCACCTTTTCTTACAACAAAAATCGGACATAAAGAAAACAACTTTGAATTGTTTTAAGTGAATCCTCACAAACATCTTTAACTTCAAAACAAACAGTAGACTTGACGATTGACTGATGTGACTTGATAATTATTTCAATAAGACGATGCCATGTGCATCAGTACATTGTCATAGAACTCCTATGTATGACAGATACATAAAATCAAATTACTAACAGCGGGCAAATCATTAAACCATTCTTTCTCCTTTCAACTTATAAAACTCGAAACTCGTGTAGTAGAAAATTAAATTAACGCTTTCGTCTCTCATATCTCATGGTAAAAACATTATTCGACCAGCTTACTATGAGACCTTAACACGTACACTTACACATTTAAAGTAAACAATTTCCACGATTGCCTCATAAATTGTACGTTCGTCTTATACAGACAAAAACATCAAAATCCAAACCAAAACAAAATATTTGGTTTCAATGTCAATTAGTTGTGAAGTCACTTTTATCTGCAACCTAACCTGGTATTGTAAACCTAAGTAAAACGTCACACACGTTTACTACAGCTTTGTCTAAAATAAAAACACTAACGTCAACAATAGACCAAAGCTACTTCACAGACTTTTCACACACAACTTCAGACTCGTAACCAACACTGGCTAACATGAAATATTATTTACGAACGTACTAGTATTGCCTCCATTGTATAAAAATCAAAGATGAAAGAAGAAAACCAGGTATGAAAGTACTGTAAATATGTTCAACCAGACTACTAACGGACTACTAACGCATCGTTCAGCATTTCATAGTAGATTAAGACCTCGCTACATTCTATGGACGAATGATCAAACTTCAGACTTTACACAAATTTACACTTTTCTCAAACTATTTTGTATAACTTCAACTGTGCACAAACAAGTGTACAACTCGTCAACACAATATGAATTTTTGCAAAGTACCAACAAAAACTAAAACGAAAATTACAAGTCTAGATTTCTAAGAGATATGATTGGGTTGACCAGTACCACAACACGCTGTTGATCCTACCGTTATCTAGAAGTTATTTATTGCTCACTGTTTGCATTAAATTGTAGTTTATTTTTAATTTGTATCACTCTGTATTAGTATTTATAAATAGGTAGGTACTAGTTTGGTCCCGTTCGAATAGATACGACTTAATTGTACCTACGTAACTTGTATCATAACGTATAAATCCAAACCAATGCTGAACTGATTTAAGAGTAAAGATTCGCTCAAATTATAAAATAAAGTCAACTTTAACTAGGTAGTAAGTAAAGGTCCTAAAGGAAACGATTACTCAAACAATGTAAGAGCTCAAATCAAAAGAAAAGTATCTATCTGCATGTAAGTAGTTAGGTACATGATCATAGGTACTTAGTAATAGCTTATGTAATTCGTAGCAGCTTATGTAATTCGTGGTGGTTTATGTAATTCGTGGTGGTTTATGTAATTCGTGGTAGCTTATGTTATTCGTAGTAGCTTATGTAATTCGTAGTTAAACATATAGGTAGCTAGTTCCTTAGTAAAATTAATTAATGTAAAATTGAAGGCTAGTAAATACTTTATGTAACTGAAATAATATTGCTTCTATTAACTTGAATGCGTTAATTAATTAAAATCTCAAAACCTAGCAGGTATATAATTCTTCGTACCAGTAAATTCGTTATGTAACTGAAATAATATTGCTTCCAGTAACTTCTAAGTTATGTTAATTTATTTAAATAAATCGTCGACGACCTATCACCGTAGAAAAATAAAGGAACGTCTATGTTATAAACACACAACTGTATGTATGTACCAGCTAGTCTACCTTATGTATCCGGATCTAGAATTTCTGATCAAAAAACAAACGGATATCTGGACTAAACCAACTAACAATTATCCGGGTACGACGAATATCCGGATTGCAAACCTCATTGACACTTAAACACTTTTTGACGGAAGACAAATATTTCAACACCTACAAAAAACTGTAACTATAGGCATGAGACAGATATATCAAAACGAAACTGAAATCCGCTTGCAGAAATCGTATCGCATCGATATTCCAATATGAGAAAACAGTTTTTAGAAAACGCACGATGATAACGCAAACTGCAAACAATCAAAATCTAAAGTTCTAGTTTTCTATAGTTTTGACACGCATTCGTGATTTTAGTTTTGCACCGAAAACCAAAAACCGAAAGAATTCTATTTTGCGTTTGTCGTAATAAATACGCTCCGATATTCGCTACCGAAATCGATTTTTTAAAAACGGTTTTTGAAATCGATTTCAAAATCCGAAATCGGTCTTGTATCGGTTTGTGAAAAAATCCAAAAATGCCCATGCCTAGTAACTAACGGTCTCACTCGATGTTTTAGTTACCTAGGTATCAACAACCTCGCAAAACTTGATAAGAACATTTCTTGCTAACGAAATATTTACTAGACTCAGAATAACTAATCTCGTCCACTGTCTACCCTACCGGATAGATTTGAAGTATGCTTTTAACAGATAAAACGATTACTTCGCCATCCATTTACGACATTTATCTACATAAAGAATATTGCAAGTTTCACTATTTCCAAAATACCCTCATCAAAAAGAATGAGCGATTCGACGCAATCTTATCGCTGCAACAATCTTATCTCTTAACGAAAATGACGTCACTTGTTTTCGACAGAAAGGTGTTCTTTCGATGTTATCGCAAGCAAAACACTTAGCTACATGTACTAATTAGTACTAACTAACGACACCTAAATTTGTTTCATTGCACAATTGCTAGAAATGAACAAAAGAACTACACTTAGATTAGCCTTTAGGACAAAACTTTATTCTACCTAACGGAATAACGGGTAGTTTTCTATCGGACAAAATAATCTAAAAAGATCTCATAGAAACGACTTGAAGCGATAGTCGTTATTTCTTTTTGTATTTTACTAACAAAAACTCAACAAATCAATTATGCTGTAAATGACAGCGGCAAATATCACATCAGGGGGTCATACTAATGAGTTATTTTTATCACGCTGAACTACACCAATAGTTTCCCAAACTCACCAAAGGCGCAATCTACATTATGTGGTATAGCTATCAACGCATATTTTACTGAAAGTTTACGAAATCGATTATGTTACTACTGTGTAACATGTGCTTAACTCGTTTTGAACAAGTGTGGGTAAACTAAACTCGTAAAGTCAACTACAAGCATCGCCCTTCAAGAAACGAACTGTCCGGGACCAGTATCTGCTTGTCTTAGACCAGCATTTGCTTAAGGCGTTCGTTTACCTACTACCCACATTAAAAATCGATATCTTGCAAACTAGAATCGATGTACAAAATCAAAGTAAATGGTTGAATCTGACCTTGCATAACGCGCTCATCACTACAATGGGGCGTTCAGTGGTGGTTGTCCAAACAGTAAGCACACTCAAGGGGGCCCACACACGTACTCGCGTAGTCGACGCTGCTGGGGGTAGTCGCGCACTCTGCAACTGGGACTGCCAGGGCATTGCTAGAACCCGTGCTGGCGAGACTGCGGCGCAGACGTGACAAACGAGCTGGTAGCACACTCATCTGTCGTCATCGGCACCAAGGTCGCAGCACTAGCACTCTAAATACACCATTCTCTGAAAACTTACAAAAATCATTAGCATTTTTGTTTAAATCAGGCTTAGTTCTACCTCACTAGGAAAGTACGAACGTTGCCATGATTAAATCACACAAATAGCGAAAGATCACAATCTGACGGTACAATTAAATAATGAAAACTGATCTTTGCTTTAGGCCAGAGCTAGGCTGGAACGATTGAATTCAATCCAACTTCTGAATTAAGCGGTTTCTATCAATTAACCTTAAAAAAAAGATAACAGTCACAAATTGATTATCTCAATAGGTAATTAATTATAACAAAAACCATAAATGTCAGGATTAACAACTTTAAACCCGGAACGTTCCGTCTAATAATTTTTAAAAAGAGAGCGCGCACGTATGTCAATGGATTGAGATATTCAAATAACATATGCAAAAGAGGCATATATCAATATCTCGTTATTCTAGTTTAAAATATAAACTAATAAATGACGAAATTAATAAAACACGTTAAAAAAGTTCACGATTACGTAAAAAATAAAAAAGTAGGATGTAAGTAATAAAACAACACATATTTTCAAAGGATGCCATTTTGTTTTTATCATGTTGGGGGAAATTCAAGGACAATCAAATAAAACCATAGTTTTATTTTTCTTTATTATATTTTTTTTTTTTTCTTCTGGATATAATTCAGTAAATGAAAAACCCAATTCAACCACCAAACGGTTGGTTCATGTCAGCCACGGACTAACCACTTTCTGGGAACAACACGAAAAAACTTTTCGTTGTTCAATCTCCAAGGATTTCATATCCCTGCATCTCCACCATTTTTGTCGCGCCTTTATATTGCACGACAAATATATATATATATATATATACGTGAGGATGAGATTATGAGTCGATATCTACTAATGTAATGTAACTGCTTCGCACACGATTTGACTGCCCTAAGCACCGATCGACCCTGGTCTCTACACTATCTGACGACGCCCAGATAGTGCCCGGATTCCAGCCATCATCAGGACAGTCTACGCGACTATCCTGGACTGTACAGCCTTCTCGGACAACCGGAACGAGCTTGGGAAGTCTAACCCAAGTGCTACGCCTCCATCCCCTTAAGCAACCAGTCCGCTACCGCTCATAGGGTCGATCTTTCTGTATCTCTGATCGGTCCCATTCGAGGGCTCAGAGATACACCCCCCTTCGGCCTTGCCTGGACCCATGGGCACTCGAGAGATCATTCCTATCCCGGCCAGCTAGCACCGGGACTCACTCTCGAGTCCGGAGCCCACATTCAAGCAAGCTATGCTTGAGTGGGTCTCTGAACGCATTCAGAGACCCCCTAGCCTCGCACTGTCTGCTCGGCTTTTTTCTCCCAGATCGACCGAACTGATCCATTACGACAATTATAAACTGGATATTAATAACGCGGACAATTGAGTTTATCGCGAAAGTATCTTCTCATAATCTCATTACCCTTTCAAGAATAGTAATCAATTATTAGCTAGCACTTACATGGTTATCCAAGACACTCACTATTCCTTCGTAGTTCCGAGTTCCTCTGGCTCAGCACTCCCGTCTCGCCTCTCCAAGAGCCAGAAGCAAAAAGCCTTGTCTCAGATCGCGCGCCGGTATTTATGTCCACCCTCTGTTTGAAAGTAGCACACAGATTATAGAATACTGACCATAAAATATACCGGTGCTGCCACCACGGAACTAAAATGTACTCAATACACTTACTGTTTAATCTGTCACTTCGTGCGCCACGACGGAACTAAAATGTACTCAATACACTTACTGTTTTATCTGTAACCTCGTGCGCAGCGCGACACAAGTGTTGGCAGTCGAGAAATTCAACTCCAAAAAGTTCAACATCAGCCGGTTTTGTACTAAAACAATGCGCGGCAAAGTCATGAAGGAGGTTAGTTACCTTAGCAAGTGTGAAACCTTTTTCGTGCAGAAGTCAATAGCTTCGCTCAGAGTCCTGATAAAGTCGTTTGTGACATGCTGCTGACTTGTACCTGAGGACAGATTATTATTTAGTAATTTTAGAGTGTAGTACCTACCTACTTATAAATAAACACCACACAACATCATCTAGCCCCAAGCTAAGCAGAGCTAGTGTTATGGGTACTAGAAGACCGACATACTTAATACAATACATTACATAGATAAATATTTTTAATTATACGTATCAAATACCCAGAACACCTGGAATAAATATTTGCAGATCGTACAAACATTTATCTCAAGGCGGGAATCGAAACCGCAACCATCCGTGTCGCAGGCGGACCTTCGCCAGCCGCGCAACATCGGTCGTCTGAATAAAATAGGTCAATTGAATGCAAGTTAAAGGTATTAACATCGATAGTTGAAAACTTATTTTTAATTTATTAAAAAACAATAGTAAACTTTGAAAGTACTAAAATAAAATTAATATAACACGCAAAAAATACAGCCGCAAAAACTTGCGTGGCGCGTCTTACCAGTGACCGCATCATGATGAAGTACCAGGCCAACAGCATGCCTTAGGAGATGCAGTTCGTACGAGTCTCCGCTTTGTGATATCACTGTGATTTGTTTTACTATCTGTAATGTCAAACAAAATACTTTAGATTTTGGATCATTGGTGAGTTTGGATGTCGAAGAACCGACAACCGTTGGAAAAAACGGATTGGAAAGAAACTGGAGTAGAGACCGCGTTTAAGCAAGCGTAGTGTAGGACGCCCTCCGAGATGGAGCGACAATCTGCGGAGTGTAGCTAGCAAACACTGGATGAGAAGAACCGAAGACCGGGCTCAGTGGCGCGTCTTGGGAGAGACCTACGTCCAGCAGTGGACTGATATAGGTCGATGATGATGTTGTACTTGTGAGATTGCAAACCATCCAGATAAGATGAAAAAAACATAGATGATTTGAAATATTACCTGAAGGAAAATGTGGGCTTTTCTTACGAAGAATTTGAAGCTAGGTCGTGATGTATAGAAGCCAGTCCAGTAGGTAGACGCATCACTACCGTATGGAAGGTGGTCTCCCTGAAAATATAACTTGTTTTTATAGCAATAAGATCGACTATGGTTGAGAACAGAAGGGGGAAGATGATTGGCTATAAGATGGCACGACAACCTCATCAATAACATCATAGAAGGAAAGGTAGAAGGTAGGAGAGGAAGAGAAAGGCCAAGGATAAACTACATGAACCAAATATAAATGAAGGTTGCCCTCGTGTCGTATAGGGAGGTCAAGGGGCCCTGGAAAGAAATAAATGGCGTGACTTGCACTCATTACGCAGACAAGAGCCAAGCTCCTGAACATGAAGAGAAGATCGACTACTAGAGCATTTTGGAGTCATAAAATATCAAAGTTAGGTTATGTACCTTTTCTGTGTATATAGCCTTATCTCGTCTGCCATACAAGTAGATGGCTTTCAAATAACAAGATGGAGTTGAATAAAATATATTAATGTCAGACATGTTGGCAGGGTGAGTGTTCACGTGGCTGAAAAATAAAACAAACGAAAATCATATTAGTTGTAATAGTTATGTAACAGCTCCATCTAGTGGTAACTTATGGCAACTTTCGGTCATCTAACATCATCATAAACTTACGAACTTTATTTCGAGATGATTTTTACCGTCGTCTAGTAATAACCATAGCAACTCTTAGCCATGTAAAACAAATTTGTAATAGCACCATCTATTAACAACTTTAGAAACTATTAGCGATAGAGATAGTCTGCCTGTAATAATTGGTTTCAACGCTATCGAATGATTACCTTAGTAACTAAATGCAATGAAAAATGCGCTCACAAACTTATCTATTTAGCCATTCTACTTATTCTATCATCTATTACTATCGCCATCTATTACTTATTTAGGAACTCTAAGCGTAGATTACCTGTTATCTGATCAGAATTAACGCCATCTATGGGTGACCTACAGTAACTTTTACTTACTTGATGAGTTTATCCATATTCATGAACCAGGTGGCAGCACTTTGGTAGGTGAAGTCTCCTCCCATAGTTACTAGTATGTTATCATGGTCGTAGTACTTAGCTTGTCGTTCTATTTGAGCTATGAAATCATTGACCTGAAACAAATGTTTTGTGCTCGAAAGTTTTAAAAAATAAGAGAAATATGACATAAGCACCTACTTATGTCTTCTTCTTCTTATTTACCTATCAGTCATCAACTAAAAAGTTAAAGCTCATGTTTGTATCAGACTTATTTTAATCGCAAATCAACAGACAATATAGGCAGTGTCAAGTTTTTATCTTGGCTCCAAGCCATGATAAAATTTGCTGGATCTTAATGACATTAACGTTTTATTAGTATAAAGTCGATACAGGACATTTATTTTAGCAAAATAAGTGTTACGAACTTTGTTGTAGGAGGCACTTTAAAACTAAGCAAAAGTACGCATGCTAATGCTAGAAAAACGCGGCTCGCTTCGCTCTCTGGAAAAGAGCAAAGCGAGCTACGTTTTACTTGCGCGATTTCTTTACCCGTTTATCAGTGTTGTACAGTTTGGTGTCCGGGTCATCGACTAAAGGCTCGTCGTTGCAGAGGAAGTCGAAGCAGAATCCATCCGGGGCATTGTAGAGGTTGAAGAGCGTATGGGTCATTATGTCAGACATTTTACCTGGAAAATAAAGTTAAATTTGACTTTTGCACAATTTTAACTTTAACGCAGATGCCATTTGGAAAACAACTTTTTTTTTAATGAACCTGCACTTTCCCACTGCTGGGCAAAGGTCTCCCCCCTTTTCCTCCATTCTATCTGAAATACCTGTTACTGATATAATATATACCAAGGTTTAATTTGTTTAATTTAAACACAGATGCTTTTTGGCAATATTTTTTCAACTTATAGATTACCAACCAAGTACGTCGCTTCCTCTCCACATAAACTCCATTCTATCTTCCTCCATCATTGCATCTCTTTCTCTGTGGTCCACTCGACCTGTAAAAAACAATAACTTAAATAAAATTGATTCATAAGCGACTTTCATTTCAAGCATATAGATGAACATAGATGGCATTGACTGATAGCGTGATTGGATATCCTTAAAACTCTAAGCGCCATCTAGTAGACTCTGTAGTCCCTAAAATTATTTACCTAGAAATAATCCATCAAAGCCTATTTGCGCCAGTAAAGATGCCTGCTCTCTTGTATGTCCGTACGTATCAATCTGCCACGCAGCTTTTGGCTTCCCACACGGCCCTAGGGTATCATTCAGCTTCCTGTAACAAAACATAGATGGCGTTGTAGCATAATCAGAGTTTAACATAACCGTTTTTGTATTTTTCACACACACTTTCAAGATTTCACGCGAGATAAAATAAGAAAAAAAATCTCACAACTTCCCGCCAAAGATGGGTATAACCGAAAAGTCTACTAAATTGTTGTATTTTGTATGTACTTTTTATAATCTTGGGGGTATTTTTAACCGGTTTTGCCGTGATATCTTGTCTTACCTAAGCCCCCACGTCCACATATCCAGCACCTGAAGGTACCCCACCGTAGCAGAGTCTGCGTGGGTCCAGCCTCCCCCAGCAAACTCAACTCTTCCTTCTTGGACCAGGGTTCTGTGAGTAAAGTCTAGATCAATTAGTAGAAGTCTTCTAGTAATTTAGTTTAGTTAAAATTCGCTAGATGAAGCTTTTAAAAATTATACGACAGACTGGAGTCGTCCTTGATGGAGACTTTGGGAATACCTATGCTGTATACAAGCGATGTTAAGAACTTGATTATATAACCAGTCTTCATTATGAGTCGAATCTATTTGTCTATGGAAGACTATTACTAAATAATTTGTGACACCTGCCAAAACTGTGCTTGGTCTTGGTATACGCTGGAGTGCTACGGTCTATCTTATAAAAAGTTAGCGCAGACTTTTTATAAGATAGGGGGTAGAGTATTATAAAAAGTTAGCGTTGACATTATGTCACCATTACGTATGGTCATCAAGACATCAAGTCTGCGCTAACTTTTTATTAGATACTCATATATGGGATACTCTTTAGACCGTGACCTTCCGGTCCAGTCGGTATACTCCGTCACTTCTTGTTTGTTGTAGATGCTTACCTGAATGTAGCTCTTGTGTTAGGACGCTGTTCCTTCCACCAGCGCCAAAAATAAGCTGTCTCTGAAAACGTGAATCTGAGGACAGGAAAAGTCATCATTCGATTAATTCTTTACTACTAATAAGTCTCGTAAAAATATTCCTTTTTAGTCGAGCTCAGTGAGTCAATGTATCGTTACCGTTGAATCTTAGGTGGGCCATCATCGGTTTATTACACCATTAAGTCTTAGTACAAAAAATAAGTATTAAAAATAAAGTGTGAGTCACAAACAAACTTACGACTATTACAGTATTTACAAGATATAGGAATATATAAAATACATAAGAAACAGTTGAGCTATCTGCAGACCGGTACAAAAAAAAATTGGGTGATATGTCATGCTTATGTATAACACCACTTTGTTAAAAACTGCTTTAATATTAAGTTTTTTATATTAAAAACCCAAAGAACTAACTTTCTTCGCTTGTCATGCAACAGCTCAGATAGCACGGAGTGGAAAATGAGCTGGACATTCGCTGTGCTGACTGATGCTCGAGCTGTAAAAAAACATAATTCTATTGTAATAGAGGTAATTAATACTTATGCCTTGATCACACGTACCGAGTAAACATCCGTTTAGACATCAGTTTTACTGTTGAACGTTGCAGCGTTAGCGCGCAGTGTATCTTAAATACGTCACTGTCTCGCCGGTTTACTCGGTACGTGTGATCAAGGCATTAATGTCAACATAATCGAGGAATATTCTAGATATAGTTCTAGACTTATATTATTCCTCTGCCTTTATCCCACGCTAATTGTAGGTAGTCGGCACAACATTTCTTCTTGCAGTCTTTCGTTTCATCATTCGTCAAATATTCGTATCCCATTCAACCTTAATTCGAATCCAACTGCTTCATTTTCGGTCTTGAGTTACACCCTTAAAAGAAGAATGGGCAATTTTCTAACGAACATGGGCCTCGCTTAAATAACTACGTCCTTCAGGGCTGCCACGTTTGAAAAGGATTTTCAGGCCCAAAATGCCCCTTCTCCTTTGTGGAATAATTTTTTAGGACTTACTGCCATAATAATATTCATCGAACGTCTTGACCCAGCCAGCGTCCATATGTGAATGAGGGATGAGGTGGACGTTTAGAGCACCATCCCTTGTTAGAGGACATTGCTGGCGAATTTAGATCAAATTAGAATAGAATAGAATAGAATAGAATAGAAAATATCTTTATTGTACACCAGAAAAAAAGAAACAGAACAGAGAGACAATACAAATAAAACGTACAATGGGCGGTCTTATCGCTATAAGCGATCTCTTCCAGACAACCTTTGGATGGACAGAAACATATGATTAGAAAAGAACGGGGCACACATAAAAATAAACACCTACCATTTTTCACATAACTTTAAAGAATATCTACTTATTATACTACATCTACCTACATATATATTAAGATATAATAATAAACACATATAATATAATAAACACAGATATACATACTAGCTTACTTAAATACATAATAATAACAAATACTTACATATATACAATATTATACATATACATATTTATATACATACAATTATAAACAAGAAGATAAAATTGTGATTTTATGATGTTGAAGGTGAGGATGAGAGATAATGCTGAAATAACATACTTTTAAAAATAGGAAGGGATTTTGCATGTCTGATGGAAATGGGTAATGCATTCCACAGCTTAGTTGCCTGGAGGGTAAATGAGCTGCTGTAGAATTTTGAAGAGTGGACTGGGGTTTTTAACATTAGGGTTTCAGAGGATCGAAGGGATCGAGAATTGGAGAGAGAAAGAAACTCAAAGCGCTCTTTGAGGTAAACTGGGGTAGAAGAAAGAAAGAGAATATTGTAGAGAAGTGAAAGGATGTGAGTATTCCGGCGAAGTCGAATAGGGAGCCATTTGAGCCTCTTACGGTACTCAGTAACATGATCGTATTTTCGCAAGCCATAAATGAACCTAATAGCTAGATTCTGAAGACGCTCAAGTTTATTGAGTTGATCTTCAGTTAAATCAAGGTAGCTGGCGTCGGCGTAATCAAGAATAGGATGCAACAACGATTGTGCTAGCGCAATTTTGGTGGACGTTGGAAGGAAGTTACGAAGTCTTTTCAGAGAGGCGACAGCAGCAAAAGACTTTCTGCTAACCGCTGCAAATTAGATACTTTTAAAAATGTAAAAAATATTCACAAACAAACTTAGATACGACTATTCCAGTATTTACAAAATGTACAAAGGCATATAAAATACGTAAATAACAGTTGAGCTATCTACAGACTGCAAACGATCTATGGATAGTTCAACTGGTCCAAATCTGTACCAATCGAAAGCGTACCTACCCAAGATACTGGCTTCATTGCCGCGCTGAATAATAATATTTCTATCTGCAAATATTTATTCCAGGTGTTCTGGGTATTTAATATGTGTAATAAAACATATCTATCTATGTATTGTATTAAGTATGTCAGTCTTCTAGTACCCATAAGCATAACACAAGCTCTGCTTAGCTTGGGGCTAGATGATGTTGTGTGGATTGTCCAACATTATTTATTTATTTATTTAAGTAAGTATATAAAAACTACAGATTTAAGATAAAAAAGGTTTTTTGATTACTCAATAATAATATCAGATGGTCGTCTTACCTTGTATCCGCATTCTATTTTAGTTTTCACGCACATATACGGTAAAAATTTTAAATAAAAAAGTATTAATGTCCAAACTATTTTCTTCGTTCTTATAACCATCACTATAACTTTATTTTTATCATAATTATTAGTCAAGTTTTTATCTTTTTAGTAATATCATAAACCTAATTAATAACTATTAATATAATTATTAAAATTATACGGTGGAAGTGGAATAATTCGACCTATCTGTGAAGATTACTAAAAACGACTATTGAAATAAAGATGCAGTGAACAGACTAACTAGGGAACTCTCTAATACCTTTTTCAAAGGTAAACTTTACCGTAAAGGCGTTTTCACACTGTTATTTCAATGAATTTTATGAATACTCATGGACATTTCACTTTGGTACCAAACTCAGCACAGCTATTCTTATGGTTCGTATCTTCACCCGACCCGTCGCCTTAAGGCCAAGATGGTAGGTGTGCATCATGTGACATGATGTCTAATGATGTCTAATTATGTCTAATTATGTCTAATGATGTCTAATGATGTTTAATGATGTCTAATGATGTCTAATGATGTCTGATGATGTCTCATGATGTCTAATGATGTCTAATGAATAATTTTTAACAAATTAAATATCTGTTACGTAGGTATACACAAGCCCTAGTATTCTCACAACACCGGCTAAGCTCGAGTTACTCTTCCAACAAAGTTCATATTCTCGTAAACATTCAACAACACTCTTTAACTTCTAAAAATATCATTTGATACACTGCAAAAGTATCTCAACAAATGACTGAGCCCGACCCAAAAAGCAAAAAAAAGGAAACATTATTTATACATATATACCTGAGTCTCAGGTATTACATCAGAGGGTAGAAGACGTCGCGGACGCCCGAGGAAGCGTTGGTGCGACGACCTGGACTCCTTCGACCGGGAATGGGCGGAGTTGGCTGGGGATAGAGAGAGATGGAAGGAGAGGGGGGAGACCTTTGCCCAGCAGTGGGACAATGTGGGTTGATTAAAAAATTTATATATAGCAATAAATGATTCTTATTCTTTAAAATTTGCTTTTGTTTTCGTAATACATAGTTTTATTTGAATATGGCTTACTTTTTTTTTAACAGGATCGGAAATACAGGGGGGCTATCCAGCAAGGAGAAACTTGCGTGACCGAATATCCTTTCAGTTGCAGTTCAGTTTTTGATGATTTTACTATAGTAACTCATCAGTATACCGTGGCATTTTTGTAGACTGACGTGACTGAGTTTTATAAAATTATGACTGAACTGTTAAAAATGACGTCAATGTAGCGGTTTAGCACGTGGCCTATCTGATTTGAGCATGGCCTACCTGATTTAAGCATTACCTACCTGATTTTTTGTTAATTCTATCAAACGGTATGAAAATCGATCATTCAAAATATCAATATAAGACGAAGAAGAAAACTGAACTGCAATTTGATCAAATAACAGTTCAAATACATTTCAGTTGTCAGGATACCCCCCCAGTAACTTCAATCTATCGTTTAGTTTGTCACGAACAGTAATTACATGGTGTTAATAATAATACTGTTTTGCACTCCAACAAAACAGTTATTATGTGTGTGAGAAACACACAGCATTGTTAATATATATGAAGAAGCAATTTTCAAGATCTTACCTTATATCAAGCGTTTAGTATGGCATTTCATCAAACCTGTCAATTCTTCAATCTTTCATCTGTCGGCGAAGCTGAGGAGTCTCCGCTGCTGAGTTATCTGTGGTCTCATAGTATTCTTCATAACACCAGCAAGAAGCTTGCTCCAATGCTGTGTGTTTCTCACACACATAATAACTGTTTTGTTGGAGTGCAAAACAGTATTATTATATGTGTTTCTAAACACACAGCATTGTTAATATATATGAAGACCTGTTTGTTATCTGCTGGTGAAAGATTTAGTTAGAAAATGCTATGTGAAATACCTTTAAAAATAACATAACTGTAGGTATTTTTAAAATTAAATTAAATTCTGCTGCTATATTACAGTACAATAAATTTGTAAAATAAAATTTAAAATTCTTTGGGATCCAAAAACTATATTGAACTAAAAAGGCCTTAAATTAAACAGAAAACTTATCCTTTAAAAAGGGCCCTCAATAAAAATCAGTCCCAAGAATAAATAAATAATTAAGCTTTCAGCTTAGTCAAACTCCAACTTTATGTATTAACTCATGTCAGACTTCTTTGAATACATACAATCAAATGTGATCAACTAATTATTGAAATGAGAATTTATTCTGTGTCTGATTCTTACAAATGGTAAATGATTAACATTTAGGTAAGTTAATTTCTGCTAAATGACAGAAAAAATGTTTGGGTATGTGGGTACTTCTCCAATGATCTCTACCTGAAATATCTCAATATAGACCTCTATATATTCCTACATATATATGTATATATATTATTTTTCATTTTATATAAAACATTGTAAGGCAAATTCTGATTTTATACTGCCCTAGCTAGGTACTAAGTCGTATATTTAGATCCATATGCAAATTGAATTTATCCAATTAGCTATCATTGTACAGGTAACTGGTCTGGACTTTCAAGAGACTAATATTAATAATTTAGTTATCTCAACTACATCAGAACCTATTTATCAGTGATTCATAATAATGTCTTTATTATTACCTGTTCAACCAGACACTGTCTTGTTTTGAGTCAACTTAAAGCCACAGCAATATTTCATTCTGTATCTCATTAATTTTTAATTTATCTGCAGATTGATACAAGAGTGTTATTGAATATAACCAGACCAGACTCAACAAATAATACTAAAAGAATTGTTATTCTTCTAGCTGCATCAAATATGTATTTGGAAATGGAGTATTTTTTGGGCCAGTTGAAAAGTAAGACAGTAGGTATAGTTAGTGCCCTTAGAGAACACATGTATAATAATATGTTTTTAGAAAATATACATAATAGCAACAAAGAAATTCTTTGATATCTTTGCAGTTTAAATACTTGAGTATGTGCAAACTTATGTAAGAGTTCCAAATAGTATAATGGAAATAAATGTTGTCTCTACTCGCAAGTTTGTCCCTAAGGTTGTTACAGCTAGGCCAGGAATCTAGCTACATTATTACTCTGGTCGCGTGGAACTGGCACCTAGAATCACCTAGCATGCAAGAGGATTCCAAATGATTCTTGTGATTTTACTGAATAAAGTAATTTTGACTTTGACTTTGACTCTGCATAGTTCTAAGTTTCAAACTTGTATTCTCACACTGTATATTATAGCTCCCAATTGGGGCTGTAGGTATGTGTTGAGAGCGTTGATTTTGTCAACCCCAAGAGATATTTTTCTATTAAAATAAAAAATCAATGCCTGATCACCCCCCCCCCCCCCCCCCCTTGTTTTTCTATGCTACAAGCTCTAGCTTTATCACTTGGGCAGAGGTGAGGTCTGTTAGGTTGTTGTTCAGGCTTTTTATTGGCAGTGGTGGGCTAGACCCGCGCCTTCAAGTCTGCTAGCTAGAAACGTTCTGTCCACTGACATGACTTTTATCACTATGGCTATATACCTTGACGAGTCTAGATAATGTAGAAGCTGCTGAATCAGGTTTACTGGTGGGAACACCCAAGCCAGTTTGAAATTCCAAGGATGACTGAATGCGTTCAAAATTTTGACTGATCTGTCTCTCGAGCCCCATGTCACGTAGAGGTTACAACAGCAGTTTTCTCGACGCGAACCAGTCTATATATGGAGCGCCTCAGATTCTGAATACGGCCTCCAAAGCCGGGGGCAGCAAGTACCATACCGGTACCAGATGATTGCTGAAACGGGCTACGACAGCAGCTATTCTCTATATAGAGTACCCCAGATTTTGAATATAGGCCTCCGAGGCCGGGGGTAGCAATGGATGATTTCTGAAACGGTCAAGCCAGCAACCTTTCTCTATGTTTGGAGTACCCCATTCTGAATATGGCCAGTGAGGCCGGGGGAGCAAGTACTTTTACAGTACTGGTTGACTACTGAACAGGTAACGACAACAGCTTTTCTTTCTTGGAGTAAATCAGTCATATTAGGTGGAGCGCCCCAAATTCTGAACACAGCCTCCGAGGCCGGGGGCAACAAGTACCATTCCGGTACTGGATAATTGTTGAACAGGCGGTTGGCTATACCTCCCCGGGAGATAGGCCGCCGGAAGAGTGATATTCAATCATTCGCTTAGCTCCAGTATTGTCATCAGTTCGAGTAGGGTTAACGATCTAGATCCACTTATCGTTTCTTTTCCTTGCTACGAGTGTTCTGTTATCAGATTATACCTGACTGTGTCTCTTCCGCAGAGAACTACTGTGGCAACTTATGGCTCTATGCACTGTATACAACTCCTTGCATCTGAGTGTCAAAATCAATGGCGTACAACCCGCCTGTAAGGTACCTCTCGCGAGGGTAAGCGCCCCAGCCAGCATCCGCTGCACTGAGGTCTTGCTTATTGTGCCAAACCACTCTTTATGTAGCTTTGTATGTTGTGGTCCACTGCGTTGCACTGTTGTACTGGGCAGGGCAAAAATAGTTTTAATCTTGTCTTGTATTAATTAAACTTGCTTAAAAACCTTGTTGTTTGATGTCTTCTCATTTGAGTGGTAAGGTTTGACATGTTAGGTGGCCCTTATAAGCTCTGTATTTCTCTTAGAGTATTAAAACTTCGGAAAATACGCCTCTTTATGTAAATAGGTTGAGTTTGAGTCGGTGCTGACTAATTAAGATAATTGGTGGACCAGTCCAAGTACTACAAAGTTCCTACAGTCTCAAAGACCAGAGTTGCGATTTAACGCTGCCTTGACTCTTAGTCTATGCTTTGCCTGGCCATATGGCGCTGCGTTGTCTTGTTATTTGATACTTCTTGACTTGTCTCTTCTTCTTATTCGTGTCACTATTGACAGAGTGGTTGCGGTTTTCATGAATTAATATTCTTGCCCGGACTTGTAATGATACAATAATCTAGATATGAGTATATGTACTAAGGGCTGCACTACCCTGGCTCATAGAACCTCTGCAATGGCGGAAAGGTTTTGTTGGCCAATGAGAGGCCAATAAGAAGATGGTTTGGTTGTTGAATGAGACAATAAAAAAGTAAGCTTGTTTGATGTCTATCTTAGTCATCCAATCACTATCTAGTAGCTACATCTGTCAAAGACATCAATTGAAAATGTTTATAAATACCATCCAAAATAGGATGTACCTTTCTATGAAACTCTTTTTTAAGAACCTTTGGGAAAGAAAACTGGAGTCCAAGATTTTATTATTATCTCTATTTTATAAGTACTGAATTACAGCTTTCATCTCGGATGAAATTTTTGTTTCAAAATTCTTTAACAAATTTGGTGAAGGTATAGAAGATATATCATTCAGAATGGAATGTGTTTCCTACTTACTTCATTACAAATAAAATATTTTTTACCAAACTAAATCTGCTTCGCTGCAAACAGTCAATTTAGTTTATCCGTACTAAGTATTGCTGTGTATCAGCTGAAAATGCAATTATTAGCTTTTGTACATTTGCAAATGCACTTATTCAAGTTAAAAGCATATGGACTATACTTTTATTTTGTTTGTAACCTGAACTAGACCTGATCTTTTGACTCCTTATCGTTCATAAACTTCTATGTATATAGGTATACTTGATTTTTCCAGTTATTGAATAACTGCCCGGCTGTAAAGTTTGCCAACTAAATAGAAGCTCAATACAAGAGGGTAACTCTCCTAAAATATTTATATAACTTTCATTAAACTGGTTATCATATTCTATGCCAAATAGTCCTGTTATAATTTTATATTCTTTATTATTGGACAAAACTAAATGTCCTTGGAGTAGGTAATGCATGTTATGCAACGCCTTCCAAATTTTACAAAGGAATGCTATTTACTTTTAAAACTTATCAACCTTTTTAAGCCTTCCTTACATATACTATCATGTTTTTTATTGAATTTTGTGTTTTAAAATATGTTATTAGAAATAAGCTCGTTCTAGACTACTAGGGTCAAGACGGCTGTGTCTGTTCCGATATTAATTATGTCAGATGGATACCTGATCATGGTATCTGGATAGATACAGTTAATGTATCAAACATGGAACCAATCTACTGATCACGTCTAGTGTGCCCTGTGTACTTACGGTGATTATTGGCGGCGGTGCAACGTACCCTACTTCATCTTTCTGAAGAAGGAGGCACTGCGTGATTCTTCTAGAGCTAACAGAACCCTCTTACGAAACAGCGTCACACACACAACTGAAATTCGTTGATTTGACCATAGCTCTGGTCTTGATTGGCACTTATTCTTATCTAAGCTTTTTTTCTTAACTTTAAAACACTTTTCACTCACTAAAAACTGAAAATAAAACACATTATAGTTAATTTTCAGAAATTTTACGCGCTTGAACAGTAAAATTCGAAAATGCTATGAGACCACAGATAACTCAGCAGCGGAGACTCCTCAGCTTCGCCGACAGATGAAAGATTGAAGAATTGACAGGTTTGATAAGAAATGCCATACTAAACGCTTGATATAAGGTAAGATCTTGAAAATTGCTTCTTCATATATATTAACAATGCTGTGTGTTTAGAAACACATATAATGAATCATTTTATTGAGTTACAATAAAAATCAGGAAACGGAATAGATAAACTAATTTCTTATGTCCGGTACAACAAGGTTCTTTTCGATGTTGCAAAATAACTTCACTTCCGAATTTATTACTTTGTTTAATGAGGCTTTAAACTAGTTAGATACCAGGATGCTTGGAATGCGGGTTCGAGTCTCGAGGCTGTTGTTAGTCGATTTTTTTTTAAAGTGTATGTAAAAAATTGAGACATACATGTACGAAAATCAAATTATCTACTAGCAATTAATATCTACATGCAGATCTGAAACTAGGTAGATTGTGACAGGCGTCACAACTCAGTTGATGTTAGCACCTTAGGGGTCTAGTCTCCCCTGTTCGCTCCCCTAGGGGAGACATGTAAACCACTGACTTCAATCGAAAATAAAATCAAGATCAGTACCCCAAGTACGAGTTTGTGCAAACACGGATCGCAGAGACGGGATCGCCGAGAGCCACCGATTTAGTCCAAGCTTCTAAAGAAATCTGCTAGAGGCGCTGCTTGGATCTCCAAATCGGTGGCGCAACTGTTCAATGTCAATTTTTGTTAATAATAGTTATTTAATGAATCAAGCTGTGTTATCATAGTGTTACAGCCGGTTTTTCGAACGATGATCAACGAAAAAATAAAATAATTACTATGTGTCAAACTCGGATCAAACGTGATTTGGGTTTCCAGAAACCGGCCGTTAATGTTTGATATCAATAATATTAATTTATATAATGTATCTATTTTTGCAATGACCTTATATTATACAAGGTGAGTAACGGCGACACTTTCCAAAATAAAAGCTAGTGTTCAGCAAACAGATAGACCTACAATTTGTAAGTTCGGTGCCAACATTCGCTGCCGCCAAGGTGAAGTGATCGTTGAATACAAGTAGGTACCTACTTATGAATGAAAAGTGACAAGCTTGATTATTTGCACCGATCATCAAGGATAATTTCAACATTTATTATTCCGATTGGTACTGATTTGGACCAGTTGAACTATCTATATATAGATCGTTTGCAACGGCCAGTAGATAGCTCAATTGTTTCTTATGTATTTTATATGCCTGAGTATACATATTGTAAATAATGTAATAGTCGTAAGTTTGTTTGTATTTACAAAATGTACATTGTCATATAAAATACGAAACAGTTGAGCTATCTACAGACCGTTGCAAACGATCTATAGATAGTTCAACTGATCCAAATCAGTACCAATCGGAAGCGTACCCGAGATAATATCAAAACTTGTACTATGGGAATAACATTTTAGATAGAATATTTGGTTTGTAGATAGAACAAATTCGTACTAGGATAGGGCATGCTCAATCCATTATCTATGCCTATGGTATTAGCTCTGCCTTTCATATGCTACAGTTTCTCTCCCACCAAGAACAAATATTTTAATGTTTGTTTTTCATTACACATGGGTGCATGGAAAGAGCCTCCTCGTGGCGCACACCGGTAACAGCTAGGCACGGCACAGCAGTGTCTAGTCTGGCTAATCTTTCCAACACGATGCTACAACAAAATACAGTTGTAGCATCGACACGATAAGAAGAAGATTACACAAATGTTTGTTCATGGTGGAAATGAACCCATAACTCAGGACGGAAGGCAGAGGCAGAGCTAATACCAACTGTGCTGTGACGGCTGTCAGATTTATCCCATGATGGCGCTTATCTGTCATGGCCGTGAAGTGTCATACAATTAGTTCCTTAACTTTTTTTATGAATTCTTGTTTTTGTTTTTGGCGTAAACACTGTCAAAGTATTATTTCTTTTTATTTTATTTTATTTTATTCTTTTTTTTTAGAGTTTTTTAACCAATTACCTATAATAAGTATTAAAATTATCAAACTTACGACTATACAGTATTTACAAAATGTACATTGTCATATAAAATACTTACTTAAGAAACAGTTGAGCTATCTACAGACCGTTGCAAACGATCTATAGATAGTTCAACTGATCCAAATCAGTACCAATCGGAAGCGTACCCAAGACACTGGCTGCATTGCCGCGCTGAATATTATTATATTATTATTATACTTTTAAATTTAAAAGTATAGGTCACGATATAGTATTGCGATGACAATGCGTTTTTATGTTAAAACGTGACATGACACTTTTTACTAACGCCACTTTTTTTTTTACAGCGATTGAAAAAACTTTACCTTAACTTAGCGTGTCAAATAAACAGTGTAGGTACCTATTTGTGAAAATAGATTGATTTATTACAAGAACCGTGAAATACATAGGTACGTTTTTGTAAATATGATTTAATACAACTATTTCATGGAGAGACATGAATTAAATTCCGAAACACAATCATATTAGTATGTAAATTACTTGTTTATTTGTCTCCAGTTTTTGAAACGTGAAGCTGGTTTTATATGTAAATCAAGTAATTATCTCCAAATTTGGTAAAGCTTCGACAATGACTTCACAGTGTTTACATACGGAAATAAAAAATATGAATGAATAAAAATAAAAACCCTGACGACATGCAATGATTTTTTTTATCATGTTATTTTTGACTTTACTCGATATAGACAATCAAGCTCCGTCAGTCACATGATAAGGGATGACAACTTGTGTTTGAAATGTTAAGGGCCCCCGCAAACTGCAGACTTTTTATCGGCCGATAGTTTGGTCGGCTTCTTAATCAGTATGAAGATGTATGCAGATGCGCACATTACAGTGATTCAATCTTCATACTAAAAAGTCTGCAGTTTGCTGGGGCCCTAAAGGTTGAAGGATATTGTTTGACAGGCGTCACAGTTCTATCAGTTAATAGTGGACTGAGCCATAGCCTCACAGAATCGACTAGAAAGGGACAACGCTACCGTGCGGCCAATACCACTTTCTTTTCTGTAGGCCTATACTGATCAAGAGAAAGCTACTAGCCGCATGATTGTTTTGTCTCTGTCTTTGCTGTCCGTATTAGCTTCGTATCAGAATAGGGAATGCTCAATCTATTCTCTATGTCTATGGTATTAGCTCTGACTTTCATATGCTGAGGTTTCTTTCCCACCAAAAACAAATATTTGTGCTATGACAAATATGGATTTTATGTTACATGTATTCTATATTACTACTAATGAAATGTATTAGGTATAGTTTTACCAATCTAATGCTCTAAACAATTTATGCTTCTTTTGGAACTAGATGGCGTTATGAAATTTCCGTGATTATTATATATATTTTTTAATAAGTATAGTTTAGTTAATATAAAACTGCGTGGTCGAACTAAGCGTTGGACGTAAGCTAATTGTAAAAAACGTAATTTCAATATTGTTATACAAGAAAATAAAAAATATCCGGCCCAGTCCTAATTTTGAAGGCTGTATGCAAAAAATGAGGTCACATACGCCTGGGAGCTATTTAACATTTAACATGTTTTTTTTTTTAATATCCGTTTCCTGTATTTTTTTATTCAGTGAGCTGTCAATTTTAGTGGTCACGTGGAACTGGCACCTAGAATCACCTAGTATGTAAGACGATTCTAAATGATCCTTGTGATTTTATCGAGTTAAGAAATTTGTTACCTACTTTACTTTACTGTAGTGTTTATTTTTATTTTTTAGTGTGATTGAAAACTGACACAATTATTAGAATTATCATTAAAATTGGATATATTTTGAAGGTTAAGAGACAAAAAAAGTGTATTAATACATATAAATAGTAAATAACACACGGGAAAGGTACATACTTATAGAAAAATAAGGTATTATAAGGTAAGTAGATAAGGAAATATGTATGAATAACTAGTAATGAATCAAAATGCATAAACCAATAAATACAAATTAAATTAATTGTTGCCATCAAAAGTAAATTTAAAATTAATAATATAAATAGCTTTTTAAGTTCTTATTTGACCCTGCTACAGTTTCATTATCAATTTAAGTTTTTAAGTATTAAATAGTCTGTGGTACGATCGTGATGACAACAACCATGGTCGGCTTATTTCAGCCAAAGTAGGGTGACAACAATAGTCAAAAGTTTTTAGAGAATTATTCTTATTATTTTCTTAGAGAAAAATTCATTGGCATTTTTATAGAGAGTTTTAAGATCTACAACTTTGCTCTAAGGTACTTTTTCGATAAAACTTACCGTTTTCGATAAAAATTCAAAATACCTAAAATTTTGACGTTGGGCCCCGAATAAGTCCCTAAGCTCACATGGGACTGATGGGGACTTTTGACACTTTATTCCTTATGGTAAACCTAAGGTCTCTACGAAGATTTGGCTCTGTCGGAATTTTCTTTATTTGATCATTATTTTTATGTCTAAATTGACCGGACTAAACACATATTTTGACAAAATAAATATCTTGTACATTTCACACATCACGCTCTAGTCCCAAGCTAAGCGAGGCTATGTATAATAAAAAATATCTATCTATGTAATGTATTGTATTGAGTACCTATGTCAGTCTTCTAGTATCCATAACACAAGCTCTGCTTAGCTTGGGGCTAGATGATGTTACCCAGACAGTAATACCGTAGTAATAATATAGTAATACCCAGACACATCGTTCATACCATCATCATCTTCCTACCCTTGTCCCACATTATGTGGGGTCGGTACAACACATCCTCTTATTCCACTCTCCTCTATCAGACGTTATCTCAATGCTCACACCTTTCTTACACATGTCATCATTCACACAGTCCATCCATCTTTTCCTTGGCCTCCCTCTACTTCTACATCCATCCACATTCATATTTAACACTCTTCTTGTTATATGGATTATTACATCGTTCATATGGACGTTAAGTTAAATTGTCCTGATAAAATATCCTCTAAAATGCATATCTCATGGGCACTATCAATCCATCGATGTTGTACAACGTGATTATTATTATTACTCATAAGGTAGTTGACCTTAGTTTTTGTGAATGGTTTAAAATTCTTCACACACATCCCTCCAACCGACTTGATCGACCAAAACAGGAGGTTCTCAATTCGACTGTATTTTACGCAGTATTTTGTTTGGCATGTCACGCGGATATGCTCTGCTGATTTTGAAACAATTTTGTAGATTCTGATTGACAGGCGTCACAGCTCAGTTGGTAGTAGCTCTGCCTTCCATGCTGTGAGTTGTGGGTTCGATTCCCACACAGAGAAAATGTTTGTGTGATGAACATAAATATTTGTTCTGTGTACAAAAAAAATGTATACAGTGAAACCTGGTTAAGTGAGACATCAAGGGACCTGCAATGTCGTTTCACTTATAGAGGTATTCCACTTACCCAGTGTCTCAGATATACAGGTGAGAATACAGGTTATTTCAGTTATAGAGGTGCGATCATTAAATAAAATAATTATGATAAAAAAATAAGAATGAGTAAACAAACAATCTTATCTCAGTTACAGAGGTTAATGCATATAAAATTTACTCGCTGTCTCAGTTATAGAGGTAACTATGATGATAAATCGAAAGAACAAATCCCAGATATAGAGGCTTACCTCGTCCCACTAACAGAGGTAATTCAGTGCCAAAGTGTTGGGACCTCAGCATGAGTTCCAGTTATGGAGTTTTCTCACTTATCCAGGTCCCACTTAACCAAGTTTCACTGTATATGTATTATATCAGCAATTTAGTTCCCTTAGTACAGCTTTGCTTAGTTTGGGACTAGAGTGTGATGTGTAAATTTGTCTATGAATATTTATATATATCTATTTATTTATTTTGATTGATAGAGCTATTTGGATATAAAGTGGAAGTGTTCTGGAAACCCAAATCACGATTGATCCGACTTTGACACATAGTAATTAGATTTTTTCTTTGATCATCGTTCGAGAAACCGGCCGTAAGTTAATGGTTTAGTTTAGTCATACTAAGTTTGTAGAATATTTATCTATGTAGATAATTCTAGGTCTAGGTTTAATACTTAGTCCAATAACCTTACCCTACATTCGCTTCGTTAAAACTGAGAAGTCATTACTAAGTTATCACTCGCCAGGCGTCACAGTTCAGTCGGTAGTCTCTGCCTTCGGGTCGTGGGTTCGATATGTGAGAACCAACTTTTGTGTGATGTGCGCTGATGTTTGTTCTATGTATGGTTACTATGTATGTACATAATTATATACAAAAAAATATATATGAATATTCAGCCATCAAACTAGTTTTTATAATAGCTTTTTTTAAGTAAAGTCGAAGATTATTTATTTATTCTTTATTGTGTACAATAAGACACAAACATACAAATGAAAATTTACCTATATATAAAAGCGAGCTTAACCCTAAAAGAATTTTAGAACTACGTATAGGTTAGTTTGGTACCATAGCGTTATTTATTTACTATATTTTAGAATAACTCATTTTTTTATTAAATTAGGTATACACAACAAGGGAGTCATTTAAATATTTGAAATGTTTTTGAATATTCATTATTTATTCAAAATATATGAATACCGTAGAGTCGTATGACTTTGACCCAATATTCAGCAATATTTTCATTTTCACCTTACAGTTGAAAGTGGTTTGTCTATATTTTTATTTTATTGAATTAGTTGCATTGTTGGGGATATAAGGAAACTATACACATAAATATTTGGTAGCCATTTAAAAGATTTAGAATTATTTTTTTGACAAACTTTGGGCCAAAGTTTCCCTAGGGCATGCGTGACTTTGGCCCGCTCATTTTCTTGTTCTGAAATCGCAAGGTTGTTGATGTTGGGACAAACTAAACTCCAAAAAATATATCTACTGATGAAAAAATACAAAACCACATCAAATAGAGTAACTTTTTTTTAATATTATCTAGTTAAAATTTTATACTTATGTTAACAAATGCAAACTCACCTTAATTTTAGGTTATAGACGAAAGTTTGCACTACAAAATTTTGCTCAATAAACAAACTTTTCGAAAACAGCTAGATCAACCAATCAGAGAAAAGACCACAAGCTCGAAACACTGTTTTATCGACTATATGTGCTACCCTAAATTGATTATTACGCGTACTTTTTTGTAACAGGCTGTAGGAGAGGTGTGGCGCGTATTTCAAACTTTTACCAATTTAAGGTCAAAGTCACCCCCTAGGGCTAAAGTCATACGACTTTACCGGTACTTACAAAGTCCATCCATCTGATTGATTGTGTGAATATGTGTACTAAGAGCGTGTAATGTCGACCATGTCGACCACATGTTTGTTACCAGTACCCCTAGTACGAGTTTGTGCACACACGGATCGTAGAGACGCGATCGCCGAGCGCCACCGATTTTGTATGGAGATCCAAGCAGCGCCTCTAGCAGATTTCTTGAAAAAATTGGATTTCCATACAAAATCGGTGGCACTCGGCGATCGCGTCTGTACGATCCGTGTGTGCACAAACTCGTACTAGGGGCACTGATGCAGCGCGGTTAAGCGTGTAAATATCTGAAACATGAGTCGTTCCGCTTCAGTCTGAAACAAAGCAAATCTTGTTCTATGAGAGCTAGATTGCTGATAAAATACTATATATTTAATACTATATAGTTAATAATATACATAGTAACACTCATACACCGAACATGCATAAATGTTCATCACACAAAAGTTTAATCTCGATGGGATCGAACCCACAACCCACAGTTAATATACAAAATCAAGACCAAAAGAGGATTGTTAAATAAAAATTAGAAAACCTCCTTGAAGTATACCTACTAAAGTATTCAAAAATATCATTTCCTGATTTTGATTAGTTTTTTTAATATGTTTAGAATGTCAACGTAAATACTAATTAATTATATCCCAAGGTTTTTCAAAAATATGCAAATTCACTGACATATTCATAGACGATGTTAAAAAAAAATATATACCTATAGACGATCCTACTACCACCGTACCTTTGTCTGATGCATTCAACTTTTATAAATAAACATAAGTACAACTATTCTAGTATATACAATAAGTACGTGCATATATAATACAAAACAGTTGAACTAACTGCAGACCTGAAAGACGCCTTGAAAGAAGCTTTGAAAAAAGCCTGGAGAGACGCCTTGAAAGAAGCTTTGAAAGAATCCCTTGAAAGAATCCCTGAAAGAATCCCTTGAAAGAAGCTTACAAAGAAGCTTACAAAGAAGCGAAGAGAGACGCTTTGAAAGAATCCCTTGAAAAAATCCGTGAAAGAAGCGAAGAGAAACCCCTTGAAAGAATCCCTGAAAGAAGCCTAGAAAGACGCCTTAGACGTGAAAGATGCCCTAAAATAAATTTAGGCCTTATTACAAGTCAAACATTGTCAAATCAAATCAAATATTTTTTGTTTAAATTGATAAAATGTTAAACAGTGAAATATTTTCAGATTTACTTATATATCGAACTCTATGAATTCGGGGGTGAATATTTTTGATTAATTTGAATATCCACTTAAATATTATAATGATGACTTAAGTAATTATTATTAAAAAAAAAACTAGAGAATTAAACCGTCTCGGTTTTGTGTTTTCATTTGCATTTTGCAAAAACTCTTCCTGCACAATTAAAAGATGGAAAAAAATATCTCCGTGCTTTATTTGATTACAGTACGCTACTCTCAAACTGGCACTTTTTGTCATGCGTGCTAGATTTACTTACATTAGTTTTAGAACTTAGTAATTAGAATAGAATAAAAAATATATTATTTATTGTTTCAGTTTTTATTTTTTTGTAAAATGTACATTGTCATATAAAATACATAAGAAACAGTTGAGCTATCTACAGACCGTTGCAAACGATCTATAGATAGTTCAACTGATCCAAATCAGTACCAATCGGAAGCGTACCCAAGACACTGGCTGCATTGCCGCGCTGAATAGCAATGCTGATACGCTGTGGGCCAGATACTCACCAGCCCTCGGGTCACGCGTCGCTTCGACTAGACGCCCAGAAATAATTTTGAAAACGCGGTGGGCCTCGGTACCCCACGGACCTAGAGTCTCGACCCCAAGAGGAGCAAATATGTATGCCCTGTCGAGACCTGCATATTTGCGTCTCTTGAGATCCTCGGCCGAATCCGCCGCCGCACCAGCCCGAACGGATGTCTGTGACAGGTGAGAAGGTGCAAGGGTATCGACACAAGTTGCATCCCACACCAAAGGCCTTCCCGCCTCCCACGGAACAAGCGTCATACCGTCAGGCCGTTTACGTTTTTTTGTAAATACTGTATAGTCGTAAGTTTGTTTGTGAATAAAGGTTTACCAATAAAATTCTTATTTTTTGTTAAAATGTTTTTTATATAAAAAACTTGAGATTAGTTACAGCATGACCCCTCTAACAAAAAGCAAACTGCTATAAGCATCTTAGTATGTAGTGACAGATCTTTTAGCGCACGCGTACGAACGTCACGGGTTCTGGTTTTATTAAAAGTAAATTTATTTTATATTTTTTAGATCTATCTAATTTATTAGATCTATCAACAGTTTTTTGAAGATAACATGCTATTTTTATATACAGAGTATTTTTCTACATGAGAAACCAATAACAGTACCTCTACCATGAGTTGTCACAGTAAAATCGCCTGACTTTACTACAGTAGTTACGTAAATATTAGTATTACGAATTTCAGTACCCAACTATCCGCTAGAGGCGCTGTACAAATCTTTATACATTTTTTTAACTACAGACGCTAGCGAGTATTGTATATTATAGTATAGTAAAAACTCATGGTAGAGCTACAGGTAAACACAACTTGCAATTTGCATAAACGTGATATATGAATTAATCTTAACTGCTATATGAATTGACTCCAACTGTAATAATGACGAAACAATACCAAATCTTGCTAATTAGGTATCTAAAAACTGTTGCCACAGTGATGAGGCCTACTTTATATAAATAAGATAATTACTTATATATTTTTTATAAATGACTTTTTATAAATGATCAAACAAAATTCAATTGTCATCGTCAAGTACATAAAATATTTTTATAGATTATTCAACAGAACTATTTTTGAGCTCAGTCGGTAGTAGTTCTGCCTTCCGTTCTGTGGGTTCGATTCCCACCCAGGGCTTATGTTTGTGTGATGCACATAAATATTTGTTCTGTGTCTGGGTATATATTCTGTGTATTTACAAAAAAAATGTATTTAAGTATTAAATCAGCAAAGAAAAAATTATTACAATCGGTAGGTACAACCTACATACAAACGTTTAATACCCGTTTTAACAGTAATTTTTGCTGAAAGTACTCTTTCAGCAAAAATTCGACTTCAATAAAAGAGGTTCTCTATTCAACTGTTTGTTTTGGCACTAATTACTGTTAAAAACGGGTATTAAACGTGATTTTATTTTATTTTATTTATTTATTTTTATTAAATATGGCAGCATAACAGAATTCTTAATACTAAATAGCTTAAATCTAGTATTAAATCTAAATCGCTACACATACTATACCTACTATTATTTACAAAACTAAAATAATATAAATTAAAAGATGTGATGGTGCCGTGGCATTGTACGTGAACGGAACGGCATCATTTTAAAGCATAGCAATTTATGTCGTATTTCTGTAACAGTTCGGTTGAATGTCCATTAGTAAAACTTTAAAATCCCTTGCCATGCCGTCCTGGTCTGCGCCGGCCTTAACAAACATACGTGGATGTATGTTGGTTACTCTTTCAGCAAAAATTGCATATAATTATAATATTAGTTGGAGTAGGAAGTAAGCCTATTGCCCATTCAACTTTGAAAGGGGTAACTTAGAGTTAAGTTTATAATAAAACCTTTTTTTTAAACCTATTTTTTGTTTGGACGTTCAACCAACCGTTACCTAACGCTTCGTAGGTTAACTACCTAGACAATACACAGAGTGATATAACCAATACATATAGAACCTACATAGCAGAAATATGAAAACAAAGTTTACGTAATAAAAAACTTTTAATAAAAAAATACCGCCGTAACAATTAAAAATCAAAAAATAATATATTTTTTATTCTATCCTAATTACTAACTTCTTAAACTTATGTTCTCTGTAATAGATTGCATTGTCGTAGCTTGAAATACAATTTTAAAATCACAAATGTACCTATACTTTTGACATTTACTATTACTAGTATTAGATTAAAGATTTTAGACATATTTTTATAACGTAAATATGACATTGACACAACAATATTGTTTTGCTCATTTGCTGTTATAACTTTTTATGATGACTGTCGATTTGTTTGACTAAAACTTTTGGCTTACTGTTCATACTTTGTCGATGACTGTGATCTATAGTTTGCTTTTTTACTCTGAGATTCTAACTCAATTTCAGTTGTTTTTGCTATATTTAGCCCAAAATCATGTCCTTTTAATTAGTTTAGGTCTTATATTTCGACCTTCATGGTAATTTGCGAACTTTTTATTTTAAAATGATGATAAAAGGAAGTCGTTTTTGGGTGCAGAATACTTCATCTTCTTTTTTTGTTCTTTTATTTTATCGCGTCGTTCTCGATAGAAAAATCAAAGGAAATGATTTAATTCTTTTGTATTGAGTGTGTCCTATTTTTGAATATTTATTTATTTAAGTAAGTTAACAAGATTTTTCAAATAATACCTAACTGCGCGTATGGTTACTTTCTTTTTATGTGGATTTATTATGGTACGGAACAAAATAAATGGTTTAATGTCAACCCTTACGTCAAAGTTACGACAAAATCAAATAAGTAATAACTGTACTATACGTAATTGTTACAAAAATGTACTTACTAGCAAACCACCCAAGTTCACAAAACCTCCAACCCTATAGATAAATCTTCCAAACCCAGGTCAATCAATTCTGGACATACACGAAAAAAATCCAAAACACCAAGACCTGTAACTTCATGCAATAACCTATTGCAGTTAGATCAACGCGTTTTGGCCGGCAAAACTTAGTCGATCAAATAAACCAACGATAAAAGAGCTACCGACTGGATTGTGTTAGAAGGATGTATAGGTCTGGTTAGTTTGGTTAGGTTTGGTGTTCAATGATAGAATTTGTGCATTTATTTAAAAAGGAAGGTTGTTAAGTTTATTCTACCAGTAAAGGTAGGCGCAGCGTACACTGCGTTTGCCTCGCGCAATAAAAAAAACAAGTAAATTTACGAACAGTTTAGTACTTGTGTTATTTAAATTGAATAAAACCTCATTGAAATAACTTTGTGAAGTGATTTTTGTGGTTCCAGTTTTCGAAGGGTTTTTTGAAAAGGGAACAAAGGTAATGCCGCCATTTTTTTTTTAGTTCAAGGAATTATTTAACTAGAAATTGGTTTTTACACGATTATTAGATTTTATTTGTAATTTGGTAAGTAATTTGATATTAGTTTTTTTAAACATAGATACTAGGTAGCAAACTAGATGTTTTTGACAGGAAAACCAGTAATAGGAAGTATAAACTACCCGCATAAATACTTCATACGAAAAAAAAATTCTTCAAATACTTTTTGTTTCAAAAAATATCCTAGATATTTATGATTTTGCTTATTTTAGTTTATTTTCCTATTTTTTTTGACTAAGTACATAATTACAATAGGACTGTATTTAGCTTATAGTTCTATTTTAAAAAATGTATTTGGTATGTCTTAATTTTCTGCTATTTCCTCTGTCTTTAATGCTGTGCGTCGTGGGTTCGATCCTGCCGAGAACAAACATTTGACATGACTTTAATGTAGGTATGTTTCATATCTGGGTGTTCTACACACAGGAACAACTGATATAAGTATTCTATCAACAATATGGTTCTCATAGTACAAGCTTTGCTTAGGTTGGCAGCGTGATCTATAATAAAATACCTACTTATTCTACATACATAAACATCTAAGTAATCTTGTTCTAGATATTTAGATAATTAATTAAGCATATCTCTTTGTACTAACGAGTTAAATAGCTACTTAATTCAAAGCGTGTGCATTAATTTTCGTATGTAAAATAGATAAAAAATTTTTATTGTTATTATTTTAATGTAATTATTATAAATAATAAGTCACGGACATTTTGGACATCGCTCCAGTTCCATACTTAAACAAAGCTTGTATTATGGAAACTCGATTGCTGATAGAACACTTACCTAAGTATATATATATATATTTTGTATATACATACATACATAGAATACACAGTAACACCCAGATATAGAATAAACATCAGTGACCACTTAAATATTTAATCTCGATAGGAATCAAACCTACAACCTACAGCTTAGAAGGCAGAGCTACCAACTGAGCTGTGACAGTCTGTCAAAATATATTTATCTACGTTTTTTTTTCATTTTATTATTCGTCAAATACAAAAGATGCACCGTAGGCACCGTAGATGTCAAATGTGCTAATTATATTAATTGTACACTATCAGTATATATAAAACATTTATAAGTAAATAAATAAAACCTTTCCCGTGTTTATCGAGTTTTTGAGCTAAAACACTCAACGGCCAGTATTTAAACAGCTGACAGCTGTCAGGACGATTTTTTTTTTTATTTGCTCTTCGGAGCAGGCTAAAGTTTTAGAACCATACCGCCTAGTCTTACGTAAATGTTTTTCTCTTAAATTAGTTTATTTTCTTTATTATTTTATTTACAACGTCTTCCCGCCATCTTGGAGATGGCGGGAATCTTCCTGTCAGGACGATCAAAAGCGCGGGTTTCCTGAAATGAGGTCAATTGGGCTATTCAGCGCTGTCATAAAGCTAAAGAAAGAAGAAATACATAAAAGTATATTTTTTGCGTACAACACACAGCTAAGTAAAGCTAACATATTAAAATAATTTACATTTGTCAACAACTTAAAAACTAAATTATTTCAAACACGCACCATTAAGGATGTTGATTATCTGTGTCTATATGCTATAGGCAAACTTTTTTTTTTATTCTTGTTTTGTGGTAATACAAGTCAAACTGAAGGAAACTATGTGCGATAACACTAATTGTTAGCAATGTCCGTAAATATTTATCAAAACGTCAATTGAGCTACCCACAGCGAAGACAGGCAATTGCCTTACTTTGGATTTTCTTATAGAATGATAACATCTATGAAAATATCTTAGCTGTGAATGTGTAATATGCATGCTAATATTAATATTGTGTATCTAATCTAAATGCAAAATGCAACTATACTTAGTGAATATTAATCAATTCGATTTTATCTAGTGTTTATAAATATGTTTCAAAAACAATCGCAACCGTTTTTTCTAGTCTCAGATGATTTATACTAGTATAATCGCGTGTCAACACTTAGCCACAAAGGCGATAAAAAAGGAAAAGTGGAGTGTTATGGCAGAATCACAAAAAGTGCGAGCCAGTAAAAAAAAAAGTAGAATGTTGACAAGATTCTAGACGGCATGCACCTGGACTTTTCCATCTAAAGAGGTTGCAATCATATTGATTTTACTGTAACAGGAAAATGCTTAAAGGTTTAATGCTCCACCAATAAAAAAAAAACAACTGAATAGGTCTAGCATTGCCAGCGCAAAGATCTCGTTTATTTACAACGCAAACTAGTCCCAAACTAAGCAAAGCTTGTACTATGGGAACTAGATTGCAGATATTATACAATGATTTAGTAAATACATAGGTAATTACACCCAGGCACATAATCAATGTTTGGCACTACACAAATGTTTGTGTCGTTCACCCACAGCATGGAAGGCAGAGCTGCTACCAACTGAGCTGTGACACTTGTCAGTAAAATCATAACACCACATATTAGCTGCAGTCGGTACAAAGTGTAATTTTAATTTAAAAATGCTAGCGTATTTTCAGTTCAAGGTGTTATTTAGTAATAAAATGGATACGGCATATACTGAAAAAAACATTTTAAAGTTCATATATTTTATATAAATAAACAAAATGAACTTCAATCGCAAAGAAAATACATTTTTATAGATTACCTCTACTTTAAAGTACCTATGAAAATAAGAACACCGAAATTTATCTATCAAACAAAAAGAATCATCAAAATCGGTACACAATTGGCGGAGTAATCGCGTAACATACACAAACAAAATTAAAAAAATACAGTTGAATTGTGAACCTCTTTTGAATTTCTGTTAAAAAAGTATAATCTTATGATTAAATGCCTGTAGTTAGTTAATTTTAATATCAAGTACATATTTTTCAATAGGTGTATGTGTGATTGCTATAAATAAATATAAATATTCACGGACATTTCACACATCGTTCAACTGTTTTTCTTGTGTGTGTGTAAACCCTGTACATAGTCTAACAGTTTATTTTTGCCAAGCGAATAGTGATCTTATCTCTATAGTAAAAGAGTGTATTTCAACAAAGATTCTGCACAGACGACAATGACCTCGATGTCTACTGATCATGATTACTATGTACTAGTCAATATGTATGTACGAAGTAATTGATGTGGTGGACTCGCAGCTCTGCCTTTCATGTGGGTCGTGGGTTCGATACCGACAAACGTTTGTGTGATGAGCACTGATGTTTGTTTGGTAGGTATGTGTTGTATTCTAACGGTCTATCTTATAAAAAGTTAGCGCAGACTTGAAGTATTGATTACCATACGTAATGATGACTTAAAGTCAACGCTAACTTTTTATAAGATAGGGGGTATGTATTTAAAGAAAAAATAATTCTGTTGTAAAAAAAAAGTTCTATCGGTATTCTAGTTCCCATAGTACTAGTATTCTAGTTCCTATAGTTTAATTTGGGACTTTTTTTTTATTTAAGATAATTTTTAAAAATATAGATTTTATGGTTACCTTAGCTTTGGCCTTGTGACCTAAATACTTCTAGATTGCCTGTCAAACTAATATACATTGACTTATCACTGGCTTTACTATGTATAATTTATCGGCTGCCTTACCACCAAGAATAATCTAAATAATGTTATATATGAATTTATAACACAGTCGCATAGTCAGCGAAAGTTTGTTTGAATGTATGTTTGTTACTCATTCATTAAAAACTATTGAAATATTCATTCTTAATCAAAAACCACAAAACCTTTTTTACAAAACGTCAAATTGAATTTGAATAAACAATTGTAGAACAATTAACAAAAGAAATATAATCTTCTTGCTAATTTCAATTAAAAAAAAAACAAAGTTTAGTAAAAGCAGACTCGTATAAACTAGTGTCATATTTACATTGTGCAAGTTTATTTAAAATGGTAAATCATTATTTATTAGACTTATGAAAAGAAAAGGTCCATTTACTTCAGATTTTGGAAACAGTATAAACTGGGCCTAGACATACAATATTAAACATCAAAAGCATTAGAAAACACTATTTTTATCATAATAGTGTTTTTTACAAAAAATAGTATTAGTACCGGCAGGCGTTTGGGACTAGAGTGTCAAAGTCAAAGTCAAAATTACTTTATTCAATAAAATCACAATGATCACTTTGAAAGTGTTTAAAGAGTGTGATGTGTGAAATGTCCGTGACTATTTATAATTTATTATACGTGTAAGTACCTACAGTGTGGGTTGGGTTGACACGGGCGAGGTTGCGTTTCGCAATAAACTTAAGATTTTTCATAAACTGTTACCGTTTTCTTGAACGATATCTCCTAATTCTAATAAAAATGTAACTTAGACCCACTAGTCTTTTGTTTGTTTTCAAATATACGCTTAGATGTCAAAATGACGTTAGAAGCATAAGTCAATATTTTGAATTTCTAATAAATAAATAAATTTCACACATCGCGCTCTAGCAAATTAAGTAAACAAAGCTATGGGAAATCAATTTATATTTATAAGCTCTTAGTAAACTTTAAAATAAAATAAATTAAAAATAACTTTCTAAAATTATACTCTAAAGGCTGGTAAAGTAATTATACTTTAAAATATTATTGACAGAAGCGTTGAATAGCTCAATTGACCTGATATCAGGCAACCCTAGCGTTTATCAGGCCAAATGGTCCGACAGAGATGACAAATGTTCCGCTAGCCGTCGAAAATTTCAGCTCAAAAATGTTCAACATAATCCGATTATCTTTTGTATACTAACTGATTTCTTAAACAATAGAAAACTGGCTATTTCAACGCTCATATATAAAAAATTTAATTAAAAATTGTCACTGTCGTGATATATGACATTTGACGTTCACTTTTTCTTAGGAATCAATAAGACCTTAAGTGGTACCTATAGGTTATTTAGAATGGCCTAACCTAGGTTTAGCTTTAACTGAATTAACAGTGGTGTAGTGACTTTATTAATAGCAGCTGTGTTTTTGGTATATTTTTAACGAAAATTGCGATAATAATTGTGATATTAGAAATTCACTTAGATTTTTGTACTTATGTAGGTTCTATTATGTGTCTATTATCATTACGTGCGAAATGCTAATACATTACGCACGTAATGTATTAGCATTTCGAGGTTTAATCTTATCATCAAAATTTAATTAATTTTTTTATTTGTTGCAGACCAAAAAAACAAAAATCAGTCATCGCATGATATAAAAATGGCGCCACAAGAAAGAACTACGTACGAGCAGGAGAATGATTCCCGCCAAAACGCACCCATAGACAACCTGTCAAACATAGACTTAGCGTTCGTCAACAAAGGCTATCAGAATGACAGCACAGACATAGACAGCCCACGATCACTCAATAATAACATTGAAAGAAAAAAAGCTACTGATTTCGATGACTTACTGCCATATATTGGAGAGTTTGGACTGTACCAGAAGATATTGTTTTTATTGATGATCCCGTTTGCGTTTTTCGTTGCATTTGTATATTTTTCACAAATATTTATGACGATTGCGCCTGAGCAGCATTGGTGCTGGGTTCCTGAGCTCGCCAATCTGACAGTTGAAGAAAGGTGAGTTTAAACTAATCGATTATTTATTTAATCTTTTATGTATCAAAACTTGGTATGAAACCGGCTGGTGTTGAATATTCTCGGCCAACACCTGAACTTTTGACAGCTGTCCGTCCGTTTGGCCTGATCGACTGAGGCTTGGTTTCCTGAAATTAGGTCAACCGTAACGTTATTCAATATTCAACGCTCCTCTCTTGAGTACTAGAGTTCGAGAAAAAAAAATCCGTTCATACACAATACATATTGTGTATGAATATATTGTGTATGAGATTGTGTTTAACAGTCTACTTTGTCTCATATGGGAAGTCTATAGAAAAGATACAAATTAAAAATAATCTACATTACCAATCGTTCATAAATAATATTAATTGGTAAGTACTTTAAATCAAATTAAAGACTTATTGTTTTAAAAGATGATGATTCTCTATACATAAGGCGTGGGAACCTTATTAAAGAATAACCAAGGACTTTATTAACTAGCTATTAAACAATTATGTTAGACAAAGTAATAAAATGTTATCAAATGCTGTAAAATACCCTATTACCTATGTAATAGCAGAGTTTTAAAAAAACAAACAAATAATCCATAACATGAGTTTCCCAATTCGCTCAAATACAATTTCAAACTTAGAACATGTTTCATTCATTTGTTTACAAATATCTGTCAAAATAATATCTGTCAAAGTGACAGGAACGAACGCAAGTTTCGAATTTCAAATCAAAAGAAAATATAGACGCAGAATGTTTAATTTCAAACCTCAATTAATTATTTTTACAATTCTTGGTACAAAAAATTCACAATTTGCTCGCCAATTGTATTTTTTTTAGACAAAGAACATTGACCAGACCGAAATAACAATATGGTAAAAAAGGTATTGCTTATCTAAATACGGTATTTCTTAGAACAAAACCAGCACTTAAAGTTTAATTGTAGTTCGTGATATTTCGAGTCAAGGATTTTTTGAATAATTATTAGATAACTTCACTGTCATCGGGTATTTAATATCGAAATAAAAATCATTATTTAAGCTGGCTATTAGATTCGATATTTAAAGGGTTCCAGGGTTCCGTAGCCAAAGGGTAAAATGGGACTATGTTTTCTGTCTGTCTGTTACCTGTAACGGCCCCTGCAGACTGCAGACTTTTTATCGGCCGATAGTTTGGTCGGCTTCTTAATCAGTATGAATATGTATGCAGATGCGCACATTACAGTGATTCAGTTTTCATACTGATTAAGAAGCCGACCAAACTAACGGCCGACAAAAAGTCTGCAGTCTGCGGGGACTCTAAGCGTGATAGTGAGTTGTTTTTTTTTAAGTTGATGTGTAATGTACATAGACAAATGTACTAAGAAACAATGACTATCCTATGAGGTTCTCATACAAGAACGTGAGTTTTTTGTGCGGAACCCCAATAGTTACTCATAATTACATAATTAAATGTGTACCAGTTAGTTTTCCGCTGCATGTATGTATAATCTGAATAAAATAATTACATTAATATTTTTTTGAAGTTTGAAATTATTTTAATGAAATTTATGCAAAATTATACAAAATTTAGTTTTTGTATTAATGTCATCCATTTTGAATTACGAGTATGTACCTGTATATATTGAGTTATTCCAACCTTGTAACAAAAACATAATTTATTTATCGATATTAAATAAATATATACTTACTTAATTTTAAAAATGTAAAGGCCAATTTTTTGGTGATCGAAAATTTAAAGAGAAAACCTAGAAAGATAATATTCTATTTGTTTATTCTGTTTGCTTTCTAATTTTGGTGTAAAATACTTGTAGCGTAATGTATAGACCGTTAAAATACAAAGTGCATTGTGTTGTGTGATATCGGGATTTGATGGAACTCGTTTCCTATATCTAATGTTTGTACACCATTTTTCCTCTAAAACAAATGACAGCTGACTTGACGACTGACTGACTTGACTGAGATATATTTTCAAACACTTGACATTGGCACAATTGCCTGTCGTATACGGCAGAAGCCATATCAAAAACAAGAAGAAGAAGACTATGTATTTATTTTTTCGAAAATGTATTATTTATTGATTAATCAAAAAATGTGTGTACGAGAATGCTCTCGTCCCTGACTTCACACGGCACAATTATTATTTTAAATGATTTTGTTCTGACAAACGGATATCCGGCTACGAAGGTTACTGTCATATTTTTACTCACGATTTTAATATTTTTAAAACATTTGATAAAGCGCTTCCTTGTTTCACTCAGTTTTTTAACCGACTTCAAATTAATAGAAGGGAGGTTCTCAATTCAACTGCATGTTTTATGTATAGGCGACAAAGAAATTGGTTTACCACTCTAAGGCTGAATATCATTTGCACGTACAAAACATTAAGGGCTATTTTCGCTTGACAGATTAATAACTGCTACGTCAGAATCTGTCAATCTGTAATCCTTAGCGAATAATTATGTTACTGGGAGATGTCATCAAAAGTGGTAAACCAATTTCTTTGTCGCCTATACAAGATTAAAATCCCGCCGATTATAAATCGTCATGATTTTTGTGTTTAGCGTATCAGAGGGCCCATATACATTTTACAATCAGTATTTAATACATTTTACAGTAGGTACAGTACAGTACCATAAAGTAAGTATTATTTTTATAACCTTAAGTACTTAAGTATTACTTTGTTTTTTTCATTGAAAGTCATATTATTTATTCATAAACAAACTCAAGACTATTACAGTATTTACAAAATGTGCATTTATAAAATACACAAGAAACTGTTAGTCCGGTCAATTTAGACAATTGAAATAAAGAAAATTCCGACAGAGCCAAATCTTCGTAGAGACCTTAGGTTTACCACAAGGAATAAAGTGTCAAAAGTCCCCATAAATCCCATGTGAGCTTAGGGACTTATTCGGGACCCAAGGTGCAAATTTTAGGTTTTTGGATTTTTCTCGAAAATGGTAAGTTTTATTGAAAAAGTACCTTAGAGAAAGTTGTAGATCTTAAAATTCTCTATAAAAATGGTCCCAATGATTTTTTAGACAAAAAAATCTTGAAAATTTCTTAGTGAAAAAATCATTGGGACCATTTTTATAGAGAATTTTAAGATCTACAACATTGCTCTAAGGTACTTTGTATATAAAACTTACCGTTTTCGAGAAAAATCCAAAAAACCTAAATTTTTGACGTTGGGCCCCGAATAAGTCCCTAAGCTCACATGGGATTGATGGGGACTTTTGACACTTTATTCCTTTTGGTAAACCTAAGGTCTCTACGAAGATTTGGCTCTGTCGGAATTTTCTTTATTTGATCACTATTTTTATGTCTAAATTGACCGGACTATGTTGAGCTATCTAGAGACTATTTCAAACGATCTAGATAGATAAATAAAAACTTTATTGCACACAGTAAGAAGATTTTACACACAAGAAACATTAAATCTACAGCACAACGGGCGGCCTCATCGCTAAGAGCGATCTCTTCCAGGCAACCTTTGGATCTATAGATAGCTCAACTGTTTCTTAATACCTGACGAGTGATTGATGTCGTCATTAAAAAAATATAATTTAAGCAATTTATTGGACTCGAACAAATATTTGACTGACTGAATAAAACAATTCAAAAATAGCACAAAAGTTGAAGTTATTTATAAGAGTGGGCACCTTAAATAAAGAAGAAGAAGGAATATCCTTGGTCATCAGCAAAAAGCCCAATAAAAAAAATTGCATAAAAGTTGAAGTTATACGTATTACGATAATGAGAAGGTATTTTCTAAAATAAAAAAGAAGAAGGGATATCCTTGATAAATATCAGCAAAAAACCACAAATGTACTTTTGTGATATATATCGTGCAATGTGGTTAGTATAATTCTTATTAAGTAGATATTTACCTAACATACCTATTTACCTACAGGATGCTACGTAATGTACCTATAAGCCTTATAAACAAATAAAATAAGTAAAATAAATAAATAAATAACATCATCTAGCCCCAAGCTAAGCAGAGCTTGTGATATGGGTACTAGATGACTGACATACTTAATACAATACATTAAATTTCATGGCAATATTCTAAAATCAACGATTTTATAAATTTTAGTTTATAAATCCTAAAAAACTTTTTCAAAAACAACAAAAAATTCGCGAAAAGAGGATTTTGTGTCCTTAAACAACTTATATGTTTTTTTTATATTTTGATATTCGAAGAAATTTGACACGACGTAGACCGTGATGTATCCGTGTATTTATTTATATAAATCGTAACAAAATAAAACGTTGGTTGTGGTTTTAACAATAACTATAATTTATAAAACAATTTATATAACCACAAGGAAACAATAGATTTAATAAGAATTTATAGATATTTATCTAATAAGCGGAATAAGGGGGGGAACAAAACTCACTTAATCTCACGTGGGCTAGCAAAAATCACATACTATTTTGTGATGTTACGGAATTTTATTTTTGGGAACTCTTTGAATACGGTAGGAACCAGGCCAAACTTCTGTACTAAAAAATTGTAAGAAGGATCATATAAAAAAAAGAATCCAGGTCTAGTTTCTTGCCAGTTCTACTAGACTCTGTTCGCGACGAACTGGCGCCTAGAATCATCTAGTAAGTATGTAAGACGTTTCAAAGTGATCCTTGTGATTTTATTGAAAAAAGTATTTTTACATAGATTTTGCCTTTGAACCAGGCCCGTTTCTAGGCTCCTGTCGCGGGGAACTGGCACGTATAATCACCTGTGTCTAACACGATTCTAAATGATCCTTTTGATTTAACTGCATCAAGTATATATGATTATGACTATTATCTGTCGAATTGACAGACAAAGGCCACATAAAGAAGAAGAAGTACAAAGGTTAATTGACAAGATATTATTTTTATAATTATACATGGTGTATGATAATGAATCGATCGTGCACAACGTGACTTGCCTTATACAAGGTGATTCAAAATATTAACTTATATTTTTTTAAGTGACAGATGCAGTATCTATATATTTCACTTAAAGTTACGCTGTTAAAGAACCATTTATATAAAGTAAGTATGTAATTAAATTACATGGATCGTTAGTAACTAATTAAATTTATCTTAATGTGCGGCTATTGGTAGGTATGATACATTCTAAAATAAAATGCACGCGCAAAAATAAATAATGTAGATATATGGTGATGGTGAGCCTTGAGCGTGGAGACCGAATCCAGAAATTCCGTAACGAAAAAACCTAACACTGCGCATGCGTAATCCACCAAAAACTCCTATGCAGATTTACCGCGGCAGTCCCCGAGTGCCTCACGTCTTTTTTTTTACTATACTAGCAATCGCTCAATATATTTATAATTTTTAACGTTTATTCTGATGTATAAACTACATTATTGTAACGTTTCATTCAAAGTCAAAGTCAAAGTCAAAAATTACTTTATTCAGTAAAATCACAAGGATCATTTAGAATCGTCTTACATACATTAAAATACATTCGGTAGTTTTTGCGTGAAAGAGTGACAAACATACAAACTTTCGCGTTTACAATATTAGTAGGATGTAGTTGTACTTATTATACTAGGTACGCAATAATAAGTCACATTGTTAGGTCTCCTCTAAACATTTCCAATTACCGTGCTAATTAGCAATAGGTAATGAAATACCCATAATTTAAGCCATTATTTCTTATTTACACATATTTTTCTGAATAGTTGCATCTTAACATCTATAACCACATTTTTTACATTAAATAACTTTATAACGAAGCATAAGAATCTATTGATTGGTGTTCTGTACAATACAATTTTATAATTATACGATTGTTAAAGATTTGACAGATAATATTGACGTTGACAGACGTCAGAGCAATTTTCTTATTATTATGGCTTCGTTTTAAATGATTATTGTTTTTTATTGTTAATATTTATTAACAGAATGACGATTATTTCTTTTAACACGTTCCTAAGACCTATTATGGCCGACATGAACTAATAATTATAATTAGAGTCCCCGCAGACTGCAGACTTTTTATCGGCCGATAGTTTGGTTGGCTTCTTTATCAGTATGAACACTGAATCACTGTAATGTGCGCATCTGCATACATCTTCATACTGATTAAGAAGCCGACCAAACTATCGGCTGATAAAAAGTCTGCAGTTTGCGGGGGCCCTTATAGCAAAAATTTACAAAATCGACTTCCAATTTGACACATTAAGTTCAATTCATTTTTCATTATAAGCCTGTGTGTCCCACTGCAGGGCAAAAGCCTACCTTCGTTCTCTTCAGTTCACTCTGCCCTGGACTATTGTGGACCAATCTTTTGTATAGGCATCAAATTCGTCCCTCCTCCAATTTCACAAAAAAACATACATTCGAATTGAGAACCTCCTTTTTGAGGTCGATTAATAGACCTATAAATAGTCACTGCTTGTAATTTTCAATGTAAAAAAATCTTGAGCCGTACTCAAGATTCATATCTAAAACATCGGCCGCCAAGCTATCGCGTGATTTCCGTTTTTAAATACCTAATAGGTACGCAAATAGGTACAATTATGCACAACTTTGATGAATCAATTACCTTTGTACTGTATTCTGATAAAGACGTTGGTGGCTGTAATTGTACCTACCGAATTAATATCGAAGGACTTCCTAATAAATAAATAATGCTGGACAATCTGGAAAATAAGGTGTCGTGCCGTTGTCAATACAAGTCTTCCTTACTATGAAGGTCCGCCTGCGATGCGGAGGTTGCGGGTTCGATTCCCGCCTTGAGATAAATGTTTGTACGATCTGCAAATATTTATTCCGGGTGTTCTGGGTATATTATATGTATAATAAAAAAAATATCTACTTATCTACATAATGTGTTATATTAAGTATGTCAGTCTTCTAGTACTCATAAAACAAGCTTTGCTTAGCTTGGGGCTAGATGATGTTGTGTGGATTGTCCAGCATTATTTATTTATTTATTTGTAAACACGAAAGAAGGCAATATAAATATTTTTTTAAATGCACGCGCTTGCACCGCGTTTACACTCATATATTATGCAAAAATGGTGTAATAAAAAATGTTTTTTTGTCATTGGTTGTTCAGTCACCGACTTGACACGTTTCCATTAATAAGAATAAGAATCATTTATTGTAAAACTGTGTATAAAGATCTTATAATATATAAATGTTTCAACAGCCTACCCATTTCGGGCGTACAATATTTTAATTTAAATTTAGGGATAAAGAATGGCTGGATCTGTCGGGCAACTGGAGCATGAGTGTGCCGAACGCGCGTTCATTTTGAATTATCTAATGGATTATCTCTTCCTTCCTATGTTTTTTCGAAAATCGGAAATCCTCTTGCCGCTGGCCGCTTGATTAGCGACGATGACCTTAGTCACATAAAACGCTTGACCTCTGTATTGTTCGCACGACCTCATCTGAGGTCGACGTTCCTGGGTTGTTAGATAACTTTTTCATCAAAAAGTACTCAGCAAATTATGTTGTCGTGAGTTATGTGAATACAAAAACACAAAGCATTAAACATTTATTGTAAAAGCAAGTGTTTCGTATACAATTTTGAATAGAGACTGGCCACACTAAGTCTGCAACGGAACAAATCTTTTATATTAACTTGTTAAATTAGTGAACATTTATTACAATTATTACTAGCGGATATCAGAGATATTCGATTATATAAAAATAAACTAAAAAAGTCTATAAAAGTATATCGAGGTATATAAGTATTATCAGCAATCAAGTTCCCATAGCACAAACTTGCTTTGTTTTGTACTAGAGCGTGTATGAAATGTGTATTTATCTTTTCAGACGAGCGTTAGCAATCCCTCCGAAATCCGAAGGCCTGTACCCCCACGAACGGTGTCGCATGTATGCTGGCGACTGGTCTAAAGCCCTGGCTGAAGGAAGAACTACCCCTGATGATGAATGGCCTATCGTACCTTGCACTAATGGCTGGGAGTACAACAGGAGTGACGTTCCGTATCACACGATAGCTTCTGATGTGAGTGTTTACGACTAGCACGTACCTACTTTTTTAGTTGTAGCTCATTTTGTTTCAAATTTATTAATGTTTTTTTATACTAGAATATTTCTTAGTTTATGGGCTTTGCGACGGTCAAAACTTCATTCAAATCGGGTTAATAGAACTTGAGTTATAAGATGGAATTTGACGAGGGAACGGAATGGTGTACCCCAAGGATCTATTCTTGGTCCTTGATTGTTAGTTCTATATTATGGAAAGTTAGTAGTCCTTTTTGGGTGATTCTGACCTAAAACCTATTTTCTCTTTTCCTCTTACAGCTAGACTGGGTGTGTGAGCAAGACAACCTCGCGGCGACAGCTCAGTCAATCTTCTTCTGCGGCGCTATCGTTGGTGGTTTGTTATTTGGATGGATTGCTGATAAATATGGAAGAATCCCGGCTTTGGTTGGTAAGTATAGTACAGGGTGGCGCAAAAGAAATGACCCTATTTGGTTCAGCTATAACTTTTTTTCTAAATTAGAAAAATAGATTTAGGTTTTTTTAAATGTATATTTGGTTCATTAAATTTTGTACCATTAGGATTTAAAAATTATGTCTTTTAAATAGTGACCTCCAGAGTTGATGCAAGCTTAAGCCCTTTTTATGACATTTTGCATAACTTGCCGTAACACTTCCTGCGATATGTTCCTTTTTTCTTGATGAATGATTTCTTTTAGAGTTGCGATATTCTGTGGCTTGTTCACATACACCCGAGATTTCAAAAAACCCCAAAGAAAGAAGTCTGGACTGGTCAGATCGGGTGATCTTGCAGGCCAAGGCAAATCGCCAAAACGAGAGATAACTCGGCCTAGAAAAGCGTCCCTAACTAAGTCCATAGTGTCACGCGCTGTGTGTGCCGTAGCGCCGTCTTGTTGAAACCAGATGTGCTCCAGCCTCAATTCGTACAAACTGGGTATCAAAAACTCACGTAACATGGTTCTGTGGCGTTCTCCAGTGACGCAATTGCGTGGCACGTTGCCTCGTTGATGTTTCTGGACACTCTTTCACATATTCGCGCACAGCATCGATATTTTCAGCTGAACGGCCTGTTCTTGGTCTCCCAGACTTAGGTCTATCCAATGTTGAATCCGAATTGAGCGACCAATCGGTGCTGGACGGTGGGGAAATCGTTGACGAAATTCACGTTGTGTTTTTATCACTGATGAATTATTCCGTAAGAACATTGACACGATTATTCCACGTTCTTGAGGAGTAAACCGGTCCATGTTTATTTTCAGTGTATTTTACATTTGTTGACTACACAATTTTCAATAATAGAATGACAGGAAATGTCATATAAAAAAATAAACAGTGTTTTCTGTAGTGCCCTTACTTTTGCGCCACCCGTTATAAGGATTCACCTGATCTATTTATAAATAAAAAGGTATGAAGTAATTAGCGTTAGGCAGACAAAACAATCGTACAGCCAGTATTTCTTTCTAGATGATGATAGATATTGACCACATATGGGTTGTCTCATTCTAGAGAGTGGTAAATAGGCTTTTTCTCTATCTATCTCTATGATCCAAATACACTGGTAAATAGGTTCGTCAGTCAAGCTGGGCACGTAGATTCAGTTTTATTTGAATTGTTTATCGAATACTGAACCTAATTGTAACACATTTATTTGAGATCGGGCCTCTAAAGTATCGCAATCCAGCTGAGTAGGTACTGAATCAGAATGCACGGCATTTTGATCAGAACTTCTGGTTGTAACAGTGTCTTGCTGTTTCCAGGAACGAATCTGATGGGCTTCGCAGCTGGTATCGGAACAGCCTCCTGCAGCAGTTTCTGGAGTTTCGCGCTGTGTCGGTTCCTCGTCGGTTTGGCTTTCGATAACTGCTTCACCATGATGTATATCTTGGGTAAGTAAACTTATAGCTTTTATACTTTTAATTAACGATCTAAGTATTTGGTGTTATTAATTGTTGCATTTACGTTGTGGATAGTAAATAATTTACTGTCCTATGCCATTCATAGTTAACTATGAAATATTTTTTATTTATTTTTCTTTTTAATAACTGGAGTATTAGCTTATACCTACCTTTCAGCAACAAAATCTATTCGATTTGGTATACAGGACGTCTATTTTTTTTCATAATTTTGAGCGATTTCCTACTAATGCAAAATATTAAAAAAAAACAAAGAATGTAGTTATTGTTTTTCTAAATCTAAGGCATGACTCCTTTCACATTTCTTAAACTGATTTGTTTCGGACTTGGCCATCACTACCGTTAAAACAATCAACCTTGTTTTATAAGTAGTTTGAAACTAATTTTTGCATAGCGTGTTTAATTAGAACTGGCTGTAATTATTAATGACGATTCAATGACCTTTTAGACTAAAATACTTCTTGGATTCAAAAAAAAACCTAAGTGTTTCTCTCTAACTAGTTGCTATCATCACGAAGGTATAAACCAATGGTAAATTAAATTCGTTTATAGTCACTTTGAACCAGATCACGTTCAACCTATCCTTGGATAGATTACGTGACTAAATGACGCACAGAACACAACAGACAGTTGTAAGACTATGTAACACTGGAGTTAGTATTACAACCGACTAAAATAAAGGAGGCTCGAAATTCGATTGTATGTTTTGATACGCGATTTCTCAGTCAATTGTACTATTTTGTATTTTTTTTGGTATGTCATATTCCAATTTATTTTCAACCGACATAAAGCAGGTTCTCAATTCGATTTTATGTTTAGACATGCGATTTCTTCGTCAATTCTATATTTTCATTAAGATCTGATAAATACTTTTGAGTAATGTTTATTTTTATCACTTCTCGGTGTCGATTGAATTAGGATTTGTTTTTAAGTAGGTACATATATTTTTTTATTCTAGTTCTCGAATACGTTGGTCCAAAATGGCGGACATTTGTTGCCAACATGTCAATAGCTTTATTCTTTACGTGCGCTGCGTCACTGTTGCCTTGGATTGCACTATGGGCAGATGACTGGAGGACATTTGCTCTGTGGACAAGTGCTCCCTTCATCCTAGCTGCTTTTACACCCTGGCTGGTCCCAGAGAGTGCTAGGTAAGTGTTTTTACACATTTTTACCTAGGTTATGTTTTATTTATTAGAACGTTTGTTGAGCGTTTGCGATTGTTTGTTTGCTATGATATAAACTAAAGGAGGATTTCTTATGTTGCTGTTGCGATTGTGTTTTTGCTATGACAGAAATAACAGGCGTATCTATTGTTGAAATAAATTTATCTTTATCTAAATTTATCTTTATCTAAATCTTAGCGTTTGCGATTGTTTGTTTGCTATGATGGAAACTTAATTGTTCGAACTTCATATAGACTTTTTACTTCTATATAATCTAATCCTAATTCCTTCCAGATGGCTCCTTTCTCAAGGCAAGGTGGATAAGGCACTCTCGATCATGAAAAAGTTTGAAAGAATTAATAAAACGAAAATACCGGACAAAGTATTGAGCGAATTCACTGTAAGTAGAGTCCTCTTACATCATTTTTCTAAGCCTTTTATTACTTAGGTAACTTACTGGTAGCTTTTTAAATTGTAAAATACATATATCTACTTACTGAAATTTTGATTTCATTTTTAATTTCAAATTTTCTACAATATTGCAAAGCAACAGTTTGCCATCACACAACCGTTTGTTATCGGTGAGGATCAAACCCGCAACCCACAGCATGGAAGACAGATCCACCGACTGAGCTGTGACGTCGTGAAATGTCTATGTGTGATATATCCGTGCGTGAATCTATTAATTTTTCAGGAGTCAACATTAAAATCGATTAAAGAGACTGAGTCGGAATCCCGTACTTACTCAGTACTAGATTTATTTAGAACCCCGAGGCTTCGCCGGAACACAATCCTCCTTATTGTTATATGGATGGCTATATCCCTGGTGTTCGACGGTCACGTCAGAAACGTCGGTTCCTTGGGGCTGGATATATTTTTAACATTTACCATCGCATCCGCCACTGAGCTACCGGCAGATACATTTTTGACAGTTGTCTTAGACAGGTAAGTTTTATCTAGAATACTATCACTAGGTCAAATAGTATGTACGAATCTCCAATATATAATATTACTAGGTAGGACACTGTAATAATGTGCAAAACTTAATTAACACACTGACAAAAAAAATTGTTGCTTAATTTAAGTGAAAAAGTGGCTAAATATCTAAGTTTGAAAATTATTTTGTTTAATTGTAATTTAATCTGCGTTTATACAAAACAGTTGAGATATCTGATCGTTGCAAACGATCTAAAGATAGCTCAACTGACCTTCATCAGTACCCAAGATACAGGCTGCACTGCCGCGCTGATTATAAATACTGATACATAATGAGTAAGTATATCAGCAAGAGTAGCCCATACATCCATCCGAACAAACTTTCGCGTTTATAAAATTAGTAGGATATAATTAATTTATTGTTGCTTTTAAGCTATTGCATAGCTTCTATCACGGGCCTTGAGCGTGGAGACCGAACCAAGAAATTCCGTAACGAAATAACCTAACACTGCGCATGCTTAATCCAGAAAAAAATGCTATGCTAATAGCTTTACCGCGGCAGTCCCCGAGTGCCACACGTCTTTTTTTTTTATTCCTCTCTTTCTATTTGCTCATAGCATGAGTTTATAGAGGTTTGCCATTTCAGATGGGGTAGAAGATGGCTTGCCTGTGGATCTATGGTGATAAGTGGTGTCTTCAGTTTACTAGCCACAGCTGTACCTGTTGGTAAGTCTTATCACTAACAACGATTTCATTTAGACAACATTAGAGATGTCTAATGTTGTCTAAGGGCCCCCACAAACTGCAGACTTTTTATCGTCCGATAGTTTGGTCGGCTTCTTAATCAGTATGAAGATGTATGCAGATGCGCGCATTATTATATATTCCACGCGACCAGAGCCTGGAAGAACGGGCAAGAAGAAGAGACTGTCCTAGTTTCTTGCCTGTTCTTTTAGACTCTGATCGCGACGATAGCACCTAGAATCATCTATGTAGTACCTATGTAAGACGTTTCAAAGTGATTTTTGTGATTTTATTGAAATTTATCATTAGACCTTTTGTTTTCTAGGTGGTCCGTCAGCCTCTCTGGCTATAATGGGTCGTTTTGCAGTAAATATATCGTATAACATCGGTCTACAATACGCGGCAGAGCTCTTACCGACCGTTGTGAGGGCGCAAGGAGTCGCACTAATACATATAATGGGCTATGTTGCCAGTATCGTCGCACCCTTTATAGTTTATTTAGTGAGTGTTACCTGTAATATAAGGTTATAGGTTGTTTTTTTAAGCGGCAAGTGAATGGGTATCTTCTAGGCAAGCGTGCTACACTACATCGTCAACCGCATCGTCACTTATGCCTTGATCACACGTACCGAGTAAACCGGCGAGACAGTGACGTATTTGAGATACACTGCGCGTCGACATCAGTTTTACTGTTGAACGTTGCAGCGTTAGCGCGCAGTGTATCTTAAATACGTCACTGTCTCGCCGGTTTACTCGGTACGTGTGATCAAGGCATTAACATCAGGTGAAATCGCGGTCAAACGCTTGCCTATAGGTACATTGTAAAAAAAATAAGGTGTGATGTGTATATTTATGACAGGCGTCACAGCTCAGTTGGTAGTAGCTCTGCCTTCTATGCTGTGGGTGGTGGGTTCGATTCTCACCTAGGTGCACGTATGCTTCTTCTTCTTATCGTGTCGATGCTACAACTGTTTAATTACTTACATATTTTGTTGTAGCATCGTGTTGGAAAGATTAGCCAGACTAGACTCTGCGTTACTGTGCCTAGCTGTTACCGGTGTGCGCCACGAGGAGGCTCTTTCCATGCACGTATGCTGAGTCAGAGACATAACCCAATTTTGTTTATTTATTTTATCTTACCTGTTGTTGTTGTGTATACGGGTTAACAAATATTTTTTCTTTCGTCTTTCGTCTTTCTTCTAACAGTTTCACCTTTATTTTATTTATTTATTTTATTTTATTTTATTTGGGAAACAAACAGTTATTATATACTAAATACAAAAAGAACTTAAGATAACACACAAACCAGTAAAGTTTCCTCCATTACATTACACAATAAATGTGAACAGAAGCTAAAGATAAAAATATCAAATTTGAACGAACAGATTAAAATGCAGTTGTTGATTACTACATTAAAACAAAGAAAATATAACCAGAAACATAGACTATAAGAGTTGCTTATAAAAATACTCAAGAAAGAAGTACATATATATAATTATTTATTTAATGGCAATGCTTAACATAACTCTATGACGATATAAAGGCAATGTTACATTAAAAATATCAATATCTGACAAAACATCGTTATAAACTTCACAAACTCTATTTAAAAACATATTCTTTCTATAGTTAGTATTAGACAACGGTGTCCAAAAAGTTTTCTTTTTGCGTGAAGATATACGGGGGCAATTAAAATAAATATTTTCGAGTAGAAAAGGTGACTCTACAGCACTCGACAAAATCTTATGCAAAAATGTTTGATCTCTGATAACGCGGCGATTTTGTAAAGTAAGCAAGGTGTCGGCTGATATTAAAGGGTAGCGATATTTACAGTGCTTAAGGAATTTGTACTGTATCTTTTCAATTTCCTGAATGTGAACATTATATTGCGGGTTCCATACTGTGGACGCGTATTCAAGGATGGGTCTAACAAAGCTGTTATATAGAAGTAGAAATGTGTTCGGGTTTTGGAATTCTTTACCTATTCTAAGGATAAAACCAAGTATACGATATGCCTTATTTGTTATAGCATTAAAATGGTCGTTAAAGGTCAATTTATTATCAAGAAGAATACCCAGATCTCTGACTACTGTTTCTCTTGAGATAACCATGTCATTAAGTTTATAGTCAAATTTAATGGGTTTAGGCTTACGAGTAAATGTTATACTGTTGCATTTTTTAGTATTAAGAAATAATGAATTAGTTTTACAGTAATTAACTAGTCTGCACAAGTCACTTTGAAGTAGAAGACAATCTAAAAATGAGTTGATTTTCATAAAGATTTTGGTGTCATCTGCGTAAATCAAACAATTAGCGTGCTGAAAATTCTTAGTAATATCATTAATGAATAAAATGAATAACAAAGGACCCAGATGAGAGCCTTGAGGCACGCCTGAAGTAATAGGCACAAAAGAAGAACAGTAACCCTTTATAGTTACAGCTTGACTGCGAGCCCGTAGGTAAGATTCTAGCCATCTCAAAAGATCGCCATGAATTCCAATCTCCGACAATTTGTGTAATAACAAAGAATGCGAAACTTTATCGAATGCTTTGGAAAAATCTGTGTAAACAACGTCCACCTGAAAGCCACCATCCATCGCGTCGGATACCAAATGAGTAAATTCGCACAAGTTAGTCTCAGTTGAGCGTTTGCTAATGAACCCATGCTGTTCCCTAATGATGATAGGTCGAATGACAGGAAAAAGTGTATCATACACAATCTTTTCAAACATCTTGGCAATAGTACACAGCTTGGAAATTGGACGATAATTTTGTATATCATGTTTATTACCAGACTTGAAGACTGGTGTGACATAAGATTTCTTCCATAATTCTGGTAAAGATCCAGAACGAAGCGATAGACGAAACAAGAGAGATATCGGGACACATAGTGCTTTATAGTACTGTCTCAAAAAGATAGGTGGTATACCATCCGGCCCGCTACCCTTGTTAACATTTAATTTTTTTAGATACATTTTAACGATCGATACTGAAGTCTCAACATTATGTAGAGATGTGACTAAGCCACTCGTATGTTCATTTGTATATGAAAAATCACAATTATTAGAATAATTAGATGGTTCGAAAACAGATTGAAAATAACTGTTAAACATTTCAGAAATTGTTTCAGCGTCAGAACTAGAGCTGGCATTATAGGTCATAGAATCAGGAATATCATCAGACTTCTTTTTTGATTTTACGAACGACCAGAAATGCTTACTGTCTAAGTTAATTTTATACTCCGAGTTTTTGATAAAATATGCATAACACTCCGACTCTATGTTTTTTTGTCTTTCTCTTAACTTTTTAAAAATATCATAATCGCTTAGATTACCATACACTTTCCATTTCATGTGATATTTCAATTTTTCATTAATAATTTTTATTAGTGGTTTAGTGTACCAAATAGGATATCTATTTTTGGATTTCATATTCTTCCTGGGCACATGTGCATCGATAATGCTGTTTATAAAGTTATAAAATATTTTTGTCGCAATCTCGATATCGCCGACATCCAAACAAGAATACCAGTCTATATCGCTGAGTGCTTTATCAATGGCATCATGATCAGCAGCGTTAAATAAATAGATCGTCCGAGGAGCAGGGTTAATAACACTAAATTTAAGTTCCGAAAGCTCAAACTTAAGTGGCGGGTGATGTATGTTTTCTGGAACTAAAGAATTAAGGCATCTATTTAAGTCACATAATCGATTGCTTATAATTAGGTCGAGTAATCTACCATTTTCATTTAAAACATGGTTATATTGATAAAAGCCAGTAAAAGCAAGAAACCTATCAAGCTCAGTAGCAGAATAATCGGTATATGAGTTAATAAGCTTAGGTATTTTTTTCGTAAGGTCCCATTGACCTTTCGATATGTTAAAATCGCCAGTTATCAAAAATGAGTCATCTGGAAAATCAGTGTACTTCTGAGATACTAGATCAAAAAATTGTTTTTCCATTACAAAGTGCTCCGAACCATGAGGAATATAACAACAATAAACACGAAGTTTTGTGTTGCCAAGTAAATCAATAACCAACTCAACACCCTCAGCATATGAGTTATCGAAAGGAATTAATTCACAGGAAGAGACAGATAGTTCACGACGAACAGCAATTAAGACACCTCCGCCCATTGTATCACCGCGCGACTTATAGTTCCGATCACATCTATAAACACTGTAACGCTCATCAAAACACTCCGAGCTAAATATACCTTCTAAAAGCCAGGATTCACTAATAAGTATAATATCATAATCAGAATTTAACACATTCTTAAACATTACATTAGTTTTGGTTCGTAAACCTTGCGCATTTTGGTAATAAATAATTAATTTAGTTATAGAATCCATTAAAAATTAAAACTTAGTACACTACATAAATTCATTAAATGATTAGTAATAAAAAAGCCCCACAAAAAGAATAAAACTAAGACTAAAATAGTCTGTTTATAGTAACGGTTTTGCCATAAGAATAATTTCAAAATTATCCATAATATAATCACGCAGGTTATGAAAGCATTGCCAGTACGAAGTTCCCTAAAATTAAAACACAGCAATAACCAACCAAAAGTAACAATAATGCGATGAAGACACAAAGCAAAACACATATAAAAAAAGCATAAAGTCGCGATTATTACACTTAAACAATTTTTTTTAAATCATCTTCACAAGCAATATGCAACACAGGGCTGATATCAGATAAGCGAGCCATTATGGTACAGTGCTTTACCCACACATACTTATACTTTTTCTCCATAGCAAGTTTCTTGACTCGTTGCAGGAGAGATTTGTTATACTTGGTTAAGTGGTCATTAAAGAATACAGGCAAATCTTTACCCACAAAACCCAAATCAGCTGCCCTAGGCCTTTTGAGTTGCCTAAGTGCATAAAGAAAATCATCCTTCCTACATCGAGCCAACATGCGCAACACAATAGGCTTAGGCTTGTTCACTTCACTCGCAGACGGTGCAACGCGGGTAACAAAGTCAACATCATTCGGTAGTAACACGAAATGTGAACGTCTCGCTAGGTCTCGCACGACATCCATCAAGTTTTCACCCTTTTTTTCAGGAATCCCGAAAATCTCTATGTTAGAACGCCTGGCCCATTGATTTTTCATGTTAATATCTTTCTCCACTTGCTTTAAGGATACTTTCATCGCCTCAGACTCTATAACCACAGCTTCGTACTGCTTGAATTTCAACTCCATCTGCTCCAATTTGGTATTAACCTTACCATGTTCCAGGCTTACGAATTCCAAAGAAGCCTTAATATCCTTCAGTTCCTGTTTCAGAGAAGAGATCTCACTCGAAAATGAAGATCTCAATTCATCCTTGAACTTACTAACTTCTTTACTTATAAGCCCCGAAATGTTTAATTTGCAAACCTCGTTTTTAATAATATCTGCAATATTCAATTTACTGATTTCAATTCTAAGCAATTCTGCAATATTATCACTCATATAAGGCGGTACATGTAATAAAGGAGAGCTTTCCGAAGATTTCTTGCCCGATATTTCCACGTCCAAAGTTAGTGTAGAAATATCCTTGGTAGTTTCTTTATCTATACGAGCACCAGAACGTACCGGGGTACTATCGGATTTAATCCTTCTGGACTTCGTAAGACAATTAGGACAAAGCCATGTAGTCTTAAACTCCTTCGACACCTTTTTCGATTTGTCAGGCAAAATGCATTGCACATGATAAAGGACTTTGCATGCAGTACAGCTTAAGGCACTTGAGCTGTCTCCATCTGTAGACTGACAACATCCGTAGTTAGGCATACCTTACTATTGAAAATTTCGCCGTGGCGATGCACTGGTGCCGTAGCTCAGTTGGTCTGACACCCGACTGCAACGAAGCGACCCCGAGTTCAAATCTCACCCGGTCCAGCAAATTTTGCACGCCAAGAAGTTTTTCAGGCTCCGCCCTCAGGTAACCAAGGTATCTCCTTCCTGCTCGGGTTCGCCCACTAGGAGGAGCAACGCGTCAAAGTTCTTCACGAAGAAACGAGAAGAGCCCAAAACAACAACCGACCAATAGCAAATAAATATTTAAAAAATCAGTGCACGGACATCAGTGACACGTTAGCCTTTTCCAGGCTAACGTGTCAGCAGACCTGCCTCTCATAATCCTAGGAGCTCTGGGCATAGCTGGCGGGATGCTGTGCCTTCTGCTCCCAGAGACCATGGACACGGACATGCCGCAGACGTTACAGGACGCAGAGAACTTCGGCCTGGACCAGAGGTTTAGCGATATACCTTGCTTTCCTAGGTAAGTCGTTTGAAACGCGCACACTGACGACAAAACGTATTTAAAAGTCACGTCTTCTTCTTGAGTCACGTGACTTGACGTTTCACAAGGTAGCGGTAAACTAAACTGTCTTATAGCAGTGGTATTGTCTGAATGACCAAGTCGTGGTTTTTGATCCGAACTATGGATTTTGATCCAAATTGTGGGTTTTGAACCAATCCGTGGCTATCGATTTCGTTGTCACTTATAAGTAACATAGGTTTTAGTTGAGTGGTCTAAATGAATGTATAAATTATTTGTATGACTAGAGACTTAAAATTTGCCAACAGGAAAGATAACTTTTTTTTTTTAATAATAAGTATATTTTTCTTCCAAACTGACATATTCTAACTACTTATTACAGAAAACGACCACAACCTGTTGACTTAGAAAACACAGAGCGATACACCAAACGCGCCTCAATAGCGACAACAGAAGACCACTTCATCCGCGCTCTCCCATCCATCAGTTCACGAGCTTCCATCCGCGCCTCTATCCGAGCGTCCACACGGGAATCTCTACGAAAACGAACAAATCAAGACGTGGTTTGAGAATAAAGACTATTGGTATAAATATTGGCTTTTGGTGTAAACCTTGGTTTTGATCCTAATTGTGTTTTTTGGACCAAAACATGAAGTTGATCCAAATCATAGCTTTTGATCAAAACCGTGGTTTTTGATCCATAAAGTGGCTTTTGATTGGAATTGTGGTTTTTGATCCATAAAGTGGCTTTTGATTGGAATTGTGGTTTGTGATCCTAACTGTGGCTTTCGGTTCATACATTGGTTTTTGATCCAAACTGTTGATTTTGATCCCCAAGCCATAACTTTAGATCCAAGCTGTGACTTTTGATCCAAGCCATGACTCTTGATCCAAGCCGTGGCCTTTGATCCAAGCCGTGGTCTTTGATCCAAGCCGTGATTTTCGTCGATTTTGGTGATTATTTAAGTCTAGGCTTGAGTCAAGTGGTTGATGCATGTATAAATTAATTTTAAATTCTTTGCATGTGGTAAAAAAGCCAAAAAAGATGTTCAAAATAATTTATTGGAATGATTAATGAATAGAGATTGTAATAATTTTCATAATTTTTTATTAAAGTTGTGATACATAACAAACAAAAATGCAGAAATTTTGATAAAGATTATATTAAAAACAGATATTTTATTGAATTACTTATTTGGTAATATCGTGTTTTTTAATAGTAATGAATAACTTTACTTTGGTACAAACAATCTGGTACAATTCATGGCATTTGTGTACGGTTTGTGGTTATTGAATATATTGTGAAAATTATAAATTAGACAAGACATTTTTTATTAATTATTAAGCTTTTACCAAAAAAACCTATGATTCTAAAATGTTCATTATTCGTATCTCTTTCTTGATTTTTGTGATATTTTTTTGGGTTTTTTTAAATAAATGTTGTGTCAAAAAGAAAAATGACAAAATATTTATTTTACCTATGGTGTCTGTTGCGTACAATAAATTCAAATAATTGTGATAAAAGTAATTAATATTTAAATTATTAATGAGTGTTTGTGAAAAATAATGTTTGAAAGGTTGTAATATTAGTTTTGTAAAAATAGTTTTATTTCTTGATTTTTAAATAGCAAGTAATATAATCATTTACGAACTGTTTGTATCGAATATACTTTTAAACCGTTTTATAACTCAATTTTCTTTTGAATATTGTCATTATTATTTTATTAAATATAAAATTATAATGTAAGACTTGGTAATTTTTATAGTCAGTTAAAATTACAATGTAATTTTGAATCTCGATTTTGAAAAGGGTAGATAAAAAAATATTTACTGGACACTACAAATATATTTTAAATACCAAGTTCACATTATATGTTAAGTGATTTAAAATGGTCGACCTTACCACTATGAGCGATCTCTTCCTGTCAGTTCGCTTTGGAAAACACCAAGATATTCATATCATAAAAAAATGTTAATCGATCAGGCAAATCACTTGAATAATATATGTTTGGAAAATGATTACTTGCCATTTTATTCGATGTAAAATTGTTAATACTCTGTGATATTGATTATTTAATTGTGATGATAAAAAAATAAAATTTTATTAACAACTATTTTTTTATTTAAAACTATATTTAGTTTTTGTTTGTGACTGACTTCACAGAAGAAGGAGGTTCTTGATCCTAGAGATTTTTCATAATATGTATCTACTTGGCTTCCTAAACAGCTTTTTTTATACAAGCCCGATTTTCTCGTAAATAGCCCTTTGAAATATGTATACTTATAATGTGGCAACATTGATGGATTTTTGAGTACATGATCCAAAATGAATAAATAAATAATGCTGGATAATCCACACAACATCATCTAGCCCCAAGCTAAGCAGAGCTTGTGTTATGGGTACTAGAAGACTGACATACTTAATACAATACATTAGATACGTAGATAGATATTTTTTATTATAAGTACCTGTAAATTGGTGCAGGAAAGAAGAGAGGGCCTTGAACAAACAGTAAATTTATTAAATAATACAATGACCGTTCGGTCGTGTGGTGCGGTGGGCAAAGAGGTCGGGTGCACTCCGTCAGCTAGTTTTATTAGATCTTGTCTAGAAATAAAATGAAAATAGCGCCATCTATCGGTAGCTGGCTGAACTAATTCAACCGCTACCGATAGCGGTCTAAGGTAGGTATGATATCGAATCTGCATTAATGAAAGGTTCTTGTTATAAGTACCTAGCTGTTGAGCTAGATGTCGCTCAACAGTACCTACATATAAACTACCCAGAACACCCGGAATAAATATTTACAGATCGTACAAACATTTATCCCAAGGCGGGAATCGAACCCGCAACCTCCACGTCACAGGCGGACCTTCGCCCGCCGCGCCACATCGGTTCAATGCCCAATTAAAAAATATTAAGATCGTTTTGCGTCTTATAAACAGAATAATGCATTTTATTGGTCAGTGCATTAAACTTAATGGACAAACAATTACTTAAATTGAACAGTATATAAATAGACGCGACAATAAATAGAAGTGTCTTAATCTACATCTTATCTATACCTATATATATAAAATGAAGCCCTATTTCCGTCACGCCATCACGCGTGAACGGCTGGACTGATTTCACTTTTTCTCGTGTTTGTGACAATCTGGAAAAACTTATAGTTACTGGTACAGTTAAAGGCAAAAGACTGCGTGGCCGTAGCCCAACACGTTGGTCCGATCAGATCCGCACCGCTCTCGAAGTAAAAGTCCATGAAGCCATACAGGTTGCCGGCAATAGAGCACGATGGCGCAACATCGTCAAGGAGAAGGTGATCCATGGAGGGGGTCACGACCCTCAGCATTGAGGAGCACGAAGCGAGGAGGAGGTGTGTTTGTTAATGTCAGGAGAAGATTCTTATGATAAAAAAAAATTGCGCGGAAAATTAGAAAATTTAAGAACAAGTAGGTACGTCTGTCGGGTCAGCTCAAAATACACATAAAAATGTACTTACACTGTGCTCGCGACAACATGTAGAAATGTCTTTTAAAGTATACGCTCGCTTCGCTCGACAAAAATAAACTTGTGGCAGCAGACCGCGCGAGCCTTTACAACCATGCAATAGCTGATCCTTTTGCAACACAATCTGCGAGTTCTTACCCCAATAGCGCACTAGCGGCCGGGCCGCAGCGGCCAGGCCGCAGCGGCCATCGAGATACATACATTAGTATGAAATCGCCATACAGCACGCGCACCTGCGGCCAGCGGCCAGGTGCGCGTGCTCTATAGCGATTTCATATTAGATCATTATAATAATAATTAGTGTGTCACTCATAAATTTAACTGAAATCCATCGATAACTGACAAAACAGACTTCCCCATTTTCCCCTTATTTTTCCGAATAAAAATGTCAATCACAATTTTTGGTCAAGAAAAATAAATTAAATTAAAGAACTTGTGTGCCAGTATTTGTCAAAATCAGTTGAAAAATATGATCTATGTAGACGAGAACATATTTGGCCCATCTCGAGACTAAAGAAAAATATAAATCTCTAGACGCTTAGCTCGCTCGGTCGAAAGTTTGAATTGAAGATTGCTCATAAATAAGTGAGTTTATTTACGCCTTGGGATAAATGTTTGTACGATCTTCAAATATTTATTCCGGGTGTTCTGGGTATAATGTATAATAAAAAATATCTATCTATGTAATTTATTAAATATGTCAGTCTTCTAGTACCCATAACACAAGCTCTGCTTAGCTTGGGGCTAGATGATGTTGTGTGGATTGTCCAGCATTATTTATTTATTTAATTCAATAAATTTAAATATTTTAGATCATAAAATATGAGTGAAGTTACGAACGATTATTGTTTCTTTCTAATTCGCAACCAGCTGGAAAAAAGTTTAAAACACCAGACCAACTAATTGTAAATAACTACAATGTTTCATATAGCGTGAAATTGTAGACTTCACTAATATTCAGTAGATTCACATATAATCCTAGATACATATTAGCATAGTTCTACGTTATTTGTATAATAAATGTGATCTGACAGATAAAGTATCATCAGCCAATCAGAGAGCTTCATGGAAAATGATCGTGTTTTCTACGGTCTCTGATTGGTTGAACCTCGGGTTGTATATAAGTATTTGCTTACCCGTGTGCAAACTTGACGTCTTTTTTGTGTAATTCTTCTTTTTTTTAATATGGCCTCAAACCGTCAATACAACAATCTGTCTATGTCAAGTGTTAATTATCAAAAAAATCAGCGAAGTCGTCATCGTCAAGTCTGCTATCGTTTGTTTAGTTGGGTTGAGAAGCGTCTGGGTAAATGCGACAATCGTAAACGAAAAAGTGACGTATTTGGGCCTGCGCAGACCGGGACGGCATGGCAAGGGATTTTAATTATTACTAATGGACATTCAACCGTACAGTTACAGAAATACGACATAAATTGCTATGCTTTAAAATGATGCCGTTCCGTTTACGGCCTTTTGAGATACATTGCGCGTCAACATCAGCTTTACTGTCAAACGTTACAGCGTTAGCGCGCAGTGTCTTAAATTGTCACATTTATTCGTGTTCAGCATCCTTTAATTCAATGCGTCACCTCTATAATATTCTTAGATCTATGGTCGTGTTGTCAAGTTGGTACAACACCAATTTAGCCACTTGCTGCATCAGAATAGATGCATGATTAAGTACCAGAAGGCTAAGCACGAATAGATGTGACAATCGTAAATGTGCTCGCAATTGATGATGAAAAACATCATTACTGTATCTTTCAACGGCGGATCAAGGGGGGGGGTCATGGGGGTCATGACCCCCCCCCTGAGCTGGTTCCAGGACTTAGGGTGGACCACTAATTGAACATAATTATTTTATTTAAGTATATATTTTGTCACCATACAGAATTAATGTAAAAACTACATATGTAATAACTTTTTATAATGGCAAACGTTTGGGAATTACATTATCAAAGTTAAATTATAAGTTCTTGACTTGACCACGACTATGTGACCCCCCCCCTGGGCACCAAAGCTGGATCGTGACCCCCCCCCCCCCTGGCGCCCTTGGTATCTTTAGCTATTTATAATTGCAAGAAAACCACAAAAATAATTACATTAAACATTCGTGGAAATACTTAAACAGCTGAAGTCCCAGTAGTAATTTATAAATCTAGTCCCAAATTAGTTATTTTCGTGAGACTTCTGCTCAGTCCTCTCTGTCTAGGTATTACCAACTGAGCTGTCAATGTGTTGTTTTGTGTTATGTTGTTGCCAACTAAATAAAACTAAATACCCTTCATAGTACACAATAATGTCATATTACACTCTCATTGAATGCAAAAAGTCATCAAAAGACTCGATTTCATAATCATTCGATGCATCACTTATAATAATAATGTTTTAGGGTTGTTGTAGTAATGCTAATGCTAGCTATCGCCGAGACATAGTTTTTTAAGCTATTGCATAGCTTCTATCGCGGGCCTTGAGCGTGGAGACCGAATCCAGAAATTCCGTAACGAAACTACCGAACGAAAATAACCTAACACTGCGCATGCGTAATCTAGCAAAAAATACTATGCAGTCCGCGAGTGCCACACGTCTTTTTAAAATGATTTTTTGTATGTAAATGCAGCTGGCAAACACAACATGAGAAGAGAGTGGCGCGCCGCATCAAAAGACTTAGGTACGTCCAGCAGTGGACTGACAGATTGATTATAATATATCTAAACTAATATTATAAAGAGGAAAGATTTGATCGTTTGTTTGTTTGCATCGAATAGGCTCCGAAAGTAGGTACTGGAACGATTTCAAAAATTCTTTCACTGTTGTGAAGCTACATTATCTGTGCTGAACATAGGCTATATTATATTGATATTTTTTATATAGGCTACCCGTGCGAAGCCGAGGCGTACTACTAGTGATGTATAAAATTGTTCGTTTAAAATACTTAAAGATAGCTACGGATCCCGCATTTCATTTGATTAAACGCTCTTGCCCGATTTAATGAATCACAAATAAAAATCATGTTGCTACATACTGAAACTTCAGTTTAGTTCTCTTGTTCCTGCGAAGCACGCGCTTTAATATTTTAAAAGAAAAAATACATTAAATAGTGTATTTTGTGTACTATAGGAAAAGTTGGTGAGTAATAACGAATAATAGGTACATTACTAAACAAATCATAGATTCTTTTTTCAGTACTAGCAGAATGGGCCAGAAACTTACGGCCTTGTTCCTATGGTTTTTTTGTATGATTCTTAACGAGAAGATTCTTAATTGACTGATTCTAATAATTCTTTCTTTGTTTAATACTTTAAAAGTATTTTTAATATAGGTAAATTAATTTAATAGATACACTGTTGAATATTTTTATTAGTAAGTTCATTTTACATAATTTTACGAAAAATTATCATTAAAGGATATTTTTAATTCGACTATATATGTTTTTTTGTATATGTAACACGATATTTCCGTCAATTATGAATCGATTTTTATGTTTCTTTTATTTTTTGGTAAATCACATTTCAGAAGGACCCTGTATAACAGTTTATTTTTTTATATAGATTTGACAAGTACTCTTTGATTAATCTTTCAAAATGTATTTTTGGTGTTAATGTGTCTGATTGAAGAATGTTTTGATAATTTTCGTAAAAAAAAAATCTTGTTCGACTTATTAAGTATTAGACCGAATATTAGATTACAATTAGCAAAAATGGTTGACCTTGATAACCAATTACAGTATATTTACTCATGTTCTGAGTAGTTTAATTAACGGGAATCTATTTATAGAAACATTTATTATTATAGAAGTTTTGAATAACTCTGTAATAATTAAAACATTGATTTTATTAGAGTTTAGGATATGACGTTAATTTATAATTAAAGAAGTTTACAAAAACTATGATTGTAGTCAACTAATGTGCAGTCAGCTTTGACAGTACAGCTACAAATTATCAAATAAAATAACTCATATTTTATATGCCATAAAAGCTATAAACCTCTGAAAATTTACAACAGGAGGTAGTAATAAGATCTAAACAACGCAAATATGCCAAAGCAGATAAACCAAGTACTTACATGTTATCTAAAACTACATCATATTACTAGTTATCTCCCGTTGACGCACAATTAAAGCAAATAACTACATGGATACACAACAATTTATTATTTGTTATATAACATATCTTGTTCATTTATAATATAGATGCGAATACTAATGTTACAGATGGTTCCCGCGACATCGTCTTATTATCGTTATATTTATTCCGGGTGTTCTGAGTATTTTTATGTATAACTAGCTGACCCGTGCCCACTTCGTTGGGCATAATTCGACCGTTTTTTCTCCGATTCACTTTGTAAACGGACTACCACGTAAAAGCCTTTTTATTTTTCGGTGGTTTTTTATATAACCTTTGACACTCAGCATTGGTGAAATAATTTTTACAATCGGTTCAGTAGATTTCGAGATTACCCCTTACAATTGAACTAATATACAAACTTTACCTCTTTATAATATTAGTATAGATAAAAAATATGTAATGTACTGTATTAAGTATGTCAGTCTTATAGTACCCATAACACAAGCTCTGCTTAGCTTGGGGGTAGATGATGTTTTGTGGATTGTCCAGCATTATTTACTATTTATTTATTTTGGATAATGTATACAATATCTTTATAAATTATAGCCGATGTGTAATTCTGATGTATAAACTACATTGTTGTAAAGTTTCATTAAAATCCATACAGTAGTTTTTGCTTGAAAGAGTAAAAAACATAAACACATCCATACAAACTTTCGCGTTTATAATAGGTACTTATTATTATAAATAGTAGTTTTGTATGTTTGTATTTACAAGAAAAATCTACCTATCTCACTATAAACTCTTTATTAAATATCTGCATTAATGTACCTTTGTAATCCTATGCAAACAATACTGTGTCTAAGTATGTATTTTATTAGCAATCTAGTTATCTGCTCAGTTTGCTTGTTTGCTTAGTTTGAGACTAGAGCGTGATGTGTGAAATGTCCGTGAATGTAATTTATTTATTCTATAGACAGGCGACATGGCTAATCAACTGGTATATGAAGTATCTCATATTCACAAACAAACTTACGACTATTACAGTATTTACAAAATATACATTCTTCTTCTTCTTAGTCGGACACTCATAGTAGAGTGGTCGTGGTCATGAGTGGCACGAATCAATAGCTGCTCTAGCTATGCGCTTCCAGCTATCCCTGTTGGCGGCGTTGTGCGAACATTCGGTCATGGTAGAGCAAGTGATTGACTTGATGAGGTCTGACCATCTTGTCGGAGAGCGTCCACGGGACCTCCTGCCCTCCATCCTGCCTTGCACAACGAGACGCTCCATTGAGTCTTCCTTGCGGGTAACATGGCCAAAGAACTTGAGTATTCGTAATTGCACAGTCGACGATAATCTTTCTTTCACGTGGAGCTCATTTAGGATCGATATATTAGTACGATGCGCAGTCCAGGGAATCCGTAAAAGGCGCCTCCAGCACCACATTTCTAGTGCGTCGATTTTTCTACGTTCCTTCAGCCTTAACGTCCAGGTCTCAGCGCCATAGAGAAATATTGCAATATATTATTGCAATATATTATTTTAAAATATACATAGGCATATAAAATACATAAGAAACAGTTGAGCTATCTATAGATCGTTTGCAACGATCTGTAGATAGCTCAACTGTTTTTATGTATTTTTTATGCCTATATACATTCTGTAAATTAGTTTATTAGAAATGTTTATATGCAACATTGTACGTTAACCTAGGGTCAATAAATAAACGACTTAGTAACATAATATCCTTAATTTAATTAAGTAATTATGTACGTAAATAATATTATTACTTAGCCGTAGCCATTTGTTGAGTTAATACAATTAATTAAACTAATTAAATAATAATTTTAAAACGTCTTTCATCATCGCGTTAAATCTCGACGAGTGGGAGGAGGGAGGCCTTTGCCCAGCAGTGGGACGACATAAATAAATATAAATAAATAAATAAAATAAACGCCTTCGATCAGAACATAGGTAACTCATAGTAAAGAGGTGAATATTGTTATTTTTCAATAAACATTGGCGAAACCGGCGTTTCAGAAGCCAGTGGCTTCTCCCAAACTTAAATAAATAATTAATAATGCTGGACAATCCACACAACGTCATCTAGCCCCAAGCTAAGCAGAGCTTGTGTTATGGGTACTAGAAGACTAACATACTTAATACAATACATTACTATAGATAAATAAATAAATAATGCTGGACAATCCACACAACGTCATATATATTTTCATATATATCATATTTATTTTCATAGATATTTTTTTATTATACATATGAAATACCCAGAACACCCGGAATAAATATTTGCAGATCGTACAAACATTTATCCCGAGGCGGGAATCGACCTCCGCGTCGCAGCCGGACCTTCGATCGCCGCGCCACATCGGTCGTCATAAGAATCAAAGAAATAAATTGTTATATTCTGTTCCAGCCTAACGCTTACCACTTAAGTTTCTAAGCTCAGAAACCACGTCGCGTAAAGTGTCTTACAAAGCAAGAGTGCTCTTTGAGGATGGAGTCACATGAGAAGGCGGTGAACGGCGCGGAAGGCCCCCGCGCGGTCACTGACTCTATGGAGATGCGAGAACCAACTGGTGAGATACATGAACACTTCTCGACCTTGAGTGACCTCGGACATCGGACGCGAATTTGAGTGACCTTTGATATTTAAGAATATATGAATGAAAAACATTATTGTATACTCATATATGTATAGGTACTTAAATATACATGGAACTCAATAGTTTAACCTTGAAATGTGCCAGTAGATACGCTCCGTATTGATCCAGACAATAAAATAATTAAGTATAATTCCATAAAATAAATCAAAGTACATATTTCTGAAACGTAGCTAAGATAACGCTATTTTAAAAGTTGTGTTACAGAATAAAAAGAGCAAAATACAAAATTCAATTCAAGATAAGTATAAGTATCCCTTGGCTTATAATAAATTGATATCTAGTTTAATATTGCCCTTGAAAAACGACAAATCAATCAAATATTATTGAAATGTACCTACTCTTTAGTTCTCAATCTTAGTTTTTTTAATGCCTATGATTTTTAATTATTATGATTTTTTTTACATCTGAGTGATAAATGCTCATCACCTACCTACATAGATGCAAAATAATCACTAAATATATTTATTTCAGCCAAAACCAGGCGTCTCAACGACCTAGATGACCTGTTACCGTATGTTGGAGATTTCGGCTGGTACCAACGAATCTTGTTTCTACTGATGATACCGTATGCGTTTTTTTTCGCTTTCGTATACTTCGGACAGATCTTCATGACTGTGGTGCCGGCTGAACACTGGTGCTATGTAGAAGAGCTGGGGAACTTGAGTGTTGAAGAACGGTAGGTGACATTTCAGATTAGGTTAACAAAGGCAACACGGTCTATACCTATATTTCTGCTATATTTATACCTCAATCACTTATTACTTCTGGGTTTAGGGACACATGTCCGTAATTCAGCATAAAATTAAAGGAATCTTTCTCTTTAAGCAATTGTACGTACCTACACTTATATATCTACTTACTATTCTATCGGAGAGAGATAATAACATTTGTGTATGAACATTCATTTAGTAAGTAATCAATTTTTTAAACCATTGTAAGGGTGTTCTTAAGGTATTTTTTGATATTGTATGTCCTTATTTCAGACGACATTTTGCAATACCACTAGCAGAAGATCCCAATAACTTCATATATGACAAATGCAGAGTTTACGATGTGAATTGGACCCAGCTCTTACAAGATGGCGTCCGCACGCCCGACACAAAATGGCCGACGAAGAAATGTAAAGAATGGGAGTTTAACTACACCGATGTGCCATATGAAACGATCGCTACTCAAGTAAATTTAATAACTTACACGCAAAGTAAGTTCCAATGGTAAAATCAAAGAATAATACTATTTCATCTTTCCAACAGCAAGGTTGGGTGTGCGACCGAGACAGCTATCCAGCCACAGCTCAAGCTATTTTCTTCTGTGGTGCCATTGTTGGAGGGTTTATATTTGGATGGATAGCTGACAAATATGGAAGAATACCGGCTTTAGTTGGTAAATATTCTGTCTTGGATTGAAGCCTTGTGCTGACCTGGTAATTATATTTTTACTTCTTTCAAGGTGCAAATCTATCGGGATTTATCGGTGGAGTAGGCACGGTGTTCACAGACTCCTTCTGGTCATTCTGCTTGTGCCGGTTTGTGGCGGGGCTGGCGTATGATAACTGCTTCATCATCATGTATATTGTCGGTAAGATTATAAACAGAGACTTAGCCTATTCTATGCTATGATTGTATCTGAAAATGCTATCGTCGGAAAAAGATAAACCAGTAACATAACGAGTGCACTTTTTCGAGATATTTTTGTATAATTGTTTCATCTGTTTTACCTTGAACGTAATCTATGAAGCATTGCAATGCGTCCATCACATTTAAACACTGTTATTTTACATAGGTTTGTTCCAAAATTCAGACACAGTGCTATAATAAACTTCCCTAAATAAACCTTCTAATAAGGAGTAGGTCGTTATTGATAAAAATGTTGTTTTCAGTGGTAGAATACGTGGGTCCGAAATGGCGTACATTCGTAGCGAACATGTCTATAGCCGCGTATTTCACGTTCGCGGCATGCATGTTGCCATGGTTGGCGCTGGCGGCCAAGGACTGGCGTATCTACACACTGGTTATCAGCGTGCCACTGTTGCTATCCGTGCTAACTCCCTGGGTTGTTCCAGAAAGTGCTAGGTAAAGTTAAGACTTTAAAGTTCTTTGAAGTTGTAATACAAAAAATACATTATTGTCAAACTACAGAACCCTCAAGATGCTGAACGGTATGCCAAAATATGGTCACAAAGTTGACAAATGTCTGTTACGCATACGACACTTATTATGTTCTCACACTGTCCATATCGGGCACTTATCGCCTTCTCGAAGTGTCTAAGAACAATAAGGGCACCTTTAGGGCTTTTTGCAGATCTTTTCGTTCTAAGAAAGGTCTCATCTGTTTTATTATATTTGGCAGATGGCTGATTTCTCAAGGACGCATCGACGAAGCCCTAAAAATCATGAAAAAGTGCGAACGAATCAATCGAAAGAAAATACCTGATGAAATTATCAAAGATTTTCGGGTGAGTTTCTATGTTCAAATCACATTTTACTAAGCATCTCCTCAATATAGGTACCTACGTCAGAAAACTTCTAAGCATACCTACTAGAAAGGTCACTAAATAATCCGTGTTGCCACTCTTCTCATCACAAAAACGAAATAAGAAACAGATTGGCCAAAACAAAGACCATATTTATCAGAAAGAATTAAAGCCTACCTAAATGTTCATTTCACAATTCCAGGAAACAGCTACAGAAATAGCGAAAGCGGAGCAAGAATGCAAGAACTACAACATCCTAGACCTCTTCAAGACTCCTCGGATCAGACGCCATAGCATCCTCTTGGTGGTCATCTGGATCACCATATCAATGGTGTTTGATGGACATGTCAGAAATGTAGGCGCTTTGGGACTGGATTTGTTTCTGACGTTTACTGTAGCTACAGCTACTGAGTTTCCAGCTGATATATTGCTTATTCTGACTCTTGATGTGTGAGTAATTTTGACCATAGCATGTGCTATGGCTAGTTTAGTTTAGTAAGTATAGTTTAACGGTTCCGAAACCGAACCGGAGTTATGACTAAGGTTCCGAATTCAACGGTTCCGAAACCGAACCGGAGTTATGACTCCGGTTTGGTTTCGGAACCGTTAAACTTAGGGTAAAATACAGAATTAATTGCAATTAACTACAGAATTAATTACGGAGGACAGTAATAACGGACTAAAATTATTTTTAGTACTTTTTCTGCTTGACTCTGTTTTAGTGGAATAAAAACAGGCCTATTACATATTTATTTTTTCAACTAGATAAATACTATAGGTAGGTTTATCAGTTATATTTAGTAGGGGAGCCTACGATGCTAAGTGTGGATTTACTCGAGCGTCATAGAGACCTATTGGGTTGCAAAGCTTAGATGATAAGAAGAAAAAAATGTTATATAACATATACCTTTCATCGGTGGGGGAAGCGGCTATAGATTTATAAATATGTAAAAAAAAACTGCCGCATGGACATTCTCGAGCGCGTCAGATTAAGGTAGGGTAAGTTAATTACATGCTAAATAGTGTATATTTCACTAATCTGACAATTTGAGAGTGACGAAAAGAAAGGGGAGTGCAGCAAAGTTACAAAAAAACACAAAAATTTCATCGAGCTCGTCAGATTTTCTAAGGGAGTGTTAAGTGCACCAAAAACAGCTCTAATTCACTAATCTGACGATTTCGATGTGACGCAAACTCGCGGCCATTATTATAATGTACAAATAAAATTCGCCGATTTGACATACTCAAGATAAATATGGTTCATCTTTACGTTCTAAATGTACTGTCTCTTAATCTGACGATTATCTAGAAGGATTCGCCTAAACTGACATAAACAAATAATTTTTTTTGGATTTCTTTATAAATTATTCACGGACATTTCACACACCACACTCTAGTCCCAAACTAAGCAAAGCTTGTACTATGGAAACTAGATTGCTGATAGAATACTTATATGCATTTTTTTTGTAAATACATATTTACATAGTAAAACCCATATATGAAGTGCTCATATATGGGTTTATATCACAAGACAACGTGACGCAAAAAAACTCTATCATTTCAAACGCGAGGGTCTTATAGTGTTTATCGATGAATTTTTCTTACTTCGGCTTGCGGAAATCGCCAGAATATATATTTTTCGTTATCCTTGAATTGTATCCTACAACATAAAAAAAAATCAGCTACGCTCGAGAATGTCGAGATTTCGAGATTTTTTTTACAACTTTGCTGCGCTCCCCTTTCTTTTCGTCACTCTCAAATTGTCAGATTAGTGGAATATACACTATTCAGCATGTAATCAACCTACCCTAACTTAATCTGACGCGCTCGAGAAAGTCAGATGATCAATTTTTTTTTACAAATCTAATCCTTTATAATTCACGCGCGGCCATACATAGGAAGCTCATATTTGGTGGAGGTACTTAACCGGGTACAAGGTACCCCCTGTATGTTTATCAACCGCGCTCGAGTAAATCCCGAAATCCCCTCTTAGGCTCCCCTACTATATTGAACTAGTATGACAGACAGAGGACATTTGTGATGGTAAATATCCCGTTTATAATGAAAACTGTGTTCAAAACCATGATACATAGTTTCAAATATTAGACAGAGGACATGGCCAAGAATCTTTACAAACAACGTGTTTAGCATTTTGTCAGGCTTTTGCTACTTTTATAGGAATTCGGTTTTGTAACAATTCGCTTTGTTCCCAGCCTTGGTCGTCGCTGGCTGGCCTTTGGTTCGATGGTGATCAGCGGCGTATTTAGCTTGCTAGCAGCTGCAGTGCCTATCGGTAAGCACATTTCATTAAGCCACTGTTTATTAGCGCTGTATTAATTTACCTGTGCTTCATTATTTAATGCAAATAGCTGTCTCTCCATACCTTACTTATCAAACACTCCGTCTATTAATAGACTTTTTTTATATACTATCCTATCTCGTCCCACTGCTGGGCAAAGGTCTCCCCCAAGTCCTTCCATTCATCCCTGTTCAATCCCTTTCGAACGTATCGAGGTCCCGCCATCGCCTTTTTGGTCGACCCCGCCGCCGTTTTCCGTCTTCTGGCATAATAATTAATAGACATAAAAAAATTATATATTTATGTGATAACGACAATGCTATGGGTTATGGGTTCGATCCCAAACAAGAACAAACGTTTTTGAGATGGTAAACATTATAGTCCACGCAGACTGCAGACTTTTTATCGGCCGATAGTTTGGTCGGCTTCTTAATCAGTATGAAGACTGAATCACTGTAATGTGCGCTTCTGTATACATCTTCATACTGATTAAGAAGCCGACCAAACTATCGGCCGATAAAAAGTCTGCAGTCTGCGGGGGCCCTTAATGTTTGTTTTATCTACGTATATTATTCATCCTCTAACCAGACTATGAACTAAGTATCTGAACTATGGTAATCTCTTTACAGGTATTCCATCAGCATCCCTGGCTATCGTCGGTCGGTTTGCCGTCAACATTTCTTTTAACATCGGCATGCAGTACGCAGCTGAGCTTCTACCAACTGTAGTCAGGGCTCAAGGACTTGCCCTTATACATATAACGGGATACGCTGCCACTATACTGGTGCCTTATATCTGCTATATGGTATGTATTTGTCTATTTGGTAAGTTACTACCTTAGAGATCGCTCTGAGCGAAGAGATCGGCCATTGTGTTGCCTATTGTAATTATTTTATGTATGATTATTAAGCAAAGGGAACGATCTATATATTTGATATTTGACATATAAATAAGCTTATGTAATAAGACCTTTTTAATAGCACTCTTAATAGTGAGTCTAAGAAGATTACCTAATACTTAAATAATTATGCACAGAGTGAAATAATGCTAGTGTAGGTATATTATTAAACACTTAGCTGAATTAATAACTGCAATTATTCATTTATATATGACTTCTACTATCGTGTTCATAGCGGTTGGCATTTATATTTTCTATGTTCACAATATGCGAAAACGTATATAAGTGATCAACAGATCAATATCAGAACAATAGTTTAGATAGTTTATAAGACTGTTTGTTTTTCTTAGAAATAAGGTAAATTAATTAATTAATTTCAGGCAACAATAGCGACATACATCCCGCTAATCGTTCTAGGAGTCCTAGGAATTCTAGGCGGCTGCTTATGCCTATTTCTGCCCGAGTCTATGGGCAGAGCGATGCCACAAACAATACAGGATGGAGAGGAATATGGCAGAGACCAGAAAATCTGGGACTTTCCTTGCTATTCTAGGTACTTAATAAATTAATAATGCTGGACAATCCACACAACATCATCTAGCCCCAAGTTAAGCAAAGCTTGTGTTATGGGTACTAGAAGACTGACACACTACACTAATATTAAGTGTGTCAGTCTTCTAGTACCCATAATCAAATCTCAAATACGTCACTGTCTCGCCGGTTTACTCGGTACGTGTGAACAAGGCATGAGTACAGTAAAACGACACGATATACAATACGATACGATCTTTTTTTTACTGTAAACATGATGATTTACTTAAAAAGCTTTTCCAACGAAAGAGAAGGATTTTGATTGTTTTTTTTTTGTTACAGACAATATATCGCAGAACCTCAAAAAGAAGTCCACAGGTTCTAAACCATATATTTTTGTTTTTTTTTCACTTTATAGTTCTTTATTTTGATATACTTAAAACTTACTTAGCCATAAAGTTATTACTTAAGTACATACGTATCTATATATAATTATTTTTAAAACCTTTTTTTTATTCTCCTACATACCTGTAATAACTATTAACTAACAAAAACAATAAATTCTTAATAATTAGTAACTACGGTTTAAAATATTCATTAAACAAAAATAAGTTAAAACTTGTTTTATTTATATTTTGTTCACAACAAATAATAATTCATTATAACTTCCTCGATCTTATTCTGTTTAAAATATCTTCATTTAGCCTGAAACAAATAAACGTATGTAAAAAACATTTTTAGTCATCAATGTATGGCATCCAACTTATTTTCATTTATAGCCACTATTTGAAAGTATGTACCTACCTACTAATATATTTTTTTTTTCGAAAATTAATTTAAAATATTAATTCTCTGTAAAAACTGCATGGATTAAAACTTCTCATAAAACCTTTTTTCATGAATCTTGTAGCTGTCATAATTCTGTCATTGTCAGCTAAGACAGAAACTTCTTGGAGGTTAGAATACAGACCTCTTTACGTATGCCCGCCTTTTCGACTGTAAATCCAAGGCGATAGGGTTCATATCGTCTTGCGAGTTACTGTTCCCAAATCCTGGCATCGTATCGGACATACCATCACTAGTATGACCTGATGAAGAGAAAAAAAAACAACTTTATTTCTAGTCATGGTACATCTCTTAAGGTTTGGTACTTAATTTTATTATTTTTATCTTTTTGAGATATCGATATTCTTTGCATTACTGGTGGACTAATGTGACTGAGCTGAATTCAATCCTATCAATAATAACGTCACAAGCCCATCAGTCTACAAGAAATGCCATAGAATACCGATGAGTTACTATAGAAACTGAACGTGATTTAAAACCTGCTAGGTTTTGAGAGACTAGGATAGTCTTACAGCGAGTAATATTTTAATTTTAGTTATGATTTGAAGATGCAGGCCCACTTAATGTCAAGTAACGTCCACAATTTTAAAATATAAAATAAATAAATAAATATTCATAGACAATTGACACATCACACTTTAGTCACAATTTAAGCAAAGCTACTATGGGAACTAGATTGCAGATAGAATTCTTTTTTTTGGACAAGTAGTTGATTAAGCAGGTAACTTAATATTAAGTTGTAACCTTTGTGTACATAAATGCATTGTCTAAATTGCACGTTGATTAAGGACGTGCCCTGTGAGGCATCGCACTGCGTCCACTCTGTGATAAATGTTTGTACGATCTGCAAATATTAATTCCGGGTGTTCTGGGTATTTTATATGTATAATAAAAAATATCTATCTATGTAATGTATTGTATTAACTATGTCAGTCTTCTAGTACCCATAACACAAGCTCTGCTTAGCTTGGGGCTAGATGATGTTGTGTGGATTGTCCAGCATTATTTATTTATTTAAACCGGAACACAGCTGTGCGAGCATCACAGTAAAATCATTATAAACCTCTTACCAAAATGTCCTAGATCACTAAGATGAAGACTTCCATCATAATAGACATTTCCTTCTGTGTCCGGAGTCAAATCTGAAATAAAAAATGTAACAAACGTTTCACACATCTTAACGAACAGAACCTTAGTAGTAAAATGTTAACTAATTAAGTAGTAGTTGTATTATGATAAGTTTCAAAAAAATTAAATCTACATTAACGGACAATTCACACATCACACTCTAGTATCAAACTAAGCAAAACTTGTGATAAGGGAACTAAATTGCTGATAGAATACTTATATACATTTTTTATAAATACATACATAGTGGCACCCAGGCTAAAAACAGCGCCATCTATTAGAATCAGTAATTATTTTCAACGTGTTTTAAGTATTTGCAAAGTATATAATTAAAAAAATATTTAAATACATATTTGTAAGTACTTAAACATACCATAATGCTTCAAATTAGTTTCCAATTCTTCATTGTCTGTAAAAATAATGTAAATTTTGTAAGGGATGATATAAGCTAGGTACGTAAAAAATTGGCACAGCCGGCAAGATAGCGAATAAATGAAATAAAATCGATAAAGTTCAATACATTGATTGTTTTTAAATGAATAAACTGGCGCAGCCGGTAGGTTAACCTCACAGAAAAATAATTACGATTTATACCACTTTACACAGCTAGCTTATTTATTAGATATTTTATTAAACATAAAACCAATGAATATACAAAATTAAGACTTGCCTGGAAAAAATATGTCTTGCTCTGGCACGGCATACATCGGTGTGCTGATTGGTTCTACCGCGAGGTTTGTGGTCAGCCAAACTGTTGATATAAAAATGAATTATTTAAATCAACAGTTTCGCAGAAAATGATTGTCAAGTGGTTTTCGAGATAAGAATTATTATATATGAGTATACATGCCAATTTCTAAAGCACACTTTGCTTCGTCTTACTTTTTGAACAGTATTAACGTTAAAAATAACTTAACTTATAAAATAGTTTATAGGTACTTCAAAAATTAGAGTTTTTAGTAGGAGAAAGATAAACTCTTTATTGCATACGACACAGAAATAAATCATCTTGAATAAAACACAACAGATGACTTTATCGCTAAGAACGATCTCTTCCAGCAAAGAAACTGTTACACCATAATATATAATAGGGCTTACAAAATGGATAAGGCGTGACTTCAGGTTTTCTTGTAGTTGGTGGAGCTTTCGATACTTGCTGCAATTTTAGTGGTTTTTTCTCTTTCATGACTGTCACCGGCTTTGAAAACAGCTTTTTATCTGTGGAATTAACATTAAAATCACTTGTTTTTTGCTTCTTAAGTGCGTAAGAAAACCTAGTAGGATACTCTGCACCTACTAATGTACCCCCCACCAAATATGACCCCCAATTTAGAGGCATGCGTTGAAAAAAGCCGATTTGTATAAGTTGGTTTTTTAATAAATTATATATTTTTGGTTACATTTTATGACATTACTTACCCATAAAACGTAATCTCCGCAGAGCTTTCTCAACACACCATTTCAAAGATTGTGCGTTTGTATTCTGCCCTATCTCAACACAAAAACTATTAGCCATTGTTAAAAATGGATCAGTTTTCAGACCTCTCAGTTCAGGATTAATTTTGATAGTCTCTGTGACTCCTTGATCAAGGGTCTTTTGTTTATTGCCGGTGTGATGTATCCATCGACGTACACGATTTTTATTTTTATCTTTATTTATAGGGAGTAAGATAGTCGTTTCTAACTCATCTCTTTTATTTTTCACGTTTCTAGCAATTTCTATACTGTTTGTATTACTAGCATAATTGTTAAGTATTTTACTTTTCATCAGATTGTCTATAAAAGTGTTGTTGAAGTAGTATTTGTATACTAGATCATCTATAGTTTTTTCGTCTTTTTCTTTAATGATAAGTTCGTCTTGGTTTAATATTTTATTTCTTGGTGGAATTGAAAATAAATTTAGTTTAATACTTTCAGCGGTAGGTGATAGTTCTGTTGTCGTCTGTATGGGTTTCACATCATAAGCAGCTTCAGTTACTTTTACTGTGTTATCTTTGTCATTTGTTTGATTTAGTTTTTTACTATCCATGAACAATTGTTTAGTTTTTTTTAGAATACGAGCGAAATTGTTTTGTCTATGAGATATTTCGCTTTGCGTTTTTGCGATCGTGTTTTGTTTCATATGAATCTTTTCATTTTGAGCTAACATTACTTTCTGAATTGTGTAAAATTGTTTTTGTTGAGCCAAAAACTTTTTCTGTTGGTTTTCGAAATCTATAATATTGTTGTTCATTTCTGTGTGTTTCGTTTTTAAGTATTCTTCTTCGTGTAGCAGTTTATCTTCGATTGTTTTAAGCTTATCATTAAATTGAATCATGTCTGAATACTTAGAATCAAACTCTTGGAACTTGGTGTTCATGTCATTTACTTGTTTGATAAAATTATCGTTTATAGTATTAAATTTGTCATACATTCGTTTAACTTCGTTGTGTTGTTTCATGATTTTTTTGAATGTCCGTGTTAGCATAGAAATTACTTTGATCAAACCTCTTTCAGTCACAGCCTTTGATTTTTCTTTAGGGACAATTTCGTACACATTAGTATCAGGTATGGGTGCGTTTTGATGCCAAATCTTATCATTTCTATCAATAACGTTATGGTTGGTTTTACTTTTCTCATTTAAGTTTGTTTTATTGAAATCTTCAATTAAGTCTATTGGACCGTTATTATCTATGCCAAAATTGTGTTTTTTACTGCGTTTTGGTGGAGTTACGTTAATTTCTGTTATTGGTTCAGTAATATTACTTTCACCAATGTTCTCTGCTGTTACATTTTCGTTCTTCTTATCATTGTCATCATTAACAGTGGTATTATTTAGACTCTCATTATTTTTATCATCTGTGGCATCGTTAGTGCTTCTATTTTTATCATTTATGGCATGGATCATCTCTCGATCGTTGTTAAGTTGAATAGCTACTTCGTTAGGGTAGTTGTTGAATACTGAAGTGGGTTTCTGACTAAGCATTTGGTTTTTTTTATTACTTTTTTTTATTGCTGAAGATTCAATACTGTGCTTCAATTTATTGCTCTTTATATTTTTTCTTGCATGTCGTTTTCGTATTTCTGAAACAGCGTCAAATAATTTAGACGAAAGAAAGATAAGATTTTCCCAAAAACTAAAGCCGTTGAAAAGGAACAACATCTTGGGCAATTTATAATTATAGCTGCTTTGTCTAGATGCCAAATGCCAATCAGCCCATGGTAAAGAAAAGAAAAAAAGAAAACAAATGTTTTTAAAGCATCTGAAAGTTGAGCAGGATTTGAACCCGTGGTCTGTGTTTCTGCTTCAATCCTGCTGCACCTGTAAGGTACCACACGGCTGACAGGTAGTATATTATAACATCTTACTCATCAGCCAATCTAAGAGCTTTTTTTATAGTCCGTAATTGGTAAGACCTCGGAATGTAAGTTATAACAGCACATCCGTGCATGAACACTGTCAAGATGTTATAAAAATCTTAGTAAAACAGTTATTTCAGGAAAACTCACGGTCGATCGATCTCCGTGCCCTCTCAACATAGCTGGACACGAGTGGAGTGTCATCCATCACATTATCAGCAAACGTGTTGAAATTCGTCTGTAACAGACGATCAGCATCGAGCGAATTCTGCCTGAAGACAAAGTTACCCAGCGACGTCTTCTCAAACAGATTATCTTTCGACTTATTTCTGACCCAAACTCCTTTGTTAACTATATTATTTCTCTCTAGCTTCGGTTTGAGGTAATTCGCCTCAGCAGCTAAGAAGTTACACGTTGAAAATTGTAGTATCGATAAAAGAATCGATATAGTAATCGAGAACATTACTAGTGTGGTGATCGCATCACCGCGATACTACCAATAAAGGGATTTTGGAATTTTGAACGTAAATGTATGAATTGTTTTCGTTTGTTTGTAAATGTGATGTAGTGTTGGGTATGTTTCGGATGATATCGATATTATGCGTTGAGTTAAATCGTGTTATGTTTTATAATATATTATGTGTAGTGTTTTACTAAGATTATTGATGTTAAATAATATAATATTTGTTTTGTTTCTGGGTGTTGTGTAGGTACTATGTACCTATTTAAAAAATATTCTATCAACAATCAACTTCCTATTTTGTCGCTTATGAAAGCGTTCTTTGTTGGAGAATGGGCATTTTGAGCCCCGCATAAATATAAGTATATGTCCCTCAGAGTTGCCACATTATTACTTATTTATTAATACGTTTAAAAGGGCCGTTTAGAGCAAGGCCGGAGTGCCAGCGATCTTACGAGAAGCACACGCTCCATATTAAATAGCCCACTCTCTTTTGAACGTACTCATTACCGTCTTAGAATTTATCAAAAACCCATGTTAAAATTCAGGCTTGAACTGATAAAGTAAAACTAGAATCCAAAATTAAATAAGTAGTTCTTGATATAAACTAACAAAATTGAAATATAGGCCAAAATTACAATCATCGATATTTTTTATCGATATACACACATCACTAACCGACAATTTCAATTCTTACTAAGAAAACAAGCAACATTTACGTTTTCTCGAATTTTTCTTTTTATAAACATTTGACTCATATCGCTACCAGAACATTATATTGTAATCTAAGCCTTAACGACCTTAAAATAAAAGTTACATTTGAATGACAAATAAAAAAGTAGAGTATTTTTTTAACTTTTTAAGATCAATAAGAAAAAGATGATATTGAGTTTTGATAGTTTTGAAAACAGGATTTACTAATCAATTGGTTTTAGGAAGTGGTTTGGTACATGTTAAAAGTAGGTAAGTATACAAAATACCTTAAGTAATTAATTGATTGATTAGATAAAGACTTGATTACAATTATTTCAATATAACACTGATAAAATCAAAATATAAATAAAACCGGTATGAAAAAAAATCGAGACGAGATAGGTCCTTTATTAAATAAATAAATAATTTATTATAACTTGAAGGTAGGTACAAGTATTTAAGACACATTGTCATAAATGGTGATCCATAAGCTTATTCTATTACTTGACTAAATAAATCCGGTCAAGTGCGAGTCGGACTTGCGCCCGAAGGGTTCCGTGCCAAAAATCACGTTTTCGTATGAGAGCCCCTAAATATTATTTTTTTAGTATTTGTTGTTATAGCGGCAACAGAATAACATCAACTGTAAAAAATTAAACTATCTATCACAAACAGACGGACAGACAGACAGGGTCCCGTTTTACCTTTAGGTAAGGAACCCTAAAAATAACCCATCATCTTTTTCATTCAATGGTTAACTTTGAATAATACTTAATACTAATTATCTTTTTTACATTTAGATACAACATCCTGTATAACGGACAGACAGACAGGGACCCGTTTTACCCTTAGGTTTAAAGACATTTATTTCTCATAAAAACACATAAGTACTTAGTTCACTTATAATGAGATTACAATGAAATCTTAAAACTATTTGTTTGCCTCTTGATGGCGCTATTGTAATTTTTAATTAGTTTATTTACTTAGACAATGTGCTTACATATTCCTTTAATTTTAATTTATATACTTTTATGGACTCACATTCTTTAATACTATTAGGTAAATTATTGTAAAGTTGTAGTTGTACCCTTTAGGTAGGGAACCCTAAAAATAAACCATCATCTTTTTCATTTAATGGTAAACTAATTATCGTTTTTTACATTTAGATACAACATTTAGATCCTGTATAACCCGATGTCGCGATGGGACTACGACACTGTATTCTACAGGGTGTTCTGCACAGCACTGCTTTGTATCGCGTTGACATTTACAATCATACTAACAAACGTTTTTATAGATATAGATGGACTGCTTAATAAGAAGAATAAAGGTAAATCCTTAGTTTATTATTTATTAAAAAAAAACACAAAAACTTTTGTTTGTAGAATTATTATTATATCACAAAAATTACTTGAAGAATTTCAAACACTCTTTGACCATTAAAACCAGCATTTTATCAAATATTTAAGTAATATTTAGATATAATAAACATTTTATTAAGTATAATATATACCAGGGGTCACCAAATGGCGGACCGCGGTCCGCATGCGGACCGCCGACCCATTGTGTGCGGACCGAAAAATATATCCCACGGAGTATTTTTGTTGAGGTAATTCGAAAAAATCCGGGCGAAAGAACGAGTAATGTCAATAGTTTGCACCAATTCAACTCCAAACTTCAGACAGATAAATCAACAATAAAAAATGACACTTTTCTCATTGATATGTAAATAATAATATCATTGTAATTTCCGTAATTACCTTTATTCAATTTTTTTTATGAAATGAATGCGGACCGCGGCTGTCAAATCATGTCTTAAAATGGACCCTGAGCGAAATTAATTGGTGACCCCTGATATATACTATCAAACTATGTGCCAAACATACGAGTACGAAGTCGCGTGAGATAGCTAGTATCTATCTAATATAAACATTTTAAAACTACAATACGATACATTTATGTAATATTCTACAGCTACTACGGAAATGGTAGACGCTGTGACAGATCCTGGTGGAACCACCAGTTCCATGCCAGAAGATGTTTATGATTACAAGGATTACGCAGACTCTTCAACGGGGGAGAGGACTAAACGATCACTAGGTAATGAGATTTACGGCCGGTTTTTGTAACGTTGATCAACCAAAAAATCAAATTACAATGTTTTACAAATGTACAAACGCTTGTCATCTGCGAAATATTTAACAACAGATCAGAATGACAAGCGTTTGAGCAACCCAAATCACGATTGATCCGAGTTTTAACAGATTGTAATTTGATTTTTTGGTTGATCAACGTTTCAGAAACCGGCCGTTACTGTTAGAAGGGTATGGATGCCGGCGCGCTTGAGACTTAACATCCTTACGTCTCAGTGAAATTCTTATAATAGAAACGTGAATGTTTGTAAAGAGGATATATATTTTTATTCTTTTACGCAAAATCTACTGAATGGATACTACTGAGCTCTGTCTTCCATGCTGTGGTGGGTTTGATCCCCACCGAGATTTATTTATAGTGATAAGCTGAAAGTATAGAAGTTCTTAGGTGTAACACTATATTATTTTTGAAACTAGTATATTTTCAGAAACACAAGACTTTTCCTTTCAAATAAAAGATCCAAAAATGAAAAAGGTTATTACTAATCGCTTAGCTTCGCTTTTGGAGGATTTAGACAAAGAAGAACTAACAAGAAAGAATAAAGAAAATAATAATAAACCTATAAATAATCAAAATTATATCGCAAAAAGCAGAAAATATACAAATAGTAAAGATAACGAGAGAGAAAAAGAAAATTCGCGAAAGTACAAAGCTAGAGATGTTGAATTAATTGAAAGTAAAATATCTAACGAGCAAGATATCGACGATAATTTAGAAATATTAGATGATATCAAAAGAATCAAGAAAGAAAAGGATAATAAACAGAACACAAAAAGCACAGAAAATGAGTTGAAACACTTAGCTATGCATAATATTATTTTACAAGGCATCATAGGACACATGGATTTGGGAGACGTTTACGCAAAAGTACATGATTTAGTACATAATTTTGAAACTCCTGTCAGTAAAGGTAAACAAAGTTATCATTATTTGACGACTGCTGTGGCTAGGCGGGCGTAGGTCCGCCTGCGACGCGGAGGTTCCGGGTTCGACTCCCGCCTTGGGATAAATGTTTGTACGATCTGCAAATATTTATACCGGGTGTTCTGGGTATTTTATATGTACAATAATAAATCTATCTATGTAATGTATTGTATTAAGTATGTCAGTCTTCTAGTAAGTACCCATAACACAAGCTCTGCTTAGCTTGGGGCTAGATGATGGTGTGGATTGTCCAGCATTTTTTTATCATATGAACGAAGTTATCTGTCAATAGAACACTTATTGAATCAGTTTGTATTTGTTCTTTTGCAGACAATTTAAAAGAAGCTAAACACCAAGCGCAAGACAAACAATTTTTTAACGAGTTGATGAACTGCAAGCAGCTAAAAGAACAAATAGTTGCAGAGACTGCCAAACCGGATATTAAAAAACTTACCGTTAAACCCTCAGGTACCTGAGCTATTTTATAAAGAATTTTTAATCTATGCAAAGGCAACACAATTTTATCAAAGTATCTACTGAAACTTAGATGGCATCAATATATACCCAATAATATTTGTAAATTTCTTTACAATCGGAATAAAATAAATATTGTACAGTATAAATATTTGAATAAGTATTCGTAGTAAAATGATTATTTAATACAGCAGCTACAAGACACAATGTATGACTAATAATTCGAAATGTTGCAGGTCGAAACGTGATGATCAAAACAATTATTGATATCACTTCGCTGGCTAATGACAAAACCAATCAAGACGACGCGTCAGTATAAAATACTATTATTTATCGAAGATGTTCAATTAGATAAAGACTAATTAGAAACGATTAGGGATGAGAATTATAAAGAAAGTAAGTTTTTATTTATTTTTCAGGTCTTCAAAAGAAAACGTAAATGGCATTGTCAAGTTGATATACAACGGTAAATCGCTTAAGTTTAGAAGAGTCGATGAAAGCACAACTACAGTAAAATCAATGGCGTTAAGACAAACAAACGAAAAAATATCAGCAGATATTCGTGTTGACAGCAGTAATGGTGAAAATATAAAAGAAGCTGAAGACAAAATTCTAAACACAGATAAGAGCAGAACTTATGTGCCAAATATATATGTGAATAAGATGATTAATGAATATTTAAAAAGGTTTTCAAAGGAATCAGAAAGTTTGGAAAGTATCAAAAGTTTAACTACTAAACGTCTTAAAAGACACGTCAAAATACAATATGAAAACGAAGAATCTGTTAACACTACGACTGAAGTGGCCAAAGTGAAGGGAAAGAAAGAAGATGATGAACTATTTGTGGAAATTGAAACACATTTCGATAGTAAAGGGTTAAAAGGTGAGAAAAAAAAGAAACTGATAAGAGATCTTATAGAAAAAATACAAAAAGCAATCCATTCAGAGAAAGAAATCAAGAAAAGGAAACATAAGCACTTACACGTTAAGAAAAGAACTCAAAATCCTTTAGACAGTGAAAATGCTGTTAACTTTGTCAGTAAAATGATGATGCCTCTAGATTATCTCGTACACCGAGATTTAGATCCTATAAGTAAGTCTGCACCATTACACGAAAAGCTACCATATGTATCTGACAACAAAGGTGATGATTGGAGGAGATATTACAGTGGACCCAGATTTTTAACTGAAACCAAAGCAATTAACTCAGCTGAGATTAGCGAAGTAGATACAGATTACAATAGAATCATGGAAAATGGTATACCCCAAAGACTTCAAAAACCACTGAACACTGATAGCAACGATGAACCATTGAATTTAAATAATGTCCAAGACTCAGGAAATTCTAAATTCATGGTCAAAAACATAGCTGGCTCAAGTTTCTCCATTGGGTTTAATCAGTATGTTGATGAACCACCAGATGCAGAATCAATGAAACTATTTACTGGAATTGAAAATATCATTCAAACTTACCACCAAAAATATGATGAGGATACCAATGCTAATGCTGACACAACAAACAATGATACCTCGAACCAGCGATACCTCCAAACACAAGAACCTACTAACCAAGATAATCCTGCTCCTGACACAGATCATTTGATTGTTCGTCGTTCCATCAAAAAGGTTAAACGAGATTACCACTCAAATGAATACAAAGTAATATACAATAAAAACTTTTTAAACTATGACAATTACCAAGATGTTTATAACAGCAAAGGACACTACTCAGTAACAAAAAATAGTAAAAATTCTAAAAATACAGACCCATCGTTGGTAATAGATGATAATATTTTCAACAAAAACTTAAAACCCGCGGAAATATTCAAGTTAGCTGATATACTAGAACGCCATAAAAGATCTTACAACGTTCAAAAGATTTCAAATATCAAGAATAAAAAGAAACTCAACCGATATTTGAATACAAAATCAATGGCATCTAAAAAAATATTTCAACAGAACAAAAGAACTAAGCGTCAAATAGATAAAATACGGATAATAGCTAAAGATCACTCAAATAACCACAGACACAACTCTGAAGAAGATATTTTCGTTTTATCAGACGAAAAAGTATTTGCAGATAGAGCTATGGTGAAAGAAGTAGAAACACCAGACATGGAACCTAACAAAAGATCTAACGAAGATCACTACGGTGTCATTGCTTCTCAAAAGCCAGCTGAAGAACATTTTGATATAATCACACCTCAAAAAATATCTGAAAATCATTATGACATAATTTCACCTCAGAAAGTAACAGAGAACCATTATGATATTATTTCTCCATATATTTTCCAAGCACCAGCTTTTGATGAAAATGTGTTTACTAGAAGATCAAGGCACAATTCGCTAATGTCAAAATACCCACATATATTTATGGAGGAAATTTCTAGATCTAAAGAAGATAACTTTATGCCTGAAAACTCAGTAATGTATAGTAAAACTAAAGATAAGTTTGCAGTTAAAATTGAAGGTACTACGCATGTTGCTCCAACTATAGTTGAAATTCCAGAGCCTCAATTCATACCACAACCAAACTTCAATAACCCAGAGATTCAAGAAATTACCGATAACTATCCTCCAGAAAAGAGTAATTATAAGGTAACAGTCAAAATAATGCCAAAAAATAACACTGGACTTAATTCTGGGTTCAAAGAAATTCACACGAGTATAAACAAAAGTTATAATAAGAACGGCTTAGTCTACACTTCTTTAGTCAACGTATCTGAAATTTCCAAAGTTGAGAAAGTCAACAAAACGAAAGAAAAGTATGAAATACTTCATCCTAGTGTAAACAAACTGAGAAAAGAGCAGATGAAAATGAAATCATTGATACAACAACATAAAGACAGAATCGAAGAACAGCTAGCGCATCTAAATAGAGAAAAAGAAAAACTAGAACACATTGATATCAGAAACACAGAGTCTCTTAAACACCCTCCGAAAGATTACATAGAAGTTCCTTTACCGACTAACCCAGCGAGGACATTACATTTAACAAAAGAGGATCTAGGAAGGTTTTTTAACTTTGAAGATACCACAACCACAACAGACCCAACAACAACAGCGACAACACTAACGACGACAGAATATATAGAGCCTATCACAGAAGATCCAGAAAGAGCTAAAATAATTAATACTATTGAAAGAAATGAAGTAATAACAAACGAAATACTTAAGAAAATCGATAAAAACACAGATATCCTTCAACAGTTTTTGAATAAACTTATGAGCAAAATAGAATCGCGTGCAGAGACTACAAAAAAACCTGAAGAATGTTCCACAGAACCTATAAACAATAATGCTTTCTACCAAGAGGAAAGGAAAAAACCTCCGCAAGCACCTAGAACAAACGAAATATATGACCCAAATATACAAAATATATTATTTAATCAAATACCAAACGAAGGTAACAGAAACGGTTCAGTAGGTATACCTTTTGTATATGCTTTTCAGCATCCTTATAATATGCCAAATGGGGATAACAAAAATGTACCCATAGCAAGTGTTGTGTACCAAGGACATATACACGCAAATACCATAAACATGAGAACAGATAAAGAAAGAAGGAATTGGAAAGAAAAAACAGCCAACAAAGAAAGAAAAAACGGCGCGAAATTCATTAATAATTTTGAGACAAAGAATAGTAGTAAATTTTTTATAGATGATTTGGAGAATGATTACAAAGTTCTACCTATAGTTGGTAAAGTTTACACTAGCAACAATACCAAAACGTAGACGCCTATCGAAGTTATAATAAATAAAATAGAAATAATAGATGTTTTGATATTTGTATGTTTTTATTTCATGGCTTTTATAAATAATTAATTTTTACAAGTGTTTTACTAATTACTCTATTTGTAAGTATTTTTATGATCCGTATAGCTAGTATATAGTTGTGATAATAAAAATATTTTATTTCGAATTGCGAACCTTCTTATATTATGTCGATTAGAATGATAGATAAAAATTTGGAAGGATTAAGTTAATATATTAAGTTAATAAATAATTACTAGAAAACTATTTACACCAATAACTTCCCACAAGTTTAGATAATAATTTAAGATAGTTTTGAGATAAAATATCAATTATGTTTAGTATTTAAATAGAATATCGATAACTTCTTTCTCAGATAATTAAGTTTGGTCAAAGTGAGAGTTATACGAAATGAAGGAATATAATGTGGTACGTATTTCTTTTCCATACATCTAAATTAACGAGCGGATGGCCCACCTGATATGAAACGGTATCCATTCAAAGGAGAATGGAAAAAGCTATAAAGAACGTGGGCTACATGATACATATCAAAGGCGTACCTACTTTACTTACATTTTACTATAATTACGGAAAAAATTCGTCTCGTGAATATTGAGATTTCATTCTAGCCTAAAATGCCCATTCTCCTTTATCAGGGCTCAACAAACACATTTAAGGTGATACGTCTCGCTCTAGCGGCAATCTAAGAATGTAGATCAACATTTAGGTACCAAGAAAAGTTCTAGGCTATGTGGAAGCTAGGCATAGCATATGGGTCTCTCACTCGTACTTGGGGTAGGTACCTACTGGCCAACTGGCTACGACAAACATTATCGTTTAAAATCAGAGGGCTGAACACGAATAAATGTGTCGTAAATGTAACTTATTTAAGATACACTGCGCGCTAACACTGCAACGTTCGACGATAAAGCTGATGTCGACGCGCAGTGTAGGTATCTCAAATACGTCACTGTTTCGATACGTTCACAATTGTGACATTTATACGTGGTCACTCCTCTAGTGTTTGCGGTGAAGCCACGAATCTCTTGACAATATAGAAGTTTTGTTTGCAGATGTCAAAAATGTTTTAACTTTTTTTTTACAGGTATTTTTTTTCTTCCTATTCTTCAATAGTAGTTTAAGCAATGGACATACGCTGTCTAAAATAGAGGTAAGTAAATATTCATATTTTGTTTATGATTTTTTGGTTTATAATTTGACTTCTCTAGTTCACAGCTATGGGTTTTAACGGCCATCCATGAGTCGTGGGTTCGATTCCCACAAACATTTTTGTCGTGAGCACTGATGCTTGTTCCTAGTTTGGGTGTTATAGAACAAATGTTATCTAGTATTCAATTAGCAATCTAATTCCTATAGTTGGCTTAGTTTGGGACTAGAGCGTGATTTGTGATACACCCGTGTCGATGTCTTCCATTTATTGATTTACAGGTGAATAACATCACAGTATACGAAGTGAGTGAAGACGACTCTTCCCTCTCTATCACTCACCCGAAGGACGAGAAGCCAACGATCAGAGAGATTGTGTACTACCACATTATTGAAAAACCCTATACAGGATCTGATAAAGTTTGTACCATGATATTTTTTTAGAGCCTATATTAGTATTACTAGAACTAGTCCCGATAACTAAAACACAAATTTTATAAGTATAACAAGATATTTCGGGTCGAAATAGCATCCAAAAGATACACAATTCATAATTTTTTTAGTCGATCGCGATTTCGTTTAGGACAAAAATAGGGGAGACAAGGGTGAAGTTTGGTGTAGCGTCATTTAAACGGATTACAATCAAAAAAAGACACATTAAGGACTTTCTACACAAGATGTTAATGAAAATTCTTATAGAACCTCTAGTATAATATATTATCTTTTAATGTACAGATAGATATGAAAACTACGAAACTAGATAATCCGGTCGAGTACAAACGGTCATTCACCAACGGTCATGGATTTCAATATATTAACGAAAATGGTGAAGTTATTGTGAGTAATAAATAATTAAATAAATAATGATGGACAATCCACACAACATCATCTAGCCCCAAGCTAAGCAGAGCTTGTGTTATGGGTACTTCTTCTTCTTCTTATCGTGTCGATGCTACAACTGTAGGTACTAGAAGACTAACATACTTAATACAATACATTACATAGATAGATATTTTTATTATACATATCAAATACCCAGAACACCCGGAATAAATATTTGCAGATCGTACAAACATTTATCCCAAGGCGGGAATCGAACCCGCAACCTCCGCGTCGCAGGCGGACCTTCGCCCGCCGCGCCACATCGGTCGTCAAATAATTAAATATATTTAATTTATTAATTACTCAACCACCCATAAACATACTATAACGGGTACATTCTACATGCGTGAGTTTTTATGTTTATGAGGGTACTTTAAAAGGTGTTTAAATATTTGACAATATTTTCGAAAGGCGTTTGATGTATGTTCTAAAAATGCTTTGAAATTGTATTCAACAAAAACTGTCTGTATGTAAAATACTCTTTTTAGTATAGGAATATCATATTCCGTACTTTAAAAGCATGAAAATTTACTTATGAAATATCTTTAATTTTAACAACAAAATTGATAACTTCAGGAAGAACCGAAATCAGACGATGATATTGAACAACTGGATATACTTGATAATAATACATCAGAGTTAGATGATGATGATGACAGTTACAAAATAGAAAACAGAATAACAGATGCTACCTCTACAGCTAACTATGAAGCAACATCTGATGACATTAATGAAACTACGTTAGATACTAATGACAAACAGATAGATAATATCGATAAAAGTGAACCTAAACCTGATGATAATGATAAAAAACTAGACGATGCCGAAGAACTAGTTGATATCCAAGTAAGGCCTGGTAAAAATAGCATTGACAATGACAAAATTGATGAATTGGATGTTAATAAGGTAATTCTATTTTAAATAGACATGAACTCTTCTCTTGTTTTATATATCTAAATGATGATAGATGAGGTTATTTTAAACATAGTGTATGATAATGACACAAACATTGATGAATACATCAATGTTTGTGTCATTATCTTAGACCTAATAAGGTGCTACTAAGGTAAATCATTTATAAAAATAATCAAATAACTCTTTGTTTAATAAATAGATTTAAGTGATTAAGTAGATGATTAAGATGCCATAAATGAGTTAAATCAATCATCATCATCATCATCATCATCAACCTATATCAGTCCACTGCTGGACGTAGGTCTCTCCCAAGACGCGCCACTGAGCCCGGTCTTCGGCTCTTCTCATCCAGTGTTTGCCAGCTACACTCCGTAGATCGTCGCTCCATCTCACCGGAGGGCGTCCTACACTACGCTTGCCTAAACGCGGTCTCCACTCCAGTATCCGTTTGCTCCAACGATTGTCGGTTTTTCGTTCAGTTTAGTTAAATCAATCAATGAATCATTATAAGCAATTAAAGAAAACGAGCAATTCTACAATATACCTGCAGCGTAAACTAATGTAGTCCTGTGAAGATCAAAATATGATAACAATTAGTAACGCATACAACACATAGGTACTAACTGAATAAATATACCTAAGTCTAACAAACTAAAATGTATTATTTTGTTCTCCAGAAAGCCGGAGGGTCTGAAGCACCAAGTCGAAGAAAAAGAGAAATAAATTATTCAGTAAGTAATACATCACATAATCATGAAAGTATGTTAAGATTAAAAACTTGGCTATCACAACAGAAACAAAAACATTGAGAAAATAGAAAACCAGCTGATGTTGAAAATTTTGGAGCTAAAATTAATTTGCTAGTTATCGGATCTATGAACACTGCTATTAATCTTACAATTTATTTTACAGAACATTCCAGATGCGCCAACATTGCCAAAATTTAAATTAGATACACTTCCTGATTATATAAAAGCTATTTTGATGAATGATCCCGTAAGTATTATCTTTGATTCTTAAATAATGTATAAAAACTTTACTTTTAAATTTCTTACGTCTTGCGTAAAGCCTCTACTGGGTATGTAATGTACTGTGAACAAGCAATAAATAATACTTTTGATACGTTTTAATATTAAATTCTAATTTTCTTAATGTTTCAGGAGTTTAACACATTAGAACAAGCTGATATTTTAGAAGATGAGATAGACGAGAACGTGTTTCAATTGGAAGAAGCTGTTAAGTATAACCACCCTACGTCTGCAAGTAAAGCTGGTGAAAATAAAAGAAAAGTTAGAACATATGGCATGAGTTTGACAGGAGATAGTGGAGTTGTTTGGAACGTAAGTATAATTTTAATATTATTTTAATAATAATTCATGATAGAAAACACTTTCTTCATATTATACTAACAGTGAATAAAGTATACAATGACAAGCAAGTACCTTACAGAATTCAATGAAAGCTAGATTGAATTCTGTAAGGTAAGAAGAAAAAATAAATAGAAATAATAATATTTTTCATTTGACAGGATGTTAGCGCCCCTCATATCGAATACCACGTTGGTGAACCAGAAATTATCACTAGTACAACTTCAAAGCCAAAAGAAGATACTACAGTGAAATCCACAACAACAACTAAAATATACGAGTCTACCAAAGAACCCTCAAAAGATTCCAACAAACACAAAGATGAACAAACTGATTCTGATGAATTCAAAGACATACAAGCGTCATTTGATGAAATAGATAAAATGCTTGATCAACTTATAAAGGATAATGAAAAAGATGTTACTGAAAGTATTACAAACGTAACTACGACAACTGAGAAAGATACTGATACAACTACAGAAACTACAAACGTCGCCATAAAAACTACAACTGAATATACAAATTCAAAGGATACAACGAGCACACAACGACCAGACGAGGATAAAAAACATCACACTTCCACAGAAAGTACTATATTAGAAGATAAAAATAAAGCGAAGGATAGTAAAGACAATGTAAGTGAGAATATAGAATTGCTAGACTTTAAACCTACGTATAGTAAAAATATGTATAGTAACTAAAATTCTGATTACAGGCTAAAGAAATAAGTCAAAACGAAAACAAGGACGAGGATTCTAAACAGAAAGAGTTTGTGAAGGAGCTCATGAAAAATGTACGTTTATTATTTATTCAATGAATTAAATAAAAACTCATATTATATTGGTAGGTTTAACAATACAATTTACAATATTTCAGAAATATTTCTGGCAATGGTTGCAAGACTCATCGACAGCATATTTGGGAATTGTTATGAAGGTAAATTGAATAAAACCTTTACCACAAATAATACTAAACAACAATTATTCCTAATTTCATTTTATTTCACAGAAATTGGACATATTAATAAAGGCAGAAGTGGAAAAGCAAATAAAGACGTATTTCGAAGAACATAAGAACGTAAGCACAAGCATCCCGAACAAAAATAACGCAACACAAAACATCGCATCAGAAAAACCTATTCAATCAAACAATGTTACAGATGTAGTCGGCAATACAACTCAAAACCCGAATGCGAATAATACAGAACTGAATATAACTACTACAAACACTACAGTTGATGAACCTAGCAAAAATGGTAATAAAACTAAAAATATATCACGAGAACATAACAACAAACATTCAGATTCAAAAAACAAAGAAAATCCAGTCAAAATTGAAGCGACAAACATGTACGGTAACTCGGTAGGCAACGACAAAGTCACGAATATTTTTATATTTAACATCGGCAAAGATACTGATTTAGAAAACTTAAAGCCGATAAGCAACGGCACAGATGGCGTTTTTGTGTTTGGACTCGATGACAAAAAACCTGATCAAGACAGAGATAAGAACTCTGACAATAATGATACAACTGCCAAACCAGATACTAGCACTGAAAAACCAGAAGTAGTCAAAGATCCGGTAACTGACAAACCTACAGATGAATCTACAACATCTAATACCATAAGCGAGACAACAGAAAGCGAACACACAACCGAAGCTACAACTCCTAAACCAAAAAACGATGAAAGTTCCACTGCAACTACTACAAAGAAAGCTGAAGAAACTACTACAGAAGCTATAAAATCCTCAACCGATCTTAATAACCAAGTTACTACTACACTTAAACCAGATAAAGACAAAGAATCGAATGATGCTACTACTGAGGCTTCTATAGAATCCACAACAGATCTAAGTAAAGATAGTAGTTCTGAAATAATACTAGACAATGATAAAAAATCTACTACTACTGAAAAACCTGAAGTACTCACTACTAGCACTACCGAAAAAGCTGAAGAAGCAGATAACAAAGAAAATGGTACTTCAAAACCAAATGACGATAAAGAATTGACAACAACAGAACAAGTTAATGAACCTACTACAGAGCCTACGAAAACAGAAGATTTAAGTAATAAAACCAAAGATAGTGGAAAAGAAAATCCAACGGAAAAAACAATTGACACATCTGACAGTAAAACAGAGAGTACAACCACTTCAAGTGGAAGTACGGAAAGTGAAAAAACTAAAGATATAGATAAAAATAAAGACACTACAGAAAGCACTGAGAAAGATAAAACGGATACAGATAAAACAAAAGAAAAAAAAGATGAAGATAATGAAGTTAAAAAAGAATAAGAATCACAGCTAATCACCTCTCTAATCTAAGCAAATCAATATGAGCTAGTGTTAGTAATTTATTTAAGTATATGTAACAGAAAATATGCGTTAAGTTTAAATTAGTAAGACCCATTGAGTACATACCCAGTAGAGGCGTAATAAGGTCTTCCAAATTCCGAAACAAATGATCAGAATCAGAGCGCAGCGGTCGTTGCCGTGATTCTGCGGATTTTTTGTCTACCCAAATAAAAGAACATTTCGTCTCTACTACTATCTACTCGATGCTAAGACCTGATGTTTATATTTAGTAGGAAATTTAAATAAAACAAATATTTATAAAATATAACACAATTTATTTCTAAACCACTAAATAACAATTCCTGATTATGTATGGCACAAACAATGAAATCAAGTTCAGACTTTTACAAACTACTAAAATCCTAGTATATCTAGACGGCTATAAATTTTCCACTATAGTCTACTATATTATATATCCAAACTTTACCAGTCTTATAAAAAGTTAGCGCAGTCTTGATGTATTGATTACCATAGGTAATGATGACAAACTCAACGCTAACTTTTTATAAGATGGGGGTACGTGTATAATGTAGTTTTCGGGATATTTACTGTGGGTTTGATCATTCACCAATATTTCGGCACAGTTGCATAATCAAAAATATAAATAGATATATCCCGTTTATAAAGAAAACTATGTTGAAAACCGTGATAGTTCTATACATTATTAGTTATGTATATCCTTATAAGACGAGAACGTATTCCGACAAAGTACTTGAATAGTTCGACTTGTAACTAGAATCTTATTTTGTTCTAGGTATATTACTATAGAAATTTGCTATAATTCTCAGTTTAGATATTAAGAGCTATGGATATTATGTTCCACAAAGTATAGCATATAATTTATGAACAATAAGTGAATAACTAAGGCTATTATAATCATGCTATAAAAAAAAAACACTATAAAAAGTTCGTACGCGACCTTCTCGTTGATACCTCCTCCCCTCCTCAAAAATATATTATTTACTTATATTAAATTAGTTTTTAATTCTCTACATGCATTGGAAGCGCTGTAATAACTATTTCATGGTTATTTCGTTTTTTCATAAAACTATTCCGCTATATATTTGTAACTTATTCTACAAAAATATAATTATAAAACCAATTCCCAGTACTTAAACATAAATATTTAACTTAATTTATATTGTTAAACATTCGTTTTAATTCATAAAAATAAAAAATTCAAAAATATTATCTATTATTTGTAATATATTTTGGGTGCATGGAAAGAGCCTCCTCGTGGCGCACACCGGTAACAGCTAGGCACGGTAAAGCAGTGTCTAGTCTGGCAAATCTTTCCAACACGATGCTACAACAAAATACAGTTGTAGCATCGACACGATAAGAAGGAGAATATATTTTGATAAAATATAAAATTCATAAGGCAAGCTTTTTATTTATTTTTTTATAGTTTATCTATGTGATGATAAAATATTATGATTTTAATTATATTTATGATACAATCACATATTATTATGATTATGTGGTATAAACATTTATAAAATAATATATGTATGTGTTTTATATAAAAATATAGTTCTAAAGTACAGGAACTCAGAAGATATACATATCTATTTTATATAAAATCAAATCTAAATTAAATAAAATCAAAACCTAAAAGAATTCATACCTATTTGAGACTATATATTTATAACACTAGTATTAAAAAGCTGCCTAGTATACAGATTATTAAGAAACAAAGTCATGGTACTTTGCTGAAATATTGAAATAAAATATTTATAAATAATTCCGCTTCTGGTCCGATTTGGACACTTAAAAAGTACAGTAATATGAATAGTAAAAAAGTTAGAAGGTAATATAAGTAGATGGTAAAACGTGTTGAAGTGTAGGTACTTTATAATTATATGTAAAATAAAATCGTGATATACCGATTGTATATTAACATGCAAGAAATGTATGTTATAAAAAGCTAAATTATCCATATTCTATAAGTGTTGCAGTGTAGGTACTTTATAATTATATGTAAAATAAAATCGTGATTTACCGATTGTATATTAACATGCAAGAAATGTATGTTATAAAAAGCTAAATTATCCATATTCTATAAGTGTTGCAGTGTAGGTACTTTATAATTATATGTAAAATAAAATCGTGATTTACCGATTGTATATTAACATGTAAGAAATATATGTTATTAGAATATAGAAATAATGGTTATAAAAAAATACAGATGTCACAGCTCAGATGGTATTAGCTCTGCCTTCCATGCTGCGGGTCGTGGGTTCGATAACAAGAACAATCACGGCAAACATTGTTGTATTGTTTGATGACAACACGCACAAATATTTGCCATGCCGCATGTAATTGTTCTTAGTATTGAACCCACGACCTGCAGCATGGAAGGCTGAACTAATACCAACTGAGCTGTGACATCTGTAATTTTTATAACATATATTTCATATTATATACAGCTAAATTATCTATATTCTATAAGTGTTGCAGTGTAGGTACTTTATAATTATATGTAAAATAAAATCGTGATTTACCGATTAACATACAAGAATTATAGATTTTATAAAAAATGACTGATGTCACAGCTCAGGTGGTATTAGCTTTCCATGCTGCGGATCGTGGGTTCGATATCAAGAACAATCATGGCAAACATTTCTGTATTGTTTGATGACAACACGCACAAATATTTGCCATCGCTCATATAATTGTTCTTAGTATTGAAACCCACGACCCGCAGCATGGAAGGCTGAACTAATACCAACTGAGCTGTGATACCAACTGATAATGGAATTAATTATCATTGATTCTCAATTCTGCCAGTTCTTTCTCTTCATCCACTTCATCCTCATCATCAGATCCGTGGACGGATGCTGCTGGCGTTGTACCTCCTAGAATAATAAATTAATTAGTTCTTCTTCTTCTTATCGTGTCGATGCTACAACTGTTAATTAGTTTAAAAAGGTTGACCGTGCGAAGCGTCTCAATTGCGAAATAAGCCAAATATTATGTTCTGTCTGTTCTCGCCTACAGATTGCATTTTTCAAACTATTTTAACGAAAGTTAAAATTTCTTGATTTATTTCAATTTTCGAGACATTCTTTATATTATAATATTATTAACATAAACTTTCAATAAACATAATTATCTAAAACGTTATGCTAAAAGTGAGCTCAATGATAAAACAGGATTCTAAGAAAAGTAAAACAGTTTGTAAAACCCATCTATCTTCAACTTAAATGGTTTTTACCATGTTAGTACGTATTTCAAGTGTAAGCACACAAACTATGCTATTAAAACCAAAAAAATAATAGTACCATCTAAAATTAGACTAACAAATCTAAAAAAAATAAATTATGTGCAAATGTCAACAGGTAATTTGGCTACTTAAAATGAAACAACTGAAAGTTATCAAAGCCAATTCGGCAGTTGGCAAACCAAGAGTTGTATGTTTTGAGTGTGAACTGTAAAAGTTTGCACAGGATTATAAATAGACTAACTATATCTATGTAATAAATTCAAACTTCTAGTGATATTAAAATTCAACCATAAATAGTTAAAACAATAACACAAAGTGCTTTAAAATACTACTTTAGCTAAGTCCGAACGAAGAATAAACCGATATATACTCTTTGCTACCCTTTTATGTTGTCATACTTTCAAGTACATGATAAATGATCTACAGTTCTGTGCTAGAGTGATTCAATTCTGTACTATAATGATTACATTCTGTACTAGTGATCTAATTTTGAGGTGATTCTTACTGTACTAAAGTGATTCAATTATGTATTTAAGTGATTCAATTGTATCACATTAATTCTGTATTGTACAAGAGTGACTCAACTCTGTACCACATTGAGTCAATCAGTATAATCAATTCCGTACTACTATGAACTAAAGTGATTTAATTCTGTATTGGGTACAGTGATTTAATTCGGTAAGACATTACTACAGTGACTAAATTGTATTCAATTCTCTACAAAATGAATTGTTTTGTACAAGTGATTAAAGGGTGCATGGAAAGAGCCTCCTCGTGGCGCACACCGGTAACAGCTAGGCACGGCAAAGCAGTGTCTAGTCTGGCTAATCTTTCCAACACGATGCTACAACAAAATACAGTTGTAGCATCGACACGATAAGAAGAAGAAGAAGTGATTCAATTGTGCACTACAAGGGTTGAAGTAAGTGACAACCTTAGCAGAAAACGTCCGAATATAAGCCAGAATTCGCATCGTGATAACCCTAGATTTAGGGCTGCCATTCGTTCGAGATGACCCGGGTCGCGACAGATCGCTTTCAATGTCGCCGCTCTCGCTTCATCAACTGTTGAATTTCGACAGAGTTTAGGAACTGAATTTGATTGGCTTTTGATAATTGTACTAGTTTTTTTACAGTCAAAGATCGAGAAAATGGTCAAAGATTAAGCAAGAATACAATATTTAGTGAAAAAGTTAATTTAAAGCGCGATCAAATCTGCCACGATACGTAACTCTAAAGTTTTTATTATACATTGCGCGTTAACGCCGGCTCGGATGCTGAACGTTGCAACGTGACTGCAATATGTATCAGATTATCACATTTAGTTTTGATTTAGACTTGAGCCTACAACATATGATTTAAATTCAACATTTACAATTCTTTTGAAATGCTTTTAAAGTTACCTTCAGGATTACTTTCACAAATACAAATATAGATCGTATTTTATATATGTACATTTTGTAATACTGTATAGTCGTAAGTTTGTTTATAAATTACGCATACATTGATACATACACTTCATTAAACACGGTGCGTATCAATGTTTGCGTAATATGAATCCTTCTTAAACTTTATTCTGTTTTCAATTAATTAAGCCAATCAAAAACCGAGTCTGATCTCTAACGAAAAACATCCCTTCTAAATATTACATACTTTTTTCAACTTGTGACTTAAATTAGCTTTTTTTACTAATCCAGTAATTTGGGTTGATGTTTTTTACTTTTTAAACAAGATTCATTGTATTCAGGCCCATATTTTCGACACTACAACCAAAATTACTCTTTCCAGCATAAACTGGGTCATAATAGAGTAATTTCACTCAATTCATCACTTTTTACCAAATTTTACTTACTCAACCCAATTTACTATTCAACCCAATTTACTATTCAACCCAATTTACTCTTCAACCCAATTTACCCTTCAACGTAAATATCTATCAAACCCAAACAAACCCTATTCTTGAACGCAGTCATTCAACTTCGCAATCAGCTGATCAATTTGTTCGGTAACCGCTTCGTTCAGCGGTTCGAGAAAATCGCTCGGCGTTCGGTAATTCTCGTGCTCGGATTCGGTAAAGTTCGGCTTTTCGAAACTGACTTCTAAGCCAGTGTCGTCCACGTCAGTTATTTCGAGTATTTCGAGAGACTTTTGAAGAGTTAACTTTTTCTGATCCTCCGTTTGGATTTGCTCGTCTTTTGTCGTTATTTCTGAATGTTGGCGGTCGTTTTGACCCCCTGTATAGTAAATATAGGGGTCATATGTCAGTAAACAAACGGCGCCCTCTAGGGATGACAATCACAAAATGAATTGTACTAGATGTCACTTACATAATGCCACACAAAATGGTAAACATTTATTGAGAGGTATAAAATGGTATGTTTTATTTTTGATGGGAAAATAAGTAGATTTTTTTCTCTAAAGGAAAATAATGGTATTATTCACTTTTTGGGTGGTAAAAGGTGGATTTTCACTTCACATGAGGACAAAGATGTTATTTTTTACATAAAACATAAACTTACTAGAAGTAGACGGACTGGAAGGCTCAGAGAATGGCTTTGAGAATACAAAACGGCCACTTTCCTCGGTGAAATATTCTAAATAGCAATATACAATTAGCTACCTAAGCGGCAACTTGTTTCTAGCCAGTATTTAGCCAGATTATAGCACTATGCACTGGCATTGCTAGATACTCGCGAGTGAAAGTCGTTAAATACTGATTTAACGACCAATATCTACTAATTCCTAGCACTATGCCCAATGAGAGTTATTTTTCTCCCAATATATAGCAACTTGCCAGTATTTAGCCAGGTTCCAGCACTGTCCCAGTATCTAGCGACCTCTTGCATTGGCAAAAGGTAAGTCGCTAGTAAAATAAATAATAATTTATCTTTTCCTATCAGGACCTAGCGATTTTGTAGCCAGTATCTAGCTACATATTTAGCAATATCCAGCGATTTTCTTCTTTTACTGATTTTCCCGTATGTGCTATTATGCTACTTTTGACAGTATCTAGCAATTGCCAGTACCAACATATTTTCCTGCCAGTAATCTAGCTCGATTACCAGTATCTGCCTTCTGTACTGCCAATATCTAGCTACTTTTTTTACCTAGCGACTCCACCAGTACATATTTTGCCAGGATCCAGCATCTTTTGCCAGTATCTAGCGACTTTATTTTTGTTTGCATATTTGGAACTTAGATGTAATTTCAAAGATACTTACTGGACTGGGATGGGCTTGGTGGCTCAGAGATGGGTCGAGGGTAGTTGAATCTCTTTTCCAATTCCTGGTCCATGTGATCTACATAATCTGAGTACACTATTTTAAGTGCTTGGGCTCTGGCTTGGCGGTAATACTGCAAAAAATTATAAAACATTATAAAAGTTTATTTTTATTGTTGTCTAAGTATGATTAAATTGAAGTACGATGTTCGTTAAGACACAAGAAGTGGGGAGGAATTCCAAATTTTTTTAACATTTTTTTTTAAATATATTATTTTACATTTAAGTATGAACACAAAATAAAATAATATAGATCATCTCACAAATGCAACAGAATGGGGGAGGGTACAAAGTGTGACGTTATTTAAGGATGATCCAAACTAAGCAAAGCTTGTACTATGGGAACTAGATTGCTGATAGAATACATAGAATACTTACAATACCAAGATTCCTCCAGTCCATCAAATCAGACAGACGTTCCGTTCTGTTCCTCTGAATAATGCGCTGACGTCGAGTTAGTCTGAAAATTATTATATTAGCTTTTATTTTCATCTAATTTATTTATATTTTTCTCACTTATTCTAACACTAGGACTATACAGTAGAACCTAATATCTAAATATAGATTAAAATGGTAGATTAGAGGGTTGGTGTCCAAAAGATGTCGCGTGGAACTGGCACCTAGAATCACCTAGTATGTAAGACGATTCTAAATGATCCATGTGATTTTACTGAATAAAGTAATTTTTGACTTTGACTTTGATATAATAAAACCTGTTTCAAGGGAAACTAGTACCCCAAGTAAGAGTTTGTGCACACACGGATCGTATAGACGCATATGTATGGAGATCCAAACAGCGCCCTTAGCAGATTTCTTGAGAAGCTTGGATTTCCATACAAAATCAGTTAGAATGGTAATCGGCGATCGCGTCTCTGCGATCCGTGTGTGCACAAACTCGTACTTGGGGTAATGGTCAATAGAAATCGATACACTAAATAATATAAATGAGAAAAGTTTACGCGTTAATTGAAAATGTGTCTAGTTATTAAATATAATTATTTAGTAGCACTGAATTAGATACTTGGAAATATTCACATATATAGTCCACTTACTTGGTAAAATCAAACATATAGTGAGCAAGTTGTTGAACTGAGCCTTCTAGCGAGATATAGCGCCGGTCCACCACGTAGATACCATACGACATCGGATCAGCTATGTGCTCTTGCATGAAGCAACCAAAACCTGAAAATTCACATAGTATCAGATTTTATATAGACAACGACATCTAGTGCCAAACTTAGTAAAGCTAGTAACTTAAAAAAAAAACATATTTTGGAATCAAACACACGGCACGATTCTAAATGATCCTTGTGATTTTATTGAATAAAGAAATATATGACTTCGACTTAAAAAATAAAGCCGTGTGCAAATTCTAAGCCATCTCACCTGAAAGGTTGGTAAGTCAGCTCCTCTAAAAAATGAAGCCTTGTGCAAATTCTAAGCCATCTCACCTGAAAGGTTGGTAAGTCAGCTCCTCTAAAAAATGAAGCCTTGTGCAAATTCTAAGCCATCTCATCTGAAAGGTTGGTAAGTCAGCTCCTCTAAAAAATAAAGCCGTGTGCAAATTCTAAGCCATCTCACCTGAAAGGTTGGTAAGTCAGCTCCTCTAAAAAATGAAGCCTTGTGCAAATTCTAAGCCATCTCACCTGAAAGGTTGGTAAGTCAGCTCCTCTAAAAAATGAAGCCTTGTGCAAATTCTAAGCCATCTCACCTGAAAGGTTGGTAGTGACACTGGGAATGCCCATAACAGTGCATTCAGCCGGAGTGTACCCCCACGGCTCGTAGTACGAGGGGAACACGCCCAAGTGACATCCGCGAACAAACTCCTCGTAGTCCAACCCGAACAGGGGGTTGGTTGATGTCAGGAATTCCGGGTGGAATATCACCTGTGGGTATGTGAGGTTTAAGCTATTTTGATCCTTAGAACGTTTTCACATTATGCGATCCGATATCGGTCTTCTTCTTATCGTGTCGATGCTACAACTGTATTTTGTTGTAGCATCGTGTTGGAAAGATTAGCCAGACTAGACACTGCTTTACCGTGCCTAGCTGTTACCGGTGTGCGCCACGAGGAGGCTCTTTCCATGCACCCCCGATATCGGTGTCGGACGCCGATCTGATATCGGGGTAAGTAAAATGTATGAATTATGTACCTCCGATATCCGATATCTTCCGTCTCCGATATCGGATCGGATAATGTGAAAACGCTCTTAGGGTCTGCTTACATTGTCGCGATAGAATCTAACCAGGATCTCGTGACTCAGTCAAGTTCCGATGCAGAATCGAGCCAGTCGTCAAGTGACGAATGGTTTGACGATGCACTGGAATAAATATTTGCAGATCGTACAAACATTTATCCCAAGGCGGGAATAGAACCCGCAACCTCCGCGTCGCAGGCGGACCTACGCCCGCCGCGCCACTTCGACATAAATAAATACCTTGACTTTATCGTTGACCGTGTTGAATAGCTCGCATCGCCGCACTCCGTTCAATACGGGATCACTCCAATCATCAACCTAAAACATTAAAAATATAAATAAATAAATATTCACATACATTTTCAATTTTAAATATTATAAATGATTACTTAACAATTACGACAATCTTGTCTCGTCTCGAGTCTTGACACGAAAGTCCCGGGACCCGAGACATTTAAAATTGGTCATCATTGGTCCCGGGACTTATCGGATAGTCCCGGGACACTTTATAAGAAACAGAAAAAATATTTCCAACAGAATTCTCATACAAAAGCGTGATTTTTTGGTACGAAAACCCTTCATGCGTGATGTCTACTCGCACTTGGCCGGTTTTTTTGTTAAACTTTATCCATAACCATTCTAACAAAGAATGGTTTATATACACAACTTATAATATTTTGGTTACAATGGTTTATAAATACTTACAATGTTTTGGTTACAATGGTTTATAAATGTACAATGTTTTGGTTAGTATGGTTTATAAATACTTACAATGTTTTGGTTACAATGGCTTATATATACTTACAATGTTTTGGTTACAATGGTTTATAAATACTTACAATGTTTTGGTTACAATGGTTTATAAATACTTACAATGTTTTGGTTACAATGGTTTATAAATGTACAATGTTTTGGTTACAATGGTTTATAAATACTTATAATGTTTTGGTTACAATGGTTTATAAATACTTACAATGTTTTGGTTACAATGGTTTATAAATGTACAATGTTTTGGTTACAATGGTTTATAAATACTTACAATGTTTTGGTTACAATGGTTTATAAATACTAACAATGTTTTGGTTACAATGGTTTATAAATGTACAATGTTTTGGTTACAATGGTTTATAAATACTTACAATGTTTTGGTTACAATGGTTTATAAATACTTACAATGTTTTGGTTAGAATGGTTTATAAATACTAACAATGTTTTGGTTACAATGGTTTATAAATACTTACAATGTTTTGGTTACAATGGTTTATAAATGTACAATGTTTTGGTTACAATGGTTTATAAACACTTACAATGTTGTGGGTTGTGACGGGTGGCAAGCCATCTCGCTGCAAGGAGTAGATGCATCTCTTCAGACGAACTGTATCCTCCTTCTCCAGGAGCTCTCCAGCATCTGGTAAGTGGCCTCTGAGGATAGAAAGAGTGGTAAGAATACTTGAGAAAGTTTTCGGATAAATGTTTGTACGATCTGCAAATATTTATTCCGGGTGTTCTGGGTATTTTATATGTATAATAAAAATATGTATCTATGTAATGTATTGTATTAAGCATAGTTTTCATTATAAACGGGATATTTACCATGATTTGTGAGTTTGATTATTAACTGTGCCGAAATATCGGGAAATAATCAAACTCACAAATCATGGTAAATATCCCGTTTATAATGAAAACTATGTTAAAAACCGTGATAGTTTCAAATATTGTTATAAGTATGTCAGTATTCTAGTACCCATAACACAAGCTCTGCTTAGCTTGGGGCTAGATGATGTTGTGTGGATTGTCCAGCATTATTTATTTATGTAATTTCCTTACCTCAAACATATATCGTACATCCTTCTGCCGACTTTTTGTTGTATATCGTGTATTGTGTCCCGCAGAGCTTTAGTGACAGCGTGGCCTCTCAGACTCTCCACATTAAAGTTGTTGGTTTTGGCAGGGAAGATTAGGAACGCTATTACAGTCATTTCTGAACCGGTCGACTGAAATATAAATAATATGTATACAGTTGGATGAGAGCCGAAGACCGGGCTCAGTGGCGCGTCTTGACAGACTTACGTCCAGCAGTGGACTGATGTTGATAATGAATAAGTTTAAACATATTTTTTAAACTACATATATTAAAAAAAAAATAATTAAATGATAAAATTATAACCACTAGAAACTTAACAAAATAAACTTCGTCATCGACAAGTAAAAAATAATACTAAAAATATTTTTATAAAGATAACTCAAAAGTACTAGTAGTAAGTAGTCAGTCAGTTCTTAATTATATTTATATTTTATGTGAAGTATGATCTACAATATTACAAGCATGACGCTCGTAACATTGTAATTCGATTTATTTTATTAATGTGATAAATCAAATAAATCACATAATTTTAAAACACTATCATAAATAGTTCTGTGCGGGAATCGAACCTGTAAACGCATACCTTTAGATAATGGTTCAGTCTTGCCAACGCTTCAATAAATATATCCGCCCCTTTGTTGCCGTATTCATATCGACCGGCGATGAAGAAATACAGAGTCTTGTCCAAATCGAAGTTGAAATGACTGAAAAAGAATATAAGATTTTTTTTTAGTACTTACTTTTATTTTAATATAAAAAATAATAAACTTAATATACAGGTCTAAGAGACACTTTTGTAGGCTGGTAATCTATAGAAATGTCTCTTAGACTAACCCATATAAGTCCCTGAGTTTTGCCAAAGTGTGCAAATAAAATTAGGAAATACTTAACAAGCTACCAAGATATACCCAAACCGGTGTCACCTAGATCTACCCACAGTAACCCCTAGATTTCTAGACTCTCCCATAAAACTAAACCCTAGGCTCACCCACAACTGTCTCAAGACTCACTTACAATAGTCTCCCAAACTCACCCATAATTGTCCCCCAGACTCGCCCACAATTGTCCCCCAGACTTGCCCATAATTGTCCCCCAGACTCACCCATAAAAGTGGCCCCTAGCGAATTCATTGATTTTCTCCTTAGCTAAGGCGTGTAGATTCTGAAACTCGTGCAAAGCTGAGAACTTCTTAACGTTCAAACCATTTGGTGTTATGATATCCGGTTTACGACGAAGTAAATGTTCAGCTTCGTATCCTGAAATATTTATTTAAATTAACAAAATGTATAATATATTTCGTGGTAAAAAAATAATAATTTTAAGCTGTCTCTAACTTAGTTTTATAACATGTAAGTACCTACACAGTTATGTAATAAAACATTATATTCTTAGTATAAATATACAAAAATTTATAAAAATTATTTCAATCATCGACAACATGTACTAAAAACACATTTTTAAATATTACTCAAAAAGTACTGGTCAGATCTGAATCAAATTTATATACCAATATATCTGAAGTATGATTTACAAAAGAGAATCATTAAAATCAGTTAACAATTGGCGGAATGATCGCATAAACATACATAGGTACAGTTGCATTGAGAACTTTATTTTATTAAGCAAATAAAAAACAATCTTTATTTACTGATCAATTATTTCACATATCTACAGATTGTTTAAATCGATCTATAGATAGCTGAAACGATCGGTACTAACCAGTGATATCCGATACAGTGGTGAAGATATGCGTCATGTGAGCGGCGGCTCTCTCCATACAATATCTGTGGTAGATTTGACGTTTACCTGCTTCTTCGTCCACCGAAAACTTAAAAAAAAAATGTCATTTCACACATTATGCTCTAGTCTCAAAATAAGCAAAGCTTGTACTATGTGAATAAGATTGCTGATGGAATACTTATATACATTTTAAAATAAATACATAGACACAACAAAAATCAGTTCAATAATTTGTTCTCGGTGAGGATCGAACCCACGACCCACAAAATAAAAGGTAGAGCTACTACCAACTGAGCTGTGTCACCTGTCGGATATACTTGATTTAATCAATTTATTATTTATTGAATGAGACAATGATTTATTGATTTTTGAGGAAAAATGACTAATAAATAAATAATGCTGGACAATCCACCATCATCTAGCCCCAAGCTAAGCAGAGCTTGTGTTATGGGTACTAGACGACTGATCATGATAATGATCACCGAACTGATCACGGATCTGTAAAACGACTCACCTTATCAAGATTATTGTAGAAATCAGTGTTACCAGCGCACAGATATCTACCCAGTAAAGTAGCATGCGTAGTGAACACCGTAGCGACATCCACATGACGAACTCTGAAAAAAAATATTCCATTAAAAATAACCATTTTTATAAAAAAAATGCAGATTTTAATACTTATATAATTTTAATATAACAACAAAAATAAAAAGAGACCCGAACTTCTTCTTCTTGCGTGTCAACGGATAACACAAACAATTAACTGATTTGATTTAGAACTAAATTTATATTTATTGATACACTAGCTGGTACTCAATATATTCGACTCATAAATATGTAATACTTTATACTATAATAATAGGATAAGATAAAGTAGGATAGTAGGATTACAACTTTCAATACTCAACTTTCTATAACCGTACAAGCAGACGCACGGTCCAATATCACCAAATTAGTACCTTGTTGACATACCACCCATTCGCACCAAACGTTATAGTTCAACTTTTATCATTAAAGAATGTGAATGTCCATAAAAGTACTTACATAAATTAAAATAAAGGAATATGTAAGCACATTGTCTAAGTAAAAATTACAATAGCGCCATCAAGAGGCAAACAAATAGTTTTAAGAATTCATTGTAATCTCATTATAAGTGAACTATGTGTTTATATGAGAAAATAAATGTCTTTAAACCTATCAATCGAACTGCCAAGGTGTGGAATACGCTGCCTGCGTCTGTTTTTCCCGATCATTATAACCTCGACCTATGCAAGACCAATGTAAATAGGTGTCTTCTAGACCATCCTGCTCCATTGTCGCTTTCCATCAGGCGAGATGGAAGCCAATGGAACGTCTGTAGTTTATCATCATCATCATTTCAGCCCGTTGGCACCCACTGCTGAGTATAAGCCTCCTCTTTATTATGCCATTCTTTTCGGTCCCTTGCGATTCTCATCCACTGATTCCCGGCTCGCCCCATAATGTCTTTGGACCATCGGGCTGGTGGTCTGCCTCTAGGCCTATAGATTATATTATAAAAAATGGTTGTCTGTAAAGTCGGTTTACTGACGATAGTTGAACGTGACAACGAACGCAAAGGCCGATTGTGCTTCTTTGTCGCTCGTTCCGCGCTCTCGCTTGCACTTCATGGAACGCCTCAGAGCAAGGTAACTCCGCATGAGTCTCAGAGCGAGGTAACGCCGCATGAGTCATGTTTTTTCGTGCGTGCAGCCGGCTATATCGAATTATAACACGTTGTCACGTCAAAATAAAACTAACCTCAGCATGATAAGTCCTACTCCCGCTTGCCATTCGTGGAAATGGGCAACCACGCGTGGCGGTGTATCTGCGTAACTTTCAGCTGCTTTGCGGAACTGCAAAAGTTAGTATTTTGGCAATATTAATTTGTATGTAGTTAAAATGGTCTAGAAGAATCTAGTAAGTATCTTTGCGTAACTTTCAGCTGCTTTGCGTAACTGCAAAAGTTAGTATTTTGCCAATATTCATTTGTATGTAGTTAAAATGGTCTAGGGGTCACCAAATGACGGACCGCCGACCCATTGTATGCCGAAGCCATTGGGCCGAAAAATAGATCGCACGCAGTATTTTTGTTGATGTTAATTCGCAAAATTCCGGGCGAAGTAACGAGTAATGTCAATAGTTTGCACCAATTCCACTCCAAACTTCAGACAGATAAATCAACAATTAAAAATGACACTTTTCTCATTGTAAATTATTTCACATACCTAAATAGTTAAAAAAAAAGATTAATCCTGCCGGTTTCTCTAAATTCTTTTTTTGTTTTTTTTAACCTTTCTATAACCTCAAAGGCTTGCTGGAAGAAAACTCTTTTTAGGGTTAAGCTCGCCTTTATACGCCGTTATACCTAGTCTGTAAGTTATCTGTGTGTACAATAAAGAATTAATATTTTTTTCTTACCTCTCCAATAAACTGCGCGATCATAAATCCCAGGATCACAGCATCATTGGCCTCGGCATCGAGATGCGGGATGCCGATGGTCGTGGTATCCCACAGTTCTTGCTTGTATCCATCCAACTGCCACGCCGCTGATCCGATGTCGAAGAGAATTATCTGAGGGTTGCCATCTACCAACCATGTTCCTACGTGGAGCTGTGGAGTAAACAAAAATATTCTACTTCCATTCTATTTTATTCTTCTTATCGTGTCGATGCTACAACTGTATTTTGTTGTAGCATCGTGTTGGAAAGATTAGCCAGACTAGACACTGCTTTACCGTGTCTAGCTGTTACCGGTGTGCGCCACGAGGAGGCTCTTTCCATGCACCCCATTCTAACGGCCGGTTTCTCGAACGATGATCAGCGAAATAATTACTTCGTGTCAAACTCGGATCAATCGTGATTTGGGTTTCCAGAAACCGGCCGTAAGAATGTGTTTTCGATCTTAATATTTTAAACTTAACAAACTTTGTTTTTTTTTTAAATTGATTTTACTTCCATTCTAAGAATATGTTTTCGATCTAAATATACATAACCTTGTCTTTTTTTAAACAATTGATTTATGTAAAAAAAAAATATCTAATCAAGTTATCAAAAGTATTAAAGAGCGTGTACAATGGCGGCCTTACTGATATAAACAATTTCGTATAACATAAAATAAAAACATAGATGTTTAATGCAAATAAAATTATCTTCATCTGTCAAACATAACAAGTAAAGTAAAGTTAAATAACTCATAGTAAACTAATATTATAAAGAGGAAAGATTTGATTGTTTGTTTGTTTGCATCGAATAGGCTCCGAAACTACTGGACCGATTTCAAAAATTCTTTCACTGTTGTGAAGCTACATTATCTGCGCTGAACATAGGCTATATTATAATGATATTTTTTATATAGGCTACCCGTGCGAAGCCGGGGCGTACTACTAGTAGTAAACTAAATACGTTACGTACCTTGTACCCCTGATTTCTCATAGCGTTGACAGCAGTTGTCAAAGGCGAATTCGGGGGAAATTCGGCTTCCTCAACCTCAGTGCGAGCACATTGTTCCTTGTAAGGTCCTATAAAAAAAAACCCCCGATTTTGAAATTTGACATAGAGTATCCTACTAGCCAAACCCTTTAATTTGATATATTGAGGGAATCGTGAAAAACTATGTGATCCGCCATTTTGTGGCAGTGGCCATCTTGGATTTGAAATACTATGAGAACTAGATTCCTGATAGAATACTGTTTTTCATGTTTAGATTACATAGCCAACATCCGGACAGAACAAAATGCTCTAGCTATTGAAATACCTATTGTAACACTCTTATTTGGGTACATTATGTCCTAAAAATGGTCCTACGATCAATGTTAATGCATAAATAAATACTGAAAATTAAGTGCAAAAGCAGACAAACGTTTGACACACATAGAATACAAAGTAACACCTAAAAACATCAGAGGGCTTAGTCCGAGATTGCATTTTAAAACTCCCTACTCTCGAGCGGAGAGTCGTCTCTCAGATGTCCATACAAAAATATAAGGATATCCAAGAGACGACTCTCGGCTCCAGAGTAGGGAGTTTTAAAATGCAACCTCGGACTAAGCCCTCTGTGCACAACACTCAAACGTTTGCTCTTGGTGGGGATTAAGATCAACCCACAGCAAGGAAGGCAGAGCTAGCTACTACCAACTGAGCTGTGACGCCTGTCAATGACAATCTATAAGTCTTACCAAGCAGGCAGTAGTTCTCGCCCATTTCTTCAGTTGAAACATATGCCTTAGACCTGATCACGGTGTAAATACCGCCAACTGAAAACAAAAGCTTGTTTTAGTATTTTATGACTGTCACGATAAGAAAGCTTCTGCATAAATGTGACAATTGTAAACATGTAACGGCAGTGTCTCCGAGACACATAAAAAATGCTATGTTTACCTACATTTATTTATTAATGTGTTATGTTGAGTTTTGTTGTGAAATGTTTATGGATTTTTAACCAACGAAACTTGAGGCTGTACATAAAGTGTAAATTATTGGAATAAGTGTCCTGTAATACTAAATTATATAAATCATAAGTAATTATATAAAGTAAGGGAAATAAAAATAGGTATTTAAATGAAAAGCCTCCAATATTTTGCCTTCAAAATAAATCTGTTTTTAACATTGGCAAAATTGACCGCTAATTTGACGTTAATTAAAAATATGAAGAAGTTTCAAGACATTTCCTCAGCCTGCAGACATCAAGAATAGACCTAAGTCCTAAATCAGGTTCTGTAATAAAATATTATTATGTTTGTTCAAGATGCGTTGCATTTACAAGAAATACTGGTTGTCTTTTGTTATGAGGCGGTCTTACAAAAGTAGGTCATTTGTAAAGCATTACGTTGAGAGAGCAGCGAGCGATCTCATCGTCTTGGGCATGAGCATGTACCAACCATCTAGGTACCCATACAATGGCTGGATTTGTCGGCCAACTAGTTCATTAATCAGCTGAAATCGTGTTTTTTATGGTCTATACCTTTGTTAGCAGCTTCCCAAGCGGTCTCGAAGGTCCATCTGTTCTCATTACTGGCCGCTTGGCCCTTGTCCATGAAGGATAGCAGATCGTGAGTAGAATCTGCACGGTAGAACCGCTTAGAAGATCTGTCGCGCGACATTGTGACCTATAGTGGAGAAATAAAGTTCAGAATTACATGTTAATATAACAAAAAATTTAACTGCCGATAAAACTGAAAAGCAAAATATAAAAATATTTTTTATATATATATTTTTTTTAATAATCTATAGACCATCGTTTAGCTTTAATCTCGCCTGATGGAAAGCGCCGATGAAGCCGACTTTATTTACGCAATTATTAAACTTACAAAGTTAAGAAATTACGTCAAGCGTGATGCGAAAACGGCTGGAGTCCGATACAGTTTGACCTCTCTAAACCAAACAGCGATACAATACAAGGATCAACAAATATTGGTGACGGATACTTTGATCAGTATAATAAACTAAATAACAAAAACCTTTTTTTAGTATTATGTTAAGTTTACAATTATTTTCACGAGGTTTTCAAACCAGCAATGTGTACGAAGTCGCGGGTAGTTATAAAATATTCACGGACATTTCACACGTCTAGACCTTAGCAAAGCTTAGGTCTAGACGTGGCCTTGAGCCTTGTATTACGAAACTATTACAGATAGAATACATATGTTGGGCTCATATTTTAATTAAATACGGACTTATTTGTTATCCTTAAATTTCCAACCGACTCCAAAAAAGGGGTACCAATTATAAATTTAATAAATTTTGAAGTTTGTTTATTAGATAATAACTTAAGAAATCATAAAATAAGGGATATTTCATTATGACCTAAATAGTAGGTATACCTATAAAGATGTATGTATATATGTAGTAGGGTATAGGTACTAGTCGAAGACGATTGATGTCAGTTTTTTTCATTATTAGTATAAAATATACTGTTATTATGAAAGAACATAAAAAAACTAACAGGGTACATGATTGTACAATTAGCAATATATAACACCTGAGCTATTACTAATACCATGTGTGCAATAAATAAATAAATAAACTATAACTATTTCAAAAAGTATTCATTCTTTGTCATTAAGTATTTCAAGATTAAAATGACCTTGACTGTACTTACTGCACTCGTTTCGGACAGAAGTAGACTTTATTACACAACGAATAAAGACAAATTTTCTTTAACATAATAATTACACGTTCTTTACCTATTTTTACATAGTACTGCAAAGAGTTTAGGATCTAGCAACCGGGTAGATATAAAATTAATAGCCCAGTCATATTAGGGCTTTCACCTCGGAATGAAAGATAATAAGCTGCAAATTGGTATGAACCTTCATTTTGTCATTCTAAATGTTGTCTCAAAAGTCACAATCGTTATCGTGTCCGCGTCTCAAGATATTCAAGGTCAAAGGTCACAAAAATCGGTTTTTCGCGAATATCTGGCTTCCTATCGGTTAAATGAGATTTGCATTTATTATAAAAGTTGTAGGCTATAAAATTCCCTACAACTTTTGTTTAAACTTTTTTTTCATACGACCAACCGTTTTGAAGGTAGAGCGAAAAAACTTACAAACAAAAAAAATGTGGGTAGTTGGTAAAATGAACGCCTTAAAGCAAATGCTGGTCTAAGACAAGCAGATACTGGTCCCGGACAGTTCGATTCTTGAAGGGCGATGTTTTTAGTTGACTTTACAAGTACCCACACTTGTTCAAAATGAGTTAAGCACATGTCCGGGACCAGTATCTGCTTGTCTTAGACCAGCATTTGCTTTAAGGCATTCATTTTACCAACTACCCACATTTTTTTTGTTTGTAAGTTTTTTCGCTCTACCTTCAAAACGGTTGGTCGTATGAAAAAAAAGTTTAAACAAAAGTTGTAGGGAATTTTATAGCCTACAACTTTTATAATACATGCAAATCTCATTTAACCGATAGGAAGCCAGATATTCGCGAAAAACCGATTTTTGTGATCTTTGACCTTGAATATCTTGAGACGCGGACACGATAACGATTGTGACTTTTGAGACAACATTTAGAATGACAAAATGAAGGTTCATACCAATTTGCAGCTTATTATCTTTCATTCCGAGGTTGACCCCTTTTTTTACCTAATATGACTGGGCTATAAATATTTATGAACGTACCAAACTAAGCATAGCTAACCCGTGCCCACTTCGTTGGGCATAATTCGACCGTTTTTTCTCCAATTCACTATGCAAAACGGACTACCACGTAAAAGCCTTTTGATTTTTCGGTTTTTTGTATATCCTATGAAACTCAGCAATAATGTGGCTTTCTATTGGTGAAAGATTTTTTTTAAACTGTTCAGTAGATTCCGATATTACTCATAACAATTTAACAAATATACAAATAACAAACTTTACTTCTTTATAATATTAGTATAGATATGTATTTATTTATTAATGATGTTTTAATTCATCGTTTTGGCTAGCAGACTTATCTCTAGTCTCCACTATGTAATTATTGGCGGATGTTGGAAAAGATCCAATGTTTTTGTTGATCTAACATTATGTATATAAGTAAGAGTTGCTATCTGCCCCACGCTACGTATGATTTGCACAACATGTTTAGTATGATATTGAAACGAGCAGGATTTGAACCCGCGACCTTCCCCATGATACGCGAGTGCAAATCTGTGTGATTTTTCTTTTGTGCAAAAAGCACTTTAAAATAATATATGTTTCTTCTTGCACTAACTTATATCTCGTCAACTCCTCTCATATTCATTTCATATCATCTTTCACACAATCTAACCACTTCTTCGAACAATCATTTCTGTGATGACACATTGATTTATAAAGGCACTGTGTCTAGACGGTATTATGTATTGAGTATTTGCTAAAAGGTTGTTATTAGTATTACATCAGCAATCTTGTTTCCATAGTAAAAGCATTGCTTAGTTTGAGACTAGAGGGCGATGTGTTAAATGTCCATGAATTTAATTATTTATTTATCAGTAATCAAATCGATATTTAGCGATGTTACAACATACTACCTAAAACCACATTATATACAGATACGCGTTACTACAGTCAACTACATACCGCGATAATACTACAACCTTGCGTTATCTGATTCAAAATAAGTATTATTTATAACTAGTGATGTTCCAAATATCCGTTTCCGTATCCGTATCTACGGAGCACTGCGGAAAAATGCGATCCGTACACGTCACTTTTCTCGCGGATCTTTAATGTTTCTTTTATTAATATTCGTATTCCATTGATAGGATAAAATGCAGCATATTAACTAGAATTAGATTACTTCATGTAGTTATAATACAAAGTACTTTTTATTTCTTAAAATCAAATATTTAGCTAAGTGACACAACTCGATGATTCGAGGAAGAGCTAAACCAGAGTGGCGCGTCTCGGGAGAGATTGACGTCCAGCAGTGGACTATTTATTATAGGTTGATAATGATGATAATGCTGAAATTTTTTATATTTGTCATCTATGCAAACATATATATAATTACATTGTTGTAAGTTACCAAGCCAATAGTATACAGTATACCTACTAAATCGAATTTCTTATGAGATCATTATTACACGCGCCAACACCGATTGAGTGATAAGATAAATCCGCGGATCTTAACACTAGATATCTGTTTCCGCATCGTATCCGTGGATATGCAGTTTTGACGCACATCACTATTTGTATTTACAACTACGATTATATAAGAAGGCATCCATTAACATAAACAGGAGCATTATAAAGTCAAGCTTAAGTCAAATAAAAAATACATGTATGGATAGACCATTTTAAAAATGCACGCCCTTCAACCAATTTTTGTATACCGTCAGTCCGTCAGTAGGTCAGCTTTAAATTGTAGATTACGTACCTAATTTACTATAATCTAAATATATAAAAATGAAACCCGTTTTCCATTGTCACGACATGGCATGAAAACGGCTTGACCGATTTGGCAGATTTATTTTGTAGTTTTCTAATGGGGCGTCTAAACGGGCAATGTTTTACGGCAATTTGTGGCTGCAATACTGTGTCCGGCAACCTTGCTACCAATACCAGCCACACTATGCAATATTTTAAGGATGGCCCGGCATTATAGCCACATATTTTTTGATATGTCAAAATGTTTTTATGTGTAGCCAGCGTGTGGCCGAACGATCGCCTCGCAATCGAAAATACTGCCAAATCCACATTCGTGTCCTTTTTTTTCGTTTTTCTGCCAAAATAATGTAAGCGGCTGCGATGAGCGTCATTTCGTCGGCCATTCTTGCTGGATTGTGTGGCTTAAAGGGTTCTGAATCAAAGGCCACACTATTGCAGCCATATTGCAACATGTTGCCTGCAATTGATTGCTCAGCCATAAAAATGTTTTATTGATGGCTGGGCAATGTTTGTCAATAATTGCAGCCACAAATTGCCGTAAAATATAGCCCGTTTAGACGCCCCATAATACTCTGTACAATGGTCTTAGGGAAATGGTAGGTCTATTTTAATGTTTTTTTCTATATATTTTTGTATGGATATCCTAGAGACGACTCTCGGCTCGAGAGTAGGGAGCTTTAAAATGCAACCTCGGACTAAGCCCCCAGAGGTCGACATTAGGCCATTTAGCATCACGATCTTGACCGAATTATTTTGTTTAGTTGACAAGCGCGGTATCTTATCACAAGTTCAAGTAATAAATATACATAATTACATATTAATGCAAGTTTTAGTTTTTTACAGTAGTAGATAGTAGCAACTTGCCACACTAATATTAAAGTTTGTAAGTGTTGATGGATTCAAAATTCAAATATACTTTATTCAGTAAAATCACAAGGATCATTTAGAATCGTCTTACATACTAGGTGATTCTAGGTGCCAGTTCCACGCGACCAGAGCCTAGAAGAATGGGCAAGAAACTTACGGCCTGGTTCCTACCGTTTTTTTATATGATCCTTCTTACAAAGAATTCTTCTTACATAGGATGTATACATATTTATTATTTTCATGCAAATTCTAATGAATGTATTAATGACAGCTCAGTTGGTAGTAGCTGTACCCTCTCTGCGCTGTGGGTCATGGGTTCAATTCCCACCCAGAGCAATGTGATAGACATAAATAATTGTTCTGTGTCTGGGTGTAACAATATAATAATAAGTATAACAATAACTACTTTGGGACTTGAGTGTGATGTGTGATTTGTCCGTGAATATTTCATAATTATTATATGAACCTGCACCCATAGTTTTGAGTCCAGTAACAAACAAGAACTCAAAATCAAGAATGCAGAGTCAAAAACAGACATTGACTAATGGTCTAGCATAGCTAAGTTAGCGCAGACTTGATGTATTGATTACCATAATGTAATCTATACTAATATTATAAAGAGGTAAAGTTTGTGTGTTTGTATATTTGTTAAATTGTAAGGGGTAATCTCGGGATCTACAGAACCGATTTTAAAAATTCTTTCACCAATAGAAAGCCACATTATTGCTGAGTGTCATAGGCTATATAAAAAACCGAAAAATAAAAAGGCGGTTTACGTTTAAGTCAGTCGCAAAGTGAATCGGAGAAATAACGGTCAAATTATGCTCAACGAAGTGGGCACGGGTCAGCTAGTGATGAAATAAAGTCAGTGTTAAAAGATAGGAGGTAAATATTTGATGTGGTAAATTAATTTATTAGTACATATTAATAAAATGTGGTTCATTTTTAATCATTTACAATTGACTTTAAAATGGAGTTTCTCAATTTGACTGTTTGGGAGGGTTAAGGGTTTTTAAATATGTACTCAATGTGATAACTCTGGTGATAGTACACAGATTTTGATGATTATTTCTTTGTTTGTTAGATTTTGTAACTTTAATATATTTCTAATCTTTATAAATGTGTTTTAGTATAACTTGTTGATGATGATTAAAGTTTGTTTTGTTTATTTTTGTAATATATATGTATGTAATAATTTTTTAGTTATTTAGATTATTTATTATACCAATGTTGGTCATCTATGGACTCATACGGTAAAACCCAATTAAATAAATAAAATAAATTAATGTATGAACTAATTTTGATTTTCCTGTTACTGATAGAAAGCCGGTTTATACCATATGCTGATTACTAACATAATAGGTTAAAAACAAAGCTGAGACAGGCCACTATTTGCCATAGCTCTGCCTTCCAAGCTGCAAGTTGTGAATAAAAACAAATATTTGTATGATGGTGTTCAGTTTGCTTATAGCTATGATCTTAGCCATTTTAATGGTTCTTAGAAATGGGAAGCAATACAATGTTAAGTAAAGACTGTTTTTTTTTTAAATAACTCTATTTTAATTTGACATATTTTTTCTGATAATATAGTGATATGTACCTTTAAAAGACCTTTCAAATATAAATGGCAACCCTGAGTGACATTCTTTATAGTCATGACCCATGCTCTTAAAAAATTGGCTAAGTGTACTTTTTTTTAAGAATACGCTCATCTCCTCTTTAGCTAGTATACAGACATAGACAAGTTTTTATTTGCATAAAAATACACTTACTAACCTAACACTGACAAAATAAAACGAGACAGGTAATACAGGTCACAGTGAGCTGGTGTTTATGTGCAGCCAACGGCAGATCCAGGGGGGGGTCATGGGGGTCATGACCCCCCCTATGCTGGTTCCAGGACTTAGATAGACCACTAATTGTACATAAAATTATAAGTTCTTGACTTGACCATGACTATGAGACCCCCCCTGGCGCCAAAGCTGGATCCGCCCTTGTGTGCAGCAGCTAAAGGGTCTTGACTCAGCATATGCCTAAAAGTTAGGAGCTGTTATTCTGCCGAAACCATCAGCCGAACAAATGAAGATTTTCGATCCATATTGCCATCATTTTTACCTACTATAATTATATCAAATTACGGTACTAAAATTTACATAATTCTTATAAACACATCTATTCCAGCAGATCTACATGTACTTATTGAACTAAGATACATTATATACTTACTACTTATATACTAGCAAAAATTGATTAAGCATAACCGGCCTACATACTAGGTACACGTAAAATGTAAAATTTCATTAATGTAATGAAAAAAATCTACAGTTGATTGTACCTACGTTCAATGATCTTGAACTTTTTAGGGGCTTAGCCGATATTTACTATTATACAACTCGCGATAAAACCTATTTTTATCCACCAAAGTGTGAATGAAACGTGCGCAGGCGATCGCATAGAACCCAACTTACCGAAATATTCACACAGCACCCCGAAAATTCGATTCCTTTTGAGTATTTACACGGTATCACACAGATTTGGCACTGTAAAATCCCGGAGCAACGTGGCAGCAACGCGTTTTATTCACTAAATACAAGCTTCAAAGTTAATTCGGAGATTATTTCGTGAAAAACATGTCTACGCGGGTAGGAATTTCAAATGAATATGATTTTTCGTGACAACACGTTCGTCCGTCAAACTCGTTTACCGTGAAGGTCACCTTGAAGTGACAGTTGTAGTGATGGGGTAAGTTGAATAATGTTGTATACTAACTAATTCTGAAACATAATCTAACGAACATTTTGAGTAGTAATATTAATTTGAAAAGACAATTAAAAGTCCTTTAAAAAAATATGTGAGTTGTTATTTACTATCAGTAGGTACCTATGCATGGAAAGAGCCTCCTCGTGGCGCACACCGGTAACAGCTAGGCACGGTAAAGCAGTGTCTAGTCTGGCTAATCTTTCCAACACGATGCTACAACAAAGTGCAGTTGTTAATACATAATGTATAATTTGATGCCGCCATCGCCATCCCGCTATCAAACCTATATAACATGGTGTGTCGAAATATAGTCCATAATAACCGGATAAACAGCCTTTTTACTCTTTTACTATTCGTGCGTTTTATAAGCTAGAAGATGGCACATTTATAAATAACCAACTTTTTAGTACCTATCGATTACAGAAATATTGTTTACTATTTTTTTTTATTAGTTTGACTAAATGTTTAACGCTACCATCTTAAAAAGTGAGATTAAAAAATAAATACCTATAAGTAATAGATAGTCTGACTATTATAAGAACTAATGAGCGATACGTAAATGGCGTTCTTTATCCAGGTATGCACGCCAACCCCATTACGGATACCACTTGAGCTGGCTGGTAGAAAATGCTTTAGCATTAAGCTCGGCTATTGTATATTTTTTTTGTGCAATAGAGAATTAAATAAATAAATACATATAGTAAATATGCCGGCAAAGCGGGAGAGAGACCATACTATACTACTATAATCGTGACGTCAGTAGTTGATTATTTCTTCGTACTTGCTTGTATACTTGCTTGGGGTAGTGGTCTAAGATGACCTACCATAGAACGACCTCCACCGGCATGGTTACTGATTGAAAGAATGCAAAGTTGGTGTGGAAAATCTAGTTTTGCCTGACGAAAACCATATGTACCTACCGACAATTTACTACTTAAAAGGAAACAAAAACACAAGAATAAAATGTTTCGAAAATATATTTAATCACACATTATATATTTTCGCTTTAGTCTTTTTCACAATATTATTATAACTGCAAAGATTTTGCTTAGCAAAACAATCAACTACTTATACACCTTTAGTTAATTAATTATAGACTTTTACTTAGGCGAAAGTTTTTGAACAAAGTTTTTTGGGAAACTCATTTATAATATTTATATTGACACATTTAATTTTATATAAAATACTTTTCCCTGACGAAAACAATAACGACAAAAGAATAAAATGTTTCGAAAATATATTTAATCACGCATTATATATTTTCGCTTTACAATCTTTTTCACAATATTATTATAACTGTAAGATTTTGCTTAGCATAACAATCAACAACTAATGCACCATTTATTTATTAATTTTAGACTTTTGGGAAGCCTATTTAAAACACATTTAAAATTATATATAATTTTCCCTGACAAAAACAATAACGACAAAAAAATTAAATGTTTCGAAAATATATTTAATCACGTATAATATATTTTCGCTTTACAATCTTTTTCAAAATATTATAATAACTAACTGTAAAGATTTTGCTTAGCATAACAATCAACAAATTAATAACACCTTTTATTTTTTTATTCTAAACTTAAAGGCGGACTTATATCAATCTCTTCAGCGAAATGATCTACTAAATCATTTTTATCATCATTCGCGAAGTTCAACTTTACCGGTACACTCCACATATAACCCCATTTCGTCGAAACACTAGGACTATCTGCTCTATGGTACACCTCTTGGTATTGTTTTTGGACTTTCTTCGGGTAATATGTTTGAATTGGCAACATTCGAGCTGCCTGAAATAAGGGGACTTTTAAAGGATTTTGTAGCGTTCACCGATTTATTTATAATATTTATTGGGCTAAGGGGAGGCGGTTTACCGTACATTTTTAACTTGGCAATCTTTTCACAAACTTTTTTCCTTCATCAGTAATGTTCTGGGTGAGAGCTCAGTGGTATCTGTTTTGAAAGAAGACTCAAAATCTAAGCCAGCGTGGTTCAAATTTAAATCATCCTTTTTGTGAACTTTTACACCTACAGGTATGTCTATTTATTTCGACTTATACTATAACCACTTACATGAAATCCACGTGGAGATTCATTTTCACTATTATTTAAGCATCTAATAGACGCAAAATTATTTTTGATGACTATACAATCTTCACAAAATTTTGTTCTATACAAATGAAGCATTTTTTTTTGTAAATCATGCACCATTTCTCTCATTTGTGCATTTTTAGGCGATTTGGTAAAATGTGTAAACTCAGTTACCCGGAATTGCGGAATATTTTTCTCAGTGTTGCCAGCACGTTTCTGCAAATTAGCACACGCGACAACCTGCCCAGCGTCAAGCATATTTTCGTATCCGAACTTTTTAATACCACCCCAGAAATTCATGATGATCATATTTTTGTCAGCGTCAGCTAAGTAAACATTTTGGAAGCTACGACTCGATTCAAATTCCTGATTATTAGGTTCGATTAGAAATACGATACCTACAGTATCGATTTCGTTATAATCGCTTGTCATAGTTGGGTTCTGAGCGACGTCACTAAGTTTGAAGCATGTTCTTTTGAGTGATTTCAGTTTGTCCGAATGTTCAGATTTGAATTTAGTCGGTCGGAACACTGCTTGTCTTCCTGCAGTTATTTGAATTTCTGAATACCTGTACAAATATAATGAACATTTATCACATAACTCAAAACCTCCCAAATTTTTCTCTAGCACTAAAAATATGGTAGGAATTAATTAAAATGTATAGACTCTTCTCAAATATTGAATTTGTTACTATTCACAATTATTACTAGACTTAGCTTATTTCAAAATACAAAATAGAGAAGAAAAAAACGAAAAGTTGCTTTATTGAATAAATCGTAAGTTCACACTAGTGGCGATCATAATAGGCCATCAAAGCAGCAGTGATACGACACCCGCTAAAAGTTAAAAAAATGTTTACACTATGCCACAACTAAATAAGACAAGAAACTAGTGTTGTTAAAATACATACATTTTTTAAATTCATTTGACCACATAGTAACACCCAGACACAGAACAACTATCAATGTTCGTCATCACACAAATGTTTGTTCTTGTTGGTGATTGAACCCAAGACCCACCGCATGGAAGGCAGATATAACACCAACTGTACCTCTACCATGAGTTGTCACAGTAAAACCGCCTGACTTTACTACAGTAGTTACGTCAAAATTAGTACATATTACGAATTTTAGTACCCAACTATCCGCTAGAGGCGCTGTACAAATATTCATACATTTTTTTAACTACAGACGCTAGCGTGTGTAGTATATATAGTATAGTAAAAACTCATGGTAGAGCTACTGAGCTATGACACCTGTCATTACTTATAGTTTACCTTTTAGCTGTTGGCACAATATTCATAACATCAATACACGACCCTTCTTTGAAGATATCCAAGATGGCTTCATTAGGTTTCCATACTGACAGCATTGCTGTATATGAAACAAAAATATCACGCTTATTAACTACAAAGTAGGGTTACTTATATAGTTTTGGGTCACAGGAGTTAGTGCGGGTGTCTATTATTTACCATCATTTGGAATCTACATTTATGACTGATGCCTGCACTTCGTCATTCTACCGTTATATTTTGGCCAATTCATATAATATCTACAAAAATTATATATATATATAATAAGTGTATTCTGATATATAAACAACATCTTAATATGTTTCATTAGAATCCAATCAGTAATTTTAGCATGAAAGTGTAACAACCATTCATCCACACATCCATACAATCTTTCGCATTTATAATATTAGAAGGATACTCAAAGCAACGATCTACGGAGTGTAGCTGGCAAACACTGGATGAGAATAGCCGAAGACCGGGCTCAGTGGCGCGTCTGCAGAGACATACGTCCAGCAGTGGACTGATATAGGATGATGACTCATAGTGATATTTATAATAATTACCTGTACAAACTTCCATTTTATTATTGAGACTGGCTATTCTCCCTCTAGCTAACGCCACAACTTTTCGCTGTGTAACTCTCTCTTGGATTCTATCTTGTATTACTTGAAGTATTTTTTCTTGATATTTACATGTGTATTCTTGTAATAGATTCACTTGTGAATTTGTTAGTTGCTCCTGAAAATTCAAAAACATAGTCAGATGATGTTGTTGATAGAAAAGATAACATCTAGGTTTTATCCATTTAGGCTATACTAAATGACTTAAATAGTTTTGGCATGAAAAAGAGATAGTCTTTCTGCTTAAGTCTAATAAAATATACTACTGATTTTTACAATATGTAGGTACGACTTAACTGCGGACTACGCTGCTGTGGAGTAAGCTGGAGTTTGGGAGTCGCAGCGAGGTACGCAGTTAAGTCACACGTGTCACGTGTAGTCATTCTTACCCTGAATTCCATAGGATCTGAGCTAGTTTTCAACTTTTTAGCAATTTGCGACCCATTGTCATAGTATTTTCTCTTTCCAGAATATATCACGTCGGAGTCTTGTGATGCCTGAAAAAAAGACAGACTTCAATCGTCATCAACTACGATAAGACCGCCTGTTTTCCTTAATTTTTATTTTCATATTTGAAGTGAAGGAATGACAAACATACATCCATCCATACAAACTTTCGCATTTAAAATTAGGATTAATCCATTCATTTATATATTGACTAGCTGACCCGTGCCCACTTCGTTGAGCATAATTCGACCGTTTTTTCTCCGATTCACTTTAAAAGCCAGTAAAAGCCTTTTTATTTTTATTTTTTTTATATAACCTATGACACTCAGCAATAATGTGGCTTTCTATTGATGAAAGAATTGTAAAAAATAGGTTTAGGAGATCCCGAGATTACCCCTTACAATTTAACAAATATACAAACTTTACTTCTTTATAATATTAGTATAGATTACCACTTAAAATAAAATAAATAAATATTTAAATAATAATTAAATAAACTCTTACCTGATCCCTGAACTCCTTCTGAACTTCCTCGTAGATCCTCTCTATCATCAGCTCTCGTTCCGCTTCATACTTCATCTGATGCAGGTGTTCTAACCGCTCCGAGCGAGTCACTGTACATATTATAACAACTTAGCTCACAGCTCAGAAAATAAAAGAATAGAAAACATACATAGAAAAAAAAATTATAAAAATTATAATTTTTACAACTTTCAACAAAACAAAACAGACTTCAATAGGCATCGACCAATACTAAAATCTCATTTTTGGAGATAACTTGAAAATTACTGTTCAGATTTTAATCAAATTTATAAAGGGCCACTACATAATGTTTGATTGGTTCCTGAACAGATTGCCAAGTAGCAGGATATATATAAAGTACTTTTCAGTTTGTTTAAATCACCTGTACTACCATCTTCGAATTTCTCAATGTACAACAAAGGATAAACTCTTGTAACGAAAGCTTTAAGCCTGCAGATTTTCCCGCCATCTATTTGTACAGTTGACAGCTGACACAAAATGGCGGCGCGGATGAAACCTAAAATGGAGTCCCAAGAAGCAGGACGGGTTGAGTTGCCGAATATTTTCAGACGAACAGCTGAAGTGTCCTATGAACAAAACAATAAAAGGGTCTTGAAATGTAATCAATGCATACAACACATGAAATAAATAAACATGCATGATATCACACGCCATCTAGTCCAATGGCGGATCCAGGGGGAGGGTCATGGGGGTCATGACCCCCCCCTGAGCTGGTTACTTGAACTTAGGTGGACCACTCATTGAACATAATTATTACATTATCAAAATTAAATTATAAATTCTTGACTTGACCACGACTATGTGACACCCCCCCCCCACCCCCGCCCCCTGGCGCCAAAGTTTGATCGTGACCCCCGCTATCTAGTCCAAGCTAAGCAAAGCCTGGAACATGGGAACTAGATTACTGATAGATAGGATACTTTTTGTAAATACATATAATATAATAGTCACACTCAAACACATAACAATAATTGTTTGTCATCACATAAATATTTGTAATAGTAGTAATTTGTTATGGTTTTCATCATGCAAACTTTGATTCTGATTTCATAGGTTTCAGATGGCGTGGCTAGATGGCGCTTATGATGAATGTATGAAATATATCCATGTATAAAATGTATTTTTTATTCCCCATCCCGAATCGTCCCACCACTGGGCAAAGGCCTCTCCCAAACTCTTCCACTTATAGCGGTCCTTGGTAGTGTTCCACCAAACCATATCAAACACACATGTATATTAAAAAAAAGTTACAACTTACCTCCCAAGGTGATATTCCCTGTTCGCAATTGATCAACTCAGCACCACTTGTAATAATTTTGCAGCCAATAACAATCCGGCGATCATGGATTAGTTTAGTCACCATTTTGTCGATGGATGCTTTTATAAAGTACCAACCATCTGTTAACAAAAGCTCTACATCCTTTGTGTTGGTAGCACTGAAATAAAATTTAGTACCAAAATTAAAAAACGATTTGTTTTTTACAAATTTAGAAGTACTTAATAATGTTCATCTTCAAAAATATACCTGTGGACACTAATGCCATCTATATATATACCAGCGACGCACAAAATCATAGTTTTAGCAGGAATATCATCTTTTTCCAAAATCTTTCTCAAAGCTGGTCTTTCTGCATTATACAGCTCCTTGTTATATCTATACTTTAGTTGGTCTAGAACATTCTGTACCGTACAAAACGTATTTGAGAATTTGACTTCGTACGATAATAATTTCCAAAGAATTAGTTTTATGTGATTGTCTAGCCAACCATCAGGAACTAAATTTGTATTAACAGCACTTGAAAAAATCTTTTTTAGTTCTTTTATACTCATTCCATTATCGGTTACATCATTTCTTTGAACTGAAAACTCAAAATCGAGTATATTCTCCAAATTAAACTTTGTTATATATGGATCCACATTGGTTTTATCGCCATTGCTAAACTTCAGATCTTTAAGTTTATATATTTTGTTTTTCTTAAAATTTTCTGTAAATTTTACATTTTTGCATGTGTCATTTGTTGTTTTTATGACATTTTTGGGCATTTTGATTGTTATATCTCTGTAAGGAGTTTCAAATATTTTTCTTTTTTTAGGTCTTGCACAAGATATTATAGGGCTTGCAGAGCGTTCATTCGTTATCGTTGTTTCTTTAAAATCTTCGGTATGTAGACTTTCTTCAAAATCATTAATCACTTGAGTGTTTATATCAAGATTCAAAGTATAATTTGTTTCGATAGCTTTTTCATTTAAAATATTAGTTTTCACAATATTTAAATCTTTTTCCTTACTTGCAGTCTGGATCTCTTTTAAAGTTTTCTGCTGTGTTATTTCAGGCATATCTTTGAATATATTTGTAGTAGTTTCTGATACATCAGCTTGCTTGTTGGCTGTTACAAATGCAACCTCGTCATTACCGATAGTTATGTCATTTAAATCACCAAATATGTTGCGACATTTAGCCAAGGCTTGCTTCGAAATATTTACATTTTTGTTGCTTGCTGTTTTAAAACCACCATAAGGTTTGTTAACTTCTTTAGGTGTTAGTACTGCTTTTTTATTGGCTGTTTTGTAACTTAAGCTTGTGTTTGATGTGTTTTCTTTCGAATCTTCGATTATATTGCTTTTAATATCAATTAAATTGTTTGATGCTTGCTTATATATTTTGACATTCATGTTACTAGCAGTTTTAAAGTCTATGGTACTTTCTTTAGCAACCTCATCATTTTCGATAGTTATATCATTTAAATCACCAAATATGTTGCGACATTTAGCCAAGGCTTGCTTCGAAATATTTACATTTTTGTTGCTTGCTGTTTTAAAACCACCATAAGGTTTGTTAACTTCTTTAGGTGTTAGTACTGCTTTATTATTGGCTGTTTTGCAACTTAAGCTTGTGTTTGATGTGGTTTCTTTCGAATCTTCGATTATTTTGCTTTTAATATCAATTAAATTGTTTGATGCTTGCTGAGATATTTTGACATTCTTGTTACTTGCAGTTTTAAAGTCTATGGTACTTTCTTTGTCAATATCTTTGAATGTATTACTGGATTTCAACAGTGCTACATCCGATATTTGTAAATCTTTATTACTGGCAGTTTTGAAACCTAAAAACGCCGATTTGCTTGTAGATGGTTGGCTATTCTGATCTTCAGCTTCTTTATAGTCTCTGCCAAGATTTTCAAATATTTCGTTGGCAATCATAAGTTTTTGAGATATTTCTTCGTCTATTATATTGTTTAACATATCATCTAATAATATTGATACTTGATTTTCAATATTGATATCAATTTCGTCATTTATTTTACCAGTTTTTATAACTGTTATATTAGTTTTGTTATCAGCTGTTTTAAAACTGTGCGAAGACATAGCCCCATTTTCATCAAGACTCGTTTTCTGGTTCAGCACATCAAATTTATCATCGAAATCGATATCTTTAAAAACCATTTTAATGTGGTCAAGCCCTTTATCAGATAAATAGATTTTCTTATTATTGGCTGTTTCAAATCCAACAAAACTTTGTTTTTCTGGTGGTTCTTGAACTGCATAGTTATAATCTGTAAGTTCTGGTATTTTTATTTCATCATCTTTAATAGTTTTTTCATTTTTGTTAGAATCCAAGTCTGTACTTGATACAAATTTGTCTACAACAGGTTTTGACTCAGCATTTATTTTCGCTTGCATGTTATAACTGGCTGCGATTATATTATTTAAACTTTTCTCATCACTCATTTCAACTGGTTCAACCAAACTTAAATCTGTACGTTTCGTATCATCTTTATCTAAAATAAATGACGCTTTCTTATATGATTCAGTGGATATTTTAATAGATTTATGGCTAGCTGTCTGAAAGCCGACATACATATTTTCTTCCAAAAGTTCAGAATGTTTACGACAAGATTTCTCTAAGTCTGCTGTTAGTTGCTGCGTACATGTAAAATCACTCAATATAAAATCCTCTTCATCACTGCTAAATAATATTTCATCTTTGAAACTATTACTCTGTTTATCTGATTCCTCAAGATTGTTTATAACTTGGTTCATATCTTGAATTGTTTTATAGTTTTCTTCAATAGTTCTCAGCTGACCATTTTTATTGACCATAACTTCTTCATCTGTATTCAAACATAACTGTCCTCCTGATATTTGTGAATTTATCAGATGCTTATAAGTTTCAAAATTTTCATTAATATCTAAAAGTGACATCGCTTTTTCAAAACTCTCAAAGGTACTTTGAGGGACTTTTAATGAAGATGGGCCTGTTTTGCTTTTCAATATGAATATAGGACTTGGTGATCTTTTATCATTGTCTTCTTCAATATTCATAGAAATTTGCATTATTGCATTATCATCTTTTTGTATGGTTTCATTTTGATCAGTATTAAAAGATGGGACTGTTTTGCTTTTCAATATGAATATAGGACTTGGTGATCTTTTATCATTGTCTTCTTCAATATTCATAGATATTTGCATTATTGCATTATCATCTTTTTGTATGGTTTCATTTTGATCAGTATTAAAAGATGGGACTGTTTTGCTTTTCAATATGAATATAGGACTTGGTGATCTTTTATCATTGTCTTCTTCAATATTCATAGAAATTTGCATTATTGCATTATCATCTTTTTGTATGGTTTCATTTTGATCAGTATTATCACTCATGCTTTGAATATTTTCAATTTCTTTATGAGTTTCAATGTTTTCAGTGTCACAGTGTATTGTTTCGGCTTCAAATTGGTATGTATACAATTCATTATACATTTCTTTTTGTGTATTAACATTTTGAATATTAGTAACATCTTCAGGAATATCACTTACATCGAATTGAATTAGATCTAAGTCAACACACAGTCTTTGTTTTCTAGTTTCGACAAGTGTGACAGTTTTATCTACACTAGTCTGAGTGAATGAAGTTACATATTCATGTGTCACAGGGTGGATATCTCTGTCTGTTTTCTGCTGAGTGAGCGAGATGGCATTACCACTGTTGTTTACATTGGTGTGAGTGAAAGCATTATCAAACTCTTGGGTTATTCCGTTATGTGTGTCGTTAAGAGCTTCAGCATCTTCAATCATGTTTATCAGTTGAGTGTTGGAGACACATTCAGTGTCAAAAGGGTTCAAATGTTGTGGAACCTGTAACATTATTATCATTAGAGGACCTTGTACTCAATACTCAACTCATTTATTGCTCGCATATATGTTACAATAAACTCTGAATCAGGAGGCATCACAATATAACAGAATGGGAGGCACACCAAGGCATAATATATGTATATAATTATAAATATTAAATTAGATATGAAGTCAAAATTGAACATTAAATTAAATATGATAGGAATTGAAATGAAATTTGCCTTAGAAGTTTAATAAGGCAAATGTTATTTAAATACCTATCTATATATCAGTCAGCCAGTGTTAATTGTTAGTATAACCATTCTACATACAAATTATATCATATATCATTTGTTTTATTGTCATTTCATCATGATCCACACTTGTATTCATCATTTTATAATTTATAAATTCATCCAATTCATAATTACGTTTTTCTGAGTGAAGACTTGAGCATTTTTACAAGGGTGTCAGATTGTACTTTAAATTGTTTTAGCAGTTTGTACACTTGTACGGTCATTTAAGGAGGCCATGCAATTGCTAAACAGTGGAGCAGCGAAATATTTTTTCGCCGCCATTTGCAAATGTTTGTCCAAAAGACCGCCAAATTGAATCGATCGAGATCGAAATCACGATTTTAGAGCGTAGCACCTAGGTAGGTCATCTAATTAGGTATAAATAGCTAGGATACTTACGATTTGCTCTAAAGAACTATTTCTTCGATAACAATGTTATTATAAATTAATTTTGTTTTACTTTTCAAGCAGCATTCTAGAATTTTTCGTAAAAAACTAGTGCAGATAAAATAGGTACCATAAATAACTGTTTTTTTTTTTTATATTCATTCATTGCTTGTCATCTGAGTTAGAAGATCACTCATTTAAAAAAAATTGAACACTTTTTTTTTAAATAAATTCTCAATACGAATTTGGATACTGGATGAGAAGAGCCGAAAACCGGGCTCAGTGGTGCGTCTTGGGAGACCTACGTCGAGCAGTGGACTAATATAGGTTGATGATGATGATGTATTCAGATTATGAGAAGAGCTACAATTATCTACTCGCCTCAGTGTATTGAGGCAGCATATGAACTGCCAAAAATGTTGATTTTCCTTTCTTCACCGACTCACCACGCTTGAAACGTCTTCCATCAGCTTGCTGTATATATTTTATTTGAGAATACACACAATGCAGCAAATCTTCAGATTTTATTGATGTGTTGTTTAGATTTGTGGTTTTGTAGAGTGGTGAAGGTGCATCATGTTTTTTCTTCAGAAGTTGTTCGAAGTTAGCGACGATAGACGGATCGCTCATTGCAAACCAACACCCACAATCCTGTTAGACATACACCTGCTTTAGTATTCTAATAGGTAGTCTTACTAACCGACCGAGCGAAGCGTCTCACTTTCACAGAACGCGAGAACAGACTGAAGGACAAAAGCATTTTTGCTAATGTCATTCTCCTTTTGTCCATAATATAAAAATAATAATAAATTATTTATTGAGGACTAATAAATTGAGTTACTATTGTTAAAATTAGCCCTACAATAGGCGGTCTTATCGCATGAAGTGATTTCTTCCAGACAACCTTTATTCTAACTTAATTATCTAATTAACCGCTAATATAATGTTTTTATCCTTGTCTGTTCTCGCCTACAGGTCGCATTTGAACAAAATTTGGTACACATGTTTATTGGGACTAAATAGGATGTACTTTGGTTTGAATAGAAGTATGTATTAGACAAAAAAAAATTGCTTTTTTTTGAACTCTAAACTTGGTTAAAACTGGTTTATTCATAATTTGACTAAATGTATACAATAAATTAACTAACAAATAAAGCTGTTAATCTAAAAACCGGTACATCTTGATGTCTTAGGATCATTTGTTGGAGATTAGATGTCCGTTTAAACTGGATGTTTTTACTTAAAGTATTTGTGTATATTTAATCACAAAACTCTATTTTATTATGTTATGAAAAAAAAGTAAATTATTCAATGATTCATCAACTAATCCGTTTTTTTGTTTTAATTAAGGCTTATGTATAAAAAACCTTCAGTTGTCTTTATCATAACTTTATGAGAAATACTTGAACAAACTGGCATTCATTTCAGTACAAGTTTATTTAAAAAAAATAATAAAGGCTGGTTACAAATACTAAGCATTCTTATATGATATGTCCATGCATATACCTTTATTTATTTATATTAAAAAAAAAACTCTATGCTGTACTCTTGTGAGAGGGTATTACTTTATAGAATATTAAGGCAAAATTATATCAGTAACACAGCCTGGGTACAAGTAGGTATATAGGTCTGAAACATGAAATATGAAAAAATACAAAACAAAACATAGTTTTTCTAGTTTAAGTAAGTATATTTCTATAACGGAATAAGTATTTGCAAATGTTCCGATGAAAGTAAATACCTACCGCTAATTATGTACTTTATGATGCATAACTAAAAATATGACAATGAGTTTGTAATCTCTGCTCAAACCTGTGGGCAAATTGCAATAAACATCATAATTTTCGCTAAAATACGCTCATTTTGGCATTGCAACGCAAGTAGTTCAGAAAATAATTCGGTTAGCCCAAAAACTAAGGCTAGAGTGTGGTTACAGGTGTTTTTGCTAGCAGATACTCTTATTTCAATGAAGGATTGGTCATTTGGCACATAGTAGGGAAGTTTTATTCTACACAAAATGATGCAAACAAAAACCATAATGGAGGAGTGGAAGTGGAAGGGAAAAACACAACAACACAAGGGACAAGTTTGCTGTAGCATTATTAATCAATGGATTTCAATCACATTTGAAGAGACGCCCTTATAACATAAATTTACACAAAATGATACAAAAAAAATTAAAAGAAAAAAAGGGGTAGTGGAAGCCCCCCCCCCCCCTTCCACTCCCCCTTTGTTTTTAGGAAAGGGGTAAGTTTGCTGTAGCTTATTAATCTCATTCAAATTTGAGAGCCCTATTTAGGACTCCATTTTACACAAAATATTGCAATAAATACAAAAAAGGGAATGTTTGTTGTAGCGTCATTTTTCGACGATTTCAATAAAGTTTTGGAGGCAAAGAACTTCATTTTACACAAGATGTTATCGGCTTTCGCATGGTCATAAAAAAAGTTCGCAAAGTCTGCTGTTCTTACAGTTGTATAATTACCAATTAAAGCATTACCAATGAGAATTTCACAGGAACTTAAATTATTTATTTTGAACTTGAATATTTACTCTGACTTTCCGGCACAGACTGCGTTGAACATGAAAATCCGAAACGATCCGTTGAAATGAAAAGAAAGTGAGTCACAGAACATATTATTCTGCCACAGACTTTAATAAGTCAAGATTCTTTATTGAGTAATAATAAAATAACATTACAAATACATCTAATTAATCTATTTAAAACTAAGTATTTGCTAACATAAAAATACCAGCATAGACAAAAACGAAATTTTTGTCTATGCTGGTTGACTCCTTGTAATATTTTTTAGTGTAGCAACATATTAGAGATCTGTCAGAAATAGAAATCAAAACCTAGAGATCTTTTCTTTCTATCACTTTGCTTGCACAAGTGATTGCGTAAAATATCAAAATGTATACAGAAGTTGATGTTTTTGTGAGTAATTTTACGCTAATAGACCCAGAGATCTATCAGCTATGGATAGAAGGATGCTCATGTAAGTAAACAGTCATGATCTCTGCACCACTCATATTATTATCTATATGATATTATTAATATTTTTAGACATTACTTGCCTTCATAACATCCTCACGAATACAAACCAGGGTTATTCCTTATAAAAGCTAAATCCACATGTACTATATAACTAGGCATACTGTTTAATCCACTCTAAATCCACATGTACTATATAACCAGGCATACTGTTTAATCCACTGTATGCCAGGATATAACAATCATGTGACATTTATTTTTCTAACACATGTGTTTACTAAACTAAATAAAAATTGTATATATATATATGTATATATTTTTATATAATAGCCAGCGAAGCAGTTTCCACTCTCCACCAGAGAAGCATCCTCAAGCAGATGGTGATATCGGTGGATCTTATAGCCAGTGATGTGCTGGACCATTACCGGTAAGTTACGCATTTCATAAATCCCTGTGGATAACCAGGCTGAGTGTATGGTACTTTATTTAATAAAGATCGATAAAAAAAATTAATACATAATATTGGTATACATTCTATATGTGTCATGATGAGGCTTAGAATCACCAGGATTTGAAATGATTTTATTTATTTGTAAAACTTTGTTTATGTAATTTTTCACTACATTTTTATTTATATCTTTAAAGTCGCATTTAGACTTGACTTAAGTTATACAAACTATTAAAAAACAGTATTTATAACAGTTCAAAGAGACCTTATAATTTAACTGAATAAAGTATAAATAAATGCTATAGAATTGATCCTGTCTATCCAAAGGTTGCCTGGAAGAGCTTGCTTTTAGCAATAAAGCTGCCCATTGTATACTTACTCTTTCATTCTTTAATTACAATAGGTATTTTGGTATTATTTTTCTCTTATGTTGTACAATATTTTTTTTAGTTAATATAATAATATTTATATAACTTATTCTGTCTTTTTTTTATTTATCTATGGCTCTTAAATTGTTTCAGTACTTTTGCTCTACTGGAGAGACTTCTGACAGTGCCATCAAAATTGTCCGAACAAATGATTTTCCAAATAGATGAATCTACCAAGCAGATGTTAATTGAGAAGTAAGAAAATATTTTATTTGGTTTTATCTACTTACTAACTGATGCCTGCGTCTTCGTCTTGCTATCGTTATATTTTTAACAATTCACACAATATATTTATAAATTATAAGCCTATGTGTTATTCTGATAAATCAACTACATTATTGAAAAGTTTCATTAAAATCCATTCGGTAGATTTTGTGTGAAAAAGTAACCAACATACATCCATACAAACTTTGGTATTTATAATATTAGAGTAGAATTATCCTGAGATGAGCAGAGTTCTACTTGTAACAGTTGTAACTTGATACTCAATTAACATGCAAGAAGTATGTCATAATTATTGCGTTTTAGATACTATGACCTGGATGATGCAGTGATAAGAGAAATGCTTGGAAAGAAACTATCTGCAAAGCACCGGAAGGATTTAGATGAGGTAACCATCCCTAAATATATAGTAGACATGATCCAAGATGACCCTTTTAATCATCTGTTTTTGTATAATTCGTTTTTTTTTTTCATTTATGTTGTATGTGCAAATAAACGTTTTCCATTCTATTCCACGGACTGGTGAGTATCTGGCTTTAAAATATATATAACAAACACTGGTACCATAATGCATCAAACTCGGTTCTACTTTTTCTTCTTTTCTTAGTGGCTTTTCGCAGGCTAGGGTTGCCACGATTTTGCCAAAGTCGGAGTTTATGGGGATTTATGTTTACTAATCTTTTAACAAAAAGGCGGAGATCTGAGTGTTCAAAAAGCCTGCCCAAACTGACATTGACAGATCAGAAGCAGTGACAGTTACCTTACCATGACTTGTGCAGTTAAGTCAGTGAAAGCATCTAACTACATAATAGACACTACACTGATCTAATGTACTATCATTGCTATTCGGCGCGGTAATGCAGCCAGTATCTTGAGTATGATTTCGTGTTGTTTGATTTGGATAAGTATTTGTAAGCAAAGCTGTATTCAACTTGTTTAAAATAGAACCTACTACCAGGTGTCAGAGCGGTCCGGCGCGTCACTACGCTGCTGCAGACGTCAGTTCGACAACGTGCGTCGCATCTTCAAAGCTGTTGAAGAAATGCCCGGGAATGTGGTGGCTAATATCAGAAGCACATTTCTACTCTCCGAATTGTTGGCTAAGTAAGTTGGTTGCTTTTCAACCAAGAGTAAATAAGTAATGATTTCTAATTTTGTTTACCTCAACATGTATGCGGAAGTTTGCGGGTTCGATTCCCGCTTTGGAATAAATGTTTGTATGATCTGCAAATTATATTCTGGGTTTTCTGGGTAAATATTTATATGTTAATAAAAAATATCTATCCATGTAATGTTTTTGTAGGTTTAAGTATGTCAGTCTTCTAGTATCAATAACACAAGCTCTGCTTAGCTTGGGGCTAGATGATGTTGTGTGGATTGTCCAGCATTATTTATTATTATTTATGTATTTGAGTGTATGTCTGTCTGTGGTATCACTGCTTCCGATCGGATGAACCGATTTCAATGTTGTTGATATTTGTTTGATGACAGTTTATTCAGCTACATTTAAGATGGCCGCCGCTACAAAATGGCGGATTACACAACTCCCTTATTATGGGTATAAAATGAAAGGGACTAGTAGCATATTTATTATTTTTGATTTAGGTTTGTTTCATCACCAAGATATAATCCATGAGTTTAATAAAATTTTACTGTTGATAGAATACTTGTGTTCTATTTGTTTCAGAAAATATGGTGCGGTGGTATTTATAGCTTGCATGAGGTTTGAGACAAGCAAGCGAAAACTACAGTATCTTACATTTAGTGATTTCTATCACTGTGCTCAGGTAAAGAATGATGAGGTACCTACCTAAACAAAATGGACAAGATTTAAATGAAATGAAATAACCAAACGATAAACAAAGCTAATTCAATAATATTAGAGTTTTTTTATCTGATAGTTTGTGAGCTGAACTGTCAAAGTTTGCTTCATTATTAAACTAGATGGCGTTGTGCGATATGTCGATGATTTTTTTTTCTCCTAACAGTCTATAATGACCAACTGGACGTACAGTTGCACAGGGCCGGAGTATTACGACACAGAGATGGATCGAGAGCTGTTGTTAGAACTCCGCGATCTAAGAATTCTTCTAGATAAAGAAAAGGAACACAAACAGTAAGTATTTTCTGCTTTTAACTGTGACTTTTGGGATATAGTTTAAAATAATTGTGATTTTTTTAAGCTTATTTATTTTTTTAAGCAAAACCTACCTATTACTATTAAGTTTGTTCAAACTAATATTTTCATCCGACTTAAACCAAAGAGGTTCTCAATTGGAATGTATGTTTAAAATTTAATTATTGTTATGCAAGTTCACACTAACAAAATATCTCAGAATACAATCTAAACTAATTTTTAGGTAATAAATATTATCTTCTTTGTTACAGTTTAGTGTGCATGCGGCTTAAGCCGCAACTTCTTGAGAAGTCCTATCAAGAACTGGAGTTAAACTTTAGGTAAACTCCAAAGACTTTACTAACCCAATTTAGCTGTACCTAACGGCCGGTTTCTGGAAATCCAAATCACGATTGATCCGAGTTTGACACATAGTTATTATTAGATTTTTTCGTTGATAATCGTTCGAAAAACCGGCCGTTAGTGTGGTAGTTATTGATTGAGCGAGCGAAGCGTCTCATTTTCGAAAAATGCTCTTGTCCTTCTCTGTCTGTTCTCGCCTAGTCTTCTAGTACCCATAACACAAGCTCTGCTTAGCTTGGGGCTAGATGATGTTGTGTGGATTGCCCAGCATTATATATTTATTTAATTTCAGATTGTACACTCGTTCGATTGTTGGATTGGCTTGCAATTTGCACCGAGGAAGAGAATTACGGTCGTTGTTTATAGACTTACTTGAAAGGTACCTAAATGTCGATGTATTTTATATTGTTTAGTATTTTATAAAAATAAAATGTATGTAAGACTCTAAAAGCAAGCTAAAGTACATGTTTTTTTTAGAGGACTAAAGCGTGATGATGTTACTATGAAGTCAAAGTCAAAATTACTTTATTCAATAAAATCACAAGGATCAATTTTAAATATGATATATGAATATCATGACGACCGATGTGGCGCGGCGGGCGAAGGTCCGCCTGCGACGCGGAGGTTGCAGGTTCGATTCCCGCCTTGGGATAAATGTTTGTATGATCTGCAAATATTTATTCCGGGTGCTCTGGGTATATTTTGTGTATAATAAAAAATATCTATCTATGTTATGTATTGTAAGTATATCACTCTTCTAGTACTCATAATACAAGCTCTGCTTAGCTTCGGGCTAGATGATGTTGTGTGGATTGTCCAGCATTATTTATTATTATTAATTATTGTATTTTCACAGATGCATTGAACCACTACGACTCGGTGCTTGGCCTAAAACTGATTTGGGACAGTTTCTTTTGGCTTACGAACAATGTGCGTTGCAGATGGATGTCCTAAGGTTAGTACTTAATTTATCAACCAGCAATCCAGTTAACATAGTACAAGCTTTGCTTAGTTTAAATAGAGAAATAAATAATGCTGGACAATACACACAACATCATCTAGCCCCAAGCTAAGCAGAGCTTGTGTTATGGGTACTAGAAGACTGACATACATAAGTACAGTTTGGGACTAGAGTGTGATGTGTGAAATTTCTGTAAATATTTATTTATTTAAAGTTTGTTTATACGAAGGTGGACATAGGTCATTCCAAAAAAGCACGCGTCTTCACCGCGGTTACACTCACAATAGTGTACAATACAAATAAATTAGTTTTGTCATTGGTTGTTCAGTCACCATCTTGACATGTTACGATTGATAAAGAATGGCTGGATTTGTCGGCTAATTAGTGCATAAACGAGCTTGCTTTTTAAAATCGTTATCTCTACTTTGGCGAGTTATATTAAAACTATAATAATAGTGTTAATAGTATGTCTTGTTTCAGAGAAGCTGATTTGAAAACTGTATGGGAGAGATATATGAGAGTTATAAGCAAGTGTCTTATAACTATGTACCATATTTAGATCCATACATAGATAAATATATCCATTTAATCATCTATGTATTTATAATTCATATATGTATCTGTCTCTTCTTTGTAAAGTCTTTCTAAAAATAGACAGCTTGGTGGCTTTTCAGATAGTCGGTTTAGCCGTTTTAAGGTCTTCAGTCGATACTATTGAGATAGTATCGACAGTATTTCTTAATAGTGGATCGGGTACCTTGGTATAAATTTAATATAATTTATTATTATTTAATAAAAAACGCGTTTTTCTAGTCCATATTTAACAGTAAATGTTAGTATTATTTTGTTAGCTTTAAAGTTTTACTTAAATATCACAAATATTTGGTGGGTTTGATCTCCATAACAAATATTTGTGTGATGGTGTACATTAGTGGTTCTGTGTTACTATATATTCAATGTGTTTAATAATATATATTTACAAGTATTATATGTGTCATCTAGTTCCCATAACACATGCTGTGCTCAGTTTGGGAGTAGGTTAGCATTGTGGTGTGTAATGTCCTTCAATATTTATGCTTATTCATTATGATTAAATGTTTGACATGAAATTTGTTTTTTATTTATTGCAATAAAATATCAATAACTAGTAGTACGCCCCGGATTCGCACGGGTAGCGGGTAAGGAATTTCTTAGGTAAGTATTTTTTTTTACATCTTGGGTTACATAAATGAAGTTTAGTAAGGATCCCTATTTTTTTTTAAATATAATATAGCCTATGCCATCGCAGATAGTGTAGCTTCACAATGGTGAAAGAATTTTTTAAATCGGTCCACTGGTTTCGGAGCCTATTCGATGCAAACAAACAAACAGTCCTTTAGATATAAAACTATATAGGTTATCATATGTAACATGACTTTAGATAGTGAGCCTAAGACCTAGTTTGAGTGGTCCATTTTTAAATTTGGGTAGGTTAAAAACAACGAAAAATAGTAAATGATAGAAAGGTTTACTTTATTTTAACTTAAATCTACACGCAAAGGTTAGAAAATGACGAACAAAAATGCCTTTAGTGACTAAGATGAATGTTTGTATTATACCGGGTGTAACAGTAGGTGTGGACCAAAAGCAACAGGGCGATGGGGGAGCTCAGCCCATGTATGTTCAGCAATATTCAGTCAAATAAAACATAAAAGTGAAAGTAACTTTTGAATGACTGAATGTCGCTGAACATACATGGGCTAGGCTACCCCATCGCCCTGTTGCTTTTGGTCCACCTCTGTTACACCCTGTATGTACTTCTTATTGGGTTTATAATGTATCAGAATAGTTTCAAAGTCATATATTTGAACTAATTTTATTTATCAACAGAAAATAGTTTGTTTCTATAAAAGTAGGAGTAGAAGTATACAGAAAAGTGTTTGTTATCTCAATAGTATCGTTATTAACAATATAACATATTATTTGTTGTGATAGTAAACATAAACACTAATACTGGTAAAAATGATACAAAAAAAATGCTTCAAGCTCAAGTAACTAAATCCAGATTCAGGCACTAGTATTTTATAACAGAAATCAGATAATGTACTAAACTTAATAAAAATATGATTAAAAAGATCAGGCAATCAAATTAACTTCATCATTAAATGATTTAATCTATGTAAGATGTTATCAACTTTGTTTGATGGTTTGATGAAGCTTTATAATTTTAGGTGCTATTTTGTAACATTACCCACAAAGGAGTCTTAAATGACAAATATTGTTGAACATTAATCACACTGAAGCACTTAAGAGGCCTATTTCACAGTGGTATTATACACAGAATGAAAATTAATGTAAGTAATTGCTAATTAATCATGATAAATGATCTTTAAAGTGTAGTTGAACCTCAACTTCTCTCTTGCAATTGCTTTGACAGCGCAATGGGTTAACTAATGCAGTTAATCTTATTTTAAATGTTTTATATCTATTAGTCTGTGTGCCCCGCAGCTTGACGTAACAAGATATAGATTTTCTCCTTAATCCAGTCTTTGTTGAACGGCGCATATGTGTTTGTAGACTTCTGGTAGACAAGACAGCTTAGATCTGCAAGCTGAAACAAAAATTGAAGTTTTGGACAGATGTCACAGCTCAGTTGGTATAAGGCTTCCATGCTGGCTGTGACACATGACTGGGTTTGGTTCCTCCACAATTATGGCAAAAATTGAAGTGGAAAGTCCACATTTGGGTTGGCTATAGTATCCGGTACCTGCACCGGTAATCGTGACTAGGTGGAAAGGGAAGAGGAGATAACAATAAGACCCTGAAATTATTTTTGCAAGGAAGACTATAGTTTTTGAGTTTCTCGCTAGTTCAAGTCTCAGCCAGTGCCAAAAATTACGTAATATATTGTAAAGTTCATCAAATATTAACCTAAAAATGATTGATCGATTGATCAAGTGAAAATTTAAAATCCAAGTGTTAACGAGGGAATCACAAGGAAAAAAGTTTTGCACACTTCCCAACACAGCAAGAAAATGACTAAATGCCAGATGAAAACTACGCGCGCACAGCAAATACATAAAAAGTACACCAAGAAGGTTTTAGAGTAAACAACAAATTAAAAAAATTGTATAAATTTGGCACCAGCACCATGGAGGTAGAAGTAAATAGGTTTTAGTTTTGAAAATACAAAGATTATGTTGTTCACACTATGTTCTCAATTTAAACTAAACTAGACTTCCGGCTGAGCGTCATTCGCGATAAAACGTTATTTTTTGAAAATTTTGATTTTCAATCTGATTTTCGCCAGGCCAGTGTAGGGTTTTGTGTTTGTGTTCGTTAGTTAACGTTCTAATGAAGGAAGAACTTTATCATGAACGACCCCCCGACTTGTAATCCCGGACCGCCTCTTGCGGTCTTGGGGATGGATGCCGATATGTTACATTCGCCTCCATCCCCAGCTCAATATATCACCCTCTCATCTACTGTTGACTGTTATGTTTCACGTAACGCTAAAAGATCCAGATTAGATTCATCTAGCTCGGAATTTAAAGAAATTAATGATGACGATGAATTGCTCCAGGCAGGCCAAGTTACCCCTCCTAATTCGTTCTCGAAGGTTTCGGACTGTTTTTTCAGCCCTCAAGTTTCAGCTGCTGCTGAGTCGACCCAGCCAACTCAAAACCAACGATCCCCTAACTTCCAAGTTGGTCGTACATTGTATAACTCATCTGACAAAGGTCCATTTACAGTTCATGTCCAGAGAATCGAAGCCACTCAATCTTCAGGTACTACAATTCACCCTGTTACATTTGGTAAGTTTCTGTTCAATAAGTCTAAAGAATTTACTGGCATTATTGATGGCTCTGTGAAAAGCAATGGTAGAAATTGTATTTCGATAGATTTTCATTCAGTCAATTCTGCAAATATCTTTCTGCAATCCCCAGCACTGGGTGATAATAATTACAAAGCTTTTATCCCAACATTTAACGTTACCAGGATGGGCATTGTTCGTGGTATTCCAACTGATATGACCGATGATGAAATTTTAGTTAATATGAAGGTTCCGATAGGTTGTGGTTCAATTTTAAAGTTGAGAAGATTGAATTTTAAGGTAATGCTTGATGGTGTTCCTACATGGAAACCTACCCAAACCGTTGTCCTCACATTTGATGGTCAGGTTCTGCCCAGCAGAATATTTTTATGCTACTGCTCATTTCCAGTTGACCTATATACTTACCCTACAATTCAATGCTTTAACTGCTGTAGATTTGGTCATACCAAAACTCAATGTAGATCCAAACCCCGCTGTTTTAAATGCTCCCAGGACCACACAGCTGAATCCTGTAGAGTGGAAGAAATCTGTGCGAAATGTATCTTGTGCGAAGGCATTCATTTTGCTACAAGCAAAGTATGCCCAGAGCTGCTCCGTCAAAAAAACATTAAAAAAATGATGTCAGAAAAATGTATATCATATGCCGAGTGTTCCAAACTTTTTGCTTCATCTAAAAAATCTTACGCTGACATCACCTCCTCTGCCCCTACTTCTTCTTATGGTGCACAAGCACAACCCACCCAAACACCAAGCTTCACATCGTACAAAAAGTCTGTTCCACGTCGCCCCCGTTCCCCCCCACCTAGTAGGTCAGGTTATGATCGAGAAGCACATTACAATTTAATAAGCGAAGACCGCTCCGATAGTGCACCGAATGGCTGCGCACTGAATAATCCTACTGATATTCTTTCTAACCCCCAAACCTTATCTGATCTCATTAAATTATTAAATCTTATATGCTCATTCTTCAATAACTTTACTTCCTCTTCATCAAACCAACCGAACAACGCCGCTTCTATGATTAGTAACCTCCTTGCACTCCTTTCCAATGGATCCATCAGGAAAGATCCTACAGTGGAATATCCGTAGCGCTAGGAACAAAAAATCCGAAATTATATTTTTGATAAACAAATATAAACCGTGTGTTTTGTCTGTCTCTGAGACATGGCTGGCCCCCAATTCCAACTTTGGGATTTCGGGCTATATCTGTATCAGAAAAGACAGGCAGGACGCCTACGGTGGTGTTGCCATACTAGTAAAAAACGATATTCCATTCTCCCAACTTTCTGTCACTTCTAGTTGTGATGGTTTTGATGCCATTGTTGCTCGCGTCATGGATGTAACCATAGTTTCAGTTTATATCCCCCACCCCTCTAAACGCATTCTCAGTAGTTTTATCTCTGTTCTTCAAAGCCTCCCTAAACCACTTATGGTTTTAGGAGATCTAAATTGTCACCATCCTGTTTGGGGTTGTGATGTCACGGACTCTGAAGGAGTCTTTCTTTTAGATTCTCTGGATCATCTTAATCTTTGCCTACTAAATACTGGCTCTCCTACAAGAAGACAACGCCCTGGCGAGTCAACTAGTGCTGTAGATATTTCCCTATGCTCCCCTGACTTAGCCTCTTTATCCTCCTGGGAAGTCCTATCTTCTTCCTATGGTAGTGACCACTTCCCTATCCTACTTAATGTTGTTAGTAAGTTTTCCCGACCGTCTTTTATTAGTAATCCTCTCTTAAAATTTAACCTCAATGTTCATCATTCCTTATGGGAAAAATTCAGTGACTTAACATACGAGAAAGTCTCAGACCTAAGCCCTATTTCTTACAATAATATCTATCAATGCTCCAGTGATATCATTAATTCTCTTACAGATTGTGCTAAATCATCTTTCCCTGTTAAGAAACCTCCTTCAAAATATATTCCCTCTCCACCGTGGTGGGATAACGAATGCACTTCAGCTATCAAAGCTCGCAAAGCAGCTGAACTTACATACCGATTAAATATGACTAAAGAAAATTTCATTGAACTTAATAGAATAATTGCAAGAACTAAAATTCTTTTTAAGTCTAAAAAGAGCAAAGGTTGGAAAAATTACTGTTCTAATCTTAACCCTAATACCCCTTCTTATATTCTATGGCAGAAGATCCGTAGATACAGACGTTCTTGGATCCCCCCTACGTCTCACTGCTGCCCGACTCAATCTTGGGCTGATTCATTTATGGACTCTTTAGCTCCATCCTACTCTCCCCTTCCATCTGAACTCCCTGTTTTGGCCCATTTCTCATCAACAAACCCCCTTGACAAGCCTTTTTCTATGTTAGAATTTAAAAATGTCTTAAACTGCGTTAAAGACTCTGCCCCTGGGATTGATGGCATACCTTATTCCTTTTTTTTTCAATGCCTCTGATCTTTTTGTAAAATATGTTCTCGATCTTATAAATATAGTTTTTGATTCTGGTTTCGTACCCAACTCTTGGAAATCACAGTTCATTATTCCCATTCTTAAACCTAATAAAGATCCTGCAGATTTTAAATCTTATCGCCCTATCGCTCTTTCTTCGGTTTTAACCAAGTTAGCTGAGCATCTCATTAAAAATAGATTGGAATGGTTCTTAGAAAGCAATAACCTCCTTGCAAAATCGCAATATGGTTTTAGAAAAGGCAAGAGTACAATGGATAGCTTGAGTATCGTGACAACTGATATAAGATTAGCTTTTTCCCGCAACGAATCAGTTATTGGAGCGTTTCTAGATGTTACAGCGGCTTATGATAATGTTCAACTTCCTCTTCTCAAAAACAAACTTGATAAGCTTAGGATTCCAGTGAAGCTGGCTAATTTCGTTATGAATCTGTTAACTGAAAGATTCTTACTATTTCGTTGTCAAGACCCTTCTATTTCTCCTTCTCGAACTATTTGGCGTGGTCTTCCTCAGGGTTCTGTCCTTAGCCCTATTTTATATAACCTTTACACATATGATTTAGAAATGTCTATTGGTTCCAGTCGCATACTACAATATGCTGATGATATCTTGCTTTACTATTCACATAAAAGTATCGAAATTGCTGCAGAAAATCTTGAAACTTCTCTTGATAAACTTTATCTTTGGATGTCAAATCATGGCCTTAACCTCTCCGCCGGTAAAAGTAATATCGTTATTTTTTCACGAAAAAGATCTCCTCCATTATTAGATATTAAAATTAATCATTCTTCTGTTCCCGTCAAAGAAAGTGTTAAATTTCTTGGTTACGTTCTTGATCGGAAATTAAATGGTGTCGACCATTGCAATCAGCTAGCTATAAAGTGTGAAAAAAACCTTAACATTATCAGATGTCTTTCTGGTGTTTGGTGGGGTGCTCACCCATTTGTGCTTAAAATTTTATACAATTCCATAATTCGTAGTGTTTTAGATTATGGAACCTTCTTACTTGATCCTGCAAATAAAGCTTGTCTTAAAAAACTCGACCTCATTCAGTCCAAAGCTCTTCGTATTATTACAGGTACCATGAAATCGACCCCCATAAATGCATTACAAGTTGAATGTGTGGATCCCCCCCTTCACATACGTCGACAATTCTTAGCGGACCGCTATTTCTATCGGTCCCTTCAGTTTATTCATCATCCTATCATTCCAAAACTACAACTTCTCGAGCGTTTTTTTCGGACTTCACCATACTGGCGCAATAAAGATTCCCCTCTTCTCATCAAAAGCTTTCAAAATTATAAGTCGATCAAAGACCCCACTTTTAGATATGCTACTCTTCCTTTGTTCCAATTTGAATATGATTCAATTCTATTCCTTCCACGTGTAATCTTAAATTTTGGTATCTGTAAAGATGACGACAAAGCAAATGAATTTTTCAGACAAATTATTAGTAGAGACTGGCGAGGCTGGCACACTGTATTCACAGATGCTTCTAAACTATCTCCTTTGGGGTGTGTTGGATATGGTGTTTTCCATTCCCAATACGACATTGTTCAAAAAGTTAAGAGTCCTCCGGAATCTTCTGTCTTTTCAGGAGAATGTCTGGCCCTTTTAGAAGCGATAAAGTATATCCTTCTATTCAAACTTCCGCGTACTATTATTTTTTCCGATGCTCGTAGTGTTCTCCAATCTCTTATCTCTAACCCTTTCTCGTCCAAAATACATAACCCAATAATTTTTCAAATAAAACAATTAATTATAGAATGTAACGTTATAGGTTTTGATGTGGTTCTTGCCTGGATTCCTGGTCATACTGGTATTTCTGAAAACGAAAGAGCTGATAATGTTGCCAAAGATGCTGTTGTTTGCGGGGACAAAGTCCCTTTTAAAAATTATTGTCATGATTTGCTAGCCCTTCCCAAAGTCCGTCTTACTCGCAATTGGGCTTCTTATTGGAGTTATTCATCAAAAAGAAAGGGCTCGTTTTATGCTAAAATTCAACCGATCATCCCATGTAAACCTTGGTTTTCAAAATTCAAAATTATAAAACGCCTTTCGTCGATACTCATTCGTATGAGAATGAATCATTGCTGCATACCATATCATCTTCATAAAATTCATGTCAAAAACTCGTCCATCTGCGAATGTGGTATCGACGAAGGTGATTTGAATCATATCTTTTTTGCCTGTCCCCTTTTAGACCATTTACAGTTTTATAAATCACTCATTTCTCTTAAGTTGTCTCTTCCTACTCATATTCAAGAATTACTTCATTCCATAGACCCTAAAATATTCAAAGTTCTCATCCATTTCATTAATTTAAATAAGCTAAAAATTTAATAAGCCTTAATACTATACTGGTCCTGATTATAATTTGTTTAATCGTATTTATTTGCCAAAAATGACGTGACGCTGGCACAAATGTCCGAAACGGACGATTGCCATTAAAAAAAAAAAAAAAAAAAAAAAAAAAAAAATAAACTAAACTACAGGGTAAAGTTATCTTAGAGTCTAGATATAGAGGATAATAACGAATTTTCTACTGAGATATCAAAGAGCATTTATTTTATACTCCAAGGATGAAAATTAGTTTTGCGCTCAGAAATGGAAGCGCAAAAATACTCTTCCCGAGATGAAGTGATGAAAAATTACTAATCTAACAATAAAATACAAACATACCTGATCAACAAAATCAAATAGCTGCGATATGTCGTACGTGATCGTCGGTGTATTAGGATTCCGTCTTTTGAGATGTTCCTCATATATCTTACAAACGCCTTCCATACAATCGTTAACGCTCTCGTAATCGGAAAACGTCCGCGTCTCGGGCCTGTGGCCGGGCTGAACTAGGAGAATTGTGTGCGACTGAAAATATAACCTCCTGTTACCGCCATTATATTCCGAAAAATAAATATTTATAGTGCAAAATTCTGAAAACTTACCATTCTCAGAAGAAAACGCCAAACAGATGCAATATAATGTGATTTTGGAGCTTTTCCAAGCAAATAATGCTAAAATTAATGATTTTACGAAATGTCGGACAAGCTTCGTTTGATTTGCTTGCTTCGTTTTGTTAAGGCTCCAGTACACAATGGCGTATGCTGGGCCACGCTTTGCAATGCACCACTGTAGGCCACGATCACTTGGTGTTCACACAATGGCGCATGTCTCATTGCTGCCTGGCAATCCACTTGCGATGGACGTAGAAGAAATGTCTCTTTTTTTTAAATAGGTATTTTCAGGGAGTCTACTATACGATTAAATGCATCATTCATCTGAAAACATCGTACCTAATATACTACAATTATTATAAATCAATAAACTTGAAAGTTGTAGGTGACAAACTAAACAATGGCCCATTGTGTGAACACCACAGGCCACGCTACGCCACGATTCCTTTGAAGTGTGCCCGAAAAACCGACAACTTTCCGATTGCGCGCCACGGTTGACAATTGTCCGCCATCATACGCCATTGCCCCGTGTACACAATGGCGATGGCCTGTCGTGGGCCAGCATGGGCCATTGTGTACTGGGGACTTTACAAATAGATAAAACAAAATGAATGAATGAGTGGTAGCCAAAAACTCATGTAAACGGATTGCAATGTTATGACTGACTGCGGTTTTTCATCAGTCAACCATACCATACACTACGTGCCGTGCCGCGCCTGTCTCTTCTCTTATTTATTCATGATGGCAGCACCTTAAAATGGTATGCTGTCAAACACCACGCAACAAAGAAATGCAGATAAGTTCAATACAAAATAGAACAAAAAAATTAAATTAAATAGGAAATAGGTTAGAATCTAATGGCATTCCTTGGATAATAATTTTATGATAACGAAGCAAGTATCCCAGGTATGTTTTAAATCTACTAAGTTCTTAATTTGTCATGTTTATGACTTCCCGTATTTAAAGAGCTATATTGTTTACTTGCTATTGCGTGACTTTGTATGCGTGGGTGGACCTTTTATGAAACGTTAGTGAAAAGTCCTTATTATGAACGTATTCAAAAATTGTTTTTTTTTCTAATTTGATAAAATTAACTGCAATATTGGGTCGTATTTACAAGTCATACTAAAATATCTGTTTGTTACCAGTGTTTAGATGATCCTTGTGGTGTATGGTTGCTCTTGGTTTCGAGAAGTCATATATTCATTCAGAAAATTTAAAGATTAAAGACTTTAAATCAGACAGTAGTAGTAGTAACCTACTATATGTATATGGAGGCATTTTTTTCACGTATACTTTTAAAAATAAAAATTTGTAACTATCCTATGAATAATAATTTATCAAATCCTTTCAGAATGATGTCAGATGATGAGTCTCAAGAAAAGTCTATAACACCCCATAATAACTCCACTTCTGAAACTCAGGACAAAGTAAATCATGAAGATAATGATAACATGTTCAGTACTGTGTGGGTCAAGGTAGAGGTAAATGAGACCGATGATGAGGGCTCTACAGTAGAGACAAATGAGCCCGAAATACGGATTGAAGATAAGTATGTACAACCAAAACTTAACTCCCTCATCTTTTATGCCCAGCTCTGTTGATTCAAACGTGTGAGTGACTGTTAGCCCGCCATACAGGTTCTTTAGAGACCTAGTGCGGGGAACAAAACTCCTCTAGGTACCTTGTAGTAGGTATTATATTTTATAGAATCTACTTATACTGAAATTATTTTTGAAATCTACCATTGTACCTACCAGAAAACTGTTTTTATTAATAAATGTTTACTTACTCGTAGATGTCACTTTTAGTAATGAGGATAGATATCAAATTAACAAAACCCTTTAAAAACTAGTTAATACAAAACTCAACAATTTATTATTTTTAATGTTATTGCAGAAAGAGGGGCCCATACAAGAAGTGTGATCCTAACCTGAAGGATCTCAAATGTGACCAATGCGATTACAAAACTAAACACAAAAACTGTTTAACCTTTCATATTTTAAGTCACACCAATGCCAAACCATTCACATGCACCTATTGTGACTACAAAACTATGTACCCCATGTCCATAAAACGTCATTTATCTGTAAAACATGGAGATTTAGATCTTATAAAACCAGGATTACCAGGATCTATCTACAAATGTAGCGATTGTCCTTACGAAACTCAATTCAAATGGAATTTAAGTTCGCATCAGCGAAAACATGATCCATCAAAGCGACATAAATGTCCTCATTGTGATTATACTACAGTTTATAAGCATAGCCTTAAGAAACACAGTCGGACACATAACAAACCTGAAGAATCCACTTATTATTGTGATAAATGTCCTTTCGCCACCAAATACGAAGGGCACATTAGCAGGCATCTAGCTAAAATACACTTCGTTGTGTCTGAAAAAGCAAGCAGATGCGAGCACTGCCCTTTCTCCACTAAAACTGGTTGGAGATTGAATGTCCACAAGAAACGAAGTCGTCAGGATAAACCCGTACAGTGCGCTCATTGTGAATACCAGACTCTTTATCGCTGTGCTTTTAAACAGCATAAACTCATTCATATCGAAGGAAACAGAAATGACCAGCAATGGTTAGACTCTCTCTTCACAAAGGATAGCAGCTTACAGAATATTCAAAACACACAAAATCTACAGGAGGAACAAGCGTTGGAGATCATGAAAATGTGTGAGATCAGATCTAAGATAGAGATTGATGCAGGCACCAACCTTAACGAAGGCACTAAGATTTATGACGAACTTAAAAGTAAATTGGATAATAATCCTACTTATTACACTTTGAACAATTCACAAAACAATAGTGATGGTGTGAGCTTACCAAACCATTCGCAACCGACTGAGATTGCACACAACAAATACAAGTTCACTGTTGACCCAAACTTTGAAGTGGCATGGAGTAACATACAAGTTAAAGAATCAACCGACCAAGAACGCCCATTTCAATGTTTAATATGCAGTTACACTGCCAAGTTCAAAGCGTCGGTACAGAGACATTATCAACGACATCACACCAGCCACAATCGACCATACAAATGTGTTAACTGTGACTTCTCCACTAAAACCAAGGATCAAATCGCTTTACACAATAAAAGAAGCAAATCTGAAGAAGTACTCGCATGCAAAATCTGTGGGTTTACCTCCGTTTTTAAATGTCAATTTCTTGTGCACGAAAAAGAGCATTATCCTTTTAAATGCGTGCGTTGTGAGTTTCGATGCAAGAAAAAACCGGACATGCAAAAGCATTTTACGATAGTCCATCTTGGCAATGGGTTGAAATGCAGCCATTGCGATTTTGTTGCGGTTAAAAAAGAGAGTTTATTATGCCACGAAGCTTTACACGCCGGAAAAAAACCATTCCAATGCCAACTTTGTGATTATACATCCGTTAGGCGTTCGCTTCTTGAGAATCACATAAATAGATTCCACAAGGCACCTGTAGTTGAAGAAATTATTGATGATTCTAAAATAGATGCATTGAAACGTAATAGTATTGCACATCACTAAACGATGGTTAATATGAACTAAAAAACATAGATGACACGATATTATGTAATAAGTTCGTATTTGACTAGGTAATGAATAAAAATACCTACCAGGTACATATTTACTTTATCATATTTATTTATAATTAATTATTGATATTTAGAAGTAAACTAACGAAACTCCAATGTATTGACGTTAATTTGTGTTTGCGGTCAAAACAGCTTTTCATTTGCTAGATATGTATTACAAAAAGCTGATCCTGATCGTTCAAGTAGGTACTTACTTTAAATGTACAATTTGTAAATACAATACATAAGAGTTATATTCAAAATCAAGGTTTTTTTATTTCTGTTTGCTCGAGGATTCCCTGAATCCATTATTTTCGTTGTGCGTGGGTGCTTATTTGCCTTTCACATAATTTTTTCACTAGTCTAGTACTAGGTTGCGAATTCAGCTAGATTTATATATATTATGCTATCATAATAAATATAAATTATATTGGCATGCCTACTAATATAATAATATTAAAAAGTCATTCTAACCTTGAATACAAAGAAGAAGAAAAAGTTCTCTAAGAAATGAAAAAACAAAAGTTCGTACGCTACGCATAGTGCAAAATGCGAGTTTATTTAATTGTTTATTCATAGTTATAGTGTACATAATTTCCTTATTAAAAAGCTTGATGCAAATGTATAAACGACCTGTGTTACTCGCTCCGTTTGCTTGATTGACTGATTTCGTTCATGCGCTCCGTGCCGTTACCCAGACTGGTTTTCTAATCGCGCCGATGTTTTATTTTTAGTCTGTTTCGTTCGTTCATTTCATTCGTAAGTTTTTGCTCTCATGTAGGATTTTATTATTTCTTTTCGTGCATTTTATTAATAATTGTTGAATAATATTGTATAATAATTTTACACACTTAGATTCGTTACTTTAGAGTAATAGTTTTGGCATAAAAGTAAGTACTTACCTTTAATACTCGTAGTAGCATTTTAAACCGTGAGTGTTATTTTACCTAGTCGGAAAAAAATATTAGTAAAGCTTTTTGCACAAAAAATCTCGCTCTTCAGTACACTACGACCGGACCTATTTAGATAATACTATAGTATAGATCAGGGGTCACCAAATCGGACCGCCGACCCATTGTATGCGGACCGAAAAATATAGTATTTTTCTAGACGTTAATTCAAAAAATTCCGGGCGAAGTAACAATGTTAATAGTTTGCACCAATTCCAATCCAAACTTCAAACAGATAAATCAACAATAAAAAATGACACTTTTCTTATTGATATGTAAATAATAATACCTTTGTAATTTCCGAAATTACTTTTTTTTTTTTTTTTTTATGTAAAATTGGGACTAACTTGAAGTCCCAAAAGGACAATGCCCAATGGGCTATGGGAATCTGTACCAACTTGCATCAATTTGAATTTACTCTCAAAGCCCTAATTTTTATTTACCTTTTCGCTACCATCAATATTTTTTTCAATGTTTAACCGCATTTCAAAATATTTAAAAATGTATTTTATTTTATATCATGTTTGCCTTCTCAGCTAAAGCTTACTTGGCAAACAAGATTTTTATGCTCAATGTCCACTCACGAAAATAAGTGACAGCTGGGATCGGAACAAAATAGTTGACATGCGGAAGGCTTAGTCCGAGCTAGCATTTTAAAACTCCCTACTCTCGAGCCGACAGTCGTCTCTAGGATGTCCTTGTATTTTTGTATGGATATCCGAAAGACGACTCTCAACTCGAGAGTCGGGAGTTTTAAAATGCAAGCTCGGACTAAGCACTCGGAAGTAGGAAATTGATAATCATGTTATATATAATTAATTTTAATTTTCTAAACCCGGTTAAAAAAGACTGTTAAAAATTAACAAAGTACACGTATAAATAAAATATTAATTTTGATGATAATAAGCTTTTGATGCAATCTGGTACAGGGTTTGGGCATGATTCTTTTATGGACATAGTGCCATGCATCACCAAGCACATCCTCTGTAGATGTCTTATAATTTAAGACTTATAATTAATCATTGTGTACAGTATTCCACCAGTGAGCCCTTTCATATGAAAAACATGCAATAGAAAGCGAAAAATATGACATTCACCATTTTGTAGCGGTCAATTTGGACCGGTTTTCATAAAACATAGTAAAGACACTTCCAACTGCTTCATCTTTCAAACAAAAAAATACAAAATTAAAATCAGTTCATTCATTTGGGAGCTACAATGCCACAAACTCCCCTGACACCCTAAACTTATAACACGCTGTTGTTTTTGGGTCGGGGGTTAAAATTATCTTCTTTTCATTCAGTAAAGATTAAGAGCCCCGCAGACTGCAGACTTTTTATCGGCCGATAGTTTGGTCTGCATACATCTTCATACTGATTAAGAAGCCGACCAAACTATCAGCCGATAACAAGTCTGCAGTTTGCGGGGGCCCTAACCATAGCTAATTTACTAACCAAGAATTTTATAATTTGATCTGAGTGTGAACTGTCAAAGATAGTACATGATTATTTGTTAGACAGGAGTTTGTCAATGTTTGGGTAATTTTCCATTAGTTTTTATGACAGGAATGTTGTATAACCTAATTGCTCTGATTTTAAGATACCCTATGTTAAACAGGCTCAGCTGTCTAATGTTCAGGTGCCATCAAGACCTTTAAAATTTTAAACAAAGTCAAAGTCAAAATTACTTTATTCAGTAAAATCACAAGGATCATTTAGAATCGTCTTACATACTAGGTGATTCTAGGTGCCAGTTCAGTAGTTTGCAAATTGCAATAGGTTCCTTTCAAAACTTGATAGACAAGAAAATGTATTTAAAGTATAATTTAAAACTTCAGATGTCTGCATCTCAGCCTATGCATACAGTCATCAAATATGAACCGGATGAAGATATTGAAATTGAACACTGTTTTGCAAATGCATATGTAAAGGTTGAAGGCAATGAGAAATTCGGAGATGAGATAAAACCAGAAAAAGATCCGCTCATGAACAGCCAACAGCAAAAGTATGTACACAATCTATTTTATTATGTCGGGGTGTTACTTAGTTCTATTACATATTATTATTTTTTATTATTATTTATTATTATTACTTATTATTATTACTTATTATTATTTATTATATATATTATATTATACTACCTAAGCATGGCGTTGAATAGCATTGTTCCCGGCCACATACATCGCGTTAACACGAATATTCGCCGTAGCCCGCTAATGTGGCCCCAGCATTACTAATTTCGGTTAAACTATAGATATCCGGTACCTGCGCCGGGAGTCGCGACTAGGGGGAAAAGGAAGGGTAGACAACTAGAAGTCTTCCCCTGAAATCAGTTTTTCTAGGAAAGCTATAGTTTTTGAGTTATGACATTTTTGGAGCCAAAATCTTCATTTTTAGGTTAGTTTTTTATGCATTAAACACTAATTCCTGTCACTGGCACTTCATCTTGTGCATGTCGGTTCTGGCACTCGCCGGCCGCTGCCGCGGCACGCTCGCTTTGCTCGCTCGGCTCGTGCGCGGTTTTTTATATCAAACTAACGCTCGTCGCTTCGCTCCTCGCACCTATTCTAGTATTCTGTCACAAATCACCTTTCTGAGTTCAAAAGCAATTGAAAAAAATAAATTGAATTAAAATTCAGAAATTTGCCGCGAAAAAAAATTATTTAAATTTAAATTACACTTTTCTTTTTATTATTGTTTACATTTAGGCCTCCTGACACTCCCAAACTGACATACACTAGTTCAAGTGTCAGCTAGTGCCAGAAATTAGTGTGAAGTTCATCAAAAACTAACCTAAAAATGAAGATTTTGGCACCTAAAAAGTGTTATAACTCAAAAACTATAGCTTTCCTAGAAAAACTGGTTTCAGGGGAAGACTTCTTGTTGTCTACCCTTCCCTTTCCACCTAGTCACGACTCCCGGCGCAGGTACCGGATATCTATAGCCAACCCCTAATTTCCATTTCTGGATAGTGTTTTGTTCAAGGTCAGGTGTTCCTCTGCGTTCGTTGATTTTATTTTACCACTTCGTCGTTGCGTTATTTAAGCTTGATTAGTTTTTGTGTCGGTTTCTTCGGGAGATTGTGTTCTTTTCTGATTTGAGACTCGTTGCCATGTTGCGTTTGGGTTATATGTATTGTAGTTTGTTTTGTTCGCTGTCCACAATATGTGTCATAGGGCTGTTCTTATGGGTTTTCTCGTTGACGTAACTAAGGGATGCTGATCTTTGTCGATTAAATATGCCTGGGTGGAATAGCTGTTGTGTCAACGTTTTTGGTTCCGTGTGTCAACGGCTGTTCCAGTGTGAGCTCCTTTTTATATGTTTTAGTATTATGTAAAGTATTGAAATATTGTATTCTATTCTATTTCTTTAGGTAGCAATTCTTTGCCCCCCACAGAATACGTGGGGCAGTCCGAGCTATGCTCAGGGAGGGATTCTCCGGCTAGGCCGGTACCCTCCTGGGGTAGATTTTTTTCAAGTCTTGCTTCTTCCATAGTTTTTTTTGTTTGGGTTGTCTTTCCTCTGCTGTGATTTTATTTTCCTGGGTTGTCTTCCGGTGTTATTTTTTAGGGTTTTCTTCCCTTATGATTCATTAAATAGGATACAAATAATTTGAGTAATCAACATAAGCCTCATTTTATAAAATTACGACCAAAGGAGAAAAAGTTCACATTGTCATTCGATTTGCGCGCACAATCGCGGCCGGTGTACGTGTGTCAAGTGTGTTTTGTTGTGGTATTTCAGTGTGATAAGTGAATTTTATTGTTGTTGGTGCTTTAATAACGATGAATAGGTAAGTTTTGAATGTTTTTTTGTTCATTGGTTTCGGTTTTGATAACGTTTAGATTTAAAATCTTGCTAATTCCTTAAGAAAACAATTTTTTTTGCGAAGTACTCTAAATCCTCTCGTTTTGACTTAAAATCTAACTGTTCTTACTAAAAAAACCAATGAAATACATATACAACATAACAATACGGTCAACAATACATATTTTTATGTTATTTCGGTGTTATATTGTTTGAATGTAATTGGATTTCTTCAAAATAGTGAAATAAATACTAGCATTCCATGCATAAAATTGTTTGTATAAATTATGTATGTATAAAATTGCTATTTATTTACAAGTGTATTTCTTTTAGTGCATTTAAATAGAAACTAATTAAAGTCGTTGTTTTAGTGGCCTCGAATATTATGCAGATGCACAAGCTGGTTGCAGCACATCCTCAGCTCCAATATCCGATCCGTAAATATCAAATTACTATTTATTTACTATCAGCCAACCCCAGCTGCGCCCAGGCTAGGTTTTATAGTTAAACCTTCCTCATGAATCACCCTATCCATTGGTGGTGATAACCAGATGTAAATCAGTGCAGTACTTTTTAAGATAGTCGTTACAGAACAAACAGACGCGGCCGAGGACTTTCTTTTATGCTAATGTACTTAGTGATTTTATTTTCTTCGGTGCATTTAGATAATGTAAACTAATCACAACTCTTGTTGCAGATTCATAGGCATCAACACCAACACCAAACCGCCCCTAGACTCGGATATTTTTGATGTGCTTCATGCTGGTATGTTGATATTTCAATTAATTAATCTTTTGTTTTCAATTTCATGCCAAATTCAACAAAAATGCCATAAAAAATATGATTCAACAGGAAGCGATGAGGAATCAAGTGACAGCGAAGATGAAATTGTGGTAGCTGTGCCAGTTCCGAGGGCAGCTCGCATTTTGCTGGAGACGCCGGTGGATGAACAGAACCAAACGATTGATCAGCCAACCGTCGGCGTCGAGCACAAAATACCTTTGGCTGAGCATTTTCCTAGATCTATGTACGATTTTGAATGGAGACCGTTTTCGAATTCTCCAATTCAATCTGAATCGAGGAGAGAATCGTTCGTACACAACAATTGTGGACCCACAGTTCCATTGTTAGACCCATATGACATATTTACTGCCATGTGGGATCTTCCATTTATGGAATACATAGCCTCAGAAACCAATATCTACGCGCAGCAATACGCTGACAAAATGATGAATGATGGCAGCCTCCAACCTAAAAGCCGGATTTGCGAGTGGAAAGATACAGACTCAAATGAGTTATATGTTTACTTCGGTCTAATACTCGCCATGGGGACTGTCGTCAAAAGTCGGATGGAGGAATATTGGTGCAGCGTAGATAACGTGTTTTCAACGCCCGGGTTCCGCACACAAATGACCCTTAGGAGGTTCCAGCTTTTGAACAAGTGCTTACACTTCGCCAACAGCTGCACCCTGTTAGAGCGGAACCTAGACGCTTCGGAGGCGAAATTGTTTAAGATCGAACCGGTTATAACGCACTTAAATAAAAAATTCTCATCACTTTATAAACTGAAGCAAAATATTGTTTTAGATGAATCTTTGCTGCAGTGGAAGGGTTGGTTGTCAATCAACCAATTCGTCCCCAACAAAGCAGCACACGTCGGGATCAAATCATATGAAATATGTGAATCACAGAGTGGGTATTTGTGGCGATTCGAAATACATGCCCACCAAAAAGCTACAAAGACAATTTCACCTGGTGACCCCATCGCAGCATATGTGCCCACTCTCGTCCTCAGGCTCGTCCAAGGTTTGGAGCATCGTGGACACACCCTCTGGATGGACAATTTCTATAATAGCCCGGCCCTCGCTCGCAAATTAAAAACCCTTGGTTTCGACTGTGTCGGGACGTTACGAACCAATCGGCGAAATGTGCCGGTTGAGTTAACAAACCTGACAAAAAGCAATATGCGTCCCGGTGAGTTGGCGGGGTACACCTCGGGAGATGTGGATCTCATGGTATGGAGAGATCAGAACCGTGTGGCAACGATTTCTACATACCACGGGAACTCCGTCTCCACCGACGCAGATGGTACCTCAAAGCCCATACTCATCCGAGACTACAATGTCTGTATGGGGGGTGTGGACAAAAAAGATCAGATGCTGGCGACATACCCCATCGAACGTAAGAGGACAAGAGTGTGGTATAAAAAACTGTTCCGACATCTGTTGAACGTTTCCGTACTTAATTCTTATATTATTCACAAATCACAAAATTCTAACAAGTCCCGACCATTGTCCCATCGCGAGTTCCGCAATAAATTAGTTTTAAGCCTGCTCTTAAAGCATTCGCTCCCATGTCCCCCCACAGAATACACAAACATTTACGAAATAAAAACGCACTACGCAGGCGAAAATCCTTTCATCCCGAGTGGCAACAGCCGACAACGCAGGATATGTGCCGTGTGCCACAAGCGCACGACGACGCATTGTGTAGGTTGCGGAAAAAAGTCAGTTTGCGTAATTGGTTGCTTTCGATTGCTTCACTCTTAGATTTTACAGACAGACAGACTTACATAACGGACAGGCAAACCACCCTTAGATTTTACAGACAGACAGACTTACATAACGGACAGACAAACCACTTTTAGATTTTACAGACAGACAGACTTACATAACGGACAGACAAACAGACTTTCAGATAGACGGACAGACAGACAGATTTCGCCATAAATACCTAATCAGTGATTCACAAAACGCTCCTGCGTGAGTTTCATAGCCCGGTTACGTACCGTTACTTACTTGTTTGCTTGATTGTTTAAGTGCGTTACAACCGCTGCCATCTTAGTCAGTGACAAGCGATCAGTATCGTTGGCTATCTATACTTATAATAAAACTGTAGAGAGGTCAATTCTGTACATTAATTATATTTTCAAAAAAACTATCAGGGGGTGATTAGTGATCGATACTGATGCCAAAAATGCAATCAGTAAAATTTTTGTCTGTCTGTCTGTCTGTCTGTCTGTCTGTCTGTATGTATGTTCCTTATAGAAACAAAAACTACACGACGGATTTTAACGAAACTTAGTACAATTATTCTTCATACTCCTGAGCAACTTATAGGATACTTTTCATCACGCTACAATCAATAAGAGCGGAGTAGTGAAGGGAAATGTTGGGAAAACGGGAGAAGTTACTGTTAGGAATAGATACTCCTTAATTATCTATAACCAGCCTTAGATGTTACCATAGCAACCAAACGTTGTTGATTGTCATCAATGTCACTATCTTCACTTGACTAAATATTATATTCTTTACAGTATACGTTAATAATATTCGTTTATTTATTTTAACCGGTTTTATTCGATTCTACAGTACTTATATCTGCTTTAACATGGTAGCAGAGCGCGGTTAAGGTACCCTGATGGTTCTATTTTACTGCATCAGAAATCGTACATCGCTCGCATATTGCAAAGGTTTGGCATGGAGAAATGTAAGCCAGTGCCAACACCAATTGTAAAAGCAAATAATGCTCAAGATGTTAATCAAGTTTCAATGAACTTCCCGTACCGTGAAGCTGTTGGATCACTAGCTTATTTGATGACAAGCACGAGGCCTGACATAGCCTTTGCTGTCAGTGTTGTATCTCAAAATTTAGATAAACCTACAAGGGAGAACATCATCAATATCAAGAGGATAATGCGACTTGAAAGGGACTACAGAAGAAGGCATCGTTTACAAGCCAGGAAATAGTCATAATTTAAAATGTTACAGTGACGCTGACCACGGAGGTGATCATGAAACTGGAAGGTCTACCTCAGGCATTCTTTGCATGTATGCTGGAGGTCTAATATCCTGGAATAGTAAACGCCAGAGCACAGTAGCGATTTCATCCACCGAGGCAGAAATAGTGGCAGCAAGTGAAACTGCTAGAGAAATTATTTGGCTTCTAAAGATCATGAAAGATATCATTGGTGAATGTCCAGCATCCCTATGTGTTGATAACGAATCAGCAATTAAGATGGCTAAGAATCCGCCAGAATTGACACCAAATGACCAACAACATAAGAATACGATCATTGTTTATACGAGAATGTGTTCAAGATGGAAGCATTACCATCTGCCATGTGCCAGCAACCAGGCAGATTGCTGTAATGCTCACCAAACCACTTTATGGGCCTAGAATTGAAAGTCTCAAGAAGATGGCTAGCATTATAAAGAGAGGTGGATGTTAGGAATAGATACTCCTTTAATATCTATCACCAGCCTTAGATGTTACCATAGCAACCTAAACGTTGTTGATTGTCATCAATGTCACTATCTTCACTTGACTAAATATATTCTTTACAGTATACGTTAATAATATTCGTTTATTTATTGTAACTGGTTATATTCGATCCTACAGTACTTATATCTACTTTAACAGTTACTCCATTTTTTAAGCTTCCGTCGCGTGTGCAGCCTTAATGGTTAAAGTTACATAGAAATCACGTATGACGGAAATATTCTACATAAAATTGTCTAAAAAATATCCCGCAACCATCCCGCAACAGCATATGTCTATCTTTTGTGGTTGTCTCACAATAACACGTGTAACTCCTGATAGCATAGCAGTTCGGAGCATTCTGATTATATTTGTTTACTCTTACATTTATAATACTCTCACTCATCCCTAATTTTAAAAAGTTAACATTATTACCTACCAATTCAAAAAAAATTATCACAGAAATCGGTATAGAAACACCAAACCAAACTATTAATTTTTCCGTCATAGACTGCTCTTTACCATCAATTTCCTTCATATGAAGATAGTAATGGGTTATAGCAAAATCTCTTAAAACGGCACGCGGACGAAGTCGCGGCGGGAACAGCTAGTACCTAATAAATTTTCCGCAAACTATCTCATTCCAATTATTTAAATCGAAACATTGAAAAAAAATATTGCAATGTAGAACAAAAATCGATGATACTGATGATTATTGATTTCCGGTTAGGTACTTTTTTTGTTCAATAGCTAAACTCATAAAACGTATTGACGATACATACTAAAATGCCACATCCAGTTTTGTTGGTTGATCCTTGGCACTGTAATCATAGAAAATTGCAAGTTTTTTAAAGATTTGATTGTTGAATTTCTAAATGTTTATGTATGGTAATAGGGGATTATTTTATCACGAATCTATTGTAAATATATTATAGTTTTTAGATTCTAATGTTTTTGTCTAACTTATTGATCCTACTTTGTACATCACATATTGAAAGTGTGTATTTGGTAATGATTTTTGAGAGGTCTGGTATTTATTTCACAAATCTTAAATAATATGCTTGGGATGTGAGAACCTTTGTCTGAAAAGAGTTTATGAACCACTCTTGTGGCCTATGCCATTAAAAATGCCACTTGAATTTCGTGGAATTTGTAAATAATCTTTAAAAGTGGAACTTTACAACTGTGCGGTAGGGACGCCGATAATGAACCATTTTTTGTTATTGTTTTTTTTGTCTACAATGTATAGGAAATTTGTTTCTGTATTTCACAAATCTCTAAAAACCAAGATGTAGGTAGAGCAAGTAGAGATGTAGATGACCCTCATTAATTCTGTTGGAATTTATAACATAACATGGTGTATATATTTGTAAATACAATTCTTATTTGATCAAAAAACGCTTTTTATTTGAATGATTTAGAGGTTTTCGTACATAAAACCTGCAATCTATCCCTTAACTAAATCTTTGACTTCGAGTAGCGAAGTGTACGTTTGTAAATAAGTAATAATTATTGTTTAATTAGTTAGAATATTTCAAGCTGATTTCAAAGAGGTAAAATAATACATATTTACAATAGTAAAATAAAGAACAATCATCCATCATTTGGATGGGAATTTGAAAAATTTGGGAACGCACATCTAGTCCAGTCATTTTAGCTATTTTAAACCCCAATCTGCGGAAAAATTCCTAATGAGCTGAATTTTTATAATGATTTTTTTTAATTTTTATAAAAATCTGCGAATTTGCGAAAAACTGATTTTCGTGATCTTTTGACGTTTATAACTTTTTTAGCCCGGCACGATATCAATGTCGATTTTTCACATCTTCATTACAATGGCGTAATAAAGGTGTATACAAAAATTCAGCTCACTAGGAATTTTTCCGCAGATAAAACCTAAAATGACTGGACTAAACCGCCTTGTTCGCGTGCAGATGCTTCGCAGACTTTTTTCGTTAGGGTTTTCCTCCCTTATGATTCATTAAATAGGATACAAATAATTTGATGAGTTGATTCCTATAAGCCTTATTATAACTGATATTTTTTAATTGTTTTAGACCTAAAAAGATAAATAAAAAACGTAACTTAAAAGACTTGAGCTGTGATCTATGCAGCTATACAACTCAGCATAAGAACTGTCTGACAATCCACATGCTGGGCCACACCGACTCCAAACCCTTGAGCTGCAGCCTCTGCGACTACAAGACCAGATTCCCAGCTTCTTTGAAACGCCATAGTATATTTAAGCATGATGACCAAAGAACAATACAAAATTTACCAACATATAATTGTGATATGTGCCCGTACAAAACTTATATAAAATGTAACCTTAAGTCACACCAAAGAAAACATGATCTTTCTAAGCAATTTAAATGTCCCGAATGCGACTATTCTACCTCATACAAACATAACATAGTAAAACACAGTCGAAAACACAACAAAAATGTTGAAATAATAAAAAAAAAAGTCAAAGAAGATGCCACTTATTACTGTGACAAATGTCCGTATGTAACTAAATACGAAGGTCACATCAGCAGGCACTTGGCGAAAATACATTTTGAGGTGTCTGTGAAAGCTAGTCATTGCGAGCATTGCTCATTCTCAACCAAAGTGGGATGGAGATTAAATGTGCACAAGAAACGAAGTCATCAAGACAAACCAATCGAATGTACTCATTGCGAGTACCAGACAGTTTATCAATGTGCTTACAAGGAACACAAGATGACTCACTCGGAGCGCATGAGGGATGTACACCACCAGTGGTTCGATACACTCTTCAACAACTCTACTCATAATGAAAACACTGTCGAAAAACAAGCTTCCGAGCTCATGACCATGTGTGAAATAAGATCTAAAATAGAAAGTGATGCAGGAATTGACAAAAAAACTACAAACATTTATAAAGAACTCAAAATGGAATCGGATAATCCGGTTTATTACACCTTAGAGCACGATGAAAGCACCAGCCAAATTCCCTCTCAAAGTTCTGAGTATATGCAAAGTAATAACTACCTCGTTGATCAAAAGATTGAAGCTACATTAGGTTCTATAAAAATTGTAGAATCGCGGAACCAAGACCGTCAATTCCAATGCCCCACATGCAATTACATGTCTAAGTTCAAAGCTTCAGTACAGAGGCATTACCAACGACATCACACCAGCCAACACCGGCCATACAAATGTGTTAACTGCGACTTCTCTACCAAAACAAAAGATCAAATCGCGTTACACAATAAAAGGAGTAAGTCGGATGATATATACGGATACGGATGCAAAATCTGTGGATTCACTACTTTATTTAAATGTCAATTTCTAATGCATGAGAAAGAGCATTATCCGTACAAATGTGTTAGTTGTGAGTTTCGCTGCAAGAAGAAGCCGGATATGCAAAAGCATTTCACTATTGTTCATCTCGGTAACGGGTTGAAATGCAAACACTGTGATTATCGAGCGAGTAGAAAAGAGAGTTTATTGTGCCATGAAGCCATGCACTTCGCTAATAAACCTTTCCAATGCCAACTTTGTGAATACGCCTCTATACGACGGTCATTGCTTAGGAATCATTTAAATAAATGTCACAAAGAAACTATAGTTGAAACTATTATTGATGATTCTAAGATTAAGGCTCTTAAAAGGGTGAATACTTGAAACTTCTAACTTAAGTGTTTTTCAACATAGACTGCAAAGTTCATAATTAAATAATAAATAAATAAATAAATAATTCGTTTATTTCTCTCTTACAAAGTGTACAAGTATGATTTATTTAGTATATAATAAACAAGAAAAGAAAGTTGAAGACAAACTTTGTGAGAGACTGGTGCCTGAGTTAGATTCATGGAAATAATAATGTGCTTTGTTCTTAGGATCGCCTGTCGTAGAAAGGTCTTATCTGTTTTTTTTGTACCTGTGTGTGTTATTTTGTAAGAATGTTTTATTGTAAGCAATGGCGGATCCAGCTTTGGCGCCAGGGGGGGGTCACGATCCAGCTTTGGTGCCCAGGGGGGGGGGGAGGTCACATAGTCGTGGTCAAGTCAAGAACTTATAATAATGTAATTCCCAAACGTTTTGCCATTATACAAAGTTATTACATATGTAGTTACATTAATTCTGTGACAAAATATAATTATAAATAAAATACCTAAGTCCTGGAACCAGCTCAGGGGGGGGGGGGGGGGGTCATGACCCCCCCCCCTGGATCCGCCGTTGATTGTAAGCTGATTCCTCTAAAATATTATGCTCTTCTAGGAAATAGTAAACTCTGTAATGAAATTGCAAAACACAAAAGTTGAATTTACAAAATTAAGGACAGCAGCGATAGATTAATTTTGTGAAGTAAGAAATTGTTAAAAATGCTTTATAATTTGTTTGCTTATAGATAGTAGGTACTTAAAAACATTTAATAAGTATAGATAGGCAGGTAAGTATTTCTGTGACCATTGGCTGTTTTGCGTTATTAATATTTATCTTATCTTTGTAAGATGCAGTGTAACGTAAAAATAATAAATACATAAAAATTCAATTTAGAAATATAATTTTAAAGATCTGTACTTACTTGGATTATAAAGAAATGAAAATCATGTAGGTATGCGTAACTAAAATCATAATAAAATTTGAAATAATATTATGTTTTTTATTTTTAAAACTAAGTATGTATGACCTAGACATGATCTTATGGAGTAGCGGCGAAGTGAGCCAGAGCTTTGAGCAAAAGTTCTTCCACATTTCGCTATATTTAAGGAAAAAATCCGTCGCATGGAAATCGAAATATTCTACAAAAAATGTTTTTTTTTTATATTCTGAAGGCCCTTCAGAATTTGGAGCAATACGACGTCAAATAAAAATAAGTTTTCCAAAATATCTCGATTTACGTGGGACCGATATTTTCCATAAAATAGTGGCAGGTGACCTGTCACTATTTTATGGACGTTAAAAAGTTAACGTACTTACTATGTGGCAACCCTGGGGAAAGATTTTTTTTGTCATGGCTCCTTTTGTATGTAAAAAACAGAATAAATTCAGAGTTATTTGATAACTATTACCCTCCATACACAAACATGCGTTTCACTTATCTAGGATCATATCGATTTAAATCTATTGGCTCTTAAGATAATATAATAAGGCAGTACAAATAGAACAATGAAAAAAATATTGGCATTTTAATAAATCTTTATTTATAACATTTTGACAACGTACAAGCTATAATTTAGGAATATCAACAAATTGTTTACCATGATTATTAAAACTATTGAATAATAAATAAACTATTGTGCATATAAACTGAGTTATAGAATAGAATACGTTAATTAACGTTTTCTATTCGATAATTGATGTTATCCTTCACCGTTTGCGACTAGCCGACTGCATTGACAATGTCATGACTAATTTTATGTTATTACAAAGCGATTCTAAGCTCTACGTCATATGGAATAATATAACATTAACTTATTCCACCTGACGCATTAATATATTCCACTTTGACGTACATTATTATTTACTACCAGTATAGCCCATTGAAATGTTAAGAGTCCCCGCAGACTGCAGACTTTTTATCAGCCGATAGTTTGGTCGGCTTTTTAATCAGTATAAAGACTGAATCATTGTAATGTGCGCATCTGCATACATCTTCATAGCAATCAGAAATCAGAAAGTGTTTTCACCCCTTTTATCAAGATGGCGGCCGGGTGACAAGGGTGGCGACCCCACAAACTAAGGTTAAGCTTCTATAGAACCCCCGCACAATCCAAAAAAAAAATCGTCCTCTTAAAAATGCAAATAGCTCATGTAACATTTCAATGGACTAATATTTCATTCGGATGAAAAATCTATTTTAAAAGTTTGGGTATGATCTTAATTTCGAAATGATACAAGCGAGATATTTAATGCTATCTTAATTCTTAAGTAAGAATTATGTTTTTGTGAATTGAAGGCACTTTTTTAATACCTACACAGTGCCTTTTAAGATATGATTTGTCAAGTACATTTTTTAACTTTATTTTTTGTATTTTTTTTGAAGTTTTTGTGACTTTATTTATTGCTAATGTGGTTAAATAGTACCTAATCTAAACTATTTTGATTAATCAACTGCATTAAATTAATACTTAATCCCTAGAATATGGGTTCAGACACATACAATATTTAAGTTAATCTATCCATAGACTTGTTAACAATAAAACCAATGTATTTTTAGAATAATCCGAAAAAATACTGTGTTTATTATATCGTGTAACAAACTATTTGTAATACTATCAGAAAGACTGATTTATAATTAAGCAGGTATTTTACTCTAAATCTCTATAACTAAGTGCATTTTTTTTCGAAATAAAATTATATTTGTAACATATTTATAATGCGTAAAACGATATATCGATCCTAAATATCTTTTATCTCCAAACAAAATTAGCGTATTAATTTAGACTATTTAAGATTCGTCGATAAAGATACGGCATCTGCTATTCTAAGCTGACGTTGGAATTATTGGTAGCAGTCTAGAAAGACGTAGATTTTAGTCTAGTAATTAAGTCACAATCACAAAGTAATTAAGATTTCTTATACAACTACCATCACATGACATTATGCTTCGCTTTTATCTGCGTTTTTGACTAAATTTCGTAGGACATAAAAAACTTAAGTAATTATTTAGGAATGATCGTGCGATTACATTAAAAGCTACAATAATTTTATGTGCATTTAAGGAACGTGTCTCAGAATTCTCTCATCAACTTCAAATATTATTGTCAATATAGATATTAAATCATAGGTAAGTATTCAAACTCAAAAGAAAATTTATTCAATAAAATCATTTTGAAACGTCTTACATACTAGGTGATTCTAGATGTAAGTTCGTCGTGACCAGAGTCTGGGAGAACAGGCAAGAAACTAGGTTATGAATCCTAACGGTTTTTTATTTGATTCATATTACAACATTTTATTTAAGAAGTTAGAACTTACTGTCTCAATTCAAGGTCTGGTCGCGTGGAACTGGCATCTAGTATTACCTAGTATATAAGAAGATTCTAACGGCCGATCTCTCGAACGATGATCAACGAAAAAATCAAATAATTACTATGTGTCAAACTCGGATCAAACGGCCGTAAATGATCTTTGTGATTTCACAGTATAAAGATTAATTCATTTTGATATATGAATTATATCAAAATGAATTAATCAATCTAATGTTAGACTGTCTAATAGCCTATGAAAGTTTAACTTGAATTTCGATGTTAATGTCCAAATAAACACTAATTTATCAACCTAGCCTTCAATGGAGAGAAACGTTAATATAAGTATCTATGAATACTTAAGAGAAGTAAGAGACACTGGTATTATCCGCGTCATGAACTGAGTCGTCAATCCAAAAATAATTGCAATCATGTCTCGCTCGCACTTACGGCCGGTTTCTCGAACGATGATCAACAAAAAAATCGAATAATTACTATTCGTCAAACTCCGATCAATCGTGATTTGGGTTTCCAGAAACCGGCCGTTAGACTTATGGAGAGTCATAATGATGTATGTAAAAGCAAGTAATCGATATATATCATGTATCGATAAAATGCAAAGTCTTGCATACCTATTGATATCGTCATTGTCTGACGACTCAGTTGTTAACGCGGGCACTATATCTTTACCATAAAATTCGGCTGGTGCTAGAAAAGCAAACATTTTCAAAGCGTACATCTATAATAACTTACAAAAGTGTTACAAGTATAAAAAACTTACATGTATATCCGAATAGTAGATGAACAAAAGATTTTTATAGTATGACTAATAATGAACAAAGAATTTTTATAGTATGACTAAGTAATAAGGAAATTTAGTGAAATTACTTCAAAGTTTGTGCATTTTACATTAATGTAACTATATAAAATACTAGATTTCACTTATAAATCCAAGTAACTTTAAAATAGTTAAGAATCATACTGTTTTTTTTATTACATTTCAACACAAAACAAATGACTATTATCCTAAGTTTAATATTAATAATTTAATAATTATGTTTTTTTTGTCTTAAATGTTTTTTTTTAACTTTTATTAATTAGCAAAGCTCCAAGAATTAATCTAATAAGTACAATATTTTTTTAGTAAAATTTTGTACTTTTAATATCAAAATTCATAGATAAAGACTCATTTGGTCGCAAAAAAGAGATCACTTTCAATCAGTGTTAATTATTTTTACAAATTTAGTTTATACTCCTTTCAGTAACGACCTCATCAAATAAGAGGTATAAATAACTTATTTCTTTAAAAAAAAATAGTCGCGACAAGTACTTTATCAAACTTTTAGTATTACTTGAGAAGTTGAAGATAGTTTTAGTATTTTTTGTAAAATCTATATATATAAAAATGAAACCCGTTTTCCGTTGTCACGATATAGCATGAAAACGGCTTGACCGATTTGGCTGTTTTTTTTTGTAGTTTTCTAATACTCTGTACAAGGTTCTTACGGAAAAAAAAAATCTCAGAACAAAAAAAATCTCTCTAAGGCGGTACGACGTTCGCCGGGACAGCTAGTATGTAATAATTTTTTAATTAATTAATTTTAATCTTTGATGATCGCGTCACTGAACGAGATATGCTCCATAAATATCTCACTAAATGTTTTTGTATCTAAATCTAATACTAAATATCAAAGCCTAACATATTTCTTGACAAATTTCTACCAAAGAGATGGCTTATATATTTTGTCCCTTTCTTTTGTTTGACGAAAACAGAGACGGAATTAGTTTGGCCTTCTCTTTCGTAGATTAATCTAGCTAGTGATACTGTCAGTCTGATTATCCTACAGCATACTAAATTAAATTTTATATTATAGATTATACAGGGTGTAATGTACATTTTTATACAGAATGTGATATAATGTTCCTATAAGCTTGAATTTATTCTCGTTATAGAAATCGACTGATGCTCAACGATTTTAAAAGTTTCGTAAATTTAAGAAACTTTCCTCAAAATAGGAAATCTCAATAATTGATACAGGGTTACACAGAAAATTATTGTTTAAGTTCGCAAAGTAGCTTAAACTAGTACAAGATATAACTGTTCAGCCACAATAAAAAAAAAAAGTTGAATTTCCCGCTAGAGCGAGACGTATCACCTTAATTTTACTTTTGTATGGAAATTTAAACGATTCAATTTTGGTGATGAAACTATATGTAAAATGCACGCGCGGTGTCTTGACAGATCGAGCCATTCTATATTAATGGTAACGTATCAAGACGGTGAACCAATGACAAAACCTGTTTATTTCTCTTTTCCGGTTCGTAGTGTGTCATCTTTCTCAAATAGTGCATTGCTTTGTTTTGTTTTACTGTAAATTAGATATTTATTTTTATTTTTTAGATTAAGCAATGTTTCAAGTTTGTGTCAAATAAATATATTTCATTTCATATTTCATATTTCATTTGTATTGTATCTGTACACCATTTGTGCATGTGTGGAACCGCGGAGGCGACATTCTTAGAATGGTATATCTCTATATGCCGAGCTATTCATGTGCTGTTTCGACTTATAGGGATATAATGTATCACGTAGCATAAATTTATTCTATACTACTTGATAAAATCGGATTCTACAACGAGTTTTGAATTCTAAATACATTTCACTTGATTATATAATTCATGTTAAACACGGTACAATAACATTGATCTGATTATAAAGCTTTATATTTATGTCATTGAACTGAATACACAACTATATTTAAGTAAATAAGTTTTTTCACTTTAATATTCCACTTGATAACACATTTGTCACTGTGATAACTTATTTCCAACTAAAATCGTCCGTCTAACTTATTCCAACCGATTATGTCCGTTTCGAAACTTATTCCAACTTATTTTCACACAACTCATCTGATTACACTCAGTCTTAACTCCTTGGGAGTCAAAAGTTATCTCTTTAGAGGTTAAACTTACCTCGCTGAAGTAAACCTCTTAGGAGGCTAAAATAGTCTCTTCAGAGGTTAAAATGTCTCTTTCACGGTAAAATAATCTCTTGAGAGGTTAGAATTACCTCCGTCAAGTCTTAAACAGTCCCTTTGGAGGCTAAAATAGTCTCTTTAGAGGCTAAAATAGTCTCTTTAGAGGCTAAAATAGTCTCTTTAGAGGCTAAAATAGTCTCTTTAGAGGCTAAAATAGTCTCTTTAGAGGCTAAAGTCTCTTCAGAGATTATAATTGCCCCCTTGGGGGTTAAGACTCTCTTTGGAGGCTGAGATCAGAGAGACCGTCTCATATATCCACTTCGCAGATTTTTCTCTTTTGTGGGATTCCGTAACTATCTTTCTTGATAATCTCCTGTTTGAGTCTTAGGTAGATCTCTAATCTCGATAGCCCGTATTCCTGCAAAAGGTGATAACGGATGTAATGACAAATGATTGTGAAAATAATGAATTATATAATAAAACTCAATATATACTTAAATTTACATTTATCACATAATTATAAAATAAACCAAATTACTAGATTGCTAAGATTATACATAATATTATAATATCACAATGATAGAGTTTCATCTACATTTACGGAACATTTTTTTCCTTTGGTGGACATCGAACCTACTACGTAGTTATAACTTACCCAGTATCCGAATGGAATTTGACTTTTAGAAGCGTTGACGAATGACCACAGACTCCAGAATAGATGACTTGCTAACGCAAACGCATCCACCTAGAATAAGATAATATTATATATTCAATTCTAGTTCTCACTTGGAATAAGTTATTATAGACTAGAGTTAGTTATAGACGGCCGTTGTGGCGCGGCGTGCGAAGGTCCGCCTGCGACGCGGAGGTTGCGGGTTCGATTCCCGCCTTGGGATAAATGTTACGATCTGCAAATATTTATTCCGGGTGTTCTGGGTATTTAAATGTATAATAAAAAAATATCTATATATGTAATGTATTGTATTAAGTATGTCAGTCTTCTAGTACCCATAACACAAGCTCTGCTTAGCTTGGGGCTAGATGATGTTGTGTGGATTGTCCAGCATTATTTATTTATTTTATTATTTAAGCAAATGCGTTCGTCTAAAATTTGATCCTACCCTGGATAATTCACACAATATCTTCATAAAATATAGTCTACGTGTTATTCTGATGCATAAACTATATTACAGTAAAGTTTCGTCAAAACCCATTCAGTAGCTCTACCATGAGTTTTTACAATGTATACTCGCTAGCATCTGTAGTTAAAAAAATGTATGAAGATTTGTACAGCGCCTCTAGCGGATAGTTGGGTACTAAAATTCGTGATACTAATATACGTAACTACTGTAGTAAAGTCAGGCGATTTTACTGTGACAACTCATGGTAGAGGTACTGTAAGTATTAGGCGTGAAAGAGTAAAAAGCATACACACCTCACTGAGTAAATGATTAACATCTTCGAGCGACGGGTCTTTTTCTTCAGACAGATTTGTATTGTAGTGTTTTAGGTATTCTTTTATAAATATTTCCTGAAATTAATTAAACTGTGAGTACTATAAAAACTATTTTAGGTTTTAGTTATCCCCTATCTGAAATCTTGCGTATATTTTTTATTAAAATATAAATTTTCAATCGTCATCTTGCATGGAAAGAGCCTCCTCGTGGCGCACACCGGTAACAGCTAGGCACGGTAAAGCAGTGTCTAGTCTGGCTAATCTTTCCAACACGATGCTACAACAAAATACAGTTGTAGCATCGACACGATAAGAAGAAGAAGATCGTCATCTTAATCAATGAAATGTGCTGGTCGTAATCAAATTTATATGGGACCACATGTCAATAAATTTAAGCAATGATTTGGGATATTTCATAATAATGTCAAAGTCAAAATTACTTTATTCAGTAAAATCAAAAAGAACATTTAGAACCGTCTTACATACTAGGTGATATTAGGTGCCAGTTCTACGCGACCAGAGCTAATATAATCTTACCTTTTGCTCCAAAGTAGGACAATTCTCATAGTTTTCGAAGTAGAACGGATGTTCAGGGTTCGTGTAATCGAACCCCCACTCCTGAAAGTGATTCGCCAAATCGAAACCACGGTAGTTGTAAGCGCAGTACTCAAAATCAATTAACACTAATTTTGGTTCACCATTGTCGGAAATTCGGCTTATTATGCTGTAAAAAAAGAAAATCCAAAAATAACATACACTCAATTTATTTCTTGCAATCATATGGTAAGTTAGGTTGTAATAATAAAATTTGGTAATAATAATAAATGAATGAACGAATGAATAAAATTTGGTACCAAATATGAACCCTGTTTGAGGGCACTATAATATAACAGTATTTATTCATTGAGATTATGTCGTCAGAATTAAAATATAATAATTAATACATACGACGCTATCTAGTCTCAAACTTAGCAAATCTTGTATAATAGGAATGAGATGGCTGATCAGTTACCTGCCTGTTATGTTACTAACTTGTCAGTAACGTTATTAACCTCTCAGTGATCCCACTTATCTATCAACAATGCTATTAACCTATCAGTAACGTTATTAACCTATCAGTGATCCTATTAACCTATCAGTAATGCTATTAACCTATCAGTAATGTTATTAATCTATCAGTAATGCCACTAAAGTTCACTAAACAATCAATCATGTTATTAACATATTCATAATCTTATTAACCTATCAGTAATCCCACTAACTTATTCATAATGTTATTAATCTATCAGTAATGCCACTAACCAATCAATCATGTTACATATTAACATATCCATAACGTTATTAATCTATCATTAATGCCACTAAATATCAATCATGTTATTAACATATCCATAACGTTATTAATCTATCAATAATTCCACTAACCTATTAATCATGTTATTAACATATCCATATCGTTATTAACCTATCAGTAATGCCACTAATCTACTAATCATGTTATTAACACATCCATAACGTTATTAATCTATCAGTAACGTTACTAACCTGTCGGAAGTGTTAGCGTCGTCGTGAACAGGCGAATCCGGGGGATATGTTTGTACATAAACTGGAGAAATATCGTCTTCAGCCATTATTTGTTGTTGGTCTTCTAATAATAATATATTACCTGAAAATTAAATTATTTATTAAAACGAATTTAAAGATGATAAATTCAGCGAGCGAAGCGTCTCTTTCGATATTTGTCAAAAATGCTTTTGTCTGTCTGTCCTCGCATTTTCAACCAGCAAGTAACACCCAGACCCAACAAATATTTATGTTCATCACACAAACATTTGCTGTGAGAGAAGCGAACCCACGACCCACAGCATGGAAGGTAGAGCTACTACCAACTGAGCTGTGAAGCCTGTCTGTAAGTAAATGCCAGTAATGTATTTAAATATTGATTAAGATACCTTCTTGCATATCATTATGGCAGAAAACTACGGGAGATTCAACAGTAGCAATGAATTTCTTTAGCCATTCAGATTCTTTTTCAAAATCAATATTTTTCAACTTTTTTATAATATACTGTTCTTCGGGGTTCTGAAATAAATACAGAAAAATTAGTTATATAGAAGTTTTTAATTTCATTCATTCGAAGTTCAAATCACTTATTTGTAGCATTACAGTGGTATATTATTTATCTATGTAATGTATTGTATTAAGTATGTCAGTCTTCTAGTACCCATAACACAAGCTCTGCTTAGCTTGGGGCTAGGTGATGTTGTGTGCATTGTCCAGCATTATTTATTTATTAAAAATAAAAATATAGATGGTAAGGTCGTAGGTTCGATTCCTGCTCGACTAATTATTCGATTCAATGGGGATGTTAATATTTGTAATTGTATACAAAATATATATACACCATAAATTAATCATTTGTCGTGATTATCAATTTGAAAATTATATGTGAGAATGTTGGTGGGTATAAATGCGGTTTTTTTGTGGGTGTGTGTACATTATATACCTATGTACTTTGCAAAAGCCATAATTTGTTTGAAATAGGGTGTGTATATAACCATATAACTGTTAGTGGTTATGTGTATGCAACATTTTTTTTTAAAAAGCATTATTTATTTATTATTTATTAATTCGTTCTTAATTGTTAGGACACACCCTAACGTGTGTATATAACTGTTAGTTTGTAACGGTGTGTATATAGTTGTGTAGAAGGTGTATGTGTTAAGAAAGTGTTTGTATATACATAATTGTTAGTTTGACATGAGTGTAAATCTTGAGTTGAGTGATTGTGTGTTTTTTTGTTAGTGAGTTTTATTACTTTTTTTTGTTAGTGTGTGTTTATTACCTTTGTTTGTTAGTGTTTTTAATACCCTTGTTTGATAGTATGTTTATTACATTTGTATGTTAGTGTGTTTTATTACCCTTTGTTAGTGTGTTTTATTACCCTTGTTAGTGTGTGTTTACCTTTCCATGTATATTCCCAGAGAGTCTCTCTTCTCGCACAGTTCTGATCCATTTTCCCATTGTTTTCCAAAGCCAATTGGGTTCTTTAGACAATGGTACGTCCATTGAATGGATAGCCGCCATTTTCTCAGCTATTTTCATTGATAAAGCCGGCTCGGCTAATTCTTTTGTTAGGAGTGGACGAGCCTGTTGGATATATAAACACATAATAAATTAGCAAATTAGATAGGGATAGAAAGAGGTGGAAAGAGAGTGTGGGGGAGACCTTTGCCCAGCAGTGGGACAGCGTAGGTTGATAAAAAAAAATAGTAAATAAATATAATAAAAATATGCATGGGCAAATAATACGCCTATAAGCTTAAGTACATAAAACATTCGCTCGCTTTGCTCGGAGTTGGTGTAATTATAAGCGTATGCGACTTATCTTTACGACTGTGTGATGCCTTGCAGCGCACGTTCTTATTGGACGTGCCCTGCGAGACTACATTTAAAAAAAAACCTCAATTAATAAATAATTAATAGATCCATCATTTATGGAATTGTTAGAATAACAATTCCATAAATTACCACTTTAAACATTTTCTACATTTAAATTAGCCTAGATTTACAATGGGCCGCGCGGCGCTCATAGTAACTATGTATATAAATAATGCTGGACAATCCACACAACATCATCTAGCCCCAAGCTAAGCAGAGCTTGTGTTATGGGTACTAGAAGACTGACATACTTAATACAATACATTACATAGATAGATATTTTTTATTATACATGTAATACCCAGAATAAATATTTGCAGTTCGTACAAATATTTTTCCCAAGGCCCGCAACCTTCGCCCGCCGCGCCACATTGGTCGTCGTATCTATTATCAAATCCGTGCTTAGCTCTTAGCAATTCGCATTGCAGAACGCAAAGCCAGCATTAACCATGCCGTAATATTGTAAATAGTTAATTGATTAGGTCTTATTTTGTGTCCAATTAAATAAATAAATATTCATGGACAATTCGCTCATCACACTCTAGTCACAAACCAACAAAGCTTGTACTATGGGAACTAGACTGCTGATAGGACACTTATATAAATTTTTTTACACCTAGGTAACACCCAGACACAACAAATATTCAAGTACATCACACAAACATTTGCTTTGGGTGGGAATCGAACCAACGACCACAGCATGTAACGCAGAGCTATTACCAACCGAGCTGTGACGACTGTCATTATCAATATACCTTATAATTATAATATTATCAGAATACCTACAAAAATAAATGAGATTCCATTAAAAACATATTGTGTAATATGGGCTAAGGTTTTCTGATATACTCTGGTATTATAGCAATGGAATCGAATTCAAACAGAGTAATATGTTTTGGATGGGATACACATTTTTGACGTGACAACGTCTTATAATTCGATAGAGCCGGCTGCACGCACGAAAAAACATGACTCATGAGGCGTTCTGAGGCGTTCTGAGGCGTTCCATGAAGTGACGTTGTCACGTTCAACTATCGTCAGTAAACCGACTTTACAGACAACCATTTTTTTTTGTATATACATTTTAACACCCAAAAACAGAACAAACATCATTGTTCGTCACACAAACGTTTGTTCGAATCGAACCCACGACCCACAGCACGGAAGGCAGAGCTAGATAGATAGATAACACTTTATTGCACAACGGAAAATACAAAAAAACAACTTAGAACTAACTTAAATTAGTACAATGGGCCTTATCGCTGATAGCGATTTCTTCTAGGCAACCGTAAGCTACTACCAACTGAGCTGTAACGTGTCAAACTTACAGGAATATATTGTTCAATTCTTCCTCCAGAGAAGACGCCGTGCAGTTTAGGACCCAACCTCCGTTCAGAAAGCAAGGTGAATATTACTGACTCAGTGACAATCGCGTCCATTGCTCGCTCGCCGTGGACTTGTCCGTAGATTCGCAGTAAAACCTGGCAATGAATTGTGTTATTACTGATAGCCCAAAATTCAGCCTCAATGTTATATCAGAAGTAAAAATAAAAGTATGTTATTCTACTAATAAAATGTTACTATAAAAAGTATGTTACTAATTTCTGAGATTTTAAGTTTTGAATTTAACACTTTTGTAAGTTAATACACTGGCCAGCAAAACTAAGTATAACACTTTTAGAATTTAGTTTTTTTCTAAACTATACCTACAAGTTAGAGATTTCAAATAAAAAATATTTTATAGCAAATTTTATCAGCTTTCTTTAAAACACACATTAGTAACATTTTTAACTTAAAAAAAATGATAAACAATAAAAAAGCCATTTTTAGCTTAGTGTCTAAAAACTCATCTAACATTTTCTAAGTATGTTGTTTCATTTTTAATAACTGGTATTGCCTCCTCGGACTCTGATAAGAGCTCTAAGCTTTGGCATACTGAACACGAGGTTTCGGAGCCGATTTTGGGGACCCATTCTCTTCTATCAGGGCCTGTTTTAGTGCCCTGAGGGTAGTAGGTGGTGGTCTGCGGCTTCTGAATAGCCTTCCTAGCTCGTCCCAGGCGTGCTCAATTGGGTTGAGATCAAAGTATATCTTGTTTACTTAAAAAGTTATTGCAATTTAAAATGTGTGATACTTAGTTTTGCAGGCCAGTGTAAAATAATATAGCAAGCAATTTTTGAGAAAGGCGGTGTTTTAAGACTTCGTCATAGTGATAGAGTCGAAAATGGCAATTGAGGGCTTGCCAGGAAACTGGCTAGAATTAACAAGTCAATTATGCGACCTCTGGCTTCTTTAATTATCCGTTTAGAGTCTTCTATTGTGAAAGATGTTAGAACTTTCAAGTCAGATGTGTCAACGCTGGCTAACTTAGTTACTTATTAAGATCGTTATAAATTCGGAAAAGACTGTTTAGAAATCGAATAATTGAACATTTGCCAGCGCACTGGCTAGCATTTATAACTAGTGTGTCAACGCTGGCTATAAGTTATAGTTACCTTCTTAGGCTCGTCCATAGTGAAAGAGTTGGATCTGGGAACCGGTCGTTTTGCCATTCTACTGACAAGCGTCTCTGGTTCAGTCTCCGGTGAGCTGTCACGTTGGGTGTAAGTTGGCAAATTTGAAGTGTCTTCTGGCAATGCCACGTAGTACAGGAAATTAGATAGGCCGCCGCTGGGAAAGAGATTAACAGTAGTTTTAAATCTAAATTATTTTGCTTTAATTTATTTATTTTAATGGAAAATTAAGACTACAGTTAATACAGTTATTGTTACATACACAAAATTAAATACATATTCACAGATATTTCGGACATAATATTATTATCAAATATGCTGTTTATTTTTTTTTATTTGTGACTCAAACTAATGTTGTTTCTATTCTACATCGCGTTTTTTAGTATGGGACTAGTGTCCCACTAAAAAACGTGTAGTTTGATGATGGTCGAATCATTTGCTCGTAGCTAACCTATAGATAGCTTGACTCATCATAATGTAACATGTTAAAAACAACGACGAGCGTTATATAGTTACCTTCTAAGATACCTTTTTGTAACCAACATCTAACAATGTATATGTATTGGTAATAGGAAGTTGAGAGCGGGGTATTAAATATTTTTCCTCAATAAAGTTTGTCAATAGTTACAGAGATAAAACAAATTGTCGAATGTAGGTCGATGGAAAACTACCGACTGATAATATAAGTGACAGATTACATCGTACAGTCTACATAAACAGACTTTTTAATCAAATTTCTCAATTAGAAATTTACTTTATATTTTATTATTACTTTTATTGTGTATTGTGATTTGTGACTTTTTTGTATCATCATCATCATCTTCCTACCCTTGTCCCACATTATGTGGGACAAGGGTAGGAAGATGAAAGGTGGAAGGTAGAAGGATGAAAGGATGACGAAAGGGTCGGTACAACACGTTTTCTTCTTCCACTCTCCTTTATCAGACGTCATTTCAATGCTCACATCTTTCTTACACATGTCATCATTCGCACAGTCCATCCATCTTTTCTTTGGCCTCCCTCTACTTCTACATTACATTCATATTTTTTGTATATTGTACCAAAAACAAGAAGAGACGATGGAAAATGGACAAAGGTAAATACATTATGGAACGAGCTGGGAATCAGTGAATGAGAGTCGCAAGGGACCGGAATGAATGGCATAGTAAAAAGGATGCCTATACTCAGCAGTGGGTGTCAACAGGCTGAAATGATGATGATGAATGATGTACCAAAAACTGTTTTTTTGGGCAGACCGATTTTGATTATTGATTTTTGAATGATAGTGTTTTTATAGATTTTTATAATAGATTTACACCTGACCACAGTTATCTTAATAATGCGTATTAGTATATTATTGATATCGCAGTTGGTATTATTTACAACTGATTTCAAAAAAGTAGTCATCGATTCACCTAATTCCGCTCATTAAGAATCGATTTTTATAATTATTTGTTTGATAGACAATACATCAGAGGTGGTCCCACATAAATTTGATTTAGATCTGATTAGTCATCCTTAAAAAATGAGAATTTAATTATGTGTAATCTATACTTCTATACCTACTAATATTTTAAAAAAGTGAAGTTTGTGTGTTTGTGAAATTGTAAGGGGTAATCTCGTGATCTACTGAGCCGATTTTAAAAATTCTTTCACCAATATAAAGCCACATTATTGCTGAGTGTCATAGGTTATATAAAAAAAAACGAAAAATAAAACTGCTTTTACGTGGTTCCGTTTTGCAAAGTGAATCGGAGAAAAAACGGTCGAATTATGCCCAACGAAGTAGGCACGGGTCAGCTAGTTAAATATGTATTTGTCAATGACGATTGAAGTCGGATTTTTTCCCTAATTATGCTGTACACTTATTTTCATTGTCGACAAATAAGTAAGTTTTTTAACTAATGCTAACCTACCTCCTATTTGAATGAATTTCGTTAAAGTTTTTGTGAAATTGAGACAGTTTTTTGTCGTTATCTCATACAATAGAAATAGTTCCGATTTAGTTTTTATATAAACACAAAAAATAGACATAAATGTCAACTAAATTACACAGAAGTACCTATTTCAATACAATAAAAACATCTTTAAGTTACAAGTCCAAGTTCAAGGGCTCTTTTTTTTTTAAATTTATATTTATATCAATATTATTTTTTATTAACCGACTATCTAAATAGGGTTTTCAATTTGATTGTAGTATTATTTCTCTTTTATCATGCTTGGTAGATCTTCCTTCAGATGTGGTCTCTTATTTTATTTCTGACTAGCATATTTTGAGTATAATTTATAATTTAGAAGATGAAGAAGAATTTAATAAAAAGTGATTTTAGTATTACGATTGAAATCGGTTTTTTAAATAATATTTATTTTAATAATAATAATTTATTCAGAACCAACTATTACAGTCTTTAAAAAATGTACATAGGTTTACATAAAATACATAAGAAACAGTTGAGCTATCTACAGACCCTTGCAAACGATCTATAGATAGCTCAACTGATCCAAAACAGTACCAATCGGAAGCGTACTAATTCAATAAAAATATATACATGTAACAGATCTCAGGTAAATATATATTACCTACTGTTACTCAAGGATATAAAAGTATTATATGTACTTGTAAAAGTATTTTAGTAAATCAGTCCATTTTTTTGTAATATCTTAACATTAGTGTAATTGGGGACAAAGCTTATTTTGGTAAATTGTTCTGAAACAAGTTTTTCAAGGTTGTTTTCGTTTTTACATTTTTTGCGTCTTTTGTGTTGAAGTTTGTTTGTTTGTGTGTTTTTGCTCGTTTTCTTATTGTACGTGTTTTTTACACTTATGAAACTTTTTACTTTTTCCGAGAAAAAACTTATTCTACAGGGTGTATATGTATTAAGCTTTATGCGGGAACACAGGGTGTCCTAATAATAAGCGCTGAGCGGAAACCTGCAGGGAGAGCGTTTATTAAAATACGTTGAAATTTATTTTTTATGATAAACTATTGTCGTGTGTATATCAATGTAGTACATTATTGATATCACAAAACCGGTTTTTTCTGGATCATCCAATTGATATGTACATGATAAAAATACCTACGTTACTTACAATTATATCTTTAAAGCTATAGATAACAACGACAAGAGTCCTAAGCAACGGCGGATCCAGCTTTGGCGCCAGTGGGGGGGTCACATAGTCACAAATTAAATAATGAAGGTATGTAGTTACATTAAATCTGTATGGTGACAAAATATATAAATAAAATAATTATGATCAATAAGTGATCCACCTAAGTCCTGGATGGCTGTTGGTCCTAAGAGATTTTGTAGAAGATTTTTTTTTCTTCTTTTTTTATTGATTGTTTTCATGATAACTTGTCCGAGGAACTATTTATAAACTATTTAGTTAGGCAGAGATGCTGTGTTAACTATCATGGTTCATGAGATACAGCCTGGTGACAGACAGACGGAGAGACAAACATAATAAAATAACATATGAACAGCTGATCCTTAGTAATAAGCTTTCGTATAACTATTTGAGTTTGTTGCCAGTTCTTCTAGACTCTGGTCGCGACGAACTGGGGCCTAGAATCATCTAGTATGTAAGACATTTCACTCGATCCTGCACTTAGACAATGCGACTGCGGGGACCCCATCCAAACGATGTCGCACTTGCTCGTTTGTCCCTTGTTCCCTACCTGTACAAGGCTGGACCTCATCAACGCCACAAATGAGGGAATAGAAGTGGCTCAGTTTTATTCAAACTTGGTTTGAAGTTGTTGTCGTTGTACACGTAAGAAGAAGAAGAAGAAGACGTTTCAAAGTGATCCTTGTGACTTTATTGAATAAATTAATTTTGACTTTGACTTTGACCAATTTTTTGAAGTCTGTTAAAAATTCAGTGTTTACAACTTGATTCACTACCGGTCCATACATGGGCTTTTTAGAAATACTGTTTAGGCGGCAAATGCCGAGAGGGCACGATGAAACTGGCATAGTCGATCACCGACTAAAGTTCCTAAAAAAATTGTAAAAAAAAAATACCTGATTCTGCGGAACTGCAAAGCCTGAGGGTCGACTGTCTTCCAAGCTCCGTGGAGGTAATTACGACAGATACGACCAGCGACCTCTCTCATTTCCTCCTCCGTGCCACACATCTGTAGTTTCTGAAAGGTCAAAGAAATCACATCAGATAATGCTCATTTATTTTAGGTATACAAAACACTTTTTTATAATTCCTTCGTGAAGGACCTTTGCGTTGCTTACAATTTTGGTTAGGTTGACATTCAATGTAGTAAATTAGAAAATCCCAAAAATTATTATTGGGTATTGACTTGAGCAGATTTTGAACCCGCGACCTTTCTCTTGACACGGGATGCATAAAACCATTTTTTGAGATTTTCTAATCATTGTAATGCTCCTTCAAATAATAAAAAATACATACTTCTAAGTAGTTTTTAAGATTAATTTTCTAGATATTTACAAAACTTAGAACAGCATCTCAATTTAAGCACAGCTTAAGATGTCGTCACTGTCTGACACTACAACACGTGCGTCTTAACTGCGTACCTCGCTCGCTCACCCTCCTCGAGCGAGTCGTCAAACGATGAGGTAACAGCGAGAAGTCCGCAGTTAAGTTGTATGGGTTACCTAAAGATGATTTAGCGTTGTTTTCGCTTTGAAATCGCATAATTTATGCGAGCATAAGCTACGTGATAATAAAACACAAGATGGAGAACATTTTCCTTATTGGTTGAAAACCGCAAAATTTTCCGTTTTCCATTGTAATATTCAGAATTGCTACAATAATACATTCTTAAGAAAATATCGCAATAGCATGTCTAACGAACGTCTAATACCTATAGTAATACAAAGCGTCTCAAGTATAATATAGTACAGAGTATAATATAGTATAGTACCTATATAATATAATACAGAGCCCCAACCACGTATAACTGCTACACTTGCAAACGTATGTAAACGCTTGTGTATGTGAATGACACTGAGCGTTGACGCGGCTCGTCTGCCGAACGTTGCAGCGTCATCGCGCAGTGTCTCCGTTACAAGTAGATGACCTATAGCATATGAAGATTACTGTAACGTATTCAACTTTACACAAGATGTTGTATAATGCTTTAAAATGATGCCGTTCCGTTCACGTTCAATGCCACGTCATTTTAAAGCATAGCAATGTATGTCGTATTTCTGTAACAGTACGGCTGAATGTCCATTAGTAAAAATTGAAATCCTTTGCCATGCCGTCCCGGTCTGCGCAGGCTTTAAGGCTCAGCTATTGCATGCTTGTAAAGGCTCGCAAGTTGCTGTACCCCAAGTACGAGTTTGTGCACACACGAATCGTAGAGACGCAATCGCAGAGCGCCACCGATTTTGTATGGAGATCCAAACAGCGCCCCTAGCAGATTTCTTGAAAAGCTGGGATTTCCATACAAAATTGGTGGCTTGCGATACGTGCGTATTCATGTGCAAAACTCGTACTATGCCCTCTGTTCTCACAGACCCACTAGTTAAATTAGGCAAAAACTACTTAAGGAAATGTATGCGGGAGGTATATCTTGATAAACTTTATCAGCTACAGATAAAAATATAATACTTTAAATGAGTTAATACTCAAATAAAAATGTAATCTACTCTCAAATTACAAAATAATCGTGTATGTATTATTGATTCGAGTTATCAGGCATACACCCGGCCTTGAAGAATTTAAAGTTCTGAAATCATACCTAAACATACACCTGACTACCTTACCTTATCTTGCATGGAAAAATACTATTAGAATTTAAATAATACTACAATATTGTTGTAGTGGTTGTGTGAGACCAGCAGACCTCGCAACGCTTATATGGGTAAATACCGCTACAGCAACCTTCCCCCTTTTAACCATAACCACTCTTTGATATTATCAGAGACTAGTATAAACAAGAAGACTGCTAACCTCATACAAAAAAACGTGACTCGGAAAAAGGTGAAATTCCGCGGGTTATACCTGGCTTATTCCTAGATGGCGCTGTATTCCGATCAATCGTATCTTCGAGACGAGAAAGTTTCCCCGTCTAAATGGGCCTTAATAACGCGTTAAGTACTTATTACTTGTCGATGTTGAATAATTTTGTCAAAAATACTTGTTATCCACCAACTTCCCTCGACCTTCAGTTCTCCGTACATCAATCGAGTGGTACCGATTATTGATCCCAATACGAAAATACTGAGTTTTTTAAACCTGCTGTATAATCGGATGGCTCTGTAGACAAAAGTTCAAACGATGATTCTTTTTAGATGATACTTGTAAATAACTTGAAGAAATCTCCATATAAGGTCAAAACTGGAGTCATACAAAATTTAAAGCAATTAGTTTCACGCAACAGTAATATATCAAATTACTAGTAATTACATCTAATAATTAGAAACCATAAACAAATCATGTTAAATTAACCAAGATGTAATGTGTCAAATTTTATATTATTAATTGAGTGTACTTGTACCTACTGTTTTCTTTCTTGTGTAATTATTTTATCGACGTGTAATTGTTGTTTACGAATAAATGAACTATGAACTAACTATGAACTATAATTTTGTGCATTTAAGTTTGTCTATGACCTAAGCGTTTTAATTAGTATTCTCATAAATAAATTAAAACAATGTTCTGATACAATTGAGTAGGTATTCTTCATAGACAATGTTGATGATATTAGTAGTGGTTCTGAGAGAACAGACCAAATTATATTGCTATTGAATGATAAATATTGCAACAGCAAACATAGCCAAAAAACAAAACAGACCAAAAATTAAAAATTATTATCACACAATCATTTGAACTTTTACAATCTCAAAAGACAAACATTTAGCTTGTTCAATGCAAAAGGCATGTTTTTTAAAATTAATAATTTCTACTAAGAAATCATCATCTTCCTACCCTTGTCCCACAATATGTGGGGTCGGTACAACACATCTTCTTCTCTACTAGGAAACAACAAACAAAAAAAATACTGACACAGACAGGGAAGTCAGTAGCTAATAAGGTAAATACACTTTCTTTAAGAACTTATTGATTGCAACAACTTCCTGTATGTTGAATAAATTTATTTCAATTGAAACACAGAGTAGAATAATACTTACTATAGTAGAAGTCTTTTGCATATAGTTATGACAGTTTATTTGGGTGTTATTGGGTTAAATGTTTGTACAATCTGCAAATATTTTATTCTGGGTGTTCTGGGTGTTTGATGTATGATAAAAAATATCTATCTTTGTAATGTATTGTATTAAGTATGTCAGTCTTCTAGTACCCCTAACACAAGCTCTGCTTAGCTTGGAGCTAGATGATGTTGTGTGGATTGTCCAGCATTATTTATTTTTTTACAAAAATAATAACCTATATTAAGTTGAGCAATAGCTAGTTCCCCTAGATATGCTGTGGACCAGATCAGAATGTATCAATTGTCCATGTAAGTATATAATGTATTTATGTTATACATTATTTTTATTTGCCAAATATGTAACAATAAGTAACTTAACTTTCTGTCATAGAGAATGCGGAAGTTGAGACCAGATTTTTAGTAGAACAAGACAGGACTGACATATTTACAGTGTTAGTAAGAAAAAGAGAGAAAATTGTATTAGTGTAGTGACCGTGCCAGCTTTAATAACTGACCTGTAGTAAGTAACTAGACAAACCAACTGCCTAGCAGCCAGTCACAAGCCAAGAACAAAGATAAAATCGATAATACTACACATACCATGTTCGTTAACCTCGAATATGAATCCTTATCCGGCCAATAAAACGTCTCACCGGCTCTCAGATAAAGCATAAGGCCATTACCATTCATAAAACCTAATTGCGCTAATTATAAAGCTATAATTGAGATATAAAACCTACAAAATTCAGGTTAGGTAAATATAACTAGCACTATTTTCAGCTAATTAATCAACGGAACATACCCAATAACTATTCTGATTCATTTCTATGAAACTCCGATATTTATTTCTCGCCTGTTTTAATATATTTTTGATCGCTAAAGACATTAATTTTAAATTTATATCACGGTAAATAAAAATCGATCGGCAAAATTTCCGGCCACACAAATCATCTGATCCGACTGACATTGATTGACACGCACGACGACAGAAAATTGACATGACAGCATGTTAGAAACATTTTTTTAAACAAATAATGTTGCATGGTTCGAGTAACAGATTTTCCCTACCTAGGTAACTTGACACCGCTAGATGAACGCTTGATAGCGGGATAGTATTCGATAGGATAGGATGCTCGTTTTAAAACATGTTTAGTAATAATAAGCAAATGATCAATCATTTCAAATCAATAGATAGAACAAAAATATTGCCTTAAATTTATATGGATGTAAATATTACATTACAATAGGTACGTAATATTCACATCCATAAAAATGTGTGACAAGGAAAATTAATAATTAAAAACTAATAAAAGCACACATACACTATACTTGGGTTCTAAATAGGTATAAGATTTATAGGTTTGTATGGGTAGTACTCAAATACCTATAATAACTTCTAACTCCATTGTAAATGTTTTAGCAAGTGTCATAAATATCAGATATCACAATTATAAATGCTAAGTTAGCAAATTGTTTGCTTTGGCAAATGCATGAGTTATAGAAGGTCGTAATGTTCGTAACACAGAAAAGAGAGCTCTATGTTCTGTGATTTCAACGCGGTTATCTCGTGAATGTACAAATACGTCACCGAGTGGTGCGATGAATGCAAAAACAAAATATTTGTAAAACAAGTAAAATCTACAGTTGATATTAACCTACCGCAACAAACTAACTAGTACCTGAAAATTTAGTTACCTTGGCCATTGTAACGTTATTACCACTGTATTAAAAAACACAAATCAGTATTTAAAAACTATTCATTCAGAAAATATCGCGATTATATCAATTGGTTGAACACGTCCGCAATATCGGAGTCAAAAATACGTACTGAGTTGAATCACCACACCACCACAAACGATGAGGAGCATAACTCAGCTTGCAAAAGAGAGATAGCAATACTTTCTGAGCAGAAATTCGATAAAGCAGTTCCTTAGCGTGCGAGACAGTGATACAAATATAAATTTGCACGTAACTGAAGAGTCACACAACAAACAACCCTTGTTCAAGTTGCTTGACGATAAAACGTTAATAGTATAGTACAGACATTGAGTAATGCATATTTCTTACTAAAAGTTTACACTAAAAAGCTGATTTTACAATTAGCATGGTTATCTTTGTACTACGACTTATTCACATCATTATCTCAAAATAAACAACTTAAGACTGAGTCACACAATCATTCCATATTATCATTGGTACATGATATATATATAAATAATATATATGTATATATAATACTTAAAAGTTAATAGCTTATATATATATATAAAATAATAAGCCATGCTTCAAGTATAATGTTCTTCTAGGTTTCGAAAAGTACCTACATATACATAATACTTTAATTTAAAATTTACGTATCAACCTGTCCACGTGAAAATTAATTTTCCTAGAAATAGTGTTCTTAAATGTTTTCATATTCGCTAGGTATTTCAATACCTACTCATATTAACATAATTATTCTGACAGAACATACACACACTAACCCAAACCTAATGTACTATCATTTTAGATTTTAGAATTTAACGAAATTTATGAAATTAAATATTTAATTATTTAATAAAGTTTTTGTACCCATCAGGAATTATGATCAATCATAAAACGTAGTATGTAGTAAGATAAGAATATGTAGTTTTAGTTATGACATAAGCTTATCCTATCTGGCCCAGCGTATCAGCATTGCTATTCAGCGCGGCAATGCAGCCAGTATCTTGGGTACTTCCGATTGGTACTGATTTGGATCAGTTGAGCTATCTATAGATCGTTTGCAACGGTCTGTAGATAGCTCAACTGTTTCTTATGTATTTTATATGCCTATGTACATTTTGTACATACTGTAATAGTCGTAAGTTTGTTTGGGAATAATGTCTTTATTAACAAAGTTAGGATTTTACCTAGTATGAGAATCAGAAATATCGACTCATTATTCAAGGCCTTGATAATATCAAAGCTAGGTCACACGGAACAACGGCTCGGAGACCTATCGACGACGGTTTGTTTTGTACCTCCACTTGCTATCGGTATCGGATTAAAAAAAAAAGTAATTCGATCAGCAATCTAGTTTGTACAGTTTTTTTTACAAGTTATAGGCAAGCGTTTGACCGCGATCTCACCTGATATAGTAGTAGATTATGGTAGTATTTGTTCTTTGTTTTAGACTAGAACACTTAAGTTTATAACATTTATTAGTAAATAATGTCCTATTTCGTATTTGTAAGTAACAATTTTCATAGCCATGTAAGGTTGTCTGGAAGAGAAATTTCAAAGGTAAGAACGCCTATTGCCATATAACTCTTAACCGTTTTTTGTTTTATTAATTTGAAGCGTTGGAAGGATGACCTGGACGCCCAGGAAAAAGATTAGTGGAATGTCGTCAAAGACCGGGATAAGTGGAAGGCTTTGGGGGAGATCTTTGCCCAGAAGTGGGACAATATAGCGAGAAAAAAAAAATGTTAATAAATTATCGTGGTCGGCCTAAGAAGCGTTGGCGAGACGATCTAGACGGCCTTAAAAAGAAATGGTGAGAAGAAGCAAAAGAAAGAGAGAAATGGAGGAATTTGGGGGAGACCTTTGCCCAGCAGTGGGACGAAATAGGTTAAAAAAATTTGGTGTATTATGTGTTTTCTATTCATGTATGTAATCATTACATGAAGTGAAGTTTAACATACCTTTGCTTCTTGCTGAGTCTTGTGGGATAATCTCTTATTTTTTTGTATTATGGCGGAGTAGTTACTTTCACTCTGAAAATTAAACATGAATAGAATAAATTAATTCTATATATTATCCTATAAATACAACATCTTCATGTGTTCAAGCAACTGTGTACACTTCTACTAGATTTAATTCATTTAAGAATAAATTAACGATACTAGATTATGTCGGAAATTTATGCCATATGTACAAAATCCAATTTTAAATAAATTTAAGAGACAAAGAGAGAGAGTGAGATATATACAAAAATAAATAAATAATGCTGGACAATGCACACAACATCATCTAGCCCCAAGCTAAGCAGAGCTTGTGTTATGTACTAGAAGACTGACATACTTAATACAATACATTACATAGATAGATATTTTTTTTTATACACCAAAATACCCAGAGCACCCGGAATAAATATTTGCAGATCGTACAAACATTTATCCCAAGGCGGGAATCGGACCCGCAACCTCCGCGTCGCCGGACCTTCGCTCGCCGCGCCACATCGGTCGTCACATATTTGGTATTCAAGTAACACAATGAAAGAAAGTGAAAGAATGAGCAGATGGCCTTATAGAGTTATTAACATCTGCCTATAACAATATTGTATTGTTTTGTTATGAATCATAACGAAAAACTCAGAAAAACATAAAATCTATTGCGTATCGTATTAAATACAGGTGTATAAACTATCTACATGTATACAAATGTTGTACAAATTAACTACAGATAGCAGCAACAAAAATGATAGCTGGAATACGCATATGTTTTCGTATGAACTTGTTAGTCTAAACCAGGGGTCACCAATCAGTTTCGCTCGGAGTCCATTTTAAGAAATAAAATGACATTCGCGGTCCACACATTTTATAAAAAAAAATGTTATTGAACAAAGGTAATAACGGAAATTACAAAGGTATTATTATTTACATATCAATGAGAAAAGTGTAATTTTTTATTGTTGATTATCTGTCTGAAGTTTGGAGTGGAATTGGTGCAAACTATTGACATTACTCGTTACTTCGCCCGGAATTTTTCGAATTAACGTCAACAAAAATACTGCGTGGGATATATTTTTCGGTCCGCATACAATGGGTCGGCGGTCCGTATGCGGACCGCGGTCCGCCATTTGGTCTAAACTAATACATACATACAAAAATGTGTGTAATTTTTATCATTATTGTAAATAAATAAATTACATGTAGTAGTATATTTTATGGGCTGTACAAACAATATTATTATGATAATTCGGCTCAATTATATAAAACAAGAATTTAAAGTTTTTAATATCGACTAGCTGATACGTGCCCACTTCGTTGGGAATAATTTTTATTAAATGTAAATAAATTTTATTAAATATATGCTGTCGTTGACTTTTTGTAGGCATTACCAAGCTCTCTAGAACACAAAAATATATCTTTCATAGGCAGCGTTCGTAAGAAACGCTTTCATTCGACCGTTTTTTCTCCGATTCACTTTGCAAAACGGACTATGTACCACGTAAAAGCCTTTTTATTTTTTGGTTTTTTATATAACCTATAGATGACACTCAGCAATAATGTTACTTTCTATTGGTGAAATAATTTTTAAAATCGGTTCAGTAGATCCCAAGATTACCACTTAGGTACAATTTAACAAATACACAAACTTTACCTCTTTATAATATTAGTAGATATAAGTAGATTAAGTTTAAATATATTTTTTATAAAATATTATTCAAAACAAACTATCTAAGTATATTATGTTTTTGTATGAGACTATGAGCGCCCCCTTGATTATTTAACATTTTGTTTTTATATATTTATTCGACATTAAAGCGGTAATCGGGTACGCAACCCTAAATAACTTATCAAGATAACTCAATTTAACGAAACTATTGCTAATTTATATATATTTATTCGACATTATAGCGGTAATCGGGTACGCAACCCTAAATAACTTATCAAGATAACTCAATTTAACGAAACTATTGCTAAATACCGACCGACTTATAACACATTGCCAAAACGCAACGATAGCGCGATCTAGGTTTCGTGCACAGTAGTGCCATCTAGTGGTAAACACAACAAATTTCAAACTTTAATCGATTTGAGTATTCACGTGCGACGGCGCGATGGCTTATTTCATGTATAAGTTTGGTGTTTCTACACCGATTTCTATGATTCTTTTTTTATTGAATAGGTAATCATGTTAACTTTTTTAAATTAGGGATAAGTGGGAGTATTATAAACGTATTTACTCTTAGTAAACAAATATAATCAGAATGATCCGAACTGCTAAGCTATCAGAAGTTACACGTGTTATTGTGAGTCAACCATAAAAGATAGACATTTGCTGTAGCGAGATATTTTTTAGACAATTTTATGTAGAATATTTCCGTCATACATGATTTCTATGTAACTTTAACCATTAAGGCTGCACACGCGACGGAAAAAATGGAGTAACTTCTCCCGTTTTCCCCAACATTTTCCTTCACTACTCTGCTCCTATTGATCGTAGCGTGATGAAAAGTATCCTATAACCTGCCCAGGAGTATAAAGAATAATTGTACCAAGTTTCGTTAAAATCCGTCGAGTAGTTTTTGTTTCTATAAGGAACATACAGACAGACAGACAGACAGACAGACAGACAGACAGACAGACAGACAGACAAAAATTTTACTGATTGCATTTTTGGCATCAGTATCGATTACTAATCACCCCCTGATAGTTTTTTTTTTAATATATTTCATGTACAGAATTGACCTCTCTACAGATTTATTATAAGTATAGATTGTATTTAATTTTAAGATGTTTTCATTACGAGGTTTGTTTTCAAAACATACTATATCATACAATAAATAACAATAACTTATTGATTAATTAATGAAAAATTGAGAGAAAATTTTACATAACAGTTTTCGTTAGCTATTTATCAATAGAATAGAATAAGTACTTTATTTCAGTTATTATAAAAACTTAAAAACTTAATAAAAACTTAATTATCAGAGTATCTCTTAGTATGTATGAGTACCATAAAGGATTTTATTTACGCACATTTATAATGACACATAATGCTCTTGTAAATATACAAGCTAAGATTACAACAGAAAGAAACTCGGAACTTGCCATAAAGAATAATAAATGGATATAAGATAACAAGAAAAGTTGACAGCAGATTAGACGTTTTGACGTAAAGTCAATACTTTGTAAAATTATCAAGTTATTTACAAAAAACCTATCAAAAATACTTTATTCACAAACAAACTTACGACTATACAGTATTTACAAAATGTACATTGTCATATAAAATACATAAGAAACAGTTGTGCTATCTACAGACCGTTGCAAACGATCTATAGATAGTTCAACTGATCCAAATCAGTAATTTACACAATGTACATAGTGGTTGTATAGAAAGGAGGTAGGCGTGTTACCTAAACACTTGCTAGATAAGGCATTATACAATTCATACAGCGAATTTAAAAAAAAACGTACGTAGATTCGAATTCATACACAAAGCTAGATAAAAATCATCAATTCACGGTCAAATTTTATCTTTTTTACGTGACTGTACAAAAGTAGTCATATTTGTACATACTATACACGTGTATCTTTGTATTCAAATGTTTACAATACCTACAACGCTGAAAACTATGATAAAACATCTATGTACATTCTTATTTATTGTCATCCTGTCATTCATAGCGGCTATAGTTATACAAGATCTTCCAGGAAACCCCTGTGCCATGGGCCAATCCCATGATCGTTCATTGCGGGCCTCAATCAACGATCCTGCGTTCCTAAGGTGATACCTAAATTACTGTACAAAACAGTTAAATAATTAAGTAAGTTAATATAAAGAACCAATCTCAAAAATTGATACAGGGTTACACAGAAATTTAATGTTTATTTTCGCAAAATAGCTTAAACTAGTAAAAGATATAACAGTTCAGCCGCAATAAAAAAAACCCTACAAAATTTTAATTTCCCACTAGAGCGAGGGGTATCTCTATACCATACGTAATATATTTTAAGTGCCAACTTAATATTATGTGAACGATTGAACGATAGAAAAACGATATAGAAGATGAGAACAACAATATAACAGTAATTTTATCTTACGGAGCCCTCAATATGAAAAGGCTATTACATCTAGTAGGTGAGTTCATTGGTTGTATTGAATGTAAACATAACAACAAGATTAAAACACCTCTAAAGATTGTGTAAGTAGGTACCCAAACTACCCTAGTTACCTAGTTTTGACAGGCCACTAACCTATTAATACAAAAACTTGTCATTTTTTGGGGACAGCTCAAACTAGATGGCAACACCATAACATCCGTATGATTGTGTAGATACTTTTTTTTTTAAAAGTAGTCATCAAAGAGTGTTTTTTATTCCACCCCAAAATACTACATATTAGGAATTACAACTTTCAATTATGTGTGTCAAGCTTCGCAGTTGTGTATAAATTATAATTATAAAAACAATGCTATAATCGCGGCATTACCTACGTAGGTAGATTTAAAACAACAAAATGAAGTACTTACTCACCCGCCATATCACTTGTCTTCGCTCGAGACTCTGCAGCCGTTTTTCCATCGTGTTCAGTTTCATTTTGAAATCATCGGCAATACACCGGCATAGGTTTAAAGATTCACCGAAAATACGCATCTTACATTTAAGATCCTCGAAATCATTGCGAAATCTAGAAAAAACAAGCGTTCTTTTATTAGAGAAAGTAATAAATAGGTACCGTAGGTATGGAGCGAGATGCAGCGACAATTTGCGAAAACCGGCGGCGGCTGCGTGGAACAAACAAACCAACGCTCTGAGGGCTTAGTCCGAGGTTGCATTTTAAAACTCTCTACTCTTGAGTCATCTCTCGGATAGGATATCCATACATATTTAAATATAAGGATATCCGAGAGACGACTCTCGGCTCGAGAGTAGGGAGTTTTAAAATGCAACCTCGGACTAAGCCCTCTGCAGTTGACTGATGGTTGATGATGATAAGTTAGGAGGTTCAACCAAGGTACCATATAAGTCAATAAATAGTTACTTAACCTGGATATGGATGAAGACAGTGAAGTATTAGAAAAAGAGGTAGATATTTCTGAAGTGGACATATGAGGGGATAAGATGGAAGTCTCCAGAGCCTGTCTAACTCTTGGACGAGCATGTTCTTGGGGGATGTTTGTGTTTCCATTACTGTCCGTCGATGGTTCACTGGAGGTATGGTCGCACACTCGCACTTCCTGCTTGGCAGACGTGTTTTTTTTTACTTTTTTCATTATTTTAAAATTGGTTACGTTTGACGGGAATTTTGAATTGAATTTGACAGTTGGACATTTTTGCGGTAAATAAACGCGTATTTCTGAAAGTTCATGTTTTTTATTATTTTAATTTTATTACTTAAAAAAAATAGGAACATTTCGATTTCTATTTTAAAAATAGTAAGTATGGATAACAATTAACAATATATTTATTTTTACCTACCGGCAAACAGCCTTGTGTTTGTTTCTTAATAGCGCCATCTAGTAAATAATAGGGGTGTTGTGCTACCAGATTTGGGATACCTCCAAGCGTTGAGCAACCAAAAATGGTTCTGAGCCCTTGGTCCGAAGGTGCATTTTAGAACTCCCTACTCTCGAGCCGACAGTCTCGAGACAGTCAGCTCAGTCAGAGCCCTTATGCCTTGATCACACGTACCGAGTAAACCGGCGAGACAGTGACGTATTTGAGATACACTGCGCGTCGACATCAGTTTTACTGTTGAACGTTGCAGCGTTAGCGCGCAGTGTATCTTAAATACGTCACTGTCTCGCCGGTTTACTCGGTACGTGTGATCAAGGCATTAGTCCGAAGACGTATTTTAAAACTTCCTACTCTCGAGCCGACAGTCGTCTCTCGGATACCCATACAAAAATGTATAGACATCCGAGAGACGAGTATCGGCTCGAGAGTAGGGAGTTTTAAAATGCGTCTTCGGACTAAGGGCTCTGAGCATTTACTGCCATCTAGCGTTAGAGTCTGTCAAGCGAAAGATGGCCCTGATAAATCGCGGCAAATTCAAAAACTATTAGTATGGCAATAGTATATCATCTACTTATTCATAATCATCATCAAAAATTATGTAAGTATATTTATTTAGAATAATATCAAATTATGTAATTCCAAGTTATCCTATTATTTAATGTATTGCCATACTAATAGTTTTTGAATTTGCCGCGATTTATCAGGGCCATCTTTCGCTTGACAGACTCTACGTAGTCATAAGAGATAATGTTGCTATACTGAAAATATTTTATTGAAGTGAAAACTTCTTTAGCGGCGCTGGGTGGGTAAAAACTTTCAAACTCGCGTCAGGGTCACGTGACGTCGAAAAAGCGTAAGATCTTATTTAATTTTTATACATTGCTCGTAAAACAAGAGACGACAAAAGAACACACTTGCGGTCACGCGACGTATGACTCAAACAATTAAATAGTGTTGTGGCGACATGACGTGACGATGACGTGGCGACATGACGTGACGTGACGATGACGACGAAGCCAACGAAGACACAGACACATTCGCGCTTGCGCGATGACGTGACGATGACGTGGCGACATGACGTGACGTGACGATGACGACGAAGCCAACGAAGTCTTCGTTGGCTTCGTCGTTGTGTCACATTCGCGCTTGCGCGAATGTGACACAACGACATGACACAATCACAATGACACAGACACATTCGCGCTTGCGCGAATGTGTCTGTGTCAGTGTGTCTTCGTTGTCTTCGTCGTTGTGTCACATTCGCGCTTGCGCGAATGTGACACAATGACATGACACAATCACGACTGTGGTTATATTTTTGAAGTGAAAACTTAAAAGTGAAAACACAACGTTAATATTGAAGTTTTCACTTCTGCCGGCACTCCCGGAGTGCTAGCTTTTTTTATTGGGCATCATGTTCGTCGATTTGTCACTGGTAGCGCCATCTTTATCTTAATAAGATTACTACTCACACAAATACCAAGTCCCCTTCTTTCTCTTAACGTACACATAGCGCCACCTTCGAGGGAAGGAAGAATCGCATTTTGCAAAATAATCGTCTATCGGAATTCTCGATAGAACACAGACTTTCATGTATTGTTCCCGCATCACTCTCTAGGGGCGCTTATTGTCGGATCCATTAAAAATAAGACTAGGTATATCCATGAGACGAAACGTAGCTCAAGAGTCAGGAATTTTAAAATGCAAGCCTAGACTATGCACTATTAAAGTCTAGAGTAAGGGTTTTATTTTCTTCTTGTTGGCAAGTTACTGAAGATTAGAGGTTATAGGCGCCATCTACCGAATAAGACTTTAAAAAGTATCTTGTATAAAAAGTGGTAGTTTTTTATTATAGTGCCATCTAGCGTTAAGTAGCCAAAATAAACAATGTTGCTATACTAAAATATGGATCATGGATATCTCATGATGGCAATCATTCATTCCTTTCAATTAATTTTATTCGTCTGTCTGGATTCGATGTGACAGGCACGTTTTTTAAATTTGCGAAAGTGTGTCGGTGCTATTACTTTTAATTCTATATGTATTATCTAGTTACTGTTTTGATATACACAAGTTATTCCAGTATCAATTTCGGTGTGAAATAAATAAGTGTACGCGAATTCGTGTTGAAACTTTCGTGGTACCTACTATTCTAGCAAGAGCTATACAGCTGATTTTGAAAAAAGTACTTGGTAAGCTTTAAAAAACTTTTATAGCACTTTTGCGAACTACTTCTTTATTAATAGAGCATTAGTTTTGATAGCATGAGTTATTATTAACTTTCAACATTTATAAAAATGTTACGAAATAGTTTTTGATGTGTTCGTGTGAACTTTTGTTGAGGATATAATTTTGAGCTTTATTTTGAACTTGATAGGGACTTTTTTCCAGCTACATTGGAAAGTTTGAAGTACCAGGTAACTTTTATGATAGATTCTAGTAGTTTCGAATATTAGGTACTTGGTAACTATCTACACTATTTTCTTCCTACCCTCATTTTGATTTTATGGTATAAAGAATAAATTAATAAATTATTTAAACCCTAACAAAAAAATGAAATAGGTTGTTATGTATAGATAGATAACACTTTATTGCACAAAGGAAAATACAAAAAATAATAATAAATAATGCTGGACAATCCACACAACATCATCTAGCCCCAAGCTAAGCAGAGCTTGTGTTATGGGTACTAGAAGACTGACATCTATATCTATACTTAATATTATAAAGAGGTAAAGTTTGTATGTTTGTATATTTGTTCAATTGTAAGGGGTAATCTCGGGATCTACTGAACCGATTTTAAAAATTCTTTCACCAATAGAAAGCCACATTATTGCTGAGTGTCATAGGGTATATTATATTTTCAAAAAAAATAGGGATCCTTACTAAAACTTCAATTATGCCCAACGAAGTGGGCACGGGTCAGCTAGTACTTAATACAATACAATAGTCAGTTTTGTTCAATTTTATAAAATACTAGCTGACCCGTGCCCACTTCGTTGGACATAATTCGACAGTATTTTCTCCGATTCACTTTGCAAAATGGACTACCACGTAAAAGCCTTTTTATTTTTCGGTTTTTTAAATGACCTATGACACCCAGCAATAATGTGGCTTTCTATTGGTGAAAGAATTTTTAAATCGGTTCAGTAGATCCCGAGATTACCCTTTACAATTTTACAAATATACAAACACACAAACTTTACTTTTTTATAATATTAGTATAGATTACATATTTCACTTTAAGTTCTTATTTGCTTACATACCAATATAATTATTTATTACGTCAACTAAACCAATATTTAAGCAGCTGATTTAAATACACTACCTACATGGTCCAAGGCAAACAATAAATAATTATTCACGAACATTTTACACATCACACTCTAGTCCCAAACTAAGCAAAGCTTGTACTAAACTAGATTGCTGGTGGAATACTTATATACATTTTTTTTTGTAAAAACATAGTAACACCCAGTGGAAAATCGTCAACAATAAATCTCAAATCAAAGAATTTTTCTACCCTTTTTTGTTTGAATTATTTTGTGTTGAATCAAGTATTTGCCATCGAAAATAAGATTAAGTTACAAAAAATAGTAAGATAGTTAAAAAACACTGTCATTTATCGTTCCAAATTTATATGTGCTAAAAAGTGTATAAAATGATATGATTAAATTGGAAATATTTTATTAGTGTTGGATGGTTTACAAATTGTTCGATTGTTTTATCCAGTAAATATTATAATTTATAAGCATTTTTGGTTTTTGAGTTAAGTAAATAACGATGAAATATGAATAATAATGTTGGTTTCTATTAAATAATAGACCTTTGCCCAGCAGTGGGACAATATAGGTTGAAAAAAAGAAAATTGGTTCAGTAACTCATACATACAACATGTAAAAGTCGAAATGGGCTTTCTATTTATGCTAATTTATCGTGTTTTGTTATACATACTGCATTACGCATAAGGGAACGTACTCATACTACGTGACCCATTTAGGGGGGGTGCAGAGTAATACTACGGTCAGTCACAGGGGGGTGGCTCAGATTTTTGTCACGTAGTCGATTTTACTAAGAGAAAACTCGTATTTTTTCGAGATTATTACGTTATTTTTACAGGGGTGGCCAACTTGATTAGACTCAAGATCTCCGGTTTACTAACGAAACCCTGTGCGATCTACCAATTACATATCTACTTATTGAAGTCTTAAATTAATCAGAATAGTTTAGTAGAAAACATATAGTTTTTTTTGTTTTGTAGTCAGGTCTACGTATTTATTTTTTGACTTGCCACGATCGACTGGACTAACTGCCGCGATCGACCTGTTGGCCACCACTGATGTATAGCAATGTTGTTCTTTTTAAAAATATAAAATTCACTAGTAATTTAAGTACCTATGCATGCAGTCTTATGCAAAAAAGAAGAGTACTAGAGTAGTTTTTCACTGTTTGCCTTTGAACCTTAGAAACGTTTTTGTTTTTACCCTATTTCGTCCCACTGCTGGGCAAAGGTCTTCCCCAAATTCCTCCATTTCTCTTTTTCTTTTGCTTCTTCCCACCATTTCTTTGAAATGATTAAAAATCTTAATTATGAATTACTACGTGAAAACTAAAGTGGGGTCTTGGCATCTACTACGAGTGGTCACTGAGGGGAGGAAAGGTCAAAAAATCTAAAAAAATTAAGTCACTTAGTATGGGTACGTTTCCTAAAGTACCTATAAGTACTTCGTATTTTCCTCATTCGTCACAATCGACAAACAATAACAAAACACACACAAGTTAGTAATTTCGTCATTAAATTGATGATTCATCATAATAAATATGATCAGAGGGCGTACTTACCTATATTTTACTGACCGCTAAAACGAGGTTTTTAATTCAACTGTTTTTATATGTATGATGCGATGACTCCGCTAATAATGAATTGATTTTGATAATGTTTTGTTTTGTAGATCATAAGAAATGTACCATATTATAAATACTATTAAAATTACTGTTATAATTACTTAAATTAAAAGTTGTTAAGTACTAGCTGATGCGCGCGACTTCGTCTTATTAACGTAATTTTTTTTATAATTCGCACAATATCTTTATAAATTATAGCCTGTGTGATATTTTGATGAATAAACTACATTATTGTTAATATAAAATCACCTAGCATATAAGACGATTTTAATTAAAATTCTATTGGTAGGCTTAGTAAAACAAGTACCTACTATTTTGCTTGCGGCCTAGTTGCGGAAAACAGCCCGCTCTACAAGTAACAAGTAAGTAACCTACTATTTGAGTAACTTTACACATGTTTTTTTATAATTATTTGTATTTTTCGATGATGATTTAAGTTGGTTTTGTCATACACTTATTTGTGGTTGAAAACCAGTCTATATTTTGCACATCAAACAATTTATGTATTTTATAAATACATAGTAACAACCTAGACAGAACATATTTTTTGTCATTCCAACGTTGTTGGGTATCGAAACACAGCATGGAAGACGCGTGTCAAATTGATTAATATCTATTTAGCCTTTTAATTGATACCAATTAACGATAATAAAGACTGCATACTTCTCTCAGATCAATTAGAATCAATAGACTCCCTTTTATATCATCATCATCATCATCAATCTGTCCACTGCTGGACGTAGGTCTCTCCCAAGGCATGCCACTGAGCCCGGTCTTCGGCTCTTCTCATGTTGTGTTTGCCAGCTACACTCCGCAGATCGTCGCTCCATCTCGCCGGGTGCGTCCTACACTACGCTTGTCCTTTTATATACGAGTCTTATATTATACGTACTTCAAAACCTACTTCAATCGTCAACGTCAAGTAATAACAAAAACACGGGTTTTAAGATTAATCAAAATAAATTGTATATCCTCCGAAGTAAGATATATCAATCTGAAAAATAAATCATCAAAATCGGTTTTACTCTTGGCAGAGAAATCGTAATATACATATTAAAAAACTAGAATTGAGACCTTTTTTGGAGTTGATTGATAATAATCAGATTTGGTCACTTTTTCACGAAAATATCTATAATTAAGTGAGATAATTAAAACGACCAAGAACTGAAAGAAATAAAACTTTTTAACAAATAAATTAAACCGTCGAAAGAACTGTATAGCTAAAAATAATATCTTTTTATTCTATCCTAATTACTAAGTTTTTAAACTTATGTAAAAAAACACATAAAAAAATATACCTACCTACACACTCAACCTCAAGTCAACTTGAGAACCACCTCCGTTTATTGGTCGGTTAATAAAATAATGGAAGGTCAAACAAAGCTATTTCAGCAATTTGCTAACCAAGAGTTTTTTATTTGAATATTTAACATGAAAACTATCATAGTTTGCTCATGATTGTTCAACTATAGAAGATAAATAAACTCTCGGCCTGATTTTAGTAACATAGTTGATAAAACAAATATGTATTTAATACCTTTATTTACTCAAGTACATCATTGAAGTACCTAGTCTCTTACAATATTTGTGATCTAAAAACATAAATGTCTTTATCTTTGTTAATATCTTTTGACTTTTTTGTCCTCAATGGTTTGCAAATATTATGAAATGGTCGTTAAACTTACATTATTTATTATAGAAAGTCAAAGTCAATAATAGTTTATTTAGCAAAATCACTGGGATCATTATATACTAGGTGATTTTAGGTGCCAGTTCCACGCGACCAGAGCCTAGAAGCCTAGATGTGAATGATATATAAATATTCACGGACATTTCATACATCACACTCTAGTCCCAAACTAAGCAAATCTTGTAATGGGAACTAGACTGCTGATAGAATACTTATAAGTTAGAAGTATTCTATACAAAAATATTGGTTGCAAGTAACCAATATTTTTGTAAATACGTACATAGAAACGTGTATGTTTGAGACGTCACAGCTTAGCTCTGCCTTCTATGTCGTGGGTTCATTCCCACAATAATTGTTTCTGATACCAAATATTCATGTTAGTTTTGTGTCTGGGTTACTTTAGAGGAGAGAATTATACAGATGATAGCACTCTTTACTGAGAGTGTTACTATGTATTCTATTTAGGTACTTATTCTATTTACGTAGGTATTCCATTATATCAGCAAATCTATTTAGCGCGATGTGTGAAATGAAGGTGAATATATCTATTTATTTAGGTGAAATGTCTATGATACTATACAGCCCTTAAATATTTTCTTTGTTTCTAGTGTTATAGTTATTTATAGAAATCGCCATTCTCTTTATTCTGCACAATGTAATTCATGGTATTTATATAACTACACGATAATTAGTAGATATTTCCTACAAAAGATCTGTACAAAGTGTCACATAATGTCCCCATAAACCTGAAAGGGGATATTCAACACGTCATGGTAATGAGAGTTCCAATTATTTATTATTTATTTCTTGCAAAAGATCTGTATAGGGTTTCACATAATGTCCAAACCGAAAATGGGATAACACGTGATGATGATGTGAGTTCTGATTCTGCACAAAGTAGGTATTTTAAGGTACTTTTAAGGTAACTACACGAGGCAATTTTTACAAAAGATCTGTATAGGGTGTCACATAATGTCCCTATATACCGGAAAGGTGATATTCAACATGTATAATGGATAAAGGGAGTTCTACGATTTTTGAATTAATTAATATTGAAACAAAAACGGTGTGATAAACACTAGATTTAAAAACTGTTTATTTAACTTTAGCACATCTTGAACAATTAACGTTTGGTCGGAATAAATAAAAAAATATATAATAGTCTTAAACTAAGCAAAGCTATATTATATTCGCCAGCGTCAGCTCAGTTGGTAGAAGCTCTGCCTTACATGCTGTGGGTCGTGGGTTCGATCCCCACTGAGAGCAAATGTTTGTGTGATGAACATAAATATTTGTTCTGGTCTGGGTGTTACTATGTATGTATTTACTAAAAAAATGTACATATATAAGTATTCTAACATCAATCTAGTTCCCTGAGTACAAGCTCTGCTTAGTTTAGAACTAAAGCGTAATATGAGATTTTTCATGTTCATGAAAATTAATTATTTATTCATTAATGGTTAAAACATGTGTAAATAATCTTGTAAAACAAAGTCTCCATTCGACTTAGAGACATGTAACACCTTGTATAGATTTATCTCTCGACTGACTTCAGAATGACCTTGTAGATATCGGTCTATTTCCGGTATTACAATAGAAAATATTGTACTTTTGTATTTGTACTGTCTTTTTGTGTCTGGGTGTTGCTATGTATTCGTCATAGACTGGCGTCACAGCTCAGTTGGTGGTTCTGCCTTCCATGCTTGTGAGTAGTGTGTTTGGGTATTACTATGTATAAAAAAGTATTAAGTATTCTATCACATGCCCATGATTGATATGAAAACTGAACAGAATCAAAACTTTATAACAACATATATTTACAAATTAAAATTACAGCCTATGTTTAATGGCCGGCGCAGACCGGGACGGCATGGCAAGGGATTTTAAAGTTTTACTAATCGTCATTCAACCGTACTTACTGTTACAGAAATACGACATAAATTGCTATAAAATGATGCCGTTCCGTTCACGTTTAATGCCACGGCATCATTTTAAAGCATAGCAATTTATGTCGTATTTCTGTAACAGTACGGTTGAATGTCCATTAGTAAAAATTAAAATCCCTTGCCATGCCGTCCTGATCTGCGCCGGCCTTAAGTAGTATTGTAAAGTTTCATTAAAATCTATTGAGTTTTTGTATGATTTTGTAGTACATACAAACTTTCACGTGTATAAAAATTGTTCGGTAGGTGCTAGCATTCAGTACCTCTACCATGAGATGTCACAGTAAAATCGCCTGACTTTACTACAGTAAAGTGTACTACGTTAACGCCACAGAGGAGGGAATTACAGTGGCCAAATTCTACTCAAACTTGGTGTGAAGTTGTTTATGTTACCCATTGACACGATAGAAGAACTACAGTAGTTACGTCAATATTAGTATTACGAATTTTAGTACCCAACTATCCGCTAGAGGCGCTGTACAAATCTTCATACACTTTTTTAACTACAGACGCTAGCGAGTATAGTATTATATACACTGGACTGCAAAACTAAGTATCACACTTTTAGAATTTATTTTTCTTCTAAACTATAGAAGTTAGAGATTTCAAATAAAAAATGTTTTATAGCAAATTTCATCAGCTTTCTTTTAAGCATACATGAGTAACATTTTTAACTTAAAAAAATTATAAACAATAAAAAAGCCATTTTTAGCTTAGTGTCTAAAAACTCATCTAACATTTTCTAAGTATGTTTTACATGTTATTTCATTCGTAATAACTGGTATTACCTCCTCGGGCTCTGATTAGAGCTTCAAGCCGGTTTGGCATACTGAAAACGAGGTTTTGGAGCCGATTTTGGGGACCCATTCTCTTCTTTCAGGGCCTGTTTTGGTGCCCTGAGGATGGTAAGTGGTGGTCTGCGGCTTCTGAATAGCCTTCCTAGCTCGTCCCAGGCGTGCTCAATTGGGTTGCGATCAAAGTATATCTTGTAGTATCTTCTTCTTGTATTCTAGTAGTATAAGTTATAGCAATTTAAAAAGTGTGATACTTACTTTGGCGGGCCAGTGTAGTATAGTAAAAACTCATGGTAGAGCTACAGGAAGCTCGTGTTAAAACAGACACGGTTACAGACAAACAGTCAATGTTGATGACATCTTTTATAAACATACAGTTTAGCGATAAAAAGGTGTATGTTTTGTCAATATTTCTAATAAACTTATCATGGCTCGCCTCGGTATATGACGATTATCTCCCGAAATGAAATCACGTGTGGATCGTCCAAAGTAGGTACTATAATAAATGAACAAAACTGGCTTCAATCAGGATCTACAAGTAATCTATCTATATATATATAAAATTATATTATAGTAACTAGCTGACCCGTGCCCACTTCATTGGACATAATTCGACCGTTTTTTCTCCGATTCATTTTGCCAGACGGACTACCACGTAAAAGCTTTTTTATTTTTCGGTTTCTTATATATAACCTATGACACTCAGCAATAATATGGCTTTCTATTGGTGAAAGAATTTTAAAAATCGGTTTAGTAGATCCCGAGATTACCCCTTACAAATTAACAAATATACAAACACACAAACTTTACTTCTTTATAATATTTATTATAATTATTATATAATATAATATATATATATATAGTATAGAAGTATAGACAAATGCCTCTTTTCGTTGCTATTTTATAACTCAAGAACGGGCTCACCTATCCAAACCAATTTTTTAGGCTTTATTCGGACTAATTATCAGATGGTTTATGTGAAGTTTGCTTATTATCTGTCGAGTGGTTCTTTATTTATCACATGTATGTAATTTGATTTTTTGGTTGATCAACGTTTCAGAAACCGGCCGTCAGTGTACTTCTTAAAGGTAGTTATGCCTTGATCACACGTACCGAGCAAACCGGCGAGACAGTGACGTATTTGAGATACACTGCGCGTCGACATCAGTTTTACTGTTGAACGTTGCAGCGTTAGCGCGCAGTGTATCTTAAATACGTCACTGTCTCGCCGGTTTACTCGGTACGTGTGATCAAGGCATTATTAATGATATAGGTATTTCGTGCAAAATACAAACAAACTAATATCTTGATAATTATCTTTGTTTGTTTATTGCAAATACAGTGAAGTAATAAATATTGCCTCTGTAAATAATACATTGAAATACTTGAAATATGTTATTAATATAGACATTTCATTAGGTAATGTGCTAAGTAGCAGAGTGAAAGAACTGGTCCGGGGAAGTACTACCGTAGATTTTATATACCAACAGAATTCACGCGCGTTACATATGCACTTGTTGGGTGACAGATCCAGTTATTCTTTAGTGCAAGACGGTGACGGAACAACCATTGATAAAATCTAGTTTATTTGTTTATCTGTACACCATTTTTGTAACCGTGGTCGTGCGTGCATTTCTGCCTACCCACTTCTGCGACTAACTGAGAACTTGAGAACATGTTTGTGTGATGAACATAAATATTTGTTCTGTGCCTGGGTGTTACTGTATATATGTACTTATGTATTAACAAAAAAAATGTATATGTGTGAGTATCCTATTAGCAATCTAATTCCCATAGTACAAGCTTTGCTTAGTTTGGGACTAGACATGTTTGAATTGTCCATGAATATTTATTATTTATTTACCGTAATCTAAAATTGATTATACAACTGCATCAAAAACAAAGAACTTAAAACTATAAATAATAATTTAAATATACTTATTCGGTAACTAATTGAGATATTTGAATGCTGAGTCTAATGAACTGGTACAAGGTCTACGAGTTCAATTATCGCAAATTTACTTTCGAAATATAAGTTGTAGTTTTTTTATCCTTGACTTGTTTTACCATCTCTGAGTGATCTAGAGGTGTTGTGATATTTTCATTCTGAGGTCATTCTAGGTTACTCTATGTATTTACAAAAAAAAATATGTAAATCACCAGCACTCTAGTTCTGATAGTACAAGCTTTGCTTGGTGTGAAATGTCCATGAATATCTAGAATTTTTTTTTCACAGTCATTTCACACGTCACTTTAGTCTCAAACAGCAATGCAGGCAGTATTACGTATATATGAAACGTATACAAAAGTCGCGGGTAATTCCTAGTTTAATTTTCCACTTGATATTATCATGAATATAATCTGTATACATATTTATTTCGCAATGTTTTAACATCTCATGTATTATGTACTTTGCGTAGATAACTATATTTTATCTGAAACCTTTGTGTCATTGACACACTAACACGTGACCAGCATACTGTGACCTATGGCTGGAGATCATTTAGTTTCTAATCATTGATGTTGAATAGGTCAAATAATGTGGCTTTGTATCGTGATGATATATAATTGTGATTCAACCGACTTTAAAAAAAGAGGTTCCTATTCAACTAACACGAATAAAACACGCGACTCCGCCAATTGTGAACCGATTTTGATGATTCTTTTTTCATATACAAAGAAGTTTGGGTGTAGCAATAATAATAATTATAATTGGAGAGCGGACCGACTTTTAGCATGCAAATAATTAATTTTAATAATTCTGCTTATGGAAGCTTCGTTAGTGTAGATTGGTCAGTTAATTCTTATTGAAACATCCGTCATCAATCTTACTGATACCGTGTATTCTGACAAGACCAAAAGTGTATCAATTGCTAAGAATACCTCAGGGTTTATGGTTGGACGCACCCGTGCCTACCCGCAAAATCGATGAGGCAGTCACGCAATTTATGCTAAAATTAGAAGTTTATCTTTCAAACACACGCGATGTGCGTGTATTTTGAAAGCACAGATATCTAATCCTGTAGCTCTACCATGAGTTTTTACTATACTATACATACTATACTCGCTAGCGTCTGTAGTTAAAAGAATGTATGAAGATTTGTACAGCGCCTCTAGCGGATAGTTGGGTACTAAAATTCGTAATACTAATATTGACGTAACTACTGTAGTAAAGTCAGGCGATTTTACTGTGACAACTCATGGTAGAGGTCTACTGCTAATATTTTTTATAGTTTATCAGTTAGAAGTCATAAAACCATTATATAAGGTGACAATCACTGTTTACTTTTTTTTAAGCTATTGCATAGCTTCTATCGCGGGCCTTGAGCGTGGAGACCGAATCTGAAGGTGCGTACGGACAGCGCGTACCCTGGGAACGAGTAGTTGGGAAACACTGTCCACGCGTACATTGGATACGCGTACGGCCTCCTGTACGGACCGCCGCGAACCTGTTCGCGAGTTAATCGATCCAAAGCGCTCCGCGAGCCCCAGTCATTCAAAGAACTATTCATTTTGCCGTCGAAATACAGCGTACACGGTCGCGTGCGTCCTCTTTGACTCGCGACCAAAAACCGACAAACGGCGGCTCGCGCTGCTTGCTAGCTCGCGCGGCACGCGAGCCCCCGAGTGTACGCGTACGCGCACGTACGGACATGGCGTTCCGGCACGCGTAAACTGACTACGCGTACAAGGGTACGCGCAGTCCGTACGCACCTTAAGAATACTGAAATTTTTAATGTTATAAATAACCGAGGTTATCGACCTGGATATGCAAAGTTTGATAAGTGCCTTGATTTGCATATATAACCGGTTTTTGTCTTATAAGTCTTTAGAAAGATAAAACAAATGAAAACATCCAAGCTTATTATAATGAAGGTCGCTTACTTAACGTTTGTAACATACTAGAAATAACCAAGAATATTTAACCTAGTAGAAATCCATGAATGTAAATAAATATTTAAATAGATTTAACACATAACACAGTCTCATACAAAAACAAAGCAAAAACGCTGGGAACTAGACAGCTGTACCCCAATTACGAGTTTGTGCACACACGGATCGTAGAGAAGCAATCGCCGAGCGCCACCGATTTTGTATGGAAATCCAATACTAGCTGATTTCTTGAGAAGCTTGGATTTCCAAGTCCCTGCGGTCCGTGTGTGCACAAACTCTTGGGGTACTGATAGAGTATAGATAAACCACGTGGGCACGCGACTCCACATGCAAAAATGTACAGATACAATAGAAATAAATTGGTTTGTGTCCTTTGTAGTTCAGTCAACGTCCGTACCATTAACAAAGAATGGCTGGATCTGTTGACCAACTAGTGCATTAAAAAAGCGAATGCGTGTGCATTTTTTAAATGGTTCTACTAAACTATATTTTTGTGCAGTTAATATATTCATAGAACACATACCCCCTATCTTATAAAAAGTTACCGTTGACAGTGTGTCACCATTACGTATAGTAAACAAGACATCAAGTCTGCGCTACATTTTTGTAAGATTGTAGTACCCAGTCAAATTAAGACAATATAATTCATAAATCAATGATAAAAAAAGACGTGTGGCACTCTGGGACGGTCGCGGTAAAGCTATTGCATAGCATTTTTTGCTGGATTACGCATGCGCAGTGTTAGGTTATTTTCGTTCGGTATTTTCGTTATGGAATACCTCCACGCACAAGGCCCGCGATAGAAGCTATGCAATAGCTTAATAAATAATGCTGGATAATGCTGCACACAACATCATCTAGCCCCAATATATTAGGTATGTCCCCTTTAAAACTGCAATGTCAAGAAGTTCATTTAAAAGACTCATTGTAATGTTCGCGTGTATAATTATAATTAAAGCTGAAAATTATATTCCTTTGTTTCAGATATTTAAATGGCTGATACTTAAATAGGTGTTATTGTGGCGTTGTTACTTAAAGTTAACTAAGTGTACTTAAAACTTAAAGAATGGATCCAGGATACTTTGATATAGAAAGGAAGCAGAATCCAAGGGAGAAAGCGAATTTATTTTCGAAATATTTATTTTGGTAAGTTTTTTATTGTTTTTAACCAGATGTATATTTCTACCCCTTTTGAACCCCTGCAGGAGGGAAGGGCAGCTGTAATAAGGACGGCCTTGTCACACCTGTGCCCCAAGTACGAGTTTGTGTAAACACGGATCGCGGCGATCGCGTCTCTGCGATCCGTGTGTGCACAAACTATGTAGTAGGTACTTGGGTTACTGGTCAAATTTGTGGGACCTCTTTTGTGTCACATAGTTAATAATTTAAGATGAAATTTAGTATATTGTAATACATAGTATAAAGTATTTATTTTGAAATAAGTTAAATAAAATAAATAAAATAAAAAATAAAAAAGCCCATTTATTCCATAACTTTAAATTCTTAAATTAACATATTAAACTTATCATGCATTTCTATTTGAGTAAGTACGTAAAATAGAAGATTAAAATAATATAAATATTTATAATTCATTATACAATTTACACTTTATACATCTACATATTTCTTTCTTATCATTATACATCTTAATTTTATATTATTATTTTTTAATTACGTAATATTTTTGTTTGTTTAATGTTTTTGTTGAATGTTTTTTTTTTTCAGTTGCGTTAGAACCCCTCTCGGGTAAAGGCCTCCTCCAGTTGTTTCCAGCTTTTACGATCGGCTGCTTTTTCTGCCCAATTTTTTGTTTTTAAAAGTTTTCTTATTTCGTCTGACCATCGGGCCAGTGGTCTACCTGCTCTTCTCGTCCCTGTAGGGCCCTTCCAGGTAGTTACTCTGTAGGACCACCTTTCTTTATTCATTCTGGCTGCATGTCCTGCCCATTGCCATTTCATTTTAAGTGCATGTTGCAGGTGCAGCATTTGAAATAAGTTACGTCACATTAATTTGGACCCCTCCTCCCTACCCCTTCTCACACAACAAGAAACTAGGTCTGGATCCTATCACAGACAAGAAACTAGGTCTGGATACTATCACAGACAAGAAACTAGGTCTGGATCCTATCACAGACAAGAAACTAGGTCCTAATTTTTTTATATGATCCTTATTACAAAATTGTTTATGAAAGAAGTTGGAGCTAGTTCGTCTCAACATACTACTTTACAGTAGGTTATCTGCGAATTTTGTGTGTTTTTTAACTCAAAACGGCACCTAGAATCATCTGGTGTTATTTATAACCCGATTCTAAATGATACTTGTGATTTTACTGAATAAAATATATTAAAATATGATTTAAAATGTATGTTTCAGGTATACACACGATGTGTTCAATAAAGGACGAAAAGGGCAGCTTAGTATATCAGATGTATATAGGTATGTATACAGGATAGTTCTTTTATAAACACGTATTTTCTTCTTATTATTTAAGAGCTACGGTCTAGTGCAAGTCACGCCATTTATTTCTTTCCAGGGCCTCCTTGACCTCCCTATACGACACGAGGGCAACCTTCATCTTTACTTGGCTCATGTAGTTTATTCTCGGCCTTTCTCGTCCTATCCTACCTTCTACCTTTCCTTCTATGATGTTATTGATGAGGTTGTCGTGTCGTATAAGATGGACAATCGTCTTCCCCCTTCTGTAATTAGTATACAGGATGTTATTTTTGAGAAGTTATGTGATTCGAGTCCGATTTCACGAGTTTTTTTTATTGGTGTATATCAGAAACATACAAAAATAAGATGAAATCCGTTGCTGATAAGGATCACCTTTTTATAAAGAATCTACTTAAAAAGCTAAAAACGAATTGTTTTTTTTTCAGATGTTCTCCTGGTCATAGGGCTGCGCCTAGAGGTGACACATTAGGGGTCAAATGGAAAGAACAATTACAAAAACGAGGTGTGGGTTTGTACTAGAAACTTTTTTGTAAATTAGGCATTTTTTTTCCTTTGTCAACAAACTCACCTGATAGAAAGTGATAGCACCAAAATAACGTGTATCTATATATAAATACACATACAGTATTTTACAGACAAGCTGTATAAAATAAAGCATAATCGGCCTTATCACTGTGGTCCTACCACCTTAAGTTTTATAGGTTTATGTGTTAATCAAAGACTTGTTTTTGCGCCATCTGTTGGTTGGATATGAAACGGCTTTGGGTAGCGCCATCTATTGACGAAATTCGGAAACAATTCTGAAGTGTGAATTGACTATTTCTTTTTTAGAGAAAGGAAAGAAGCCATCCTTACTCCGCGCTATAATCAATGTGTACGGGCTGAATTTTATTATCGGAAATATTATCTTCGCATTTGTGGATGCTGCACTGCGGTAAATTATCTTATCTTTATAATAATGATATATTTTTATTTGGGCACATAAAAATGACAAAACATACAGTAATTACAATTAAAATATTAAATTGAAATGTAGTATATAAAAAAAATGCATACATAGAATGTATAGTATCACCCAGACACCGAACAAATATTTAAGTTCATCACACAAACGTTTGCTCTGGGTAGGAATCGAACCCACCACCCACAGCATAGCCACTACCAACTGAGCTGTGGCGCCTGTCATTACAGTTACATTAAAAAAAGTCTGTTTGAAATACTTTGCCGGTCGAAAAGCACTACAACTTCCGTTTTATTCCAGATTATCGATCCCAGTATGTCTGGAAGGACTTATAAAGTACTTCTCGCCGGCTCACGGCGGCGTCTCAGCCACTCACGCGTATTTGTATGCCGCTGGTGTTGTGGGGTAAGATTGGTTTTAGCGCCATCTGTTGGTGGGATATGAAACAACTTTGTGTGACGCCATCTATTGATAAAAGTTTGAAAGTAATTGAAGTTCAAATTGATAATCAATAAAAATAAGACTATTGAAATATTTAAGCAAGTTAAGTAAAAATAATGTCTTTTTTACGACTTTCACATCGTTAATGTTAAACAGAAATGTCTTTTATAACATGCTTTAGAAATTCAGAAAACTAAAATCAAAGTTGTGGAAAGCGCTATCTTTTAGCAAACTATGATATGACACGCGTAAAGTTTGTTTAAGCGCCATCTGTTGGTAAATGCATGTTTTGATTTCAGCTTCATGGCGGTTAGTGCTAGTTTGATGCACCCCATGTTATTATGGCTTCTCAATACTGCTATGAAAATACGAGTGGCTACCGGATCTCTTATTTATAGAAAGGTATCCATAAAGACCCCCCTATCTTATAAAAAGTTAGCGTTGACTTTGTCATCATTCGTATGGTAATCAATACATCGTAAGTTTCTTGCCCGTTCTTCTAGGCTCTGGCCGCGTGGAACTGGCACCTAGAATCACCTAGTATGACGATTCTAAATGATCCTTGTGATTTTATTGAATAAAGAATTTTTTTACTTTACTTTACTATCAAGTCTGCGCTAACTTTTTATAAGATAGACCATCAGCTGAGTTATCATAAAATATTTCTTCTTATTCTTTAAGTTTTACGCTTTTGTCAGCGTAATTGGTGCAAGTCACGCCATTTGTTTCTTTCCAGGGCCTCCTTGACCTCCCTATACGACACGAGGGCAACCTTCATCTTTACTTGGCTCATGTAGTTTATTCTCGGCCTTTCTCGTCCTCTCCTTCCTTCTACCTTTCCTTCTATGATGTTACTGATGAGGTTGTCGTGTCGTATAAGGTGGCCTATCATCTTCCTCCTGTTCTCAACTATTTTGCATAGAGTTCTTCATAAGAACACTTCCACGTTCGTTACTAATAAAATATTTATGGAGGATAAATTTAATTAATATATTTTTAATAAACTTTCATATTTCAGGTGCTTAATCTAGACGTAAACGCCGGGGGCAAAGCCTCCGAAGGCCTAGCTGGTCACGTGATAAACCTCCTAACAACAGACGCCCAAAGATTCGATATGGCGTGTTTGTTTCTAGTGGATCTAGTTAGGACCCCTATTGAGAGCACCCTTATTATATACCTTATGTATAGGCAGATAGGGGTGGCTACGTTTGCAGGGGTTGCATTTCTGCTGGCTTTTATACCTTTGCAAGGTAAGAGTATACAAGAAAATAGCATTTCAGCGTCATCTAGTTTTCATTTATAGCATTTTGAATTAAAAAAATATGAGCTAGATGGTAGTTTAAAACAAGATTAAGTAGTTGAGAGAAGATCTTGCTAACCCTTAGTGAAGAAAGGAATCAAATTCCCATATTCTTAGGAATGTTTAATGGTTATAATTGTAAATAGCGCCATCTAGTTTAAGTCCCCATATTACAAATTTACTTTCTAAAATATCTTTTGCAGCTACTTTGTGTAAGACAATTGTGTGCACCGCCATCTAGTTTAAACGTCATTTTCTAAAATAATACTTGCATCTACTTTCTCATAGATAATCGTGTATAGCGCCATTTCCTATATATCCCCATATTCCAAGTTAACTTTCCAAAACACCAGTTTCAACTTTGTCATAGATAATTGTGTATAGCGCCATCTAGTATATTATTAACAGACGAAATTGACATATTTTGTTTATTTATCTTTTTGACTTGCAAATTTGTTAACCATTTTAATTAATAATACTGTTAATAACTTAAATGACAATTATCAAATTCCAAAACATACGCGACATGAAACTATAAACCTTGTTTTTAAAATGCATGACTCAATAATATGTTGCAGCGCCCTTGCAGGGTACATGTACTTTAGCTATATTACACCTAAGCTGTTTAAAATGTACTTGTGAGCAATGAATAAATGAATATGAATATGAAATAGAGGTTCTCCTGTCAATATATCTAGTTTTTTTTTCCAGGCTACCTTGGCAAGATATCAAGTAAGCTTCGTCGTCAAACAGCCGTGCGAACAGACAATCGAATAAGATTGATGAATGAAGTCATACAGAGCATTGAGGCTATCAAAATGTATGCGTGGGAAAACGCATTTGCAAGGATCATTGGACAGGCTAGAAAGTACGTTTTATCAAAATTATATAACGAACATTAATTAATAAATTTATATTGAAAGTGACAGCTCTAATAAATCATTGTAATTTTTTAAATGTAGTTTTGTCTTTTTCAGAAAAGAAATGAATGTCATAAAGAAAATGTCATGGCTCAGAGCTGTCATGATATCATGTGTCAAATTAAACACAAAAGTGGCTATACTGCTTAGCATTATAACTTACATATCAGCAGATAACGATTTAACAGCAGCTAAAGTCTTTGTAATATTTTCATATTATGATATTCTAAAATATACATTAGTGGATTTCCTACCTCTTGCTATCACATTCACTCTCGAAGCTTACGTGAGTGTGACAAGGATGCAAGAGTTTCTGTTGCTACCAGAAATCGAAAACCAGAGCGTTGATTTGTGGAATATTGAAGGAGAGAAAGTGAAGAGTAACGGAGTTTTCGAGAAGATTGGAAATGGGTGAGTTTTTCGTCGATTAGTTGATGGGCTTTGTGGCCTAGTCGTAGATACTTCGACTTCTGTTCTAGAGGATGGAAGTTCGAATCCCTGTAAGTGATGAAATTGTTTTTGCGCTCAAATATTTGTGTACGTGCGTCTTACCCTCGTATTTAGAGCTGCCTGCTCACTCGCCCTCATCGCACGAGACGAGTGAGTAGTCACACCATGACATAACAACGTGGTCCGCAGTTAAGTCGCACGGTTAGTACCTATAAGTGATGGCATTGCGAATAAAAATGCAATTATCAGCGAATGCGAATGTTCCCTTACAGCAACATTAAAAACTTCAGTAAAAACTCAATCATTTTATACAACCATTTATTTTTCGGTTTGCTTAAATACATTTTTAGACTTCTAATTTTAATGTTATTTTTAAGCTTCTTTTCCCTAAATAGATAATATGGTAGTGACCTTACATGGTTTAGTTAAGTCCCTTTGCATAAAAAATCTTTAGAAATAAGGTGCCTGAGGGTAATAAGGCCTAAGAGACTAATCGGAACACTATTGATGTAAGTACGTGATGTTTTAGTGCGTAAGACAGTTTTAAGTACGATTTCTGTTACCTAGGCCTTATAAGCCGACAGGCCTTAATATCCTCAGGTACCTTACATTTATTTTAACCCGCGAGCACTCGCGCCCTAAGAAATTACATCAGCACTCGCGTGTAGAGCATTTTGCTCACGTTTATGAATGTCAATAAATACAAGTTTTACCAAAATAAATTAATAAAAAAATATTTTATCAATTAAAATACACATTATTTATTCTTAAAAATATATATTCAAAGAGTTATCAATGTTAATATTTTTTATTTTAATTAACAATCATATGAACTAATTTGCCAGTCATATTATGGCAGTCGACGAAAAAAATTCTACAAAAAAAAACTTCTCAACAAAAAAACTTAACTAAGTATACATAACTAATCTTCGATATATGTGCCGGCTTTACACATATTACATAGTGCACGACTATGCTCGGTACATAAAAAAAATTGGCAGTAAATTCAGCTCTTTTTGGTCTTGCGATTTTTGCGTCTTGCGTCAGGATTGGCCGGTGAAATTGAAGAAACTTCGCCTACTTCCAATGACAATTGTTAGGTGTTAGTGGAATGATGACTTTTTTTACTGACTCGGTCACTTTCTAAATCATCGGCTGTAAAAAACGGGTCCTCAATGTCTTCCAAATCTTTTTCAATAAACCATGCTAAAACTTGTTCAGGCCGTCGATCACGATCCATCTATTATAGAAATAAACAATAGATTACTATTGCAGTAATGTAAAATCATAATATTGCATAAAAGTAGAAGAAACTTTCGATAAGATGAAAAAAATATTAAGTTTTGAGTAAAAAAAGTACTTACGTCGATACCCGCGCGATGAGCAAAATGCCGCCTGATGGTACCCGGCGCAACAAACTTCTTCTTCCAAATGACTGGTGCACACTGGCGAGAAGTGAACTGCATACAGGTGTGGGGGACGGAACAAAACTCAGCTACCAAATGAACGATGTACATACGAATAATTTTGACAAAATGGCACGTGTTTTAAATTTACTGTGAGCAAAATGCTCATAGCGCGAGTGCTCGCGGGTTAAGTTTAATAACCACGATTTTTTTCTGATGCGAATGCAAATACATTGCGATTTCCCAAAAATAGGCGAATATGCGAGTTTTTTTAACATAACTAGTAAAAAACATGTGAGTTTGTTTTAAATTACTTACTTAAAATTACTAGGTTTGCTAACATAGGTTTAAGAAAGATAGAATAGAAAAGGTTTTAAGTTTTTCCCGTTGTTAATTTTTTATGTAAAATTTTATGATCTCTAATGATAGCAAACATTCAACTAAAGAAAAATCTATTGTGATTTTATAGTCCAAACTAGGTAATGCCCGCGATTTTATCTTATAATCGTTGTATTTTGGACAATTCACATAATATCTGTATAAATTAGAGCCTATGTGTTATTCTGATGTATAAGCTATATTATTGTAAAGTTTCATTGAAATCCATTCAGTACTTTTGCGTGAAAGAGTAACTAACATCTATCCATGGAAACTTTCGCGTTTATAATATTAGTAGGATTGTCAAAAAATACGCTACTATTTATATATTATATTATGTATATAATATTATATTAGACACAAGGTTTTCTAACTGTAAAATATGATTTATATAAACAAATGATTTAAAATTAAATCGCGCTAACATAGTACTAAAATTTTGTTAAATAACTTCGTTGTTATTACTATTAATTAATCATTAATTAAACTATTTTCAGTCAACAAACGTACGTGAAGTCGGAATCGAACCTAGAACACTTGAAGCCAACAGTGTTAATTGGCTTGAACAACTACAGCTCTCACTGGAGGAATGCGGAAGACGAAGCGTTGGATGGCAAAGTGCCTGCTTTGACAGACATCAACCTTAATGTAAGTATTATTAAAAGTCCCCGCAGACTGCAGACTTTTTATCGGCCGATAGTTTGGTCGGCTTCTTAATCAGTATGAAGACTGAATCACTGTAATGTGCGCATCTGCATACATCTTCATACTGATTCAGAAGCCGACCAAACTATCGGCCGATAAAAAGTATGCAGTTTGCGGGGGCTCTAAATATTCATTGACATTTCACACATCACATTCTAGTCCCAAACTAAGCAGAGCTTGCACTATGGGAACTAGATTGCTGATGGAATACTTATACACATTTTTTTGTAAATACATATTATACCTATTTACTATAATAGGTACATACATAGAAATAAGATACATATTATAATACATAGAAACACCCAGATACAGAACATACTACATAAATATATTAACTTAATAATTTAGAAGGAAAGATTTATTTCCAGAGTATAGCTTGTCTTCGATGCTGTGGGGCGTAGGTTCGATTCCCACCCGGAGTAAATGTTTGTGTGATGAACATAAATATTTGTTGTATCTGGGTGTTACTATGTAAGTCATAAGTCATAAGCATTTATTGGTAATAAACATATACAGGTTATACAGTATGAATATTGTTATTCATATTCTTAGCCATGTATTCTAGATAGATAGAATATGCTTTATTGTACCCCAACACAGAAAAGGAAACAAAAACATCGAAATACCTTAGGTGGTCTATGTATGTATTTACAAAAAGTCTATATAAGTATTCTATTTGCAATCTAATTCCCAAAGTACAAGCTTAGTTTGGGACTAGAGTGCGACGTGTGGAATAGCCAAAAAAAAAATTACAACCTTTATTTATACTGAATTTAATTGACGACCGATGTGGCGCGGCGGGCGAAGGTCCGCCTGCGACGCGGAGGTTGCGGGTTCGATTCCCGCCTTGGGATAAATGTTTATACGATCTGAAAATATTTATTCCAGGTGTTTTGGGTATTTTTTAAGTATAATAAAAAATATCTATCTTTGTAATGTATTGTATTAAGTATGTCAGTCTTCTAGTACCCATAACACAAACTCTGCTTAGCTTCGGGCTAGATGATGTTGTGTGGATTGTCCAGTATTATTTATTTATTTACTTATATCAGTATTTTATGTGCAGTCTAGTTCCTATAGTACAAGCATTGTTAAGTTGGGGACTAGAGTGTCATGTGTGGAATGTCCAAAAAAAATTGTATATATAACTTTTTCATACTTATTTAATTTGTATTACAGATAAAAGCAAATACTCTAACAACGATAGTAGGTACGGTAGGCTCTGGGAAGTCCACTCTTCTTCAAGCCATGCTAAGGGAACTCTCGGTCAGTGGAGGACATTTGCAAGTAAACGGCGTCGTGGCTTACGCTGCCCAGGACCCATGGCTTTTTGAGGCTTCTGTAAGTTATTTTCACTATGTAAATGTTTTTTAATAATTTTTGTATATTATTTTGATACAAAAACATGCTCTTTGAAACCAGCAGTGGGACAGTATAGATTAAAAAAAAAAGCTTTTTGAGGCTTCTGTAAGTTATTTTTACTATAAAAATGCTTTTTAATAATTTTTGTATATTATTTGATACAAAAAGTAGCTCTTTGAAACTCAAATTAAAAACAAAAATGTGAAACTTATGTTTGATATTAAAAAAAGTCTGTGTAATCCCAGAAAACTATAGTTAAACACAATGAAATACAGATAAACCCAGTGATATACCGAAAATCTGGTTAAAAACAGGTTAAATACAGTATTTTTTAGAAAAATAACTTATATTAGTAAGGGAGCCCAAGAGGGGATTTCGGGATTTACTCGAGCGCGGCAGATAAACATACAGGGGGTACCTTGTACCCGGTTAAGTACCTCCACCAAATATGAGCTTCCTATGTATGGCCGCGCGTGAATTATAAAGGATCAGATTTGTAAAAAAAAATTGATCATCTGACATTCTCGAGCGCGTCAGATTAAGTTAGGGTAGGTTAATTACATGCTAAATAGTGTATATTCCACTAATCTGACAATTTGAGAGTGACGAAAAGAAAGAGGAGCGCAGCAAAGTTGTAAAAAAAATTTCGACATTCTCGAGCGTAGCAAATTTTTTTTTTATATTGTAGGATACAATTCAAGGATAACGAAAAATATATAATCTGGCGATTTCCGCAAGCCGAAGTAAGAAAAAATCATCGATAAAGATCATAAGACCCTCGCGTTTGAAATAATAGAGTTTTTTTGCGTCACGTTGTCTTGTGAAATAAACCCATGTATGAGCACTTCATATATTGGTTTTACTATGTAAATATGTATTTACAAAAAAAATGTATATAAGTATTCTATCAGCAATCTAGTTTCCATAGTACAAGCTTTGCTTAGTTTGAGACTAGAGTGTGATGTGTGAAATGTCCGTGAATAATTTATAAAGAAATCTAAAAAAAAATTGTTTTTGTCAGTTTAGGCGAATCCTTCTAGATAATCGTCAGATTAAGAGACAGCACATTTAGAACGTAAAGATGAACCATATGTATCTCGAGTATGTCAAATCGGCGAATTTTATTTGTACATTATAATAATGGCCGCGAGTTTGCGTCACATCGAAATCGTCAGATTAGTGAACTAGAGCTTTTTTTGGTGCACTTAACACTCCCTTAGAAAATCTGACGAGCTCGATGAAATTTTTGTGTTTTTTTGTAACTTTGCTGCGCTCCCCTTTCTTTTTGTCACTCACAAAATTGTCAGATAAGTGGAATATACACTATTTAGCATGTAATTAACCTACCCTACCTTAATCTGACGCGCTCGAGAATGTCCATGCGGCAGTTTTTTTTACATATTTATAAATCTATAGCCGTTTCCCCCACCGATGAAAGGTATATGTTATATAACATTTTTTTCTTCTTATCATCTAAGCTTTGCAACCCAATAGGTCTCTATGACGCTCGAGTAAATCCACACTTAGCATCGTGGGCTCCCCTACTATATATGGGCAAAATTCTTTCTTTCTTCCCTCATACCGCGATTTATTTGCCTACTATTACATACTTGTTGTATTATTATAGTACACTAGCTGACCCGTGCCCACTTCGTTGGGCTAATTGAAGTTTTAGTAAGGATCCCTATTTTTTTTTGAAAATATAATATAGCCTATGACACTCGGCAATAATGTGGCTTTCTATTGGTGAAAGAATTTTTAAAATCGGTTCAGTAGATCCCGAGATTACCCCTTACAATTGAACAAATATACAAACATACAAACTTTACCTCTTTATAATATTAGTATAGATTTAAGAAATAATCTATATTTTTGCAGGTACGTCAAAACATCCTTTTTGGTCAAGATCTAGACTTGCGTAGGTACAAACAAGTTATTAAATGTTGCCAGCTGAAGAGCGACTTGGATATATTACCCCATGGTGATAAAACTATTGTTGGGGAAAGAGGTAAGATTATAATAATAAATAATGCTGGACAATCCACACAACATCATCTAGCCCCAAGCTAAGCAGAGCTTGTGTTTTGGGTACTAGAAAACTGGCATACTTAATACAATACGTAATAGATAGATCGTTTTTATTATACATATAAAATACCCAGAACACCCGGAATAAATATTTGTAGATCGTACAAACATTTATCCCAGAGCGGGAATCGAACCCGCAAAATGAATCTTCCAATAAATTATTTTTTATTTGAAAAGTGAAGTAGTCGGGAATGTTTAGCTATGTTTGATGTTAATCCAAGATGGCCGCCGCTACAAAATGGCGGATCACATAATTCATCACAACTCCCTCAATATGGATATCAAATAAATGGGCTTGCTAGAATATTTTTATGAAAACAATTTTCAAAATCGAGTTAAAATTTTTATTTTACTTGTTTCTTTAGGAGCATCACTATCCGGCGGTCAAAGAGCAAGAATATCTCTAGCTAGATGTGTCTACCAAAGTGCGGATGTCTACTTACTGGATGATCCATTAGCTGCTGTAGATTCTAAGGTAAACTTATAACCTTTCCCTTGTGTGTCCAGTTCAGTACCCCAAGTACGAGTTTGTACACAAACGGATCGCAGAGACGCGATCGCCGAGCGCCACCGATTTTGTATGGAGATCCTAGCAGCGCCCCTAGCAGATTTCTTGAGAAGCTTGGATCTCCATACAAAATCGGTGGCGCTCGGCGATTGCGTCTCTGCGATCCGTGTGAGCACAAACTCGTACTTGGGGTACTGAATCAGAGCGCAAAATCAGTCTACGGGCTTTTTTACGCCTACAAGTCACATTTCAAAACCGAAATTGTCAAAAATTGGCACACAAATTCCTTGATTTATTAAATTTTGCATGCATTGTTTCACCGAGCACGTCCTTTTAACATGCCTATTCTCAACTATAAAAATAATTATTTTAAGTACATGTACAAAAAGGTATAATAAAATAAAATTGCCAGATACGATATACATCTTAGGTGGCAACCTGCCTATACCAATGTCTCATTGTGCACGTCCTTTAATTACAGGTTGCCCAAGCTATATACGATGAATGTATCAGAGGATTTCTACGCGACTACGCTACTGTATTAGTGACTCATAGAGTACAATACGCTAAAAATGCACATAATGTGTGTGTTATGAAAAGTGGAAAGGTAAAGTTAAAAATACAAACAGCGCCGTATAACCCCAAACTGAGCCATACTAAGCCAAACTGGTACAATGTAGATGTGAGGCCTCGTTATGTAGTTATGAGATGTTTTTATTGTCTGGTTGTATTTCTTTATTAGGAGCGATATGGCGCTGTTTAATTAATACATTTAAATTCTTCTATGATTAACAAATGATTTGAAATTTTAATTTTCAGACTTTTAAAAGATGTGTATTTATTACTTGTCGATGATGATTTAAAGTCGATTTTCCATAACATTATAAATAATATTATGTATTCGTAATAAGTAATTATATCTTTTTTCAAATTATATATTTTCTTTATAGATAGTAGCACAAGGTACATTTAATGAACTTAAAAATGGAGTCGCGGAATTTGAGACATTAATAGAACAAGGCGAGAAAACTGAAGAAGAAAAAGCCAAGCAGAAAACAGCAGGATATGATACCCAGGAATCACTGGTAAGGAATTTTGTACTGAGCCATATAGCGCCAAACTAATCCGAGTAAATAAGTAAGTCGGGCTGAAATCCATGTTTGTCAAAAGCCCCAAATTTAAATTAATAAAAAAAAAAAAAAAAGTCATTATAGATGTAAGATAATTGATAAAATACTTTAATATTGTTTCTGTAAATTTTACATTATCTAAAACAGCGCCATTTAGCGCTACAGTATCATATCGCTTATAAGAGTCAGATAGATATATAATACATACCGCAAATCTTAAAATATTTCTAAGGATTATTAAATAGCTGATAAAATAATTATATTCATGGATTTTTTGACATTTACACTAAAAATATTAATTAGTTTTATTATTTTCAAGGTTTACAATGTTACTGTAAAAACGGAAAGACCAGACGCAAGAAGAAGTGTTAGTTTATTATTAAATATATAAAATCATGTAGAATTATTAAAAATATTCATACAACGCCCTCTAGGCACAAACTAAGCAAAGCTTGTGCTATGGGGACTAGATTGTTTGTAGAATATTTATATACATTTTTTGTAAATACATACATAGAATAAAGTAACACCCAGACACAGAACAAACATAAATGTTCATCAAACAAATGTTTGTTCTCGGAGATCGAACCCACGACCCACAGTATTAAAGGCACAGCTACTACCAACTAAGCTGTGACGCCTGTCATCCTATCCTACGTCCTACTAATGTTATAAAGGTGAAAGTTTTTATGGATGTATGTGAGTTGCTCTTTCAAGCAAAAACGACTGAATGGATTAGAAACAGTTGAGCTATCTACAGACCGTTGCAAACGATCTATAGATAGTTCAGATGGTCCAAATCAGCACCAATCGGAAGCGTACCCAAGATACTGGCTGCATTGCCGCGCTAATTTAATCTAAGTTAATTCAATAATTGTTATTAATGTTTTAGGAACACAGTTACAAATTACGTTCGCAAAGGTCGATGTCCGAAGCGTCGCAATTATCTATCACTATGGATTTGGACAACAACTTGGATCCTAAATACGAAGGTTTGGAATGATGACTATTCACTCATATTTTGTTTGTAGACAAATAGTTGTATACATTTTCACTCATATTTTGTTTTTGTAGTATATAGGTAAAAAAATTCTAAAAAAATAATGAATAGACGTTAGATATATATCTGTTTTTTTAGACATTCCAAAGTACGAGTTTGTGCAATGGAGATCCAAGCCATACAAAATCGGTGGCGCTCGGCGATTGCGTCTCTGCGATCCGTGTGTGCACAAACTCGTACTTGGGGTACTGAAGTTTATTCATTGTTTGTGTTTTTCAGGCGAGACTCAGAATACGGGCTCGGTGGATAATAGCGTGTACATGTCATATATAAAAAGTGGAGGGACCAGACTTTCTATGATGCTACTATTTGTACTCTTCATATTGGCTCAGATATTCTACTCGTCCACCGATATATGGCTCAAAGATTGGTAAGAAAAAGACGTGTGGCACTCGGGGACTGCCGCGGTAAAGCTTAAGTAGGACAAGTTTACAATAAACACATGTTTCTGAAACTTGGCCGTCCACACTTGTCAGTTGTTTACAGGATGTCGCCCGAGGAGTTTGTAAGCTATATAATATGTTTATATATATTGTATGTTTATAAGCTCGCGCTAAACACGTCCACATCCTGTTGACTTTTGTTTATAAACTCGATGTTTCGTCTTGCTCTCCACTCGTAGTGGGGAGCACGGCGACATGTATCATAAACAATGTTTCATCACCTATGTTTATACACTGTTTACAGAGATGATGAAACATTGTTTATGAACAGTTTATAATCAGTGTTTATTGACAAATGTTTACTAATGAATACGTGGCTTTAAGTTGGTGGCACTGTATATTTCAGTATTATTTAAAAAATATTATAATTTTTAGGGTTGACTTGGAAGAAGCTAATAGCGCTTTACAAAAAACAACGAAGAATTCTTCAGATGCCGCACTACCAGGTAATCACTAACGGTCTAAAGTTAGCGCGGACTTGAAGTATCGATTACCATACGTAATGATGACATAATGTCAACGCTAACTTTTTATAAGGGGTTTTTATATAGGGGTTAAGCAGACTTGAAGTATCCATTACCATACGTAATGATGACATAATGTCAACGCTAACTTTTTATAAGATAGGGGGGAAAATATATAATATCTCTAAAATATATTTTAGGATACATAGCTATTGGTCGAAGTGAGGTTAAATTGGTACATTTCTGTTTTACAACTTAAACCTTTAAAAAGTTCGATAAGGGAGCAGTATTGGACATTAATTAATAAGTAATTTGAGTAAATAATTGTGTTATATATATGCAATTAACTGAATTAAAATAAATTCATAATCATCATTGAAATAGATACAAAAAATGAACCGAAATAACTTAATATACAAATATTTGGTCGCGATGCACTTTTCAACCGACTACAAGAAAGATGGTTTTCAATTCGACTGTTTTTATGAGTTTGTAAATTGTAAGTGATCTCTGGATCTACTGAACCAAAATCTATATTCTTTTACCAAAAAAAGCCCCGTTATTTGTGAGTGACATATATATATTAACTCGATCAAGGGCGGATCCAGCTTTGGCGCCAGGGGGGGTCACATAGTCGTGGTCAAGTCAAGAACTTATAATTATATGTTCAATTAGTGGTCCACCTAAGTCCTGGAACCAGCTCAGGGGGGGTCATGACCCCCATGACCCCCCCTGGATCCGCCGTTAAACTCGATAGGATAAAAAGTCTAAACGAATCAGAGCCGTGTCGCTTAATATCAGGTGGGTTAAGCCATTTTTTTTTCAGGTGTTTCATTCGAGAATATTCCTTCAAATCGTTTCAACTTAACCCGAGAACAATGTTTATATGTATACGCCGGTCTTATCGCTATATGTATTTTCTTCACTTGGAACAAACTAGTAGTGTTTTATAACACGTGCATTAAAGCCTCTGTCACACTACACGATAATATGTTCAGGTATGTGATTTTATATTAATATTTATAAATAGCGCTATAAAAATTACAATAGTTTTCAACTAGCGCAACTAGCTCAAACATATTTAATAAAAAAAAAATGGTAGCACTCCGGGAGTGCCGGCAGAAGTGAAAACTTCAATATTAACGTTGTGTTTTACTTTTAAGTTTTCACTTCAAAAATATAACCACAGTCGTGATTGTGTCATGTCATTGTGTCACATTCGCGCAAGCGCGAATGTGACACAACGACGAAGACAACGAAGACACAGACACATTCGCGCAAGCGCGAATGTGTCTGTGTCTTCGTTGGCTTCGTCGTCATCGTCACGTCACGTCATGTCGCCACGTCATCGTCACGTCAATGTGTCTGTGTCTTCGTTGGCTTCGTCGTCATCGTCACGTCACGTCATGTCGCCACGTCATCGTCACGTCATGTCGCCACAACACTATTTAATTGTTTGAGTCATACGTCGCGTGACCGCAAGTGTGTTCTTTTGTCGTCTCTTGTTTTACGAGCAATGTATAAAAATTAAATAAGATCTTACGCTTTTTCGACGTCACGTGACCCTGACGCGAGTTTGAAAGTTTTTACCCACCCAGCGCCGCTAAAGAAGTTTTCACTTCAAAAATACTTAATAACATTTCGAATGTCGATTCTATTTATCTGTACATAGTCATATAAAATACATAAGAAACAGTTGAACTATCTACAGACCGTTGCAAACGATCTATAGATAGTTCAACTGATCCAAATCAGTACCAATCGGAAGCGTACAATAGTTTTTGCATTAATATGATAACAATAAAAACCTAATTATTTCCAATGAAATATCTATTTATATATACTTAAATTATAGCATTTATAGAATTTATAGCATACTAAGGGCCTACCATAAACGCTTTTTGTAAATGGCAAGAGTGGTTCCTCACTATAAATCGAGCTGTTTATTGTTTTCAAGTAATGATCTACTCCTACCATAAACTGAACTGTTTGTAAATCATAAACATAAACTGAGTTATTTATAGATCATAAACATTTAATGAGCCATTTGAAAATCACAATCTTAGTTATTTAAGGCGACGGGTAGGGTGAAATTTTTCATAATAAATAAAAATGTCAATAACTTCCAACTTTATTATTTATTTATTATATCTACACACACGTTAAACTTGTAACAAGGCATAGTTTTTGCCGCAGTGGTTAAACTCTAGATAGTCAGCGTGGCAACGTCGCATTTTCAACTTCAGTAAAAATGCTGAAAACGACGCAAAACACATAGTGAGCCGCGCACAATTCGGATTGTCAAACTCTTAAGCAGCGCCTTACGAATATTAGCGAGCACACAGCAATGAAACACTTATAGTTCCTAAGGCGCTACTCTTCTTCTTCTTTAAACACCTTAATGTAGAATTTTTTTAACTTGCATGTATAGATATCAACCATAAGAATAGCTGTGCTAAGTTTGGTACCAAACAAATCTGCCCAACCCATAAAAAATGGGATCAAAAACCACACTTTTGCAAAAGGTGTTGGTACTAAACTTACATTTTAAAGTAAACTATAACCAAGAGCACACATTTTGTTTCCTACCTGACTAGTTCAATATATGTGTTATAGGAAATAATAAGTTTCTAAACTCCACATGCTATGACTTCTTCAGAAAACACTCCCAAAAACACGCATTTGGCTATACCCGTCACCTTAAAATCACAATCTGAGCTGTTTGTAAATCTTGAGCATAAACTGAGCTGTTTGTAAATCACGAACATGAACTGAGCTAATATTCCAGAGGTGTTACGAATGCTGGAATGTGGTTTTTCCACCACAACCCTTCAGGTCGGATCCTGAACCGGTTCTCTAAGGATATGGGGCAAGTGGATACCTTGTTACCTGTTGCTCTGGTCGATTGTCTTGGTGTAAGTTTTTCTAAACTATTCTTAATATATATACCTATTTACCGTTTTAATAAATAAATATTCCTATTAATAAATAAATAAATATATTTACGGACATTTCTATTTCACACTACACACTCTAGTTCCAAACTAAGCAAAGTTCGTAGGTACTATGGGAACTAGACTGCTGATATAATATTTATATACATTTTTTTTTGTAAATACCTACATAGAATACATAGTAACACCCAGACAAATATTTATGTTCATCACACAAACATTTGCCCTGGGTGGGAATCGAACCCACGGCTCACAGCATGGAAGGCAGAGCTACTAACTACTGAACTGTGACGCCTGTAAATATTGAGCTGTAATGCTTATTTATTTATAATAATCAAAGTTTGAACGAAACAATACTCAAATAGTTAAATTATAACATCATTATATTGATTTTAGGGGTCATAGTGTGAAGTGATAAGTATGTTTTTATAATATTTGAAACTATCACGGTTTTGAACATAGTTTTCATTATAAACGTGATATTTACCATGATTTGTGAGTTCTTATCTTATAGCTCATCACTGGAAGACGCGGTATTTACAACACAAGTCTAGCACTTAGTGTAGATACCGCACACAATAAAATATAACACTCAAGCCAAAATTAATTGTAAAATTGTAAAAACCTACATTATGTAAAATTAGACTAAATATGTAATGCTTGATTTTTGTGAATAAAAATTATTATTATTATTATTAGTTTGATTATTTCCCGATATTTCGGCACAGTTGCATGCGCCATGATCACGGGTCGAACTGAAATAATCAAACTCACAAATCATGGTAAATATCACGTTTATAATGAAAACTACATAAGTATGTTTTTGTTACAGTTCTTTTTAGAAGTGATAGCTATATTAGCCGTGGTGTGTCTGGTAAACTGGTGGCTACTACTACCCACCGGATGCGTAGCGGTGTTGTTGTTTGGACTCCGGGCGTTGTTCCTATGGACAAGCCGCGAGCTCAAGAGAATTGAGGCTATTGGTAAGTGTTTTTCATCATCATTTTTGGAATATTTTGTGGAGATAGTTGTGGTATCTCCTACGAAAAGGGAAGATCTTCCATGCCGAGTGACCTTTGGCTCGGGGTCGCTCGGTCCGATGGATAGTAATCGGTTCTATTACCTAAGTTCAAACTCCGTGATAACTTCGTTTGCACGATCTAGGATTTGTCGCCATCTTTTGGTTTGTTGCGTAGACTACGATGTAGTTTATCATGTAGCGATATAGATGGCGCTACATCTTTAAAGTTATTTATTTTGTATAAAAGAATATTTAGAATCTACGGATTATTGATTTATTATTACTGGAAAACTATTGTGTCTATCTATATTTAAATAAAGTAATTAATTATGATTATATATAAATTACATTGAAGATTTTTTCTGTTTTCACTGTATGTGAGTGGTTTTTTTAGTAAATGCTAAATTCATTGTCTCACAGTGCACGTCCATTGAGTGCCGCACAGCTCAGTTGGTAGTAGCTCTGCCTTCCATGCTGTGGGTCGTGGGTTCGACCCCCACCGAGAACAAACGTTTGTGTGATGAACACTAATGTTTGTTCTGAGTGTTACTACTGTGTATGTATTTCCAAAAATAAATGTACATAATAAATAAGTATTCCATCAGCAACCTAGTTTCTATATTACAAGCTCAGCTTATGGACTATTTGCTTGAAATATTCGATAATATTAATTTATTATTTTCTTAAATATAATCTACAATATAATGTAATATTTTACTAGTGTATATTCATTCTCTAACTTTCGGCTAACACAGTATTTACAAAATGTACATTGTTATGTATAAAATAGAAACAGTTGAGCTATCTACAGACCGTTGCAAACGATCTGTAGGTAGTTTAAATGATCCAAATCAGTTGTATTAACTGTATTAATTTTACTTTTAGCTCGAAGCCAGTCTCTAAACCACTTGTCATCGACTGTGGGGGGATTGACAACAATTCGTTCGTCTCGACACCAGCGACTTTTAGCGCAAGAGTTTGATAAACTACAAGATCTGCATAGCTCATCCTGGAGCTTATTACTTAACACTAACAGGTATATTTATTTGACGACCGATATGGCGCGGTGGGCGATGGTCCGCCTGCGACGCGGAAGGTTGCGGGTTCGATTCCCGCCTCGGGATAAATGTGTGTATGTTCTGCAAATATTTATTCCGGGTGTTCTGGGTTTTATATGTATAATAAAAAAAATATGTATGTATGTAATGTATTGTATTAAGTTTGTCAGTCTTCTAGTTCCCATAACACAAGCTCTGCTTAGCTTGGGGCTAGATGATGTTGTGTGGGTTGTCCAGCATTATTTATATATTTATTTTATTTTGAGGTCCACTAATAATGGAATTTCCTGCCGGCGTCGGTGTTTCCAGATACATTTTGGACATTTTCAAGAAGAGAGTGAATAGGTTCTATCTAGGCAAACGTTAAACCGTAGGCCGCATTATCATTTAACATCAGGGTACCAATTCTTGCTCTTTAGAGATTAAGTCGCATTCGACATCAGTCGAAAAAAGACTGAGTATGTCGCTAAATAAGCTATTGTTGTAATGTCGTTATATAATAGACATATGTCGTTGTTCGAGCTTGTCAAACCATTTTTTACGACATATGTCTATACTTCGTCTTTTTTCGACCTATGTCGAATTCGACTTAATCTCTAAAGAGCGAGAATTGGCCCCCTGATGTGATTGCGGCCAAGAATTTGCCTATAATGTATAACAAAAAAAAATGTTAAAGCCAAAGATCGCCCCTACCCTTTTCTTCCATTGTTTTATATCAGATCTCCATGAAAAGTACCCTACTCGTCCACCGGTGTGACGTCATTATAATCTGACCGACTTATATCTGTCACAGACTTCGTTAGCGCGACTTTTTTATTTGGTGGTGTTGCCTACAGTGACCTAACAATATATTATATTTTTAGGGCGTTTGGTTTCTGGATGGATATGCTCTGCTGCGCTTATCTTGCGATAGTGACATTTAGCTTCTTCTTCTTCGCTAGTGAAGGTAAATGTAACATCTATTCTAAATACTATATTTTGTATATTCTGAGATATCTTTGTGATATACAATAAAGGGTTTATCTATTTAATTTTCACTCATATCAATTTAGGGTCAAAATTAACCCTATTGTGTATTTTCAAATACTACTTTTTAATTTATTTAGGGTCAAAATTAACCCTTATTGTGTATTTTCAAATACGACTTTTTAATTTATTAAGGGTTAAATTAACCCTTACAGCCCGTTCACACTAGTCGTAGTAAGTCGCATATGACTAATAGTCGAAAGTCTGATTTACCTGTAAATCGCGTCTCATCCAATGTGAACAGCTCCATATAAAGTGTATGGTGACCAGAGCATTCGACTTTTAGTCATATGCGACTTACGACTAGTGTGAACCGGCTGTTATTGTGTATTTTCAAAAGACTTTATAATCTATTTAGGGTCAAAATTAACCCATATTGTGTATTTTCAGATACGGTAGGAGGCAGTGTGGGTCTAGCTATAACCCAAGTCATAGGCTTAGTCGGCATGTGTCAGTATGGAATGAGACAAACCGCCGAGGTGGAAAATCAGATGACCTCTGTAAGTTATTTTGGGTTAATTTGGGTTAAGTTAAGTTATTTAGGTTAATTTGGGTTAAGTTAAGTTATTTAGGTTAAGTTAGAGTATAAATAAATAAATAAAATTCTTTATTGCAGACTAATCAGTAATTGAATAACATCTCTTAAAATTAGCCCTACAATAGGCGGTCTTATCGCACGAAGCGATTTCTTTCAGACAACCTTTATTCTGACTTAATTATCTAATTAACTTACGGCTAGTCGAACTATAACTATAATATAACGGTACCCTAGGCGAATTTTTATGGTTCGGAACCATTTGTATGCTAGTCCGACTCGCACTTGGACGAGTATTTTTAAGTTTTGTGAGCTTTGTGTTTGCCAAATAGAATATCTTAAATTCTTCCGGGTAGTGGGTTCGATCCTCACCAAGAACAAACGTTTGTGTGATGAATACTGATTGATGTTTATTCTGTTTAAATGTAAGTGTTTAGAAAAAAATATATATAAATATTCGATCAACAATCTCGATCTCTTGTGAGAAATGATCCTGAATATTTATTAAATTTTCATTCTAGTAATTTTAATTTTAATTCCAGGTGGAGAGGATACTAGAATACACAAATTTACCTGCAGAAAAACCAGTCGAACCAAATGAGAAAGCGTTGAAGGCAAATCATCCTAACTTAGACTTCGACAAATGGCCTACTAAAGGTATCCGTAAGACTAGCCGCCATTTTTATTTATATATTTTATTTCTAAGTAAAACATACAATTCTTATATATATGTACAATCATACAAGCTCTGCTTAGCTTGGGGCTAGATGATGTTGTGTGGATTGTCCAGCATTATTTATTATTTATAAAATTATGAAGACTAATCTGACGACCGATGTGGCGTGGCGGGCGAAGGTCCGCCTGCGACGCGGAGGTTGCGGGTTCGATTCCCGCCTTGGGATAAGTGTTTGAACGATCTGCAAATATTTATTCCGGGTGTTCTGGGTGTTTATATGTATAATAAAAAATATGTATCTATGTAATGTATTGTATTAAGTATGTCAGTCTTCTAGTACCCATAGCTCTGCTTAGTTTGGGTCTAGATGATGTTGTGTGGATTGTCCAGCATTATTTATTATATTTATTTTGTCCCCAGGTGAAATAATATTCCAAGACGTATCTTTGGAATACGAGCGGCCGCCAAAAAGAGAAGTGACCGACGTTAAAGAAGAGCCATCATACGCCATCCGAAATGTATCATTCACCATCAATCCTTCAGAGAAAGTCGCTGTTGTAGGTAGAACTGGAGCAGGGAAGAGTTCGTTACTCAATGCATTGTTTAAGTAAGTATTCACAAAATGAAATTGGTCAAAATTGCTTTATTCAGTAATATCACCTAGTATGTAAGACGATTCTAAATGGTCCTTGTGATTTTATTGAATAAAGAAATATGATTTGAAAAAAAAAAAAAACAGATAGATATTTTTATTATACACTAGCTGACCCGTGCCCACTTCGTTGAGCATAATATGGCCTATGACACTCAGCAATAATGTGGCTTTCTATTAGTGAAAGAATTTTTAAAATCGGTTCAGTAGATCCTGAGATTACCCCTTACAATTGAACAAATATACAAACTTTACCTCTTTATAATATTAGTATAGATATAAAATACCCAGAACATATATATTTGTGTCTAGGTTAAGCCACATAACGGGTAGTATAACGGTGGACGGCGTGACAAGCGAGCAGGCAGGGCTCCGGTGTTGGCGCTCCAAGCTTTGCGCGCTTCCGCAGCGAGCCGCACTCTTCGCAGCCACTCTTCGAGACAACCTGGACCCAGCAGCTCAGTACACTGACGCTGATATATACAAGGCTCTGGAACAGGTTTGTTATTATATTACAGGAAATACATTTATTCACAAACTTACGACTATACAGTATTTACTAAATGTACATTGTCATATAAAATACATAAGAAACAGTTGAGCTACCTATAGACCGTTGCAAACGATCTATAGATAGCTCAACTGATCCAAATCTGTACCAATCGGAAGCGTACCCAAGACTGGCTGTAGAAGTACTGGCTGCATTGCCGCTCTGAATAACAATGCTATTGTTATAGTTTTATGGGTTAAAAAGTTGGGAGTATTTCGTAGCCCATATGCATTCTCTAAAATTCGTAATGACCAAATTAAATAGTAATATAAAAATAATACTGCTAGTTTCAGAATCAGTTTGTTTGCAGTTCGACTGTCGAATGTTGCAGCGAACTACATAAAACGTCTCCTTCTAGGTGGAGCTAGACGATATAGTCAAGCCTGCTGATCTATATAAATTCTTACATCTTCTCCTAGATGGAACTAAGTTCCGTCCGCAAACCTGTTGAACTACATAAAACATCTCCTATAGTGATTTAGTCAGCATCTCTGCTGATCTACATACAACGTCAGCAAGTCAGCTGATCTATATACAACGTCAGCAAGTCTGCTGATCTACATACAACGTCAGCAAGTCTGCTGATCTACATAAAACGTCAGTAAGCAAGGGCGGATCCAGCTTTGGCGCCAGGGGGGTCACATAGTCGTGGTCAAGTCAAGAACTTATAATTTTATGTTCAATTAGTAGACCACTTAAGTTCTGGAACCAGCTCAGGGGGGGTCATGACCCCCATGACCCCCCCTGGATCCGCCGTTGAGCAAGCCTGCTGATAAAAGGTCTTCTCCAGGTGGAGCTGAGTGACATAGTCAGTAAACCTGCTGATGTATAAGTCAAAGTCAAAGTCAAAAATTACTTTATTCAGTAAAATCACAAGGATCATTTAGAATCGTCTTACATACTAGGTGATTCTAGGTGCCAGTTCCACGCGACCAGAGCCTAAAAGAACGGGCAAGAAACTTACGGCCTGGTTCCTACCGTTTTTTTATATGATCCTTCTTACAAAGAATTACAATTAAACTAAATTAAGTACTGAAGTTTCAGTGCGGTGTCAATTTAACTTAGTAATAATGATAGTATATAAATCTAACATTCTCCCAGGTGGAGCTGAGTGATATGGTGAGCAAGTTGCCGGGCGGGCTGAGCTCGCGCGTGGGCGACGGCGGCGGCAGCCTGTCGCTCGGCCAGCGCCAGCTCGTGTGCCTGGCGCGCGCCGCGCTCGCCGCCGCCACCGTGCTGGTGCTGGACGAGGCCACCGCCAACGTCGACACTGAGTAACTATATCTTTATCTTATTTGTTATATCGACACTTATCTATATCTTTATCTTATTTGTTATGTGACACTGAGTGACTATATCTTTGTTTGTTCTGTCGACACTATCTATATCTTATTTGTTCTGTCGACATTGTATCTTTATCTTTATCTTATTTGTTATGTCAACACTGTATCTATATATTTATCTTATTTAATATATCGACAAGTGTCGACAGAACAAATAAAATATAGATACAGTGTCGATATAGCAAAAACGCTCGAATTTTTTAGTAAACTTTTGATACATTTTATTTATTTTTTTTATTATTTTATTTACAGAACGGATAAACACATACAAGAAACAATTCGGAACAAATTCGGAAAGTCCACCGTGCTCACTATAGCGCACAGATTGAACACCGTGATGGATTACGACAAGATTATCGTGATGGACAAGTGAGCGCTTACCTTTACTTATTTTGACACCCAATATACAGGGTGTATATATTTATATATAGGATACCTATATACTTGGAACATAAATGTATCTTTATAGTACAAGCTTTGCTTAGTTTGGGACTAGATCTAAGTGAAATTCTAATTTATTAATATATTTTCATTTCAGAGGTCGTGTAGTTGAAATGGGGCATCCATTTGAGTTGTTGACCCAACCGGGACAAAACAAGAGTGATATTGTGCCACGAAAATCGTTACTATCAAAAAGTCAGGTAAATAAATATAAAGTAAAAAGTACACAAGTATAAAAATAATAAATATAATATACATATATTTTATATATTCCTATGTACATTTTGTAAATACTGTAATAATCGTAAAGTAAGAGGCAAATGTTTGTGTGAACATAAATATTTCTTGTGTCTGCGTGTTACTATGTATGTACATATTTATAAAAAAAAATTACAAGCTTTGCTTAGTTTGGGACTAGAGTGGAGTGAGATTAGTTTATGAATATTACAAGCTTTGCTTAGTTTGGGACTAGAGTGGAGTGAGATTAGTTTATGAATATTTTATTTACATTTACAAGTGCTTTTTGAGTAATGTTTAGAAATGTTTTTTAGTAACACGTGTCGATGACGATTGAAGTCGGATTTGTTTATTTTAACAAATATAAGTAGATAATAAATAAAATAAGCGACGGATTATAAATAATGATTGTTTTTATTTATTATTACAGGCGCCTCTAGCGATTCCCGAAAACTTTACATTTGAATCGACGGCGGGCGAGCGAAGTGATGGTCATAACGAAACCGTCATCCTATCTAGAGACCGAGTCCGGACTTATTCTAACAGGTATTTGCTTTAGACAGGCGTCACAGCTCAGTTGGTAGTAGCTCTGCCATTCATGTGGGTCGTGGGTTCGATTTCCACTTAGAGCTAATGTTTGTGTGATGAATATAAAAATGTGTTCTGTGTCTGGGTGTTACTATGTATTCTACGTATTTACAAAAAAAAATGTATGTAAGTATTCTATCAGCAGTCTAGTTCCCATAGAGCTTTGCGCTTAGTTTAGGACTAGAGTCTGATGTGTGAATTGTCCGTGAATATTTATTTATAATAAATAAACCCACTCAATAAATCCCTCACTTTTTCCTTTATATTTTTATTTATTTTTACATTTCTTTATATTGTACCAATTTGGCGCGGCGGGCGAATGTCCGCCTGCGACGCGGAGGTTGCGGGTTCGATTCCCGCCTTGGGATAAATGTTTGTACGATCTCCAAATATCACCTTATTCCCACCCTTATTCCCGGGTGTTCTGGGTATTTTATATGTATAATAAAAAATATTTATCTATGTAATGTATTGTATTAAGTATGTCAGTCTTCTAGTACCCATAACACAAGCTCTGCTTAGTTTGGGGCTAGATGATGTTGTGTGGGTTGTCCAGCATTATTTTTTGTATTTAATAGTTATCCATATACATACTTAAGTTATTATCTGTTGTGTTCAGGTCGGAAGCTAGTGAGTCGGATGCAGGCGGGTTCTTCAAGTCCCTGGTGGAACAGACAGGAACTGAAACATCCGCCTTGCTCTATAATATGGCGGAAGAGGTATGACTTATATTTTAAAGAAATATAATGCTATACAGTGGTAATGGTGATGGTGGAACAGACAGTCCAACATTTAATTAGATTTAAGAAATGATAATACCTTATTTTGCGTCACAACCATATCAAAATATAAATATAAAATAATGTAATATTATATTTTGCGTGACAATAAAACTGGTTGTCACTCAGCTTATATTTGTAACGCGATAAATGTGTATAACAAACGTTATGACATTTAGTGGTTGGTTGCGGGTTCGATTCCTACCAACAAATATTTTAGCAAATATTGATTTTTGTTCTGTGTCTGGGTGTTACTATGTATTCTTTGTATGTATTTACAAAATACTATAAGTATCCTACCAAATTCCCATAGTACAAGTTTTGCTTAGTTTTAGAGTACGCGTGGGGTTAAATAAAATACTTTTAAATATTAATTATTATTTATTTCAGAGCTACAAGAAAATGTTGGAAAAAAAGAAAAATTCCTAAGAAGTGACATTCCAATTGTTTATCACTCAACAGTATTTTTATATTAGTAGGTACAGTGTCAATTAAATGCCTTAATGCATTTATGTGATGAATGTATCTAAAATATCTATTTAATGTAAATCTAATTAAAATTATAATTATCGTATAAAATTCGAATATTATTTAGAAAATAATAAGTTTTAGTAGCAATAATTCAGTCGAATTGTCACATAAAATAGTGCATATTGTTCTTATTAGAACAATATGCATGCTCAGCTATGCATTGTTTTAGTTTACCACTTAACATCGGGGGGGGACATTTGCTTATTTCTTTTTTTTAAATACTTAAAAGACATCCTTATCGTTAATAGTGATCTCTACCAATAACTTGGAATGAAATAAAGTGATTATAATTATTTATAAGTGACATCTCTGAGTATGGCAGTAATTATCTTAATTTTTTTATTAATTATTATTTATTTTATTATCACAGTTCTTAAATAGCTATTTAAATGTACATTTTATATTCGAAATAATGTTTATTATTACATGCGAAATTACAAAAACTGGTACTTACAATAAAAACAGATTTTATTTTATATCAATTTAATTATTAAAAAAAAAGTGATAATCGAAAAGTTACCAGTATTTTAGTTAATTAATATTATACTTAGTTTTAAACATAATATTATATTTATTAAATAAGTCCTAATTCTCAAATTGGTCAGCAAAAATACCCATATTTTCTGTTATTTGCAAAATTTTCGAGTTATTTGAGTTATATAATTGTGGTACTGGTAATATGAGATATTTTGAAGTACATATTATTTGAAGCGTTTGGTACTTACTTCCTACAAATATTTTATCTTATTTAATTTATATAGAAAACTATATTTTAATGTTACGAATATAGTGTGATCACGCTAAGTCTGCGGCACTGGAATATACCAGTATATGAAACACCCTGTAGTTTTTAGACAGGTTTAAATACAACATGTATAACATGGGAGGTGCTTATTCGAATTTTTACAATAATTAGTCAATTTTATAAATATGATAATTTAGTGGTAATTATGTACCAAATTTTAAATATGTAAATGATTCACAGCGTGGTTGCATGTGATATAGTTAATAAATATTTTATTAATATTTGCTGTTTTTTATTTAAACTCTTTCACATTTACTCCTAATATTTAGATTTATTTAGGGATTGTATGGCTTAGGAAGCAAGATATGTGCACTCAACTCTTGTATACCAAAATCTAGCATTTAAGGACTCTAAGGACATCTAAGGACATTTAAGAATCGGGGAGCCAACGACAAAAGTTTCCCTGTCCTAGGGGAGCGAACAGGGGAGCTAACTAGCCCTGCTTCAACTGCCACATTACATTCGTTCCATAGATTAGAGCAAATCTTTTAAACTTAACACTAAAGCCTCATGAAGTCTCATTATACAAGTTCCATTAGAAAACCCGGTTCTAGAACTAGTTTCTAAACAATTATTATTATCAATAATATAATAATATACAATGAAATAAAAAATATATTAGCGATAGTTTTTAGTATTACTAGGTAATTCTAGCGATACTAAAAACTATCGCATAAGATGAGATTTAATAATAACCCAAAAAAAACATATTTACCCGATCTTAGTAATGGTAGCTAAACTATAAAAAATAAAAATATAACAAAAAGAACTTAAACTTAGATAAATTACAAATAATTTAAGTATTAGGTACTTAACTAAAACCCTAACTACCAAATATTTAGTGGGGGTCCCCGACTCAGCATATGTTCAAAATTACCAATGGGTAAAAGTACCAATGGGCATAAAAAAATCGATTAAAAAGATAATAATTATCAAATATTCTACTTAATCAACCAAATAAACGTTTGATATAGTTTCTAGTCACGCCTTGAAAGAGTCTCCTGAACATATTCAACAGATCCTTTTGTGGTACCGGAACAAAGACCTGTAAAAACAAAAATAAATTAATAAATTTCAAATAGGCTGCAGGAAATCGTCATGCACCTATTAATTAAAGCTTTGCTTCACGTTACCGAGCAGATAACCAAGCAATATCCGATCGTTATGCAACATCTTGTGTAAAATTAAGTGTGGCACACAAATGACCGGTCTCTGGAAACCCAAATCACGATTGATCCGAGTTTGACACATACCTAGTAGGTAATTGTTTGATTTTTTCGTTGATCATAGTTCGAGAAACCGGCCGTAAAAATGCGTATTAAAAAAAATCCTTTAGAGTAGACTTAGTACGTTTGAAAAGGCTTCGAAAGGCTTTTAAACGGTATTACATTTTTTAAGGGCACATTTCATTATATTTACTGATAACAGTCCAGTAGTTGAAGATTCTTAAAAATGGCTAAGGTAGGATTTGAAAGGGCATATATAAGGATTTTTTTTGTCATGGCCTAGAATGCCTATTCTCCTTTGCTTGAAATCCGCCGATAAATAACGCTACATCAAACTTACCTTACCTTTACCTCAATCAAAAATCGCGTATGACTTAATACAACATAAAAAAAAATAAAGAAACTTGAACCAATTTCTTTCAGAAGAACAAGAACATTTATGGCCAATCTCGAATGAGTGTCGTTTCGCTCACTCGACTATCATGGGTACTAGGAAAGGTAGGTATTATTTTACTCCGAAGACTACTACTCTCTACTATAAGTCTAAACAGAGTAGGCCGTATGTTTGGCGAAGAACCGACAATCGTTGGAGCAACGGATACTGTACCCCAAGTACGAGTTTGTGCACACACGGATCGTAGAGACGCAATCGCCGAGCGCCACCAATTTTGTATGAAGATCCAAGCAGCGCCCCTAGCAGATTTCATGAGATGCATGGATCTCCATACAAATTCGGTGGCGCTCGGCGATTGCGTCTCTTCGATCCGTGTGTGCATAAACTCGTACTTGGGTTACTGAAGTGGAGACCGCATTTATAATCGATGGAGCGACGATACAAGAAATGTAGCTCAACACAACGTGACAAGAGACGAGACCGGGCCTAGACGCCTCTGCAGAGACCTAAGCCCAGCAGTGGACTGATAAAGGTTGGTGATAAGAGCATGATTTCTTCATTCTTCAGCTGCAGTTCTTCAGAGTGACGTTTGACGTCGTCAAGAAACAAGAAACATTTTTATTTGGCGTCCATATTTTTTTTACAAACATAATCCATATCGCGAGTTATTTTTTTCACGCGTTACAACTTTATTAGTATTTTTTGAGACGGCGCGCCATTCAATGTATTGTACTGACTTTGAAAAAATATTTTATGCCACGTTCGTTTTTTCGATGGCTTTATTCATTTATTTGTTTTTTTTCATACGATATTTTTTACATTCATTTAAAATCTAAGTCAGTTACAGAACTAAAATGGGTAAAAGAGTACACAATTTGCAAAGCGCTTATTATTGAACTAGTTGAAGTGGCGGGACCAATACGCGCTAGATTGGACCATTTGCTGTTACACAATATTAGCGCTCTGCAAATTGTACAGTGTAAATGCACGCTTAAAACCAAACTATACAACTCTAGTTCACTTGTAAATATTGCTTTCTGTATTATGTATCAAAACAAATTATTTTAGAATATGTTTTGTATTTATATTAGCTCAAATTAACCGAATCTTAAAACATGCACATTATATTTGAAAATTGGAACAAAAATTTAAATAATAAATAATTTTATATAAAAACAAGTATCAAGAAGTCACATTAATAGTTAATTATAAAAATAAGTCGCAACTCAAAAACATTCGGTTAGATTTTGATCAAATTTAAATGAGGCATTAAACGCACCAGCTTTCAAAAAAGAATCTTCATTTACAAAGTCGGTTAGAAATATCGAGATAAATTCCAATTTTAAAATATATGTGCATCACATCGAAATAGACAAAACTATTTTTACAAGTGAAACTATTCACCCACTTGCACCTACTTCGGTTAACATTGTTTAACCACAGATTAGAGTCGTTACCTAGAGTAGTATAGAGGGTGAGCTATTTATGAAAGCTCGTCTGAGGAAAATACAACCGTAATCATGCCAAGCAGTGACGCTCGCATTGCTGTGTTCCGGGTTGAAGGGTGTCTAATGTGTCTAATACATAAAGACTACTTTTATGCCTCAGAGTGATCGACGCGGTGCAATGCATCACAGAGCACATCCTTATTGAAGCAATATATTATTATAATGGTAACTAGCCATCGGTTTGTTTCATCATTTAGTTGTTTAATAAACTTTCTTGTTTAGTAGTATCACGGATGTTACGGATGACGATGACTTTTGAGTTATGTAAAGTTTGTTATAAAGATTGATTTTCTACCTTCAAGCGTCAGTTTAATTGAAACTAGTTTACTTAAACACGACTCGAAATAATGATTGGCATTTACAAAAACGTGAACCTCAGGTTAACTCTAATCTCCAGGTTTATATTATGTTAACCGAAATTGGTGCAACTGGCGCCTCAATCTAAAATAAGTAAAAACAAGCAAACCTTTTTACAAACAGAATCGTTACTAATAAATAATGTATTGTTGTTATTAGCTTCATATTTAAATGGTTTATGCAAATTTATTATTACACATTTTCATTTTAATTTTGGTTTCATCACAACCTTTGATGGGTCATTTTTGTAAGAAATATTTCTTGTAGATTTATTTCTCGCACGATAACGGCCTCATCATAGATTAATTATAATGAAAGGTGTCAATGGACGCCCGGTTGGAACGAAGTTCTTAATCTAATAACTGGCTTGCTTTCTCTGAGAGAGAGACAACCAGAGAAACACGCGCACGCGCACGGCTTACAACTAGAGCAAAAAAATTAAGACCAAAATTGCGGTACTTTACAATTTCTATCTTATTTTTTTCGTCTAGCCTCCTTTCTCAACGTTACGTTATAAGGAAATTCGTTCCAAAAATGGCATATTACAAAAAAAAATCCAATGAGAATTCTCTGATCTAGTTTAGTATTGTAGACCTGTAGTTTGAGTTTTACGAAAACTAAAACGCTAATTTAGTATGGACCAAAACGATATTTCGTTTTGGTCCATCTTAGTTTTGACACTTGTTCGAGTAACACTCAGACTAACGTCTCAGTACCTTTTGTAATGCATTATTGTAGCATTTTGAAAATAAAGTTACATAACTGAAGCAGTACAATGATTTTAAATTAAAATTTCCGTTTATTTTTTAATAATAAATAATTATTTTTTTCTAATTATTAATTAATGATGACGCCGTGACCAGAATTGAATGTAATACTCAATTCATTTATACTTTGATGCCGAAACATAACATTTTGCAAAAACCACGCAAATAACAAGCTACAAGTAAATAACGTCTGCTTACTAATTTACGACTATAACTATTGATTAATTAAACTATGAAGATAATTAATCTATGACATTATTTAAAAACTGAACTTTCTTACTTCTCAAATATGTACTTTTTATATTTTAACAAAATCGTTAATGTAAATAATGTAGATTTACGATTGTAACAATTAACTTTTACAATGTGTTTTAGTCATATATGTACTTATTAATTACATAAGATAGTAGTTGAAATATTATATAAATATTATTCTAAGACTGACAACCATCCAACAATATGCAAGTTTAGAAAACATGTTTAAAATAATTAAATTATAAATAATATATTTATAACTTTAAGACATTTCGTCGGGGATAGTGCAAATTCTCGAAACTAGGATTGGACGATTCGGCGTATTCAATTAAACTTTTCGGGGGAAAAGAATTTTAAGGTGATAACTCTCGCTCTAGCGAAAAATTCAAATTTTTTAGGGTTTTTTTTTTATTGCGGCTGAACTGTTAAATCTTTTACTAGTTTAAGCTATTTTGCGATCATAAACAATAATTTTCTGTGTAACCCTGTATCAAGTTTTGAGATTGGTTCTTTATATTAACTTAATTAATTACTGTACAAAACAGTTAAATAATTAGCTCATTATTTCCGGACGATTCCTGGCTTTCGATTGGTCGAAATGAACTCGTGTCAACACACATAACATATTTGGGTTTTCAGTAAGTCAATATTTTTTTTATTAGTACAAGGATAAACCCTTAATTGTTACAAAAATTTGACAGTGTCTCAATTTTAAGTGACTCTAAAAACAATCGTAAATCTACATTCCAATGATATTTCCAACGAAATTGATTTTCGCAATAAAAAAAACTAAAATAATCGCATAAAGTTCAGTTTCCATACAACTATTAGCTAATAATTACATTTAAAACAACAAACACTAAAAACTACAAAAAAGTAAAATATAAACTATTTATAATTACTTATTATTAATAACTTTGAAATATGCAGGCATACGAACATTTTGCAACATTTAAAATTTGTTAATATTTATGAATTTTAAATATAATTATTTCAAAATCGTTTTTTGAATCAATCAACAATTTTATTAATCTCAAAATCAGCTTTGCGATTTATGAGACTAGATCTATCTGAATTAAAACGATTTCAGTTACACTAAAGATTCATAAATGTCAAAATATCAAATTTTGCAAATGCTTTTTCTGTACCTTGACTGTATTTTAAAGATAAATTGATTTATAAAAACAGTGAAGAGACTTCATTATTTACGTTCAAAAATATTGTACTTAAATTGGAAAAATGCCTTGACAGATAAGTTTACAATTGCTAAATAATGTCTCCATTTAGTCTATGTCATCGTCATCAGTTTATTATTTACACGTTTATATATATAGTGCTGTATATAATATGATAACATATTTGAACATATTAAGACTTCAATTGTCATTAACAAATCATATAAAGCCCACAATTTTAAAGATTTTGAATAAGTATTTCTCAGATTTTAATTAATTTATAATATTTAATTTATGAAGTATGCCACACGTAAGTTTTTGTTAGTCTATCAACTTTAAAATATATTATTATAATTACTGTTGGTTATAGAGGGTATATATATTTTTATTTTTGTAAATACAAGCACTGTGCCTAATTTAAACAAATTTTGTTTATTTTTGTTTAAATAAATCTTTGATGAGGGCATCAAGATCTGTTCTCTAGAGCTTAAAACTTATCTAAGATATTTTTACAATTAACGCACAATTTTTTGAAAATGTAGGTATAATTATATCTCCAAACTATTTAAAATGTATTTCACAATACAATATCTTGTATTTATATTATTATGTACGTAATGTAAAATTTTTGGGTTTTTAAGATGATGGAACCCTGAAACGTCATTTATTTTTACAAGCTAGTACCAAAAATTACACCAATGAAGTAACCATTGCGTAGTAAAGTGCTTTTTTTATAAAGATATGTGACACAAAAGCAGTAGTGTATTATCCTACAGTTTTTTAAGAGTTGCTTGCCCAAAGGGCTATTATTATATTGCTAATACTGAGACTCCCGTGTTACTTAGAATTGATATTTTCAGAGATCATGTATTTCTGTCATACTAGAAAAAATTAGGGAGCTCTCATACAAAAACGTGAGTAGTTGGTTTTGTGCGACTCGCGCTTGGCCGGTTTTTTTAACTGGTGACAGGGTATATATTTTCTGGTACTAAGATAATAGTAACTTATTGCCTTAAACCTACTTACACGCGATTTCTAAGTATTTAGTATCTATCTATAAAAGACAACTACTGCATATTTCCACTACTTTCAATGCTAATTTTTCATCAAATATTTCAAGAACTGTAGGAGTATACTGAGTGTTTTCTTTGACAATATTTTAAACTGATATTTTAAAGTTATCCAATTAAACTAAGTTGATATTTTAAAATGCTTAGAAATTTAAATAATATGTATTATTTACACATAAATTTTCGAAAGTTCGTTTATATTATTATATAATATTTTTCTATTAGATTATTATTATGATAATAAGTATCCCTTTAGTAACCAACAATATGTTTAAAATTTTATCTTAATTTATCTTTGATTTATCTTTTTTATTGAACTAAGCATAGCTGAGATTTAACTAAAAGACTTTTTGTCGTGATAAGGGAATCGAACCTACCCCTCTCAGAGACAGCGGAAAAAAACATGCTCTGAGCACAGAGAGGTAATTTAAAATATTGTCAATACTATTGATAATGAAAAGAAACTTGTGTATGTATATTGGCCAAATAATTATATGAAGCATTTTGTAGACAAGGATATAAGTTCAGTTAACTAACAGTAGGCCACGTTTTTAACAACGTGCCATATCAACTGCCGCCTACTGTATATATCTGAACAGTTTTCTAGCCTTTTATGGACAACTGTCAGCTACTGTATTTAAAAACACATTAAAGTGTGCACGGCGATTTGAATCGCACACGACTATGTGCCATATCATACCGCGTACTGTAATTATTTTAACAGTATCCGACATTTTATAGTCAACTGCCAAGTATTTTAAATAAATAACACAGTGCGCGGCGATTTGAGTAGCACAATGCGACGTGCCATATCAACAGCTGCGTACTGCGTTTATATAGTCATGTCATAGTTTGAATTTCACTCTATCAGTTACAGCGTCATCAAAGATTAATATAATTAATAGATTCATCACGGTGTTTTAGTAATGCTTAAGTAATGTTCCATACATTACTTAAGCATTACTAAAACACCTGGGCCCCAATCGCCGTAAATTGTAACGTCACCGATTCGTTTCAGTAGCAGTTACGGTTCACTAACGTACGTATTTTGGCATCGCGATAAGCGTCTAGGCGAAACCGAAACGTTAGTGAACCGAAGTTGGTGCCATAACCGCTGTCACACGAAGGGAAAAGAGATGAGCGGTTAGACGTTTACAGCGATACGAATTTGCACACGCTACGTAGGTATACGTTACGTTAGTGAACCGAAGCTGCTACTGATACGAACCGTTTACGTTACAATTTAGGGCGATTGGGCCCCTACTGTACTAGTTTAACCTTTGAGATTTTAGAAAATCAATAAGTCATATAAAATGTCACAAGTAACAAGTTCTTCTTCTTATCGTGTCGATGCTACAACTGTATTTTGTTGTAGCATCGTGTTGGAAAGATTAGCCAGACTAGACACTGCTTTACCGTGTCTAGCTGTTACCGGTGTGCGTAACAAACAAGTTTAAAATACGTATCTACATTACGTAGAAGATTTAACATTAATTAATTAGACAAGTTTATTTTATTAATTAATCTCTGATGAGCGTGTCACGGAAAGAGTACTGCCTGAACAAGTTACTGTATTTACTACTAGCATTTTGAATTATGGTCTGTCCTTTGTATTTTTCCTGTTTCTAATATATAAAGACATGTGTTTATATAAAGACATAAATATTTCTAATATTATAAAGACAACCCTGCGTAGTAACTCGTAAATCGCGTGCCAGACGGAGTGAAAATGCACTGTCTTTGTTTTTATTCCGCTTGTAAGAGATCGCATTTTATTCCGTGAATGGCGTGCCAAACGGCGTGCCAGAAGTAGTGACGAACAGAGGGCCCTCGCACTGGTCACAAATGTACAGATGTTAACTGTACATATTGTTAGTATGAATTTAAAAACATTTCATGATAACAGTCTAAGTCAGTGTGTTTTCAAGTTCAAAATCATATGAAAAATATCATTATTATCCATTTCTATATTATATATTAGGTTTTTAGTTATAGATAAGATATATTAACATTACATTATATCAAGTATGCATTAATATCAAAAAAATAAACGTTTATATTTTACAGAACCGCCCACCCGATAAACAAACATGTGATTTGTAGGTTATGGATGCCGGTGTTACAACCACGTCTTTCAAATAACTGATTAGTTTAATAAAAACTATTAACAACAATGATATTTTTCATATCTCTGAATTTTAAGTCAAGTTTTGTCAGTATCTAGTCAAGTCCGGTTTAGTATTGATGTTGTTAAACTGTCAATTCTATTTAAAAATCTAGATGTCCTATTAGCCGCTAAATATACTAATATTTATATATTTTTCATTAAAATACTTATAAAATATCAAACCTGACTTTATAGCGTATATTTTCAATACACAATCATTTCAATGTATAATTTAATTCTATATTATATAATAATGTCCAGCAATATATAGGATGCTTTTTCTGTCGTAAAGACATCACCACGTCAAAATAACAGCCTGTATATATTACATATATATTATATACGCTTACGCTTCTTTAGTTCGATAAATAGTATTTAATGAAAAATAAACAAATTTAATTAATTTAGCAATTAATACAACAAAATATAGATTATCTTAAATTTAAACGTACACATAGACTATTAAATAATACCTTTTTCATTTGAAAATGATAAATTTTATCTAGGTTTCGTTTTAAAGGGATCTTTATAACACTGAATCGATTTTTTGTTGTTTAAACTGTTTGTAGGGGGTTTTGTTATATTGGATATAGAGATTTCTACAGTGCTAGGAAAACTGCAAGATAAATATGTCTTAATGTATACCATTAGAAACTGTGATCGTGTATTATTCTATTACAAAACTCAACATAAGAATACAAGTTTTTGTCATTGACACCTGTACATGGGTTTCTATGATCCAAAATGTACGTATATACCAAATAAAACCTACAACATTATTTCCAAAATAACCGACAATGTTCTTTAAACTACAAAAACCGTTGTAGTGCTAAATAAAGTATAAATAAGTACTAAGTACGTAGTGTAGTTAACGTCGCCACGATCTAGTTTCATTGTCCTCTTCGTCTTCTTCGTCTGAGCGGAGGAGAGCGGCTTCTGACGTCTGCGGCTAAAGCAGATATTGTATATTAATAAAATAAATAATGCTGGACAATCCACACAACATCATCTAGCCCCAAGCTAAGCAGAGCTTGTGTTATGGGTACTATAAGACTGACATACCTCGTCTTTATGTTCGTCGCTCGTGTTACCGTTGATTCGCTTCGATTCCGGTGCGCCGGCAGTCTTAGTGTTAAGCGACCATGTTATCTGAAAGATAAAATAGTTTACATTAAAATATAAACGGACTAAAGCTATGGGAACTCAAAGTTTAGTTGTTATGTTCCTAAGTGTTTAAATTTAAGTTGTGGTGTGCAATATCTATCTATCTAAACTTATACACTACTAGCGGACCCGTGCCCACTTCGTTGTGCATAATTCGACCGTTTTTTCTCCGATTCACTTTGCAAACGGACTACCACGTAAAAGCCTTTTTATTTTCCGGTTTTTTATATAATCTATGACATTCAGCAATAATCTGGCTTACTATTGGTGAAAGAATTTTTAAAATCGGTTCAGTAGATCCCGGGATTACCCCTTACAATTTAACACATATACAAACACACAAACTTTACTTCTTTATAATATTAGTATAGATATACAAATATATTTTAATTACTCTGCCAGTCGTAAAAACTAATACTTACAGACAATGTTCTGTCGTTGTAGTTCTTTCCATGTAACATAGCTTGTTCAGCGTGACTCCTAGCTTTGTACTGGAGAATCAGCTGCGGTACTGCCAAGTCTACTTCTTTGTTGTTAACCTCGCCGAATTGCTGTTAATAAAGTATATATTAATTAGTATTCCACTATACTATAACTAAGTTAAATTGACGCCGCACTGGAACTTCAGTACTTAATTTAGTTTAACAGTAATTCTTTGTAAGAAGGATCATATAAAAAGACGGTAGGAACCAGGCCGTTCTTGCCCGTTCTTCTAGGCTCTGGTCGCGTGGAACTGGCACCTAGAATTATTTAGTATGTAAGACGATTCTAAATGATCCTTGTTATTTTACTGAATAAAGTAATTTTGATTTTGACTAAAAGTCTTACCCCTATCTTATAAAAAGTTAGCGTTGATTATATCATCATTACGTATGGTAATCAATACATCAAGTCTGCGCTAACTTTTTATAAGATAGACAGTTAGACTGTGTCTAACTTTATATACCTAATATATCTATCCATTATATATATCTAATTTTGTACTATATATACTATTGCTGATAAAATTCATACAAAATTGAATTGCTTAATATTTTTGTAATTGATGGATTAAAAAAAGAATGAAAAGTAAAATTCAAATAGAAACCTAAAAAGTACTCATATTTAAAGTACAAAAGGTACTATTTCTGTTTCAAATGAAATTAAGAAAATTATTTTATACTCAGTTGATGAACAAATTTGTCTATAAATAATTAAATTAAATGTCATAATCATACACATTTCAACGCTATCTAGTCCAAAACAAAGCAAAACTTGTACCAACTATGAGATTTCGATTTATTACAATCATTTATTAAAAATGCATAGTAAATATAAATATACTTACAGAGAAATGTGTGTACAAAGCATCAATCTCGTCGGTTTCAAAGCCTGATATCAGGAGTGCCTTGGGCCGATGATCGACCGACGTGTTGGTCGAGAATATTTTAGGACCGTAGTTCACTCCACGAGTGAAACGCATAGATGGATTGAACCGTCCGCCTCTGAAAAATTAAAATAATACTAAAATAAATAAATATTCATGGACATTGCACACTAGGCTATCAAAGAGGATATTATTATGAATGTGGGAGAAGTTCAGTACTTCTACCATGAGTTGTCACAGTAAAATCGCCTGACTTTACTACAGTAGTTACGTAAATATTAGTATTACGAGTTTTAGTACCCAACTATCCGCTAGAGGCGCTGTACAAATCTTCATACATTTTTTTAACTACAGACGCTATCGAGTATAGTTTGTAAAAACTCATGGTAGAGCTACAGTACTGACGAATAATCGGAGTGAGTGTAGAAAGAACATGTTGTGCCGACCCCACTTAACGTGGTTTAGGGGCAGGGGAATGATGATGATTTGATATAACAGTAATAGTAAGTTGGTTTTTACTATGCACTCACCGGAATTTTCTTTTCACAATTTTATAGCAGCTTGAAATAATATAATAAAATATAAATTATAAAATTGATTTACTAAATGATTCTCTTTACTGTTTATTAACATAAATTCAATAAAGTATTGAATAATCAAATATCATACTAACATTATTTTATTATATTTTTATAAATATTCTTATATTCAAATCAAGATCATTCAACCCATACCCAAAATTAAATGAAGACTGATTATTATTTAAACCAATATACTAATATAACTTAATTATTAACATTAACGTTTGACTACATTGTGCGTTATGTGAGCGCGTTTTCGTCGTCAAATGCCAGTGTAATGTAAAACCACTCGTCAGCAGTATTAGACCCGTGCCTACTTCGTTGGGCATAATTCGACTGTTTTTTCTCCGATTCACTTGGCAAAACGGACTACCACGATAAAGCCTATTTATTTTTCGGTTTTTATATAGCCTATGACTCTCAGCAATAATGTGGCTTTCTATTGGTGAAAGAATTTTTAAAATCGGTTCAGTAGATCCCGAGATTACCCCTTACAATTTAACAAATATACAATCACACAAACTTCACTTCTTTATAATATTGGGTATAGATTACAGTCCTATAGAATAGAGACAAGTATTGGCCGCACAGTCGCGTTATGTCTTTCGAGGAGTCAATCGCCTCAGTCCATTCTCAATTTCTACGGTCCCGACAGTTGTCTGTTCAAGCTATTTTTTTGCCATGTTTTGTCATCACTTTTAAATGAAACCAGTTCAAAATCTGCTGGTTTTGTATCGAAATATTGCAAACAAAAGGTTAATATAACATATAAAGCTTACCTCGCTGAAATAGGTCTCCTGATATTGGAGTGTACAGAGAAGTTCATCGCCATCTGTTTTCTTAGTTCGAGAACTTTCTTCAAAAGATCTGTTACGTCTTGCCCCTCCTTTGAATTAAATTGTAATTTATTAATACTTTAATATGCATTTATAGTTAAATAATGTAGAAATGTGTTAATGTATGATGTTATTTTATTAATATCATATATTTTTTCTCTTCCTAGTGTATTAAATAATTAAATTCTTATTTAAATAGGTTACATATATTGATTAGCATACCTGTTGCTTATTGAACATATCCATTTCTGTATCCAGAATTTCTTTCTGAGCCTCTTCTCTTGTTTTCGGTTTTTTCACATTCATCTGTTGGCAAAAACACGTTTTTACATATTTATTATATTAATATAAAAAGTATAATATTATATAAATAATGATGATTGATATATATTCAATATATTACTTAATGTGCACTATTTTGTATAAACATTACAATACATAATGATCGTAACAAGGAACGATCGAAACCATAAGACATACATACTTAGGATTATTATATTAAAATGGAGATATTTGATTTAATATTTTACATTACATATATTTCATGTTATTTAAAGCTAATATTATATTTCAAAAGCTAACAAAACAAACACAAACCAAGCCAAATTTAGTTTTTAACATGGTAATGGGATTTAGTCGAATTTATTATTTACATATTTTTTTTTTTCTTACTATATCAAACTCATAGTCTCAAACTAAGCGAACCTGAAACGGTTACTGGAAGCTCAGACATTATTTCAGTCGGTCATGGGTTTGATTCCCACCAAGAATATTTTTTGTGATGACAAACATCAATGATAGATCTATGTCTGGGTGTTACTTAGAATGCTATGTATTAACAAAACAAAAATGTATTTAAGTAAGTATTTTATCAGCCACCTAGATTCTATAGTACATATAAGCTTTGCTTAGTTTGAGACTAGATGACGTATTGTGAAATGTCAATAAATAATTTATTTACATGTAATGGGTAATCTCAGCTACCAACGAACCACTATAAAAACGCTTTTCCATGAATTTAAATAAAAAAAAATCGTTTAAATCAAAACATATTATTCTTATTTCAACATCTGCATTTTTATGAATATATATTTGTTTTTTTTTATAAAATACATGCATGTAATTTATAAATAACTAGTAGTACGCCCCGGCTTCGCACGGGTAGCCTATATAAATAAATATCATTATAATATAGCTAATTATGTTACTCAGTATAAATGTATTTTCGAAATTATAAAAAATATAGACCCTATAGTATGTATCCCCCCGCATTATACTCCCGTGATCGGCAGCGGCGCGGCGCTGACTTTTTTCTAATAAGTACTTACATTTTTGAACTCGTGATATCTTTCGAATGGAATGTCCGAATTCAATAATTTAAAAAGTAATAGAAAGGTATTGAAGCAGTCTTAATTTTAAAGTAATTTATTTAGATAAGGATTAATACCTAAGTACAAATATAGAACGTTTTCTGGCGTCGTCATTTTAATTATATTTTTTTGATATTAAAACACTTATTATGACATATCTATAATAGTTAGACATATGCTGTCGCTGACCTTTTGTGGATGATGATGTGTTCTACAAAATTGTAGTACATAATTTCTTTCTATCATCAATAGTTTCCGCAGCGCACGCGATGTAAGGAATTTCTTTTACACCTTGGGTTACATAATTGAAGTTTTAGTAAGGATCCCTAAATTTTTTGAAAATATAATATAGCCTATGTTCAGCACAGATAATGTAGCTTCACAACAGTGAAAGAATTTTTGAAACCGGTCCAGTAGTTTCGGAGCCTATTCGATGCAAACAAACAAACAAACAAACAATCAAATCTTTCCTCTTTATAATATTAGTTTAGATTTACATACATATATAAATTAAAAAAATATGTACTTATTGTCAATACTGTAAATCTTAAATAATTATATGTATAACAAAACATTAAAATATAAAGATATGCATTTCCTAATATGCCCCATAACCTTTTCTCTTTCTCCCATCAGTGTGATTGATTACCAAATTCTTATTATTCAAGTACATGTAAATCGATGATAAATAATTTACACTACACAATGAAGGTACCAAGTGTAATATAATAACTAGAAAATTCATTAATTTAAAGTACTCATCAATAATTCGTACAATTAGATTTTCTGCATTATGTATTAATTTATTAGGTATTACTATTTTGGCCTGTAATTTTTTATTTGCATTATTTAGTTTTTAATTGTGTAATCTATATATATAAAAATCAATGCCACTTTTCGTTGTTATTTTATAACTCAAGAACGGGCTCACCTATCCAGACCAAACTTTTAGGCTTTATTCGGACTAATTAGCAGATGGTTTATGTGAAGTTTGCTTATAATTCGTCGAGTGGTTCTTAATTTATCACATTTTTTGTATGTATGTAAGGCGGAACAGAGTTCGCCGGGTCAGCTAGTTGTTTATATTTTAATGTGACATGATACATATAATTTGCATGCTAATTATAGTAATGTGCTTATCTATTAAATTAAGACGACAGCGAACTGTTTTACCACGTTATTTAAATAAATAATTTGATTTGATTTGAATGTAGCATAATATTTTTCAAGTTATTAACAAAAAACGATACTTTTTCATCATTAACAAAATAATAACAATTGCAATTTTTAACCTGCACCAAAATCCTTCAAAAAAGCCATCGCTCATATTTTTAGAACCTTTATATTACACGTTTTTGAACTTGTTGACTATTTTAAGCGTTCTGACATCAAATGAATCTTAAAAACTAAGTATTAATGAGTACTTTAAACAACTAACTTTTATGTTTTTATTACACCTTTAATATGAGTTTCTAATGATTTTATACATAAGTGATTATATGGATTGCAAACAAAAATGGACATTAGATGCGTACGCATGCGTTGCATACAGAAATTATAAATGAAGATGGAAAAATTTAATTTCTTATCAATAACATGATAATTAAAAAGGGGCAAAGTCTCTTACTGTGTTCTGCTATAAGAAGTTGTGAAATGAATTGAAAATATCATAACAAATGAAACAATTTATTATATTTATTCGAAATCAAGATAAAAAAAAAATGCATCCACTAAACAAAGAATCCAAAAATCGAGTTTGTCAATTTGTTTTTTAGAACATCACGCCTAAACTAAACCAACTTTATAAAACTTATACTGTCTATCTTATAAAAAGTTAGCGCAGACATGAAGTCTTACTATACGTAATGGTAACATAATGTCTACGCTAACTTTTTATAAGATAATATTAAGTAGCATATTTTCTGGATAAAATCATCTATGTTTTATTACGATCAAGAACTCTTGTTTCTGAGATACAGCTTGACCTCTCTTACCCAAAAGCAGACATATGCTACAAGGATCGTCGTTAGATAATGACAAATATTTAAGCCAGTAAAAAAATAGTGCTTAATTCGATATGAGGACATTTCACGAGTATCTTAAAAACGAGCAAAGCGTACGAAGTCGCGGGTAACTAGTACTAAATTCTATATGGATATAAAACTACTGTTCAAATTTAAATGTGATTATACGAAAAATTTGCTTTAAAAAAAAAAGAATAATCTATGGTTCTAATAGAAAAAAGTTCTGAGGTTACACATAAAAAAGCAAAAAGCTTTTTTTGGAAGTTGGTTAATAAGATAGAAGATATAGCGAACTCACACACACAATATTTATTATTATATTTCTTATATATTTTATGTCTCCTATTAATAAAGCTATAAACCTTAATATACACTTTAGTAACATCTAACATTTTTCGTTATTAATTATTTTTTACTTTTGTTCTGTACGTATTTTCTCATACTTATCAAACGATTTTTTATTAGTTTACACCAACCGTGTACAATATTTTTATGATTTGATATTGCTATATTTGAACGTGACGCTGACTACCATACATAAGTTACTAGGTAAGTACTAAAAGTACTTAAAAATGTGAGGAATTTCAATCGAGGGATTCTTGTTCTTTCAAATGTGCTTACTGATCAAGTAGTAATTGATATTTTTGTTTATTAAAATGCAATACATTAAACATGGTGTTTTATTTAAATGCAACCAAATTACAAGATGAGTTTTCAAATGCAACCAGATAATACACGGTACATATACAAATGTAACCAGATTTATAAATGTAACCAGATTTATAGATTTTTAGATTACAAATGTAACTAGATTATATTATACAAGGTGTTTTTATAATAATGCAACCCAATTAGGCATGAGGTTTATTTTAACGTAACCATCTTGTTTTTAGGTCAATGCAATCAGATTATATATAGTATTTATTCAAATGCAACAATATCAAACAAGAGGTTTATTTAAATGCAACCAGATTATACCAGATGTTTTATTCTAATCCAACAACAATATAGCGTAAATTCAATTGCAACCAGATAATGCATGGTGTTTATTTAAATGGAACCAAATTTTACATGTTGTTTTTATGTCAATGCAACCAGATCATTCAAGGTATAAAATAAATGGGTTAATATACAAATTATAAACGTTGTTCTTATGCCAATGCCATCAGATTAAACATGGTGTTTTTATTCAAATGCAACCAGATCATACAATGTGTTTATTTAAATGCAACCGAATTATACAAGGTGTTTATATAAATGCAACCGGATTATATAAGGTGTTTATTTAAATGCAACCAGATTATACATGGTGTTTTTTTTTATTATACATGGTGTTTTAATGCACAAACGCATGCGTACACGCATCATTGTCCAAATACCTGATTCAGTTGGAGTCGAGACATCCGCGATACTGTATCTTCCTGCGATTGACAGTTTGTTGTTAATTACTTTAATTACTTCTACATAAAGTAGCAGTTTTACAAGTTTATTAGATTTGTCAATGTGGTCCATTCATAAATATTTTTTAATCGAAATTATCCAAAATTCAAGATGAATGAGATACATAGTTATCTTAAAATTCTAGAAAACAATTTAAAGTGATTAAACTCATATTTGAAGTAGTCGGTTTTACTTAGTTTCATTTTTAATGTGGCGCCTTAAAAGATGTAATTTTACAAATAATATAATTACCATACCTGAGCCGATCGCCTTACGTTTATTATATATTAAACATTCCTTTAGAAATGGGTTAACACAAAGATTTGCCTACCCCTAGAAATAAACCATTTTAAAAATGCACGTTCTCCAAAAATATATGTAATTTCACACATTTCAGTTGACTTTATACATGGACTCATCCGCGCGCTTACAGATCAAATGGGTGTTATGTATTTACAAAATTAAAATGTTTTTTGTAATAAAGCATTCTATGAGCAATCTTGTACCCATAGTACAAGCTTTGCTTGGTTTGGGACTAGAGTTTGATGTGTGAAATGTCCATGAATATTTATTTATTCGTTATTTATTAATCTTGCGATTAGTGCATTGTCTATCGAAGAGCACGCTTTTTGTTTGGGTTGAGATGTCCGCTCTGTCACGCGTTCGGCTCATTACGCACTAGTTTGACGACCGACCAGCCATTCTTTCTAATGGTAATGTGTTGAGAAAAAAAATCTACTGTCTGTCAACATTTCAGGGTTCCCTATCCAAAGGGTAAAACGTGACCCTACTACTATAGGGTATTATTACCCTTTATTAGTCTGTTTCTCATGAATTGTGATGATATATTTTTATAGCCGCTATAAACAAAATTTAAAAAAGCATAATTTAATAAATATTTAGGGAGTTTACAAAAACGTGATATTTTGGGAACCTTCGTGCGAGTCCGACTCACACTTGGCCGATTTTTGCATGCGTGTGCGAGATAAGGGGACGTGCACTTTTATAATGGTTCACGTCACATGTGCCACAGTAACCGCGCACTGTACATACCTGCATCTGTTTGAGTGTGCCATTGTAAGCAACTAGTTCCTTCCTCAGCTTTTCAATGCCTTCCTGTGCAGAGTTAATGGCTTCCATTAATGCTGCTTTTTGGGCGCCTGTCACGTTACCTGTCAATGTAGCAGAGTATTTTATATATGGAGGACCTCTGACGTAAACTATCAAACAAAAAAAAAGAATCTAAATCTGTTAAAAATTGAAGTAATCGCGTAACATATAAAGTAAAAACAAATATTTAAGTCTGTTCATAATATAATAAGCCTTTATCCTTTTGATCAAACTCAATAATAATTTATTCAATAAAATCACAAGGATCACTTTGATACATCTTTTATACTAGGTGATTCTTGGTGATTCTAGGTAATGCCAGTTCGTCGCGACCAGATAATAGAAGAACAGGCGGATAGATCCTAGGCGGTTTTTTATACGATCCTTATTACAATTGTTAATTAAAAAAGCTAGTATAAGTTTTAATTTGATTTTATATAAATATAATACACCAACCAGACTCCAATTTCTGAATAAGCAGTACTTGTTGATGTAACTGTGTTTCCAACAACTCCTGTCCCCGTTTGTACATATCCATGACTTGCTTGTTCTTTTCCAAAGATGGCGCTGTCTTAGTATTTTGTGTTTCCTTTTTGGATTCAGTTGTACCGTTGTCTATTTCTTTCTGTTCCTGTAAAATAATTAGATATTTCAAATAACGCCATCTAGTATCAAACTAAGCAAATCTTGTACATACTATGGAAACTAGATTTGATAGACTGGATTGCTTAGTTTGCGACTAGAATGTAATGTGTGAAATGTCCATGTTTTTGGAAAACTAACAGCTAGGTAGTTACATAGTAAAAAAAAAAGTAAATCTGAAGGCCAATTAAATTATAGGTTTCTAAAATGGCAGCAGACAAGAAACACAATGGTCTAAGTTTTTTAGGAAAAGTTTTTTGTACACTCCCAACCGTATTATCATTCATGCTTGTACGATCATCTCCATCCAAAGGTTGCCTGGAAGAGATCACTATCAGCAATAAGGCCGCCCATTGTACCATACTGTTTACCGCATAGTTTCTAGTTTTTAAGTTTTTGTTTCATGGAGTACAATAAAGTATTATCATTCATTCATGGTCGGCCTTATCGATTAGGTATCTCTTCCAGACAACTGTACGTACAACGTACCTTCTCAATTTGCAGTTGCTTGGTGTCGGCGGTCGCTTTGATGTTGTCCTTATTGATAAACACCTTGTTGTGTGACATTGGGTGTTGCGAATTAGGACGCTCCGTTGGTTTAGCGGTTTGTTGGATGGTCGGAGCCATGTTCTCTGTTTTGTTCTATATTATTGAAATAAATTAAATTCAATAATTTATTTCATTGATAATCTTTATTGGTTTATAAGTTTATTTTGTTAATATTTGTAAAAATATTCAGCCTATCTGTGACAGCTGCGTCGATGAGCTGTTACATTTGAGCTATGTCAACTGAACCAATTCATTTATTGTCATCATTATGCATATTAAACATTGTCTGATCTTAGGACAATTTGTAGTACAAATACATAATGTACCTAAATAAGGGTGTTGCAAAAGGTAGAACAAGAGCGGACAGTTTTACAAAGCATGCAGAAATTAATAGAATTACGTCGTGTAAGTTATGTCAATATTTGTCAAAATACTCATCCAGTGAATAGTATCTTTACATTTGTTCTGTACCTATACCATGAGTTGTCACAGTAAAATCGCCTGACTTAACTGTAGTACAGTAGTTACGTAAATATTATTATTACGAATTTTAGTACCCAACTATCCGCTAGAGGCGCTGTACAAATCTTCATAAATTTTTTTAACTACAGGCGCTAGCGAGTATAGTATATATAGTATAGTAAAAACTCATGGTAGAGCTACTGTTGAAACTGAACTATTAAACTTTGAACTATGGCAACCGAACTGTTACATCTGTGCTATGTCAACTGAGCTAACACACTTGATCTGTGACATTTAAGCAATTACATCTGATCTGTGACATCTGTTTCACCTGGGCTATGACTACTGAGTTGTGGATAAGTTGTGACTGAGCTGCTACAACAGAGTCCTTAGTCCGAGGTTGCATTTTAAAACTCCCTACTCTCGAGCCGAGAGTCGTCTCTCGGATGTCCTCTTATTTTTGTATGGATATCAGAGAGACGACTCTCGGCTCGAGACTCTCGGACTAAGCACTCTGAGCTGTAGCTGAGCTGCTGAGCTATACTTACACCAGGATTATGCCAGAACACTTTGATGAATCTATTGTTAAGCACCGCCTCGGTACTTTTGTATGCGACATTCGCTTCAGTTGGATTCGAGAAAGTAATTAATGCAGCTTCTTGATCACCTTCATAGCACACCTGGAAAATACAAATAAATTTAATAATAATGTTAATCAACGTTATGTAGTCCTAAAGTAAGCAAAGCTTCTACTTTTTTTTTCTCTAACCTATCTTGTCCCTCTGCTGGGCAAAGGTCTCCCCCAAGTTTCCACTCGTCCCTATTCTCCGCTTTTTTCCACCAATTCCCCTCGAAAGTGTCTAGGTCGTCCCGCCATCGTCTCCTTGGTCGGCCTCGACACTTGTACTATGGGAACTAAATAACTAATAGAATGCATATTTTTTTGTAAAAATATTCTTAGTAAACTACAATATAATTAAATAACTAACCTGTATGTTGACGATTTTGCCAAACTTGCTGAAGTGATTATTGAGATGCGTGATATCGTTCATACCGCGAGGCACCTTCTTCACTTCTAGAGAACAGTTTACTGCGTTTGCCGGTAGAGGGGGACGCATTCCTGTAATATAATTCAAAGATAAAGATAATATACTTAAAATAATAAATAAAAGATAATAATTTATAGCTGAACTGACACAATTGAACTGTGAAAACTGAGTTGAGTGACAACCGAGCTGTGTCAAATGAGCTGTGAGCTGTTAAATTGATGTACTGACCAATTCTATTATAATCAAAGTTCTTCTTGGCAGGCGGAGGGTGTCTCGGCGGCAAGGGTGGTAAGGGAGCGTTTGGCATCGGTATTTCATGACGGACTCTGAAATATTACACAATTTAACAAACCTTATCTTTATCAGTATATGTATAGAATATATAATAATAATGCAGAACATATGTTACATGTTCTGTTCAAAAATAAATTAATCTTTAAATTATTTGAGATCTATAACCACATAACATTCACTTATTAGAGGTAACTAATATATAGGGCAAATTAGTTGAAGACATGCTTTGTGAAGGTCCAGAATAATTACTAAGGTCGCATTTAACGGGGCGTTTAGTGGGATTAATTCGATTATTAAATTGAAAAAAAATCTAACTTGTGAAAATTTAGTTATTCTTGATAAACTATTCCGCAAAATAACAAGGGACGAGCGTTATTATTAAGGTGGTTTAGGTATAGTATTATATGTATATGGTATTATAATGGTATATACCTGGGTATGGGTATGAGCTCCCTTGGTGGAAGAGGGTGCGGGGTATGCGGCGGGTGCGGGGGTGGCGGGTAGGGAGGAAAGGCGGGGGCCATCCATATGTCGGGCGCCAAGGGATTGTATTCTGAAACAATACACACTCATTAACACTCCATGGAGTACAACTTATATAAACCAGAGACTAGTATAAACAAGAAGACTGCCAACCTCATACAAAAAAACGTGACTCGGAAAAAGGTGAAATTCCGCGGGTTATACCTAGATTATTCCTAGATGGCGCTGCCACATAGCCGTAAAATTATCTTAACAGCACTAAAAGCCACCCGCGGAATTTCACCTTTTTCCGAGTCACGTTGTTTTGTATGAGATTGGCAGTCTATTGTTTATACTAGTCTCTGTCTATACTAATATTATTACCTGTAATGGTATATCACATTGTCCTAGATTGTAACAAATATATTGTTTATATTATTATGTGTGAATATGCCGTTGGTGTAACATAAATAAATAAAGTAGTAAAGTTTGTGTGTTTGTTAAATTGTAAGGGGTAATCTCGGGATCTACTGAACCGATTTTAACACACTATTGCTGGGTGTCATAAGTTATATAAAAACCCGAAAAATAAAAAAGCTTTTACTAGGTCCGTTTTGCAAAGTGAACCGGAGAAAAAACGGTCGAATTATGCTCAACGAAGTCGGCACGGGTCAGCTAGTTCAATAATAAGTTCATACAACTTTCGCGATCAGATCAGTTTCAGTCAACTTTTCAAAGTAAATAATTGTAAAAATGACTCCTAAATCTTCCTATCTGGTAATGATACCTATTTTACTTCCTCAATAGAAAGTGCCTTGAAAATCGAGTAATGTTTTGTTACTAGACTAAGAGGACAATAATAAAATAAATAAATAATGCTGGACAATCCACACAACATCATCTAGCCCCAACAACACAATTGAGATATTCAATACAGAAACCAGAGTACGAATAAATATGTCGCACGCAAACGTATGTGAAACACTAAGCGTTATAGCGTCACGCGCAGTGTGACTTGAATATAAATGAGTTACCTGGTACTGGATGAGGCATGGTCAGTACAGATGATAACGCAGCATCTTCTAGGACCACCGGATCAGCGCCGTGGTCAAACTGGCATAGATCACCTCGCATGCAGTAGCCTTTATCTGTTGGATTATATCAAAGTATTCATTTACTAAACGTTATATCTACATTAATGAGGAAAGATTTGTATTTTTGTGTGAGGGCGAGAGTGTGTGCAAAAGTTCTTTGACCATTAAGAAGTTATAATATTTCCTCTGAGTAACATACGCTATATTTATTGCTAAAAAGGATTATTTTACTAAAACTTTAATAACGTTCACCCGAAGCCGGGACGCGCCGCTAGTTGTATATATATTGTATAGCAGAGTCTATCATATGTTTCTGTACGTTTTTAAGTAACAAATAAATGTATTTACTTTCTTTCATTTTAAAACACATTATATAATAATATTTTTCTGTAAATCGAATCTACGTTTACAACTTTTTATATAGTAATGTAATTACATATTCAACTTGCGTAGTGTTTACTGATTATTTTCATGTATAATATTATTATTGTAAACAATATACAAACCGTCAAAATCGCGACATCTCCGTTTGAAGATATCATTGTGCTCGAGTCGCTGTTCGCGTGGAGATGCAGATCTCTCCAGAGTTCTATCGCGAGATCTAAACACAAAACATATCAAATAATAAATAAATATTCATAGAAACGCGCGATTTAGCCCTAAGCAAGCTTGTATTATGGGAACTGGATTGCTGATAGAAAACTGATATATATTTTAATTATAAATACATACATAGTAACACCCAGACACAAGACAAACATCAGTGAATCAACAACCCACAGCATAAAAGGTAGAACTACTACCAACTGAGCTGTGACGCCCTTTCCATGTCTAATGTATCGACATATAAATGATAGCAAAATTTATTTGACTATATATTTATATATTTACCGTTCCCGTTCTCTAGAACGCGACATTCGCTCTCTATGTTCTCTGTCGCGCGACATTCTGTCTCGCTCTGACTCGCGCGGCGCTCGTAGCCTCTCTCTTTCCCTCTCGAGCTCTCTGTCACGCACCGCCGTTGGTGATCTTGATCTGTGAATATATTAAAGATTAATATAACAAAATCAAATAACTATCTTGTATTTGTTTAAACTGATAATAGAGTGAATTTTTAAAACGGGTAATAAAGCCACTTTTATAGTTTTAGTTAGAAAATGTTCCTAAAACGCCATCTAAAACTTATATACTGAACTACGCTCACAGATCTTAGACAAAAATACATTTATAGATATTTAAAACATGTTTGCCGGGATAAGAAAGTGACCCATTGCTGTATAATTCATTTAGATTTGTTGGAACTACGACATAGGCTACTTTTGACGCATATCTTATTTACTAGTCGATCGCGATTTTTAATAGGAGAAAGTATGTTTGCTGTAGCGTTATTTATCGACGGATTTTCCACACAAAATGTTGCAAAAAGATTGCATGGTTGTATAGGCTCGAGAGGTCTGCTGTTCTCACAGAATTGCTCGTTATATTAATGAGTTACCTAGATCGACTTGGTTGACGGTCCATAGTTGGTGGACTCCTGTTTCTGTATCTCCGAGGCGATGGCGAACGGGAAACCAGCCGCCTATAACATACTATGTTTAAGAACTACTACTACTACATTTTATACATAGCTGTAAATTTTAAATGACGCGGATAATTCAGAATCATGCTGTATACTAGGTGATTCTAGGTGCCAGTTTCCTCGCAACCAGAGCTTACTCTAACTATAATATATATCATACTAGCAACATTGGTGTATTAAATACTAGCTGATTCCCGCGACTTCTTAGTATAGTTATATTTTGGATAATTCACACAATATCTTTATAAATGTTGTATCTGATGTTTAAACTATAATGTAGAGTTTTATTAAAATCCATTCAGTTAGTTTTTGCGACAAACATACATCCACCAAATCCATACAAAGTTTCGCGTTTATATTTTTATGTATAAAAAATATCTATCTATGTAATGTATTGTATTAAGTATGTCAGTCTTCTAGTACCCATAACACAAGCTCTGCTTAGCTTGGGGCTAGGTGATGTTGTGTGGATTGTCCAGCATTATTTATTTATTTATAATATAAATAGTATAGTAGGATACAGGGTGGATAATTATTAAAACCTAGAATACCTATTCACTATCCTCTTGAAAACGTCCAAACTATAGGCATTTGAAAACACAGACGCTGGCTAGGCATGCCTGATTTTCGTGAAAAAAAACTCTTTTTTTATGAGCCCTGTTAAATATTAATCGTATTGTTTTTTTAGTGTTTGTTGGATCCCCTTTTACCCTTAGGGCTCCCGCAAACTGCAGACTTTTTATCGGCCGATAGTGTGGTCGACTTCTTAATCAATATGAAGATGTATGCAGATGCGCACATTACAGTGATTCAGTCTTCATACTGATTAAGAAGCCGACCAAACTATCGGCCAATAAAAAGTCTGCAGTCTGCGGGGACTCTTTAAGGTATGGAACCCCAAATATCACTTCAAATAACTACTTATAAATAGAATTATTAATGTGATTAATAAATGATAGATACCTGTCATCGTATCTTCGCTCATCGAACTCTTTAGGGAATCTCGAATCTCGTGAACTTGAAGCATGAATATTAAATGGTGGTGTTAGTAATGCAAGTGCATGCATCGCTTAGTAAATTATATGAATTGCTTGGTAAATTAAACAAATCTGTTAGTAGCATGGTATCGCCTATATGACTCCATGCTGTGGACGTGGGTTCGATTCCTACCCAGAGCAAATGTTTGTGCGATGAACATAAATATTAGCTCTGTGTCTGGGTGTCACTGTATTTACAATGTATTACAAAAAAAAGTACGTACATAAGTATTCTATCAGCAATCTAGTTCCCATCCCATGTATGTACTAAACGAGCTATGCTTAGTTTGGGACTAGAATGTGATGTGTATTGTACTATGGAAACTAGAGTGCTGATAGAATACTTATATATATTTTTTCGTTTTTTGTAAATACAAACATAGAATACATAGTAACACCCAGACACGTATGGGTTAGTATGTAGTGCATTTAAACAAGTTAATAGCAAATATGGGTAAGTAGTGGATATGAGTTCGTAGCGAATATAACTAAGTTAGTAGTGCATATAAGTAAGTTAATAGTGAATATGATTCAGTTAGTACCTGGTCTCATACCTCCGTTCGTGTTCGAACTCCCTCGGATGTCTGGCGTCGCGGCGCGGTCTCATGCGACGGTCGCCGGATCGCGATCTGCGGCGACGGCGATCTTCCTTCTCGCGAACCTGTTAATTACATTTTTAATTAATCTATTGGATCAGTTGAACTATCTATAGATCGTTTGCAACGGTCTGTAGATAGCTCAACTGTTTCTTATGTATTTTATATGACAATGTACATTTTGTAAATACTGTATAGTCGTAAGTTTGTAGTGATAAATTAATCTATACTTAAATTATAAATAAGTAAAGTTGTTTATTTCTGGATCTACTTTGTTTTTTTTTAACCTATACTGTCCCACTGCTGGGCAAAGGCTCCCCCAAAGCCTTCCACCTATCCCGGTTTTTGGCGATACTCCACCAATCCCTCTCCTGGGCGTCCAGATCATCCTTCAAACGCTCTAATTATTGGAGTTTAATTACCTGGTAGAAAGCCACGTTATTTGTATCATATGAGCCCGATAAGATAAAATTTAGTATTTACCGAATCATTCCTCTTATCTCTTCTTCTTGATGGTTGATCAACGGGTTCATCCAAAAGCTCAGAAAGGGGTAGTACCTGTTAAAAACAAATTTGTAAAAACCAAATTTTATCAACAAATAATACATTTATTAATATTAAGTATACATATGATCAAACTTAAATCACAGCCGCAAATATTTTTTAGTTGAATCATCACTTTCAGAGTTTAATTACAAACATTGATAAATACAGTTTTATACTGTACATTAACTCCAAAAGAGGTTCTCAATTCTGCCTTTGCTCTTTGTTTGACAGATTATAGTTAAGAAGTGTTCCCATTTAAAGGACAATGCCCAATGGGCTATGGGAATCTGTACCAACTTGCATCAATTTGAATTTACTCTCAAAGCCCTAATTTTTATTTACCTTTTCGCTACCAACAATATTTTTTTCAATGTTTAACCGCATTTCAAAATATTTAAAAATGTATTTTATTTTATATCATGTTTGCCTGCTCAGCTAAAGCTTACTTGGCAAACAAGATTTTTATGCTCAATGTCCACTCACGAAAATAGGTGACAGCTGGGATTGGAACAAAATAGTTGACGTGCGGAAGGCTTAGTCCGAGCTTTCATTTTAAAACTCCCTACTCTCGAGCCGACAGTCGTCTCTCGGATGTCCTTGTATTTTTGTATGGATATCCGAAAGACGACTCTCGACTCGAGAGTAAGGAGTTTTAAAATGCAAGCTCGGACTAAGCACTCGGAAGTAGGAAATTGATATCAATGTTATGTATAATTAATTTTAATTTTCTAAACCCGGTTAAAAAAGACGGTTTAAAATTAACGAAGTACACGTATAAATAAAATATTAATTTTGATGATAATTAGCTTTTGATGCAATCTGGTACAGGGTTTGGGCATGATTCTTTCATTATGCGATCAGTATTTTATGAGTCATCTTAAAAAAATAATTGTGTATTATACCTGTCAATGACGATTGGAGTTGGTTATTTACATTTACACAAAAAATATATTATATCTATACTAATATTATAAAGAGGTAAAGTTTGTGTGTTTGTATATTTGTTAAATTGTAAGGGGTAATCTCAGGATCTACTGAACCGATTCTAAAAATTATTTCACCAATAGAAAGCCACATTATTGCTGAGTGTCATAGGTTATATAAAAAAAAGAAAAATAATAAGGCTTTTACGTGGTAGTCCGTTTGCAAAGTGAATCGGAGAAAAAACGGTTGAATTATGCCCAACGAAGTGGGCACGGGTCAGCTAGTTATACTATATACAGCTCAATTACCACTGACTTCATTATGATGTTTATTTAGTCTTAGTTGGTAATTTGTGCTGTAAGATTCTATTTCTTGTTTGACTGGTCTCAGTTTAGTGTCTGTATTTCAAATATTAATGTTAATATTAATATTAACCGCAAATGGTTCTTTTCAGAGCCCAAATACAAACGGTTCTTCTCAGAGCTCTTTAATTAAGGACATCAGGCCTTCAGTCTGTGTACTATTTTATGATAATTCAATTTTGTATGTAAGAATTTTATTTTATTTAGTTAGCCATAAGTTGACAGATTGTATATGTATGATTATTTTATTTGTTTTGTTGCGCCTGTTTAAATTATGTCATACGATTAAATAAATAAATATTAATGTAAGTAGATATATTAAAGCAGATACCTTGACTAGCGTCTGCTCATGCGGTGTCGTGCGTTTTAGCGGCGCCCGCACGACAACGCGGCGCGGCGGTATCGGTGCCGGCGGCGCCGGCGGGACGGGACGGACGACCGGACGGGGTGACTCGGCGCCGGTATTCGCTACAACAGTAACAAAATAATTTACTTAAAACCTTACTTCTTCTTCTTCTATCGTGTCAATGGATAACATAAACAACTTCACACCAAGTTTTAGTAGAATTTGGCCACTGTAATTCCCTCCTCTGTGGCGTTAACGAAGTCAAGCCTTGTACAGGTAGGGCACAAGGGAAAAAAAAATACGTATACTTACGAGGCACTTCATTGCCGACCTCCTCTTTCTCTAACACCGGCCCGGGAGGAGGGGTGGGAGGTTTGGGGTCTTCCTCCGTAGACTTCAGGTAATCATTGCTCTCGAGGGCCTTAAACAGCATCTCTACGAAGGGCTTCGTTTCTAAAAGATTATACAGAATCAAAACATCTTTAATTTTTAAATGCATATGTAGTAACAAACTATGTATGTACCAATAAGGTACAGATTATTTTACTTTTTCATTATATTTGAAGAGATATTTTCAAAAAGCAGATATTAAAATGAAATACTAAATAATTTTTAATTAAATTATTTAGATTATTAAGAAAACTTTCGATTAATTCAAAAGTTTTGTTCGATTAAGCAAAACTGTTAGAAACAAAACTAAAAAAATTAAAAGTAATCGTAGTTTTCAAACGATACAGATACTTAAATAAAGTATTTGAAACCTAGATTGCTGATAGAATGCGGCCCGCCGTTTTGCACGTTGTTCACAAAGCGATGATCGGCTACATAAATGATTTATATTATCATCATCATCAACCAATATCAGTCCACTGCTGGACGTGGGTCTCTATATTTTCTATTCATACTAACATTTTCATGTATTAAGAATACTAATAACTGAATATGGTGAATAATCGCAGAAAACCGAGATGAGTGGAAAAGTTTGGAAAGACCTGACACAGTAGGTTAAAGTGAATACTATTATGGCTTATTTATGCTAGAACTGCCGCCTAGAATCATCTAGTATGTAAGACGTTTCAAAGTCCTTGTGATTTTATTGAATAAATGTTTGCTACATTCATTCTAAATCTTTAATATTGAAAGCCGTTTGGTTTTCTTAAAAAAAAAATACTTACCGTGTTGCAAGAACACGTCCAGCTGATCTACCATGACTTCTCGCAGTTCGGCGATGGGTTTCTCCTTCTTGACGAGAGCATACACGTACTTCGCCAAAGCGGCCGGGTCCGCATCGCATCTGGAAAAGGTAATATGGTTATGAGGGTATACAGTCCATGTTTAGATTATTTAGGGTGTTCTGGCTGGTTAGAACCAGGCATGCCTGGTTCTAACCAGCCAGAACACCCAGCCAGAAGAACGGGCAAGAAACTTACTGCAGTAAGTTTCTTGCCCGTTCTTCTAGGCTCTGGTCGCGTGGAACTGGCACCTAGAATCACCTAGTATGTAAGACGATTCTAAATGATCCTTGTGATTTTACTGTAATAAAGCAATTTTGACTTTGACTTTGTTTACGGTCCATGTTTAGGTTATTTAGGGTGTTCTGGGTGTGTGATATGTATAATAAAAAATGTAATGTATTGTATTAAGTATGTCAGTCTTCTAGTACCCATAACACAAACCTGCTTAGCATGGGGCTAGATGATGTTGTGTGGATTGTCCAGCATTATTTATTTATTTATTTAGGTTAAAGTTGGTGTTGAAAAAGGCGATGATGGCCCGGTTTCCAAAGTAACAACTAAAAGGTTTGAATGAAGGAGATGCGAGATTTCTTCCGTGTGTAATAATATTTTTTTTCAATTTTATTTATAATAACAGCATTTATTGGTTCAATAATACAGTACGTTCGCATTTTTTTTTCATTTATGACTATTTTCTCGTAACGAAACTTAGGATTAAGATCGAAATACCAACTCGCAATTTAAAGATTTAAATTAAAAGCTACATCTAAGTAACAGGTATAATAAGTATATTAAGTCTAGAAGTATTTTTATGTAGGCTACCCGGAATGTGATGCAAGTCTGTTTTTTTAAATTTAAAATCAGTTTTTTTATGTTACATCAACGGCATATTCACACATATTTAGTACATACCTACATAGTAAATTGATTAGTCTGGGACGGTGTGATACACAATCACATTTATTTATATTTATAGGGACATTATATAACATGTTGCTGTTTACTTATCAATACATAATCCTAGTATTTTTATTATTATATCTATGAGTTATCTTAGCGAATAAAGATAACTAAAGGGCGAATGATTTGTAAGAAATGTTATCGGCATCAAGGTCGAGAATCTTTTTTTTAAACTGTTTTCTTGGCATGAAAAGATGTAAACAAAATATATATCTGGCGTCACTGCTCAGAGGGCAGAGCGCGAATAAATGTGACAAGCGTAAACGTATTGAAACAGTGACGTATTTGAGATACACTGCGCGTCAACATTAGCTGTAATGTCGAACGTTGCAGTTTTTTTTACAATATATAACCAGTCATAACCAGTATAGTTTCAAACATTAAACATTTGTGTGCAAGACAAATGCTTATCGCACTAACGTTTGTTCTCGGTGGGGATCGAACCCACGACCCACAGCATGGAAGACAGAGCTACTACCAACAAAGCCGTGACGTCTGTCATTTTGTAGTAGTAATTACAAATTATCAGTAAATAGTTAATTAAAGGGCGTTTTCAGACAATTTATCAGTTAATTATGAAATAAATAATTGCTCAACTAACAGTAGGTACTAATTGGCACTATCTTAATAATCAACTCTTGGTACATCGAAGTAGGTAAACGTGTTTTATACAAAGATAGCTTGAATTGAAGGCCTGTTCAGACATACGCGGTATTTACTACTAAAGGCACTCTAAGTTCTTGATTAGCGAAGTAAGCGAAATATGTAATTAATCTATTTAATCTCAGTTAGAACTTAATGGGCACTGCTATTGATTTCGCCAGTTTTTTTTCTCATAAATGCTATATTTTATACAAGAAAGGTAACAAAACTTTTTAACAGAAAAATAAAACACTATATATTTTTTATTCTATCCTAATTACTAAGTTCTTAAACTTATGTAAGTAAACCTAGCAATTTAAAGTCGGCGCGTGTGTGCCCGATAGGGTTGTTGTTTCGCTGACATTAACTTTATAATCATCACGTATGACGCTGTGCGTAATACACAAAATCGACGACTCAGTAAAAAGATATGCGTCGTTATACATTAGAATCAGTGTGTCAACAATCAATCAACCCCCTGTTTGCCTACCGTAAGGGTTGTTTTTTTTTTTTCAAATTTATATGGAGTTAGATATTCCGATATATATTTGTAGTATACTCGGAGTATACTCTTTCCAATAAAAAAAGATCGGGCTACGTCAAAAGTTATGCGTGAACATATAAATCAATTTTTTTTTGCAATTTTTTATTTTTTTTCCCATATTGTTCGACGGTGAAAAAGTTTTAACGGAAGGCGTGGCTTCATTAAATATAGAACTGAAACATATAACAACTTTCTGGCCACATTACTAGTAATTTTTAGATTTAAGTTAATAGACCGAGCGTGCGATGAGTCTTTGTTCAAGATTGACCAAAAATTCTTTAGTCCGTCTATTTGTCTGACCTTATGTATGTATGTCTATCTATATGATGTATGCTCTCATCTACAAGTGTCGTGTCTTTCAGCCGACCTTAACAAAGTTCTCTGTTTTCGTAGTAGTTTTCAATTGGAGCATAAATTTGAAGTACATATCTTTTGTTGTAAACCAATCAATAAGTCGCCTCAAAACTGACATACAATCAATTTATAAATAGAATCAACCTGTGAGACACACTATTATGATTAAACGCGGTATGGCCGATCTATAAATAAAGCTCCGACGCCCTCCGCGTCATAGGTTCGGTTCCCGTGTAGTGACAGATGTTTGTAAATAATCATCAAATGACTCACGCATCGTTGTATTACGAGAACTATTTTTTGTATATCTCACGCGTTGGTAGAGTTCAACCATGCTAAGACTGCATGAACAAATAGGTCTACAAATTCGCTATGCACGCTGAGTTTTAATGTAATTCGCAAAGACATGATAATGTTTGTACTTAAAAAACTGTGTATACAGGATGGTTTTTTGAGAAGGGTGCTCTCACCGCCCTTCTCAAGTATTATGCCGTTATAGTTTCATTATAAATCGATGGCATGGCTTCCTTTATGACATTCCTCTCTCCGCCCTTCTCAAAAAAACACTTTGTATATAAAGAAAATATGTATGCTTTTTCATTTCACCAAGTCTGCTATGAAATGAATAGGTGCAAAAATTCGCTATGCATGCTAATGTCATTCGCACAGACATGCCAATGTTAGTACTTAAAAAACTAACAGTACATGAAAAAAATAAAAATATGTATATGAAAAAAAATCTAACAAATAGGTTTTTACTTATTATAGAATTCAAGCATGCTAAAGCAATGGTATGAATATGGGTATCCTTTTGAATTGTTATTTTTATGACAATGTTACTTGCAAATATGTGCTAGTTTGCTGTGTATTGTATCAGCAATCTAGTTACTGTAGTACAAGCTGTGCTGACAGTGCCCTTTTATTAATAATTGTACATAAATTATTAATCAAAGTGCACTGTAACCACAGCCTACCTGTATTTAAGCATATAAAAGTCTTATTTTTTTCATTTTTATTGACAGGCATCATAGCTCACTGTGTAGTAGCTCGGCCTTCCATGCTGTGGGTTGTGGGTTCGATCCCAATCCAGAGCAAATGTTTGTGTGATGAACATAAATATTTGTTCTGTGTCTGGGTGTGAGAATGTATACTATGTCTAAAAGAAAATAAAGAAAAACAAATATATATAAAATGTATAAGTATTCTATCAGCAATCTAGTTCTCATAGTAAAAGCTTTGCTTAGTTTGGGACTAGAATGTGATGTTTGAAATGTCCATGAATATTTATTTCTTTATTTATTTATTTCATTTAGTTTGGGACTAGATAGCATTGTGTGATAAATCCAAGAATATCTTTTTGTTAGGGTGTTTGTAATTAATACTATATACAAATGGGTAGAATGGCCTGGATGATGAGAAGCGGTGCAGCATTGCAGCGGTGCATTAATCTCAAACAATCAAGGGTAAAATAAACTAAGCTACGCAAAAAAATAGTGAGGTGTCATATAGAAGGGTGTTCAGTTAACATGCAAAAGCAATTTTAATCTTTTTGAAAGTCTTACGGCCGGTTTCTCTTACGATGATCAAGGAAAAAATCAAATATGTAATTACTGTGTCAATCTCGTATCAATCGTGATTTGGGTTTCCAGAAACCGGCCGATACAGTTTTTTTTTAAAGAAAGATAACAAAATTAAATAACCAGTATTAGATGAGCTATCATTTATTAGAGCTCTGAAAGTCTGTAATCCAGATAAAACTGGTATTTAAAAGGTCAGATTTTCATATCCTACATACTTCTATATGACAACTAAGCACTATGGCACACATTTTATAGTATAAGTTAGCCTGTAAGTGATAATTATAAATGATTATTGTGTGTGCTGTTGGCGTTGCCTATAAATAAATAAACAAAGCATTCAAAATAGTAACGAGTGACAGAAGTATAATTATTTTTAAACATATGACTTTCTGGCACAAAATCTCACCAGGCCTACTAACATGAGGCGACTCAAGAGAAAGAATGTCATGCAACATGACCAATAATAAAGTAGAGCACCCCTTAATACAGAAGGAAGGGTGTGTTGCACGCTATTAACGAGAAAACATCTGCTCGTAGTTTCTCCAACTGATCGTAGATAAAATTGGAAAAAAAAAAACAGAACTTTTTAACATTTGCACATAAAATATAGGTATATGCTGCAGCTTTGATTGTAAGAAAACACATTTTTTGCGGACGATTTCCTCTAAGCAGTGTAGCTCACATTGCTGTTCTTTGAAGGGTGTGGGCACATCTTGCTAAGACTGCTAACAAGTAATTTTAATCTTATTAAATTACTAGTATAGATTAATCTTAGAACATGTTAAGCATATTCTAACTCTAGTTGCCATATTAAGATCTGCACTGACATCCTGCAATGGGGTGTATTGTGCATTGTCCCCCTGCTAACCTCACCCCAGCACAATTCCTTAAAGTACCGGAGAATGACTTTGGGTTGGTGGCAGCAGTGTTCTAGCATCCTTGGTGATGGATAGCGATGACTAAGACTTGATCAGCTTCTGCAGCCCTGTTTTGAACCTCGCTTCATTTGCCGCAGTGCAATGTTAAAGCAGTACATTTTTTACAGTCGCTATTTAGTAGGTAAACAAATTGGTAATGTGTTTTTAAAGGATTGACGCATGAGACTTCACACTTTCATGTCTAGAGCAGGATAAGTGAACCTTTTTTTTATATTATTAAGTATAAACATTTAATAGTTTCTGAAGTAGGTAATATGGTTATAGACATGTCATCTCTTGTCAACTTAACTATAGCTCTTGTTATTGTATAGTATGTAAGCATTTAATTTAATTTTGTAACTCCTATGTATGTGTCATATGATTAAATAAATATTGTAATATTGGCCAACATATCAGCGTTGCTATTCAGCGCAGCAATGCAGCCAATATCTTGGGTACACTGTGATTGGTACTGGTTTGGATCAGTTGAGCTATCTATAGATCGTTTCGCAACAGTCTGTAGATAGCTGACTACATTTTAACTCCTTAGAGGGCCAGACCAATAATAAGTCTTCTTCTTCTTTTCTTAGTGGCTTTTCGTAGGCTAGGGTTGCCACGATTTTGCCAATGTCAGAGTGATTTATGTTTACTAATCTTATAGCAAAAAGGTGGAGATCTGAGTAAATGTTCAAAAATGACCAGAGCCCTTAGTCCGAAGACGTATTTTAAAACTTCCTACTCTCGAGCCGACAGTCGTCTCTCGGATACCCATACAAAAATTTATAGACATCCGAGAGACGAGTATCGGCTCGAGAGTAGGGAGTTTTAAAATGCGTCTTCGGACTAAAGGCTCAGTAATGGAGACCAATAAGTCATTGTAGCCATTTTGACAGTTTGCCAACTTTGATTCTCTATAACTCACATGTAAAGCCTAAGCATTCAACATGACAGATGTTTAAAAAAAAAAATTTTTTTTTAAACATCTGTTGAATAAATAACATCTGTATATGTTTTTGTGTTTGTATAAGTATAAAATTGGACCAAATATAAAACAAGATAAGCTTAGAATATACAGATTAGTATAACAGATTGAAGCATCATCTCTGGTTGGAGGGATAATCCTAAATTTAAAAAAAAACTTTCCATCAATCCATAAAGACTTGTGAATTTTCCCTAAGGTTAAATGATGCTGTAGCCTTAAAAAATGCAAACAGAACCAATGTAATGCGCGGGGAAACCAAATTTATGGTAAAAACAACCATGTGTGCGTTTCTATACTCATGACAAAATTCTTGCGAAAATGTAATCTGATACTTTTACAACGCATTTTATTCATGAGTTCATTCAATTTGTACATATTTTAGAATCGCATTCGAAAAATATAGGTTATTTTTCGCAAGTTCTAGAAATCGTAAGTAAATAACAAAATAAAATGGCAGCGGATGTACTCACAGAGGTTCCAATATGGAAGTCAACCAATTTTTGAAAAGATCTGGATTTTCAATAATCATCTTGTTCAAACTAAAAATACTGCTCACTAACTATTGTGCATTCATAAAGAACTAGATTTATGACTGAATTAGCTCGTTACGCGAAAAATTGTAATTTCTCTTGAAATTTTCACGTCCTTCACGATTCACAATTCTTTTTTTCTGAAAGTAAATTTTATTTTGTTTGACACTTCGTTTGACACGAAGCATGTCAACGTCACATTGATTTGTTTTGACGATGTTGCCAGAACGAAAATGTTACAAAGTTATTTTACGTTCCTTGGGCACGTATATTAGAGCACTTTCTCTATAATTTGGAGAAAACCACACTTTGCTAGTAGTTTGCATACCACTTAGATTATATTTTTGGTAAGTTCACACAGAATTTAGAGAGTACTTATTGGTAGAGCCATATTTAAAGCTTATGAACACAATACACCCATGTGTTCGTCACAAACAAGTAGGTAGATTATGATAGAGTTTATCGTACTAGTTTTGCTTGATTTTACTGAGGTTCTTACGGTTATGAAAGTAATCTTTTAAATAATTTATTTTTCATGAAGATATGAGGGTAGCAAGTACAACAAAGTAATCTAAGTCTAAGCCCGGGTTTGTAGCAGTACGTTACTGGTGATGTGCCGTATCGTCAAAAATGCATATTCTCGGATACGGATACGGATATTTAGTGTCAAGATCCGTGGATGCGGATACAGATCTTTATTTTGTCACTCAATCGGTGTCTGCGCGTATAATAGTAATCTCATTAGTTGATTATAAAATATAAAAGTATGTTTGCAATGAAATGTGCCAAATATTTCATCATCATCATCATCATTATCAACCTATAGCAGTCTACTGCTGATTCAGGTCTCTCCCAAGACGCAAGCCCAGTCTTATCCAGTGTTTAACCGCTACGTTCCTTGTATCATCGCTCCATCTCGCCCGAGGGCGTCCTACACTACGTTTGCTTAAATACTACGTTCGTCTCAACTCCAGTATCCGTTTGCTCGAACGATCGAACGATAGTCGGTACTATGCCAAACAGGACCGACCGACTTCAAAAATGACTTCAGCACTTCGGTTTTCTGTCAGATAACTTCATTCCGGTTCCTATAGATCCATAGCTCGATAGCACGCTGAGCGACTTTTAGCTTGTGGACTAACCCCACCGTCAGTGTCCACGTTTCAGCAAATAAATAGTGTTTTCAAACATTGATGAAGGATGGGTGACGAGAAGACTTGACGAATGCAGCCCAGTCCCAATTGAATTATCTGGTGTAGCTCTTTCTCAAAGTTGTGTCGTTTTATTAAGTACTCAGAGACTGAATTTAACTACATCACATAATCTAAGTTATTGTGCAGCATTTTATCTTGTCCATTGAATTCGAAAATTAATAATAGATCCGAAAAAAATCCGCAAGAAAAGTGACGGATACGGATACGGGTATTCGGAACATCACTTGTTGCTACATACATCAGGTACCTACTTAATGACATTCATAATATTTATTTGAATAAGCAAAATACACTACTGATAAGACCATACAAAACATGCATGATATTCAAACATTTTTCGAATGACACAAAGAGTTTCGTGATTTTAATCAATAAGTTCAATGGGATCATTCAGATCAGATCATACGATAGTAAACGCACCTCTCAGCCAAAAAAGCGCTATTTACAGCATCGCTACCATTCCTTAACATTGACTAAAGCGCTTAGCGTACAGTGCTATCAAGGCCAAGCTGCTGGATACTTTAGCCAATATTTCTTCGGCAGTATTCCCGTGATACTTGAAACTCGTGATACGGGCTAAGTGGACCGCAGGCGCTTGTATTTCGCATGCGTGGAGTCCAATGAGTGAGTTATAAATTAATACAGTCCAGTGAATTATCTATATGTAAACACTAGTCTTATTTAAAATGTAAAACATCCCTATTTGATTTACTATAGACATTATGTATTCCATGTATTTGTTAATCGATTCGTTCGATTCTTTCGCGTGTGCTCGCCGGTCGCGCGGGCGGGGACATGTCATTCGTTGAAGTCGTATAGAAGTTGGCGGGAATACGATTTGTTTTTTTCTAAATTTCGCGGAATGACTTCCGGTTTCTTGTAGTGCTGTGTTGTATTTATGTTAACAATTGGGTCTCTTATCGGTGTTGTTCTGATTTGTTTTATCGCTAAGTTCTTTTTGAGAAGGGGTACTGAAAACGTTAAAAGTAAGTTGATTAAACGATTCTTCTAATTAAATCTGTTTATTAAGTTTGTATCAAATTTAATGTCATCATATTATAAACGATTATGAAAGCTTGTTTTTAATCAAACATGCTTTTATTTCCTAATCATAGTCAGAGATAGTAAAAGGATTTTGCTAATTTTTTGTATTTGTAACTTTTTTAAAAAAGTATCTCATCTACTCTCGAAGTTATTTTTGAAACTCTACCTATAGGTAATAATGATCATGGTTAAACTAATTGGAAAAAAACTCGGTTTTGGCATTACCATTAACTAAGACCCTAGCCTGGGTAGTAAAACTGGTTTAATATGACGCAAATTAATTACAAGCTACGTAATATATCTTGTATCGCGAAGTTTAATTAGAAATCAGACACCTAAGTACTTGGTTTTGTCATAGTCATGTACCTAATATGTATAATGTACCTACAGGCAGAACAGTATGGAAACACGTGTGTATGAATGGTCTTTGATGAGTGATAATTATTAATTTAAATATACAAGCCAAGCTTTACATGGAATGGTCTGTTGAAAACAATTATAGTAGTGGTCAAACCCTGATTGCATAGATCGAAATGCATTATTTTTATACATGTTCCTATTGTGTACTTAGATACCTTTACCTATTGAATAGAATATAACATTTTATTTCAGATAGGTATTATAAAACTTAATGCTTGAACATATTTAACGATATATAATTATTAGATAGGTACCTACATGTTAAAATACCTGGGGATAGACCCCAATGGTTCTACACCAGCACAAGCTGAGTAATGACCATTTTCAGGTATTTTAACATGTAGGTATCTAATATCTAAATATCGTTAAATATGTTCAAGCATTAAGTTTTACCAGGTTTACCAGCGCTGGTTTTCAGTAATGCCAAAAGATCAAGAAAATATACGCAACTTTCAGTGCTTAAACTTAGCGTACATAAGTAATAATATAGCTTATTTGTTGTAATTGACAGTTGAGTTACGAAATGCACTTTGACTAAGGTACCTATGTCACACACGAGCCGGAATGTCTGTGCCCGGATACATAAATAGGTCGGGGTTGTTAAAGATTATAGACTTACAGTATACGAACACGATATGCTTCTTGTGCTCTGTTTTAAGGGGTTTAGGTTAGGTTAGGTTAGTAGGTACCTATGCAAAACGTTTATGTACTTATTTGTAAATCTTCTAAACTGCACTTCTTGTTGCAGGTTAATAGCTACTCAAGTAGTTATTATTACATATAAATAATAAATAAATAAATAATGCTGGACAATCCACACAACATCATCTAGCCCCAAGCTAAGCAGAGCTTGTGTTATGGGTACTAGAAGACTGACATACTTAATACAATATATTACATAGATAGATATTTTTTTTATTAAGTATACATTATAATACCCAGAACACCCGGAATAAATATTTGCACCGCAACCTTCCGCGTCGCAGGCGGACCATCGCCCACCGCGCCACATCGGTCGTCGTTTACAGCTTTTATAATGAGCTTATTTACATTAATATCTAAACTAATATTATAAAGAGGAAAGATTTGATTGTTTGTTTGTTTGTTTGCATCGAATAGGCTCCGAAACTACTGGACCGATTTCAAAAATTATTTCACTGTTGTGAAGCTACATTATCTGCGCTGAACATAGGCTATATTATAATGATATTTTTTATATAGGCTACCCGTGCGAAGCCGGGGCGTACTACTAGTGTAAACACAGTGTAAACATAAAGATCTTCAGTCTATCTTATAAAAAGTTAGCGCTGTACTTGATGTTTTGATGACCATACGTAATTTTGACATAATGTCAACGCTAACTTATATAATGGGGGCTTATGTTTTTGGCTCAGATTGAACCTCTTCCGTTTTTATTGTCAGTTAAAAATAAAATATAATCAAAACTGGTTACAAGTGTTACAAATAAATACAGCATCGTACGACGTGACTTCATGAACCCTATGACGGAGGAACTCATTTAAATATAATAGCACTCTGCATTCATTAGGTTCAGTATGTTTAATTGATTTCAGTACCTCTACCATGAGTTGTCACAGTAAAATCGCCTGACTTTACTACAGTAGTTACGTAAATATTAGTATTACGAATTTTAGTACCCAACTATCCGCTAGAGGCGCTGTACAAATCTTCATACATTTTTTTAACTACAGACGCTAGCGAGTATAGTAAATATAGTATAGTAAAAACTCATGGTAGAGCAGTAGTCATGGTAGGTACAGTAAATGCGTACGTTTACAAGTTCTATATTGTTTTTCGTCAGTATATTCTTCTCGGGTGTAATATGACGTAGAGTAGATAGAGTAGATCACCATTATTTCAGCTTAAATATTATTGTTGATTCAGTAATATCATAACAATGATGTAGAATCGTTTACGTTGTGATTGTATACGCCATATGCCAGTTTCTATAGTTTTACCTATATTTCTTTTTCTATAGTTTATGGGAGCACTTACTTAGTTTTTAATACTGCACATTTTCTTTTAAATGTAGTCGTGTGTTGGATATCCATCTTTTAAAATAAAAAAAAAATAAAAATAGAACTTATAAGACACATGAAAAGCGCCTTACCTAGAATGTTTTTCATGGGAATTTTATATTGTTACCTTAAAGGTTATAGGTAGACCTCTTTTGGACATACGGCTAAGCCAATATAATAGAGTTCAACCAATCAGAGACTGTAGAAAACACGATCATATTACTAGCTTGTGTTAATGGTACTAGAAGACTGACATACTTAATACAATACATTACATAGATAATACGGTATTTACAAAATGTACATTGTCATATAAAATACATAAGAAACAGTTGAGCTATCTACAGACCGTTGCAAACGATCTATAGATAGTTCAACTGATCCAAATCAGTACCAATCGGAAGCGTACCCAAGACACTGGCTGCATTGCCGCGCTGAATAGCAATGCTGATACGCTGGGCCAGATACTCACCATACTCATACTTACATAGATTGATATTTTTTATTATACATATAAAATACCCAGATATGACATTCCTGCTATCCTATTTACCCAGGATATCCGCTACCAAATCTGCGCGCTATAAGAATCATTTCTAGAAGGTACAAGAGCTATTGTGTAGTAATCGACCAATTGACCAACGAACCAGTACAATTTTGACAACATTCATAGAGGAGGTCAGTTTCCGGGGTTATTTCGATAATTTTATGACACTGGAACCAAATTCAAATCCTATCTAGAACTCAAGCACATTTTGGTTCAACACACAAAAGTATCTAGAACTTTTTGACCGTTAATTAAAATGCCGAAAAACTGAATAGCTGAAAATAACATATTTTTTATTCTAGCCTAAGTTCTTAAACTAATGTTACAAAACCTAGTAATTTTTAGTTATATTTTTATTGCTATTATGTATTAATTTCTTGCTATAAAGCTCAATCGTGAGGACTTTGTTTACCAACTCGGCATTACCGAATGAGTAAATTATAAATCACCCCTTTTTTCTCACCCTTATGGTTGTTTTTAAATTCTATTTTTTTTAATCTTATTAATGTGAAGTATACAATGTAAAAAAAATCATCGAAATCGGACTACTCTGTCAAAAGTTAAGCGTGAACACACATTTACTTGATACACTCCTCCGTTTTTTTCGTCGGTTAAAAATTAGTCTTTATGTCTATGTTTAATTGCTCAGGCAATTACCATACTTACGGCCGGTTTCTGGTAACCCAAATCACGATTGATCCGAGTTTGACACATAGTAATTATTTGATTTTTTCGTTGATCATCGTTCGAGAAACCGGCCGTTAATGGGTATTCATATACTCTGAAGGTGTATTAGTTGATGTAATGCTCATGTATGTTTGTCCAGATACATACAACTAACATAAAACCTACTTTTTGCGTTATGACTTTATTAATTAAGAAGCACTTCTGTGATGTACTGTGTCCTTCAATTAACTTTTCCATATGCTTTATCGGATGTCCTCTTTCACCTTCAAGTGCATGTTACATAGCGTGACATTTCTCGAGTTTGACATTTGACACGAGATAAACTTTTATAGATAGCTAACACGCGGAGAGATAACCGTCATTGATCTGTGTTCATTAAAAACACGGTGTATTTTTACAGAATATTTACCTGTCTGAAACATTTCAGTAGCTCTACCATGAGTTTTTACTATACTCGCTAGCGTCTGTAGTTAAAAAAATGTATGAAGATTTGTACAGCGCCTCTAGCGGATAGTTGGGTACTAAAATTCGTAATACTAATATTGACGTAACTACTGTAGTAAAGTCAGGCGATTTTACTGTGACAACTCATGGTAGAGGTACAGACAGGTATTATTCTGTACAAAAAGTACCCTGTTTTGCACGTCAACTTCTTTTCTGTTACCACGTTGGGTTGGCTGGTAGAAAATGCTTTAGCATTAAGTCCTCCTGTTGTATATCTTTGTGCAATAAATAAACATTTAAAGGCCTACTCGTGTTATCTGAGCTAACTAATAGTATCTAATAACAGGCTTGGCATAGTGCCTTAAAGTACGCTTGGGCGTATTCCCGTGCAGGTCAAAAAGGATAAGAGTCACGTGGTAGAAAGAGAGTCACAACTTGGGTAATATCAGAGACTAGTATTAGTCTCTGGTAATATAAAGGTTCAAATCCAGTTCTGTGCGAGTAATAGATGTGTTAGAGAATAGAAAAATAAAAAAAATACTAATACATTTCTGTTAGCAAAGCCGTGTATAATATTGCTGATACATTGAATAAGGGTGCGTCTTTCTTTTGGTTATTTGGCTATATTATATTGGCTGGTTCCAGGACTTAGGTGGACCACTAATTGAACATAATTATTTTAATTTTATTTTTCACCATACAGATTTAATGTAACTACATACCTATACTATTTAATTAATTTAATAAGATTTTTGGATCAGTTGAACTATCTATAGATCGTTTGCAACGGTCTGTAGATAGCTCAACTGTTTCTTATGTATTTTATATGACAATGTACATTTTGTAAATACTGTATATTCGTAAGTTTATTCATTTAATATAATATCTTTGTATGATGGCAAACGTTTGGGAATTACATTATCAAAATTAAATTATAAGTTCTTGACTTGACCACGACTATGTGATCCGCCCCTGGCGCCGAAGCTGGATCGTGACCCCCCTCTGGCGCCAAAGCCGGATCCGCCCTTGGTCCAAGTACGAGTCCGAACTTAATGGATTTCTTTTTCTTCTTCTTCTCGCGTGTTAATGGAGTATACAACAGGCAATTTTCAAAAAAATTCGAGAACTTCACAACTTTTATTTTTTCGTCTGTAGCGTTATTAGACTTATTAGTCCCGTTGTTCATTTGCCTCAATCATATGAAAAATTAACGTATTGTTTTACTGTATAATTGATATTTATGGCGCACGACCATAATATTCTCCTCTAAATTGAATCTCATGTCCCAGCGCCGTTGGAATCCGATCGATGTTCATCAAGAAATTCCATCTAAATTCCATTCGGTGCTACGTAGAATGCAATTTTCTCGCTTATTGAATTGTGTTGGAATATTTAGCGGGCCACAGATGGAAAGAACTATTTCGCAAAACTGTGGTGGATGGTTAAACATAGAGCGTTTTCACATTATCCGATCCGATATCGATGTCGGTCGCCGATCCGATATCGAGGTAAATTGGTAAAGGGGAAATCAGAGCGTTTTCACATTATCCGATCCGATATCGGTGTCGGACGGCGATCCAATATCGGGGTGAGTAAAATGTATGAAATATGTACCTGTCTTTCATATTGTCCGTCCCGATGTCGGATATCGGAGATACATATTTCATACATTTTACTTACCCCGATATCGGATCGGTGCGCGGCGTCCGACACCGATATCGGATCGGATAATGTGAAAACGCTCTCAGGCTTAACTTAGGGTATACTTGGTAAAGGGGAAATTAGGGTATAGTTGAAGATGATATGATTATGTAGGTACAAAAGTATACTTTTTGTTCTTTAAATTAATCTGATTATGACATGAATAGAGCAAAGGTAGAATCACTCATTGACTGGTCAAAATTTCATAGGTAATATCATTATAATATAATACAATATAATACAATAATATCTTATATTTTATTAATTTTATTAATACATTGTGTATAGCAGTATCAGTAGTGATATTATTTCTACAAAAGTTGAGGCTTCATTTGTGTAGGTTACACTGCTCACGGCCGGTTTCTGGAAACCCAAACGATTGATCAGAGTTTGACACATAGTAATTTGTTGATTTTTTCGTTGATCATCGTTCGAGAAACCGGCCGTTAATATTTTGAAATAATTTTCTTTTCAGTCATCGAAATGGCTGAACAAGAGCAGGCACGATGTTCTTCAAGTGAAAGCGATAATTTTGAAAAGATTGACTCAGAAGAAGCTAAAAATGAAAATGTAAGTTTTACAAACTCTAAGCACAGATTTAGTGTCTGGATAAAAATAACACAAAACACAATAAAATATTTAAAATTATAACTTCAAAAAACCATCAATAAAAAAATATTACTTATTACGGCCGGTTTCTGGAAACCCAAATCACGATTGATCCGAGTTTGACACATAAGTAGTAATTATTTGATTTTTTCGTTGATCATCGTTCGAGAAACCGGCCGTAACGTGATGCTCGTTTATTCTCTAGTTTAAATAACTATTCTCGGATTATTTGTTATTTTAAAGCAGGTAGCAACACGTCAATGGTTCTCCAAAGAACCACAGTACGATTAGAGTCCCCGCAGACTGCAGACTTTTTATCGGCCGATAGTTTGGTCGGCTTCTTAATCAGTATGAAGACTGAATCACTGTAATGTGCGCATCTGCATACATCTTCATACTGATTAAGAAGCCGACCAAACTATCGGCCGATAAAAAGTATGCAGTTTGCGGAGCAAAGACTGATTACTGCGGAAGATCTGAGATGATTGAAATATAATTGATACTAATCACATATCCAATAAAAAGACGTGCATATTTTAACTTGATTGGTATGTTTACTAACAATGCTTTTTTTGTTGGACAAAGTGTTAGTTCCGACTGGAAAATTTTGGGCCTTGATTGCTGTAAAATATGTACTATACAAATACATGATGCTGTCTTGTGTACTCAACTGATTAAAGTGAAAGTATACCTATGAATCATGTAATAATAAAATTATAAATTTCCTGGCACAAAGCTTAACCACAATCTTCAAATAAATTATTTCTAATAATGATCTTAAAAACTAATTGCGTGTACAGAAAATCTTCGGACCATATTTTACCTATTTACCAACATCATACCAAAGTCCTACAAGCATGATATTTGCTTGTACTTTGGTGCTTGAATAACCTACTTTTAAGACATACCTACAATTATTTTGAAAAAAAAACTTGTGCTCCGTATCCTGACTAATGCCTTGATCACACGTACCGAGTAAACCGGCGAGACAGTGACGTATTTAAGATACACTGCGCGCTAACGCTGCAACGTTCAACAGTAAAACTGATGTCGACGCGCAGTGTATCTCAAATACGTCACTGTCTCGCAACGTATCTTATGTAGATTACTATATATAGTATAAACTTTTCAATAGACTGAAAACCCCAACTTCACTGTGGGCGATGAGTCTGACCCTGGAATTGAAGAGGAACCGGCTCATGAAGGACGAGACTCCTTCCCGAATGCACCTCCGCCCAACATCCAACGCCAGCACTTGACCAAGGCCCAGCAACTGGCTCTAGCTGAGAAACGGTCTAAGTTGAGGTAAGCAGTATTCTTCTTAGCCGCGGTAGTATCCAACCGGGACCCGTGGCTCAGTCAAGTGCCGATGCAGTGTAGAGCCAGTCGTCAAGTGACGATTGGATTGACGATGCACAGTACCCCAAGTACGAGTTTGTGCACACACGGATCGCAGAGCCGCAATCGCCGAGCGCCACCGATTTTGTATGGAAATCCAAGCTTCTCAAGAAATCTGCTAGTGGCGCTGCTTGGATTTCCATACAAAATCGGTGGCGCTCGGCGATCGCGTCTCTTCTATCCGTGTGTGCACAAACTCTTACTTGGGGTACTGGCACTAAGGTGAATGAGGGTACATCGGAGGGTTTTTAGTCGGTATGCTGTCTGTGACAGAGAGTCCGACATCCCCTCATATTCTCCCCGAATATGAGGCATGTGTCAATGTAAAAAAAAAGCAGTATTCTTCATAATTCATTGCAGCAAAATGTATTTGTTACTGTGTTAACGGAACCTTCAAATATTAATCAGCATTTTAGTTGTACGCTTGCTTTGCTTATTTTGGGACTGGATAGCAGCGGTATAACATATCTATGAATAATTATTTATATTATCTTTACAAAATATTCCCTTCAGTTTGATATATTTCGGCCTCTATGCCCTTACGCTTTGCTATGAGCAATCTCTCAAGCATTACGTTCATAAGTAAAAGGAATTTTACATCGATATACGTTAATTAATACTGGCTGTGTATTAATTAACCCTTCCTCATAGGAAATCTTTATTACGCATTTTGTTCTGTATCCATTATATTAATTATATGAATCTGCTATTCATAATACCTACTCTAAAGCAGCTCTGATAACAGTGTAGGTAATTATTGATTTAATATATCCGGATAAGTATCTTCCTAGATAAGTACTAGGAACTCTTAAGTGCCCAGCAAGTGTTTACGTAAGTAGGTACTTTAATCTCCATCACCCCGTCCCAGATTAAAATAAACTTAATACTACGTGAATATACCGTTTGTAAAACAAATAATAAATTAATAAAACATAATATCTGGCCATCGACAGTTAAAATAATAATTTAAGATAGGTACTACCTGATTGTAGGTATCTTTACTAGATAAATGCTAAGTTGCATGTCATCTTTAGGAGACATTAAAAAGCCGTTTGGTAGTAAACGATTTAAACTATTGACAAATCGGTAGCTAAATGGTAGAGTCAGAAAATTCAATGCAATGAATTGTTTTTTCTACCCTATATTGTCCCACTGCTGGGCAAAGGGCTCCCCCAAACACTTCCACTTCTCTCTCTCCTTGGCAGTGTCCCACCAATCCAATGAATTATTACATTAATTAATTAATTTTATATTTTTCATCTTTATTATCTTATTGCATTTCTTTTTAATAAAAGTTTTCTATTTATATAATATCGTTCTGCCAAAACAGACATTATGATAAATACACCGATTTATGATTACTTAATATTATTATGTTTTATTATACCCCATCTACTTCAGTTTCTTAATAAATGGAATACCTACTGTCAGCTGATAATTTATTTCAGTCTATACACTAACTTATATTTATTAACTGCGATTTGCTTTACGTGTTATAATCAAAGTGCTAAAATTAATATTTTGGTAATAATTTGCTGCTATCTATAGCCTAATCCCAGCCGTTGATATCCATTACCGCTGTGACGTCATCGAACTGGCGGCAAAGCCTCTAGTTCGAATCAAACCTTCGCGGTTTATACCCGTGGCGGTTTATCGCGTTTTCGGAAAAAAACTGCCGCGTGATTCAAAAACATTTTGGTGTTTTTATATGTATCGGGTTTTTGGTAAAATAATTGAATTCAAATATTCAAATAGTGTGTAGGTAAATAAATTTTTTATTAAAGAAGTTTTGTTGAGTTGTGAATTTTAAAAAGTTGACCTTTGTTTCCGGTAATAGTGATGGACGTCAGAGTGCGTAACCTTTTTATCGATATTGAATTATAATTACCCGTAATATATTATTCATTTATTTTCACCTGTAACATTTTCTTAAAATACTACTGTATGATAATTTTTGCAAGTATAATAATACATTCAAAAAAAAATGAATAATAATAACGATAAAATCATTGTTATCTTTAGATAACACTATCTTTAGATAGCACATTTAAGGGTTAAGATAGTGTGGTATATTATATAGAAACTCCCGGCTAAGTTTATTTACGTTTGTGATGGGATGAGAACAGTGACAGAACAGCTGACTTAACTAGTGATTCTTAGTAAAAAGGAAAAATTAAATCATGTATCAAACTCATCAATTTCATTTATTGGGGTAGGTGTGTTTCTCTCACTTATATCTAAGATTTTACGGTTTTGTCTACATACTAATGTGAATTTGTTGTTAGGATGGCATGGATTCATGGCATCCTTCAGATGGAATTTCCTCATCTACCATTATAATGACCTCAAACAGTATAAAATTATGTTATCAAATTAAATTATGCATACAGTCAGCTTGTCAATGTCTTGTGTATCTATTTTTACCCTACATTTTATTATGTATTTATTTATCTTAGGGGGAAATTAATCTTGATCTTAAATCTTTTCATACAATCTACACGTTTTAGTTATACCAAAAAGTTGAAATCTGGTATTGAGTAGTTGCACGGTAAATAAAAATGTCATTATAATATCTTATTATTGACGATTAGTTAAAAACCTCGTGGGAACAAATAAAGCAGTTCTAATCGAGGTAACTGGTGATCATTAAATTTAAATAAATATATATTTACTTTGCGTCAATGACAAAATTGACGAGGTAAAAGATTGAATCCTTATTTAGGCCACTAACATTTTGATTTGGCTACGTGATTCTACGAATTCTATTTCTTATTTGTGTACCAAATAGTAGCGAAGTGTTAGATTTCTTGCTTGATTATTGTAGTTCCGCAATCGAATGACTGTGCTTCATCGTGTAAAAACAACAGAACAATATCCTCGATACCAAAATAATTCGATAATGTTTTTATTAATACCTACTTGGTATCGAATAACTGATTCACAACTTAACATATTATCTCCCTCTCTCTCATCTGCCTACTCTTGACCCACATTATGTGAGGTCGGTACAACACGTCTTCTTCTTCCACTCTTCTCTATCAGACGTCATCTCAATGCTCACTCCTTTCTTACACATGTCATCATTCACACACTCCATCCATCTTTCTTTGGCCTTCCTCTACTTCTACATCCAATATAATTTCTTAAGAACTTGTGTATTTTGTCAAGATAATGCGAAGATGTCTTGCCTTCATGTAAATATTAAAATATCCTTTTTTTAGAAAATTAAATATTAATTACTTGGCTTGTGTATTCATAAGCAAAACTCGTAATTATGTTTATATTTTCAAAAGTAATTTTTGATTGCAAGCCCGTTAATATTATGTTTTGTGGTAGACAAAGCTAAAGTTATTTTAATGAGGATAATTTTACAAACGGTTTTTGACTAAAATATATTGAATTTTATGCAAATGACTTGTGTTTTTGAAGAACTTTTTACGTAATATTGCAAGTACCAACAATAAGTGGGATGGACAGTGCCAGTTTTCACTGTTTCATTTGCGTGACTAGAATGCTTATTGTTGCCGATTGTCTGCCACGTCAACGTATTCACCAATACAGAGTTTCATATTTTTATTTTATTTTATATTTTTTTATTCAATTCTTATTGGTGTAATTAGTTTAATGCAACAATTGTAACTTATTTATATTCTGATCTGTAGATGATTTACACCAACATAAAAAAAAAATGCTATATATAATGTTAAAGCAGCTGACTGTACCAACGTATGTTAGTCACAAATCTATCTCTATTCATTTTTATGGTATTGGTCGATTTCGCACTGGACGTGAATGGCATGACGTCTTGACAAAATTTTAATCATTTAAATTTTAATTTGGCACTTATCTCAAATCTGTGTCTGTATTTGTGTCGAGGTTTTTATAAAACTGTAATAATATTATGCAAACAATATGCCCAAGCTGGATAGTCATGATTAAGTATAGGTACAAGAATAAGGTGGCTAGCGAAATACGAAGGTCAGATTAGTGTTTACTAAACTTAAGTATATGCTAATAAACTGACGTCCACACAAGAATCGCTTTAAAGGCATGTATAGTATAGATCTAAACGACTACTTGGCTACATTAAAACCATCACTTTGAGTTAGTTGTCAAACTCTTTAACAAAAGTCATTTTATACGACCCGAGTACAAACGAAAAATAAAACACGTACTTACATTTTATTTTGTTGTTGTTGATATAATAAAACTTGAATGTGTGAGACTAATGACGTCATATTATATTTTTATAGGTTGTTAGAAATCAGACATACTCTTCCATCGGTCACCTTCTATTATAATTGGGGATCGTGACATCCATCACGTTATTTTATTATCCTTTACCTGATGACGGTATGTCATCTCCGGCACGGTAAGCGCTAAGAGTAGGGCACTCCAATTTGATAGATAATAGTTTGGATTTGCAGTGATTTGAGTTCTTATTATATATTTTTTAAACTCTTCCCTCTAATAAAAATCAAATACTTTATGTGATTTACTTGGTCTGGCATGTAACAGAGTATTTGCTTATAGCGTCGACGATTAACTCAAGTTTTGGTATCGTTTTATTTTTGTTATTTACCTATCATGTAAATTAAAACTTCGACAACTGACTTAGTTAAATCCTGATATATTAATTGATACCTTATTTAGTCCGAAGGAAAAATACAACAATGACATATTAAACATATTTACATAATACACATTAAATAATAAGCCATTTGCAGACCGTTGCAAATGACCTATAAATAAGTACCATTAGCAGCATTATGAGTTGCATGGGTATTGTTTCGTTTATTTATTTTCAAAAATATAATAATAATTTGTATTCATGAGAATAACCTGGCGCTTCTTTTTACTAGTTCTTTTTCAATCGCTTGGCGTTAAATAAATAACCAAAAAAGACTCGGTGACCCTGAAAAAACCTATACAGGAAAAAATCACACGATGAAATAAACAATGTTACGAAGGTTTTAACAAACATTAACAGTGAATATTTAGTGTTTCGTATCGGCTGTAGAAAATCGGTTTACTTATTGACTGAATTAGTAGATTCATGTGAGAGAAATAATTGAAAGTGATTCGTAGGACTATATTCAACTATTTGAAATTTAAAAGACTATTCAAGTATCTACTTTGTTATGTTCCATCCTACAAAGCTTTACTTAAAGCTTTTCACAAGCCTTAGTATTACTATTTTTATGATATATAGGTACCTACTTGTAATAGTAGCTAAATTATGGGCTAATTATGTAAGCCATGCCCACTATTACTTGAGTTTTATAAGTTTTATACCAAAACAGATAAAGCACCTAAATTAAAAAGATAGACTTAGTTGTTTGATAAGACTATTGATTAAATAAATAAATAAATAATAAATAAATTCTTTATTGAGGACTAATAAATTGAGTTACAATTGTTAAAATTAGCCCTACAATAGGCGGTCTTATCGCATGAAGCGATCTCTTCCAGAGGACCTTTAATCTAACTTAATTAACTTACGGCTAGTCGACCTGTGCAGCCAGAGCGCCGCCACATACAACGGCACTAAGTGATCTGGATATTCCCTAACCCTGAACTAGTGTGGAATCTAGATTATTTGTCAATTTTTTAAGGCCAAATGTACGATTCTATCTTTAATAAATGAAAGGTGATTATTAACACTGCTTAATTAAATTACTGCAGTTAAATAAATAAGTAAGTTTATATAAAGAACCAATCTCAAAAATTGATACAGGGTTACACAGAAAATTATTGTTTATGTTCGCAAAATCGCTTAAACTAGTATAAGATATAACAGTTCAGCCGCGCAATAAAAAAAACACTAAAAAATTATTTCCCCTTAAGGATAGTCTCACAATCGACCAAAGCAGGTTGCGTGCGTCCCGAAAAATAGATTCGGGTAGGTGTCAGAATTTTTAAATATAATCTCACTCTCATATCAAGTCGGTTGTAATGTAATGTAAAGAGTTAAGCTTCCCAACCAACAAAACTTCGAATTCGTCGTAAACTCAATAAAATTAAAAGTGTATTCTGTAACTTTTTATTAAATTAAAGTTGAAAATGATATGGTGTGAAATAAATTGATGAATAAATTCGTCGTCGGAGAAAAACGACAGTGAATCAAAACTGGTGTTCTATGTGGAATTGGTTCAACATGATGAAACGACGTACTTCAAAACGGTTCGTGCTAGGAGAGAGCACCGATGTACAGAACTTTGATGAAGAGCCAGTTGAAGTGATTCCAGCTAGTGTGATCCAGAAGTTCCAAATGACAGTTCAGCCAGATGCTGACGACAAGGATGATAGTGACGAGAAAGCTCCCGGTCATGATGGAAAATTGCTGAGCCCTCCTAAAGTAGCGACTTTGCAGTAAGTTTAGTTTAACTTTCATATTGCTCTATTACTAGCCAGGGCATTACTTTAAACTATGTCAATGTAAATCTAATACAGTGATCATTTGCTAATTGTATTGTTACGATTCCTACTGAAGCGCGATTTTATTATCTATCTGATGATAAGTAAGAACTTAGTTAACAAATACATTTAATACTTAATTTGTACTTGCCTGTTTACCAACTGCTTTAATGCCCTTGGCACAGAAAGTTATGTCAACTGGTACAGGTTTTAAAGTGCATCTACGGACATACCGACGACCGATGTGGCGCGGTGGGCGATGGTCCGCCTGCGACACGGAAGGTTGCGGGTTCGATTCCCGCCTCGGGATAAATGTTTGTATGTTCTGCAAATATTTATTCCGGGTGTTCTGGGTATTATATGTATAATAAAAAATATCTATCTATGTATTGTATGTCAGTCTTCTAGTACACATAACACAAGCTCTGCTTAGCTTGGGGCTAGATGATGCTGTGTGGATTGTCCAGCATTATTTATTTATTTTTATAAATTGACTTTGTAACTCTATAAATTACGTTTTTTCTTTATACGTGATAATTTCTCCATAATTATGTTGTAGTTAAAATAAATCTACTGATTATGTTACTCTCAAAAGTTATTTTATTAAGTATGTGTAGTTAGTGATAAATAGAGTAATTTATATAACGCAAATATGTTAAGTAAGTTAATGTTAGTAGGAATTTTTTAACACTTTATATTATAATCCTGACTAATGCTATATAAGATAAAAATAATTCCATATGATCTCTTGGCTCTAACGTTTTTTATTCTCCATTTTATAACAGGTCTTTTGTTACGGAAGATAAAGTGGAAGAAAGGTAAATTCTATGATATAGATAATTTTTGACTGCTCAGGGTTGTTATGCAACCAGCTTATTTGTCGTAATAAATATTTGATAATTCGTTTTTTTTTAATCTAGTTTAGATTTGATTTTACAATAAATATTTACGGACTATCTTTTATAAAGTTAGCGCAGACTTATTTTCTTGATTACCATACGTAATGGTGACATATTGTCAACACTAACTTTAAGTTAGGGGGTTAGTATTTTATCGGCAATTTAGTCGGTATAGCGATGCTAAGTGAAATATCCATGAATACCTATATTTATTTTTGTTTTATCTAGCTATGTTATAAAAGATAAGATATCATTGTATTATATCCTTATTATCTGTTTTTGGGTTGTATCATATGGACACGAATAACTGGACTGTAATAATATAAAATATATCTATTTTTTTATAGGTAAGATATCTAGCCTGACGATCTAGCAACAACAAACATTATTGCCTATCCAAATGCCTAAGTATTTTTGAATCATACTCGATGTGAAATCTTTAGACCTACCTTATTTATCCATGATATATATAGCCTTAGTAATGCCCCCCTTAACCTTGATTTATGTAAATTTAATTGAAAACCGTGTCATAATCAGTGCGTATAATTTTGATGATTGGAGTTCTTATTACAAGAGTTTTTAATTTAATTTTATTTACTTAACCAAATCGAGTTTCAAGTAGGTAATGAGTAATTTATGGTTTGTACAGCTGACTGTACGTAGTTATGTAATAATGGTACCTGATATATAGGTACTGTCTCCTAACTCAAAGTTTGCAATAGGTTTTATATAAGTACACCAATCCATTTCATTCATATTCTCTAAAATTTTTAGAACAAATAGATTTTTATTACTTTTTACTTTTACCCATGTAACTTTACTAACCTGCAGCATAATATCTTATAATCTTACCAGAAAAATATAATATAAAATACAATCTTGACATAACAAATCTTCAAAAAAAAATGCTATATATCATTCCATTTTTACAATTTTTGAAGGTTCTTCGAACGAATATACAAGTTCGATTCGCCTTAGTTTTCGCTTCGCTTTCTTAATCATTTATTACGATGTAAATCCTGAAAATTACTACGGTACCTATATTAAAGATATAAAAAGCATAAATTATTATAATTATTGTTTTGTACGCATATGTTTAATTATTTTAATCAGCAATTAAGATCAAAATACTACCTTTCTACTAATTATATTTAATCTTGATGGATTGATATATTTATTATTAAAGATGGATTTGCATACATTGATGTATGCAAATCCACAAACAACTTTATCGATAATCATGAACTTTCCCAACCCTAGTTGTTGTAAACAAAATTACACAAAACTCGTTGCAAAGAGATGCAAGATCCTTCAAACTGAGGCAATACTTGTCTCACTCTTACTCAAGATAATTAACGAGTAAAACGAGATAGCATGATCGTATGATCCGTCATCCGTTATACGAGGATTGTAGAAGGAAGTTCATTGGATTGGATGGATTCGTTTACGTCAAAAGTCGTCATCCGTCACAGCAAAATACAATGAAAACAAGGCCTTTGGCGGAAGAAAATTGCGATTTTATAATTAAAATACAGAGTTTTCTTTCTATTTGCCGTTGAATATTGTTATTTATGCTGTTTCTGGTGTGGTTTTCCTGAACAATGTATCCTGGAATAAACGGATTGTACTCAGAAACTCCCTGCAGGTTAGAAACTTTACTTTTTACGTTTTCAATATTACATATTTTCAAAATACGCGTGAAACTAAATTGAAACTAAATCAAAACCGCCTGTAGCTTAGTTTCTAAGGCGAAAAAACATAGTTTTTGCTGACCAGCACGGTAATAATGCTATCAAAGTGCAAATATGCGAAGAATTGTGCTAACAAATTTATCACCTAGAATTTCACTTTTCTTCCAAATAAACTCGTACCTAAATAAATAATGTTACTTTTTGATGATTATGTATGGCCATAATTACCAAGCTTAAATTGCTGTATTACTTTGAATTACCAATCTGGTACTAGGATGTACCAGTAGATTATTTTTAACACCTACTTTAGCTACTAAAGAATTTTTATTAGTCCTACTTACCATTTGCTTACCTTCAAGTCATGTTTGTGGACCATGGCAGGTTGAATAAATAAATAATAAATTGACATTTACACAATTCTATCTCACCCAAGTCTCACACAATTCTATGCAAAGCCTATATAAGTATGTAGTTCTCTTTACATAGTAAAAACTATGTACAAGGAACTAAAGAAATAGGTACATTATTATTTATAATTGTTTATCTTGTATATACTTCATGTATTGTTTCCATAGTACAAGCTTTGCTTAGTTTTGGACTTGATATTTATTTATTATAGACAGCCAAGCATAGAGCAAACATCAATGTTTCTTTCTTGGTCGGGATTGAATCCACAACCCACAATTAAGCCTACAGTGAACTATTTGTTATTATTTTCTATTAAATGTGTTATTACAAAATTCAGTTCAATTTGTGTTTTCCTATTACACTACTATAGGTACAATATTATTATTTTTTCCAAGCGATCATTTGTTCAACTATGAGCAGATTAATAGCCACTAATGTATTTTTAATGTTCTCTATCACTAACTACTTAAGGAACATACCCACCATACAATGTGACCCGTTCAAGGGTTCAAGGGTCTACAGCTTGGGTCACAGGAATTGTGAATGGGACATATTTAATGTATGCCACAAAGTCAGTACTCCAGGGTCTTTGCATAAGCTACAGAATGTGACTAATGAGGTGGCAGGGGTAAAAAAATTACAAAAAAGTCACACATATGGGTACATTACATTCCTTTATTTACCTATATGAATTCTGTGTATTATAATTTATTTATCTGTATTTCATCATCATCATTTCAGCCTGTTGGCACCCACTGCTGAGTATAGGCCTTTTTATTATGCCATTCTTTCCGGTCCCGTGCAACTTTGTCCCTGTAGTATTTAATGCAGTCCAAATTCAACCATATCTCATTGTAATAAAACTAAATTTTATGTTCTAGGCCTTCAATGTCCCAGGGTACTGTCATTCACAGTGCTAGATTCCAAGAGAAAGACTTCACTGTTGCTACACCCGAGGAGTTTGTGCGTCGCTTTCAGGGAACACGGTCTATCAATAAAGTAAGTCCAATCTATCAATAAAGTGAGCCTATCTATATAGTGAGCCTATCTATCTATCTATATAGTGAGGCAATCTATCTATATAGTGAGCCAATCTAACAATGTAGTGATGAATGTAAAGGCTCCAGTACACAATGGCGTATGCTGGGCCACGCTTTGCAATGCACCACTGTAGGCCACGATCACTTGGTGTTCACACAATGGCGCATGTTGAGACATGCGCCATTGTGTGAACACCTGCTGCCTGGCAATCCACTTGCGATGGACGTAGAAGAAATGTCTCTTTTTTTTAAATAGGTATTTTCTGTGAGTCTACTATACGATTAAATGCATCATTCATCTAAAAACATCGTACCTAAAATACTACAATTATTATAAATCAATAAACTTGAAAGTTGTAGGTGACAAACTAAACAATGGCCCATTGTGTGAACACCACAGGCCACGCTACGCCACGATTCCTTTGAAGTGTGCCCGAAAAACCGACAACTTTCCGATTGCGCGCCACGGTTGACAATTGTCCGCCATCATACGCCATTGCCCCGTGTACACAATGGCGATGGCCTGTCGTGGGCCAGCATACGCCATTGTGTACTGGGGACTTAATGTAGTGTGTGTGTATCTATAAAGTATACTGACATACCTATGTTACGCTTATGTAAGCCGTGCGGCGTGCGCGTGTTTCTCTGTCTCTCTCTCTCTCTCATAGAAAGCAAGCCAGTTATTAAATTAAGAACTTCGTTCCATCTGGGTGTCCGTTGACACAACACAAGTCGTTTTTTTTATTTATCCTATTGTGTCCCACTGCAGGGCAAAGGTCTCCCCCAAATTCCTCCATTCATCCCGATCTCCTGCAGCCATCCACCACTCCGTCGCGTATGAGACGAGATCGTCCCTCCAACGTCTTCTCGGCCGGCCCAAAAAAAGTATTTTTTATTAATAAACAAATAATTTCAGGTTTTAATAGCAAACAACGGCATCGGCGCAGTAAAATGTATGAGATCAGTGCGGAGATGGTCGTACGAAATGTTCAAGAACGAGCGCGCTGTTCGCTTTGTTGTTATGGTAAGATTTTCATGGATTTCTAATTTTTATATAACAATGTATGCACTTAGGAAAATCACATATATTTTTTTTATGTGGACATTTCACACAACACACTCTAGTCCCAAACTAAGCATAGCTTGTACTATGGGACTAGTGCCCATTGTACAAGCTTTGCTGATAGAATACTTTTATAATCGAACCCCATAGCATGGAAGGCAGAGCTACTACCAACTGAGCTACTGAGCTGTGACGTCAAAGATGTTTAACTGACTTCAAAAAGTTAAGAGAACATACAGAACACTCAATTCGACTGTTTGTTGTATTTGCTTAGTTTGGGATTAGAGCAGGTTGTGTAAGATGTCCATGAATATAATTAAATAATATAAGTTTTTTGAGTTTACATTGATTATACTTATGTATATATCGTATGTTTGATAACGATTACTAAGACAATTGTGAACCGATCTATATGATTATTTATTTGTTTGATAGATAATACTTCAGAGATTCCCATATAAATTTTTATTAGGTGTGACTATTTTTGAGTTTTAATGTGTTTTTACTTGCTGACGATTAGAGTTATGTACATATTTGTAAAAAAACCATTCAAACAGGATTTGAATCTGCAACCACACAAAGACTTAAAAGTAAATCAGTAAAAGTTATCCTTCATTCAACTAGAATTACAAGTCGGTGGTAGTTATCCCCCGTATTTAGTAGAAAGTAGCAAGTTCGACTTTATGGGATATATAGTTGAAGTTCATGTATATTTTAAATTAATTTTATTAACTAATTATGAATTAATTTCCAGGTGACTCCAGAAGATCTAAAAGCGAATGCCGAATACATTAAAATGGCTGATCATTATGTAGCGGTCCCTGGTGGATCGAACAATAATAATTATGCTAATGTGGAACTGATTGTGGAGATTGCTGTCAGGACCCAAGTGCAGGTAAATATAGACTACTAGCTGATACCCGATTCATCTAAACTATCTAAACTAATATTATAAAGAGGAAAGATTTGATTGTTTGTTTCTTTGAATCGAATAGGCTCCGAAACTACTGGACCGATTTCAAAAATTATTTCACTGTGAAGCTACATTATCTGCGCTGAACGTAGGCTATATTATAATGATATTTTTTATATAGGCTACCCGTGCGAAGCCGGGGCGTACTACTAGTATTATTTATATATATATCTATTTAATATCTATCTTTCTGTTATGTGTTTGCTGTTCACACACTTTTCTACTTCTTTACTACTCGTGAAAACCTTTTATTGGCCTTATGTTTTCTATTTTGTTCTGTCTCATTCTTTATTATTTGTGCTGTTGGTTTTCCTATAAATAAATATGCTTGAGCCAAAATATCTGTAATCACTATACCATGAACCTTGAAGCGCATACCAGCGTATGGTTTAGAGAGGTCTGAGAATTCGAACTTAAGTCTTTGCTCGGAATACGGCCCATGTTTTAATCCAGAAAACAGGTTTCTTAACTGTTTAAGTATTGCAACCTTTGCTTAGTTTGAAACTAGAGTGTGAAATGTCTGTGATATTTATTATTCAACTTTTTTGTAAGCATTTTTTTTTTTATTTGTTATACCTGTGTGTTATGTATTAAATTAATTTCTTTTTCTCCCTCTCCCCTCTCTCTTTTGTTAACTTTTTTATTATTATTCCAGGCAGTATGGGCGGGATGGGGTCATGCATCAGAAAACCCGAAGCTACCGGAAATGCTGCACAGAGCTGGTGTGATCTTCATCGGACCTCCGGAGAAAGCTATGTGGGCTTTGGGAGACAAGATAGCATCATCTATAGTCGCACAAACTGCTGAGATACCTACCTTGCCCTGGAGTGGAAGTGGTAAGACTTTACCGCTGTAGATTTAAGGCTGATTATCTCAACATGCCAAGGAATTATAATTGCTTGGCATGTTGAGATAAGATCCATCTTATTTTAATTTTTTTAGATGATGTTAAATATGTACTGAAATTCTCAATTTCAAAGAATTTGTAATATTGTTGTTTGTGTGTATCTTATATAACGATTTTCTAATTTTAATGATTTTGTATTTGAACAAAGATACTTCTCGGTGGTCTCAATTCAATTTGATCGAGATATTATTTTAAGTTTTTTGAGTTTCATTGATTATACGATTTTAATATTAACAATTATTGTTTGGTTTTGTTTTTAGACTAAACATTTTTGTCCTTCTATAATGCATGTTTTTTTTCAGAGCTCAAAGCGGAGTACAATACAAAGAAAATTAAAATATCATCAGAGTTGTTTGCGAAAGGTTGTGTAACTACTCCAGAGCAGGGTTTACAGTCTGCGTATAAAATTGGTGAGTTATAACTGGAGCGTTGAATAGTCTTATTGGCCTGTTATCAGGAAAATATATTATATATGATAGCTGTAGTGGCTGTAGAGAATTTCAAAACATTTATACATATTTCGATTTTTATAATGGTCTAGATTATATCCCATATCGAAAACATATATATGGTGGTCTGATATAAAAAGATGTGAAATCTAATTGGTTAGTTTAGTACCTGTCTGTAAGTTACTAGGCAACGCACATAGCAATAAAGGCTACTTTTATTCAATTAATTCAACTTGTAGTGTATAAAAATAGTTATTGAAATAGTCTTCCTATAGATACTTTCATACAGATAATATTTATTATGATCACAATTTTTGTTATAGAAACCTGCATAGATTCATTTTCTTTTTATATAGCTTCTGCCCAGGCAATATAGTAGTGAGAATCAATAATATTATTTTTTTGTCTTCCAGGGTTTCCGGTGATGATCAAGGCTTCCGAGGGTGGTGGTGGAAAGGGCATCAGAAAAGTTGAGAATGCTGATGACTTCGCAAACATGTTCAGACAGGTATTCATATAGTCACATAGAATATTTTTTTTTTATTTTTTTTTATTTATTTATGCTGGACAATCCACACAACATCATCTAGCCCCAACCTAAGCAGAACTTGTGTTATGGGTACTAGAAGACTGACATACTTAATACAATACATTACATAGATAAATATTTTTTATTGTATATAAAATAGTTTTAATAAAATTATTGTAAGCATTTGGGTAAAAATGATTTTATTATTTTAATTATTTTTAAATTCTCTACCAAGAATGTATTGGTTTTTAGCATTTCGACAGGCGTCACAGCTCAGTTGGTAAGTAGCTCTGCCTTTCATGTTGTGGGTCGTGGGTTCGGCTCCCACCCAGAGCAAATGTTTGTGTGATGAACTTGTTCTGTGTCTGGGAGTTATAATATATTATATGTATGTATTTACAAAAAAAATGTATATAAGTATTCTATCAGCAATCTGGTTTCCATAGTACAAAATTTGCTTAGTTCGGGACTAGAGTGTGATGTGTGAATTGTCCGCGAACATTTATTTATATATATTGTTTAGGTGCAAGCTGAAGTACCAGGGTCTCCTATATTCGTGATGAAGCTTGCAAGATCAGCACGACACTTAGAAGTGCAGCTCTTAGCTGACCAGTATGGTAAGTATCTTATTAATCTATACTAATATTATAAAGAAGTAAAGTTTGTGTGTTTGTGTATTTGTTAAATTGTAAGGGTAAATCTCGGGATCTACTGAACCGATTTTCAAAATTCTTTCACCAATAGAAAACTACATTATTGCTGAGTGTCATAGGCTATATAAAAACCGAAAAATAAAAATGCTTTTCGGTGGTAGTCCGTTTTGCAAAGTGAATCGGAGAAAAAACGGTCGAATTATGCACAACGAAGTGGGCACGGGTCAGCTAGTATATACGCGAAAGTTTGTATGGATGTGGTAAGGTACATTTTTTTTTTTATTAATTTATTAATGTAATTTGTCAGGTAACGCCATATCTCTGTTCGGCCGCGACTGTTCCATCCAGCGTCGTCATCAGAAGATCATTGAAGAAGCGCCAGCAGCCATCGCCAAACCTGACGTCTTCATTGAAATGGAGAAGGTAGCTAAAGACCATCTAGGGTCTATATGTTTTTTATCTAATTGGGTCTCGATTTTAACGCATGCCGTGGCACCCTTAAATTGAAGAAACTCGTAGCTATAAGCACTCTTACTTTAATTTTTAATTCTCATGTGATTTCTTTGTTAGTTGTCCTAAATAAATAAACCATTTAATTTTGTTCTGTTTGAAAGGTATGTAGGGAGTGTTCTTAGCAATGTAAGATGAAAATCCAAGATGGCCGCCGCTATAAAATGGCGGATTACATCATTTTTCATACTCAATATATCGCTCTTAGCGATAAGACCTAAATGTTTTTTATTATCTTATGTGTATTATGTGATTCTGTGTGTACAATAAAGAGTTTATCTATCAGTACTCTGTATGAATATCAAATGAAAAGGCTTGATAAGTTGATCTGCCAGTTTTGTTGTCACGCAAATTATAATATTAAGATATTTTATAATTAAAGATTTATGTTATTTCTATTTTGATTGGTTTGTGACGCGAAATAAATTATTTCTATTCTATTCTAAGTGGAATACGATGCACTATGATACATTTCAAATCCAAAATGGCCGCCACCACAAAATGGCGAATAAGATAACTTTTTCACATCTCCTACAATATGTGTATTTAATAAAACGGCTTGACTAGTAGAATACTACGCCTTAATTTTAAATTTATACTTTTTTAACCCCCAGGCCGCAGTTCGCCTAGCTAAAATGGTGGGCTATGTAAGCGCTGGTACCGTAGAATATCTCTACGAGCCACTAACCGGACAATACTACTTCCTGGAACTGAACCCACGGCTCCAGGTCGAACATCCGTGTACTGAGATGGTGGCGGATGTTAACTTGCCCGCCGCGCAGCTGCAGGTAAGGAGGAAAAGAGATAATGGGGAGTGAGAAGGAGATAAGGCAGGGTGAGAAGGGAATGTAAGGCAGGGTGAGAAGGGAATATAAGACAGGGTGAGAAGGGAATGTAAGGCAGGGTGAGAAGGGAATATAAGGCAGGGTGAGAAGGGAATATAAGGCAGGGTGAGAAGGGAGGGTGAGAGGGGGGGTGAAGAAAGGGCTTAAAATATTACACAGGGTTAAAGTAATTATCAGGTCAAGATAGAATTACACTGACAGGGAAAATACTAATATAAGGGATTCATCATCATTCCCCTGCCCTTATCCCACGTTAAGTGGAGTCGGCACAACATGTCTTTTTCTTCCACTCCTATCATTCGTCAAATCCGAGTCCTTTCAAATTCATATCCTCTTTCACACAATCCAACCACTTTCTTTCGGCCTTACAAATGACTTATTAATGATATATAGTGGTGCTTATTTTAATAATGATAATAATTATTTTTTAATTTTATACAGATAGCGATGGGTCTGCCCCTCTACCACATAAAAGACATACGTCTTCTCTATGGTGAATCGCCATGGGGTCTCAACCACATAGAGTTCGATGAACCCAAACAACGGCCATCTCCATGGGGACACGTTATCGCAGCCAGGATTACTTCCGAGAATCCGGATGAGGGTGAGTAGACTAGAATACCAGTAGACTAGAGTACCTTCTGTGGACTAGACATTCAGTAGCCTAAAATAATAACTGGGCATATAGCTTAGAAGACCCGTGCCAAAAGACCGATAGACTAGAAGATTTTAAGGTCCAGTAGACCAATATCCTTATAAACAAGTTGGTCATTCAGTAGACCGTAAAACATAATTAACCTATTAATAATTAACCTAATTATTAGATAATAATTAACCTACAGTGTCCCACTACTGGCCAAAGATCCCTATAAAGTTTTTTTGTAAATTAATATTTCCTGAATAACTTTTATAACTGATAAATCAGGTTTTTTACTTTAGCAATTCTCCACCAATCTTTTTCGTGTTAATAAATAAGTATAAGTATTTTTTCTATGAATTCAAAGGTTTCAAGCCATCATCAGGCACAGTCCAGGAACTGAACTTCCGCTCATCTAAGAACGTGTGGGGCTACTTCAGCGTAGCGGCTTCGGGCGGACTTCACGAGTTCGCAGATTCGCAGTTCGGACATTGCTTTTCTTGGGGTGAAACTCGGGAACAAGCTAGAGAGTAAGTAGTTAAGAGATTTAAAGCTACATAACTATATTTAACAGACTCAAAATAAAATAGTAAAGCCCCTGTTCTTGCTAAGTAAAGTCAAAATACTATAATAATTATTAACTTTTTGACATAAGTATTTATTTATTGTGTAACAAAATCCACAGCTCGTAAATTAAAATAAACTTAATTACAATACAGTTAGCCAAAACGGATTTACATTTACAGTATACTTAGTTGTTTTATTTTACTTTTGAGCAAATATATGTAAATGTTAAATAGTCATAAAAATATGCTTTGAAGTAAAACAAGATGTTGCATTTACAAGGGTTTTGTCTGGACTTTATCTGAATAGATTATATGACGTTAATCAATCAGCATCATGAAAAACTATACATGTCATAAAAATAATGTCACATGTTAAAAAAAAAACATTAATACCTGGGTCTTAATGATTTTTAAAAAAAATGCTACTTGAGTGGTAAGTGACAAGATTAGCTACTAGATGATTTGTAAGATATCTAATTCTGTGTTATTATTTCAGAAATCTCGTGATAGCTCTCAAAGAGTTGAGCATTCGTGGAGACTTCAGGACGACAGTGGAATATCTGATCACTTTATTAGAGACAGCGTCCTTCCAAAATAATGATATTGACACTAGTTGGCTTGACGCTCTTATTGCTGAGAGGGTGAGTAGACCATAAACTAGACTAGTAGACCACAAAGTATACCAGACTAGACCAAAAGAGAGACCAAAATATCTTAGTAGACTAGTAAACTAAAATACCTGTGTAGACAAAATGACTAAAGGTGTTACGTTGACAAGTAGACTCAAAATATCTGAGAGTAGACGGAAAGACTAAACAGACAAGTAGAAAAATTCTGGAGTAAACCAGTACAACTAAACGGAACAGTAAAAAATAATACCTGTATAGACCAGTATACCGAAAGACTAAACAGACCATTTAAAAATAAACTTAAGAAGAGCGGAAGACCTAACATAATTTATTCTCCAGGTCCAATCAGAGAAACCTGACGTGATGCTAGGAGTGATGTGTGGATCTATCCTCATTGCTGATAACATCATCACAGCGCATTTCCAAGACTTCAAAAATTGCTTGGAAAAGTAAGTTTGTAGATATTTTGTTTAATAAATAAATAAATAAATCTATTATGTATATACAAATATACACGTTGACTTGAAAACCTCCGTTTATTTCGTCGGTTAAAAGTACACTTTCGTCTTATCATTGTGAGGAGAATGAGATAACTTCTACGAAAGAGCTGTAGTAGCACTGCCTTCTAGCTGTGGGTCGTGGGTTCGACCGCACCAGAACAAACGTTTGTGAGCACTCTGTTCTGTGCCCGGGAGTTCATGTATTCTATATCTATATTTAAGAAGATACAGTATTCTATTAGCAATAGATCCTATACAAGCTTTTCTAGTATCCATATTTTTTTTTTGGTAATAGATAATTTATTTCTCAGAAGAAAATTTCATTTTTCTCTTATTGAGAAACATTACAAAATAGTTCCGAACAGCCAAAAAATTTGTAACACACATGTACGCAAGTATAAAAAAGTGCCATAACAATTACAAACTAGCCATATTACAAGCTTTACTTAGTTAAAGTTTACGTAGGCCGCATCATCATTTAACATCAAATGAGATTGCGGTTAAGCGTTTGCCTATAATGCATAAAAAAAATCTATAGTTATGAATTGTACGTGAATATTTATTTGTTTTATGTATTACAGAGGGCAGATCCAAGCTTCAAGTCAGTTATCAAACACAGTGGAAGTTGAACTGATACATTCAGGTCAACTGTACAAAGTCACAGCCACTAAATATGGACCTACGTCATACTTTCTCGTTATGAATGGAAGCTTCAAGGAATTGGAAGTACACAAACTGACGGATGGAGGTTAGTTTTATTTAATACTAGCTCGTATTTTTTGGATCTTAGGCAAACGCTTGGCCGCAATCACATCTGATGTTAAATGATGATGCGGCCTACGGTGTAACGCGTTTGCCTAGATAGAACCTATTCACTCTTCTCTTAAAATCTTCTTGTTCTTCTTCGTGTCGACAATTCCCCCTTGTCAAATGAGTGGAATGCCTAAATACGGGCTACGTCAATGGCACTCCCTGTGCATATAATTTGGATAAGTCACACAATATCTTTTGATATTCCGATGTTTAAGCTACTTTATCGTAAAGTTTCATTAATATACATTCAGTGGGTTACATACAAACATACATCCATGCAAACGTTCGCGTTTATAATATTAGTAGGAAGAATATTGTGGATGCAAAAATCCCAAATTAGAAAAGAGTAGCGTTTGAGGGAGGCTTATACAGAGCAGGCTAATACGGCTGCCTATGATAATAATTTAAAAGAAATACATAAACATGGTTTTCCAGAAACTTCTGAACTTTGACAGTTGATAGCGGCCATCTTGTTGAAGCAGCAGACTAAACAAATGACGGCCATCTTGACATATGTACAAGATGGCCATCATATGTTCTTTTTTATCTGATTTGCCAAACCACCATAGGCGAATATGCTTTTCAATAACACGTGCAAATTATATAATTATTTATTCAAAATGATTGTGATTGTTCTGATAAGTAAATGAATGATTTTGGGCATTCAAGGATGGTTTAGTTAACGGAAATTACTAAGATTTTTTCACGTAAAACAACAACCAATTTCCATTAAAATATGATTCAATTTCAGGTACACTTCTATCCATCGATGGTTCATCATTCACAACATACCTGAAAGATGAGGTTGATAAATATCGTATCGTGATCGGCAATCAAACAGTCGTTTTTGAAAAAGAAAAAGATCCTTCGAAACTAAGAGCGCCATCTGCTGGCAAACTTGTTAACACGTTGATTGATGATGGCGGCCATGTTGATAAAGGGCAGCCGTTTGCTGAAATAGAAGTGAGTAGACCAGTAGACTTGAGTAGAACAATCTATTGTTGTAATCCAGAAGACTTTTGAGCGATAGATGTTAGTGAACCAGTATACTTTGAAGCTAACAGACTTTAGCAGACCAGTAGACTATAGTAGACCAATATATTAATGTAGTCTAGACTTTTAAGCAAAATATATATTTTGTGACTAGTTGACCAGTATACGTTGAGACTAGTATACTTTAGTAGACTAGTATACCAGACTGGGATTCCCAGTAGACTATAGTTGAACAATGCATTTTTATAGTCCAGACTTAAGATCAGAATATTTACAAAATCCAGTGAATTTTGGACTGGTAGGTTGATTGATGATTTAGTAGACTAAGAATTTTTTTTTTTTTTTTTTAACCTATACTGTCCCACTGCTGGGCAAAGGTCTCCCCCAAAGCTTTCCACCTATCCCGGTCTTTGGCGATGCTCCACCAATCCCTCTCCTGGGCGTCCAGATCATCCTTCCAACGCCTCTTCGGCCGACCTCGCCGTCGCCTTCCGACCTCCGGCACCCATGGGGTGAGAAATAAGCTAAGAATTATTAAAGTAATAATTAATCCGATGTTTTTCCAACAGGTGATGAAAATGGTGATGACGCTATCATCACCAGAAGCTGGTAAAATCACGTGGAACCTTCGACCTGGTGCTGTCTTGGACCAGGGTTCACTTATCGGCACTTTAGGTCAGTTTTACAAACGGTGATATTCATTTCATAGTAACATACGTATAAGTACATATAAATAAATTAGTGGTTGTGAGAACAGCAGATTTCGCTAGCCTTTATAACCATGCAATAGCCGATCCTTTTGCAACATCTTGAAGAATAAAGTGTGTCTCTCCCATTTGATTTAAATCCATCGATAAATAACTCTACAAGCTTCCCCTCTTTTCCTTTTAAGCAAAAATCGTGATCGCCGAATATTCATAAATCAAGAAATGTGTGCCAATTTCCGTTACAATCAGTTGAAAAATGCGACCTTTAGGGCTATATTTCACCGAGCCGATATGGCGGCGCAACCAGTCGCCGACACCAACAAAATGTATACAGCTTTAGAAAGTTACTCACCTTACTCACGTGGTGTCCGTTTGGTCGCGCAACCAAACGTACGTTTTGTTGGTGGCGGCGACTGGTTGCGCCGCCATGGCGTCCCGGTGAAATATAGCCCTTAGACAAAAACAGACAGACAGAAGAACAAAAGCGTTTTAGGGCAATCTCGAAAATGCGTCCAATCTACGAAGACGGTTCTCTCGCTTCGTTCGCTTGGTCAATAATATGTATGTAATATTTCAGAATTGGATGACCCATCGTTAGTGACGACGGCTCAGCCGTACAAGGGTCAATTCCCACTTGAAGAACACCCTCAGCTGTCTGAAAAACTTAATCATATGCACATTAAGTATAGACATATCCTGGAGAATTCATTGCTAGGTGAGTATTTATATTTTGAAGTAAATATTAATAAAAAAACACTATGATTTCACACAACGCCATCTAGTTGCACGGAAAATAAAGCTTGTCCTAGAACTAAATTGGCTGATTTACATTTTTGTTAGTACCTAAAATACATAGTAACCTAGAACATACTTCAATGTCTGCCGTGACTCAAATGTTTGTTCATGATGGGAATCAAACTCACAACCCAGCGTGGACATTGCTAGTACCAACTATGCTGTGACGTCATCTACAGCAAAATATTAGCGCATACCAAAATTGGATGTGCCTCTAACAACCTTTCTTAGATATCAACGAGATATTTTCGAAGGGAAACCATTGTATAGAAACTAGATTTTTGATATATTTTTGATGTTAATGTTTTTATAATGTATTTTTGTTATATTTTGATCTATTTTGATTTCAGGCTATTGTCTACCTGAGCCATATAATACGCCACGTCTGAGAGAGATAGTCGAAAAATTCATGTCAAGTTTGAGAGATCCATCGCTGCCATTATTGGAATTACAAGAGGTATTCAATTATTTTATTTAAATAAAAAAACATAGCGTAATGTAGGACGCCCTCCGGCGAGATGGAGCGACGATCTGCGGAGTGTAGCTGGCAAACACAACATGAGAAGAGCCGAAGACCGGGCTCAGTGGCGCGTCTTAGAGACCTACGTCCAGCAGTGGACTGATATAGGTTGATGATGATAATGAAAGAAAACGTGAATATTTATAAATGTTTTATTTTTAGGTTTTATCATCAACATCCGGACGTATCCCGATAGCTGTTGAGAAGAAAGTTCGTAAACTAATGGCGCTATACGAACGTAATATAACAAGCGTGTTGGCTCAGTTCCCTAGTCAACAGATCGCCAGTGTTATTGACCAGTAAGTATATATTTTTAAACAACTTCAAAAATAAGTTCTTCAAACATCCTCCCATTTTTTGTATATAAATTCTTTGTTTGACGGATCATCAAAGAGAATGGAAGAAAATAACATCTTGTGCCGATCCCACCTAGTGGGATAAGGGCAGGAAAAAGAAGAAAATATATTCTTTGTTCATTATAATCGCTTTATACATATAATTATGTTATAAATTATACAAATATAAGACAAGCATGTCAGCCATAAATCGACCTTATATTTTTTATTTATCACAAGTATGAATGGAAAGAAATGGAGGGGACCTTTGGCTCGCTAGATAAAAGTCCGAGATAGTATAGATAAAAAAATACAATAAATAAACAAAAGATGAATGGCCATTTTAGACCAAGACTAAAAAAAACATGACAACCCTCTGTGTTGCTACATAAAATATTAACCACGATGAAGACTTCATAGAAAATTGTGTATTATCCTTTATTTTTTCTTTACATTTCAGTCACGCGGCCTCATTACCGAAACGCGCTGATCGCGATGTATTCTTCATGAGCACACAGGCGTTAGTCGTGCTCGTGCAAAGATATAGGTAAGTTTTATCCAAATTTACCTGACCAAAATGCTTTTGTCTTTGTCTGTTCTGTGTGACAATCGTAACGTATTTAAGATACACTGCGCGCTAACGCTGCAACGACATGCAGTACAGCTGATGTTGACGCGCAATGTATTTCAAATACTTCACTGGTTCCATACGTTTTTGATTGTACGTTTATTTGTGCTTTCTGTTTCAGGAATGGTATCCGAGGAAGAATGAAGGCTGCTGTGCATGATCTACTGAAACAGTACTATCAAGTAGAAAGCAACTTCCAATTGGGTAAGTTTTTAATATATATACAAACAAATTTACGACTATTACTGTACCTCTACCATGAGTTGTCACAGTAAAATCGCCTGACTTTACTACAGTATTTACGTAAATATTAGTATTACGAATTTTAGTACCAAACTATCCGCTAGAGGCGCTGTACAAATCTTCATACATTTTTTTAACTACAGACGCTAGCGTATATATTGTAAAAACTCATGGTAGAGCTACAGTATTTACAAAATGTACGTAGGTATATAAAATACATAAGAAACAGTTGAGCTATCAGCAGACCGTTGCAAACGATTTACAGATAGCATAAGTGATCATAATCAGCACCAATTTATTTTCACTGTATTTATGTTGAATTTACTTGTATTTTAAGGTTCATACGACAAATGCGTGGTTGCCTTACGAGAGAAACACAAGGATAATATGCAATCAGTAGCGAATATGATATTTTCACACAACCAAGTCGCTAAGAAGAATATGCTGGTGAGAATAATTATAAGTAACTATTTTTAGTCGTACAATACCAGTGTGAATTTTATGTAACATTGGAATGTAACAGCAATACAAAAAATTTAAACGTTTATCAAGCTAGTACGCTTCTCAAAATTTATAATATAGTAATATGATATATTTTTTTTTTTTTTTTTTCTCTAACCTATCTCGTCCCACTGCTGGGCAAAGGTCTCCCCCAAGTCCTTCCACTCGTCCCTATTCTCCGCTTTTTTCCACCAATTCCCCTCGAAAGCGTCTAAGTCGTCCCGCCATCGTCTCCTTGGTCGGCCTCGACGCCTTCGTCCGTCTTCATATATATTACATTATATATATATATTATATATTACAAAAATTAATTGTAATTCACATTGATTTTAAGAAAGGACATACAATGAATGAATAACTAATACAGTATTGTACACTTACAACGAAAATAAATATTATAAAATGTAAAATTGACGGTCTTAACAGTAAAAGCGATTCCTTCCAGACAATATTAGAAAAATAATCTCAAAATTTCGAATTACATTCTAATAAGTATTTAAGTTTTTGAGCACATACAAATTTATAAAAAAATATAGTTTAAAGATAATAAAAAAAAATATATACTTTTAAATTTCTGGTTGTTTGCAGGTAACCCTTCTAATAGATCATCTGTGGTCCAACGAGCCAGGTCTCACAGATGAATTAGCAGCTACCCTCAATGAACTGACTTCGCTCCATCGAGCTGAACATAGCCGCGTGGCGTTACGAGCAAGACAGGTAATTTGACATTTCACACATCGCGCTCTAGTCCCAAACCTTGACGACCGAGGTGGCGCGGCGGGCGATGGTCCGCCTGCGACACGGAAGGTTGCGGGTTCGATTCCTGCCTTGGGATAAATGTTTGTACGATCTGCAAATATTTATTCCGGGTGTTCTGGGTATTTTATATGTATAATAAAAATATCTATCTATGTAATGTATTGTATTATGTATGTCAGTCTTCTAGTACATAACACAAGCTCTGCTTAGCTTGGGGCTAGATGATGTTGTGTGGATTGTCCAGCATTATTTATTTAAACTAAGAAAAGCTTGTACTGTTGGAACTAGATTGCTATTAAATACATGTGTATTTAATATATGTATACATAGAATACATGATTTGGACACAGAACAAATATCAGTGCTCATCACACAAACGTTTGCTCTCTGTGGGGATCGAAATTAAAAAAAAGACAAAGTCTATCGCTCAACTAGTGTTATAAGAGACAAGTGTCACAGCTCAGATGATAGTAGCTCTGCCTTCCATACTGGGATCGTGGGTTCAATTCCCACCCACAAATGTTTGTGCGATGAACATAAATATATATTTTATTTATAATGTTCTTTTGTAAATATCCTGTGTTGTTTGGTAAATAAAGAATTTATGGTTTAATTAATTTATTTATTTTTAGGTAGAAGCCACTATTTATTTACTTATAGGTCTGACGAATAACATCAATTCCAGCTGTTAAACAGCTCAAACAATGATTATATTTTCCAGGTGTTGATAGCAGCTCATCAACCAGCTTATGAGCTTCGTCACAACCAGATGGAATCTATTTTCCTGTCCGCGGTGGATATGTACGGACATGACTTCCACCCAGAAAACCTTCAGAAACTTATCTTGTCTGAGACATCCATATTCGATATACTGCACGATTTCTTCTACCATAGTAATGCTGCGGTAAGTTTTTGACGTGACAACGTCTTATATCTCAACGTCGTCTCAACGTCGATAGAGCCGGCTGCACGCACGAAAAAACATGACTCATGAGGCGTTCTGAGGCGTTCTGAGGCGTTCCATGAAGTGACGTTGTCACGTTCAACTATCGTCAGTAAACCGACTTTACAGACAACCATTTTTTTAATAAGGGATTTTAATGTAAAAGTCTTCAAAAAATCAAACAATTAAATTTCATTCTGTAAAATCACAAAGGTCATTTAGTCAATCAATCGTCTGATATAATACCAGTCAATCTTATAAAAAGTTGGCGCTCACTTGATTACCATACGTAATGGTGACATGTCAATGTTAACTTTTTATAAGATAGGAGGGAAAGTGATTCTATCAGTTCCACGCGACTCTGGTCGCCTAGAATAACGGACAAGAAACTACGTCTTGGTTCTTACCGTTTTTTTGTATTTGAGTTGTTATTGGATGTTCCTCTTCTTCTTGGGGTTGAATGTTTAAAAGGGGGGCTAAGTTGAAAAAGGAGAAACATAGTTTGCATTGAAAGTGTGTTTAAGGGCCCCCGTAGACTGCAGACTTTTTATCGGCCGATAGTTTGGTCGGCTTCTAAATCAGTATGAAGATGTATGCAGATGCGCACATTACAGTGATTCTGTCTGCGGGGACTCTTAAAGTGAGAGGTGGCATCTACGAAGTGGATAATGTAATGCTAAAGGGGCTGACGTGGTTGTGAAATGGTGGTTATTAAAGTACTAAATATTAAATATGTAGGTCAAAATAGATTAAGAAAATACAATTGAATGTGCCACTACGTTTAAGGTCTTAAAAGTGTAAACATGGAATAAGATGTTTGCATTATCTGAAACAATAATTATTTATTAGATGATGTTGTGTGGATTGTCCAGCATTATTTATTTATATTATAACTTCAATTAATTGTCAGCGACAAATACTAAAAACAAAGGACAATGCCCAGTGGGCTATGGGAATCTGTACCAACTTGCATCAATTTGAATTTACTCTCAAAGGTCTAATTTTTATTTACCTTTTCGCTACCAACAATATTTTTTTCAATGTTTAACCGCATTTCAAAATATTTAAAAATGTATTTTATTTTATTTTTTTATCATGTTTGCCTGCTCAGCTAAAGCTTACTTGGCAAATAAGATTTTTATGCTCAATGTACACTCACGAAAATAGGTGACAGCTGGGATCGGAACAAAATAGTTGACGTGCGTAGGGCTTAGTCCGAGCTTGCATTTTAAAACTCCCTACTCTCGAGCCGAGTATCGTCTCTCGGATGTTCTTGTATTTTTGTATGGATATCCGAAAGACGACTCTCGGCTCGAGAGTAGGGAGTTTTAAAATTCAAGCTCGGACTAAGCACTCGGAAGTAGGAAATTGATAATCAGGTTTTGTATAAATAATTTTAATTTTCTAAACCCGGTTAAAAAAGACTGTTAAAAATTAACAAAGAACACATATAAATTAAATATTAATTTTGATGATAATTAGCTTGTGACGCAATCTGGTACAGGGTTTGGGCATGATTCTTTAGGGTTCCGTACCTAAAGGGTAATACTTACGGATACAAACAGTTCCATATCAAAGATAATCATATTTAATGCAGTTATTTGAATGGGCTTCTGTGCACTCGCTACCATAAATGCAATCATTTTTTTTATATTTTTATCGTGAACATTCTCCCAACCGCAGCAATATATCCTTGACGATGTATCTGCCGACTGAAAACGTACAAAAGATTTAAAATAATAACATAAGTATCACTATTTAAAAGTTGCATTTTATCAATTTCACAATGTGATCATTAATTAATATAAATATTGACTTATACCGTAGCTTTCAATTTAGCCGCATATCTACAAGGTAAGTAGATGTGTATAATGCTACCGGTTACAAAAACCAAGTATCTTAGATCAAAACCATAACCCTGCGAAATTAAAATGTATTTTAATGTTTTTATAAATATATAATTTATAGACACAGACATTTCACAACACTCTAGTCCTAGTTCCTAAGCTGTAGATCGCTGGAGTGAAGTTATCTCGGAGTCGGAACATAAATATTCACGGACAATTCACACATCACTCTAGTCCCAAACTAAGCAGAGCTTGTACTATGGGAACCAGATAGCTGGTAGATTACTTATATACATTTTTTATTTTTGTAAATATATGCATAGAATACATAGAAACACCCAGACACAGAATAAATATTTATGTTCATCACACAAGCATATGCTCTGGGTGGAAATCGATCCCACGACCCACAGCATGTAAGGCAGAGCTACTACCAACTGAGCTGTCACGCCTGTCAAGACATAATTAATGAAATGTTTATTATAATGATATTTCCTGAAGTTCTTACGCAATTTTCGTATTTTTTCGTTAATAAGCACCTGACTATAAGATTTAGCAAAACCCGTGATGCAATGAGAAATAGGGAATAAATAAATAAATTAAATAAATGAATAGGTACTTACCTCAATAATATGATAGAAGCAAGTACCTATTTGTATCATAGTAGCCAAAAATATTAACGCGAACCAGATGTTGAACGCATCTTGAATTACATTTACAAATCTAAAACAAATTAATTGTTAAAAGATATAGCACACAACACCAGTCTTGAACTAAACAAATCTTGTATCATGGGAACTAGACTGCTGATAGAATATATATATTTTTTTGTAAATACATACATAGTATACATAGAAACACCCAAACAAATATTTATGTTAATCACACAAACATTTGCTCTGGGGTGGGAATCGAATCCACGACCCACCTGAGCTGTGGCCTGTCCATCTTATAAGTATAAGTGTAATTCTCACTTAAAGATCCTACACTGCTCTCGTATAAACTTGACAACCTCTTCGTGCAGAGTCTCAGAATCACGCTTCATCACGTCCTCTAAAGCTTTGCAATTCAACTCAATCTTCAGACAAGCGTGGTTTATCGAAAGCCCGAAGAATCCATCGAATCCTGAGTAGTTGCATATATACACTGCGCTCCCGTAGAGCATGTATATAAATATTATTTCGTATACTGGCGATCTGAATCTTAGTTCTGTAAAAAATACTTTATTCATAAACAAAACTGAACTACAATATTTAGAATATGTACATAAAATACTTAAGAACGGTTTAGCTCTCTGCAGGCGTTAACGATTTGTCATAACCTCTCATGATTTGACACATCACGCTCTAGTCCGAAGTCTAGAACGAAGCAACGCCTGTACTATAAGAAACTAAGTTACTGATAGAATAATATTATACAGGATGGTTTTTTGAGAAGAGCGGTGATGGCCAAGTTCGATACAAAGAGAGTCAGAGAAAGGAGTCCTGCCCTCCATTTGGTTTATTTTAAATGTTTCTTTGCCAAATAATGATCCTTAACAGCAACATAATCAATTGATTCAATAATACAGGTTGTGTTCTTCAAACCATTTATAAAAAATCTAAGTACGCAGTGATATTCTTTCACCACTTTTCTATGGAGCTCTATCAACCGTCTGCGAACCCAGGTTGGTCGTTCCAGAGAAAATATGTGTAAGTGGGGCTATCGCGCTTCTTCTCTGAGCCAATGTGACTGTGGGGCCCCCATACAATCTATGTCCCACATGCTCGTTTGCCCCTTGTGCCCTAATACCTGCAGAAGGGATGATCTCATCAATAGTACAGACAAGGGGATAAATGTGGCAAAGTTCTACATGAACTGCGATTCAAATTTTTGTTGTGTTCGAAGAAGAAGAATCACTTTTCTCTAACTCGTGCCGTTTCAGAATACCCATGACCGTTTGAAAGCAATTTGTATGTCTGTATCTGATCTAGTACTAAGTACCTGGATCGCAGAAAGGCACCTTCAAATCGTGTATCATATATCTGTCATAGTCATCATATAAAATGCTGCTATGTACGTTCAGTACAATCGCCATAATGGGAAATGTCATGACACATGTTACAACAACTGCAACCCAGCTCCTACTGCTATAAAAAAAAAATCGACATTTTTTTGGTTTTGAGCAAAATTTACATGTTAAGCATCTGCTGTCAAATATCAAAATCAAGTTTTAATACTGTCCAGCAGTTTTTAAGTGTTTCTTATAAATGCGTTTATAATAATAAAAAAAAAATATTATTCAGAACATTTAAAACCATCTATCAACTGTACCTGTATATATTATTACGAATGTTTTCATTAATATAATTCTTGTAGTCGATCGACATTTTATTATAGGATTTGTAATCTTGATCGATTTCATCTAGAATCTGTTTTATTTCGTTGCGATAGAAGTACATTAAAATCATCTGTGGATCATATTACATTTAAAAATATTAAATATCAAAAGTCAAAGTCAAAAATTACTTTATTCAGTAAAATCACAAGGATCATTTAGAATCTATCTAGAATCTATCTTCTTTTTATCTTTAGAAAAGATAAAAATACAATGCCACAGACAGACATATTCGTCACGTCAGTATAAAATAAATAAATACTACGCTCTCCCAGATTACGCAAAGTTTGTACTGTATCTAGATAGCTGATATTTTGGGAATGAAAACAAACACGATTTAAACCTCGAAAGGCAGAACCAGTGATTATAGAGAATGGACTGCGCCTAAATAATAACAAAATTGATTCCTCTCTAGCTCTTTCTAGGGTGTAATCAATTGGACAACGCGACTATGCCACCAAAGCGTTTCTTTTTTGTAAGTCAGCATCATCCTAAAAGAGAAGTAGTCTCTTTTAGGCCGTACGATTGTGTTGTTTCTCTCGCGCTTTGCCACCCTATTTACTCTGTCTATGTCATCTATTTACCATAGTTGGATAAAGAACACTCAATTCTCTAGTCGGCTATTAACAAGCTGTGACGATTTCTATAAGAATTTACATACTTACCTTGACAAATGCAGCTAAAAACGGCCCAAGCACCGTACTATGTCGTATAATGTTAGTAATATCTCGATTTATCCAGCATAAGTACATATCGAATAGCATCATCGCCGCTAGAGGACCGAATGATAATATTATAACCGCTAAAACATGAAATAAATGCAAAAAGTTAATATATGTTACAAAGATTTGAACCTGCAGACGGCTGTAGGTTTACCATAAGTTTTTACTATACTATATTTACTATACTCGCTAGCGTCTGTAGTTAAAAAAATGTATGAAGATTTGTACAGCGCCTCTAGCGGATAGTTGGGTACTAAAATTCGTCATACTAATATTGACGTAACTACTGTAGTAAAGTCAGGCGATTTTACTGTGACATCTCGTGGTAGATACACTGAGCACGAATAAATGTGACAATCGTAAACGTAACGCATTTATATGATAACGCCCACTAACGCTGCAACGTTGGACAGTCAAGCTGATGTTTACGTGCAGTGTATCTCAAATACGTCACTATTTCGATACGTTTTTCAATTATTTCAATTATTTCAGTTTTAGTTGTTTCAATTATTCGTGCTGACCCCTAAAACACAAACGGCTGTTTTTGTTCAATCCCAACCAAGAATAACCATTATAATTTTATAGCGAGAACAAGAAACATTATAGCATAATACAAATCACTTTTTTGGGATCTATAAATAAAAAAAAGATATCCTACCAACAAGCCTCAAATACTTACGTATAGCTAAGATTCTGAACAAATCTAGTTTAGGATTGGGATAAAGCATACCCATACAAAGTGTGAATGTTATCAGTGTATATGTTTCACGGAATGGTTTAAACTCCATATCTGTATTATATTTTTGGCAAGATATATTTTCGAAGATTTTTTTGTGATTTTACGCTCGTATGACTACGACGTTTATTATAATGTGCGCGACTAAGTTTCGCTTAGATATAATCTTAAAAATAAAGAATTTCTGCATTGGTTTGAACAAAGAGAATAATAAATTAATAACTAAAGACTCCTTTTCACATGTACTCGTCTGTTACAGTCAGTGACAATGTGTAGATTTGTGGCGTCGATGTGGGTCGTGGGTTCGATCACCAACGACTACAAATATTTGTATGTTGACAAACATTGATGTTTGTAATAATAAAATAATAATATTCCTGGACATTTCATACATCACACTCTAGTCCCAAACTAAGCAAAGCTTGTACTATGGGAACTAGATTGCTGATAAATATTTTTTTTTGTAAATACATACATACACAGTAATTATATTAATTAGCAATATAGTTATGGCACAGCTTAGTTTGGGACCAATTTCTAACTTATATTAAGGGACCTTTAAGTAACGCCGCCCTTCGTACATTTCTAACTTGTTTTTTTTAATGTACAGTAATTTTTTTTATGCATTAATTCATGGCCTCATACATGTGGTCAGGCACTATAATCGTTGCCTCAGGCGAGATTTCATTAGTTCATTGCTCAATTATAATAAATGCTAAGCTTTTGTGAACTAATTAATTCTACTTGTGATTTTTCAATCACTTTGAAGTATCGTATAATACATTCTCTTAGTGGTTATAAAAGTACTTTTACTTGATTAGTTCATTTTATTTAATTACCATTATTATTCATTTATTAGCTTGTAAAGGTTACGGAAATTATCACTGTTATAATTTATTTCTTTTTTGTTCTAAGTTAAAACTAAATTAACTAAAACAATTCGTTTAAATTCTCGCTTTTAATTGATCTTTTGCTAATAAAATTTGAATAAAAACGCCTAACTTATCTCAGGTTTTATTTAGATACACATAAGATATTTAAGGTGCATTAAGATAGTGATAAAAGTTACTCTTAAAGGTATAAAAGATACATAAAGGTACTTAAAAAGGTACATAAAGGTACTTAAAAAGGTATCAAAGGTGCTTAAAAAGGTACATAAAGGTACTTAAAAATGTACATAAAGTTGCTTAAAAAGGTACATAAAGGTACTTATAAAGGTAGCAAAGGTAATTAAATGGTATTTATAAAGGTGTTCTTCAACAGGTATGCAATGCAGCTCTTGAAGTATACGTACGCAGAGCATATGTATCCTATGACATCACCTGTCTCCAACACCTTGATCTGTCTGGTGAGCTGGGTGTGGTGCATTTCCAGTTCATACTCCCTACTGGACATCCTAATAGGTAAATATACACGGACATTTCACACAACACACTCTAGTCCCAAACTAAGCAAGGCTTGTACCTCTTCTTCTTCATCTAGCGTGTCAATACACAACAACAATAATCTTAAACAAAGTTCAAGTATAACTTTAACTTTGCTACTAGCATTCCATTATCTGTAGCGTTGATAAGGTCATCCATTGTACACCTAGTAGGGCACAAGGGGAAAACGAGCATGTGGGACATGGATTGTATGGGTGCCCCACCGTCACAAAGGCTTAGAGAAGAATCACGGTAGCTCCACCTACACAGATTCTCTCTTGTACTATTCAGAAAGTTTGGACTATGAGAACTAGACTGCGGATAGAATACTTATACAGGGTGGAATTTTGTAATGCCACCTGAAGGGGAAGTACTCTTAATACTTTAGATAGAACATTTTACTCAATGAAAACATTCCTTTGTTTTTGAAAAGAAAGAAAACGGCATTCAAAGATTTTTAAAAATTCGCTTGCCACACACGGTAACCGAACCGAAAAATCTGTAAAAGTTGCACCCTGTACTTTTATTGCATCGATCGTTAGGGTCAATAAGGATGATGAAATCTCTTTAACAAACTTCATAAGTTAAATGAAAGGAAAACAATGAAATCTTAAATTATTAATTCAATGGGTCAAGTTAAAGCACTTAGTAACACCCAGACACAGAATAAATATTTATGTTCATCACCCAAATATTTGCTCTTGGTAGGAATCAGACCTCGTGGGTCTGATTCCCACCCAGAGCAAATGTTTGTGTGATGAAAAGTATATAATTGGTATATCAGCAATCTAGTTCTCATAGTACAAACTCTACTTAGCTTGGGGCTTGATGATGTTGTGTGGATTGTCCAGCATATATATATATTTTTATATTGATTTAGTTAAGTGACTACTCTCCGTACTAGTTTTAACTGTATAATTGCGGGTAGTTTGTAGAGTTGTGGATTAAACACCCACAGCACGAAAGGCAAAGCTATACTACTGAGCTTTGACGCCTGTCAATTTATTTACAGGATTCCCCTCAGCCAATCAGAGATAGAGCTTGCATCAGCTCAAGACCTGGAGAATACGCCTGCAGAGCTGTGCACCGCTGCTATGAGGAAGTGCCATCACAGGACCGGAGCCCTGGCTGCCTTCGACTCCTTCGAGCAGTTCCAGCTGTATGCTGATGAGATGTTCGATCTTGTGTACGATTTTGCGAGTGACGCCGCGATACGGCGAGAGGTTTGTGCTCTCTAACTTTTGATTCCAAATATTATGTATTTTATTTCAGAAACAAACATTACAACCTATAAAAATCCATAAAAACATTTAGTTATAAGATTTAGTTAAAATTATTATGACTTAAAAGTGTTTTTTTCGAATTACAACATAGTCTCGGTTTTATTGCAATCATAGACTTGAGCGAACGTCGTGGTTCCAGCTAGTAGTTAATCTTCTTCTTATTCAACTTGTTGCCATCCAATGCTGAGTAAAGGTCTCTTCTGCACACCACGATCTTGAGCTTTCTGTGTCCTCTTTCCCGCAACATGACCAGGTCATCGGTCCATCTTATTTTAGCTCACATTTCTGGCCCGTCCTTGGTCTCCACTCATAATTCTTGCCCCATCTGTCATCTGATCTACGGCAATGTGACCTGCCCACATGATAGCAGCTTATTTATCTCTATCACTCTCGCTTTCGTTTCAATATGCTTTCAAATTTGTTCCGCCCAATTATTATTAAAATTAATTCGTATATTTAGAATTGAATAGACAACTCTTTATTCTTCTTATCGTGTCGATGCTACAACTGTATTTTGTTGTAGCATCGTGTTGGAAAGATTAGCCAGACTAGACACTGCTTTACCGTGTCTAGCTGTTACCGGTGTGCGCCACGAGGAGGCTCTTTCCATGCACCTCTTTATTGTACACACAAGTTGTAGGGACTTTGGTATTGTTTTAGGTAATAAAATTCAATAATTTCGACAAAAACGTTTACTTCAGTTTTACAAAAACAAGATGGAAACTTCTTCCTCAATATGTAAATCAGCTGGGATGCATATCCGGTTCGAAGGACCATGTAAGGGACTTTGGTATGGTTTAGGTTATAAAATTCAATAATTTCGACGAACACGTTTACTTCAGTTTTACAAAAACAAGATGGAAGGAATAGATAACGAAAACAGCATAGGTCGGTGCAGCAGTTAACAATGCATTGCGCGCGAAGATTTAAACCTAAACACAAGTTGATAATATTTATTTTCAGGACTTGGCGGCTTTACAAGAAGGTAGCGAGAATAGAGACAGTACCAGTATCAACGTCGGGTCCGACTATAAGCCTATGATCGATGTCGATGAAGTGGTGAGTGGTTGAGTGTAATTATCAGCGTTTTAGAACATCCTACTTCCTACTCTTAATAGTATAAATGCGACGGTTTGTATGAATGGATGTATGGATGTATGTTTGTTACTCTTTCATATCACACATTCATATAGACTTTAGCATTTATTATGTACACATTTATTTTAAATCTTAGTAAAAAGTTTTTTACAATATACATTATAAAAATACATATATTATAAAAAAACTTAAAACTAGGTTGTCGCCGGCAGTGGGGCAAGGCGCAAGCTACCGGTGGTCACGTGGTTAGGGCTACAGATTGAGGAACCTCCGGACAATGCGTGCCGTGTCGAGGACCACTGCCGCATGCATCTGCCCCTTGAGCCAACCGCGCTAGCGAGAGCCTCTTTAGATGTTGGTCGAGGCTCTTCTTAGCATTTATTATTGTTATGTATTATGTGCGGGTAACTCGTGAAACCAGTCTCGAATAAATGTCTATGCAAGCACACTTCTTTTATTCAGCAGTGGCGAACGAGGATCGAAATAATAAAACATAATGTCGATCGGAAAACTGAAAGAGTTTGTGATTAAAACGGGAAATTGGTCGGGATATGTGGAAAGAATTGAAATGTACTTTTTAGTGAACTAAAACTACCTACATTAATTTGCGTGATGGGTGAAGAAGCGTACGAGTTGCTTTCTACGTTAGCCAGCCCAGTAAAACCAGCAGCAATAAACTTTGAACGAGCCGCTGAACTATTAGGATAATGTATTTCAGCCGTTGGAGCCGATCCATATTCTGATGATCGGCGTCCGCGACTCCGGCGAGTGGGACGACAGCTCTGTGTCGCGTCGCTTCGGCAACTTTTGTCGCGCGCACCGAGCCACTCTGCACCAGAAGAGAATCCGCAGAATCACTTTTATGCTGCTCATCAAGTATGTCATAAACAATTGTAATAACATTGACAGGCGTCACAGCTCAGTTGGTAGTAGCTTTGCCTTCCATGGTCGTGGGTTCGATTCCCGCCCAGAGCAAAGGTTTATATCAGCAATCTAGTACAAGCTCTACTTAGCTTGGGGCTAGATGATGTTGTGTGGATTTTCCAGCATTTTTATGTAATTACTCTCTGTACCAGTTTTTACTGTATATTTGCGGGTAGTGTGTGTGTGTGTTGTAGAAATGTGGATTAAACTTAGAAGCTCACAAAAAAACTTCATTCTACGCAAGATGTTGCAAGGATCGGCTATTGCATAGTTATAAAGGCCCGCGAGTTCTGCTGTTCTCACAAGTTCAACAATATAGTTAATCAATTCATCGTATCTACTTCCCCAGACGTCAGTTCCCGAAATTCTTCACATACCGCGCCCGGAACGACTTCAAGGAAGACACAATCTACAGACATCTGGAGCCAGCGTCTGCCTTCCAGCTGGAGCTGTACAGGATGAGGAGTTATGAACTTGAGGCTCTGCCCACTAGCAACCAGAAGATGCATCTCTATCTAGGGAAAGCTAAGGTAACAGGCGTCACAGCTTAGTTGGTAACTCTCTTCCATGCTGGGGACCGTGGGCTCGAACTTCAAACTTCAAATTCATTTATTCAATAAAATCACAAGGATCACTTTGAAACGTCTTACATACTAGATGATTCTAGTCTCGATCTTCGAAAGCAAACATTTGTGTGATGAGTCATGCCATGCATGCAAATGCAATAAGCATATGCAATATTCTAATAATATATTGCACATTAACATAACACATAACAAACATGGTCATCAGTAAGAAAAAGTTTTAGAATAATGCATTTTTTTACTAAAAAAGGTTTTTTTACTGCTTGATTATATTAAATTTGTTTCAATTAATACTTTGTATTCTCCGAATTTATGTTTTCCCCCACATGTTTCTATAATGTAACCATTTTTTATTAATTAATGAATACGAGGTCGGCCTAGGAAGCGTTGGAGGGATGACCTTGACTTATTTGAATTGGATTGGTAGGACACTGCCAAGGATAGAGAGAAGTGGAAGTGTTTAGGGGAGGCCTTTGCCCAGTGGGACAATATAGGCTAGAATAAATATAAAAAATGAATACTAAACTTAATGACATTATTATATCTTTTATATAAAGGTTAAATTGACACCGCACTGAAACTTCAGTACTTAATTTAGTTTAATAGTAATTCTTTGTAAGAAGGATCATATAAAAAAACGGTAGGAACCAGGCCGTAAGTTTCTTGCCCGTTCTTCTAGGCTCTGGTCGCGTGGAACTGGCACCTAGAATCACCTAGTATGTAAGACGATTCTAAATGATCCTTGTGATTTTACTGAATCAAGTAATTTTTGACTTTTTTGACTTTGACTTTGACTTTTGTTTCCTAGCTTCGCCTTGCATGCTGAGCATTAAATTGTTTTCCAGGTGAAGAAAGGTCAGGAGGTGACAGACTACCGGTTCTTCATCCGCTCCATCATCAGACACCAGGATCTCATCACCAAGGAGGCCAGCTTCGAGTATCTACAGAACGAGGGTGAAAGGTAACCATTTGTTGTCATTATTTAACAGATAGACTTTATTACACAAACAAACTTACGACTATACAGTATTTACAAAATGTACATTGGCATATAAAATACATAAGACACAACAACAGTTGAGCTATCTGCGGACCGATGAAAACGATCTATAGATAGCTCAACTGATCCAAATCAGTACCAATCGGAAGCGTACCCAAGACACTGGCTGCATTGCCGCGCTGAATAGCAATGCTGATACGCTGGGCCAGATACTCACCAGCCCTCGGGTCACGCGTCGCTTCGACTAGACGTCCACTAACAGATTAACAGATTACAATTTTTTTCAAGATAAGAAAAATACTGTTATTTATTTAGATTTTTATGAATTGTTTGTGTATTTACAGGGTGTTGTTAGAAGCAATGGATGAATTAGAAGTGGCGTTCTCACACCCTCTAGCAAAAAGGACCGATTGTAACCATATATTCCTCAACTTTGGACCCACGGTCATAATGGACCCTAATAAGGTAAGGCTCAAATCAAACAGACTAGAAATTATCTATATTTTTATGTTCATGAATATTGATTATGTATTATATGTGTTAATACAAAAAGTATATTAGTAAACTAAGTTTATACATATAGTAGCTTTGCTTAGTTTTGAAAAAGATGGCGTCTCAAGAAAATCATTATTTTTTGTCCCAAACAAAGTAAAGTAATATAAAATAAATAAATATTCACGGATATTTCACACATCACGCTCTAATCCCAAACAAAGCAAAACTTGTACTATGGAAACTAGATTGCTGATATAATACTTCAAATAAGAAAAATGAAAAAGCCTTTATTTCTACTGCTTTCATACTAAAATATATACAACTAGTTACTTATATTATTTATTCTACTCTTATCTTATGTTTAATGTTTCAACTTTTAGCAGTAGTCGCTTCGGCGGCGTAGGATTTGTAAATCAATGTAGTCGCCTCGGCGGCATAGGATTTTTGTTTTGTAAATCAAAATCTTTGTTTTAGATCGAGGAGTCAGTTCTAAATATGGTGATGAGATACGGTCCCAGGCTTTGGAAACTGAGGGTTTTACAAGCGGAAATCAGATTTACACTGCGGATAGGTAAGTTACTGACCTCACAACTCTCTAGGCCTCTTATTTAAGGCACTCTTATTTATAGATAAACTGTTTTGAAAATGTTATAAGAAGAAAATAAGTTGATATTTGATCTAGCGAAGTCATGTTATAGCCAAAGTTAAGCTCTGCCTATGGCGATATATTGCATATTGAAACTGGCACCTAGAATCACCTAGTATGTAAGACGATTCTAAATGATCCTTGTGATTTTACTGAATAAAGTAATTTTTGACTTTGACTTTGACTTTGACTTATTGTACTATTATGATCAAACTTGCCTTTAAATGTATGTGAGGAAAATAAGACATTTATTTTAGACCGATAGACACTATTATGTATTATTACTTATGTTCTAACTCAGTGATAACTTTGCTTGCGCGATTTAGCACTTGTCAGCGCCATCTGTTGATTTGTTGCGCAGATTCGACGCAGTCAACGAGTTAAAACAAAGAGGTTCTCAATTCTATTGTATGTTATATGCATGTTACGCGATTACTCCGCTAATTGACCGATTTTGATGATTCCGTTTCTGTTGGTTGATCATAATTACGAGGCACATACTTTTAGTGATGTAACAAATGTTATTTATTGAATATCTGCGGATGCGAATGCAAATGCGAATGCGAAATTTATTCCTTTGGTTTATTATTCTATTGGTTGTTGACTTTGAGTTATTTTTTTCCCTAACCTATCTTGTCCCACCGCTGGGCAAAGGTCTCCCCCAATTCTTCCACTCATCCCTGCTTCCCGCTTTCGTCCACCAATCCCTCTCGAAAGCATCGAGTTATTTATATAAAAATATTATTATTAAGTTTTATTACCCAAAGTAAAATAGATAAATGATAAATCCTTATAAGATTAACGGCCGGTTTCTGGAAACCCAAATCACGATTGATCCTAGTTTGACACAGTAATTATTTGATTTTTTCGTTGATCATCGTTCGAGAAACCGGCCGTAAGTAAAACAATTAGTTTTTTTTTTAAATACGGATGCAAATGCGAGTATTCAAAAACAAGCGAATTATCGCGAATGTCACTGCAATAATAATAAATATTCACGGACATTTCACACATCACAATCTAGTCCTAAACTAAGCAAAGCTTGTACTATGGAAACTAGATACACAGAAACACCCAAACACACCCTAAGTCATGTTCATCACACAAACATTTGCTCTCGGTGGGAATCGAACCCACGACTCACAGTATGGAAGGTAGTGTTACTACCAACTGACCTGTGACGCCAGTCTATGAATGCGAATTTTCATTTATAGCATAAATACTGATTTAAATTTCAATGCTAAATTAGTTATTAGTTTGTTGCTGAATGAAAATATTAATTAGCTTCATTGCCTAAAGTCATATAATAAGTAGATAATGTTGAATGATAAACTGAAGACTGATTATGTGCTTAAGAGGTTTAGCTTTCCTTCGCAATAACAAAATCTAAGAAATTAATGGATTTTGATTTTATTAACCTCTATACTATTACTTTCAAATTACTTTTTCTAATATTAATTTTCGCAAAATAATTGCAGAAATTTTGCGAATGCAAATACTTAATGAAAATGCGAATATACGCAAATACCAATGTGACGCCAAATACAAATATTAAAAAAATATGCTATATGCAAATGACAATGTGACAACAAATACATATAAAAAAAAATGTTAATATATGCAAATGCGATTGTAAATATTCGTAAATGTGAAACGCGTATGCGAATAAATCGTTACATCAATTAAATTTAATTATGATCTACTTACCTTATTGAGAATTTTTTAATTCTTAGTATTTTTAATAAATATTACTAGTCGAGAGCGATTGAAAATCTTTTTTGTTAATAAACTATTCAAAACCAAATAGGGCCCACTCAATTAAATATGATTTTACTAAGCAAACGATTTACTTAAATTTCCATTTTAGTTATAGGTTGACAATTGTTATCAATAAATACCTACTCAACAACCCCATACTTCAGTTTGCCAACAAATCACAAAAAAATGTGTTAGACAAAATAAAAATTACAAAATTTTTCAAGGGCCCCATTTTGTTTTGAATAGTTTATATAGTTATAACGAAAAATTTTGTATTATTTAAAGGTCCCGGAGCTCGTAATAACGAAAAATATTGTATTATTTAAAGGTCCCGGAGCTCGTAATTACGAAAAATTTTGTATTATTTAAAGGTCCCGGAGCTCGTAATAACGGAATATTTTGTATTATTTAAAGGTCCCGGAGCTCGTAATAACGGAATATTTCGTATTATTTAAAGGTCCCGGAGCTCGTAATAACGGAATATTTCGTATTATTTAAAGGTCCCGGAGCTCGTAATAACGGAACATTTTGTATTATTTAAAGGTCCCGGAGCTCCTACGAAGAATGTCAGATTGTGTTTGTCAAATGGCTCGGGGTATTCCCTAGATGTGTATACGTATGAAGAAATACAGGATCCTAGACTTGGCGTTGTAAGTTAATAAAATATATGTATTATTGTATAATAAAATCTATTATAACTGTAGCCATAAATATTTTAATATAGTATTTTCCAAAAGTTGTGTCTTAGGTCTGGTATCTGGTGTCTGGTAAGGTCTGGTAGGATTCGAACCCGCGACTTTTCGTTCCCCCTTTACTTAGGTTTTGGATATTGAAATCTTTATCAGCCTTCTTGAATAAACTTCCGATTGGCTCTGATTTGGATCAGCTGATCGGAAAATAGGTAAAAATTATCAACATGAGATAATAAGAAATTTTGTGACTACTATAAATATAATAAAACAAAATAACATAATAATAGTCGTAAGTTTGTGAATGTTATAAATCTTCATAACTTTTTTTACAGATAACGTTCCAATCGTTCCTAGCTAAACAAGGTCCGATGCATGGACTTCCCATATCTACGCCTTATGTCACCAAGGACTATTTACAGCAGAAGAGATTCTTGGTAAGTCTTGCTAGTGGTTTAGTGGTAGCATGCGCGGTTTGCGATCATATGGATAAAGGTTTGATGTTTTATACAAAGTATAAGTAATCTATCCAATTGTATAAGTTATGCTTGGTTCAAGACCTAGAAAGCGTTGTATTAAAAGGTACATGAAAGGAGAAGGGACATTTAGGGCCACGACAAAAAAAAAAATACCTCAGTGTTGCCGAATATTTCGATTACTGTGGGACGGATTTTTTCCGTAAATAGTAAAATGTAGGTCTGTGAAAACCCTTTAAAACGTATGTGGCTCTGAGGGTCATTTATTTCAGTCGTGGCTCTCCATAGGAAATTGTTCCCATTTTGTATTATTTATATTATTTTAATGTTATAAACATTTATTTACATTATAGGCAACGTCACAAGGAACCACATACGTATACGACATGCCAGATATGTTCAGACAAGTGGTAGAAAGGAGATGGCGGGAATGCATCGAAGAAGGAAGTGTAGACGGTAAGTATCTATAAATGCTACTTCCTACTATTTTATATACACCACTATTTTTTAACTACCAAAAAAAAAAAAACCCTACACTCAGTATCTGTTACTAATCACATTTCGACCGTTAAAACTTAAAATAATTAATTAAAAAAAATATCCTTACAAAAACATAATATTGAGTTACCTTTTATTCGTACCGTCCTACTACATAGCTACTTAAGTTTTCACGATAAAAATCCATTCATAAATAGCTTCCGTCTCACTCTTCGCTAAAGCCTTCTCGCCCGCCGCCCGACTATACAAACTGCCCGGCGCGGCGGCGGCGGGTAGTTTGTGAGATGACACTGCGCTGCGCGCACGTAATATCATTATCACTCTCGGAACCCGAAACTTACAAAGCAGCATTCGTTCCAACATAGGTTTAGTGTAAATGTGTGGGCAGGAATACTCAATGATAAATTGATCGGACCATTTTTCATCGAAGGACGCCTCACAGGTGAATCGTACCTAAACCTGATGCGAACTATGGTGAATACAATGTTGGACGATATTCCATTAGCAGCCGATATTCCATTTGCGTCAGCTAAAGCAAAACCATTTGGCAACCATTGGATCGGCCGCAGCGGCCCTGTTCCATGGCCCCCGCGCTCACCCGACCTGACACCCATGGACTTATTTTTGTGCAGCGAAATAAAAAGACTAGTGTATGTGAGTGAGCCTACCAGTGCGCAGGCATTAAAACAGTGCATAATAGACGCATTTCATAAAGTTAAACGACAAGACGTAATTTTGCCGGTCCTAAGCCCGTAAAAGTATGAAGGGGTAAACGACATAGGTACTTTCGGACACCTATGTCGTTTACATTATACATATAAACTACCTAGAACACCTGGAATAAATCGTACAAACATCTACCCCAGGGCGGGAATCGAACCCCCAACCTCCATCCGTGAATATTTATTTAATTGTTTATGCCCCAGGTCCAGTGCCAGATAACGTGATGTCAGCTGTGGAATTGGTGGTGGAACCTGATGGTGAAAGAAGGGTGGTGGAAGTCACCAGGCTTCCCGGACAGAATAACGTAAGTCTACTATTTTAGCTTAGTGTAGATTCTACCTTAAGGTGATACGTCTCGCTCAAGCATAATTTTCCGTGTAACCCTGTATCAAGTTTTGAGATTGGTTATTTATTACTTACTAAATTATAAAAGTGTTTACAGTTTTAGTAGTTCAGCCACAATAAAAATAACCCTAAAAAAAATTAATTTCCCCTCTAGAGCGAGACTTATCACCTTAAACCAAAACTAATGCTATGCCATTACATAATTAATGTTTTAAATGTACCTACTTGTAGATGAGATTTATTGTGTAATGTTTTTGGAACAATACATTTGATCTAATTTATTTTACTTTTTAGCTGGTGCCCGCGGATTCTTCTGTTATCTTTATATTTTTGACAATTCGCACAATATCTTTATAAATTACTAGCTGACCCGTGCCCAATCGTTGGGCATAATCCGACCGTTTTTTCTCCGATTCTTTTTGCAAAACGGACTAACACGTAAAAGCCTTTTTATTTTTCGGTTTTTTATAATACCTATGACACTAATAGTCCAGTCAAAATAGACATTCCAGTTTGCATTAATTCCCAACAAGCTGGATTTTTGTACAGGCCTTAAATACGTCATTACAAATGATATGTCAAAAGTCCCCATCGATCCCGTTTGTGCGTTGTTTTTTATTCGAGGTTAAAGGTCATAAATTTGCATTTTTTGCGTATATCTCTGAAACAACGAAAGCTATCGAAAAGTGGTTCAGGCAAAGTTTGTACATCGTAAAATTGTCTACAAAAATACCTCAACACTTTTCTTCTACAAAGCATCGTTTTCGAGATAAAGTGACTTTAGACCGCAGGAAAGTCGTCGAAGATACTGCGTTTTTTTCATTTCAGCCGTTTTATCTGCTTCATTGCCACAGAACAAACAGTATTTCTTGAAATTTAATGAAAGGTGTGATGGGTTCGATGGGTTAGTCCTCCTCCAAGGTAATGAATCGTCTTTTTGTTTCAAGAAATACTGTTCGTTCTATGGCAATGAAGCAGATAAAACGGCTGAAATGAAAAAAACGCAGCATTTTAGTGGATTTTCCTGCGGTCTAAAGTCACTATATCTCGATAGCGATGCTTTGTAGAAGAAAAGTGTTGAAATATTTTTGTAGACAATTTTACGATCTACAAACTTTGTCTGAAGCATTTTTCAATAGCTCTCGTTGTTTCAGAGATATACGCGAAAAACGCAAATACCCAGGTTAAAGTCATAAATTTGCGTTTAAAAGTCATAAACGAGAGCTATCGAAAAATAGTTCCGACAAAGTTTGTAGATCGTAAAATTGTCTACAAAAATATCTCAACACTTTTCTTCTACAAAGCATCGCTTTCGAGATATAGTGACTTTAGACCGCAGGAAAATGTACTAAAATGCTGCGTTTTTTTCATTTCAGCCGTTTTATCTGCTTCATTGCCATAGAACGAACAGTATTTCTTGAAACAAAAAGACGATTCATTACCTTGGAGGAGGACTAACCCATCGAACCCATCACCCCTTTCAGTAAATTTCAAGAAATACTGTTTGTTCTGTGGCAATGAAGCAGATAAAACGGCTGAAATGAAAAAAACGCACCATCTTCGACGATTTTCCTGCGGTCTAAAGTCACTTTATCTCGAAAACTATGCTTTGTAAAAGAAAAGTGTTGAGGTATTTTTGTAGACAATTTTACGATGTACAAACTTTGCCTGAACCACTTTTTGATAGCTTTCGTTGTTTCAGAGATATACGCAAAAAATGCAAATTTATGACCTTTGACCTCGAATAAAAAACAACGCACAAGCGGGATCGATGGGGACTTTTGACATATCATTTGTAATGACGTATTCAAGGCCTGCACAAAAATCCAGCTTGTTGGGAATTAATGCAAACTGAAGTCATAATTTTAGTCTATTTTGACTGGACTATAAGCAATAATGTGGCTTTCTAATGGTGAAAGAATTTTAAAATTAAGTATAGAAAAAATACCAACAAATATTGTGTAGTTTCCTAACAAAATTCAAATTTAATTCAAGTTTATATATTTTTGTATCAGGTTGGAATGGTAGCGTGGCGACTGACACTATTGACGCCCGAATGTCCAGAGGGGCGTGATATAATCCTGATAGCAAACGATCTAAGCTACTACATGGGCTCTTTCGGACCCCAAGAAGATTGGGTGTTTTATAAGGCATCGGCTTATGCTAGGGAACTTAAGATTCCTAGGGTAAGTTTTAAAAGTATTAAATTAATAACCTTCTTTGATGGTATCATTAAGTCATTTAAAAACATTTTAAAGGTCACTTACATATGACCTTTAGAATATCCATAATTTTACTTTATAAAAACATTGCAGAGGTCACTAAAATATTACCTTTTTCCAGCTATACATCAGTGTGAACTCAGGGGCTCGTATTGGAGTCGCGGAAGAGGTCAAATCTGAGTTCAACGTGGCGTGGATAGACTCTGAGAGGCCAGACCGTGGTTTCAAATACCTGTATCTATCACCTGAGTCCTTCTCTAAGTTGGGACCTCTGGGGTCTGTTAAGACACAACTTATTGAAGATGAAGGAGAATCGAGATATAAGATAACTGATATTATTGGTAAGTTCTTAAAACTTTTATTTTGATCTTGACTTAGGATATGACCTTTCACTTAATCTTGACCTTTCATCTGAGATATATCTTCCAACGGCGAAATTTGCTAACTCCGGACGAAATTTTAGCTTCAGATCTCACTACTTTTTCTTTCAACTATTTCTTTATAGTGACATTTCTTATCATATACGTACTTTGACCTTAAGTATATTACGTATAATCTTACCTGAAATGTAAACTCATTAAAACTCCTAAGAAACGGAGCTCAAGTTATGTTGGTGCTTAATTTTTTTCTTTTTTTGTTCATAGGCAAAGAGGATGGTCTAGGAGTAGAATGTCTTCGCGAAGCAGGTCTTATAGCAGGAGAGACAGCTCAAGCGTATGAAGAAATCGTAACTATCTCTATAGTCACCTGTCGGGCTATCGGTATCGGATCTTATGTTGTTCGGTAAGTTATTTATCTATACTTATAAAGAGGTAAAATTAATAAGATTTTAGTGGGTTTGGAAGCATTTGTGAGGTTGTAATTTCTGGGTTAACTGAACCGATTTTAGAAATATTTTTATCAATAAGCCATACAAATAATGTGTTTAACATTATTTGTATGGCTTTATAATCAGATTAACTATAAACTTTTCTACTTGTGAAAAGTGTCAGTAATGTTTTTTTTATAATTAAATATTATTTCACGGGCTAGTAGTAAGAACAATTGTTTGATGCACATGAGTTACATTACATTATTTGTAAATTTTTTTGTCGTTGTATAGTTTTTTGTTTTTTTTTCTAGTCTCGGCCACAGAGTGATCCAAGTAGAGTCCTCGTACATAATCCTAACGGGATACGCCGCGCTAAACAAGGTGCTAGGTCGCGCTGTATACGCCAGTAATAACCAGTTGGGGGGAGTTCAAATAATGCACAACAATGGCGTTTCACACGCGGTCGCTGCTACAGATCTGGATGCTGTGTGGACCGCTGTCAAGTGGCTGTCATTCGTGCCTAAGGTACTGTCACTGTCAACTCTCATTCGTATCCAAGATTCTGTCAACTGTTGTTAGAATTATACGAGGGATGTTTTTTTTTATGCATTATAGGTAATTAATGGATTTTGAAATGAATTTAAATGATACAGAACATATTGATTTATTAAAAGAACTAGTAAACATGAAGTGTTAAAAAACGCTCCGTCATAATACCTTTTAAATTAAAACAAATAATTCATTTTATACATATACTAGTAGTACGCCCCGGCTTCGCACGGGTAGCCTATATAAAAATATCATTATAATATAGCCATGTTCAGCGCAGATAATGTAGCTTCACAACAGTGAAATAATTTTTGAAATCGGTCCATTATTTTCGGAGCCTATTCGATGCAAACAAACAATCTAATTATAATATTTTAATTTTTTTTCCCTCTTTATAATATTTTATTATAAACAAACTTACGACTATACAGTATTTACAAAATGTACATTGTCATATAAAATACATAAGAAACAGTTGAGCTATCTACAGACCGTTGCAAACGATCTATAGATAGTTCAACTGATCCAAATCAGTACCAATCGGAAGCGTACCCAAGACACTGGCTGCATAATAATAATAATCTTTATAATATTAGTTTAGATATACTGTTGGACATATAATTTGTTAACGATAGCTGCTTACTCTATAATAATTGACCCCCAGGACAAACTAAGCATGGTGCCAATAATGCGTCCCGGGGACCCCATAACCCGTCCCGTGGAGTGGACTCCCCCTCGCGGCCCGCATGATCCCCGCCTCATGCTGACAGGGGAGCCTGGCAAGGGAGGGTTCTTCGACGGGGGATCATTCGATGAGATCATGACCACTTGGGCGCAAACTGTTATTACTGGTGAGTTGGATGTGGCTTATTTTGTGGATTATGGCTTAATATATGGACTATGGCTTAACATATGGATTGTGGCTTAACATGTAGATTGTAGCTTAACATGTAGATTGTAGCTTAGTATAGTACCTATGTAGTTTAACCTCTGTCTAGATTGTGGTTTATATTTGTCTAGATTATGGATTAACATCTGTCTAGATTGTAACTTAACGTCTTAGTCAATTAAAATGTTACATTTTTTAGCTCATAGCGTGCGTTTTCAGAGAACGCAATGTATTTTATCTGTATAACTTAATGTATATTTGTACTATTGCATAAATTTAATTTTCTATTAAAATTCGTCATTGCTTATCATCCATCAGTTTTAGTCTTTATTATCCAGTCAAATAAAGGCAAGAATCTGAGATTACAGACTATCTTTCACTCTCCAACTTCTTTATTAAACAATATTGTAATTAGAACCGCTAGGATCCAGGTCTAGTTTTTGCCGGTTCTTCTGGACTCTGATAGCGACGAATTGGCACCTAGAATCACCTAGTAAGATGTTACAAAGTGATCCTTGTGATATTATTGAGTACTTTTTTTTTGCTCTGGACTACTTATTAATAAATACACATAACAAATAGTAAATAAACTTTATATACTTTATTCACAAACAAACTTACGACTATACAGTATTTACAAAATGTACATTGTCACATAAAATATATAAGAAACTGTTAAGCTATCTACAGACCGTTGCAAACGATCTATGGATAGTTCAACTGATCCAAATCAGTACCAATCGTCGCGTACCCAAGACACTGGCTGCATTGCCGCGCTGAATAGCAATGCTGATACGCTGGGCCAGATACTCACCAGCCCTCGGGTCACGCGTCGCTAAATAAACTAATAATTTTTACAGGCCGTGCTCGGTTAGGCGGCATACCCGTTGGAGTGATAGCCGTCGAGACCAGGACTGTTGAATGGACACTACCTGCAGATCCGGCTAATTTGGACTCCGAATCTAAGACATTACAGCAAGCCGGACAAGTATGTTCAATAAATTAATAACAATATATATAAAGACATACAAAGACATATATTATCATCATCTTCCTACCCTTGGTGGGGTCGGTACAACACGTCTTCTTTTTCCACTCTCCTCTATGAGACGTCATCTCAATGCTCACACCTTTCTTACACATGTAAAGACATTTAAAGAAATATAAAGACGTATAGCGTAGCACGCCCGCCGGCGAGATGCAATGAATGAATAAATGACATGGAGAATTTAAGATTAATTTCCCTCGCAAAATTCTTAATATTTGTCAAAATTTAGTTATTAATTAAACGTGGTTAAAAAAATAAATGTTTTATGTCGCAGGTTTGGTTCCCGGACTCGTCGTATAAAACAGCACAAGCCATCAACGACTTTTCCCGCGAGAATCTACCCATTATTATATTTGCTAACTGGCGAGGTTTTAGTGGTGGACAGAAAGGTATGTTATTAATTTACTAACTCATCATGTGATAATTTGTGTCTCAATATAATATAATAAGCAATTTTTAATAAATCATTTTCTTTTGTAACGAAATAAATAAATATTATTCACGGACAATTCACACATTATACACTAGTCCTAAACTAGGCAAAGCTTGTACTATGAGAACTAGACTGCTGATAGAAGATTTATATACATTTTTTTGTAATATATATAGGATACATAGAAACAACTAGACTCAGAACAAACATTTATGTTCATCACACAAACATTTGCTCTGGGTAGGAATCGAACCCACGATCTACAGCATGGAAGGCAGAGCTACTACCAACCGAGCTGTGGTGCTTGTCAATTTATAAATGAGTTCAACTCAACATGTTTATTTGACAGATATGTACGAGCAGATCCTTAAATTCGGTGCGGAAATAGTACGTGCCTTGCGAGGGGCAACCGCCCCTGTGCTCGTGTACATTCCCCCCGGGGCCGAACTCAGGGGAGGGGCGTGGGCGGTCGTCGACCCCAGTGTTAACTCGCAACGGATGGAAATGTATGCTGATCCGGATGCAAGGTAAATTTATACTACTTTAAAACTACAAAACCGGCCAAGTGCGAGACTCCGTTCCGAAAAATGGCGTTTTTTGAAATGTGCGAGTATCTTTGAACATTTTGTTGTTATAGCGGTAACAAAATACATCATTTGTGAAAATTTCAACTGTATTTATCATGGTTAGATACAACCATTCATGAAATAGACAGGGGCTTTTTACCCTTTGGGTACGGAGCCCTAAAAATTAAACTTATCTTAGTATAAGTTTCAAAAAAGGTTAAGGGGAACTATCGACACGAAGAAGAAGAAGAAGTATAAGTAACAAAAAACAAGTCAAATTAAGTACCTAAATTAATTAATATTTTTCAGAGGGGGCGTGTTAGAAGCTGAAGGAATAGTTGAAGTTAAATTCAAACAGAGAGATATACTTAAAACTATGCACAGAATGGACCCCGAGCTGATGAGGCATGGCGCGAGGGCTTCTGGTATGTACAGGCCTTACATCTCATATATACATAAATAAATATTGCTGGACAATCCACACAACATCATCTAGCCCCACGCTAAGCAGAGCTTGTGTTATGGGTATAAATATACAGGGTGTAACAGGAAGGGTGGACCAAAAGTGGCTTGAGGAAACTCAATGCCTATCAATATAACCTCCATGTATGTTCAGCGATATTCAGTCGTTCAAAAGTTACTCGCACTTTAATGAATTTTAAAGATTTTAGGCTAGATGTCGTAGTATAAACAAACTATTTGGGCTACAACAGTAATTGGTTTCATCTTGTAGCTTAATAGTAAACCTTTCGTACTACAACACCAGTTTAAGACGTTTGATTAATTTCTAAATAAAAAATATTTTTTACAGAAAAGGTCGCAACCGTAATTAAAAAAATACTATATATTTTTTCCAACGCAACACTTAAAAGTTGTAAAACATAATTAATAACTGTTATGTATTTTCCAGAAATAAAAGAACAAATAAAGGATATTTCTAAGAATCTCGACAGACGTGGTTCGATCGACGATGTCCTTATCAAAACCGATACGGGTAGACAAGGTAATATAATGTAGTTTTTTTTTTTTTTTTTAAATTTAACCTGTGCTTGCGCACTGCTGGCCATAATATAATGCATTTCTCAAAAAATTTAGATACCTTATTACTAATTTTTTTTATAATTCATTTAACAATTTAGGCTTAAATTAAATATCTCAAAAATTTCGATAAATTAGTGCAGAGAAATATATTAATATATAATTAAATTTTGATGTATTATTGTGTTTTTAGCTGAAAGTAAAGTACGAGATTTGGAAGCGGAATTATTAGCTGCAGAAAAAACTATTAAAATCAGAGAAAAAGAACTGAGCCCTATCTACCACGAGGTATATATCTTCACTTAAATACAGAAAAAAAAACAATTTACGAATACATACTATAAGGAATATTTAAAGCTATTAATCTAGCGGGGGGTTGACAAATAATGACTTACGGTCTATCTTATGTAAAGTTAGCGCAGACTTGAAGTACTGTAGCTCTACCATGAGTATTTACAATCTATACTCGCTAGCGTCTGTAGTTAAAAAAATGTATGAAGATTTGTACAGCGCCTCTAGCGGATAGTTGGGTACTAAAATTCGCAATACTAATATTTACGTAACTACTGTAGTAAAGTCAGGCGATTTTGCTGTGACATCTCATGGTAATGTACTAATATTTACGTAACTACTGTAGTAATGTCGGGCGATTTTACTGTGGCAACTCATTAGAGGTACTGATTACCATATCATACGTAATAATGACATAAAGTCAACGCTAACTTTTTATAGATAGATAGAGGGTAAGTCTTTTGGGAGGAATAAAATCTAATGGTTAAAGTCTGGTTAAAGAAAAAAAATATAGGTTTAGAAATTATTCTTGTGTTTTAAATGTTTTGAGAGGATTGACATAAATTGAGAGGTGGATCTTTTGGAAGGATTTATAAACTTTTAGATATATATTTTTATGTTTTGTTTCAGATTGCAGTTCAATTCGCTGAATTACACGACACAGCTGAAAGAATGTTAGAAAAAGGATGTATATTTGTAAGTATTTATGAAAAAAAAAAAAACAACTAGATGGTATTACATTTTCAAGTACATTTTTTGAATTTGTCATCAAATAAATCGAGCTATCTATAGATCGCTTGAAACTGTCAGATAGCTTAACTGTTACTTATGTATGTTAAAAATCCCAATTGCAAATACTGTTATATTAGTAATTTCGTGAAATATAAATATTATTTAATACTTTTATCACTATCAGAAGATAATTAAGGTATAAGTTGACTTTTAGAAAATTTATATATATATTTTGTAACAACGCCTAAAAATGTCATACGATTAAATAAATAGAAGATATAACAAAAATAAATAAATAATGCTGGACAATCCACACAACATCATCTAGCCTCAGCTGAGCTTGTGTTATGGGTACTAGAAGACTGACATACTTAATACCATACATTTCATAGATAGATATTTTTTATTATACATATCGGCGCAACGACGTTCGACGGTTATAATTAAATTTAACAATCAGATGATTCTAATAAGACAACAATTTTATTCTGATTTGTTTCAACATTTACGAATAATAATTAAATTACTGGTTGATTAATGTAATTAAATAATTAAAAAAACTGTTAACTGCTGACGTCACACTTTTTAAAAACAGTATCCGGGCAGTTCCTCCGTCATACATAAAAAATAAATACAATCATTATTTCAGGATATAATTCCATGGAAAGATTCCCGTCGGTTCTTCCATTGGCGTCTAAAACGTCTGCTGCGTCAGAACGAGCTCGAGAGGAAAGTGCAGAAAGCGGTCACAGCGGCCGACGCTATGGACCAAGGCGCCGCGGCAGCCACTTTACGACGCTGGTTCGCTGAGGACCAGGGAGAGACGCAGGTTACTATTAATATATATAATATAAACATCTGCGGCCGGTCTCTGAAACGTTGATCAACCAAAAAATCATGCCTGGAAGAGATCGCTATCAGCGATAAGGCCGCCCATTGTACCATACTGTTTACCGCATAGTTTCTAGTTTAAAGTTTTTGTTTCATGGTGTACAATAAAGTATTATCATTCATTCATTCATTCAAATCAAATTACAATGTGTCAAAACCCGAACCAATCGTGATTTGGGTTGGTCAAACGCTTGTCATCTGACAGGAATCTATAGTTAAATATCTGGTGTTAAATATTTTGCAGATGACAATCGTTTAAGCAACCCAAATCACGATTGATTATTGTTATTACCTACCTACACCTATTTTAGATAAAATTCAATTAGATATTATGTAGTTGATTATATATCAGTCACTTAGAGTTAATTGTTACTTAGGTGTAGAGCATGCGAATCTAGCTAATTGGAAGATAGCTGCTAATAGACGCTTGTTCACCGATCATTTAGAATTTTAAACAATTAAACAACATGTTTGTAAATTAAAGTCTGTGCTATTCTGATTATAAGTTTATTATTTTTAATTTTATTATATATATATTTTTTTTTGTTTTATTATTATAAGTGAAGTCTCATTCAGTGGTTTTTGAGTGAAAGACTAACAGACTTACATGCGTTTATAATATTATAGTTGGAAGTAGGATATTATATTGATATATTAATTTTCAGTCCCACCAATGGGAACACGATAACGAGGCTGTGTGCAAATGGCTCGAAACACAAACTAACGACGACAGTTCTGTGGTGCAAAGGAACTTGCGAGCGATCAAACAGGATGCCACGCTGCAGGCCGTTAACTCTCTCGTTATGGTGAGTTTATTAACCGAACTGTGTTATAATTGTTGTGTATTAACTGCACTATGTGTTAACTACACTGTGTATTAACTGCACTGGATGTGAACTGAACTGTATATTTGACAGTAGTGTGTATTATGTTATTATATTATATTATATTATTATATAATAACATCATTGTATAAAAGTAACTGTAGTGTATATTATTACCCTCAGTGTGTTTAATCAGCCGCAGTGTGTATTAACCGCACCGTACTGTGTATTATCAGAGACATAAATAGACCAATCTCATACAAAAAAACGTGACTCGGAAAAAGGTGAAATTCCGAGAGTTATACCTGGCTTATTTTTAGATGGCGCTGCCAAATAGCCGTAAAATTATCCTAACAGCACTAAAAGCCAAGAAATCTGTATTATTTCTGTGTTAGTGCACACCAAAATTTTTATTTTATTTTTAGGTGTGAAAAATGTGATCGTAAACAATGATTTATACCATAGGTTTGATCGGAATACAGCGCCATCTAGAAATAAGCCAGGTATAACTCTCGGAATTTCAGCTTTTTCAGAGTCACGTTTTTTTGTATGAGGTTATAGCTGGAGAGCTAGTGAACCCTGCGAGTAACGGTCTTCCTGTAAGGCTAGAAATTTGTACACTTACGATTTATAGCATGCTAAGAGCACTAGCCATGATCTGGCAGGCTTCAGCCCTGTACTTCATCAGCCACATAATTTTTTAATTGTAAAATAATTTGAGTTTCAAAACTTGTTTCTGTAAGCTTAAAAATTTAATAGGATGGAGTTTATTTATTGTAAATCTTGAAAAAAAAGTTACAGACGATTACAATCAGCAATAGTATATGCCAGATCAATTAGAAAATGCACAGTTGATGAGGTAAAATAAACTTTATCCTGTATACTTAAAATTTTTATATGTTTTCAAGTAAACGTCTCAGAGTAAATATGTACAATGCCAGACGGTTTTGAACAGCATAAGACCTTGCCAGGCGAGGGGACAGCTGCTAAAGGCGTGCGAGTCAGAGGTGTTGCGTGAATGCCTATCTTTCAGTTTTAGTTCAGTTTTCAGTGATTTTACTTATTTTTTATGACATATCTGGCAAGCTAGCTTGCGGGCCACCTGATGAGAAGTGGTCACCGCCGCCCATGGACATGAAAGATATACCCTTCTTTTGAAGGCTCCCATGTCGAAGCTCCAAATGTATGGTTTGAAATGTTCAAAATTAAATAATGCACGTTATGAAAAGTTCCTTACTACGTACAACTACGTACAAAAATAAATTAAGTGGTGTGCAATAAAGTGTTTTATATCTATCTATCTATCTACAACACAAATAATCCTAAAGTGCTTATGAAAAAGTAGTAAGCTATGATTCATCGAATTCACCACCCTGCCAACGTGAACTACATCAACAATTATTGAGAACTGCCTACATTACCTACAAATATATGGCGAAATTGTAATTTTAAAGAACCATTCTTATTCCTGAAAATAACGGTTGGAACTTAATTATGGTATACTTTATTCACAAACAAACTTACGACTATACAGTATTTACAAAATGTACATTTACATATAAAATACATAAGAAACAGCTGAGCTATCTACAGACCGTTGCAAACGATCTATAGATAGTTCAACTATAGTTGGAACTTAATTGATAGTTCTTACGATTTTAATTGGTTTGAGAGGAATAAAGTTCCATCTTCTATACCTATACGACATACTTTTACAAGGACCTGCTGATACTGCCACAGCACAATCGCCTGAAACTGAGGAATACATTTCAGGTAACATACAACTATTTTATCCGTAACATTTAATATGCAGTCCTATGTAATAGAGCTTGATATTTAATTCTTAACAACCTTATTCAAAAAATACTAAAAATTATTACGGTAGGTACATTAAAATATTTTTTCACTATTTTCAGATGAGGAAAACATTGTTAAAGAATCAGATGATGATGCAAACAGTAGTGCAATCTCGGATGATGCTGAAGAAAATGAATGTTAAAAATAATGTAGTTTGCATAAAACCCAATAAAATACATTGCATTTACTGTATGCTAATAAATATGTTCATAAAATTGAAACATTAACATTTCTTATTTGCACTCCCTTAGCAGCTGTCTGGCATTGTACATATTTACTCTGAGACGTTTACTTGAAAACATATAAAAATTTTAAGTATACAGGATAAAGTTTATTTTACCTCATCAACTGTGCATTTTCTAATTGATCTGGCATATACTATTGCTGATTGTAATCGTCTGTAACTTTTTTTTCAAGATTTACAATAAATAAACTCCATCCTATTAAATTTTTAAGCTTACAGAAACAAGTTTTGAAACTCAAATTATTTTACAATTAAAAAACTATGTGGCTGATGAAGTACAGGGCTGAAGCCTGCCAGATCATGGCTAGCGCTCTTAGCATGCTATAAATCGTAAGTGTACAAATTTCTAGCCTTACAGGAAGACCGTTACTCGCAGGGTTCACTAGCTCTTGGACTATTAGCAGTCTTCTTGTTTATACTAGTCTCTGGTATTATTAAACAAAGTAATTTTTTTTCGTTTTTTTTTCAGGAATTAACACCATCGCAACGCGCTGAGTTTATAAGAAAACTGTCCGCGTTAGATTTGGAGCAATAATTAGTTAATAAGATATAATAAAGAACAAATTATATACTGGGTTTGTGAAATTACACCTTAAATTAAGTGTTTTTAGGTTGAAAGTAGTATGATAGATGATTTTAAATGATTTTAAAATATCTGTGTTATGTACTTTTTGGGATTTTAATTGTTGATATGCAAATATGATAAATATAGTGTTTTAAGAATTCGAATATTATTTTTTTGAAATTATGAATATTTATTTGTTTTTTATAACACCAGATATGTCTACCGTAGATAGAGTCCTAATTTCACTTTAAAGCAACAAAATGGCGTATGTACTAAGTACTATGTATGTCTACCGTGCCTGCAGATAGAGTCCTGATGTCATTTCAAATCAACAAAGTGGCTTACATACTAAGTTTTATGTATGTCTACCGTGCTGTAGATACAGTCTGATTGTTTCATTTTACTGTATAAATAGGGATATTGGAAAATCAACAATTTAATTCCCTAATGCTTCGGCTACTTTTTTTATTAGCGGGCGAATATTCGTATCGTGTTGGCGCGACAAAAACATCATGTTCGTGTATAGGCGATGTTCTTGTCTAAATACTACGCGATGACACGATGTACCCGGCCACATACATCGCGTTAACACGAATATTCGCCGTAGCCCGCTAATGTGGCCCCAGCATTTTAGTACAATTCTGTACAAAAGTGTGTGAACCAAAATTGAAAAAATACATTCCTATAAGTTTTAACGTAACTCTGTAAAATTGGCTTTCAGTAATTGGTATGTCATTCTATAAATATGTGAAAGATTATAATGTAGGTTTGTTACTCAATATACTTATTTTACAACAATGTTATATCTTTTACAATATTTTATTACAAAATGTAACCTTTGCGTACATTGCGTACATTTTGCACATCATTTTTTTTCTTAAATTACACCAAAAATATAAGTACACCTAAGTATTTATTTAATTAGGTTATAATTTATTTATAGTTTTTAGATGGGTGAAACCTTCTCACGGGTATGGCGGGGGTTTTGTATTCAATTAAATATATTTATTTTGTTTTATCGTTTTATTTTAATTATTAAGATCTTTAAAGTCCCTCAATCACATTAAAAGAAAGGAATTCGTTGGAAAATAGATGTTTTTGTATTCATCAACCAAAAATATGCGCTGATCCTATTCTACTAATATTATATTATAGGTACTTACCACTTTCCAAAATATTGGTTTTTTTTTTCTAAACTAATATTATAAAGAGGAAAGATTTGATTGTTTGTTTGCATCCAATAGACTCTGAAACTACTGGACCGATTTCAAAAATTCTTTCACTGTTGTGAAGCTACACTATCTGCGCTGAACATAGGCTATATTATATTTTCAAAAAAATTTGGGATCCTTACTAAAACTTCAATTATGTAACCCAAGGTGTAAAAAAATACCTAAGAAATTCCTTACTCGCTACCCGTGCGAAGCCGGGGAGTACTAATAGTTTATTATAAACGTGAATGTTTGTATGGATGTATTTCGACTTGACTTCAATCTGGTGTGTGTTGTCCAAAATATAAGGATAGTAAGACGAAAGTCGCGACACTAACTAGTTTTTGAATATTTTAGGGCCCTTTGCCCTCGTCCGCGGCGTTTGAACGATTATATTATACAGTTTAATAAAACGGAAATCAATTGCGGCATATTTGAATAAATTGAATTGGCTTAGGAGCGTTGACTCCCATTTGTTCCCCTAGGCCCTAGGGGAACAAATGGGAGTCAACGCCCATTCCATGTCCCCCTAGGGCCTAGGGGGACATGGAATCTTTTTTAATGTCGGCCCCATTTCATTTACTGCATGATATTACCATATAAGAACTGTACTAAATACTTGGTTCCGGTAGGTAGGTACTAGTAAAAACCATGTGCTATGTAGGTATCTATAGGTACTATAGATCCATTTTCAAAATTGCTACTATAAATAACTGCCTATTCCCAGTAGTCTTATTGAGAAACCTAAGTTGAACTTCTAGGAATGTTCTTCACAACAGACGTAAAGTAAGTCCCCTGAGATTTTTCCCAGTAAGTAGTACCAGTAGAACAGGTGGGTTCCCAACCAGTCACACCAAATCCAGTCACACTGTAACTCGTTGTAACTTTTTTTGAAGAAGATTTCCCAACAGTCACACTTTCGTAACACTGACTGGTTGGGAACCCATCGTAAAACAACATTCCCAATGGCTCTTATGTAGAACTAAGAATTAGGTATAGACAACTGATTAAAAAGAAGAAAAGAAAGCAAGGGTCTGATTTTTTAATTAATTATGTAGTTATAGATTGCCCCGATAAGTAACCTTTGGTTATAACAATGCGTTGCCTCACCGAGCACGTTCATTAAGGATGTGTCCTGTGAGGCATCGCACTGCGTCCACTCTGAGTCGTGTTAAGTGTCATGTGCGTGTATTTACACCGACACCCTTCATACCGACACAGCAATGTGAACATCACTGTGCAACAGAAATAGGTGGTAGTACTTCTCCGGACGAGCTCTTTCACACTCTACTAGCTAAAATAAGAAAAAGGTTGTCTAAAACCGCTTATTGTAGGTACATGTTTTAATATTATTTCATTATCGGTACTATTATATTAGAAAAAAAAGTCTGCAAGAATTCGTTTATTTAGCGATAAGACCGCCCATTGTACATATTTTAATGTTATTTTATTGTTGTTTTATATTAGTTTAGTAAATTGTACCTATTCAGTTTCATACATAAGTCTTGAATGTTCCTTCATGCCCGAAACTTGAATTTAAACAACGTATATGCACAATTTATAACAATACAGTGACCCGCGTCTTTTTGATTAAATTTAAATTAATTCATGAAACCGAAATTGATTTATGCAAGTGTTTTTTATCGAATCATTATCCATTCGAAGACTCCGGTGGATGTCGCCTCGTTAGTTACATTTTAAGGTTTACCTACTAAAAGTGCTAAAATGGGGTACCTGGAAGATAGAGATTTGTCAGATGTCCCGACTATTCCCGAATATTATAAGAACAAGACTATATTCGTGACTGGCGGTTCTGGTGAGTACTTATCCTATTTATAGAATCATTATGTACAAAATTAACAAAACCCACTTCAATCGTCAGCACATTTTTAAAGATTATTCAAAAAGTCCTAGTTAGATCCTAATGAAATTTATACGAGACCACCTCTGAAGTATGATCTATCAAATGACGAAATATTATTCAAAATCGTTACGCAATTGATGAAGTAATTGCGTAACACGCTAGAGCTAGAGTGACCTTTTTGAAGTCTTGAATAAAAAACAGGCAGTAAGTTTCTTGCCCATTCTTCTAGTGTAATAAAATGTGACAATTGTAAACGTATCGAAACAGTGACGTATTTGACGTATCTACTTACACTGCGCGTCAACATCAATTTTACTGTCGAACGTAGCAAAGTTACCGCGTAGTGTATGTTAAATACGTTACGTTTACGATTTTCAAATTTATTGATGGCCTCTGGACACTAGGAACACGTAGGATCACTTATAGTATCACCTATAGTATCACCTATAGTATCACCTATAGTATCACCTATAGTATCACCTTTAGTATCACCTATAGTATCACCTTTAGTATCACCTTTATTATCACCCATAGTATCACCTATAGTATCACCTATAGTTAACACGATTCTAAATGATCCGCAAGATTCTACTGCTAATTTCCAGGGTTCATTGGGAAGGTCCTGATTGAGAAGCTCCTATACTCATGTCCTGATTTGGACAGGATCTACTTGCTGATGAGAAGCAAGAAAGGCGTCAGCGCTGAAGACAGGCTGGATAAGATGTATTCTTTACCAGTAAGTACCAGTTTACGCCTAATATTTAAACTAATCTTTAATATATTTATGGCGTCTAGTCGAAGCGACGCGTGACCCGAGGGCTGGTGAGTATCTGGCCCAGCGTATCAGCATTGCTATTCAGCGCGGCAATGCAGCCAGTGTCTTGGGTACGCTTCCGATTGGTACTGATTTGGATCAGTTGAACTATCTATAGATCGTTTGCAACGGTCTGTAGATAGCTCAACTGTTTCTTATGTATTTTATATGACAATGTTCATTTTGTAAATACTGTATAGTCGTAAGTTTGTTAGTGAATAAAGATATATCAAATTAAAAAAAAAAAAAAACTTTAATATGAAACGTATTTGTATATAGGTACTTACAGGGTTTTTTTTGAGAAGGGTGGTGACGGCCAAGTGTTAATCCACGTAAGTTAGAGAAATATCGTAAAATGAACCATGACTTCGATTTGAGAAAAAAAACAACTGCATAAATAAATAAATAAATAAATAAATATGTAAATAAATAAATAAATAAATAAATAAATAAATAAATAAATAAATAAATAAATAAATAAATAAATAAATAAATAAATAAATAAATAAATAAATAAATAAATAAATAAATAAATAAATAAATAAATAAATAAATAAATAAATAAATAAATAAATAAATAAATAAATAAATAAATAAATAATAAATTCATATCTATAAGTACGTACTTTGTCTATTCATTTATCTTTTAGATTAGCAGAAAAACGAGCTAAATGATTTGAATACAAATAAGACGTGTTCTAAAAATATGTCTGTGTCTTATTGAACCAAAGCATTATTTATATATTTATTTATTTAAAAATTTCACACAAGCTTAGTGCTAGGAGGACTTAATGCTAAGAGCATTGTCTGCCAGTCTTCCTGGATGTGCAGAAAGATGGTGAGGCGTGTTATATAGAAAAAAAATATATTAATAATTATATTAAGGTTTATATTTACAAAGTTAACGTAGTATTACCTAAAAACCTTATGGCAGATTTTCTAACAATACAAACAACTACTTATCATTTTAATAGGCAGCATGCTCAGAGAAACAACAAACAATAATATAAATAAAATACAAAGGAGTGCAAAAGTAATTAAATAAATTATGTCGTGCTAGTACGAGTAAACCAACATAAATAATATAGGACCGATGCCCGCGACTTCATTCTGTTCTCGTTATATTTTGTTCAATTCACACAATAAGTAAATATCTTTATAAAAAATAGCTTTAGTTATTTTGGTGACTACTGAAACTTTACAATAATATAGCGTAAGTACAACGCTATATTATTGTAAAGTTTCAGTAGTTTTTGCGTGACATAGGTACTTCTTCTTCTTCTTATCGTGTCGATGCTACAACAGAGGGCTTAGTCCGAGCCTGCATTTTATAACTCCATACTCTCGAGCCGAGAGTCGTCTCTCGGAAGTCCTTATATTTTTGTAAGAAGTAGAGCGAGAGATCCGAGAGACGACTCTCGGCTCGAGAGTAGGGAGTTTTAAAATACAAGCTCGGACTAAGGGCTCTGTATTGTGTTGTAGCATCGTGTTGGAAAGATTAGCCAGACATAGGTACTTAGTAACAAACATACATACACATCCATACAAACTTTCGCATTTATAGGTAATATCAGTAGGAGGATAGGATATACAAGTTGGTACAATACAGAAAATTAAAAAAACTAAGTAAGTGTCTATTATTGTTTATTTTATAAATCCAGAGCATCGTTTCACAAACTTTCGCGTATATAATATTAGTAGGATAGTAAGATAGTATCTTAAATAAGCCCAGAAAAATAGCTGTAGCAATGCTAAGTTAACTATAATAATTACAATATCGAAGTGTAGGTACGCGGGTTTAAACGTAGTCAATACCTCTCAAGCACTCTATTGTCAATACATTTTTGTTTTACCAAAAACAACTATTATAATGTAAAACCATTGAATTTACTTACCATTGTTTGAAATGAATGAAAACACTGTTGATTATTCACGATGACAAAGCTTCACTTACTATTATTTAAATGCAAATTTAATTTGCATTTAAATAATAGTAAATAGTAGCTTGGGGCTAGATGATGTTGTGTGGATTGTCCAGCATTATTTATTTATTAAGTATATTTATTTATTTAATTATCGCTAGGGTCCATCATTAGCGACCGACGTGGCGCGGCGGGCGAAGGCTCGCTTGCGCCGCGTAGGTTGCGGGCCTTGTGATAATGTTTGTAAGATCTGCAAATATTTATTCCGGGTGGTCTGGGTATTTTCTATGTATAATAAAAAATATTTGTCTAAACCAATTTAAACCAATGAATTCAGTTACTGACAGGGATCGTTTGAAAAGAAAATGCATTTTTTGTTTAGCTATTTACACGTCCAGAATATTAAATACTTTTTTTGCAGTGTTTCGACAGACTGCGGACTGAAAAACCGAATATATTCAAGTCAAAAGTTTTTGTTATTGCCGGCGACGTCGGCGAACCAGGCTTGGGTAAGGAATTATACAATAATAAATACTTAAAATAATCATTTATTTTCTCCCAACTTACATCAAAATTATCAATAGTAGGTAATAGGTAGGTAGTACTAAGTAGGTATCGACTAGGTATTGACTTTATGTTACCTGTTTTGTGTAATAGGTAATAGGTAATTATTCAGGCACCAGACTCCATTTAGTTATTACTTATAGGTCAAAGTTAAAATTACTTTATTCAGTATCATTTAGAATCGTATACAAGGTCATTCTAGGTGCCAGTTCCACGCGACCAGAGCCCAAAAGAACGGGCAAGAAATTTACTGCCTGGTTCCTACCGTTTTTTTATATGATCCTTTTGGTAACGGGTGGCGCAAAAGTAAGGGCACTAAAGAAAACACTGTTTATTTTTTTATATGACATTTCCTGTCATTCTATTGTTGAAAATTGTGTAGTGAACAAATGTAAAATACACTGAAAATAAACATGGACCGTTTTACTCCTCAAGAACGTGGAATAATCGTGTCAATGTTCTTACGGAATAATTCATCAGTGATAAAAACACAACGTGAATTTCGTCAACGATTTCCCCACCGTCCGGCACCGATTGGTCGCTCAATTCGGATTCAACATTGGATAGACCTAAGTCTGGGAGACCAAGAACAGGCCGTTCAGCTGAAAATATCGATGCTGTGCGCGAATATGTGGAAGAGTGTCCAGAAACATCAACGAGGCAACGTGCCACGCAATTGCGTCACTGGAGAACGCTACAGAACCATGTTACGTGAGTTTTTGATACCCAGTTTGGACGAATTGAGGCTGGAGCACATCTGGTTTCAACAAGACGGCGCTACGGCACACACAGCGCGCGACACTATGGACTTAGTTAGGGACGCTTTTCCAGGCCGAGTTATCTCTCGTTTTGGCGATTTGCCTTGGCCTGCAAGATCACCCGATCTGACCAGTCCAGACTTCTTTCTTTGGAGTTTTTTGAAATCTCGGGTGTATGTGAACAAGCCACAGAATATCGCAACTCTAAAAGAAATCATTCATCAAGAAAAAAGGAACATATCGCAGGAAGTGTTACGGCAAGTTATGCAAAATGTCATAAAAAGGGCTCAAGCTTGCATCAACTCTGGAGGTCACTATTTAAAAGACATAATTTTTAAATCCTAATGGTACAAAATTTAATGAACCAAATATACATTTAAAAAAACCTAAATCTATTTTTCTAATTTAGAAAAAAAGTTATAGCTGAACCAAATAGGGTCATTTCTTTTGCGCCACCCTGTATAATCAAATATCAATGAAGATGTTCTCAATAACTATATACAATTCTTTAAAAGTATAGATTATATTGTGTATGACACCTCAGTTAGCTAATAATAAAAAAGACAGTACCATAAATAATTTTATCAATAAATGTTTATTTTGTTTATTTATTAATATTTCAGGATTATCAGATGAAGATCGCACGTTGTTAGTGAATCGGGCTAACATCGTGTTTCATGTCGCTGCTACTGTCAGGTAAATAATGTATTAATATAATAAATAATATATTATTATATTATATGTACAAACACAACATTTAAATAAAGTTCTAATTTGTGTATTGGCCAAAATTACCACGATATTGATTTATTGAATACACATTTTTAAGAATAACATAAAATCTACAGTACCCCAAGTACGAGTTTTTGCACACACGGATCGCAGAGACTTAATCGCCGAGCGGCACTGATTTTGTATGGAGATCCAAGCAGCGCCCCTAGCGGATTTATTGAGAGGCTTGGATTTCCATACAAAATTGGTGGCGCTCGGCGATTGCGTCTCTGCGATCCGCGTGTGCATAAACTCGTACTTGGGGTACAGGTTTATAAAACCTATTCCAACCTAAACAAAGAATACAACATAAAAGAAATAACCATTTAAGTTAGATACCTACCTATAGTACCTAAATACATTGTAAAATTGCACGAGCCTGTGCTCATTTACACTCACATGCAAAAATAGTGCACTATTATTATTATTATTATTTTTTACAAGGAATAGTTCGTCCTTTGACCACAAACTCACCCGATGGAAAGTGATGTTGTAACCGACGATGGAGCAAGACGATCTATGAGACACCTGATCGGGAAAGACACTTGATCGGGAAAGGCAGAAGCTGGCAACGAGTTTACATTATTTCTGTAGCTATACCATGAGTTTTTCAATCTATACTCGCTAGTGTCTGTAGTTAATAAAAATGTATGAAGATTTGTACAGCGCCTCTAGCGGATAGTTGGGTACTAAAATTCGTAATACTAATATTTACCTAACTACTGTAGTAAAGTCAGGCGATTTTACTGTGACAACTCATGGTAGAGGTACAGTTTGGCAATAGTTGTACAGTCACCGTCCTGCTGACACGTTACCATTAATAAAGAATAGCTGGATCTGTCGTCCAACTAAAGCGTTAAATACCGAACGCGCGTTTATTTTAAAAATGGTTTATCAATCAATCACGTTTATAATTTAAATCTCATGTTGATGTACTTTACAATAAAGATTTATGTTTGTAGATTTGATGATACTCTAACATACGCAGCTCGGCTGAACCTGTTCGGCACTCAAGAGATCACTGAACTAGCGAAAGATATCAGAGAATTATCTGTAAGTTACTTTTACACTATAAACATTACTCAGTTTACGACTATAGCCTGTAACGCGGAGGTTGCATTGTATTAAGTATGTCAGTCTTCTAGTACCCATAACACAAGCTCTGGTTAGATTGGGGCTAGATGATGTTGTGTGGAGTGTCCAGCATTATTTATTTATTTCAATATTTGCAGTAAGTACACGATTTATATTATAATTTTTATAAAAGTCAATAAAACCGAATTCAATCGTCATTTCTCGCGTATTTTATTGTTATACATCTCGACGTATAGGTAACCAGAAGGCCTAGTACGAGTTTTGCACATGCATACGAAGGTATCGCCTTCGTATCGCAAGCCACCAATTTTGTATGGAAATCCAAGCTTCTCAAGAAATCTGCTAGGGGCGCTGTTTGGATCTCCATACAAAAACGGTGGCGCTCGGCGATTGCGTCTCTACGATTCGTGTGTGCACAAACTCGTACTTGGGGTACAGACTTAAGAAAAATAGCAATACGCGATAAAATCCTGTACAATACAGGGTGTTTGGAAGGGAGCTGTACATACGCCTAGGGTAGAAACTAGGGATAGTCTGCTACCTACCCCCGCCCATTATATTGACCTTGGCCTCAAGGTTTTTTTTTAATTTATTATTATTTTTTATTTGACTTTTTTATGATTTTTTGACTAAAACTACCTGTAGCTCAAAATCTATCCATGGGACCGGTCGGCTAATGGTCTTGTTTTAATCGTTAGAGTCTTAGGGTCCTGCAAAAAATTATTTTACACCAGAAAATTGTGGAGAAGAAAAGTTATGGGGCCTGAAGTACCGTAGTAAGGTAAAGAAATAATTTTAAGGGCAACTTTCTATGGGGTTTAAAAAAAAACTAACAGGGTTGGAGTTCTTCTGATTTTTTTAAAACATCCTCAGTCCATGCCCTTTCTAACGATATGCTAAAAGTGTATTTATCACTTTTAGTTTTAAAGTTATTAATTAATTTCCGCAACTAGGGCACTTCAAGCAAAAATTTCAACTAATGAAAATTAAATGTGTTCGATCGTAAAAGGATGGCAAATGAAACAAAAAATTTGGTAATGACTAATGTCATTAAATTACAAATTTTAATTAATTACTAATTTTAATTAATTACAAATTTTGTTCAAATTGATGACCATTGACCTGTAAACATGCTCGGCACCTCTTCCTCATCTCCACGGTCACCGTTCTAAGCAGCAGTTCCTCGCGCATTGTATCGAATGCGGCGTGGATCCTGTTAATTAGAACCTCCCTTGTTGGTACTTCTTCTGCGTACACCAACTCTTAGAACGTACTTAGAACGGTGACCGTGGAGATGAGGAAGAGGTGCCGAGCATGTTTACAGGTCAATGGTCATCAATTTGAACAAAATTTGTAATTAATTAAAATTAGTAATTAATTAAAATTTGTAATTTAATGACATTAGTCATTACCAAATTTTTTGTTTCATTTGCCATCCTTTTACGATCGAACACATTTAATTTTCATTAGTTGAAATTTTTGCTTGAAGTGCCCTAGTTGCGGAAATTAATTAATAACTTTAAAACTAAAAGTGATAAATACACTTTTAGCATATCGTTAGAAAGGGCATGGACTGAGGATGTTTTAAAAAAATCAGAAGAACTCCAACCCTGTTAGTTTTTTTTTAAACCCCATAGAAAGTTGCCCTTAAAATTATTTCTTTACCTTACTACGGTACTTCAGGCCCCATAACTTTTCTTCTCCACAATTTTCTGGTGTAAAATAATTTTTTGCAGGACCCTAAGACTCTAACGATTAAAACAAGACCATTAGCCGACCGGTCCCATGGATAGATTTTGAGCTACAGGTAGTTTTAGTCAAAAAATCATAAAAAAGTCAAATAAAAAATAATAATAAATTAAAAAAAAACCTTGAGGCCAAGGTCAATATAATGGGCGGGGGTAGGTAGCAGACTATCCCTAGTTTCTACCCTAGGCGTATGTACAGCTCCCTTCCAAACACCCTGTATATCACTTTACTATGATGTCTGATCGGGAAACTATAAATATTCAACCTATATTGAAATCGGTTAAAAATTACCTCATCTAAAATCCTTCTATTACAAGTTTGTACGCTGCCGATTGGTACTGATTTGGATCAGTTGAGCTATCTATAAATCGAATACAACGGTCTATAGCTCAACTGTTTCTAATATCTATATATATATGCCTATGTACATTTTTTAAATACTGTAATAGTCGTAAGTTTGTAAATAAAATAATTAATAGTTTGTATTAAACTAACCTACTTTCTTTAACCTACTTTTCTTTCTTCTTAATAGTTATAAGAAGAATCAGTTATTGTTAATATTTATTTAATAACCTAAAAAGTGTGGTTCCTTTAGGCTTTTGTTCATGTTTCCACATCATACTCCAACACCAACCGGGATCCAATCGAGGAGGTGATGTATCCAGCTCATGCTGACTGGAGGGAGACCCTCAACATCTGTCAATCTATGGATGAACACACCATTAGAATGCTAACGCCTAAGTACATATAAAACATTCATGCACATTTCACACATCACGCTCTAGTCCCAAATTAATAAAGCTTTTAAATGTGTATTTACAAAAACGAAAGCATATAATGTTTTCTATGAGCAGTCTAGTTACAATACAAGCTTTGCGCAGTTTGGGACTAGAGTGTGATGTGTGAAATGTCCATGAATATTTATTTATTTAATAAGGTACAGAGTCCTTTATCCAATCAAATATAATGTATTTATTTTTTTACAATATTATATTACTTACTTTTTGCTAAATTTAGGCTAAATGTTGTGTCATAATATGATTTAATTTTCCATACACAGGTACTTAGGTGAGATTCCGAACACGTATACGTTTACGAAACAGTTAGCTGAGCACGTAGTTTACGAGCAACGTGGTAAACTACCCACTGTCATCATCAGACCATCTATTGGTAAGTCATCGGTTTTACCCGAAATTACGGGTAATTTTATGCACTGGGCACCCCAATAGAAACAATCTCGTAGATTTTATTAGTTTTTTCTTCATTTTAATTCGATATTTTCAGATAAATTATAAACATAAGCTGTAAGGACTATATTTTACCGATACGCCATGGCGGCGCAACCAGTCGCCGCTACCAACAAAATGTACGTTTGGTTGCGCAACCAAACGGACAACAGGTGAGTAATCTATAGAGCTATATACATTTTGTTGGTAGCGGCGACTGGTTGCGCCGCCATGGCGTCCCGGTGAAATATAGCCCTTAAACTAAATCTTACAAAAAAAAAAAATTATTAGATTTTTTTTCTTTTTTATATGACTCCAGTTATCGCCAGTATATCAGAGCCAGTTCCAGCGTGGATTGAAAACTTCAACGGACCCGTTGGCATCTTTGTAGCGTGTGGAAAAGGTGAGCGCAATCTATTTTAGTTGCTATGATAGATCTATTTATGTATTTTGTAGTTTAAACTTTAATTATTAATAATAAAAAGTTATAACAATAAATAATGCATGACAATCCACACAACTTCATCTAGCCCCAACAAGCTAAGCAGAGCTTGTGTTTTGGGTACTAGAAGACTGACATACTTTATACCTACAATACATTACAAAGATAGATATTTTTTTATTATACATATCAAATACTCACAACACCCGAAATAAATATTTGCAGATCGTACATCATTTATCCCAAGGCGGGAAACGAACCCGCAACCTCCGCGTCGAAGGCAGACATTCGCCCGCCGCGCCACATCGGTCACATAAATAAATGATAAATTTAAAGTACTTAATCATGTGCAAACTTTTACAGATATCTTTTATACCTAAAAAGCGTGCCGAGCTTTTTTTACCATATTTTATTGCATAATTTATTTTGGCATTAAAATATGTTGTATTATTTGTTGTGTAAACAGGAATAATGAGAAGTATTCACACTGAGCCACACATAGTGCTGGACTTTATACCTGTGGATTCCTGCGCTAAACACATCATTGCTGCAGCTTGGATACGAGGCACTAAAGAGTAAGCATATTTAGACAGGCGTCACAGTCACAGCTCAGTTGGTAGTAGCTCTGCCTTCCATGCTTTGGGTCGTGGGCTCGATTCCCACCCGGAGCAAATGTTTGTGCGATGAACACAAATATTTCTTCTGTGTCTCGGTGTTACTAGATAGTATTCTATGTATGTACATATTTACCTACAAAAAAAATGTATATAAGTATTCTATCAGCAGTACATAAATATTAAGTAGTAGGTATGTAACTTACGTAACATTTATTAGTTTCTGACCCTATTTTGCTAATCCTTAAAAATAAATATTTTTGGATTTTGATTTAATCAGATTAGAACCAGAAGACGATATTCCGATCTACAACTGCTGTTCCGGCAAGCTCCATCAGATCCTGATGGATGATCTGATCAGCATGTCCAAGAGTGTAGCAGGCGAAGTACCATTGAACGATGCTCTTTGGGCCACTGGGGGGGAAATCACTGCCAACGCTCACATGCACTACATCAAGGTAAACACACCTTCGAATCTCCAATTGATTGACAGTTACACCTCAGTTGATAGTAGCTCTGGAGGGGTATCCTGTCAACTTGACATGAAAACTTGAAATTATGACTGAGCTGTTAAAAATGACGTCCATGCCGCGGTTTAGCTGATTTGAGCATGGCCTACCTGATATAAGCATGACCTACTTAATTTGAGCATGGCCTACCTGATTTAAGCATGACCTACCTGATTTGAGCACGGCCTACCAGATCAAACGGCATGAAAATTGATCATTCATCAGTATATCAGTATATCAATAAAAGAAGAAGAAAACTGAACTGCAATTTGATCAAATAACAGTTTAAACACGAGGACGTGATGTGTGGAATGTGAATATTTATTTATTATTTTAATATATTTTAGGTAGTACTTCAGCATCTGTTGCCTGCTGTATTAGTGGACATGATGCTATGGTTGTTTGGAAAGAAGACTATGTAAGTTCAATAAAAAAACTTGAGAGATGTCAAGGGACACCCGGATGGAACGAAGTTCCTTTCGATTAATTAGTATTAATGTTTATTATGTACAAAAAACCTGTATACACTCAACAAAAATAATAGTCGCGACACCATACGGTTCAATGCGAAACTGGCTTGCTTTCTATGATTTTGTATTGAAATTGAATTAAGTAAAAAATAAACATTTGGGATTTTTGCAGTTCATATTATTCTCCGTAGGTTTAGAACAGTAAGGTGTAGAACTAGTCTGCCTTAGGTTTAGAATTAACTTCTTTTGAACCTTAGACTAACCTGACGATCAAATCGAAAAGAATAAAAAAAAATTTCGTTAATTTGTCGTTGTTTTCAGGTTGGTTAAGGTACAAAGACGTATTTTCATAGCGAACCTTGCGCTAAGCTACTACACTACGCAGCAATGGTCATTCTGCAACAAGAATTTCGTCGCATTGCGGTCCAAGATCAAGACTGAGGACGAAGACCAGTTCTATTATAAGGTCAGTTTTTCAAAATCAAAATCATTTAATCTATATTCAGTAAAATCAAAAATAACATTAAGCGTCTAAATGATTCATATAATGCGGTTATACTATCATCTACAAATCGATATAAAGATTGTTTTTTTGTTAAAAACATTATTTTTGCTCCTTACGCTTTTGGTTAGGCAAAGCTTAACATAAAATTACTATTTTTTGATATTATATTAGTAAATAAACTCTTTATGTACACAAAGTACATTACACATGGAAAAACATTTCAACTTTGTACAATAGGCGGTCTTATCGCTACCATTACCATTGGGCTCTAGACCAGCGCTGGTCAGTAACATATCAACTATTAACTATTATAATATCTATACTTACATACCATTTCATATTTAGGTAGAAAATATGGACGTAAAAAAATACTTTCTGAAATGTTGCTACGGAGGTCGTCGTTACCTGCTGAAGGAAAAAGATGAAGATATTCCTAAAGCGAGGATCCATCATAGAAGGTAAATTTATATCTTACTAGCTGACCCGTGCCCACTTCGTTGGGCATAATTCGACGGTTTTTTCTCCGATTCACTTTGCAAAACGGACTACCACGTAAAAGCATTTTAATTTTTCGGTTTTTTATATAACCTACGACACTCAGCAATAATGTGGCTTTCTATTGGTGAAGAATTTTTAAAATCGGTTCAGTAGATCCCGAGATTAGGTACCCCTTACAATTTAACAAATATACAAACACACAAACTAGATTCCCGATAGAATACTTACATACTTTTTTTTTGTAAATACACACATAGAATACATAGTAACACCCAGACACAGAACAAATATTTATGTTCATCACACAAATTTGGCTTTGGGTAGGAATCGAACCCACGACCCATAGCATAGAAGGCAGAGCTACTACTGAGCTGTGACGCCTTTCAATATAAATTATCTAAAAGATTGTTACATTTCAAATTAGTGTACTTAAATTTTGTTTTTTTTTCAGGTTGTACATTCTCGATAAAGCCGTACATTGCATTTTCTATGGGATTTTGTTCTATTGGCTTTGGAACATGGCTATTTACTACTTTGCTGATAGTTTCTATGACATTTTGGTGTAGTTTTTTATATAATATAATGTGAAAGTGTTCGTTTACTTATTTAACTTAAAAATCACGGTGTTGGGGAGTTGAAGAATAAATTAAGTAGGTATATATTTTACATAGAATTATGATATAAGATTGTGTGAATGTTTTAATAATAAAAATCAGTTAAATTTCGTAAACAGATTTTTATTTCCATTAAAAAAAATATTAAATAATATATACAAATTTTACAAATAACCGATAACCAGAGAGGAGATAATATTTTAGCTAATATTTTTAATTATTTTATTGTTTTCTTATTATTATTTATATCACAATATTGAGTTTGAGCTTCAAACTTAATTTTATTTATAATTTCTATATTTATGTACCTTCCCTTCAAATTGTAAATTACCATTATACTCTTAAGCATCTTAATATATATTTTACTTTGCTATTAATATAAATGTAAAACATTAAACTATGTTTTGTTCATACAACGTGTTATACATAAGTTCCCTATAAACCAAAAAGTGGATTATTCCAAAACAATATTGCTGCAATAATGCATCAAAATTTTGCATTTTCTATTGGGATTATAAGAACATTATGTAAACACATTATTTCAATAATTGATCTATAAATTCAGAAGTGTTTAGGTAAATCAAATAAATATATGAATTGGCCAAGTTTGAGTTAGACTTGCGCATTATAGGATCCATTTTACGTAGTACGTAGAAATTCAATAAACTAATTTTCATCTAAAAACAAAGAAAAGTTGGGCATCTAACAGCATCACAATTCGTTTTATATAAGATAATTAGTGAATTATATTAAATAAAATATCATAATAATATATAATAAATGTTGAAAAGGCTAAAAGTTTATAAAAGATTTCAGTACAGTTGTTATAAACGACATTATGCAAGAAAAGAGGTAGGTACGTAGATTTTTATGTAAGTAAATATTTTTACCTACATAACACAATTTTACAGAAATAAATAGATTAATAGACTTGTAACAGATAAATAAATATTCTGAAAGTTTAAATTGGCAAGATATTTAGTTTACATTCACTGGCATAGTAAATATTTCGAAACTCAACCCTCCATTTCCTCCGCGCAGTAGGGTAAAGGCAAGCAATATAGCAAGTTTATTCGTTTAAGGGCCTGCGCAGACCGGGACGGCATGGCAGGGGATTTTTATTTTTACTAATGGACATTCAACCGTATTGTTACAGAAATACGACATAAATTGCTATGCTTTAAAATGATGCCGTGTCATTGAACGTGAACGGAACGGCATCATTTTAAAATCCCTTGCCATGCCGTCCCGGTCTGCGCAGGCCTTAAGCATCCTAAAACATCTCCTAGCCAATGTATGTTAGCACTAGCGGTCACCCATCAACCGCACAGAACGTGGCCAAACTTATGTTACTCAAATACAAATTCTTTATTACATCTTAATAAAAAACTAAATATTTTGTATGGTTTTTAAGTAATCATCCATTATTTCAAGCTACTATGTTAGGAACTAATAAAAATATGTTTAAAAGATTTACATACACTAGACATCAAATAATAATCTTAATTAAAAATAATAAGCAAGTAATTGAGCACTAAATAAAATAATAAATCACGATTGGAATGCAAGAGCTGCTTAATTAATAATTAACCTAATATGTACAATTTAAATAAATCTAATGATACGGCTTAGTCGTATACGAAATAATTTTACAATTAAAGAAACTATCGCAATATTCTTGCATTTATAATTGCATCAAATACTCCTGAGAGCAAGAATCGGGGACAAAACCTTCCAGATATCTTGGTACCCAGTACCTACTTAAATATCTTGTGGATGTAGAGGGGTAGTCAGACACGTCCAAATATTTGAAGCATGCCCACATTTTACAGTAGTTCCATGTATGTTCTTTGCAATAAAACTAATTTATAAAATAAGTGAAAACACATCAGAAAGATTGACTTATTCATCGCATTACTTAAACTCTTGATAAATTATTGCTAAGTTCTTATGAATCGCACCAAAAACTGCCACTCCTTCAGATTTGAATCATCAATTGTAATACTTAATATGGATATCAGACTTTGAAAACAGTCACACAATATGGCAGCAAATTTTTAAAGAATCCAAAAAGTTTATTTCTACTTTGTAGTTCACAAAACTCTGGTTCGATAAAAATTTGAATTAATTTCAATCCGAAATGTGCAACACCAGATCATTGTTATAATTCTTTACTTTAGTTTTGTTATCAAAGCTTAGGTTAAGATCCATTCCATCGTCTAAAACCTCTAAATACTTGCAATCGTCTTCGCTGTCTGATTGTTTCACTTCCCTATAATCGAAGTTTTCATCACTCGTATCGCTTTTCGAGCCATCGCTTTCAATCACAATATCGAATATGTTTCTGACATTCTCCGCTACTTTATCTTTGACACTGCCTACAGTATCATAGACCTTATCAGTGAGTTTCATGCTTAGATCTTTCATTTTATCCCCTAAATTACTCTTTTTGGCGAAATCGTCTTCTGAATCCGTGTCTAACGGCATCTCACAAGGTGCGTATACATTTTTGTTACAACTCTTATCCGACCACAGATTGCTTTCATTACTCGACCATCTAGATTTGAACATAATTTTGAATGTAAGGATGTATATCGTGATGAGTGTGAGTAAGGAACCAGTTATGAATGACAAGTACATGATGACTTGTTCGGCGACGGGTAAGATGTTTAAGTAGAGTTTGAATCGCTGCTCCATAGACTGCGGTAGTTCGTACATTCTCTGCAAAAGAAAACAACAACTCTACAAAGAGAAATCTACAAAGGAAAGACTATAATGCAAGTCAAAAAAATTAACAAAACGTTACATTTTCGTTGACATATATATAAATATGTTATTTAAAATGTTAAATGCACTGTAAGTAAAGCAGGGAAACTAAAAAAAACTTACGATATCAAACCAGAGCATCGGAAGGTACATGTTTGCAAATCTCTCACAATTCGTGATGCCACCAATATTTCCCAGCGCCATATTGATTTGAAACTTGGAACTGACGTCCAAAGGAAGCCCAGAATCAGGTTGGATCCAAAACCTAAAAAAATATAAAAGTGAGTATAAAAAGAGGTTTATTTATCATTATAACTCTAGTAAGCAAGTTTTGTAATAGCAGCTGTAGTAAAAACGCTTTTTTTTAGCTTGTTGCATTTACACAGACATTTCTAAAGCATTCGATTGCAATAAACACGTGATTCTCATAATGATATAATAATTTTACGTTAACTTGATATGTTAGTATTATGTTATAATGTTGTCAAAAACAAATAACTGATAATAACTTAGTTTAGTTTCTGAAACTTTAAAGCCTTTACTAGTTACCACTGTAAGAGGTTCACAGGGTTCCATTATTAGCCTTATTTTATTCCTTGCTTTCAAAAATGACTTACCTAGTCTCATGCTGCTCCTTGTTTGGAGTCAATCCTTCCACCTTCTCGAATAGAACCTTATCTCCTTGGTAGAAATGAGGGTAGGAGAGGGCGATTGGGAATCCGTAGTAGCATTCGGTTACATCTATGAGTCCATCGGGTAAGCATTCACCTAGAATATTTTTTACGATATAAAATATATTTGAACCTTATAATCTGTAATTGCTTATAAATTTTAGTAGCTCTATTTGGGTGGTGTTACTGACATAGTTACAAAATGTTTTGATAGTATCGCTACATTTGCGTGAAACTTAATGTATATTTAGTGGTTTTATTGACTTTGTTTTGGTAGAAAGATTAAGTAGTTTTGGAGTCGACCATTTTCTTTCTCGTTCTGAATTTGATTGTCATTAGCTTTAATCTGTCATTGGATTTGTATATTATTTTTTTACGTACCGTTTCTGCAAAAGCACTTGTTTTCTTTGATATATTTCCCGTTGTCTAACATGTGATCTGGGAATGTGTATTTGTATGCTTCCAGGCCGTTCTTTTCGCCTTTTTCTGTAGGATACTGTTGACAAATAAAGCATATTTTTTTAAGCCATTCCTGTTTATTTCCGATAAAAGTGTCACATTTAAAAGCAAACTTAGTGTACCTATATAAATCGACGGCATGACTCTTTTCACGACTTCATAGTTTCGTTATCACCTTCTAAAAACCCAACACAGAGTATTTTTTATAATACTTACCAAAGGAGCAGCTCTGCACATGCTTTTCCTGAAGAACAGGATAGGTTCATCCGGTTTGACTCCTCCAGGGAACTTGGTGCCATCTGAAGAGTTCTGGACGTTGGAGCAGTGCTTTCCCTGCCATTGTGGCAGGTCTGTGGAACCCCTGTAGGTGTCGATGAGACCAGACTTTCGGACATCGTCGACACCTGTGAAAATTGTCTCGTAGTCACCGTCGAAATCATACATCTGAAATTAATGGTTTTATTTCAGTCACAGGATCTGAAGGAGCTTTAAGCTTATATTGATCAGTAAATCCTCAAGCGGGCATCACTGCTTAGGGGTGGATACAGGTACATTCGTCCAATTCATATTTAGGAACTCAAAAACATTTACAGCCACTGGATACAAAGCGATGCATGTCACCGCGTTGACTTCTCTCGTATCGGATTTTGAGCATAAGTAATAATTATGTTCTGATTACTACGCATGCACGATCTAAGTTGTCAGTGCCATCTGCTGAGCGCAGTTTTAAACGAAGTTTTTTATGTCAAGCACTAGATGGCGCAAATTTCAATGATAAAGTAACTCACCCGATCAATAAGTCCCAGCTTATCGAAGTAGATCCAACCAGGCATGAGGGTGTTTCCCAGGGTCATCAGCTCAGACTTGTAGCCCATCATGAACTCTCTTGCTGTCATCTTCGTGAGAGGCTTTGTATTGGTGATGCTCACAAGGTGGTTCAAGCCGATTCTGGTGAAGAAACTTTTCTTCGACGCCACATTTGCTATGCTCTGTAATAGATAAAGATATATCCATTTATTGTTTCTAAATACCAAAAGATGGAGCGACAATCTGCGGGGTAGCGGGCAGGCAAACACTGGACGAGAAGAACCGAAGACCGGGCTCAGTGGCGCGGCGCGTTAGAGACCCTCGTCCAGCAGTGGACTGATATAGGCTGATGATGATAGATCAATTTAATGCTTCATGTTGGTTGCAATCAGTGTTGCTTATATTGAAATATGACTCCGCTGGAGCACTACAATATTGTACATTACAAAATTATGCATAAACATATGCTTAAAGGCTGCTGTGACCTAATAAAAATAATGAATGCAATGAAACTCATTAGATTTAAGCTGATAGATTAATTAATTAATGTTTATAGATATTTAACAGAACAATGATGTTAAATTTATTAGTTTGCTTAGCAAGAGACGAAAATAATATTTTATACGGAGTGCTTACACAATTAACGAGTTCGGGTAAAACTACAAGGTCTATTGCAATCATATTGTTTGTAAGCAGTAGGTACCTTTTGACCTAAATACCTAGTATATTAATAGCACTAACAAACGCATTAACTCTGTCAATGCAGTTTGTTGCACCAAGAATCTACATATCATAGTGTATTGACCTTAGGTAAACATCTGTACCCCAAGTACGAGTTTGTGCACACACGGATCGTAGAGACGCAATCGCGGAACGCCACCGATTTTGTATGAAAATCCAAGCTTCTCAAGAAATCTGCTAGGGGTGCTGCTTTGATCTCCATACAAAATCGGTGGCGCTCGGCGCTTGCGTCTCTACGATCCGTGTGTGCACAAACTCTTACTTGGGGTACTGTACCTAATAAATGCTAGGTATTGTCTTTACATCTAGGTACACATCATTACCATAAACCTAGAAAACCTAGAAGTTGAGGAAGAAACTAGTCCATATTGTAAAAATATGCATGCAATTATTTAAATTTATGTGAAAATTTCATTAATTATTTATTTCTCATAAATAAGAAATGAAGTTTTCACACAAACATTTGCTCTGGGTGGAAATCGAACCCACGACCCACAGCATGGAAGGCAGAGCTACCAACTGAGCTGTGACGCCTATCAGCTTTTAAATAGTCTTAAACAAATGGGTAATGAAGGTGTGAATCAGATGACCGTGGTCTAGATACTTGAGCAAATATTCACGCGAAATATATTTAAATAAAATTAAGTATATAATGCATTCATTTTATTTCTCTGTATCTTATTTACAGGTCAAACCAGGTCGTGTAGTTTGCCTTGATTTTAATTTAAGTTCAATAAATGGGGAAAGGTTTTTGATCGCTGATAAAATTTAGACGTGTAATTTGATTAAAAATATTATATTTTGTGTGTTTTTATTAGAACTACGTCCTAGAACTAGCTCCAACAGTGGACTAATATAAAAAAATAATATTCACGGACAATCACATCACACTCTAGTCCCAAACTAAGCAAAGCTTGTACTATGGGAATCAGATTATATAGGTTGATGATGATGACGCATGTGTTAGAATTTAATAAATAAAGGTTACTATGTACTTTATTCACAAACAAACTTACGACTATACAGTATTTACAAAATGTACATTTACATATAAAATACATAAGAAACAGCTGAGCTATCTACAGACCGTTGCAAACGATCTATAGATAGTTCAACTGATCCAAATCAGTACCAATCGGAAGCGTACCCAAGACACTGGCTGCATTGCCGCGCTGAATAGCAATGCTGAATAAATATTAAATAAATATTCGCGGATATTTCACACATCACAGTCTCAAACCAAGCAAAGCTTGTAGGAACTAGATTGCTGATATAATAAATTAATATAGTTTTGTAAATACCGGTTTTTTGCATAATGTATTATGTAGGTATAAATATGTAATGTTATTTGTTTATTTAACTAATACCTACAAATAATCGATAATATATTTTAATAACTAAGACATTTGCTTTATAGAAACGACATAAGTCAAAGTCAAAGTCAAAAATTACTTTATTCAATAAAATCACAAGGATCATTTAGAATCGTCATAAATACGTGATTCTAGCTGCCAGCTAGAATCACGCTGCAGAGCCTAGAAGAACGCGCAAGTTCATACACTACTTATAACATACTAACCCTACCCTACTATACATTCTTTCGTGTAAGTAAAACCTTGTTTTTTTTTGAAGTGAAAACTTCTTTAGCGGCGCTGGGTGGGTAAAAACTTTCAAACTCGCGTCAGGGTCACGTGACGTTGATCGAAAAAGCGTAAGATCGAGGGGAAGGGAGAGGAACTAGTATCTCCCACTCTTTCTACCGTGCCTGAGTGTGCTGCTCTGTTTAGGCGGCACAGGGCGAAAAATAATAAAAAATAAAAACATAAACATTGTATTCTACCTCATAAATGATAGTTTTTTTATACTTATAATTAAACACAACGTTAATATTGAAGTTTTCACTTCTGCCGGCACTCCCGGAGTGCTACCTTTTTTTTTATTTTTTAATCTATACACTATCTACATATATACACGCGACTAGAACCTAGAAGAACGGGCAAGAGACTTACCTATCTTATAAAAAGTTAACGTTGACTTTATGTCATTCATTACGTATGGTAATCAATACATCAAGTCTGCGCTAACTTTTTATAAGATAGGCCGTTATACACTACTTATACTAGCCTACATTCTTTCATGTAAGAAACATTCTGTTTTTTTTTGACGTGACAACGTCTTATAATTCGATAGAGCCGGCTGCACGCACGAAAAAACATGACTCATGAGGCGTTCTGAGGCGTTCCATGAAGTGACGTTCAACTATCGTCAGTAAACCAACTTTACAGACAACCATTTTTTTCTATCTTTTCTGTCTTTACGAATTTAATAATTTAAAGGTGATCCATCTTGTTGCGAGATAACCCACCATTAATATTTATCATCGACATATTGTCTCTCAGTCCTTTTGCAATGCACTCTGTATTTCATCAGAACTGCAGCAAGTGCCCATCCTTTACTTAAATGTTAATGTAATCTTATGTACTAGGTATTTATTTACTTGTAAACCTTGTATTCAATTACCTACGGCTGCACGCGCACTTGTGACTCAAACAAACGACGAGCTAATTAAGTAAACCTTAAAGGTTGGTTTTTTGAGCAGGGTGGTGATGGCCAAGTCCGAAACCACAAGAGTTAGAAAAAAACATACTATCGTTAAACATCCTACTTTTTGAAGTAAGTTAAGTAAAGCCAACTTCGATTGATAAGAAAACCATATAATATGTACTTACTTTTTTTTTAGGTCTTCATTTTTTTTAAATAAACCGACCCAAATGATAAAAAAAAACACAAGTTGCATCTATGGATTAATCTTTGCAACTTTATAAAAAGGTAAATAAATAGCTATAAATTATAGATTTAAATTGATTGATATACAGTATAATATAAATTGCCAACAATTAATAATAAATATCCTGATTCTTAGATTCAATTCAATTTTTATTTATTTAATGGCGTCTGGGGGTTAGCCAATTTCGCCAATGTCACGTTGCAAGGCTTGTTTATGTTTGTGGGCAACGTTGGACGGTAAATTGTTAATTTTTTTTCTTTTTTTTCGTATTTTAAGTTTATGGGCAACGTTGGACGGTATTTTTGTTATTTTTTTTCTTTCGTATTTTATTTACAACGTCCTTCCGCCATCTTGGTGATGGCGAAAGGCCGATTCTTAGATTATAAGATTGAAAAATTAAAACCTTTCAAATAAGTGACAGTCAGCTTGACAAACGACTGACTTGACTAGATTTATTTCAACTGACGGCGAAATGTCAATGTCATTGAAAGACAAAGATCGAAGAAGAAGAAGTTAACTTCTTTCAATGGTGTGGTAACCGCTGGAATTATTGCAGTCTATAACAAACTAGTCTGGTTTTAAGATCTAAAATTGTATAAGTATGTAATTCATAAACAATGTCGATCGATCATTATATTTACCGCTGGAATTATTACAATCTAGAAAAACAAACTTAGTGGTATTAGGATCTATTAAGGCCTGCGCAGACCGGGACAGCATGGCCGTTCCGTTCACGTTCAATGCCACGGCATCATTTTAAAGCATAGCAATTTATGTCGTATTTCTGTAACAGTACGGTTGAATGTCCATTAGTAAAAAATTAAAATCCCTTGCCATGCCGTCCCGGTCTGCGCAGGCCCGATGTTGATCGATTATTGAATTAAATATCTAAGATTTTTTTTAGCCTTTACGGCTTTTCAAAAATTGCCGTAGCGGACGGTATTTCACGTCCACATGGCGGGGTATTGGTAAAGTTTTCAACTAGCAATAATCGCACCTCGGATTAACCTCATTGGTTACGATATTGCCTCTGCGCAAAGTTGCATTATTAACAATCATGTCCTGATGCCGTTGTATTCTCAAAACGCTTCGATAGCGCGTTCTAGGATTGTAACGTCGATGAGCAGCGCCATCTAGTTTCGTTTTTACGAACTTGTTTCTCAGCATGTTGATATTTCAGTACATAACATTTTAATTATAATAAAAATGGAGGCGATGAGTAGGTACTTTATGTAGTCAAAATGGTACAAGACTAATTAATCTGATCTCTGTAATTATTAAAATTGGTATGAGCATCATTCCATAGTACAAGCTTTGCTAAGTTTGTCACTAAATAGCGTTGTATATGTACAGTATGTTTTTTTTATTTATAGAATCACACCATAAACGAAATTAATTATTTTTAAATTAAAAAAAACCTGAATGTAATATATTATAAAAATAAAATTTTAATAAAGAAGCGAAGCTTATTTATATAAAACTTTAATTTATCATTATAATATTTACCTTTATTACGTTATCACACCCGGATGCAGGACATACAACGTTTTATATCATAGAAATATTTGTGATTGGTGGGGAACGAACCCACTACTTCGAATGGAATATCTGCATTCCATTCGAAGTAGTGGGTTCGTTCCCACTGATATTATGACCATATAAATTGTAGTAGTCATGCAGCTAATAAAACTAAAGTTTAATGCATCTGTATAAAAAAATGTATATAAAAAAATAAACAAGTAAATGACGCCCTTATGTAGATCAACATCGGAATATCATTTTTTCCTACTCATAACTAATAAATATCTAAAATTTAGAAAACAGTTTGAAGGTATAGGTAAAAAACACTATAAAATTTTGTTTTGAACATAAAACTGACGTAAAAATCATAAAAAATGATAGAGTTTACGACATAAAGAATCCCAAATAATTTTTAATTAATTTTTATAGTCCATTTATGAGGTATGACAGCTAAGCTTAAAACTTTGTTTGATGCAAAATATAGCGAAAAATATTCATCAATTTTTTTGTACAGGCTAGCATTGTGTAGCCATCTGTCCTGTAGCTCTATCATGAGTTTTCACTATAGGTACTATTATGTACTATACCCGCTAGCGTCTGTAGTTAAAAAAATGTATGAAGATTTGTACAGCGCCTGTAGCGGATAGTTGGGTACTAAAATTCGTAATACTAATATTTACGTAACTACTGTAGTAAAGTTAGGTGATTTTACCGTGACAACTCATGGCAGAGGTACTGAATCAGGAAACCAAGCGTCGAACAGGCTAAACGGTCCGATTTGCCAAGTTTTTTTTTTTTTTTTTTCCATACTCAATATTTATTTCATTCATAATGGTACATGTCAGGTTACAAAATTAAATATTATGTTAGGTACTGTCACACATGAACCCTCTTTAAGGGCAGTTCAGATAAGATAATATACCCTAGCCTGCGAAAAGCCACTAAGAAAAGAAGAAGAATAAGATAATATCTGAACTTTTGACAGATCGGGCCGTTCAAAACTTTTAAGCACAATAAAACGTAGTAGCAGGTAAGTAGGTAGGTACAAAATCTGTTGATTTCTTATTATGTTTTACAATCACAGGAAAGGTTATTAATCGGAAAAATGCGTATCGATAGAGGTCGAAGCGTATTATTGCGAAATTCTGTGCAACAGTTTTTTTTAATAACTTTACGAAATACGGAACGTAGAACATTCTACGGTGTTCCACGTTCGAAATTGACCTTCGCAGTTGACCCACGAATACAAAAACCGTTGAACTGATTATTGCGTGGCTATTACGGCGGGCGAAGGTCCGCCTGCGACGCGGAAGGTTGCGGGTTCGATTCCCGCCTTGGGATAAATGTTTGTATGATCTGCAAATATTTATTCCGGGTGTTCTGGGTATTGTATATGTATAATAATAAATATCTATCTATATAATGTATTGTATTAAGTATGTCAGTCTTCTAGTACCCATAACACAAGCTCTGCTTAGCTTGGGGCTAGATGATGTTGTGTGGATTGTCCAGCATTATTATTATTATTTATTATTATTATTAACTGTGGTAATGGCAGTTTGCCCTTGAATGGTCGTCCCAATAAAATAAAAATAAAATAAATAATGCAGGACAATCCAAACAACATCATCTAGCCCCAAGCTAAGCATAGCTTATGTTATGGCTACTAGATAATAATTGATCGTACAAACATTTATTCCAAGGCGGGAATCGAACCCGCAACCTCCGCGTCGTAGGCGGACCTTCGCCCGCCGCGCCATAACAATAAATAAATATAATATAAATAAATAAATATCATAGATAAGATTTGTTCAAATACGTTTATTAAAATAAATGTTTTTTAAATATACCTTTTAGACAAAATGGAGACTGTGAAATGTCCATGAATATTAATTTATTTCATTTCACACGTAATTTCATTTAAATATTTATAATTTTTATTGATTGAATTTAAAAACTTCGAGCATCATTTCCTACGTCGAACTAACGTTGAAACAAAAACAATTAAAATATAATCAGGTTTAGTCATTAGCACCAATAAAATATACTTACTTATAAAATTAGGTATAGATAAAAACAATAAAAAGACAGTGACTGACACTGTGTAGCTCTGCTTTCCATGCTGTGGGTCGTGGGTTCGATTCCCACCCAGACCAATTAGTATGTGTGTTGAACATAATTATTTGTTCTGTGTCTGGTTGTTATTATGTATTCTATGTACCTATGTATTTACAAAAATAAAATTATATAAGTATTGTAACAGCAGTCCAGTTCCCATATTACAAGCTTTGCTTAGTTTTGGACTAGAGTGTGATGTGTGAATTGTGCGTGAATATTTTTTTTTGATTCTATCAACCATCTCAGGTTCGTTAGAGCGTTTTCACATTATCCGATCCGATATCGGTGTCGGACGCCGATCCGATATCGGGGTAAGTAAAATGTATGAAATATGTACCTGTCTTTCATATTGTCCGGCCCGATATCAGATATTGGAGGTTGTTTGTCTGTCTGTCTCTTACGGCCGGTTTCTGGAAACCCAAATCACGATTGATCCGAGTTTGACACATAGTAATTATTTGATTTTTTCGTTGATCATCGTTCGAGAAACCGGCCGTTAATGTTGTTTTTCTTATACTATTAGCAAAAAGGTTCATATTCTTACCAGCAAAGCAATATGGGGCATGTAGACTATATCATCCTCCTTGTGACCCTCCGACATCTCTTCCACCCAGGTGAGAGGATGCTTGGGTATCGCAGACAACGTACCATTCTCGTTGAAGGCAGTCACGTTATGTTCTAGTGCCTCTCTGGTTAAACACAAAAAAACACATCTATATATATAAAATCTATATATATAAAAGAAAGTCGTGTTAGTTACACTATTTATAACTCAAGAACGGCTGTACCGATATCGCTGGAAATTGGTGGGTAGGTAGCTTAGAGCCAGGAGACGGACATAGTATATAATAATGTATTTTCTATAAACTTAATAAATTCAAAAATCTGCCTTTAAGGCGGAACAGAGTTCGCTAATGATAAAAGGCTTGAAATCAGGTCATTGTGCTAGTCAAAGCTGGAACGTTGATTAGTACCTGGGGCTATCCAGCAAGGGGAAACTTGCGTGACCGAATATCCTTTCAATTGCAGTTCAGTTTTCGATGATTTTACTATAGTAACTCATCAGTATTCCGTGGCATTTTTGTGGACTGACGCGACTGAGCTTTATAAAATTATTACCGAGCTGTTAAAAATGACGTCAATGCCGCGGTTTAGCACGTGGCTTACCTGATTTGAGCATGGCCTACCTGATTTTTCGTTAATTCTATCAAACGGTATGAAAATCGATCATTCAAAATATCAATAATAGAAGAATAAGAAAACTGAACTGAATTTGATCAAATAACAGTTCAAAAACGTTTCAGTTGTCAGGATACCCCCCCTGACAGCTGACAAAAAGTGTTGGTAATCGAGAATATTAGATGAAACGTTCAACATTGTCATTCTATGAATTAAACAGGACCACTAAGCATTTTCAAAACAAAATCATCAAAGTATTTAAAAAATAATATAGGTACTAAGTTCCAGTATTCTATGCCGAAACCTAGATAGCTTAGGATTTAAATACGCGATCAAAATTTAGTTCCTGCTAAATATTATACACTTATTTTACAACTAACTTGACTTACAACGATCTGCTCCTGCTAACTATACTGTCAATTTTAACTTACTTGTAAACATAAGGTCCGACTTCCTCCACGATGATCTTGTCTGCTGTTCCAGCTAAGTAATCCTCAGCATTGGTGACGTTGAAGAGATATACACGACAGTACAACTGAACTTCCGGTTTCCGCCACATTTCAAATATCTCGCCGCCATCTTGTAATACCACTTTCTGAAATACATTTGTAGGTTAGAATAGGTTTTATGTTGGGTTAGGTTAGGTTAGTACTAAAATTCGTAATACTAATATTTAACGTAACTACTGTAGTAAAGTCAGGCGATTTTACGGTGCCAACTCATGGTAGAGGTACTGTATCAATCGAATGATAAAATAAATTATTCATCAATTTTGTAAACTGGTTGTTAGTTGCAGAATACTATGCAAATCTTATATTAATATGTACTATGGAATTGACCAGAAGGTTATTCATCACACTGGTTCTTTCACTAGCAAAATTCAATGAGAAATTTATTTTCAATTTCCCTTCTAACAATCGCAATATTTTTGACTAACAAGTACTTAAATATTTTTGGTAATAAACCTAATAATGTTTTCTTTGTGAGTTTATATTATTTACTTAGTGGCCCAGCGTATCAGCATTGCTATTCAGCGAGGCAATGCAGCCAGTATCTTGGGTACGCGACGATCGGTACTGATTTGGACCAGTTGAGCTATCTATAGATCGTTTGCAGCGGTCTGTAGATAGCTCAACTGTTTCTTATGTATTTTATACATTTTTGTACATTTTGTAAATACTGTAATAGTCGTAAGTTTATTAAGTTGTTTTCAATTTGAGGCAAAAGACGATTTAAGAGAAAAAAAACTGAAAGAAGAAGAAGCGTTTGTTATATTGTGTATTGAACAAACCTGTTTGAACAAGAAATCGTATGGATGCAGGAACAGTATGAAAAATCCAGCTCCCAGAGCAAAGAAACCCAGCATTAACAGGATAAATAGACCTGGAACAAAGATAACGTAGTTTTATTTACGTAGTTTTCTAAGGCTATTATATATTATATTTCGTTGTAATCGTAGAACAAAGACGGATGAGCAAAACTGCAGGTTTTCATTTTATGTCATAACTTTAAAACAGTTACGCCTATCAACGTGAAATTTAGACAAGTTGCTATATGTGTATAGGCTTTTACAATTTAATACAAATTTAAGTTGCATACAAAAGAAATAATAGGATAGTTAATTAAATAAAAAAATGGCCAAAAATCACATCCGTCTTTGTTCGACGATCATGACGATTTACAAAATTTCGCGATTATAATTTTAGTAGGATATGGTTATTGCAGAAAACCGAAAACCTTGCAGATCTACGATTATTTCGTAACTTAATTGCGAAGCTGATTTTTATGATGACTAGATTTACTAGATTTTAAATTATAACCATATAAAGATGAAAGGAATAACCTTAAAAACGCGGCAAAAAGTTGCATGAATATAAAATACATAATTAAGTAGGTAAATTGCGATCATTTTGTCCACACCCACTTTTAACTCTGTCTAAATATATATATTTTTTGTCAACCTGAGCTGTCCCACTGCTGGGCAAAGGTCTCCCCCCTCTCTTTCCATCTCTCTCTATCCCTAGTCAACTCTGCCCATTCCCAGTCGAAGGAGTCCAAGTCGTCGCACCAACGCTTCCTCCGGCGTCCGCGACGTCTTCTACCCTCTGGTATAATATCTGAGACTCCTTGAGCCCACCTAATATCTAAATAATAGAATAGTCTAAATAATAGGAAATAAAAAATTAGTGGTCCTGTAAACAGCAAAACACAGGACGTCTCGATAGTATGAAGTCCTTAGTGTGCCTCTCAAATTGGTTTGAAATCTGATAAAAAGACAGGCGTCACAGGTCACAGCTCAGTTGGTTGTAGCTCTGCCTTCCATGCTGTTGGTTATGGGTTCGATTCCCACTCCGAGCAAATGTTTGCGTGATGAACATAAATTGGTTCTGTGTCTGGGTGTTACTATGTATTTATTTAGTTCCCATAGTACAAGCTTTGCTTAGTTTGGGACTTGAGTGTGATGTGTGAAATGTCCAATGTCCACGAAAACGTCTTATAAAAAACGGATTAGCTAAATAAAAATAAACAAATAAATAAAATAAATCATTGGTGCAAAAATTTTTACGTTTTTTAAATATTTAGTTTGAAAAGGTGGTCACCGCCGCCCATGGACACCTGCACCACCCGAGGCGTTGTCGGTGCGCTGCCGGCCTTTCAGGTGGAGATAAACCCGTCTTTTGAAGGACCCCATATCAAAGTTATTATGTAAGTTTTAGTAAATACGGAACTCATTTTTATTGATGACTTTTAAGTTCAAAAAATTAACGATAAGTTATCTCTAGTTACATAATTTTAAAAAGAAACTTCGAAATAACAACATTTTATAATATTGATGGATACAACGTCATCGAGTCCCAAACAGCGTAAAGTTTGTACAAGGAACTAGATTGCTGAATACATTTTTTGTAAATATATTCGAATATAAGCAAATTGGTGAATTAGTTTTGTTAAACCTTTTATTTTATTAGTCTCTTGATTATTTTGGTTACAAAGTTTCCAAAGTGTTTATTTTGCCAAAATAATTGTTAAAAACGTGGTCATAAAAAGTAACTTTATAACTTAGAGCGTTTTCACATTATCCGATATCGGTGTCGGACGCCGATCCGATATCGGGGTAAGTAAAATGTATGAAATATGTACCTGTCTTTCATATTGTCCGGCCCGATATCGGATATCGGAGGTACATATTTCATACATTTTACTTACTCCGATATCGGATCGGATAATGTGAAAACGCTCTTATTCGTCCCTTTCCAGGTATCACAAGAAGGAGGTTGATTATAAACTAGATATGTGTTATATTTGTTCAGTCTGGGTGTTACTATGTATTCTATATATGTATTTACAAATGTATTTAAGTATCCTATCAGCAATCTAGTTCCCATAGTACAAGGTTTGCTTAGTTTGGGACTAGAGTGTGATGTGTGAATTGTCCGGGAATATTTATATTTCTTTTATATTATGCCTATATCAATTATGTAAAACTAGAACGATATTTTTTATTTTACATGGATTACAAATAACTTTTAAAATTAGGGATAAATAGAATGAATGTAGCACAAATAAGCCTTATTGAGCCACTTAAACAAAAAAATATAAATTTTCTTGAAGAATTTCCGTATCTGTCAATGTTTGCAAATTATTCATTGTAATAGATAGTCTTAGGTATAAGATAGGTTAGGTATTATAATGTAGGTATGGTATGTCAACAAATATTATTGTATCTGTAAATAACGTAAGATGATTCGACAATTTATAATAAATTATACACATATTATCTACAATAACAAGTGTCTTGAGTAGTTTGTATGAAATTAAACGAACGAGTATTTTATATAACCAAACAACACTTTGATACTGATTTGGATCAGTTGAGCTATCTACAGACCGTTGCAAACGATCTATAACGGTCTGTAGATTGCTCAACTGTTTCGTATGTATTTTATATGACAATATACTTTTTGTAAATACTGTATAGTCGTAAGTTTGTTTGTGAATAAATATACTACAACAGTAAAACAAAAATTAAAAAATCAAACAACAGGATATTATAACGAAAACAAATTAAATCTAATTAAAATGAGTTATAAAAAATATGTTGCGCGGAAAATTATAATGAAAAACAACATTATTTTTTTCTGGTTTTAATATAATTATAGGTATAGTAATTATAGGTATACCGCCGTGAGAATCGTACAAGCCTATTTTTCCTAAACTACAGCCTATGTATATTTTAGAAGCGGCTGTAGTCAAGGAACATGACGAAATTATTATAAAAGTACGAGAGGCCTTCCTAGGTGCATTAGAAATGTATATAAAAAATAGTTATGCAAAGTGTGGGAAATTATTTATGTCTGTGCCGATTAATATTAAAAATCTCTATGAATAGGTTTGTTAAACGTTTTAAGTAATGGTTAATTTTAAAATCATATTGGAACACAAACAGAAATCTTAACATCTATCTTATTGTTTAATCAATTAACATTCATGTTAATTTGTTTTTTTTTTTCAAGTTATAACTTTATTCACAAACAAACTTACGACTATACAGTATTTACAAAATGTACATTGTCTATCTTATTAAAAGTTGGACGGTAATATGTTCATTAACCTCGTAAGAGTCAGATTGAAAAACGACAGAAAACAGAAAGAAAAACATAAAAAAAAGCTAGCACTCCGGGAGTGCCGGCAGAAGTGAAAACTTCAATATTAACGTTGTGTTTTCACTTTTAAGTTTTCACTTCAAAAATATAACCACAGTCGTGATTGTGTCATGTCATTGTGTCACATTCGCGCAAGCGCGAATGTGTCTGTGTCTTCGTTGGCTTCGTCGTCATCGTCACGTCACGTCATGTCGCCACGTCATCGTCACGTCATCGCGCAAGCGCGAATGTGTCTGTGTCTTCGTTGGCTTCGTCGTCATCGTCACGTCACGTCATGTCGCCACGTCATCGTCACGTCATGTCGCCACAACACTATTTAATTGTTTGAGTCATACGTCGCGTGACCGCAAGTGTGTTCTTTTGTCGTCTCTTGTTTTACGAGCAATGTATAAAAATTAAATAAGATCTTACGCTTTTTCGACGTCACGTGACCCTGACGCGAGTTTGAAAGTTTTTACCCACCCAGCGCCGCTAAAGAAGTTTTCACTTCAATATATATATATATATATATATAATGTAGTTTGTATCCAGGACTATCATATTATTAAATATTTTAGAAATAAAAATAGTTTAGATTTTTGATTTGATTTTGATTATGAATAAAATGGGTAAAGAATGGAACGCGGAAGAAATTACATGCGGAAGAAATGTAGACCTAATATATATTACAGAATAAGCTGTTTAATTCAGTTTTCCAAAAAACCGGAACAATGTAAACAACTTTCAAATTAAAAGTTTTATCAAAATATTATTTGCCATGGACGCGTCGAGAAAGGGAGCGCTGGAATGTCAGGGTTGGCTACTTAAATAATAAGGTACTTAAATATAATAATTTTAATTATAAGTTACTTTTTCTAGGGATTTATAAGAATTTCAATCTATTCATCTACTTAATAATATATCTTCATTGTAAGATGTTCAATGTAAGACGATTCTAAATGATCCTTGTGATTTTATTGAATAAAGAAATATTTGATTTGATTTCATTAAGAGTCGGGATCGCAAAGTTAAAAAAAATCTATCAATTTTTTTATTTTTATATTCACGTTCAGTTGTCCCAAACTAAGCAACGCTGTAGGTTCTATGGGAACTAAATTGCTCATAGAATACTAATATGCATTTTTTTTAAACATATCGAGTAACACAGAACAAATATTACAAATAAAATATATCTACCATTAAAAATCTAGACTATAATTTATTATTGTCCACAACAAGACCAAATCGAAGGCACTAGCTAATACAATATAATCAAAATAATCGAATCTAAAACCTATTATTATAACTAATAATGTTTGAGAACTTGTTTGAGGTACTAATATTATACCTACTTTAATTTGATTTATTTATGAGGAAAAACAAAGCGATTATATGAACCAATCTATCATTATTTAAATTAGCATTAGTATGGATATCTACACCTACTTTAGGTAGGTACCTAAGTTTGGCGAAATCGCAAAAAAATGTATTTATATATGTTAATTATTTAGTTGTTTAAAATAGCAGACCTCGCGAGCCTACCCATGCCATAGCCGATCATCTTTTGCAACATCTTTTGTAGAATTAAGTCCTTAGTGTAACTCTCAAATTTGAATGAAAATAAATCTACAGAAAACTGTTCTCGTTCCCCCTACACCCTATTTTTATTTGTATTTCGTTTAGTAAAAAAGTAAAAAAAAAAACAACGATAGCAAAAGCGGGACTTACATTCTAAAAACAATTCATTATAATTTTGTGTGTTTTAAAATTTAAACAAATTGTTCATACATTGTTCGTTTATAAATTTATAGATGTATTTTAAATTTTTTTATTTATGTGTTACTGTTGCGAATTTACCAAATTACAATTTATTACACTTATATTTATTTCTAATAAGTCACATATATTTTTGTTTTGTAACTATATATTTTTAAATATGTTAATGCCAAAAAAAATATTGTTTTATTCAATAAAAACCTTGGAGCATGTAATCTTTATCAAAATACGCAATAAAATTGCGGAAGACGATTGTTTTTTTTTAATAAACAAAACCTTTGAAATCCTGCCTCAATTTTGAAAGTTGTTTTTTTTATATCCTATTGTTTCTTGAACTATGTTTGTAAATGTTTACCTTTTCGTAAGGTTCATTGGTATTTATAAGTAGGTAATTATATAGTCATCATCATCATCGACCTATATTAGTCCTCTGCTGGACGTAGGTCTCTCCCAAGACGCGCCACTGAGGCCGGTCTTCGACTCTTCTCATGTTGTGTTTGCCAGCTATACTCCACAGATCGTCGCTCAATCTCGCCGAGTGCGTCCTACACTACACAATGCCTAAACGCGGTCTACACTCCAGTATCCGTTTGCTCCAACGATTGTCGGTTCTCCGGATAACATGAAGTATATAGTTACATTATATAAATACAAGTGTAAATTAAGGTGACGGGTATAGCCAAATGCGTGTTTTTGGGAGTGTTTTCTGAAGAAGTAATAGCATATGGAGTTGTGAAACTTATTATTTCCTATAACAAATATATTGAACTAGTCAGGTAGGGAACAAAATGTGTGCTCTTGGTTATAGTTTACTTTAAAATGTAAGTTTAGTACCAACACCTTTTGCAAAAGTGTGATTTTTGATCCCATTTTTTATGGGTTTGGCAGATTTGTTTGGTACCAAACTCAGCACAGCTATTCTTACGGTTGATATCTATACATCCAAGGTGAAAAAATTCTACATTAAGGTGTTTAAAGAAGAAGAAGAGTAGCGCCTTAGGAACTATAAGTTCAATTGCTGTGTGGTCGCAAATATTCATAAGGCGCTGCTTAAGAGTTTGACAATCCAAACTGTGCGCGGCTCATTATGTGTTTCGCGTCGTTTTCAGCATTCTTACTGAAGTTGAAAATGCGACGTTGCCACGCTGACTATCTAGAGTTTAACCACTGCGGCAAAAACTATGCCGTGTTACAAGTTTAACGTGTGTGTAGATATAATAAATAAATAATAAAGTAGGAAGTTATAGACATTTTTATTTATTATGAAAAATTTCACCCTACCCGTCGCCTTAACTCCTAGATCTTGTTTAGGTAACTATAGCGTAAGACGCCCTCCGGCGAGATGGAGCGACGATCTGCGGAGTGTAGCTGGCAAACACAAGAGCCGAAGACCGGGCTCAGTGGCGCGTCTTGGGAGAGACCTACATCCGTGGACTGACTTATGTTAATGATGATGGTTGTATGTAGGTATTTTCCTTATTCTGTGTCTTATATGACATAGATAACCATTAGTTAAGTATGCGACAAAAAATGGTTGTTATGTAAATTGTAAACATAACAATTATAGCTAAATAAGGTGTAGGTACTTGCCGGTACGGTGGTACTACTTCAGCAATCTATCTTCAAATGCACAAGCTTTGCTTAAATTGAGGTTAGATGGCGTGGCTAGCAATAGCAGATCGTTTTTTTATTAAATTAACGGGCGGTTTCTGGAAACCCAAATCACGATTGATCCGAGTTTGACACATAGTAATTAGGTATTTGATTTTTTCGTTGATCATCGTTCGAGAAACCGGCCGTTAGTGTTTTAATGTTACAGCACTAACGTACGTCAGTCTATGATTTAGCATGCTATTTGAATGACAATAGCAGATGAGACGTATGTTTAAATCATTTGATTTGTCACATGACACTTGTCTTTTGTTAATCGTGTTACCTCTAAATACAGAATGATTGTACGGCTTTAGCCTGTTGATAAGGGCAAACAAAAACCAGAAAAAAAAACTTTTGTGGGTACCTACTTGTCACATTTCTGTCAGTGTCCGTTTATTGTGTCATAAATCTTGAAGATGGAGGTAGTAAAGAATATGGTCACCATAAACTCCGACATTGGCAAAATCGTGGCAACCCTAGCCTGCGAAAAGCCACTAAGAAAAGAAGAAGAAGAAAAAACATATGGTTACCTACTTGTCACATTTCTGTCAGTGTCCGTTTATTGTGTCATAAATCTTGAAGATAGAGTTAGTAAAGAATATAGCCGGTATTTACAGATAAACCCGAACTTTTAAGAAGTTTAATTAAAACAAGCACGAAATGTCGTTGCTAAATACCTACGCAAATACTTTAGATATTTATATCCTCGTTAAAAGTATTTGCCAGTTCCTCAATGTGTTATACTAATGCGTTTCCTCTAAGTATTCTACTTCCTACTCTGTTTATGCAAATGTAGATCACCCTGAACTTGACAATGATCTCCACAGGCCACAGCCATGGGCAAACTTCTTCTTCTTCTGTGCGATCACGGTCAACAACACAATCTGACAATTCTGACATAACCTCTGGATATAACGGACAGGTGTGACAATATACAATGACATTTGTTGTCTGGGTGTTACTATAAATAAATAATGCTGGACAATCCACACAACATCATTTAGCCCCAAGCTAAGCAGAGCTTGTGTTATGGGTTCTAGAAGACTGACATACAATACATAACATAGATAGATATTTTTATTATACATATAAAATACCCAGAACACCCGGAATAAATATTTGCAGATCGTACAAACATTTATCCCAAGGCGGGAATCGAACCCGTAACCTTCCGTGTCGCAGGCGGACCTTCGCCCACCGCGCCACATCGTTCGTCAAATGTTTGTTCTCAGTGGGGATCGAACCCACAACTCACAGCATGGTAGGCTAAGATACTACTGAGATGTGACGTATCTTTTAAACAAGTAGGTACAAGTATTCAATAACCAATCTAGTACCCATACTACAAGCTTAGTTTAGTTTGCGACAAGATAGGTACTTTAGTGTGTCCGTGAATATTTTTTATTTGATAAATAACGTTACACAAAAACAGTGTCTTGTGACACTTAAAACTGTTAATTTCAAGGTGTTATCTTTGTGTTATCTTAAAAATATTGGCATCAACCTGACCTCTGGGCCACTTAATCGCCTAAATAATATGACCGTGGAACAACTGACCATGGAGAAAGTTAGCTGTTTGCTTGACAGCTTTCACAGCCTTGTTCTTATACTTGTCAAATGGAATTTGACACTGACGTAACTGGCACTAGCATTGACAGATGCCAAAACAAAATAAAAGAAGTATTAAATACATTATATAATGCTGGACAATCCACACAACATCATCTAGCCCCAAGCTAAGCAGAGCTTGTGTTATGGGTACTAGAAGACTGACATATTTAATACAATACATTACATAGATATTTTTTCTATTATACATATGAAATACCCAGAGCACCGGAATAAATATTTGCACACCGTACAAACATCTATCCCAAGGCGGGAATCGAACCCGCAACCTCCGCGTCGCAGGCGAACCTTCGCCCGCCGCGCCACATCGGTCGTCAAATATTAAATAATAAATAGTCACTACACTAACAGACATTAAAGTTACGATTTAAAGTGCTTTGATTTTTTTAATCGACGCATTATAACTAAGTATATAATAATAGATTCTTTAAGTATACCTATCGCCTAAAAATAACATAATTTTTTGTTATTTTTTCCTTATTTTAAGTAATACCTACTTAAGATAAGGAAAAAAAAACAAAATAAACGGGAAATTTTGATATACTTACAAATTTTTATAAATTATATATATATCATCATCATCATCAACCTATAGTCCACTGCTGGACGTAGGTCTCTCTGCAGACGCGCCACTGAGCCCGGTCTTCGGCTCTTCTCATGTTGTGTTTGCCAGCTACACTCCGCAGATCGTCGCTCCATCTCTATGGGTGCGTCCTACACTACGCTTGCCTAAACGCGGTCTCCACTCCAGTATCCGGATACTGGGGTGGGTTTCTCTATGTATTTATTAGAAAAAAGGGTAGCTTGTACAAGAATGTTCATTGATTACCTTTTAGAAACTTCTACTGCTGTTGGTACCTTTGTCTGCAATGATCATTTAGGTACCATCAGGTAGGCCGTTTGCATATATTATTTGCATATAATAATGTCAATTAAAAAAAATATAAATAAACAGCAAAGCCCCCCCCTATCTTAAAAAGTTATCATTGACATTATGTCACCATTACGTATGGTAATCAACACATCAAGTCTGCGCTAACTTTTTATAACATAGACCGTATGTCTATTAATTAAATTATTAAAAAAAAATCAAGACTATAACATTTTAGTAACGAACGACAAAAGCCGCCATGATTGATTTTTGATTAAGTTTTAAAATTGGTACTCTTACACACTATTAAAAGTATTATTTGTGTTAATCTTGTAGTTAAAGTAGTAATATACATATTCTTAATTATAAACTGGAAAAACCAGTGTTAATTACTTTATAAATATTAATTCAAGTTCCGGTAATCTATGTAATCTTTTGCAAAAAAATTACGAGGCAGAATAGTTTAAAAATATATTATTTGAATATTTATGTAATTACATGTATTCTACTTAAGACGAGTTTTGGTGTAAAAAATGATTAATTTTTAACAACACTTAAATTATATCAAACATGTGATGAAATAAAATAAAATCTTGTGTATTTTTACATTTGGAGTGTACAATGAAATATAAGAGATAAATATTTACGTTATATTCTGAAAGACGTCACAGTTCTGTTGGTAGTAGCTCTGCCTTCCATGCTGTGGGTCGTGGGTTCGATCCCCACCAAGAAAAAACATTTGTGTGAATACTGCATTTATAGATTAATTTTGAGCTAGCGTTTTGAGAAATATTATTGAGTATTTATTTATTAATTTTATTATTTACACATTTATTTAAAATCTTAGCAAAAAGTTTATTACAATATAAATGGATTATAAATAAAATACCTAAACAATAATAAAAACTTAATTTAATTATTAATTTATTATTGTGCTACAATCTGTAGGTACTTAGAGTGATGATTTGATCTTAATATATTAAAAAAAAACTATTACTTATGTTTTTTTTGCTGCTGGCTGTTATAATGTGGTTGAACTTGATTTACCTACACATTTTATGTACTAATTAGCAAATTTGACTGCTAATTATAAAAAATAAAAAAAAACTTAATTGTGTACAATAATTAAACATTTATGTACATTATACAAAATGTTGAAACGCTTTTACTATGGGAACTAGATTGCTGATAAAAGAATTAGTTTTGCAGATACATAGTAACAGAACAATATAATACATGATGGCCAAACAAATGTTGTAGGTGGGGATCGAACCTACGACCCACAGCATGAAAGGCAGGACTACTACCAACTGAGATGTACCACGTCTCAAAAAATTGCATTTAGTCTTCACTAATACGTTTTCTATCACGACTTTTATTAAGTTATTATTACTAGAATTTAAATTCATATATAAAAATAATGAATTTAATAAATAATGATTTTGTATTTGTTTTGGAACGATGTTCCTTTTCGCGCGTTGCGAAAGGGCAAAAGTTAAGACCAAAAGTTGTAACGACACTTTTTGCTATAGTTGTAATTGTAAGGCGTGCGAGTGTGCGTGTTTCTCTGTCTGTCTGTCTCTCTCATAGAAAGCAAGCCAGTTTCGCATTGAACCGTGTGGTGTCGCGACTATTATTTTTGTTGAGAGTATACATACCTACCTAATAAATATTAATACTAATTAATCAAAAGAAACTTCGTTCCATCCGGGTGTCCCTTGACACCTCTCAAGATTTTTTGCTTTTTTACCCGCCTCTTAATATAGAAATTATCATAACAGAGGCAAGACGTTGACCTTCTATACAAATTTTGGCAAAATTTTATTTACATAATAAAGATTATAAGTACCTATTTATTTTGATTTCGTATTTTGACCATGACACACATATGTAAAGAATGCATCAAAACTGTATAATTTGTAAATTAATTTAAGCACTTAAATGAAGGCGTCGAATAATTCTAATTTTCACATGAATGAACAAAAATTTTTGTTTGAGTTTATTTTAAGAAGTTTTTTTCCGGTTGTTTTGCTTGCTTTAGGTACTAGGTACTAGGAGCTGCGTTTATTCACAGTTTTATAAAATACTAGCTGACCCGTGCCCACTTCGTTGGGCATAATATAGCCTATGACACTCAGCAATAATGTGGCTTTCTATTAGTGAAAGAATTTTTTAAATCGGTTCAGTAGATCCCGAGATTACCCCTTGCAATTGAACAAATATACAAACTTTACCTCTTTATAATATTAGTATAGACTAGCTGATCAGACAGACGTTGTCTTGTCTTTATGATTAAGTGTTTTTAAATTTCCTCGTAATTTTTTTTAAGGTCTCTTCTGACAATATCAAACACAACAAAATAAGTGAAAAAGGTCCAGCCGTTCACGCGTGATGGGTCTAAAAGAAAGATGGGTCTAGAGAAAATAACCAAGGGAAATAGGGATTCAGACAGATTTAATCGAATTAAAAATAGCATCTTTCCGTCAAGTAATAGTAATTATTTTTTAAAATCTTTGTCGTTGTTAATTTGTATAATGGGGCGTCTAAACGGGCAATGTTTTGCGGCGATTTGTGGCTGCAATTATTGGCAAACATTTCCCAGCCATCAATAAAACATTTTATGGCTGAGCAATCAATTGCAGGCAACATGTTGCAATATGGCTGCAATAGTATGGCCTTTGATTCAGAACCCTTTAATAAGCCACACAATCCAGCAACAATGGCCGACGAAATGTCAAAAAATATGTTGCTATAATGCCGGGCCATCCTTAAAATATTGCATAGTGTGGCTGGTATTGGTAGCAATGTTGCCGGCCACAGTATTGCAGCCACAAATTGCCGTGAAGTGTGGCCCGTTTAGACGCCCCATTATAATAACAAACGATTCTAGTCAAGTCATTCAATCGTCAAGTCAGCTGTCATTTGTTTTAAGAAAATGTCGATTTACATAACTAAAAACTAATTTTATCACACATACAATATAGGTTACAAAACAAAAAACCACCTCCTTTTTTGAAATCGGTTAAAAACAGGATAATATATGAGGACTCACGTTTAATACAACGTGAGCTTTAAAAATCTTAGACTTTCAATGGTTTTATAGTTCAGGCTAGAAACTGTATAATTAATAAGATTTCAGTCATCATTTTTATGGTTCCGTACCCAAAACGGAACCCTATTACTGTGACTTCGATGTCTGTCTGTCTGTCTGTCTGTCTGTCTGTCCGTCTGTCTGTCTGTCTGTTTGTCTGTCCGTCTGTCTGTCTGTCTGTCCGTCTGTCACCTGGTTGTATCTCATGAATCGTGACAGAGAATTGAAATTATCACAAATTAATATATTCACGGACATTTCATCACACTCTAGTAGTCTAACTAAGCAAAGCCTGTATTATGGGAACTAGACTGATGATAATGTATTTCTGTTGACTAACGCGTTACACCGTAGGCCGCATCATCGTTTTACATCAGATGTGATTGCGGCCAAGCGTTTGCCTATAATGCATAAAATAATTGATACATAATAAAAATTACTTATAAAAAACCGTCCAAGTGCGAGTAGGACTCGTATACAAATTTTAACTCAGGTTCGGAACACTTCGTGCGCGAGTCCGACTCGTACTTGGCCGTATATTTTTGTGAACATTGCGCGTTTTGTTCAGGTTGAACTCCTAAAAGGTAGATCAAACCCGATACAGATTCTAATGTCTCTTCTATTCTAATCTCTTTTTAATGTTATAAAAGTATCTATGCAAAATTAATGTTTTTATATTTGAATATCTACCACGTGAAAGAGCAGTATGCTGACGTCACTAAACAAGCTTTGACAATATTATGGGTTTAATTTTATGACAGAATTATAAAAAAAACGTGTGGCACTCGGGGACTGCCGCGGTAAAGCTATTGCATAGCATTTTTTGCTGGATTACGCATGCGCACTGTTAGGGTACTTTCGTTAGGTTTTTTCATTACGGAATTTTCTGGATTCGGTCTGCAAGCTCAAGGCCCGCGATAGAAGCTATGCAATAGCTTAAAAATTGGAACCAAAGTATAAGAGATGTATCGTAACAGTGACGTATTTGAGATACACTGCGCGTCAACATTATTTACTGCCGTTGCAGCGTTAGCGCGCAGTGTGTCTCAAATACGTTACAATTACGATTGTCGCATTTATTCATCCTCAGTTCCTAACGTGCGTACCAATAACTAGATTTATAAATTGAAATATTAATGTATGTTGTTGTGGAAGAAATAAAGAAATATTAATGTTATTAAAACCTGTTAGTAATTAATTTAATAACAATTTGTTTAGGACGTACAGGGTGTAAAAATAACGTGAAATAATTTAAGTCGAAGATTTTTGATTGTCTTCGATTAAAACCTACTTGTCAAACTTTAAAATGCGCGTTATTAGGAAAAACTGACTAAATATAGACTTTATAATAAATAATCTCATGAAAAGTTTCGCTTTGAAGGTTTCTAACTAAAATTCACGTTTTTCTATGAAAGCCCCTTTAATATTTTCGATATAGCTCAACTGTTTCTTATCTATTTTATATGTCTATATGTATACATTTTGTTAATACTGTAATAGTACGACTATTGTAAATATAGGTATGTGTGTGTGTGATAGTAGTTTGTTTGTGAATAAATATATATTAGTATACTAAAAAAATACTTTCGATGTATTCAGTTTTTTAGTATTTGTAGTTAGTGGCACCATCATCATCATCATCAAAATTCAACTCTCTAACTATCACGTCTCATGAGCTACAGTTTGATGACCGACAGACGAACCTTACCATGCCATAATTTGACATACTTTCTTTACCAAACAGAATCTTATGTCAAATTAAGACTAGAGCATTTTTTTGATGAATGATTAATTATAGTGATTTTGTTACACATTGTGCTAAACGAATCTTTTTATCTTTAATTTACAAAAAACTTGAGCACTATTAATCTAGACGCAAAACGGGCTTTTTTTTCTTCTAATATGATAAATTAATTTAAACCACGCTTGCTTGTTATTCATAAATATCAAACAGTTTTTTGTTACCTAGACTTATCTAGATAATTATATAGGTAGCTAGTAACCATACAAATCATTCAGTTAGTGTCACATACTTCTACTAAATAAATAAACGTGTATGGATGTGTGTATGTTTGTTACTCTATCACGCAAAAACTACTGAATGTATTTTAATGAAATTTTACAATAATGTACTTTATACTTCCGATTAGCACATAGGCTATAATTTATAAAATAATTACTTGACTATTCAACATATAACGATACTAAGACGGAGTCACGGGAATCATAATATTTTGAACGAAAATTAACAAAAATGAAAAAAAAAAACGATTATAAAGACTAATTTAAAAGTACCTGTCAGATATTAAATAATAATAATGGAAATATGGGAACACTTGACGTAAAATCTATTTTATTTACTTAATTTTTTTTTTCATTTTGTGTTAAGTAATGTATCTACTCAATTTACAAAATGTATATAGGTATTTATAAAATACTTAGAAACAGTTGAGCTATCTGCAAACGATTTATATAGCTCATCTAAGTTGTAAAACGGATAAAAAATAATTATTGCTTAGTTTTAAAATAATTGTACATAACTACATATATTATACTTGTACTTATTTTATACATAATCGCTGGGGTGGATTTATAGAAAAATATGTTAATTTATTCAAAAAATTATAATCAAATTATAACTTAGCTCGGCTAATGTTGATTCAGTCACGGCTGAACGAATTCGGATAAAATCTGAACCAAATTGCGGCCTTGATATTAATATCGATTACTTTTTAGACGACCGATGTGCGTGGCGGGCAAAGGTCCGCCTGCGACGCGGAAGGTTGCGGGTACGATTCCCGCCTTGGGATAAATGTTTGTACGATCTGCAAATATTTATTCCGGGTGTTCTGGGTATGTTATATGTATAATAAAAAATATCTATCTATGTAATGTATTGTATTATGTATGTCAGTCTTCTAGTACCTACCCATAACACAAAGATGATGTTGCGTGGATTGTTTATTATTATTTATTATTTATTTTTGTTCTCGCCATCTATGATCAAAGCCGCGGACAAGAACTAGCACTCATAGTCGTACGTTAATGAGATACTCGAGGTTTCTATTCAGTTACAATTGTTTAAGAAAAAAAACATTAATTCTTTATCAAATTATAAATCGTATTAGAATGTATATCTAAATAATTTATTCTCAAACAAACTTACGACTATACAGTATTTACAAAATGTACATTGTCATATAAAATACATAAGAAACAGTTGAGCTATCTACATACCGTTGCAAACGATCTATAGATAGTTCAACTGATCCAAATCAGTACCAATTGGAAGCGTGCCCAAAATACTGGCTGCATTGCCGCGCTGAATAGCAATGCTGATACGCTGGACCAGATACTCACCAGCCCTCGGGTCACGTCGCTTCGACTAGACGCCCAACTTTATATCTAAATATAGGTATATAATAGTCTATAAAGTGTTTGCCATCACACAAATGTTGGTTGAATAAAATGCGTAGACAGCAGAGCTTATACCAACTGTGTTGTGACACATCTAAACTATATATAATAATATTATAAAGAGGAAAGATTTGATTATTTCTTTGTTTGTTTGTTTGCATCGAATAGGCTCCGAAACTACTGGACCGATTTTAAAAATTCTTTCACCGTTGTGAAGCTACATTATCTGCGCTGAACATAGGCTATATTATAATGATATATAGGCTACCCGTGCGGAGCCGGGGCGTACTACTAGTGTTAAATAAATATCACGTCTTTGAGTGCGGCAGATTAGTTTTTCTAGATTAGTTTAGCTTGACTGAGAATTATATCCAAACACTTGACATTGGCAGAATTGCCTGTCGTATTGACGGGTATAAGCCACAGAAAAAATGAAGAATCATTTTTACAGTTTTATAATATTAGGTACAGTAGATAATAATGTCAGATAGTACTCACACTATTTGGTTAAAATTTGTAAACAACAGATTTGAATTCCAAAAATAGATACCGAATATAATATCAATGTTTTGTTTTTATCGTATTATAAAATAATGTTTGAATGACGTGAATTTTAATTTGTTTATAAAAAACGCAAGTAGGAAAAAGTTTATGATAAAGAACGCGATTTTAAGTCGCTTTTGAACTCAGTTTTGGATCAATTGAGCTATCTATAGATCGTTTGCAACGGTCTGTAGTTAGCTAATCTGTTTCTTATGTATTTTATATAGACTATGCATTTTCTTAACACTCGGTTTTTGCAAAACACACCATATACATACTTTTTGATGATGATGATACATAGCTCAGTCGGTAGTCGCTCTGCCTTCCATGCTGTGGGTCGTGGGTTCGATTCCCGCTGAGACCAAATGTTTGTGTGATGGCAAGCACTGATGTTTGTTCTGTGTCTATTTGTTATTGTGTATTCTATGTATTTACAGAAATATAAGTAATCAGAAACTAGATCCCATAGCACAAGATTTGCTTAGTTTGTGACTAGAGCGCATTATTTATTTATTCATAATCAATATCCATGAATAATTATTAAGTAAATAAATTAAAATTAAGTACCTACCTACGCGACTTTGAGTAGCAACCTAAAGAATAAAGTGATCAAATTATTTCTAAGTACATCACTACGCAATTCGGCTATAAAAAGGGTATATTAGCTTGATTGTTTTATAAAGAAAAAATATATTTGGTAAAAACTTCGGGGCAAAAGTTACTACCCACCTTGGTTGTAGGTAGTAAGAAATTGTCAGGTCATTAGCCGTTATTTTGAGTTATTTTGAGTTCTCTTATATTGAGTTACATCATTATGATGCTGGGGTATTGACCCGACTTCAAAAAGAGGTTCTCAATTCGGCGGAATTTTAAGCGACGCAAAAAGACTGGTGTTATAAGTTTGTCCAGCTTTGTGTGGTCTGTATCGTAGCTTCCGAACGGATGGACCGATTTTGTTTTAGTTTCTAATAGAAGTAGTCGAGAGAGTTAGGTATGTTTCATAAACATCGTTCCAAGATATCCGATAGATTAAATTTTTTTTTCAATTAACTCTATTTGGATCAAATAATAAATAAATAATGCTGGACAATCCACACAACATCATCTAGCTCCAAGCTAAGCAGAGCTTGTGTTATGGGTACTAGAAGACTGACATACTTAATACATTACATTACATAGATAGATATTTACCCTATATTTATATTTTTTAAATGAAAGGGCTTGGCTATTATAATATACTATTGACTCGTAGGGTCTTGTTGGGATCACTTAATAAATAAAGAAGTAAATTAGTTTATTTATTTATCAATGGTATCTAATAAATTCAATGTAATTCGTATCTAACGAAAAAAACTAAACAAGTAAAATAATGCTCAACATTAAATAATGGGTCAGAATATAACATTAGTAAAAGTGGTTCTTGTTTATTTATCCTTGCTTAATTCAGTGTTTTAAGAAATTTATTCTCAAAATTACAATGACACTGAGATTATACTAAATTAATCTTACGTATGTATTGGGTTTGGGATTCGAACCTTGACCATGGTTCATACGGTTATTGAACCGAAGCGCCCTCATTTTTTTCTTAACTTTCGCATTTGAGGTCGTTCACCCCACCGCTGGGTGAGTCCATCATTTTCAGAGTTCATGACTTAGATTCAAAAATGATTCTCTGATTGACCGAGCTTTCGTCAATCGAGTCGAGTCGAGTCGAGAACCGTGGTTGGACCAAAATGCTTTTGACATTTTTGTCTGTTCTGCTGCTCACATTTTCAGCCGAAATTTAGTAACAAGTAAATCATTTAAAATTGATAGTTTTTTAGATGATAGTTATTATCGTGATTTTTAATTGAAGAGAATAAAGAAATTTGGTGTCGTGTAAAATACATCGAAGGATTTAAATCAAATTCGAGAGACATACCTACTAATTTATGTACCTGGTGAACAATAAAGATACATTCTATTCTATTCTATGGACTTCATTCTACAAAAGATGTTCGCGAAGTCTGTTGTTAGTTAACCACTAGTTCAATTTTACCCGTGAGTTAATAAATAAATAAAAATATCTAAATAAGTTACTTTTAGATAAAAGTATTACTGACAATTGTCCTAGAATAAATGTTCGTCACGGTTGTCTCACCCACGTTGTACATCAAAATAATAAATATTACAGTTAATAGCTGAAGTAGTACCACAGAGCAGTAAACCTACAGAGCAGCAGTTGCATATAGCGCAGGCTATGTTTGACAATCTTTACAAACACAGCCGCATAAGTATTTCTAACTCAAACAGACCCATTCACACTAATTATTATTAATTAATTTTCATTCTTACTTGTGAACTTCCATAGGGACAATCATTTTTTTTTGTTGTTTTTTATCATCTACCTATAGACCATCCTTTGGCTTCAATCTCGCCTGATAGAAAGCGCCGATGAAGCCGACGATGGAGCAGGATGGTCTAGAAGACACTTATTTATATTGGCATTGAATAGATCATGGATAAAATGATCGGGAACAACAAACGCAGGCAGCGTATCCCATTCCTAGGCAGTTCGCATAATGAAGGTGGAACCAAAACTGATAAGTATAAATGTGAATTCTCATAAGTAACTTAATCTAATAGGTAGCAATATTACTTTGTGTTTCCAACAAAATAAGAGGATAGTATTTCTAGGAGAAACACTGAAGTATTATACTTTTCAACCCAAATGATAATGCTACTATTGTAATAGGACCCCAAGATATAATTTTAATTAAATTTTAATCTTGTATAAGAACTATAAACATAAGCTGTAAGGATGTAATTAAATATATTGATTATTTTATTTTAATCTTGTTTTGGTTATGAGTTGTTGCTCTGTAAGTTAGTACTCTGTGTTACTACGCACGTCAAACCAGTATTATTCCGCGTTTACTACATGGGGAAGTACAACTACGTAGATAACTGCAATCAAATAGTTTTTTGCATTGTCTTGCATATTTATTTATAAATTAAGCTACCGTGGAATGTTTCGGTCATTGTCAGTTCTATTTTCGAGTTAATAGACTTTTTTTATCAACTCTTTCAGGTAATCGAATTAAGATAATTGGAGGTAGAATGGTACGTTTAAATTAGACTTTGTGTGTAGTACATTTAGCCTAAGATCCGGCTGCAGGATGACTTCGCTCATCTGTTTTTTGCTTAAAACCGATTTTTTATGTATATTTATAATTAGGAGAATATATATTTATCAGGTTGCCAAGCAAAATTTGGCCGCATGTATGTTTAATTAAATTATTTTTAATTGGTTTCTGGGAAAACATTTCGTTCACTTGTTTTTTAAATAAAATAACGTCTACATCATAGCAATTTATATGAAGATTCAAAAAAATCACGGCTGCCGTTGCGCACTTGGCCGCACCTCTTTGCAGCCAGGTGTAAACAGGTATGATTTTGATACATTTATACGTTCATAACGTTTATTTATAAATTATACATCAAATTAAAGCTATTTTTTTTCTATTTATTACCATATATGGGTGCCTAATGAAATCTAGCCGCAAATAAGGGGTGCTGGCTTTTAAAAATTATAAATATCTAAGGTAGAGTGAAAGAGAGTTAGCGCGTAACATCATTTGTCAGAAAAGGATAGCGATTGCCGGCTGTGCTACGCTTTTAAGCCATTGCGCATGCGTCGAATGTTAGTGAAAATTTTTAATTGAAATTTTTTATTTGCTTAAATGTTTAATTAACATGTAACAAACGATTTAATCCCTGAACGAAATCTACTAAAATTTCAAATAGTACTTTCACAATAAAATTTTCTTTTACTTAGGTCACCTTGGTTTTATTTTTGTACTTTTTAAATTAATACTAATTATATTAATTAAATAATGTCATTAATATAATGCTAGCCTCAACGACATCATCCGGCGGGCTTTTACCAGCGTGAACGTGCCAGCCATTCTAGAGCCGAATGGTCTGATGCGTGACGATGGTAAACGGCCTGACGGTATGACGCTTGTTCCGTGGGAGGCGGGAAGGCCTTTGGTGTGGGACGCAACTTGTGTCGATACCCTTGCACCTTCTCACCTGTCACAGACATCCGTTCGGGCTGGTGCGGCGGCGGATTCGGCCGAGGATCTCAAGAGACGCAAATATGCAGGTCTCGACAGGGCATACATATTTGCTCCTCTTGGGGTCGAGACTCTAGGTCCGTGGGGTACCGAGGCCCACCGCGTTTTCAAAATTATTTCTGGGCGTCTAGTCGAAGCGACGCGTGACCCGAGGGCTGGTGAGTATCTGGCCCAACGTATCAGCATTGCTATTCAGCGCGGCAATGCAGCCAGTGTCTTGGGTACGCTTCCGATTGGTACTGATTTGGATCAGTTGAACTATCTATAGATCGTTTGCAACGGTCTGTAGATAGCTCAACTGTTTCTTATGTATTTTATATGACAATGTACATTTTGTAAATACTGTATAGTCATAAATATATTAAATAAATATTAAATATTTTTTTTTGTAAGTAATTTTCAAATTTATCTTTTTGAAAGGAAGACATATTTTTTGGATTATTTATTAAGTCGTATATTACTCCTCGGTGGTTGAGAACACTAACATTCGACGCATGCGCAATGGCTTAAAAGCGTAGCACAGCCGGCAATCGCTATCATCTTCTGACAAATGATGTTACGCGCTAACTCTCTTTCACTCTACCTTAGATATTTATAATTTTTAAAAGCCAGCACCCCTTATTTGCGGCTAGATTTCATTAGGCACCCATATATGGTAATAAATAGAAAAAAATTAGCTTTAATTTGATGTATAATTTATAAATAAACGTTATGAACGTATAAATGTATCAAAATCATACCTGTTTACACCTGGCTGCAAAGAGGTGCGGCCAAGTGCGCAACGGCAGCCGTGATTTTTTTGAATCTTCATATAAATTGCTATGATGTAGACGTTATTTTATTTAAAAAACAAGTGAACGAAATGTTTTTCCAGAAACCAATTAAAAATAATTTAATTAAACATACATGCGGCCAAATTTTGCTTGGCAACCTGATAAATATATATTCTCCTAATTATAAATATACATAAAAAATCGGTTTTAAGCAAAAAACAGATGAGCGAAGTCATCCTGCAGCCGGATCTCGTACTAATTGGCTAATGTTTTATAAAACTGTAGCTCTACCATGAGTTTTTACTATACTATATTTACTATACTAGCTAGCGTCTGTAGTTAAAAAAATGTATGAAGATTTGTACAGCGCCTCTAGCGGATAGTTGGGTACTAAAATTCGTCATACTAATATTGACGTAACTACTGTAGTAAAGTCAAGCGATTTTACTGTGACAACTCATGGTAGATACAATGATGTTGGGGTTTTAACAGACTTATTGGAGAAGGTTCTCGAAAGGAAGGTACTTATTAAATGTTTTTTTATAACTTAACTATTTTCTGTTTGAAATTTTAAAGATTTTATAATATATTAGTGTGCATTATTATTATTTAAGATACATTTAATATAAATCTGATGCTTTAATAGGTCTTATTATTTAATTAAAATCTTAGTAGTTTTCGAGATATCCTTTATAAATGTGAATAATAGTTAAATAAATAAATAATAAATAATAATAGTTACGTCAATATTAGTATGAATAATGTTTTATTATGTTATGCAAAGTCGGATTACGTTTTTTGTTAGGAAAACGGCAAAGTCGGTTTATGATTTATATATTATATTGTGTGTATATAATAATGGCGCAGTCGGTTTTCTATTCTTTTTGTGTAAAAAACATCTTTTTTGGATACAGCATAATTATTTAGGAGCAAATAAAGTTGTGGAATATTTCGGTCGCAGTTCTATTTTTAGACATTTTTTGTTATTCAAAGCACTTAACGGAGTTCAAACATATAATTTAAAAATACATTTTTTATTGAGTTTTTATACAGAGAAGGAAATACGCCTACAATATTTAGAGATACTATTGATCGGGCAAAGATTTTAGAAAAAAAAACTTTGGCAACTCGACTTATTTGTATGTATGTTTGACATCTCATAACTTTTAAACTACTTATTTGATCTTTATAGAAATTTGTGATTCGATATATAATATTAAGTTTTACTGGTAAAATTATGAAGTTAATCGATTTATGGGTTGTTGTGTTATAAGGGTTTTAAATAGAGTAGGTGTCATATTAAAAAAAATTCAAACCATTGTTTTATTTGCTTTTTTTTAGATGCCCTGAGAATAAATTTAAAAACCAGTGTAATCTTTAATTCGTTTGTGCTTAAATAATTGTATAGTTCTGATAAGACTATATATATTTATAAAAATATATTTTATATATATATTAGATATAAATTTTCAAATTGCTTCTAGCAATTTGAACATTTTTACTTCATTTATATTTGTTTATTTTTTAGAAAATGTGATGTATGGCTATAAAAGTAATTTGTTCCCAGGTATACTCTCTGAAATTTCATACACTATTATTATAAGACATTATTAGTCGCAAAGCAAAGCTTGTAGGTAGATACCTACTATGAAAACCTGATAGAATACTCGTTTTTGGTAAAATACCTACATTTTTAGAATACATAATCATAAGTCAACCTATTTAAATGATAATTTCTACATCAAACATTATTTTAGAATATTGTAGCTATTTATATTCAAATACTATTAATGACAGACGTCACAGCTCAGTTGGTCACTCTGCCTTCTGTGGATCGTGGGTTCAAAACCAAGAACAAACATTTGTGTGGTGCCAAACATTGATGTTTGTATGGAAACTATACATTAGTTTTCTTGGGATATGAGGATGTGCTATGTATTGTATTGCATCGCGTCCATCACTTTGGGGTTTATGTTCTAAAGCATTCTATAAAACTGAATGTCGAAGAATACCAATGAGTAACTATAGAAACTGAACGTGATTAAAAACCTGGCAGGTTTCATCACTTAACATCAGGTGTGATTGCGGTCAAGCATTTGCCTTTAATATATCTATAAATACTCGGGGAATGCCGCGGTAAAGCTATTGCATATGCATTTTTTGCTGGATTACGCATGCGCAGTGTTAGGATATTTTGGTTAGGTTTTTGCGTTACGGAACTTCTGGATTCGGTCTCCACGCTCAAGGCCCGTGATAGAAGCTATCCAATAGCTTAAAAATAGGCCAGTTCAGCTGTGACACCCATCAAAAACAGCTACTAACGACTAGTATGTATAATTATGTATTTATAAGCCATTTTTCTCACTGTAGGGCAAAAGCCTCCCTTTCCTCCTTCCACTGATCTAGGTCTTAGGCTGTCAATGACCAATACTTATCGTACAAATCAAGTGAGAAATCGACTAGTATAAAAGCCACTTTAAATTAACTGGTATATTATTAATTACAACTAGTCTATGATTCATAACTTATAGTACATTGTAAACAAAATGCCGACTCATAGAAAAACATATCCGCTTGTGTTTTTCTATGAATCGGAAGATCTATAGGTTAATATTGGCATCACGGAAGATCAGCGTTGTAGTACATACGCTACTACTACATTACATGCTGAGTGATGGCATATATTTATATATTTAATGTGACACAAAATAAAGTTTACTTTCTTTCTTTTTAAGCTGTTGCATAGCTTCTATCGCGGAGACAGAATCCAGAAATTCCGTTATGAAATAACCTAACACTCCGACCGGCGGCACAAAATGCTATACCGCGGCAGTCCCCGAAAGCCACAAGTATTTTTTTTTCTTTCTAATATGTACCTACTTGTAATTGTCTCGTTAATAAACCCGTGAACCAAAACTTCGTTAGTTTAGGCTGAAAGTGTAAACGCAAGTCCATTTTGAAGTTTGGGTCAAATAAAACAGAGATCTATAGACCCTATTTAGATTGCATATAAAATTATATAGACATTTCACACATCACACTCTAGTCTCAAACAAAGCTTGTATTATGGGAACTAGATTGCTGATAGAATACTTATTTTTTTTAAAATTAATAGATACATAATATACACTCGAATGTTTTTGGTAAGTAAATAAATATGTCGAAAACAGTTTTATAAAAACAATATTAATCTTCAATTAAATATGCATTAAAGATAACACATAATTACTTTAAGTTTTTTTATTTTATTTAATTGACACGCGTCACATCTCAGTTAGTAGTAGCTCTGCCTTCCATACTGTGGGTCGTGGGTTCGATTCCCACCCAGAGCAAATGTTTGTGTGATGAACATAAATATTTGTTCTGTCTGGGTGTTTCTATGTAACCTACAAATTTACAAAAAAATATATATGTATTCTATTAGCAATTTAGTTCCCATAGTACAATCTTTCGGATTCACACACATTTCGTTAAGCTGGACACACACTATAGTTCCAAATGGAGTGGAGTGGGTGGCGCCGGGTGGTATTGGAGGGACGAAGGAAATAATCATGGTCGGGTTTCGCCATACCTACACGTCGTTCCATTGGCACGCTACCAAGCCATCTGTCTTGTTTGAACGCTCGTGTGTGACCAGTCTTGTTTGAACGCTCGTGTGTGACCAGTCTTGTTTGAACGCACGTGTGTGACCAGTCGTGTTTGAACGCTCGCGTGTGACCAGTCTTGTTTGAACGCTCGTGTGTGACCAGTCTTGTTTGAACGCTCGTGTGTGACCAGTCTTTTTTGAACGCTCGTGTGTGACCAGTCTTGTTTGAACGCTCGTGTGTGACCAGTCTTGTTGGAACGCTCGTGTGTGACCAGTCTTGTTTGAACGCTCGTGTGTGACCAGTCTTGTTGGAACGCTCGTGTGTGACCAGTCTTGTTTGAACGCTCGTGTGTGACCAGTCTTGTTTGAACGCTCGTGTGTGACCAGTCTTGTTTGAACGCTCGTGTGTGACCAGTCTTGTTGGAACGCTCGTGTGTGACCAGTCTTGTTTGAACGCTCGTGTGTGACCAGCTTTAGTCATTCGTACTCGAGTCCGACTCGCACTTGGACGGTTATTTTAGTATTCTAGTTTTTTACTGATACAGAAACCCAACACTATTTCGTTTCAAGTGTCAGGTGTCAATTTATCTGTCAGATTGTTAGTAAGTTAATATTTTTTTAAAACTAAAGCTAATATAATATGCTAAGCTGAATTAGATTTAAACTTAATTAAAATTGACAGGGGACAGCTGAGTTGGTAGCACTGCCTTCCATGCTGTGAGTCGCGCGTTCGATACCCATCTAGATCAAACATTTGTGTGATGAACACTGATGAATGAATGAATGAATGGAAATTCTATATTGTACACCTTATGGCTAAATGGAAATACAGATTTAAGAAAAATAAATAAAACAAAATGTACAATGGGCGGTCTTATCGCTAAGTGAGCGATTTCTTCCAGACAACCTTTCTGATGTTTGTTCTGTCTGGGTGTTAGTATTTACAAAAAATGTATTTAAGTATTCAATCAGCATTCTTGTTCCTATAGTAGGTACAAGCTTTGCTTAGTTGTATATTAGATTGTGATGTGTGAAATGTGGAAAATATTCCATGCTTAGTTCTGTCTTTGTATCTCAGCTTTGATCTTAAATCTGACGCGAATCGAACTGGTTTTATCAGTTCCGTGGTTATTTTTTAGGTTTTAGTGACCAATAAATCAATAAATATTCATGAACACAACATAATATTTTCAACTTCAAAAAGGTCTCAATTCGATTTGTGTATGTTACGCAATTACTTTTTCAATTGTGAAAATTTTGATAGTTTTTTTTTTGTTTTTGACTGGTAAATAGATGTTCGTTTTAAAAAATGTTTTATTAGTGGGTATTACTGGTCAATGGTGATTGATAATATTAATAAAAATATTTATTTTGTCTCAAAGTAAGAAAAACTAGTATGGATAATATACCTAATGATATAATACTTCTATACATTTGAAAACATACATAGTAAAATTCGAAGAACAAACAATTTTGTTTGAATTTACACAAATGTCTGTTATAGTTGAACCCACGACTCACAGCATGGAAGCCAGAGCTAACATCAACTGAGCCAGTAAATCCTACTAAAGTTTGTATGGTTGGATGGATGTGTGGATGTAGGGTTACCTATTTTTTTACGCCAAAACAACAGATTTTAATGAAGCTTTATACATCAGAATACACATAAGTTATATATTAAGATATTCAGTGAATTGTCCAAAATATAACGATAGCAATACGAAGTTAGAAGACAAGACAAAGAAGAAGACGCGCAACCTAGTTAAAAGATATACGATATAATCAACTTAAAAAGTATTAATGTATGAAAGGGATAAAGTTGAATGAAAAAAATATAATTTATTTAAAACATAAACCTTCATAAAATCTGATTTTATACATCTATTGACTTGACTTGACTTCTTGGTTTATGGCTTTTGTGACATGTTGCCACAATTCTGCCAGTGTCGAGTTCGTTAATGTTAGTGTCATAAACATTGGGGGGAGTGCGGAATAATAATATGGTCAGTTTTTATACATCTATTATAATATACTAAACGAATTTAAATGACGTATTACTTTAATACGGGGCGTGTCAAAGTGACAGGCGTCACAGCTCAGTTGATAGTAGCTATATTCTGTGGGTCGTGGGTTCTCCAAAAACAAGCATTTTGCGGTAGCAAACATAGGTATATGTTTATTTTTGTTTCTGTGTCTGTGTGTTACTATGTATATTATTTAGAAATAAGTAAGTATATAAGTATTTTATTAGTAATCTAGCACAAGTATGAGCATAGAGTCAAATGTCCATGAATATTTATTTATTTATTGATGTTAAGAGAATACTAAAAATTATTATGAATCTCAGGGATTCTAGTTTTTGGGAGTTATTTTAGCACAACTTCTACGCATATAACCAATTAACTATTCATATTTTACATAATTATAAAGATTTGGATTAAATTGTGCGATTTAAAGTGCCACGTTACTTTTAATTACCTTAATTCTTTTGTAATTAGTGAAACTTATTTAAAAGGCGTTTTAGAGTATATCTACCTATTATTTCACATTAAAAAAAAAAAATCGTAAAAAAATAATTAATAAGTACTACAATTTACACATCACCCGTGAAGTACCAAACCAAGCAAAGCTTGTACGGGAACCAGATTGCTAATAGAATACTTATATACATTTTTTTTTAAATTTATACATTCCATATTATAATAAAAATTTTCTTTCTTTCTATTTTTTTCTTTTAAGCACTTAGTCACAGAATAAACATCAATGTTTTCATTCAGACTAATTGTTCTTGATGGGAACTAAACCCACGACCCACAGCACGGAAGGCAGAGCTACAAGCTGAGCTGTGACGCCTTACTTAAAAATACCAGTTTTCAAGTTTATAACTTAAGTTATAATAAATGTCTAGTTTATATTTATAAGTAATCATTAAATAACGGAATAAAATATGGTTTATTATCTGTCGATAATAAGTCAAACTTAGCAGGTTTTATATTATACTTAAAACATGTATAACTTCTTATTATGATATATTGAAACCGAAAAAACCCGGCTTATAAATTTAATTATATTGATTAAAAATATAATTGAATGATTATGCAATCATTTTGGTGTGACAGTAAACATTCATGTTTGTTCTGTGTTCTGTGTTCTGTGACTATGAATTGCATTTATTTTAAAGAAATAATAATAAATAATGGTGGACAATCCACAAAACATCATCTATGCTAAGCAGAGCTTGTGTTATGGGTACTAGAAGACTGACATACTTAATACAATACATTACATAGATAGATTTTTTTTTGTAATACATATAAAATACCCAGAAGACCCGGAATAAATACTTGCAGATCGTACAAACGTTTATCCCAAGGCGGGAATCGAATCCGCAACCTTCCGCGTCGCAGGCGGACCTTCGCGCGCCACATCGGTCGTCATTTGTTACACATATGCATATTAGTTGTAAACGGATTTTTTTTTTGGTAAATCATAATATAGGTTACAAAGATCTGATAAGCATTTTTTGAAGAATCTTTTTAAATGTGTTGCCATGCCAATGTCAATTGAAGTCGCTTTTGTTAACAAATGTAAAATAATTACCTACTTATACTTAGTTACAACTTTATCGAAAAGGAAATAGCAAGTAACAAGCAATAATAACAATTACATAACAAATAATAGGTATTATTATTGTTTTATTATTTTTTCCGTGTTGCAGACAAATAAATCTTAATGATATCAAGTTCATTAGGGTGATGAACTTATAAGATATTTTTTTTATTTATTATAAAAAACTATACAATTTAATAGGAACGCTTTGTTTGTTACGAATTAACTCAATATCTAATTAACCGATTTAAAAAATACTTTAACCATTGGAAAGCTACATATTTTCCGAGTAACATAGGCTAGTTTATGTATCTAGTTCCCATAGTACAAGCTTTGCATAGTTTGGGACTAGAGATGTGTGATATGTCCATTGATATTTATATAGGCTACCCGTGCAAAACAATAAGGTGATTTACCAAAAAATGTATGTAAGTAGGCAATAGCCGTTGTAGCTGCTTAGTTCGGGACTATGCGCAATGTGTGAAATGTCCGTGAATATAATATATAGTGCTTATTTATTTAGTTTGATCTTATAAAGATTATTACATTATATTTAAAAATAATTACTACATATTTTAATGTTTTTTTACAAGTTATTGAGTTAACATAACCGAGATATTTAACTCTTTGTTACCTAAGAATAAAACAATACAGTTAATTTTCTTCACGTTTTTCACATAATAAGTAATATCATCATATATCATAATATAATCTGTCTGTAAGATAATGGAGTGAGTAAATTAGTAGTTTTAGTGAGAGGAATATTTTATAATTTTATGATAATACTTACTTAGGTTAGAATTATTTTTATTTTATTTAAAATCTTAGCAAAAAGTTTTTTAATAAAATAAAACTAGGTTGCCGCCGGCAGCGGGGCAAGGCCCAAGCTACCGGTGGTCACGTGGTTAGGGCTACAGATTGAGGAACCTCCGGACAATGCGTGCCGTGTCGAGGATCACTGCCGCATGCATCTGCCCCTTGAGCCAACCTTCTAGCGAGAGCCTCTTTAGATGTTGGTCGAGGCTCTTCGCTATCAGGCAGTTCGCCGAAACGACTATCGGGACAATGACCGTAGAATCAATTTATTCAATTATTAGGGTTTTTTTGCAAAGGAAGGTTCTTCTTTCTTACGCTGTTTTTTTTATGTAAGTATGTATGTATTTTCCGCGATTATTCCGCCAATTATGAACTAATTTTGTTTTTTTTTCTGTCAAATCATACTTTAGAGGTGGTCCAATAAAAGTTTGTTTTTTATTCATATAACCTACATAGTTATACTTGTCCCTTATAATCAACTTTTCACGCATTGCTGTAAAGGTTGGGTGTGCTTTGTTTGGGACTTAGATGGCGTCTTTATCTTAAACTGCTATCAATTAATAGTCTTTTATGAGTAACGGAAAATGCCAGAAACAACCGGAAATTATCAGAAAAACAATAAATAACTTTATTACAATAATTGGTATTCAAATAATTTGATTTTTTTATTAGAAACACGAATATGTAAAATACCTTCCTTTGTAAGGGTCATACAAAGTGGTAGTGGTAGGAACCAAGCCGTGAGTCTCTTGCGCGTAGGTACTTCTAGAATCACCTTGTGTATAACACGATTCTAAATTATTGTCTTTACGGCCCCCGCAAACTGCAGACTTTTAATCGGCCGATAGTTTGGTCTTTAATCAGTATGAAGATGTATGCAGATGCGCACATTACAGTGATTCATCTTCATACTGATTAAGAAGCCGACCAAACTATCGGCCGATAAAAAGTCTGCAGTCTGCGGGGACTCTTAATCTGACTGTGAGTATTATCGGGATTTGATGTAACTCGTTTCTTGAAGGGAACATTTTCAACCATTTTTTCTTTAAAACAAAAGAAAGCCGATTTGACAATTGACTGACTTTTCTGATATGTAATTATATTCAAACACTTGATATTGGCAGAATTGCCTGTCGTATTGGGCAGAAACGTCATAAAAAATAAAAAAAGAACTAAGGGTATTCCTACGACCAGCTGTGACGTCTGTCTTTAATTGTTCTCCGGGGTCAAAATGACCACCAATTACCAGTAAGGTGTGATTAAGTTTAAGTAGTGTAAGTGCTAGTGATTATAAATCTATTGTGATGTTAATGAAGATAATAATTAGCCAGTAATATATCCCACTTTGTTCTGTACTTGATTACAGACTAAATGTTTAAATAAATAAATATGTATTTTATGGCATATCACACTTCTCGCTTTAGTCACAAAGCTTAGCTAACAACAATGTTTGAAATCATAAAATTGTTTATTCTTGGTGAAGATCGAGCCCACAACTTACCATGGAAGGCAGAGTTACTACCAACTGAGCTGTGACGTCTATAAAATTGCCATTTGATTTTAATTCCGATGACCATCTCTATCATATGATAGGGATGGTTATATATTCGGTTGTAATATATATATATATATATATTATAACCGAAAAATAAAGAAAGCTTAGACCTAACTTCAATACGCGGCCTTGTGTTACGAATTCTAACTATTTCTTCCAGGCAATCGTAGGCTGGAAAGCAAAGGTACCTACTTCAATTAAAATTATTTACGAAAACCTTTTAAAAATGTAAGTTTTCTATCAGCAGTCTAGTTTCCATAATACAAGCCCTGCTTAGTCGGACCTAGAATGTGATGTGTGAAATGTCCGTGTATATTTATTTATTGTTATAAATATTTGAATATTCAATTATTACGTACGTCAGTATAACTAATGCGATCTAACGTCAAGAAAAGAGAGACTAGTTTATACCTTATGCGGCTAGTAGAGGTCACGGGCAGAATCTAAACACCTTTTCCATTACCATCCGGTTTTTATAACAGCTGACAGTACAATTTAACGCTGTCATAATGACATAAGCGCTAAACAGTTCCATTGAACTAGATGCAAGGTTCTTACCAGCAACTCTTTAAATTAAAATGTTACAGCAATAAGTCCTTTGGATGACCTTTCAAAAACAGTCCTATTCCGTTGAAGCTAGAGTGAACGCTAGTTCAAATCGTGCCCGCTTCTTCTTAAACCAAGATCGTAGCAATAAATAAATAATGCTGGACAATCAACAGAACATCATCTAGCCCCAAGCTAAGCAGAGCTTGTTATGGGTACTAGAACACTGACATACTTAATACAATACATTACATATTATGATAGATATTTTTTATTATACATATAAAATACTCAGAACACCCGGAGAGAGCAATGGAGACGACCTTTCAAACAACAGTCCTGTCATAATGACAGGAGCGTTGATAATCTTGTCCTCTTTTAGATATGAATGGACTGAGCGATAGCCTCACCATATTGATCACACTTTAGAAGAAGACTACGCGACTGTGCAACCTATCAAATATCTGTATGCATCAGTACATAAACTTTTTAAACAGTACTACGGAGCAAGAACTCACTCTGCTCGTGATTCAACTATTCTCGGCTTGCATTAAAATTGAGCAAATAACTTTTATTTATTGAACTATTTTTTTTTATTGTCGTCATTATAGACCTAACTGTGTACGGACTTAATAGTACATTATGTACCCAAATTTGGGTGTAGCAATAATAATAATTATAATTGGAGAGTGGACCTACTTTTAGCATGCAAATAATTAAAATAATTCACCTTAAGGAAGCTTCGTTAGTGTAGGTTGGTCAGTTAATTATTTTAAACATCCGTCATCAAAGTACTAGTGAGAGATAACTAAGACTTTTTAATAAGTATGTCGTTCAGTTTTATTTCTCGTACGTCAATGGAAACAAGACAATCTCTCACTAATTACTATTATGACGTCTAAGTACATTGATAATTTATACTATAATCAGCACGTATTTGAAGTAACGTTGGTATTTCAGGAAATATTTATCTGCCGTTATACAATTATTTTTTGTTGTGCAATTTTTTTGCTGATCATAATTGATTATAACTGTTGGTTTTGAACTTGTTTTTTTGTTATAACTTGTTTGAGATTTTGTTCTATGGAATATTTATTGGGTTTTTTGTTACGATAAATTATATGTTTACAATATAACTTGCACATGTGAACGAATGGACTGATTTCGATAAGTATTTTTTAAGGTTTGTTGACATTGTTTTAAAAAAAGAAAGTGATGCGAAATATTTAACAAAATAAGAAAACCATATAAACTTTTTTATTCAACCTGCATTTGACATACTCCTAACTGTCAGTTGTTTGACAGTTGACAGAAGAGTCTGGTGTCAAAAAGAATAAACTAAAAAGTTTACTTTACGTCTGAGAGATGGGCGCAGTACTATGAAACCTACTCAGTGGTCGTATTGTTTAATACAATGCAACTCTTTTTTGGCTCACATTTTTTACAAGACCTGTACCGTATCCTCGCAAAAGTAAACCATTGGTTATATTTATTTAACCGTTACAAAATAACACATCTAGCAGAGAGATTAATAACTTATAACCGGGTTATAGAATTTAACAAATATTACTTTCTATTAATATAATTAACTAGCTGTTAACCGCGACTTCGTTTGCACGTTTTAAAATCTTTGAAAAATATTTATTGTTTGCGTAATTTTTATTAAAAATATCTGTCACCTTTTGATGATCCTTGTAGCGTGTGAGGTTTTGGTTAAGAGGTCAAATTTTATCTTAGAATTCGACTTCTTGATCGCAAAAAAACGTAGCATGTATGAATCCAGAAAATACAGTTTTAAGTTATACAAACAATGGTTTAAAAATTCAATGTCACTTTTACAAATTAGTAAAGACTCTTGTTACACCAATTTTTTTTACAGGGGATGGATAACTGTCATTATTTTGGTATACTGACTGTATATATGTTGTATTTTTTTTTTCAAAATATAACTTTGTGTGTGTGTTTGGAAAATTGGAAAAACGGATGGTGTTGAATATTACGTTGAAAAAAATATTTACAGCGCGTAAAAAATAGCGGTGTTTTTTGTAATTTTACACAGAAAACTCAAAATCCTTGTGATTTAACTGAGTATGTTATTAGCGATATAAACCTTGGCCAAAACTGCTATCGAAATCAAAAATAAGTTTTTTAAAAGTAAGTAAGTACCTTGATGTTATTTGATATTCTAGGTCCCTTTATCGACTCCAAAAAAAGAATTTCTTAATTTGACAGCATTATTTATGCTTGTCAACGTTTATGTCAAATAAAATCGGCGACGCTCCGATTAGTACTGATATGAATCAGCTATCTATAGATCGTTTGCTATAGTCTGCAGATAGCTAACAAAATCTATTTTATTAAATTGTAATCTCCTATAATAATCGTTTCTGTGAATATTATTTTTTAACGTCACCTTGTTATTCTAAATTGCAATAGTTTATACAAATGTTAGACAAAAAATTGGGACTTTTAAGCTGCTTAATTTCGGGTATGATTGAGGTTATTTGTTTTTTTTCGGAATGATTTAAAATATAGTCTACAGATAAAGAAAAAAAGATACAGATAGTCATAAAGTTTGTAAAAGGATAACCTTATAAGTACAAACTTTATGACTGTCAAAACAGAACCAATAAAATCGGAAAAAATCTAGATAAATAATATATATATAATACACATTAAATATTTAAAATATTTCTAAATCAGATTGTCTTTTTTTTCGTTTTCTTATACAAGCGATAAAAAGTAGGTAGGTACCTATTATACTTACCTACCTAAAAAAAACCTTTTTTTCCCCCTTTGTTTGAAGTACCCATTTTAAAGAAATTCGAAAAAATATATCCGCCATTTTGTGGTGGCGGCCATCTTGGATTTTTTTATGGTGTATCGTGCTTTATATCGTAGCATGGAACAGTCAAAAACACTCCTAACTATGAAACCTTTCAAACAAAAAACATAATGTTAAATATATACACGCTTAACCAACAAGAACAACCAACATTTTTATAAAAAAAATATAAATATAGGTAGATCAAACGTTATTTATAATTTTTTTTATATAAATTTTGTTTTATAAATTCGCTATCCGCTATAAATTCGCGATTAGGCTTTTATAATATTCTATTATTATTTTACCTGACATTTTCTTGTCCTAGTAGGTAGTTCAAAAAGTCAATTACTTTTATAGGTGTTTTAATAGTAGTGTGTACCTATGTGACACTTCTAATTAGCAGGTGAGAACAATTAAAAAATGTATAATACTTAGTTACTATCTATTCATAATAATACTTTATGAAATAATTACGTAGGTAAGTTAGGACCTCAATGTTTTATACTAGCCTACAGCATATTTATTATTTTAAAGCTGTGTAAAATAAATATGATTTTAATTAAAGACGCAAATAACAAAAAAAACATCTTAAATATAGAAATATAATTAGTAATAATGAGGGTATTTAAAAACTTACATTTTGGCTGCCTCGCGATCTGCCCCTTTTTTCTTTTTTCGAATAACCGATTAATAATCGCATCTTTGCGATCGGAAAAATCGATATCCCTATTATTCAATCCTTCGCATTCCGCTAAGTTTGATTCGAAGTTCGATTTATCTATGTCCGACACTTTCAAACGATTATTCGACAATTCTTTCAACTCCCGCTCTGTGATACCATTGGAGCATCGACGATTCGAAACACGATTCCAAATTTGAACGAGATCCTTCATATTTAAAAACACAAGCTGTCAATTCAATAAGTCACAAACAAGTGAACTAAATATTTTTTTAAATTAGGAACACTCGTTTTCGTAAAGCACAGTCAATAAAATTCCGCGCAAACAATCTCGTTTACAAATTACCATTCGTAAGCTGTACAGGTAAACAACCGCGCAAAAAAAAAATAACACAAGTTTTTTTTCACTAAAACGATCTGGCCAGTCACATTATCTGAAATTTTAAAAAAGAAATGCCACATTCGATTTTCGCGCGCTCTCAGAGAACACCGAAGTCTGCATCGATCAAGACGTGATTTATCAATGAAAATCGCCCGCACGTTGCTGTTGTTTATATAAAATTTCGCTAACGCACGCACACAACATTTTCAAAGTGTGGGTTGATAAATGACGCACACAACCTGATTTTAATGTGCAGGCTTTTATATCAAACAATGCGGTTGCTTCTGGAAAAATTATGAAAAGTTGACTGACGTTTCTGGAAGTTTTGAATGTCACTGTCAACTGTTTTTTTTTTATCGGAAATAAGTACTAATATGAGTCATAGTTTTAACAAATGCCATACTTATTATCTAGACCGCAAAACATAAGAAACCCACTATTTGAGTCCTTTGACAGATTAATGTCATTTGCATGCAAATCGCATGTTGTCTGTTTGGAACTAGCTTGCGGTTTTGTCTGTCATTTTTGATTAAATATTTTTTTAATGCTAAGCACTCAAAAATGGTCACTCGGATATGCTATCAGCCTATCAGAGACCTTTATGGAAAATTATCGTGTTTTCTAACGTCTCTGATTGGATGAACTCGGGTTGTATGTTACGTATAAATAAATATTCACGGACAATTCACACATCACACTCTAGTCCCAAGCTAAGCAAAGCTTGTCTATGGGAACTAGATTGCTGATATAATTTTTAGTTAATACCTACATAGGATGCATAGTAACACCCAGACACAGAACAAATATTTATGTTCACCACACAAACATTTGCTCTGGGTGGAGATCGAACCCACGACTCACAGCATGGAAGGCAGAGCTTGACTTATAATAATTATTATGAATAAATATCTTATCTTATCTTATCTTATCTACTACCAACTGAGCTGTGACGCCTGTCAATTATGTTAGCTTATATCATACATAATTATATTAGCTTAGTATACTAAATCAGTTGTGTGAACTTTCTTATAATCGCATTATACTGTCTTAGACGAGTTAGTTTGCTGGCTTAGTATGGTGTAGTGGTCCTTTACTCTGTACTAGACAAGCACGCTAACCTATGCAGCGAGGTGTAATACATGCCTTAGTCCTACAACAAGGATATTTAAAAAAAAACTTTGTTACGAATTAAGATGTATTCTAACTTTCTTACAGACATCAAGGTATATCTAAACTAAATCTAAAATTCATTTTCACATTTTAATCTAAGTAGGCGTATCGAAACCGTGACGTATTTGACATAAGTGCGCGTCGACATTAACTTTACTGTCGTAACAGGTACGTTACGTTTACGATTGTCACATTTAATCATGGCCAATCCTTAAGGCCTGCGCAGACCGGGTCGGCATGGCAAGGGATTTTAACGATGCCGTGCCATTGAACGTGAACGGAACGAACACATTTTAAAGCATAGCAATTTATGTCGTATTTCTGTAACAGTACGGTTGAATGCCCATTAGTAAAAATTAAAATCCTTTGCCATGCCGTCCCGGTCTGCGCAGGCCCTTAGAATCAGGATGGTAAAGTTAAGTACAATTTTTGGTACTTTTGTGAGACTTTGCAGTTTAATAAAAAACAATGGTTGTTTTAGTATATTTCATTTCAGATGCTATTATGTAGGTACAATTTGTAGCTGTAATAGTCTTTTTTTTGTTAATATGAATGTATTTTAGCAATATGGAGGAATCCAAGGCTATTTTAAAAATACTACACCACAGATAATAAAAGTAGAAAAGCAATCAGCAGAATGAGAAACCTTGAAGACAACAAACTCGATTAAAAAAAAACACAATATTACCCATATCCGAATTTATTGAGCATTCCTATTATATTTCTTGAAGTATTCATAAAATTGCTAAAATATTGTCTAGAATTAAAAATGGATCTCTCTATATTTTTTTAGTCAAGTGCGAACTCTTTTTGTTTCGGGTTCCGAACGTCAGTAATCAAATGTCAAAGCTGTCTCGCGGCGAGTGCGAATAATAATAAAAGTCATTATCGTAAACGTATCGAAAGTAACGTATTTGAGATACACTGCGCGTCAGTTTTACTGTCGAACGTTGCAACGGTAACACGCAGTGTATCTTATATTACAAACGAAAGATCGATGTCACTCTGCTAAATTATTTTTCATTATTGTTATTTGTGTACATCTTTGTTAATAAATTAAATTCAATTTTATTCTAAAATACGTAACGTTTAATCGGAATTTTAGGGAGCCAAACGATATTTCAGGTCATGTTGTTCTATGGTTTAGAATATAGTTTTGTTTTTATTTGCGTTTTAGTTTTCGAGAATCGTTTGTGTACAACTCTGATTACGGGTATTAAGTATTAATTATATTATATTAACGGCCGGTTTCTCGAACGATGACCAACGAAAAAATCAAATAATTACTATGTGTCAAACTCGGATAAATCGTGATTTGGGTTTCCGGAAACCGGCCGTGTACGGGTAAAAAGATTTAGAGTATTCTTTTTATCATAGGGTTTTCTCTGTTCTAGAAATCTAGATCTGACTAAACAATATTGAGTTTTCCTTAAAAATAAGTGTTTTTTGTCGATGTCGATTAACGTTTTCAAAGGACTTGAAATATGAGGTTCTCAATTCAACTGTAGTTTTTTTTGGTTTGTATTGTATGTTAGATGACTTCGCCGATTGTAAACCAATTTTGATGATTCTATTTTGGTTTTATAGGTACGTAGATAATATTTCCCATATTTTCACTATACATTTCACTATAATCTTTGAAGATACGTTATTATTATACTTGGCGATGACGACTGAAGTCGGTTTTGTTCTATTTTGTATCAAAATATTTGTTACTGAAGTTACAATACATTATGCAATCAACACTCACTGTGGCATTTCTAGTAAAAATATATTACAAGTAGATAATTAAATTAAATAATAGTAGTACAACCCGTGCGGTTTAACTGCAGACTCCACGCTATGACGTCATCGTGTTTGTTCTTGTCGAAGCGACAACGCATTCTAGCGAGGTACGCGGTTAAGTCGCACGTTTTAACAATAATGTTTATAGTAAAATAGACCTTTTGCTAACGGAACTCTTTACAGTATTTTATATTTAAGATTATTTTGAGCTTGAATTGCTTGATGCACATAAACTGGGGTATCCAATCGACTTTGTAAATAACAAAGAGACAAAAATTTCCATCACAAACGGATGAAAATAACTTAATTCTTCTTTTTAGGATACCTTATAATAATTAAATGTTTTAATGCATAATTCATACCGACTGTTTTGTAATTTTCTTCATAAATGAGTTTTGTTTGCTTACAAGTTACAAAAACATGATTGGGAAGTTTCTTGTTCGTACTTGTAGACTATGAGGGGTAACGAATACCATAGAACTGTACCCCAAGTAAGAGTGTGTGCACACACGGATCGTAGAGACGTAATCGCCGAGCGACACCGATTTTGTATGGAGATCCAAACAGCGCCCCTAGCAGATTTCTTGAGAAGCTTGGATTTCCATACAAAATCGGTTGCAGCTCGGCGATTGCGTCTCTGCGATCTGTGTGTGCACAAACTCGTACTTGGGGTAGTGGGCAAGTTTTGGGAAAAAACTGTTTGAGATCATCGAAAAAGAAGAAGAAGGGGTGAGCATGAATAAATGTGACGCACGTAAACGTATCGTAACGTTATCACACTGAAGACACTGCGCGGCGACGCTGCAACGTTCGCCAGTCGAGTTGGAGCCCGATCGCGCTAATTTTCTAACTACAAGCTGCTCCACATACTTTATAGACATTTTGGGATCGCGATATGCGTGTATACACGTTCAACATTAAAACGTTAGTGAGCCGAAGATGGTTCTATAACCGCTGTCACTCGAACGGAAAAAAGATGACTGGAAGCCGTTTAGAGCGATATAATACGAAGTTGCTCAAGCTACGTACACGTTACGTTGGTGCACCTTAGCTGCAGCTTAGACGAACCGTTGTCACCATTTCGATACGTGTGCGTGAGGCACATTTATTTGTGCTTAGGCCTTTGGAAAGGAACTGTCGAAAAAAAGCGAGCGAAGCGTCTCAGTTTCGGGATAGACCAAAAAATGTTTACCGTCTGTCTGTTCTTTATCTAATAAAAAAAACTTTTAGAATTGTCGCAAGAATATAATAAATATTTTATTCAATATTGCGACATTATAAAAGTTTTTTTTATTTTATTTATGTATTTACACGTTTACTCGGGTAAATACATAGCAAGTATATAAGTACTTTTCTATCGTGTCTCTCACCCATACACCATGAAGCGCTATTTTGTAAGCAAGTTTAAAGGTGTTTTATAAATATGTTTAAAGGTGTTTTATAAAAAAGTTTTACGTTAATCTGCAGATTTATTTTAAGTATTTATATATTCACAGAGTTTTTGTTACGTTGTTATATTAGAGCTCTAATTAGGAATATAATATATTTAATTGTTTAATTTTATGTTAGTCAAGATAATGACTTTGATGTTTTTTGTTGTTTTATTTAAACTAAAAGCTGTGGCTTAGTGGGTGATACGGATTTCAGAACTTGATTCAGGTTTGATTTCCGACGATTTTATCTGTGGACGTGGTATATCATAAATTGATTACAACTATTATAATAAGCAATATATTTATAAAATACATATAAAACAGTTTAGCTATCTGCAGACCTTTTCAAAACGTTCTATAGATGGCTCAACTGAACCAAATCAATACTAATCCAAAGCGAAGATTATAACACCTTAATCAATAATTTAATCATGTATTATTTTCTATATATGTATATGAACGTATATACAAAAAAACTATGAGTATTCTATCAGCAATCTGGTTCCCAAAGTACAAAATAGTTTAAATAGAGCGCGATATGTGAAATGCACCTGAGTTTTTATTTATTTACTTAATTACTTTAACCACTATCTAAATACACGGATATGAAATGGTACAAGAAATAACATAATTAGGCCAAAAACAAAGTATAAAAACATTTATCTAATAGTATTTTAATTATGTACGTCTCAACAACAGACATTAATGATACTTGTTCTGAAACGTGACTAATATTATAGAATTCAAGAAGAAACGTGATTATATCAAATTCTGTCAATATACATCGCGGAGTATATTTGTTTCTGAAGCGAAGCGTGTGCTGTCTTTTTGATTTACGTATAGCTTTTTTATTCTTCTTTTTTTTAACTCATAATGCTTCGGCTACATTAGCGGGCGAATATTCGTATCGTGTTGGCGCGACAAAAACATCGTGTCCGGATAAAGGCGATATTACTACGCGATGACACGATGTACCCGGCCACATACATCGCGTTTACACGAATATTCGCCGTAGCCCGCTAATGTGGCCCCAGCATTAGTGTATCATTACTAAGTTAAATTGACACCGCACTGAAACTTCAGTACTTAATTTAGTTTTATTGTAATTCTTTGTAAGAAGGATCATATAAAAAAACGGTAGGAACCAGGCCGTAAGTTTCTTGCCCGTTCTTCTAGGCTCTGGTCGCGTGGAACTGGCACCTAAAATCACCTAGTATGTAAGACGATTCTAAATGATCCTTGTAATTTTATTGAATAAAGAAATATTTGATTTGATTTGATTTGTAAAGTTGACAGGCACATATAAATTTCCTATTCCTTCTAGAGACTCTAGGTCCGTTACCGAGGCCCTCCGGGTTTTCAAAATTATTTCTGGGCGTCTAGTCGAAGCGACCCGAGGGCTAATGAGTATCTGGCCCAGCGAATCAGCATTGCTATACAGCGCGGCAATGCCAGTATCTTGGTTACGCGACAATTGGTACTGATTTGGATCAGTTGAACTATCGATAGATCGTTTGCAACGGTCTGTAGATAGCTCAACTGTTTCTTATATATTTTATACGCATATGTAATGTACATTTTGTAAATACTGTTAATAGTCGTAAGTTTGTTATTCCATTTCCTATTAAAACAAATGACAGCCCACTAGAGGATTGACTGACATGACTCGAACTCAAACACTTGACATTGGCAGAATTGCCTGTCGTATTGACGGGCAGACGCCACGTCCAGAAGGGAGTCGTATTGGGCACAGATCATATTGGAATGAAGACTTACACTTTTCCTATCCAGGTATGAAGTAAATTCGGTCGACAAAGCAAAAGACAAAGAAAACAAGCGTGCGGCCAGTAGTGGTCTCTTTCTAATTATTACATTTACAGAATAAATAAATAATGCTAGACAATCCACACAACATCATCTAGCCCCAAGCTAAGCAGAGCTTGTGTTATGGGTACTAGAAGACTGACATACTTAATACAATACATTACATAGATATTTTTTATTGTACATATAATACCATAGAAGAGATACAGATTGGCCGCACTGTCTCGTTGTATCTTTTAGAGAGTGGTCAATTTTGCTAGGCTAATGCTTAGTCTGTTCTCTATGTCTATGGCTCTGACCGGAGTTAACAACTAACGGTATTTCCCTACTGTTAATGGAGTTTGTGCCATGCTTAGTACCTATCAACCTTCTAGTCCGAGTCCCAACATCGAGATCCAAGGACGGACTAAGGATGTCGGAATGCGAGTCATGGAGCTCAAATGGAATCGGGCAGGACGCTTGGCTGGACGAGGTGACGACAGATGGAGCAAATCACTGACAGAGTGGTGGCCGAGGACTGACAAGAGAAGTGTCGGGTGCCCAGGGGCACGGTGGACTGACGATATTGTCAATACCGTGGGCCCCAGATGGATGAGAGCGGCGCACAACCCCTCGGAGTGGAAAGATTAAAGAGAGGCCTATACCCAGCAGTGGGTCAAGTCATGCTGTGGATGATGAAGAACGGAGTTTTGGATATTTAAGAACTTTTTTAAAAATAGGTATATCAAGCTTTAGAGTAAGTACAGGTATAAGTGGAAAATGTTTTCACAGACAAAAATAATAATAGGTAATATTTTTTTAACGTACATAACGAAAAACTAGAATTTAACAAAAACATTAAATCAGCAATCAGTAAAATTTGCTTAGTTTTGATCTAAAGTTAATTATTTTTCCATGAATCTACTAATTGTTCCCAAAGCAATATATATTTATTTTCTAATGGTCAAATACAGATAACAATGCCATATAGGTAACTTCCGGACGATCAAGGTAAACAATGAAGCGCATTTGTCAAAAAAGGCTTTATAGCTTGCCGGAACTATATCGAAGGTTTGCGAATTTCCAAAAAAATATCTATTAGCCTTGACTTGATTTTATAATATGAGCCTTGACTCACATTAGTCAGCTAGATGGATTAGATAATAGACAAACAAAATAATTGTAACTTATAAAAATAATTATAAATCGATTTCAATCACCGACAATTAGCGTATGCTCTAAGAACATATTTTTAATTTAGATTAATTAAAAAGTACTCGTTAAAATTGAATTAATATAAACCACTTTTTTTGTCTACCATACAATAAAATAATCATTGAAATCGGCTTACAATTGGCGGAGTAATCGCGTTACCTACAAAAAAAACATACAGTCACATTGATAACCTCCTTTTTCGAAGTCGGTTGAAGAGACTTGTTGTGTTTGAGGTAGTTTTTTTTTCTGTCAATAAACTTATTATTTATTTTTATTTATTTAGTTCAACAGTTACAATGATGATGATGGTCGTGCGTAGGCTTAGATAGCTCCTTATATATTTTCAATAATTGCTATTAGTATGTTATTAACATACTAATAGCAATAAAATGTAATTTATATAATAAGTTTGATGCAAAATCATGCACACTGCCATTTTCCGATTGTGCATTAGTTCCATACTTACAAGATTACATATTAATATTATTTAAGAAAATTACCTACATTATTTTGTGTGAGAACGTAATAGAACGGAACAGAACGGAACGGAACGGAAACGGGCTCGAGAGTCTGTATAGTGCTACAAGTATACTGCAGCTAAGTAAATATCCGAAGGCACTACGACTGCATTATTTATAATATCAATAAAAAGGGGCATTATAAGGTTATTATTGACAGATGCCCTTCTAAGAAGTTCTCTATGAATTTAAATATATGATAAATATGTAATAACTAGTAAATTATAATGCATTATTATCACAAGTCATATTATCAGACGGGTGAGCACGAATATATGACAATCGTAAAGTATATAATGTAACACAGTGTATTCACATTGAGTGTCACTAAAGCCCGATCGCCCTAATTTTCTAACTACATACGAAACTGCTCCACATACGTACCTACATTAACGTTATAGACATTTTGGGATCGCGATAAGCGTGTAGCCAAACACGTTCAACATTCGAACGAGTGAGCCGAAGATGGTGCCATAACCGCTGTCACACGAACGGAAAAGATGAGCGGTTAGCCGTTTACAGCGATACGATTGCACATGCTACGTACACGTTACGCTGGTGAACCTTAGCTGCTGCTCAGACGTACCGTTTACGTTACAATTTAGCACGATCGGGGCCCAGCGATAGCCGAACGTTGCCGCGTCATCGCGCACTGTGGATCAGTACTCCAAGTACGAGTTTGTGCACATACGGATCGTAGAGACGCAATCGCCGAGCGCCACCGATTTTGTATGGAGATCCAAGCTTCTCAAGAAATCTGCTAGGGGCGCTGCATGGATCCCCATACAAAATCGGTGGCGCTCGGCGATTGCGTTTCTACGATCCGTGTGTGCACAAACTCGTACTTGGGGTACAGCTCTCTGATCAATTACTTGTCTACATTATTAAATCCATATCAATCCGGCTATTAGAAATGAAAACTCTTGTATTTAATAGACATTCTCGTTGGTAATAATTATTTTAATTGTACTTATGAGAGTTAGGTTAGCGTGGTATGGGCATGTCATGCGGAGGGAAGAAAGCCATATAACAAGAAGAGTGTTAGATATGAATGTGGATGCATGTAGAAGTAGAGAGAAAGATGGATGGATGGACTGTATGAATGATGACATGTGTGAGAAAGGTGTGAGCACCGAGATGACGTCTGATAGAGGAGAGTGGAAGAAGAAGACGTGTTGTACAGACCCCACATGTTGGACAAGGGTAGGAAGATGATGATGATGATGAGTATAAATTAACCGGGTTTTTTCTAGACGTATCTCATTGTTATAAACTTTTATAAATGACGATTAGGTACGTATTTACTGTTAAAGTAACAATAAATGTTGACAGTTAAATATCAAAACATTATGTAATTTATCACTACACATTATAAAACAAAGTATTTTGCCTCATCCTGTTACTAACCTAACGTCACAGCTCAGTTGGTACTAGCTCTGCCTTTCATGCTGGGGGTTCGATTCCCGCCAAGAGCATTTTGGTAATAGCAATCATTGATGTTTGTACTGTGTCTGGGTTTATATACGAATATATCGTATGTAAGTATTCTATCAGCAATCTATTTCCCATAGTTCAAGCTTTGCTATGTTAGGGACTACATACAGCGTGTGAAATAAATATTTTTTTTTGGAAATACTTATTTACATTGGAAGATCTGCTTGTATTCATACGCTAACTAAAAAAAATACTTATCATTCGATTTAATTAGTAATTCTTATCCCTAGTCATAGCTACAACCTTTTTCTGTCTGTCATTATGACATTTCTTATGTACACAGTTTTATGTAAATATTACTTATGACTGTATACAAACAATGATTACCATTTCTAGCAAAAATTAGTACCTTTACCTTTACTTATCTACTTATAGTAAACGAGAGTTTGAAGTCCAAGTTTGTGCAATCTTTATTAAGTGAAAATATTTCTTTAAAAACCTACGACTAAAACAGTATTACAAAATGGATATACCTTTGGGAATCACGATGTTCATTGCCGGACACTTGTCACGGTTGCTTCCCCCTGCCAGACACCCCTAAACCTTAATAAATTTTAATCATACTTTCGTCATAGTATAAAAGATGAATTTTATATAAGTTACTAAGAGACTTATAAAAATATGGTAGGTACCTCAAAAGCCAGACAATTGTCATGGTTATTACATCTCACCAGACACATTGAAAGCCCGCTGTAGGTGCGAGCGCGAGAGATCTGCTAATGTAACCACAACCGAAACTCTATAGTCAGGGGTCGTTCTTACCTGTGTTGGAGGCTCACACAGAGAAACTTTCAGCCTTAATAAAATAACGAAGGTCTGGGAGTCATGGGCTCTTAGGCTATTAGTATTGTAAATAATGTAATACATAATCGTGATTTCCCTTCGGAATAAATTCAATTTTTATAGTCTTCAATTATGTAGGTATTACATTCTTATGCTGCCTTAATTTTACTATGATAGTAATAAAGCCATATGAAAAATAATATTTAAAAAAAAATACTTACGATTGTAAGATTCCATTTTTCTATCTTCTAAAGGTTTATTTCTAAAGCCAATACAATAACAAAATAATAAAACCATTTAATTAATTAATCACTGAGTAATTTTAATTGTTTTTTGTTGATGTTACAATGGATAAGTCTAAGTGTTTTTATTTTAAAGTAGGTACTTTTATTTGAACCCAAAGTTTATATTTATATTATATATGATTATGTTTAATTTTTTATATTTGTTTATGATGGCACTGATGAAAATGCTGAAACAAAAAAATAAATAAAATGGTTTTCATTATAAATAATATTTTCAGCCTTCTTCTGCTTCCTGCCTTTATCCCACTAGGTGGGTCGGCACAACATGTTATTTTCTTCCATTCTCCTTTATCATCCGTCATCTCAGTATCTCCTTTCACATCCATATCATTTTTAAACAATCCATCTTTTCTTAGGCCTACCTCTTCCTCTATAACCATCCACATTCATACCTAGTACTCTTTTTGTCACATGACATTCTTCTCTTCTCTTCTCATGCATCTCTTTTTCTCAGTCACTGGTGCTACTTTCAGACTTCCTAATGTACTTAAAATTATATTTTCAGTCTGATAAATTAATATTTCAAAGTGAACTTGATACAGCAGTACAACTTATCAGTAATTTCGACTATGACCTTTATTTGATAGTTTATTTATAAATATAGGTCACAGTGAAACGTGACTGCCCTTCAAAAACATTTGTAATCTGCTCCATATTCGGATGTGACTCTAACTAAACCTAAACAACTACTACTTACTACTATTGTGTCTCTAAAAATTACAAAATGTAGAATAACAATGCTATATAAAGTTATATGTAGTTATAAAACTTTAGTTATAGTAATAAAACTTATAACTAAAGGACCTTTAGTTAGTTTTTAAGTTTTTGTATCACAATTAAATCATTTCTTTCTTTCTACATTTTTTAATTTTTGAAACTATAACGGAATATCTACTGACGAATCCTAGGTTCCTTACTGACAAGTAAAATAAAAGAAGTATTAAAAATAATCGAAATAACCAGATTTATAAATGTTTGTAAATATCCCGTTATTGAAATTAAATATTTAAGAAAACTATGTTGATTTTTGTTGTATAGTCACGGACATTTCACACATCACACTCTAGTGTGATGTGTGAAATGTCCGTAGTTTGGGACTAGAGTCCCAAACTACGAAAAGCTTGTTTGGAAACTAGGAGATATCTGTAAATATATAATATGTAGAATACATAGTACCAACCATACATAGACACATATTACTTGTCCATTTCAGTTTTCACACACGTATTTGTTCTCGGTGGGGATCGAACCCACGACCCACATCATGGAAGGCAGAGCTACTGAGCTGTGAGAGCTGTCAAATGTTGACATAGTTTATGCGCATTTCATCTGTCACTTCTTAGAACTTACCTTCCTATTTATTTTGACAGGCGTCACAACTCAGTTGGTAGTAGCTCTGCCTTCCATGCTGTGAGTCGTGGGTTCGATTCCCACCCATAGCAAATGTTTGTGTGATGAACATAAATATTTGTTCTGTGTCTGGGTGTTACTATGTATTCTGTATGTATTTACAAAAAAAAAAGTATAGAAGTATTCTATCAGCAATCTAATTCCCACAGTCAAGCTTTGCTTAGTTTGGGACTAGAGTGTGATGTGTGAATTGTCCGTGAATATTTATTTATTTGCTTTAAGACCTTTAAAAACCAAATAAATCAAGGTGATACATCACTAATCTATGTATGGTGGACACTGCCACCTTGATTTATTTCGGTAATCAAAAGCTTCCTGATTCGTTTTTGAAAGTTCAAGAGTATTTTGAGTTTTACTGGAACAAGTCTTGAAAACTATAACCAATTATGTATATGTACTACACATATATTTTTTTATAGCTGAAGGCGATATTTAGACCACAAATTTCGTGTCCATACAAAACTGGCGTTTTAGTTTTCAAGACTCAAAGTAGGTACCTAACTCAGACAACGGGCTCTGACTTGAAACTTATCAAAGTTATCTACATAGTTACTAAAATGAACAAATTTTCACCAAAGCAAATAAACTCACAATTTATCTTATTCGCATAAACATATTAAATAAATAACTTTAGTTGGATACTTACGTTTCAAAATTTGTCCTCGTATCCAAACCACTCATTTTTTTTTTTACCAAAATTCAAAAAGTCCTCACTAATTAGTAATTACGAACTAGTCGCGTGCTGCGCAAAGCTAGCTCAATTCTAACAATTTGAATGTACTTCATAATATTGCGAACGATAACGCTAGTTGTCAAAGAATATAGAAACAGACATTATTATTGTAGTAGGATTAAGTTGTAAGTTTCTTGCCCGTTCTTCTAGGCTCTGGTCGCGTGGAACTGGCACCTAGAATCACCTAGTATGTAAGACGATTCTAAATGATCCTTGTGATTTTACTGAATAAAGTAGTTTTGACTTTGACTTTGACATTATAATTTACAACTTGTTTTTCTTTTTATAACACGGCACACCATCTTTCTGCACACCCAAGAAGAACTTTCGAGAGGAATCGGTGGAAAAAAGGGATGAACGGAGAATAGGGATGAGTGAAAGGACAAGAGGGTGACCTTTTCCCAGCAGTGGGACAGATAAAAAACAAAAAAAATAATAATAATGCTGGACAATCCACACAACATCATCTAGCCCCAAGCGCAGCAGAGCTGGTGTTATGGGTACTAGAAGACTGACATACTTAATACAATACATTACATAGATATATATTTTTTATTATACATATTATACCCAGAACACCCGGAATAAATATTTGCAGAACATACAAACATTTATCCCAAGGCGGGAATCGAACCCGCATCCTTCCGCGTCGCAGGCGGACCATCGCCCACCGCGCCAAATATGTCGTCAAAAAAAGAAGAATTAGGGCCGGTTTCTCGAACGATGATCAACGAAAAAATCAAATAATTACTATGTGTCAAACTCGGATCAATCGTGATTTGGGTTTCCAGAAACCGGCCGTTAATGTTTTCAGACGTATCTGTGCGCAAGTTTATCTTTGCCAACTTCATGTGATAACATGAAGATAATGATAAAACAACAGACACGAGACCTCCGATCTTAGGTACCTACTGTCAAGTGTCTGTTCCTCTCAAATAAGTTATTATTATAACATTTATTAATGCGCCTAATATCAACCTTATTGTGAACTAATAAATTTAATAAATTAATATTTCTTTATAATCAAATAATTCATTGAAATATGAAGCTGATGCCAGAACCTTCGCCTTATTATCGTTATATTTTGGATAATACACACAATATTTTATAAAATAAAGCCTACTAGCTGTACCGGCGAACTTCGTACCGCCTGATTTTTATACGAGAGATTTTTATTTTCTGAGAGATTTTCTTAATATTTTTTCTGTAAGAACCTTGTATTAGAAAACAACAAAAAAAAATCTGCCAAATCGGTCAAGCCGTTTTCATGCTATGTCGTGACAACGGAAAACGAGTTTCATTTTTATAAATATATAGATGTGTTATTTAGTTTTTTTTTAATGGTTATCTATTAATTAATAAAAATACTTTATTCACAAACAAACCCACGACCATACAGTATTTACAAAATGTACATTGTTATATAAAATACATAAGAAACAGTTGAGCTATCTACAGACCGTTGCAAACGATCTATAGATAGTTCAACTGATCCAAATCAGTACCAATCGGAAGCGTACCCAAGACACTGGCTGCATTGCCGCGCTGAATAGCAATGCTGATACGCTGGGCCAGATACTCACCAGCCCTCGGGTCACGCGTCGCATCGACTAGACGCCCAGAAATAATTTTGAAAACGCGGTGGGCCTCGGCACCCCACGGACCTAGAGTCTCGACCCCAAGAGGAGCAAATATGTATGCCCTGTCGAGACCTGCATATTTGCGTCTCTTGAGATCCTCGGCTGAATCCGCCGCCGCACCAGCCCGAACGGATGTCTGTGACAGGTGAGAAGGTGCAAGGGTATATCGACACAAGTTGCGTCCCACACCAAAGGCCTTCCCGCCTCCCACGGAACAAGCGTCATACCGTCAGGCCGTTTACCATCGTCACGCATCAGACCATTCGGCTCTAGAATGGCTGGCACGTTCACGCTGGTAAAAGCCCGTTATTTTGATGTATAAACTACATTATTGCAAAGTTTCATTAAAATCCATTCAGTAGTTTTTGCGTGAAAGAACAAACACACATCCATGGAAACATTTGCGTTTATAATATTAGAAGGATTGCTACTTGTGAGGACGTGCCTTGTGAGACATCACACTGCGTCCATCACTCTGAGATAATGTTAAGTGTGGTGTGCGTGTAATTACACTGGACACCCTTCAAACTGGAACACAGCTAGTCACTGCTTAGCAATAAATAAGGTAGTTCCTATTTAGTTGTACTAAATAGTACAACTACTTATTTTAACCCAGTCTATGCATAGACTTTGGCATTAATTCACAAGCTATAAGAACTACTGGTAGTAAACATTACAGAAGTGTGTTATTTTTACTACCAGTATGACAGCTAGTAGTACTAGTGACACGAAGTGGAAATGTAAAGGATAGGTAGGTATTCAAAGTAAATCAAACAAAACTTAATAAAAACTAATTCATATTAAACAACACATTTAATTTTAAATAAAATTACTTCATTTTATTATAATAATGATTCTTAATAAAGTCTAAGCTCATTTTTGCTACATCACAATCAGACTTCCAAACATTGCATTTAGATTAAAATTAAAAATAAATAACTTGTCCTTACTAAAACCATAGACTTAAAGAATGGAGTGAGCAAAGGCCGTACGAATTGATCAATCTTGAAAAAGGCAACGGTGCGGCCAACATCTCTCTTTTCAGTAGGTCTGTTGCTACTGGCCGCACGATCATTTTGTCTCTGTCCCGCTTAGTCACCCGTACCTATTTACTTTAGACTTGGGTAGGGAACGCTCCACTCTTTATAAGTATATATAATTAAAACTAATAAAAAAAATATTTTGAACTACACTTAGGACGATCAAAAATATTACTTATCCCCAAAACTTCTACTCATCTCATAAATTTTGGAGATAAATATTCTTAATAACACTAAATAACTTATAAAAAGTGCAAGAACTATTGAAAATTAACCCATTAAATATAAAATAATATTATCCTTGTGATTTGACCTAATAAATTATAATTATATTCATTTACATTAATAATATTAATAGAATTACACAATCTAGATACAAAGTAAGAAAAGTATTATGGGAACTAGATTGTACATTTGTATTTACTTACATTAAATACGTAGCAACACCCAGACATAACGTTTGCCATTCTACAAAAAGTTTATTCTAGGTGGGGATCGAATCCACGACCACGACAGATTAATTACTAAATTATAACATTTATAAAATTCCGTTTGATTTTATAGATAAAGTTAAAAACAAAATTAAAAAAAAAAATTCATCATATACATATAATATATACACATTATCATAACGTTAGTAATTCCCAAATAGTATAAATTTAATGAATCTATTTATTTTATTTTACATAACAATATTTTCAAAAAATAAATTGGTGCAGTCACACCTTTTGACAAAACAATCTCTTTTTTTTGATCATTTTAATTTGATATGTTATTCTAAAAAAACTAACATTATATAATTACAAAATCTTCAAAAAAAAATTTTAACATCTCATTTTTTTTAGTTTTTTAAATCTTTTAATGCCATTGAAATACACTGTGACAAAACAGTAAGTAGATAGAAGCCACAATAAGATTTCCTATCATGATAGGAAACCCTATCTTCAAGAACTGCAGGAAGGTGAACCTGTAGCCATGCTGTTCAGCCACTCCTGCGCAGACCACGTTAGCGCTGGCGCCGATCAATGTACCATTACCTGTAAATTTGTTTATTTTTTATTAGATATTGTATTCAAATTAGGTCAAGCATACAACAGAAAGTACCAAGAAAACGTTGGCGTGACGACTTGGATACTTATGACGGAGCCTGGTGGGAAGCGGAGGCTGATAGAAAATAATGGAGTAAAAGGGGGGTGACCTTTGCCCAGCAGTGGGACAGATCAGGTTAACAAAAAAATACAACAGAAATAACATCACGCTCGAGTCCCGAACTAAGCAAAGCAAATATCTAAGAATATTTATTCATAAGTAAGTATTCTATCAGCAATCTTGTCTCCATAATACAAGCTTAGTTTATTTTGAGTTAGTTGACTAGAGTATGATGTGTGAAATGTCCGTGAATTTTACTTGCTTATAATAATCTATTTTTTAAAAATGAAACCCTTTTTCCGTCACGACATAGCATGAAAACGGCTTGACAGATTTGGCTGATTTTTTTTTGTAATTTTCTAATAAGTAGGTACTCTGTACAAGGTTCTTACTAAAACAAAATTAAGAAAATCCAGCAGAAAAAATAAAAAATCTCTCTAAGGCGGTACGAAATTCGCCGGGACAGCTAGTACTATAATTTATACTTGCCTCCAAGACAAGCTCCAAAGCTCAAAGCCCAAGCGAGGGGTGCTAAGGGCAGGGCCAACCCACCAGGGGCTGACAACGCTGCTATAACACGCACCATCATTGTCGACAACGGTATGTTATCAACGAATGCAGAAGCTAAGCCTGATACCTGGAAATCAAAAATTGATGTCTCGATTGATAATCCGTCTGTTTGTTTGTCTGTCTGTCTGTCTGTCTTACACTGGGCTGTATCTAATAAACCGTGATAGAGAGTAAATATTTTCACAGATGATGTATTTGTAACAGCTATAACAATAACTACTAAAACACAGAATGAAATAAATCTATAGAGACTCTCATCCAAAAATGTGTTTTTTTGCCTTGGAACCCTTTGTATTATGTATTAATATTTGCCTTAGTATTTGCACTTTGCTGGTTTCATAAATATTCTAGCTTCGACAAAATTTTAAACAATCTAGATATTGAAGTCAAAAAACTCCGTCCCGATATGCCTGATCAATGCTTCAAAGTCTCCTGTACCCCAAGTACGAGTTTGCGCACACACGGATCGTAGAGACGCAGTCGCCGAGCGCCACCGATTTCAAACAGCGCCCCTAGCAGATTTCTTGAGAAGCTTGGATTTCCAACCGATGGCGCTCGGCGATTGCGTCTCTGCGATCCGTGTGTGCACAAACTCGTTCTTGGAGTACTGATATCGGTCCAAATGGGCTATTAAACACGCCTGTCAACTTACCCACAACACCAGCATGAGAGCTACTGTCAAACGGGACTCTTCGTTGACTTGGAGGATGACAGATTCCGTCATGTTTCCTATCCATTGGATCAGCCCAAGTTTTGAGAGTGTCTGAAAAATTTACTCGTATTATTCATATATAGTTTAAATCTTTACAATTTTTTTTATAATATATAGTATACCTACTAGCTGATGCCCGCGACTTCGACTTATTATAGTTATATTTTGGATAATTCAAACAATATCTTTTTACATGGTTTAAAAAGCCTGTGTTATTCTGATGTATATAAACTAAATTATTGAAAAGTTTCGACAAAATCTATTGAGTAGTTTTTGCGTGGAAATGTAACAAACATACATCCATCCACACATCCATCCATACATACAAACTTATTAGATATTTTCTTTATAGACAAGAGAGTGAATATATACCTCCATCATCACGAACAGGGCTGCGAAGAACAGAAGCGTGGACCATTCCACCCTGGCCAGGATCGGCTCCAGGTCGTCTCTCTCTGCCAGAAGCAGAAGCAGTAGTGCGCCAAGAAGCGCAGTCCAGCCCAGAGACAGTCTTTCTAGAATATGATGCTTATTAGAACTGAACTGAGTCGTCATTATATTCTTTTGTTTTCCCCTTTTACCTGAATCCAGTTTAATAGATACCTAATACTCGTTATAAACTACATAATACGTCAGAAATATTTTAGAATTGTTTTCCTAGTTTAATAGATGCTTGCGTTATGAACTGAGTCGTAATGTTTTTGCGATTATATTAAACGTATATTAGACGACCGATGTGGCGTGGTGGGCGATGGTCCGCCTGCGCCGCGGAAGGTTGCGGGTTCGATTCCCGCCTTGGGATAAATGTTTGTATGTTCTGCAAATATTTATTCCGGGTGTTCTGGGTGTTATATGTATAATAAAAAATATCTATCTATGTAATATATTGTATTAAGTATGTCAGTCTTCTAGTACCCATAATACAAGCTCTGCTTAGCTTGGGGCTAGATGATGTTGTGTGGATTGTCCAGCATTATTTATTTATTTATTTTATATTAAAATACAGTGCTCACGTTATGAACTCAGTCGTCGGTTGTGTTTTAGCGCTAAATTTTTTCTTTTTACTTTAGCCTACTTTAATAGTAGTCGGGCTGAAAGAGCTCATCATGGGACTACTACCACTATGGGGTACTACCACCGTATTTCAGCCGCAATAATGCTCGTGCTGTGTTAGGGTGTCGGTGTAATGACACGCACATGACACTTAACACGACTCAGAGTGGACGCAGTGCGATGTCTCACAGGACACGTCCGCTTGATGAGGCAATTAAAAATGATTACAAATAATGCTATACCATGAAAAATTACTTACGAAGAATAGGTATAGCGTGCAGAAAGAAGACGATGACCACAAAACTAACGCAGACGACAGACTTGATCAACAACTGTTTATCTCTGATGCGGTACTGAAAGACAAAAACTTAGTTAATTATTAACGGTCATCTTATTAAAATTATAATAAGATAAATAATGAAAATTGTATGTTCCTGTGTGTTGTCAATTCAACAAATAACTTTTAAATGCTCGATATTTTTAAATCGGATTTTCAATCCAATCTAGTACTATTGGTAGTAAAAAAGACACAGACGCCTGTCATGTTTACTACCAGTCGTACAGTTTAGTAGTACTAGTGACACGAACGGTCTTTGATTCCTTACCTTCTGTTTCATACTTGCTAGAGTGGAACAGAACATAGGGTCAGACCTGGACGGTCCACCTTTAGACTCCCGCCGCACCAAAGCTGTATTCAGTTTCTCCACCTGGAAAATACTTTTTTAAGTCTTTCGACCTGGAGACTTCTAACATTTGTCATCTTGAAAGGAAGGAAAATGAGGTGGTAGCCATACACATGCAAAAATGATGTTTAGATACTTATATAAATTGTTTTTGTCATTAGTTGTTCGGTCACCGTCGTCACGTTACCATTAATAAACAATGGCTGGATCTGTTGGGCAACTAGTGCATTAAAAAGCATGTCATATGTCATACAATACAACAGAGGGTCTATAATCTGGAATTAAAAGGACTTCAACTGTTTAGTTGAAGTCCTTGTTGTAAGTTTGAAAAACGTGCTAACTAAACTATTCAGTTTAGCCCGCCTCTAGCTGATCTAACAAACAGCTAAATTCGAACCTGGGTCCCGATCGTACTAAATTATAATGGTTCGTATAAGTAGCAGCTAAGATTCACCAACGTAACGTGTACGTAGCGTGTGCTACTTCGTATCGCTGTAAACGGCTAACCGATCATCTTTTCCGTTCGTGTGACAGCGGTTATGTTATGTTACAATCTTCAGCTCACTAACGTTTGAATGTTGAACGTGTTTGGACGTTGGTGAACCGTAGCTGCTGCTTAGACGAAATGTTTACGTTAAAATTTAACACAATCGGAACCCTGCACCTTAGTCGTTAGTAAGTTTATATAATTTGAAATGCTACTGTTAGTTAACCACTACATACCGTATTCACAAACAACATAAATTCAAAAACAACTAATTATGAAAAGATGTTTATTTATTGTATCTAGTATTATTTCACATTCGCGTAAACCTACCCGATTCTGTATTATCGAATTTCAACCGACTTAATAAAAGAGGAGGTTCTCAATTCGGTTTTTTTTCGTATGTAAGTATGTAATACGATTTCTCCGCACATTATGAATCAATATTGATGATTATTTTTTGATTTTTTGATCGGTAAAACATACTTCAGATGAAAATAACGTAAAAACATAATTTTGGTACACACTTCATTGGTAAGTAGTATTGGTACCTACTTATATTGATAAACTAAAACAAGTTGATGTTATTTGTGAATACGGGGATAACCGTTATGCTAGTTATAACAAGTGTTATAAAATAAGCAATCTGACAAAATAAATATTGTACCCATAACACAAGCTTTGCTTAGCTTTGGGCTAGATGATGTTGTGTGGATTGTCCAGCATCATTTATTTATTTAATATTTAAGGTGATACGTCTCGCTCTAGCGAGAAATTCAAATTTTGTAGGGTTGTTTTTTTATTGTGGCAGAACTATTATATCTATTTAAAAGTGTTTTAAACAGTTTTAGGATTACGTAAGTTAATATAAAGAACCAATCTCAAATATTGATACAGGGTTACACAGAAAATTATTGTTTATGTTCGCAAAGTAGCTTAAACTAGTAAAAGATATAACAGTTCAGCCACAATAAAATAAAACCCTAAAAAATTTGAATTTCCCGCTAGAGCAAGACGTATCACCATGATGACACTGAATAAATGATATTAAATGTGTGCATTTGGTACGGGACCCGTCGGCGTCGTGAGCGAGTCTGATAGTTAATTTCATGGCTTATTTTAAATGGCTTGAACAAGTATGTCAAGCTATGGCTGAAGAAGCAGTGACCTCAGTGCCGTCTGCAGACACCTACGTCCAGCAGTGGAATGATATAGTGATGATAGTGAATATGAATAACCAAAAATTTTGTAATTGACGACCGATGTGGCGCGGTGGGCGAAGATCCGCCTGCGACGCGGAGGTTGCGGGTTCGATTCCCGCCTTAAGCTAAATGTTTGTACGATCTGCAAATATTTATACCGGGTGTTCTGGGTATTTTATATGTAAAATAATAAAAAATATCTATCTATGTATAATGTATTAAGTAAGTATGTCAGTCTTCTAGTACCCATAACACAAGCTCTGCTTAGCTTGGGGCTAGATGATGTTGTGTGGATTGTCCAGTATTATTTATTTATTCATTATTTAATTCTTTGTAAGAAGGATCATATAAAAATACGTTAGGAACCAGGCTGTAAGTTTCTAGGCTCTGGTCGCGTGGAACTGGCACCTAGAATCACCTAGTATTTAAGGCGATTCTAAATTATCCTTATTATTTTATTTAATCTAAGATTCACAGTTTAATTGTAATCAATTGTAGGCAGAAAAGAAGAAGAAGATTAGATCTTCTTCTTCTTCTTTTCTTAGTGGCTTTTCGCAGGCTAGGGTTGCCACGATTTTGCCAATGTCGGAGTTTATGGTGATTAGCAAAAAGGCAGAGATCTGAGTAAGTGTTCAAAATTGTTGGCTATCTAATCTATCCTTGTGATTTTATTGAATAAAGTAATGTTGACAGTGACTTTGACTTTGATTCGTGTATGATAAGTATGTGAGATTGCTTGACACTTGATAGAAAAGGCCCTAATAAAACCTTTTTGTTAAGAGCTCTTCTCACGATATCCTCATCCCGGGAGTAGCTTGAAAGAGAGGCTGCGGCGCGTTTCCACACTCCTATCTCTTGACGCATTTCTGAAAAAAAAACACATTCAAAAGTCTAAATCAAAATAATGACGCATATTAAAAGGCACGCGAGGTCTCATGAGGGCTAAGCACGAATAAATGTCACAAACGCAAGTGTAACGTATTTAAGATTCACTGCGCACTAACGCTGCAACGTTCGACAGTAGGTAAAGCTGATGTTGGCGCGCAATGTATCTCAAATACATCACTGTTCGCTACGGGCCCTAGTACGAGTTTGTGCACACTCTGATCGCAGAGACGCAATCTTGCGTTTAGACGGAAGCTTGGATTTCCATACAAAATCGGTGGCGCTCGGCGATTGCGTGTCTGCGATCCGTATGTGCACAAACTCGTACTTGGGGTACTGTTCTCACAGTAACCACTAGTATTATTTACATACCTTGTATATCCCTCGGTACGCTGTGCCGTAACTTGCTGATATCTCGGTACATATACCGAAGTTGGAGGTATGTCTGAACAGCTACCAACAGAATCCCGAGCCCCATGTGGAGTGTGAAGTTAGTAAAGTTTATATTCTGAAAAATATGTTAACATACATAGAAAAATACCTTTATTTTGGCACAAAAACCAATTATAAAGAGTGAGAGGAACAATGACAACTGCAGTCGATAGACCAGTAGACTTTTTATGAAAGTTGGATGGATTGGATGCTATGTCTTACATGCTGTTAGTTGTGGGTTCGATTTCACCAAAACTAAGTTCTCTGAGATGAAAAACATCGATTTCACTCTTATTTTTTCATTTATTTATTCATTGTTATCATATATTTCTTATGATAAGAAATAATAATGCCCATGGGCTGTGGCACGCCTCACAATATCTCGCCATTCTGATGTATCTATAAACTACATTATTGTTTAGTTTCATTATATTCTATTCAATAGTCTTTGCGTGAAAGAGTAACAAACTATACATCCACACATCTATACATTTTCGCTTTATAAGTAGGACTTACTGCATTAAGTACAGAAGGATGTGTGGCTATGATCACATTAGGTGGGTCTCCCACGGGCGTAGCGGCGCCTCCAACGTTACTGAATATCACCATCGACATCAACACGGGTACTGGGTTCAGTTCCATGACCTCGCACAACCTAAATACCAAAGTATATATGCATAAGAACAATCTTATAAAATAAATAATAAATAAATAATAAATAATGCAGGACAATCCACACAACATCATCTAGCCCCAAGCTAAGCAGAGCTTGTATTATGGGTACTAGAAGGCTGACATACTTAATACAATAACATTACATAGATAGATATTTTTTTTATTATATACATATAAATACCCAGAACACCCAGAATAAATATTTGCAGATCATACAAACATTTATTCCAAGGCGGGAATCGAACCCGCAACCTTCCGCGTCGCAGGCGGACCATCATCGCCCACCGCGCCACATCGGTCGTCAATAATCAACACGACAAATCAACCAAACTTTTGCTGTGGGTTCCACAATGAATAGACTATGCTTATTTGGTATTTAAATGCGACTTGTACCTATTAGTGCGCTATCTAGAACGCTACACGAAAGACTGCACCTAAGTCTGCGCATCAAATCAACAGATCGCGCTAGCAAAGTTATCACGGAGTTAGAACATACCTAATATTATATATTGATCCTACCAACCAGACTCTGGCTGCCAGAGGCAAAGGTCTGAAGGTGGTAGATCTTCCCATCGTTGAAGGATAAACTTTTCTAGTACCATGTTCCATGTACCATTACTGACCACGTCAACTAAGAACATGCTTGGAGGCAAATGCATATCATTGGGTACATAGCAGCCTTATTAAGTTTGAAATGAGATTCTCGGTCTACCTCATATACTTTCTTGTAATGCCTTTTAAACAGCGTTCATACGTGACACCCACCTACATTGTAATAACCAAACATATGACAGGAATAAATGTATTGAATATTGAGTATTCAGATTGAACAACGTTACCCTAGAGGATTCAAACCCGCAACTTCTTGATTCGAGTTAACCAATAACGCCATGGACTCCTAACTTCAATCGACGAGCAAACTCATCGTAAGAACATTAATAAAAAAGGATTGACTACAACGTTTACCTGATTGTGACAGGTGTCATCAGTAGCACAGTGGTGACGTTATCCAGAAATGTGGAGAACACCGCGGTGAAGAAACACAGGCAATTGATGAGAGGCCAGGTCCTTCCACCTGTGACCTGTGTACAAACAAAATTAGTATGTACTTATAGGCGACCAAGAAATTGGTTTACCACTTTGATGACATCTCCCAGTAACATAATTATTCGCTAATGCTGGGGCCACATTAGTGGACTACGGCGAATATTCGTGTTAACGCGATGTATGTGGCCGGGTACATCGTGTCATCGCGTAGTATTTAGACAAGAAGATCGCCTATACCCGAACACGATGTTTTTGTCGCGCCAACACGATACGAATATTCGCTCGCTAATGTAGCCGAAGCATAAGGATTACAGATTGACAGATTCTGACGTAGCAGTTATTAATCTGTCAAGCTAAAATAGCCCTTGATGTTTTGTACGTGCAAATGATATTCAGCCTTACAGTGGTAAACCAATTTCATTGTCGCCTATACATGAATGATGATAATATATTAGTTTGTTATAAAGCTATATCGACCGATGTGGCGCGGCGGCCGAAGGTCCGCCTGCGACGTGCAGGTTGCGGATTCGATTCCCGCTTTGGAATAAATGTTTGTACGACCTGCAAATATTCCGCGTGTTTTGGGTATTATTTATTTATTTATTTATTTATTTATGTTACACCAACGGCATATTCACACATATTAATATACACAATATATTTGTTACAGTCTAGGACAATGTGATATACCATTACAGGTGTAAACAACTTAGTATTAAGTTTTACATAAGTACATAATTTTTTACATAAGTAAATATGAAATTTAAGTCTTTTTTTTTTTTCATTAAACATTTTTGAAACTAAAAAATAAACTTCCAACAAACAAAAACATAGCATCAGAACGAAATTTGTACAACAGTGAATTCAATTAACACAACAAGGTGACCTAACATTTAACACAATGTAATTATACTTAAAAAATAAAGTAACAATTTCAAATTAAATTAAATTTGGTATTATATTATGTATAATAAAAAAATATCTATGTAATGTATTGTATTAGGTATATCAGTCTTTTAGTACCCATAACACAAGCTCTGCTTAGCTTGGGGCTAGATGATGTTGTGTGGAATGTCCAGCATTATTTTATTTATTATTTATTTTATATCGGTCCACAGCTGGACCGTCCAACTGTGGACGTCTATCCAGGGCCCCGATTGCGCTAATTTTCTAACTACACACGAAGCTGCTCCTCATACCTTATAAACATTTTTGAATGAAACTTCTGCCCAACAGTTTTCTATTTATATCACAAACCTCGAAAGCCACAACAAGGCTAATAAGTAATTTTTTATTAGCAAATTATGTCAATAAAAAATTACTTAATAGCCCTTGTTGTGGCTTTTGATTGTAATTATATTAGGGTACGTAATTAGGAATTAATTAATGTGCACTAGTAATTACAAAAAAAAAAACAAACAAACAAACAAACCTCGAAAGCCAGTACAGCAAGATAATCGAACAGCCCAGTCTCCGCCAGGATAGCCACCAGCAGCATCATGCTGAAGAGTAGCAGCAACGTCTCCACGTCCAGCCACGAGACCAGCTCGGGCAACGTGGGCCGAGCACCGCTCAACGCTAGCACCGCTATGCCGAGGGAGGATGATAGCAGAGCGGCTAGGGTGCGGTTCACTATCTGCAGATATAATACAATAGATATTAAACTTTTATTTACTTAATTTATTCACAAACAAACAGTCGTATGTTTATACACCCCCTATCTTAGAAAAAGTTAGCGTTGACTTGAAGTCATTATTACGTATGGTAATCAGTACTTCAAGTCTGCGCTAACTTTTTATAAGATAGACCGACAGTATTTACAAAATGTACATTTACATATAAAATACATAAGAAACAGTTGATCTATCTACAGACCGTAGCAAACGATCTGTATATAGTTCAACTGATTCAAATCAGTACCAAGCGTACATTATAGTTCCGAGATCGCACTCGCCCTTGTCGGTCACACTCGCAAGCTCTAAGTGATAGCAAAAATCATTTGTTACGATGGCGAAATCGACCCTAGATTAGAACATTAACTAGAACATTTTACCGAGTACCTTATTACAATATTATTGTCTTATAGACAATAATAAGTAGGGCTAATTTTAAGAGTTGATATTCAATTACTTATTAGTCCCCAATAAAGAATGTTTTTTAATTGTAATGTCCCATCGCGGTCATGTTTGGCTCTAATCTTAATTTAAGACCTATAATTGCAGTCTTCGAGTGCCACACGTCTATTTTTGTTTATTTTTGTTACCAAAATACTTACCTCAAAAACAATCAGCATATATAATGTTAAAAGTAGTACAGTTGCGTAAATAAGACCTTCCTCGTAGTCCAACGGGTTGAGTTTGTAGGACACCGTCAGTGGTACCGTGGTGGCGCTGGATGTGTTCAAACAAAGAGTCACTTTTGTACCTGTAAAATAATGTCAGTTTTTTTGGGGTCAAATGGAAAAATGTCTCCCTTTGAAACTGTGGATCATGGGTTCGACCCATGATCCACAGTTTCAAAGGGAGACATTTTTTTTATGCTTTATAGTCAAACGCTTGGCCGCAATCACATCTGTACCCCAAGTACGAGTTTGTGCACACACGGATCGCAGAGACGCGATCTCCGAGCGCCACCGATTTTGTATGGCAATCCAAGCTTCTCAAAAAATCCGCTAGGGGCGCTGCATAGATCTCCATACAAAATCGGAGGTGCTTGGCGATTGCGTCTCTACGATTTGTGTGTGCACAAACTCGTACTTGGGGTACTGATGCAAAATGATGAGAGCGGTGTAACGCGTTTGCTACATACCAACAACTGAACAATGACAAAGCTCAAATATAGTTTTTATTTCACGAAATAATTGTTTGAGATGGCTCGATAGATAAAGTTTCAGTCAAGGCTTGAAACCTTGATTGACAGCTTGATAAAAAATCTATAGAACTCCTAGCGTCATCTTTTATTACTAACTAGCTGTCCCGTCGAACTTCGTACCGCCTTAGAGAGATTTTTTGTTTTTCTGAAAGACTTTCTTAATATTTAAAAAAAAAAAAATCAGCCAAATCGGTCGAGCCGTTATCATGCTATGTCGTTACAACGGAAAACGGGTTTCATTTTTATATTATATAGATATAACTTGCCATTGTTTCCAAAATTATAAAAATCGGCGATATTTTCAGTTTTATTATCATTGTATTGTAAGCGCCCTCTCTTTTCCAAAAACAGCAACTTCGAATCTGTAGCACTGGGCGAGAAGTCTATTATCTCGTCTGGGGGTAGGCGGATAGTCCATACTGGGGAATACTGAAAATAATTGAGCATTTTAGAATATTTTCCAACAAATTTGGACATTCTGGGCCCCCCTCTCTTAGAAAGGAAAGAAAAGTGGCAAAAATAGAATAAATAAATATATAAATATTCATGGACATTTTACATAACGATTCAAATTTATCTAAGCTTGAGCTAGCTACCTAGTTCCCACAGAGCGCTTCGCGTAGTTTGCACGGAGATTATAGTATATTTGTCTATTCATATTTTTTTATATACTATGGGAACCAGAGGAACCAGGGAACACATTTTCATTAAAAATATATCTCTCACATATGGTTTGTTCTTGATGAGAATCGAACCCACAGCTCAGAAGGCTCAGAAGGAACCACCTTAACGCAATATACTTTAGTATACCTGTTCTAACATCTCGCCGTCCACTTCTACAATGCGGTGCAACCACAACTGAAGCACGTTTAAGCTAGTGTTCAAGTCTTGCTGAAACGGGCCGGTAAGTGTGATTTGGACTTTAACCCTCTCATCGTCAGCAAGAAGTTCGTATTCTGAAAAAAATACTCAATATATATATATATCACTTTCATTTCAGTTAAAAAAATTGTTGTTGAATCAATACCCTGCCGTAGTAACTCAGTTTAATCTACCACGGAGGGTATGGTTTTGTAACCTTATTTTAATAGTTATTATGTTTCTCACACTTTCTAATTTAGTGATTATGGTTACAAAGGCCTTATGTTACATGTTTTTTCTGAAAATAAATTTATCTTTATCTTAAAAAAAAAAAATTATGCTCTCAAAATGGTACACGGTATGAAGAGGAATGAGAATCATATTACGAAGAAAGTTATAAATGTGAGTGTGGCTGGGTATGCAAGTAGAGGAAGGCCGAAAAAGGAATGGTTGGATTGTGTAAAAGACTCGGATTTGACGAATGATAGGAGTGAAAGAAATATATATGATGTGCCGACCTCACTTAACGTGTGATAAGGGCAGGGGAATGATATTCTCACCTTTGACCTGACCACCAACCACGGCAGTGTGCAGAACCACGTCACTTTTCTCCTGGTTGAGGAGCAGAGAAGAGGTGAGGAGTAACCACGCACCAACCAGTGCTGCTAACTTTATGAACCTTAGAATTCGCTCAATCTGTAACATGATCAAATAATAATAAATAATCTATATATTATAAAACCCGTTTTCCGTTGTCACGACATAGCATGAAAACGGCTTGACCGATTTGGCTGATTTATTGTAGTTTTCTAATACCCTGTACAAGGTTCTTACGGAAAAAAAATTAAGAATAACTCTCAGGAAAAAAAATCTCAAGGCGGTACGAAGTTCGCCGAGACAGCTAGTATTCCATTAAATATTCACGGACATTTCACACATCACACTCTAGCCCCAAACTAAGCAAAGCTTGTACCATGGAAACTAGAGTGCTGATAGAATACTTATTTACTTATTTTTTGTAAAAACATACATAGAATACAGTGTAACAACCAGACACAGAACAAATATTTATGTTCATCACGCAAACTTTTGCTCTGGATGGGAATCGAGCCCACGGCCCACGACATGGAAGGTAGAGATATTACCAACTTAGCTGTGACGCCTGTCACCGTTGTTTCATAGAAATAACATAACTGGGCCCCGATCGTACTAAATTGCTGTCACACGAACGGCAAAAAGATGAGCGGTTAGCCGTTTACAGCGATACGAAGCACACGCTACGTACACGTTACGTTGGTGAACCTTAGTTGCAGCTTAAATGAACGTTTACGTTAAAATTTAGCACGATCGGGGTCCTGTGGTCCTGTGAGGATTGTTTATCAAAATCGGTTGAAAAATTATGACCTGTAGGCGAGAACAGAAAGAACAAAAGTATGTGTGAGAATTTAGAAACTGAGACGCTTCGCTCGCGAGGTCGCACCGGATAGGTTAGGTTAGGTGTGTAAATAAGATAACTTACATTTTTCTTTTTAGACTCCTTCAGGTTTTCCTCAACTTGGGGCATTGGTTCCGTAAATCTAAAAAAAAACCATACGTTAGGTAAATCATTCGTATTACGATCACACTACGCGTCAACGCCAGCTCGACTGCCAAACGCAGCGTCACCGCGCAGTGTATAATTACTTTTACTATTTATTTGCGATCTTTGTCAAATTTTCATTAAAATTGAGGAGGTTATAAATAAAAAAAAACTTACTTTACTTTTTTATCTTCAGAATTTGTTTCAGTAACTACTTTATTCAAATTTTGATTCTCTTCTTTGTTATATATATTGTTATCTCCCACATTCTGTTCAGCGGACTGTAATTTACCTGAAAATATGTATACACAGAGATTTTTTATATCACATAGTAGTTTTGTTTTTATCCATACATCATGTATCTAGTGCCTGGTCATTTGCAGTAGTGCTACATATTTAGCTGCAGTAGTAATGCTTGTTATTGCCACATAAATCTATAGATTACTTAAGTACCGTACAAGATTTGAACCCATTACTGGGGCCTTATTCTCTATATTCCTTCCCCAAACCGTGCTACGTCACAACGCGTTCCAGAGGGCTTAGTCCGAGGTTGCATTTTAAAACTTCCTACTCTCGAGCCGAGAGTCGTCTCTCGGATATCCATACAAAAATATATGGACATCCGAGAGACGACTGTCGGCTCGAGAGTAGGGAGTTTTAAAATGCAATATAGGACTAAGCCCTCAAAACGCAAACTTCAAAAATGATTGATTTGTATCTATAGTATTCGAATCGCGCATGACACGTTTTGAAACGAATAGTTTTCATAACACGGCAGACTTCGACACGTTTAGTTGACAGTTCAAACCGTACCGTGTCGCGGTAGGGAATGACAACTAAGGCTTACGCCATACATTTTTTTCAGATTCCACGCCCGTTGTCTTGCCTAAGCCAAGTAACGCGCGTGGTTTGCAATACAATAGAGAATAAGGCCCCTGTAAGATCTTAAGGCGTCAAAACCCAATAATTCCTTGTTTTTCGCAACGGTGCTGCGTTTACACAAGCAAGCTCAACAATCGGTGTATATATCCGTGCTGTGTTTACACGTTTTAGTACAATAGTCCAACAATTAGTCCGTCTTTCGTGAGTTATAACTTCTGTAAGCACCTTCTTAAAATAACATTTTTATGAACGTCAACAACTGTCAATGTTTACATCTCATGTCTGCCATCATCAATGTCTTGTTTAGCTCTGTGACTATAGTACTATTAAACAGTACAACTGGTTGTAAAGATGACACACTTCTCTGTCATTTTTACTACCAGTAGTACTTATGATAGTTACGAAAACAAAAACGCAAGAGAAAGATATTCCGCCAAGAAATGTCGTTTTGCTCCTTAGTATAATAATACATTAGTAAAAATTTTAAAACTGTATTGATGACTTGCATTCGCATTCGCAGATGCTCGCATTCACATTTACATTGACATTTGTATTTTTCGCATTGGCATTTATCATCATCATTCCCCTGTAGCTCCACCATGAGTTTTTACTATACTATATATACTATACTCGCTAGCGTCTGTAGTTAAAAAAATGTATGAAGATTTGAACAGCGTCTCTAGCGGATAGTTGGGTACTAAAATTCGTAATACTAATATTTACGTTACTACTGTAGTAAAGTCAGGCAATTTTACTGTGACAACTCATGGTAGAGGTACTGTTCAGTGGGGTCGACACAACATTATTCCTATTGGCATTTGCAAAAGTTAAAAATGACATTTTACATACTTACCATGCTGTTCTTCGTAGCGATGTTTGAAGGGTGCCAGTAGAGGATCATATTTTATCTCATCAGGAAGGTCGACCCATACATCGAGGCTGCCAGGAGTGAGATCGCTGGTGGAAACCAAAGAGTATACACTATTTCTATTCATTATTCTGATGCAACCATCCGCCATCTTGGTTTCACATTTGTATTTGCACTTTATACTTTTTTTATTATAAAATCCTCAGATTATCAAATTTTCTTTATATTATATATCCTGACAGATATTATATTATGTTTTTTGCACTGTTTAGCACTTGCTTATCTAAGTTTATTGAATTGGATTTAAGAGATAGAACTTTTTGACAACTGAAATGTTACACTCGAGAGCAATGAATCCGGGTCACTTAAAGAATCCTAAAAATCTCGGAAACTAAAAATGCTAGGTTAATGCAATAAATTGTATTTAATAGACAATGTAATACTCCTTAAATGAAGGTATTAAAACTTCTTAGTTATTGTAAAGTTATATCATAAAAAAATCAAATTTGAAAAAGGGCCACTTTCGAAGATGGAACTACGAAATTACAGCATTTGGTTTTGCTTTTGTTTGTAATCTGTCATTTATGTGGGTACATAAACCATGTTGATAGTGCTCTATATTCATTATTCAAGCTGAAATTATGTCGCTTACGCCTGAAGAATGCACCAGAATACTTACAATGCTGGAAACCGGCCGGAGTCAGCGCGATACAGCCAGGACTGTCGGTGTGTCGCTGTCAACAGTACAAAGAGTTCTCCGACGTTACGAAGAAACTGGTTCTAACCTACGCAGACCAGGAACGGGCAGAACCAGGTGTACCACAGCACGAGAAGACCGATACTTGGTGAACACCATGCTTCGAAATCGCTTTCTCACAGGAACTGAACTCACCAATCAGTTTCGACGCCTCGGAGGAAGTAACCCAAGTGCATGGACAGTAAGACGTCGGCTTGCTGAATATAACTTAAAACCCCTTAGACCTGCAAACGGCCCTAAACTGGAGCGTGGGCATCGTATTTCGAGACTAAGATATGCCCAGAGCCACGTAAATTGGAGTATTGAAGATTGGTCAAAAGTTATGTTCTCCGACGAATCAAAATTTATGCTCTACAAGCACGATGGAAGACACAGAGTGTATCGAAGACCAGGGGAAAGATTCAAGCAAGCATGCATCGAAGAAAAAGTAGCCTACGGTGGTGGGTCTGTACTTGTGTGGGCCGGAATTTCTTCTGAAAGTCGCACAGAGCTGGTGATCATAGAAAACGGCTCTTTAACTAGCGTAAGATATGTGGAAGAAATCCTCAATGATCACGTTGGTCCATTTATGGTCAATTTAGGTGAGGATGCTATATTTATGCATGACAATGCCCGACCTCATACAGGTAGGATTGTGAATGACTACCTTCAAGAGATGAACATTACTCGTATGGAGTGGCCAGCGCGCAGCCCGGATATCAACCCGATCGAGCATGCTTGGGACGAGCTAGGCAGATGCGTAAAACAACGAAACCCTCCCCCAATCACGCTTCGTGAGCTCAAAATTGCTCTCACAGAGGAATGGGAGAATATTCCCCAAAATCGTATAAGGAACTTGGTGTACAGCATGCCAAACCGCGTAAACGCAGTAATGGAAGCACGAGGAGGCAATACGAAGTATTAAAATTCAAGAAAATCGTAATAAAGTTCAAAAATTTCATGTTTCCTATTTTTGTTTTAAGGAGAGATCAGCAGTTTTTTTCTTTATGTAATTTTGTGTTAATAAAATGTATGGTGACTCATATTTTTTTTACTTTCATTTAAGGAGTATTACATTGTCTATTAAATACAATTTATTGCATTAACCTATCATTTTTAGTTTCCGAGATTTTTAACATTCTTTAAGTGACCCGGATTCATTGCTCTCGAGTGTATTTTTTAGTAGTGTTTTGTGTGTTTAAATAAATAAATAAAAAAAGTAGTAAGTACCTAAGTAAGTACCAAAAAGTTTTTATGACAGTATTTTTTTTAAAGTATTTTTTTTTAACCTGACATGATAATGACGCGGACGCAATCATGATGAAGGCAAGATAGGTAGGTAGATAAAATAACCCGCCTTTTGTTACGCATAGTCGGTTAAATAGTAGCCCTTGGTTTTTAAAGTCCCGTACCCAAAGGGTAAAAGTCCCTATGACTGAGACTGCCTGTCTGACACCAGGCTGATTTCATGAACCGCAGTTGAATATCATCATCATCATCAACCTATATCAGTCCACTGCCGGACGTAGGTCTTTCTGCAGACGCGCCACTGAGCCCGGTCTTCGGCTCTTCTCATCCAGTTTTTGCAAGAATATATCACAAATAAAATACTTCTATGGGTGATATAACTACAAATACTAATACTAGTTTTCATTATAAACGGGATATTTACCATGATTTCTGAGTTTGATATCTCGACCCGTGATCATGGCGCATGCAACTGTGCCGAAATATCGGGAAATAATCAAACTCACAAATCATGGTAAATATCCCGTTTATAATGAAAACTATGTTCAAAACTATGATAGTTTCAAATATAATACTAATATACTGCGGGTTTTATAATATGCGTTGACAAAATATATCAAAGTGATTTAGAGATAAAATCTTTACGGTTTATAAATAGATAAAATTTTCGTACCTAAAATATTATAGTAGTTATTTTTATATTACTAGTTTTAGATAACGACAGAGATATAAAAAAATATGTTATTAAATAAATGTATTTAAGTTAGTATTTTTTTTCAATGATCTTTTACTTTTGACGTAAAAATTTCAAAAATCTCCAAATAAATCAATGAATGTTATTGCTTATTAATATAATTTTACTTAAAGAAATCACTAAGTAAAAATGAAATGAAAAAACTAAAACCAAGAGAACACGAATAAAGTTCAAATGGAATAACAAAAAAATCACAATTTTACAGAGAATCAGATAAAATACTACACATGAATGAACACTACGAAAGTCTTGTTATAAACCAAACCAATCAATATTAGTTAATTAGTAAACTCTCACTTGTATGGGCCATAAAGATAGCGAGTAATTTGTTGCTTTAAACTAAAAAAAAACAATTTTGACATTGATAAATATCATTGATTATTTTTCCGACCCAAATATCGACCAATAGAATTGCAACATTCGACGTCACGTGGTACAACCTACATGGTATTATACTGATAATTTTTTGAAAATTTTCTCTGGTCGTTGCTATACAACATGATCCAAACACGTCAAACTGACAGGTTGAATTCAATTGTGAAAATTGGAGATTTTGCATGAAAATGAGTCGATTTGGAGTTTGTTCTCTGTCCACCATCGATAAAAAAGTCAAAGGAAATGTTCCCATTAATACGTCTCATGGTGCAATTCTATTGGCCGACATTTGGGACGGAAAAATAATCCCCCGAATACCACACGAGCTTCAAAATTATCTGGCATTTCCCTCAAGGTTCCCTGCAAACAAATAAAATCGTCAAGTTTTTCAGGTTAAAAAATCACGAGCGCGAAGCGCGAGTGATTTTTCCTACTCCATTTTCCCTACTCCTTCATTTGTTTGCAACGAACCTATCGGGAAATACCCGATAATTTTGAAGCTCTTGTGGTATTATATGTGAAAACTCATCATAGGTAATTGCTTTACGTACAATAAAAAAAAGACGTGTGGGGACTGCCGCGGTAAAGCTATTGCATAGCATTTTTGCTGGTTTACGTATGCACAGTGTTACGTTATTTTCGTTCGGAATTTTCCATATGGAATTTCTGGATTCGGTCTCCACGCTCAAGGCCGCGATAGAAGCTATGCAATAGCTTAGAAACACTTGATACGAAAGAGGTGATAACATAATTAGTAATTGCTATGACTGATATAAAGGTGCTTTTCGAACCAGTTTTATTCGGTTTAGTGTAAAATTAGCTCTTTACAATGTGATTGAATAGGTATTGTATTGGTCCTTATTAATTAGTTAATTAACCTGAAGGGCAAGCCTATTACAACTAGTTTTATGCTCCTCTTCATTGTGTCAAGATAAACATTGATGTTTGTTCTGTATCTTGGTGTTGTGTATTTTACACATAAATAATTACGAAATAGGTTTCCTAAATATGTATTCTATTAGATTATTTCTATATTAATATTAATAAACAACACTTAATTAAAATAACATTATATGTGTTGAACCATATTCGATTGATAGAAGCGCTTAATAGTCTATTCTACTTCTTCTTTTTATATGGATCCCGTCAATACGACAGGCAATTCTGTCAATGTCAAGTGTTTGAATATAGTTCTCAGTCAAGTCAGTCAATTCGTCAAGTCGGCTGTAGGTATTTTGTTTTAAAGAGAAGAATTATCTCTTCAAAACCTATCATCACATATTACATTTTTATTTCAACGGTTAATACAACATCAAGTATTGTTGATTTAAAATCCACTAAAATTAGAAAACAGAACTCTACGTAACATTACAAAAACAATAAAACGTGTTTTATCAAAAATGATAGAACTCAAATTACAAACTCCAGTATGATTGCTAAGTCAATAAAAAAAACCGTCTTCAATTTATCGACAAGTTATGGTTAAACACATTTTCAAGGTACAAAAAGAAATCGTCAAAAATTAATAACTTTTTAATGAGCATCTGGAGTATGATCTCAAAAAAAAAACTCAACTTAACATTACAAAACCAATAAAATGCTAATAAGTTTTATCAAAAATGACAGAACTCGGAACCCAAAGCCCGCTGTTTCTGTAGCCTGATTGATGTTGAATGTTTATACCAAAATGTTTGTCAAGTTTAGTAAGTAATACTTCACACGACTGTGACAAGGCTCATGGTTGATACTTATGGCATTTGTCATCTTCTTCTTCTTTCAATATGGCCTCCATTGGAAGAAGAAGAAGAAGAAGAAAGTGTCCAAACAAGTCCAACATTCGAACGTTAGTGAGCCGAAGATTGTGATAAAACCGCTGTCACACGAACGGGAAAATAGATGAGCGGTTAGCCGTTTACAGCGATACGAAGTTGCACACGCTACGTAGGTACACGTTACGTTGGTGACCCTTAGCTGCTGCTTAGGCGAAACGTTTACGTTACAGTTTGGCACGATCGGGTCCAGAGCGCTGGGAGCCGGGCACAGATTTTCTAGTCCGGCTTGTACAGTACCATATTTTCAGAAAGTGCACCTCACTGATAAATGCTAATTAGTTTAAGCACGAACCCAAATTATGTACATATATCAAATAGATACTATATTTCAAACTGCAGTCTTGTCGTCGGTGTGCGCGCACCCTAATACGCAGAATAATTATTTTGACGTAAACACGATTATCAGCCTTGGAACTACCGTATTGAAAATTAACAGATGTTCTGTAAGACTGCGTCACTACTTGATAACGGATAGTACGCTGATGATTAGGCTGAGAAATTCACTTACAATTGCTACGAAAAACTTTTTTTGAGCCTTAGTCATTTTTATTGTCAAAATATTAAGGGCACCCTAAAAATGTTGCGATAAAAACGCATCATTCGACACTCTAATTGGCAGCGTTTTAAACACAAATAAAAAAGTGTTATTTAGTTGAAACATTTTTTTTTTAAATTTGAATTCATAAAACTGGCTTTGTTTAGTCACACTACATGGAAAGGATAACTCAAAAGTACTGTTCAGATTCGAATCATATCACTTTATCAAAGTACGGAACTATATCCGAAGTAAGATCTACCAAAAAAAACGAATCATCAAAATGGATCCATAATTAGCGGAACGCGTAAAGTCCGTACAAAAAAATTGTCTAGACATTTGTTCATTGTAGCCTGTTCAAAATACTGGACACTTTTGGCGTAAGAAAACCGCCAAAAGTAGCCGCTTTTTTTGCTATAACCTAGAAACTCAAGTGCACACAACTCTAACGGTAGTTTATCACTAAAAGTGTTCCACAGACACCGTGTCCTATGTCTCTATTAAAATCTTTATTTACTTTCAAATATCAAATTTTATAAGGACATCACTAGAAGGGTAAACGAGACTAAGTTTATGAAAATATAAAACTTTTTAAATCCATTGATATCTTTCAATGCCAACGCTCACAAATAAACATTTTAAAGGTACTGACAGAACACATTATTTGAATTAAGAGCACAGAAAACATTTTCTATTTTTAACACTTTTTCACGATATTAAAAAATCTAACACAAAACTCGCGAATTTTTATCTGTCAAGTTCAAAACCTTCCGTGTTCTAGACTAAACCGGTCACAGCCGCTTCGAACCGGTTACTGAACTGAGACATACGTCACCAGTTTCGTGACGCCATTTTGTTTCATTTTTATTCGTTTTATCTATCGTTTTATTACTAACTTTCGAATATATTTTGCGGGACACGTATTATGTTTAAAACTGGGGAATTGTCGCGGCTTTGCATTGTAGGACCTTTTTTTTTTACTTAACCTTTTGTGACTTAATGCAAGGCAAAAGCCTTTTGATACTTTTCCACGCCTCTCGGTCTATTCCGGTCATCCTCTGTCGTGATTTGCTGGCCCAGTCGTCGCCTCTTGAGGCACCCAATGAGTTACAATTTATTCTAGCTTTATTTTATACTATTTATAGTTAGATAATAAATATAGGTTATGTTACTCAAGGACAATGTAGTATTATAATGGTATTGGAATTTTTAAAATCGGTCTATCCGTTTCTGATTTATAGACCGTGTAAGTATAAACCGTTTAGATTTAGTTTTTCTTATTACTTTATATTCTAAAAATTTACATAAAAATTTGGTAAAGGTACAAGGATGTTATAACATCCTTTTTAAATAGATTTACATATATTAATCAATTTTTAACGAAGTGCAAAAAACCCAAAAGTTCTAGAAGGAAAATAGTTTTAGGGTTAAGGCCGCTTTTTATTATCTGTCCTATTTTTATCCTATATTTACTTTTTTAGTTTACTGTAAACAAAAAAGTATAAATATTTAGACAATTAATATTTTTTTTCAAAACTTTGTCCTGCAGTGGGACACCACAGATTGAAAATGAATGAATGAAATTTGATACAAACGTCTAGTTCATATAATAAAAAGGGCTAAGCGAGTGAAAATAAAATCTTCGCTCGCTTAGCTCAACTCAATTATTTCTTATCTCTCCCTTCCCACATAATGACTAATGCGGCAGTTAAACCCAGGCCAACCTTCCTCATAATAAAATAAATTGATCTACAGGAAAACTCAGTTTAACGGAGTACAGTTTTTACTATAATCGGAAACAATGGTGACCTTCAACTAATGAAGTGACAAACATGGACGCACGAGATAAGGGCACGTCCACACTGTCAAGTACCACCTGTACTGTACTGTACCACTAGTACGAGTCTGTGCACACACGGATCGCAGAGACGCAATCGCCGAGCGCCACCGATTTTGTATGGAGATCCAAGCAGCGGCCCTAGCAGATTTCTTGAGAAGCTTGGATAAACACAAAATCGGTGGCGCTCGGCGATTGCGTCTCTGCGATCCGTGTGTGCACAGACTCGTACTTGGGGTACTTTCCGCACAAAGCGCTTATATTTTGAGCAGCACTAAGTAGAATTCCTTGCCGGTGTCGGTGTTTCTAGATAGCTATCATTTGAACGTTTTCAAGAGGATTAATAGATTTTAGGTAAGCGCTTTACACTGTAGACCGCATCATCATAAAATCAAATGAGATTGCGGTCAAGCATTTGCCATGCAAAAATAAAACAACCTGTAAAAAGCCAAAAACTGACCGTTTACACTGTCAACAAAAGAAGCTAAAGAGAAGCTAAAGCAATAATGCATTGTCTAACTAAACACGTCCACACTTTTTTAAAACTAGCTTATGCATGGAATATATTAAAATATAAATCTTTATTTATCACAATAAAAGTTTCGCTTAGTTTAGGACTAGAGGTTGATGTGTGAAACGTACTTATTAAATAAATATTCACAACAACACTGAACTGCAACTGAAAGGATATTCGGTCACGCAAGTTTTCCCTTGCTGGATAGCCCCCCTGTATTATTGAACCAATTAATTTTTGTTGCTTATAATGATTTTTTTAAGTGACGTATTATTAAAAATGAAAGAAAATAGTAATTTTCTAGGCCCTTAATATCAATATGAACAAACCTTTACGAATGACTTACATTGCTACATCAATTAAAGTACATGGTCACATACACATAAATAGTGTAATTACATCATTACCCGTCATTATCTTAGGACGTGCCTCTACCTACCCTTGTAGCTGTTCAATTTAAATACAAGTAGTACTGTGAGAACAGTAGACCTTGCGAAAATTGTGTTATTAAAAAAGTTTTTGCAATAAAATAAATAAAAGTCAACTTTTTTATTTTGGTTGATTTATTTTAAAAAGCCACTTTTTAGGGCTTATCCTATCATACTATACTTCGTATCCTACTTAACTCAAATATTATAAACGCAAAAGTTTGTATGGATGGATGGATGCACATTTTGATGCATGTTTGTTACATTTTCACGCAAAAACTACAAAATGGATTTTAATGAAACTGTACAATAAAGTAGATTATACATCAGAATGGCTTTAATTTACAAATTATATTGTGCGAATTGACAAAAATATAACGATAGCAAGACGAAGTCGAGTCAACCTAGTTAGAAATAAAATCGAAACTGTATCTATGCAATTAAGTGTTCCCTATAAAGTGTAGGTGACCTGTAGGCTATTAAGAAAAATTATAAATAACACACATCACGCTCTAGTCCACAACTAAGCTAAGTACCTATATGTTTTAGAAACAACTACAGAAAAGTAGTATAAGTTTCAGTTTCAGAGATATTGCACGCGTTTCTTAATCCTAGAAGGTCAAATCAAATCTGGTATATAAAGGTCCATCTTAAAAAGAAAAGAACTGTATGCCTATCCTAGCCTCTCAAAACCTGCCAGGTCCAGTCACGTTCAGTTTCTATAGTAAGTCATCGGTATTCTGTGGCATTTCTAATGGACTGTTGTGACTGTGACGTTATTTTTGATAGGATTTAATACTCAGCCGATTAATTACTATGGAAACGGATTTCAAACCTGTACCCCAGGTACGAGTTTGTGCACACACGGATCGCACACGAATCGCTGAGCGCCACCGATTTTGTAAGGAAATCCAAGCTTCTCGAGAAATGCGATCCGTGTGTGCACAAACTCGTACTTGGGGTACTGGCAGGTTTTTAGAGGTTAGGATAGGCTGTGATTAGTGTAGTTTCAGTATACCTAAGACATGGCTCAAAGAATTAGCATCAGAAATGGCGGTGGGGCGGCCATGTTTACCGCAAAACCGTCAATCGAAGCGAGCGGAAATTGCAAAGGAGACCGCGTAGTGTAGGACCCGGTGAGATAGAGCAAGGTACAAGGAATGATCTCATCAATAGTACAGACAAGGGAATAAATGTGGCAAAGTCCTACATGAACTGCGTTTAAAATTTTTGTTGTGATCATTGACACGGAGAAGACGAACAAGGAATGTAGCGCTACGCGATGAGTAGCGACAAATACCGGGCTCGTTGGCGCGTTTTTGAAGATATTATATCTCCAGTTTACAAGATACCAATGCATGCACCTCGACAGCTGTCATTAAATTCTGATTTTTAATTATTCATTTTAGGATTATTGTTAAGGGGCCTAGCAATGAATTCTGTGAAATGAGCGATTTTCCAGGGAGTGTTCTTAGAATACACGATAGATGGCGCTCAGCGAATGTTGCATTGCAATGACAATTGTCAAAACAAAAAGTTTTTATATTTTATCTGTGGTCTGAAATTTTTGTCCTAGAAAAAATTTAAAACTGTTTGACAAAAGCAAAATCTCTTCAATCGTAGCAGAAATTAGAAACCAATAAGTATACAGTCTGTTGTCGTCAAAAGTAAAATCCAAAAAAAGGTACACGAATGCGAAAAGAAAAGCAAACAAAATTTATCAAAACGCTGAATACACCGAAACGGACGTGACAGGATGATAATGACAGCTACACGACAGAGCTACCAATAGATTATACAGATAAAAAAGAGAGGGATTTTGATAGGCACTAATGTGTCATCGCCATCTATCGACTCTTTTTGAACTATTTTTTTTAAAAGCTATTTGGAAAATCGCTCATTGGCGAGCGTTCGTACAAGATTGTTACTAACTTCAAACTTACGGTTATTCTAGGGTCTAGTTAGAAGAACCGTAAGTTCGAACCAAATTCAATTCAAAAAGTTCGATCAAAGCCTAGAATCTAGGCTAGAATAGTAGGAGCCTAGTATATCACGATTCTAAATGATCCTTGTGATTTTACTGAATAAAGAATTTATCTATAGATGCAAATATCACAAACACCTTAAGCTATAATAAACCTTATAATATACATACTTATAAAGTCGATGTTTGAAATCACAGAAAATATATATAAGCCCCGTCTTTAAAAGGTAAATAAACTGATAAACTATTGTTTAGAAGATTATATCTAAATAAATGAAATCTTTGTTAATTATTGTATGATATTATATAATTAAATTAATCTATATTATTGTTGGCTGTTATTTTAGCGTATATTCAGTGTAAATAAAACTAACAATAACTAAGTACTTAGATGGTTCTAACTAGAATCAACTTGAATCCGATTGCAAAATCGATAGACAGTGATAACTTATCTATACTTCAACCACATTAAGTCAGCAATGAGATACATAGATAAAGATTTGTACATGCTACTTTTACGGATTCCATACCGTTCCTAAGGAGTATGTCCGTTTGTTTGTCACTAGGCATCTCATTAAATGAATGAATTAGTCAAATTCCAAAAATTCTTTATTCAATAGAATCACAAGGATCATTTAGAATCGTCTTGCATACTGGTACCAGTTCCACGCGACCAAAGCCTAGAAGAACGGGCAAGAAACTTACGGCTTGGATCCTACCGCTTTTTTATATGATCCTTCTTAAAAAGAATTACAACTGAACTACCTATATAACTTTGCTCGAATATCTTTGCTAGTCCTTATAATAAAAGTTGTTAAACAAATGTCACTGTAGTGTATAGGAAAATTTCAGTTTTGTTAAATTATAAAAAAACTAGCTGTCCCGAAGAACTTCGTACCGCCTTAGGGAGATTTTTATTTTCTGAGTGATTTTTTTAATTTTTTTTTCCGTAAGAACCTTGTACAGTGTAATAAAAAACTACCAAAAAAAAATCAGCCAAATCGGTCAATCCGTTTTCATGCTATGTCGTGACAACGGAAAACGGGTTTCATTTTTATATATAGACTTGTTGATATTCCCTTTTCAGTGGCAACACTGCAAAGACGCAATATGGTCGATCTATAGTAGTTTTTATCTAGCCCTATAAGTAGGGGCTTAGTTGGTGCGATAAGCCGCTGTAAGGTTTTTAAGCTTGCTTACTTCCGTCCTGTAGCTGTAACTTTTTTATAATAATTGAAACTATCATGGTTTTGAACATACTTAGTTTTCATTATAAACGGGATATTTACCATGATTGAGTTTGATTATTTCCCGGTATTTCGGCACAGTTGCATGCGCCATGATCACGGGTCTGCCAATGACTTTTATATCTACTTGCAAAGACTTCAGTGGCTCTACCATGAGTTTTTACTATACTATATTTACTACACTCGCTAGGGTCTGTAGTTAAAAAAATGTATGAAGATTTGTACAGCGCCTCTAGCGGATAGTTGGGTACTAAAATTCTTCATACTAATATTGACGTAACTACTGTAGTAAAGTCAGGCGATTTTACTGTGACATCTCATGGTAGAGGTACTGTTCGACCCGTGATCATGGCGCATGCTGTGCCGAAATATCGGGAAATAATCAAACTCACAAATCATGGTAAATATCTTGTTTATAATGAAAACTATGTAACTTTTTTGTCTGTAACCTCTTAAATAGTGTCTATAACGAAATAGATTTATTTAAAAAACTATGTATACATTATTGCTTTTTTATATGCAGCGTAAGAACTCCTTACACGATATTTTAATTAATGACCGTCATCGCCCTTCTCAAAAAAACTATCAATATTATCAAGAGGAAATATGTTTGATAAGACCTTTGCCCAGCAGTGGGACAGTAGGTATAGGTTAAAAAAAATGTTTGATAAGATTTAAATCAACACATCACAATACTCAGCTGATTTTGAAAATTCTTTGATCATTAAAAAGCTATATTTCTACCGAGTAACATACGCTATATTAAGTTTTATTTTTTTATATATTATGCTAAACGTGCACAGCCGGGACGTACACGTTCCGTTAATGTTTTATACTTTTTTAAGCTTCTAATAAAATTTCGTATCAGCATTGCTATTCAGCGCGGCAATGCAAGTGTCTTGGGTACGCTTCCGATTGGTACTGATTTGGATCAGTTGAACTATCTATAGATCGTTTGCAACGGTCTGTAGATAGCTCAACTGTTTCTTATGTATTTTATATGACTATGTACATTTTGTAAATACTGTAAGTATAGTCGTAAGTTTGTTTCTACTAAAAAGACAGAAGATTGTATATTTTATTACTACTTAATTTTATTCATTGATATTGCCGTCACAGCTCAGTTGAATTCAGTGGGTCCTACAAAGAACCTAGGAACGTATCTTTATTTATAACGATTAAGGTACCTTCACTGACCCGTCTCAACAGTCCAACCTGTACCTATACATTAATTTTCTAAATATACAACACCCAATCATAGAGCAAAAATCAATATTTGCCATCACAAACATTTGTGAGGATTGAACCCACGATTATGAACCCAGAGCTACGACCAAGCTGTATAATACTTGTTTAACAAAATATACAGAAAAGAACCTCTTAAAATTCTCGTTTAAATTCTAACAAATGTGTATTAAAAATCCAAATATTTGTTTATCACTAAATCACAATAACACTTGACACATTTTTCCAAGATGGCTGACTGATTTTCGCGCCAAAACGTCAACACCCCGCGCTTGGTATATTGACACTGACTTCTATTCTATAGTAGATACTTTTATTGAGTTCAGCATAAAGCAAACGTGATGTGCGGCTGTTTGTATAATTTTTATACGTACAGGGTGTATAATAAGTGTTAAAAATCTCGATCTGTGCCCGTAGTTTTTATTAGTAAAATAAATATATAATGCTGGACAATCCACACAAGCCTAGCCCCAAGCAGAGCTTGTGTTATGGGTACTAGAAGACTGACATATTTAAAACAATACATTACATAGATATATTTTTTATTACATATTAACAGAACACCCGGAATAAATATTTGCAGATCGTACAAACAATCGAACCCGCAACTTCCGCGTCGCAGGCGGACCTTCGCCCGCCGCGCCACATCGGTCATCGTTCTCGAACGAGTATTAAAACTAAAACGTATTATAAAACGAAATTTCGTGCGAAACATCATTTTGGAGCACGTAACATGGTCATACTCCATATAACTTGCGTTACTACTTTTTGAGGATAAAAAACAGGCTCTAACTATTTGAATAACTTAACAAAGTAACATTTCTCTGTGTGTCGAATTTAGGTAGACAGCTTATGTTGAGTTATTGAGCTAAGATTTTAGACAGCGCCTGAACTACTTACTTAGAGTTCCGTACATAAAGGGCCCTCCTCGTGGCGCACACCGGTAACAGCTAGGCACGGTAAATCAGTGTCTAGTCTGGCTAATCTTTCCAACACGATGCTACAACAAAGTATAGTTTTAGCATCGACACGATAAGAAGAAGAAGGGCTCTTAGGGCTATATTTCACCAGGACGCAATGGCGGCGCAAACAGTCGCCGACGCCAACAAAATGTACGTTTGGTTGCGCAACCAAATTCACACCAGGTGAGTAACTCTCTATAGAGCTGTATACATTTTGTTGGTGGCGGCGACTGGTTGCGCCGCCATGGCGTCCCGGTGAAATATAGCCATAACCTACTCCAATGCACGCCTGTGTATGTCTGTCTACCCATCTATCCCCAAGCTGTATCAAACCATGATATGTTGAAATTTGCACAGATTGTGTATTATATAAATAATTGCCTATAAAACATAAATATTAAAAAAATAATAATAGAATTGATATATTAATCCAAAAAAAGTAAGGAATTGAAATATTATTTATTAATTTATTTTGTGCATTTACACGTTCAACTCTGATAAGTACAGTAGTAATGTATTTTTATTGTCTTAGTAGATGAAATACATAGATATAAATCGCAAATTCTCATAGTAATGCAATATACAGCATTGCTATTGAAAACCCATAGGCACTGATAAATATATATGTTTCGTTCTCATAATCCTTACTAGAGAGTGGTTCTTATGTGGATGACATAGGGTTGTTTTTCGTGTAACAAAGGCAACAGTTCATTGCTTCATGCACCGCACCTATCGGAATGAAACGACACTGCATTCATTCGTTCGTTCTACAAAAGAAAGCGTTGACTCACTCTCGCTCTCGGAACGTCCAGGAAAAAACTGCTGGAATCAATATCGTAAAAAATCATCGTATTACAGCAAGATTACTATCAAAATTTATAACGTGGGTTACTGTGTGTGTCTACCAGAGGATTCCCATATATTCTGTACAATATTGGACATTATTGTGAGTTCCACCGGCCGGTGAGGGATACATAACCTAACTCCAAAGTTGGCGGTTTCCATGAGATCCAGGTATGTGTGCATTATATTGTTGCTAGATAGATACCCTTGTGTCAAGCCACGTAGTAACCATACAAAATAACAACCCAGAGTGACAAAACAAATTTTGTACGTCACATCTTTTTGGTGCCGAAACCAGGGAAAAACAACTTGTACCCAGTTGTACTAACATCTTAAAATATATAATCTGGTATTTTCTGAAAAATAACAATATCATATCGTTAGGTTAATTACATTAATTGTATTGGTTACCATTAACGGTTTCATTAACGGCATTACGTTAGCGTTGACTCGCCATCTTGTGTGCCGATAATGGTGTTATAAATGCCTACGTAGTAAGCGACCTAACGATCTAAATTAAAAAGAAAATCGTAGACTATGATTTATTTGTGGATGGCTCATGAATAATATTACTTATTTTGTTATTGCAGAATTATATATTCAATTCGTTTCTTTTCTTACGCGTTAATAAAACCTTACTTGCTCACCTATCTACCTAAAACGGAACACGTGTAATTCGACTACTTGTTCGCGGTGCAGTAACTAAACTAATTAAGCAACTGTTAATAACTAGTGTCATTCTTCCGGTCCATTTATCTTGTTCATATATCTACCTAGTTCATAATTACATTAGGATCTAATCATATATACGCAAAATCTAATAAAATCGGTGTGTATATGTATATATATTTTTATCGGCTTGATGTTTTTATGTTCTTCAACGTAATCATTGATACCTACTTCCCTACATACTGAAAGAGAGTGCACTATCAGTAGGTATTTCAAATTTAATTGTCTCCTATTTAACTGCCACATAGTTCGATAGGTGTTTATAGCGCGTAATATTTGACATAGAATAAGGAGAGAGCGGTTAGTATTGTATAGGTACATCTATTGAGTGTATAGGTACACCGTACACCGATCGTTCAAAATGTCATACTGTCCAACTTCCAAACGTAAGTTAAGTAAATCGAAGAGTATTCACTCTAAATCAACCGATGAACGTTATTCGATACTTGACTTACCCTCCTTACGAAGAAAACGGACGATTATTTTTAATCGAATGAATAAAACTTTGTCTTTAGGCCATGAATCGTTGTCGGATGTGTCCAAACATAGTTTGTTTTTTTCTTATTATGAGGATATACGAATCACTGTTAATAAATTTGAAGAACTTCATTATATTATCATCGATCTTTCCGATAGACCTGAGGAGGATCAAAAGGTACAGGAGAAATTCGATGAAATTTACTTTGAAATTAAATCAATTTCTCGTTCACTTTCGTCAAGTGAATGTAAATCATCATCATCATCAACAGCCAAGTCTGTATCTTCTCAAGTTAAACTACCTAAGATCTCGTTACCGGTGTTTTCTGGTGATATAAAGTTATGGCCCGAGTTTATAGACAAATACAACACGCTTATTCACGAGTGTTCATCACTTACTGATACTGAACGATTTCATTATCTAGTATCTTCGTTGCGTGATGACGCGGCTGCCGTTGTTCGAACTTTTCCTTTGGCGGGGGAACACTACCAAAGTGCCTACACAGCACTCTTATCACGTTATCAGGATGAACGTGAACTGGCGTTTACTTGTTGGCGGGATATTTTGAATGTTAGTATGAAGATTGCAAACGTTAAAGATTTTCGACGCTCTTTGGACTCTATCGATGAAAATCTATCAATTTTAAAGCGCTTAAAACTACCTGTCGAACATTGGGATTTCATCTTAAATTATCTTATACTTTCTAAATTAGATTCTAAGACACGCTGTGAGTTTGAAGAGCAACAACACACAAATAAGCTCACTACATTTATCGAACTTAAAGCTTTTCTGCAACTAAAATGTGAAGCACTCAGTCGAGACGCTCACTTTGTTGAAACAACAAAGCAGGCTAACGCATCTGGTAAGGAATCATTCAAACCTAACCAAACCTATTCGACATCGAAACGACCTTATCATAATGCAAGCCATACTCTTCTAGCGTCGGCTGAAGATAATACTTCAAAACCTCTGGCACCTCCAAGTGCGCCACAATTTGTTTATAAATGCTCTTTCTGTGGAGAAGCTCATAATATATCGCAATGTAAAGAGTTTTCACTTAAAAGTTTATCAGAACGAATGGATGTGGCATCATCGAACAAATGGTGCTTTAACTGTTTAAAACCATCACACCAGCTAAAGGATTGTATGTCAATATTTACATGCCAGAAGTGCAGACGTAAACACCATACATTATTACACAATGATGAGACGAAACCGATACAATCTAATTCCGCGTTGGTGACAAACGGTGCATTGTCCTCATCACTATCTCAGACTAACATGACAGTGCTATTGGCGACTGCACTTGTACAACTAAAGAATTCTAGTGGCCGATTCATGACATTCCGCGCCCTGTTGGATACTGGTAGTCAAAACAACTTCATAACTAATGAGGCCGTTCAGTTGCTAGGTTTTAAACCTTTACCCACGAACGTCCACATCAATGGGTTAGGTGGTGCTGCAGCCGCCGTCCAAGGTCGTATTATTTCCGCCCTAGGAGTCAATGACGCCCCAGTGGTTAATTTGGACTTACACGTGATTCAAACCATTTGCGGGGACCAACCAATCGCGAAATTGAATAGTACTGGGTGGACACATATTAAAGACTTGGATTTGGCGGATCCGGGTTTTGACGTTCCTGGTCCTATTGACGTTTTACTTGGCGCAGACGTTTTTGCAGAATGTCTCCTTAGTGAACGAATCAAAGGGACGTCAACCCAGCCTCCAGCCTTTCGCTCTATTTTCGGGTGGTTGTTATTGGGTAAATCGCCCTTAGCCAGCCACTCGTTTGCTACCATGCAATCTGGTGGAGAAAATGATCTTACGAACCTGGTGCAACGCTTTTGGGAATTAGATTCGCTCCCGGTATCCTCAACATTGACTCCAGATGAATTGATATGCGAACAAAAGTTTCAGTCGGAACATTCTCGAGATGAGTCGGGTCGGTACGTCGTTAAGCTACCATTCAAAGATAACATTGAACCTACTTTTCATGGCATACGCGATATTGCCCTTCGACGATTTCACGCTATTGAACGACGGTTGTCGCGAGATCCCGACCTCAGTCGTCAATATTCTGAGTTCATGGCGGATTATTTGTCATGCGGTCATATGACTTTAGTACCTGTGGATGAGTTGGATAAGGGTAAATATTATATTCCTCATCACTGTGTCACTAACCCGGGCAGCCATACTACTAAATTGCGAGTGGTCTTTGATGCTTCTGCCCGTGATGCAAACAATCTATCATTGAACGATTCTCTACTGAAGGGTGCTAAGTTACAAGCTAATATAACCGAAATACTTTTGCGTTTTCGTGAGTCTCCTATTGTTTTTATGACAGATATTCAACAAATGTATCGCCAATGCTTAATCGCGGAATGTCATCGCGACTATCAACGCATCTTTTGGAGATTTGATCGTGATGCTCCTATTCAGGAATATCGGTTGAATACAGTAACTTACGGGGTGGCTTCTGCACCTTTTCTTGCGTGTAGAATAATTCAACAACTAGTACAAGATGAAGGTGATGCCTTCCCCATCGCAAAGGAAGTCTTGTCCTCTGGTACCGGTATTTATGTTGATGATATAATTGCAGGCATGAACTCGTTACAGGAAGCATTAACTGCAAAGTCGGAAATTATTAGTTTGTTCAACTTGGGTAAATTTCATTTACGTAAATGGGCCAGTAACGACTTGAGAGTCTTATCGGATCTGCCACCAGACGACTGTTTATTAGATACTATTTCTTTCGATGAAATGGAAACCTTGACACTCAAAGTTCTTGGTCTAAAATGGGACCCAAGGTCTGATACGTTTCTTTTCGATGTCACACCTAGCAATCGTCCATGCACTAAACGAACAATTCTGAGCGAAGTCGCAAAGGTGTTCGACCCGTTAGGGTTCTTATCTCCTCTAACCATCAAAGCCAAAAGCCTAATTCAACAATTGTGGGTGGTTGGTGGTGGTTGGGATGATGTTCCCCCCGATCACATTGTAACATTGTGGAACGATTATCAGAACCAAGTGCATCAAATAAAAAACTTGCAAATTACTAGACGACTTTCAGTCGATAATGCTAAATCATACGATCTGCATGGGTTTTGCGATAGTTCGGAAATTGCTTACGGAGCTGTTCTTTATATGAAGGTAGTCGATCAGAGCGACAACGTACAGGTTCTACCTATATGTTCAAAGGCACGTATAGCTCCCATCAAAAAGGTTTCGCTACCCCGTCTCGAGCTGTGCGCAGCTGTACTTTTGGCAAACTTATATGCATTCTTCAAAAAAACGTATAAAATGAGTGAATCAATTCCATTAAACGTCCACTTATGGTCAGACTCAACCATTGCGTTATCATGGTTACATTCTCATTCTTCTCGTTGGGTTACATTCGTGGCAAATCGCGTTAGTCATATTCATGACATCACGCCCACAGAATGGTGGCATCATGTCGCATCAGCTGACAATCCGGCAGATGTCTGCTCCCGAGGTCAGCTTCCTCAAGACCTGCTATACAATTCTCTATGGTGGTTGGGACCATCTTGGATCTCTGTTCCAGAGATGCAACATCTGAATGTATCGGTTAACGTGTGCAATGACCCCCGGGCTCTTGAGGAAGTTAAAAATGTCGCTCCCGTTTCGCTGGTGTTACAACAGGCAACTCCGATCAGTGTTGATGAGAGTAACCAATCACTGTTCGATTCATTATTAACTAAAATTTCATCTATAGACAGAGTTGTCCGTATCGTTTCCTATTGTTTTCGATTCATCCGTGGAGCCCGCAAGATGAACATGTCATTCAACAATCGTTTTATCGCTAGTAAAGAACGACACGACTCCTTGATGCTTATAATCAAACACATCCAATCCGAAGCATTCAAGGATGAACTACTACAATTGCGCAAGCAACACTCATTACCCAAACAATTTCGCAAATTGAGTCCATTCATTGACGATCAGGGAATCCTTCGAGTAGGTGGCCGCATCTCCCATGCTGGATTAGGATTCGAACAAAAACACCCTGCATTGTTGCCTAGTAACTCCCATCTTACCAACAAACTTATTGAGTCGATCCATCGAACTTACTGTCATACAGGGGTAAATACCACACATTTCCTCCTGTTACAACAATTCTGGATCGTCTCGGCAAAGAGAGTTATTCGCCGTTGCATCGCAAAGTGCATTCAATGCTATCGCACTCGACCTCAGCCGATCCAACCACCTATGAGTGACATGCCAAACTATCGTGTTAACCAAGTCAAAGCATTCTCTATCGTAGGCGTTGACTTTGGTGGACCATTTCGCATCAAGCTTGGTACTCACCGTGGAGCTAAATTAGACAAAGCATATCTATGCTTGTTTGTCTGCCTCGCTACCAAGGCAGTCCATTTGGAAGTCGTTTCCACTTTATCATCTGATGGTTTTATTGCCGCCTTGCGCCGCTTTGTGGGACGTCGTGGAAGATGCAGTACAATACATGCGGATTGTGGAACAAACTTTGTCGGAGCTCGAAATCAGTTTCAACTTTTCATGAAAGAAGCTGCACATTCAGAACGCATAGAATTCAAATTTAACCCACCGTCTGCACCTCACTTTGGAGGTGTTTGGGAAATCCAGATTAAGGCGGCGAAATCACATCTTTATCGTATTGTTGGTGAACAGACGTTAACTTTCGAGGAATTATCCACCCTGTTCGTTCAGATAGAATCGGTTCTTAATTCGCGACCGTTGTGTCCGGTGAGTGCAGACCCTAATGACCTTTCAGCCTTGACTCCAGGCCATTTCCTCACGTTAGAGCCCTTAACGTCACTTCCAGACACTGATATGTCTGAAATAAAATTATCGAGATTAAACCGTTGGCAAATGATTCAATCCTTTCAACAGCACTTCTGGAGTCGTTGGAAAAATGAATACCTCCACACCCTCACTGAACGAGCTAAATGGACAAACAAATCTAAACCGCTTCAAGTCAATGCAATGGTCCTCATTAAAGATGACATTCGTACCCCTTTGCACTGGCCTTTAGGCCGAGTAGTCGAATTGCACCCTGGCCCTGATGGGGAAATCCGTGTAGCTACCATTAAAACAAAAAACATCTTAATCAAACGTCCGTTGGTAAAGCTATGCCCTTTACCGATGGAATAACCTCCCTAAAAATTCTTACTCTACCTAATTTTAGTCCCTAATAATAAGTACTTAGTTTTAAATTCTTCTTTTCGTACCGTAATTAATATTTAAACTCTTAAAAAAAAACTTAAAAAAAAAAAAAAAAAAAAAAAAAAACCTACTTATCAAACGTTTTGTTGTTTATCAGAAAATACCAATTGTATTTTGGTGGCCAGTATGTTTCGTTCTCATAATCCTTACTAGAGAGTGGTTCTTATGTGGATGACATAGGGTTGTTTTTCGTGTAACAAAGGCAACAGTTCATTGCTTCATGCACCGCACCTATCGGAATGAAACGACACTGCATTCATTCGTTCGTTCTACAAAAGAAAGCGTTGACTCACTCTCGCTCTCGGAACGTCCAGGAAAAAACTGCTGGAATCAATATCGTAAAAAATCATCGTATTACAGCAAGATTACTATCAAAATTTATAACGTGGGTTACTGTGTGTGTCTACCAGAGGATTCCCATATATTCTGTACAATATTGGACATTATTGTGAGTTCCACCGGCCGGTGAGGGATACATAACCTAACTCCAAAGTTGGCGGTTTCCATGAGATCCAGGTATGTGTGCATTATATTGTTGCTAGATAGATACCCTTGTGTCAAGCCACGTAGTAACCATACAAAATAACAACCCAGAGTGACAAAACAAATTTTGTACACAAATCACAACTAAACACAATTTTACATAAATCGACGTCAAAAAAGAGTTTATCAGTTCGACTGTTTTTTTTGTATGTTACACGATTATTCATGAACAAAGGAGAATGAGCAAATCTCTATGGAGCGTGGGCCACGACTAAAAAACTCGTCCCTCAGGATGGCCACATAATATGTTTAAAAGGGCTTTTACAGGCCTACGTTTTAATATTTTTAATTAAAAAATCCATCCCATGGAAATCGATATAGGTATTTGGAAAAACTGATTTTTATTTTAACGTCGTAAGTATAACTCCGAATCCTGAAGGCCCATAATAATGCCTGTAGTTGCGTTCAAAAGGGCATTAAACGGGCTTTATTTGTTTTTCAGATTGTTTGAAAATCCAACCTGTGGGAATCGAGATTCCCACATGAATGATTCCAGAATCATTATTTTGTTTGATAGATGACTTATGCCTTGATCACACGTACCGAGTAAACCGGCGAGACAGTGACGTATTTGAGATACACTGCGCGTCGACATCAGTTTTACTGTTGAACGTTGCAGCGTTAGCGCGCAGTGTATCTTAAATACGTCACTGTCTCGCCGGTTTACTCGGTACGTGTGATCAAGGCATTATCAGAGGTGGTTTCATATTTTGATTAAGATCAACTAATTACTATAAACTTGAACTTGAACGGGGAAGAATATTTCATATACATTACGTATTTATTAGACACTCTGTATTATTTATGGACCATCTTGTACGGCTATTTACAGAATAACATATGTACTTTTATTAGTAGAAAATTATGAGGTGATAAGTACGAAGACTTTTGTAATGCTAGTGGTTCTGTAAATATGAGTTAAATTTATTAGTGTACGACAAACTTTATATAATACTAGACAATCCACACAACATAAGCCCCAAGCTAAGCAGAGCTTATGTTATGGGTACTAGAAAACTGACATGTAAGTATGTCAGTTTATAATACAATACATTGCATAGATAGATATTTTTTATTTTACATATAAAATACCCAGAACAAACACATAAATATTTGCAGATCGTACAAACATTTATCCCAACGGCGGTTATCGAACCCGCAACCTCTGCGTCGCAGGTGGACCTTCTTAAGTTACGGAACCCTAGAAGACTCATTAGCACTAATTTTCTGAGAATTATATCATCTTATATACCTAAGTTAATTACCTAGCGTTTAATAATATTGCATATCACTTGCAATTACGCCAAGGGAAGGTAAATCGTAAAAACACTTATAAGTATTAATTTAACATAAATAATGCTGGAAAATCCACACAACATCATCTAGCCCCATGCTAAGCAGAGCTTGTGTTATCGGTACTAGAAGACTGACATACTTAATACAATACATTACATAGATAGATATTTTTTATTATACATATAAAATACCCAGAAAACCTGGAATATATTATGTTTGGAGATCGTACAAACATTTATCCCAAGGCGGGAATAGAACCCTCAACCTCCGCGCGACCTTCCCCCGCCGCGCCACATCGGTCGTCACGTCGTCAGTCGTACATAGGTACAATATAAAGTAAGAAGAACTATAAAAATGCAAGATAAAGATAATTATAGATATTTGCATTAAAATAAAACAAAGCACATAAAAACTTAAATTATTAATAGATTGTCCTTCTAATGCTTCGGCTACATTAGCGGTCGAATATTCGTATCGTGTTGGCGCGACAAAAACATCGTGTTCGGGTATAGGCGATATACTAAGCGATGACACGATGTACCCGGCCACATACATCGCGTTAACACGAATAATCGCCGTAGCCCGCTAGTGTGGCCGCAGCATAATAAAAAAAATATGTATAAAATCGGTAAGAATGTTAGTTTGTGCTTGTTATATCATCCTTGAAATATTAAGATCTGATGTGTACTTACTTTTTAAGTAGTAATTTTCAAATGATATATGTCGATGACAAAAATACGTTCATTTTGTATGCAATATAACAAACTTTTTGTATCTTTGTACTTATATCTTTTTTGTAAAATAAGGTAAATTAATTAGTGTACCACAAACTTTATACAATGCTGGACAATCCACACAACATCATCTAGCCCCAAGCTAAGCTTCCGGCGAGATGGAGCGACGATCTACGGAGTGTAGCTGGCAAAAACTAGATGAGAAGAGCCGAAGACCGGGTTCAGTGGCGCGTCTTGTGAGAGACCTACGTCCAGCAGTGGACTGATATAGGTTGATGATGTTGATGATGAGATCTTTTTGTATCTTTGTCGATCTTTTTTAAAAGCATCTAATAATACTTTTTAACCGACGAAAAAAACAGTTCTTTTGACGGTTAAGTTTTTTATAAAACTTACTTTTCAAACTCGATAGACGAGATATCTTGAAAGGAGCTGTTCTTCAAGAAGACAGGATTGCAGTCACTCCTGGACGAGGAGTCCTGAACGGAGATGGTGGAAGCTGAGGAGAAATCCTTCTCCTTATCCATGGTGTTCATGGTTCAACTAAAAATAATATAACTTGTAGCATTACTAACATAGTATTAGTAAGTAAAACATTTATTTAGGAGGCGTCCATAAATTACGTGAGGTGTTCTTTCAAAATTACCCCCCATGGTGAGATGTTGTGAGATTTTATTCAACCCCTTCCCCCATCCCCCAATCTCACGTGAGATTTTTCAAAATGTAAGTTTCTTACGTAAACACGTTGGACTGTTATTGTAATAAACTATCTATAGATCGTTTGCAACGGTCTGTAGATAGCTCAACTGTATCTTATGTATTTTATATGACAATGTAAATTTTGTAAATACTGTATAGTCGTAAGTTTGTTTGTTAATAAGGTGTAGATATAGGTTGATATAGGTGAAATAGGTCTGATATAGGTTGATGATGATGATGATGAAGGTGTAGATTATTTTTTATTTCAACAAGAAAAAAAATTGCGTGATATTTGCCGAGACCCCCTCTCTCCAACGTAAGATTAGATGCAATTTGAATCGACCCCCTCCCCCCATAAATATCTCACGTAATTTAAGGACGCCCCCTTATTCAATTAAATCACAAGGTTCATCTAGAATCGTCTTACATAGGTACTAAGTGATTCTAGGTGCCAGTTCCACGCGACCAGAGCCTAGAAGAACGGCCAAGAAACTTACGGCCTGGTTCCTACCGTTTTTTTTATATGATCAGTAATAACTTACAAAGAATTACAATTAAACTTAATTAAATACTGAAATTCCAGTGTGGTGTCAATTTAAATCTATACTATAATATTATAATGAAGTTATGTTTGTGTGTTTGTTAAATTGTAAGGGGTAATCCCGGGATCTACTGAACCGATTTCAAAAATTCTTTCACCAATAAAAAACCACATTATTGCTGTGTCATAGGTTATTTAAAATACCGAAAAATAAAAAGGCTTTTACGTGGTAGTCCGTTTTGCAAAGTGAATCGGAGAAAAAACGGTCGAATTATACCCAACGAAGTGGGCACGGGTCAAGCTAGTATTGTTTATATACAGAACTTATTCAATTAAATCACAAGGTTCATCTAGAATCGTCTTACATAGGTACTAAGTGATTCTAGGTGCCAGTTCCACGCGACCAGAGCCTAGAAGAACGGCCAAGAAACTTACGGCCTGGTTCCTACCGTTTTTTTTATATGATCAGTAATAACTTACAAAGAATTACAATTAAACTTAATTAAATACTGAAATTCCAGTGTGGTGTCAATTTAAATCTATACTATAATATTATAATGAAGTTATGTTTGTGTGTTTGTTAAATTGTAAGGGGTAATCTACTGAACCGATTTCAAAAATTCTTTCACCGATAAAAAACCACATTATTGCTGTGTCATAAGTTATTTAAAATACCGAAAAATAAAAAGGCTTTTACGTGGTAGTCCGTTTTGCAAAGTGAATCGGAGAAAAAACGGTCGAATTATACCCAACGAAGTGGGCACGGGTCAAGCTAGTATTGTTTATATAGAGAACTCTCAGTGGATTCGCCCCCATCCCTCCGATAATCCGATAATATCTCCCTCCCCCGGCAACAGTCTAAGTCAAGGTTGGTGCCTAAATGGTTCCCTTGTGTTGCCAATAAACCAAACTATAAAACATATATAAAACAAATAAAACATGGTCGAGAGCCTTCTGCACTCACCAGTGGTCAGGTAACGCTGTCTTACGTTTATAATAAAAATAGATAGTGTTCCGTACCGAAACAGATATTTTGTCGATTTTTTCTTTTGTTTATTGTAGGTACCTAGCATTAATTAAGATATACACAATCTTGAGGGTAAATCAAAATACTTTAGATTGTTTCTATTGGTTGTTTCGGTGTGACGCCTCTTCTGTCCATCGTAACGGTGACAAAACGCGGCAACTGTAGTGCTTTGTCATACGCCTTCCGGGATACACGCACGCGCATATTTCGTGTTTTCGCACATTAACCTTTGTGCTACGGTACCTAAAACTTTCGTGATGATCCATCAAAATCCCACAATCTATGAACCAGTCCCCTTCAGCCTATGGACCTTTGAAGTGCGGTGATTCTCAGTACAAGCAGGGACGCGAACCTTGGACCCAGGAGATAGATCTGATCAGGTTAGTCGCGTCGCAAACAGTCTACTGCAATTCCCGTACAGATAGATAGATAGATAACTCTTTATTGTACAAACATTACAAAGGCGGGAATCGAACCCGCAACCTCCGCGTCGCAAATAGGTTCCCATTCATCCATCCATACAAACTTTCGCGTTTATAATATTAGTAGGTACCTATACCAACTTAGACTTGTCCTTTACAGATTTATATTTACTAATTAACGTAGAGCCAGTGGAGGACAATGACCTAATAAATATATTTTTACAAAATATACTTACCCCCTTTTTTGAAAGAATTTGTGAAAATATGGGACTACCTATAAAGTATGATCTATAAAACAAAAAAAGAATCACAAAATATGGGATCTTATTCACCTCGTAACGCACTGAAATAGAGCAAGTTTTTGCTGAGATTAGTGATGGGAAAAGTAATATCGACGTGTATACTTTTAACTGTTTATTGAAGATATCTAGTAATAGCAAATCTTTATTTATTTAAAAACATTATGAACTCGATTGATACTCGTTTTAAGCTTTTGAGTAGGTAGGGTCTCGCCTAATTTAATTTCTGTTCATATTTTGCAAATGGGCTTCTAGACAAAAACACACTTAATGAATACTATTTAATTAAAGACTTACCTGTTTTGGCTCTGTCGAATTCAACTTATTCCGACATCATTTGGAGGACATGATTGGTGTTAGAAATACGGACGTGCTCTTTTATCGATGCGACGCACAACACTGGTCACGGGGAGCTCGCGTAGGGTGCGGTACGAGGTCAAGTGCGGTATGGGACTTTTTAGCCTCGTTCCGCACTGCATTAAAATTATATTAATTCAGTGCGGCACGAGGCCTAAGACATCCGGTACCAAGGTAGGTATACCACCGAGTCCGAGACCATTAGCACATCTCAAATATATATTTATCTCGTTCCTACACTGGACCAAACCGAAGTTATGCCCGTCGCACGACAGAGAAGTTTACGTTTTTCCTTGCCGCACCACAGGAAAGTTGCATCTGGGATAATTAGGCCTCGTCCCGCAGCGAACGTGTTAAAGCATAGGTATAGGCGACAAAGAAATTGGTTCGCCTATACATTTAATTTTTATAATTTTAAATAATAATATGTCGGCTCCACAAGTCTTATGGAATAGAATAAAATACTTTATTTCAGTTATTATTATAAAACTTTGCCTTTGGGGGAGACCTTTGCCCAGCAGTGGGACAGTATAGGTTAGTTAAAAAAAAAAACTCAAAACTTATGATACCTATCTACTATTACTTAAATATTGAGATTTGTGACATATTTGTTCTTAATTTAGGTATAAAAACTTTAATCATAAGGCCTTTGAATGTATTTTCGATTATATTACAAAATCAACGGCTTGAGGAGTACCTACAAAAACGATAAAATGCTTAAAAGAAAGTTGAACAAACATTTATACTCATTCAAACGTATAAAAAACAAGAACTTACCTTTGTTAAAAAGTTATTATATCCAACAAACTAATTACTTATACATTATTTTCAATGTAAAACTGAAAAGCACGCAACAATATATTTTTTTGACCCGTGTAATGTACCCGCACGAGAAATACTAGCGCTGGCGTCGCACGGCAAGCAAAACTCCGTCACAATTCATCGAGTTGATGCTTATAAAAGACTGGATTTTTTGCAAAGACCGGCCCAGACTTTTTTACTAGTATCTAGGCACAAGAAAAAACACTTTTTGAGCCAAGATTTTTGATGTCTAAGAACACTTTGTTATTTTTTAAGTCTAAGTTTATTTTTGTTAGTTTGGTACCCCACACGTACTAAACACGTAGTGAACGCCTGTCTCCTAGACTTGTACCTACTAAACTGCAACACAGTCTAAACTACAGCAGTTCCCAGCGTTCGTGAAAAAATTTGTAACAAATGTTCAGTTCACCAATAAAAATTTCAGTTCATTTCACTTTGTTTCTTCAGCGTGCTGCGAAAATGAAAGAAGATTTTGTACTGAATTTGATATGTCGGAGTGAAGCCCTTCGTTTGTAGGTAATTACTATTTCCAATTAAGTTTGTAGCTTCAAACATTGTAGTGCCAAGGTGGTCTCGGAAATTAGGTATTTTCATTTATATCTTATTCCTAGGTACTTTCTTAGTACAGCAGAAAACAAGATCGAAGGATTATTTAATCAAAATTTAATAGTCTATATCTATATATATTAAAATGAAACCCGTTTTCCGTTGTCACGATATAGCTATATAGATCATAGCTGATTTTTTTTTGTAGTTTTCTAATACACTGTACAAGTTCTAATCTCTCAGAAAAAAAATCTCTCCCAGGCGGTACGAAGTTCGATATACTAGATTAATAACACTGGTTCATTGACATCACCGTTCAGAAGTAACTTTATACAAACGAAATACAGCTGTAATTAACTAGATTAGTATCTAGGAAATACCTACATCAATAGGTAGGTAGATATCGTAATCTTATTCCTATGTTTCACGCTAATTCTTACAAGAAATTGAAATATTGACTGCTGATTGGGTTAACATTAAGTAGGTACGGGTAGCTACTTAGTAGGTTATACGTACTTACTTTCATTCTGTCTATAGAGATCGCACGATAGTATGTAGGAACCTAGGTAGTACAGGTTGGTAATAGGTACTCTAGTGTCTAGTAACGTATATTTCTATGACAGTGACATCTTTTTGAAATACAGAAGACAATGTCGTGCCGCTTGTCACCTGCAACTTGAACAAAGAACTATTTTGATTTGAAGGAGTTTGAATTAGTTTAAGGTTTTGCTGTAAGATGGCGCTATAATAAATCTATTGTACGGTGACGCAGGCAAGTGCCGATTCCCATAGAGGAAAACCGAAAACTTACAAATATCATGAGGAAAACCTCTTTAATGGCTGTGGTACTTGCAGGTTTTATTCTGTCTCATTCTCTCTCATTCACTGTAATAAGTAAGAGAGGGACAAAGCATTTTCGTGTTTGCGTTTATTCCCCCAGTCAGTGCAATGTTTTGGTACTCAAGCCCGCGGTCGTGTTTTGTTATAATATAAAAAGCATTGATTTTACCATGTAATCGGTTATATTTGGTGTACATTGACATTGATTATTGTTGAAATGTATATTAAAGTTGTTAAAATGTACGCAGATGAAAATGTTATGTGTTTTTGTGTCAAATATTGATTTTTCACTATTTTTGGGGTTTTTGCATACTGATTAAGTTGTAAAAGCGTTTGTTTATCGTATACTTAGTGCAATAATTAGCCATGTTATCAATCTAGTTAGGTAAATTCTGAAAATATTCACCAATAGTGTGTTCAAAACAGGTAAGTTGTACATTTACCTACATATAGTAAGTACCTACTTATGTAGGTAGGTAGTACCTAGTAGTATAAAATCCCAAACTTTTTAGTCTAAGCGGTTATTATGAGCTTCGTTATTTGGTTTCGATAAAGTTTATTTATTTGTAAGTAACTCTATTGTATAAAAACAATTTCTACAATGAGGAGCTTTTCTTCATCTGCCAACCCAACGATGTAGTAGTAGGTAGGTACAGAAAGGAGGTTTATGTGCGATGAAAATTATAAATAAAAACATTTTGGTTTTCTCATTATAATATTATTACTGAACTTGATGATTGTGTAATATATCATTGTTTCTAAGTATTTATGAAGGTACCTTTAAAAATACGTAAAAACAACTTTATTTAGGTATTTTCAACATATTTCCAAAAAGACAACATATTTCTTAATTCGACTATTCGTTTTTTTTATCTCGAGTGCCCAGTGTCTAAGTAATTTAGGTAGATAGGTCAAATAATACCTAATTCTTTAAAGATAATTAATCTATTATTATAATTAAATATTAATTGATACAATTTAAAAACTATTAATATCTAGGTAGCGATTAACGAAAATTAGGTGGGTAGGTAGGTATTATATTAAAATGCAAATCGTGTAACTTAAATTGAAAATACATACAATACATACATAGTTTGTTTTTTTTAACATATTAAGAAACAAAATCGATTTCAATCTTTCACGACAAATATCTACTTAAATAAAGATTTTTGAAGACCACTTTCTACAACGTAAACTACTAAGCAAAATAAATATTCATGGACTATTCACACATCGCACTTTAGTCCCAAACTAATCAAAGCTTGTAGGTACTATGGGAACTAGATTGCTGATAGGATACATATATTCTTTTTTGTTTTGTAAATCCATACATAGAATACATAGTAACACCCAGACACAGAACAAATATTTATGTTTATCACACAAACATTTACTCCGGGCGGGAAACAAACCCACGATCCACAGCATGGAAGGCTACTACCAACTGAGCTGTGACGTCAGTCAAAAAAGTGATAGAACACGTTTCGTATAGGTTTTGAAAGAAAATTCTCCCCCATATGCTTTCAAAAGTTCATAATCAAGTTAGACCTTGATTTTGAACTTTCGAAACAACATGACGACCGATATGGCGCGGTGGGCGAAGGTCCGCCTGCGACACGGAAGGTTGCGGGTTCGATTCCCGCCTTGGGATAAATGTTCGTACGATCTGCAAATATTTATTCCGGGTGTTCTGGGTATTTTATATGTAAGTAGGTATACTATAAAATACCCAGAACACCCGGAATATCTATCTACGTAATGTATTGTATTAAGTATGTCAAACTTCTAGTACCCATAACACAAGCTCTGCTTAGTTTGGGGCTAGATGATGTTGTGTGGATTGTCCAGCATTATTTATTAATTTTTAACATTTTCGCGGGCTATTTTTCTGTAACTACCTCCGGACCTCCTTTTATTATTATTTTTTTCAGTTCAAAATGAAGACTAAACTAACGTCGGTTACGTACCTCGGGTACACTGCAATGGACCGAAGGTTCTCAACCACTATGCTTCCATGGCTGCTACGGGAGATTCGAGCTAATCGCATCAAAGATAAGGTTGGGTTTCGAATGTCATTGAAGCAATGTCAAAAGTTGTTATCCGATGTGCCAAAAACGTCAGAGCATGACATTGAGACAATATAATTTATTTATTAGTTAATTCATTAGTTTTTATTCATCTTTATTTATTAACTAGCTGACCCGTGCCCACTTCGTTGGGCGTAATTCGACCGTTTTTTCTCCGATTCATTGCAAAACGGACTACCACGTAAAAGCCTTTTTATTTTTCGGTTTTTTTATAATTCCTATGACACTCAGCAATAATGTGGCTTTCTATTGGTAAAAGAATTTTTAAAATCGGTTCAGTAGATCCCGAGATTACCCCTAACAATTTAACAAATACTTATATAGTAAAGATTAAGATTACGGTCTATTTATAAAAAGTTAGCGCAGACGCGATGTATTGATTACCATACGTAATGATGACATAAAGTCAACTCTAACTTTTTATAAGATAGGGGGATAGTGTTTATGAACCTAAACCTTTGACAGTTATCGGGCCATTTGGCCTGAACGCTGGAAGGTTTCCCGAAATCAGGCCAGCTGGGCTATTTAATGCTCCAGTAATAATCTAGCTGTATTATGAATTTTGCAAAAAATAAACTAGAAAGCAAGCCAGTTATTAAATTAAGTACTTCGTTCCATCCGGGTCTCCATTGACAAATGGAGACCCGGATGGAACGAAGTACTTAATTTAATAACTGGCTTGCTTTCTATGAGAGAAAGAGAGAGACAGACAAACACGCGCACACCGCACTTACAACGATAGCATAAAAATTAAGACCAAAGTGGTAACGACATGTTACAAATTTAGGTCTTAATTTTTTCCATCTAGCCATTTCGCAACGCGCGATAAAGAACTTCGTTCCAATATGCTTGAGACTTGGTTCAGTTTTAACTTCAACCTGTACTTGTGCTTGAAGCCTTATCTGAAGCTTCTATCGAACCATCCAGAACTGTTTTGTATGAGTTTTTCTTTTTTTTTTAGCTCAGCGTGACTGTAGAAGATGGTTATTTGAAGGCTTATAATGGGAACTTTGAGCCCGTGATAGTTCATAGATTGGTCGATATAATAAGGTAAGATATATAAAAAACTGACATTAAATCCTCTTTTGAATACAAATCTTTTTAATCGAGTTCAAAACAGGATATTTTCAATTTGACTGTTTTTCTCTGAATGTAACTAACGCGATTGCGATTACTCCGCAATTTGTTTACCGATATGATGATTCTTGTTTTGTTTGGTAGATCTATAACAAACAATTTTGTTTGGTTTGCAGTACTCATAAAAATGTCATCGAAATCTGCAAGTAATTTATGATATTAAAAAAAAGTGTGTTCAGTACTTGTCAAGGACGATTGCTGTTTTGAGCAATTTTTAATATGATATTGAGTTTTTAAATTTTTTAACGACTGATGTGGCGCGGTGGACGATGGTCCGCCTGCGACGCGGAAGGTTGCGGGTTCGATTCCCGCCTTGGGATAAATGTTTGTAGTATCTGCAAATATTTATTTCGGGTGTTCTGGGTATTTTATATGTACATAGTAAATATCTATGTACCTATGTAATGTATTGTATTTATTTATTTATTTTATTTATTTATTTAAGTAGGTCAGTCTTCTAGTACCCATAACACAAGCTCTGCTTAGGTTGGGGCTAGATGATGTTGTGTGGATTGTCCAGTATTATTTATTTATTTAAATAAAAAAGTCGAAGAGATATATTGAAACTGTATTGTTCCAGAGCCAGTCAGGTACCAGGGCGTCCTGAGGAGCTGTTCTACATACTCTTCAATGAGAAGGAGGGTCTGCTGAACTGCTTTCTGTTCAAAGCAGCTACAGTTCTTGAGGTAAATGAGTTTTTTTTTTTTATTTTGTTTTTTTTTGGATCTATAACTATCTCACATTGCACAGTGAGATAGTTATAGAAATTATAAAATGAAGAAAATAGACTTTTAGTCATTTTTAAGGATATCTCAAGGACACTAATCTAATCTTGAGACCTGTGAAGTATGATTAAAAATAAAAAATAAAGTCAATTCTCAATGGCGGAATGATCGCGTAGCATAAATAAAACTGATCTTTATTCACAAACAAACTTACGACTATACAATATTTACAAATTGTACATTGTCATATAAAATACATAAGAAACAGTTGAGCTATCTACAGATCGTTGCAAACGATCTAAAGATAAATAATGATTTGATATACTTATAACAAATAAAAACTAAGTCAAAGTGACGTAAAATACTATAAAATTTTCAAAAATCCCGCTATCCGTGTATTTTTTTAATTAAAACCTCTAAAGAATAAATTGACCTTTTCAAAAGTGTATAAGTTACTAATAAAAAAACAGTAAAGAGCGACTCAACCAATAAACCTTGAACGAATTCAAATATAGATTCTGTTTTAATATCACTCATTCAGTTTTATTAGTGGCCAGTGCGAATTGGGTATCGGTCATAATACCAATAAAAACAATTGTGGAACGAAATTCAAATAACAAATAAAAAAAAATTAAATGGAAATTATTAAATAATGATCTAGCTACCAACGCATTGTAAAAAATCAAATTATGTGATTTATTTAGTTCCTAAATTGTAGTTTTAAAATCATTGCTATTTTGTGATTCTACGAGACCAAGGACTTTTGATTAAGGTGAAAACGGTCAGCAACGGGAATAAGGAAACTTTGAGCTAAACTGAAACAAAAGTCGATTATCTTATTTGAGAGAGTGCCAACTTACTACGTAACAATCTGTGTACCAACATGTCTTTAGTGTGGACACCGCTCGCGCGTCAAACGGCTGTTTACCACGCTACTTCGTCTGACGCTGAATTTTGGTTCGGAGTGATACTAATCCTATTCGCGTGTGAAATGGACCTTATTTATTTCCACGTTCGAAATAATCTGAATATCGACCTCTTTAGTCTTTTATAAAAAAAAAACCTTGGATTTGAATTTGAAAATAGAACGCGGGACGTGCCAAGTTCGCGCGAAAATAAATGTAAACAAAATAAAGTGCTATGAATATTGTTTTGTATTGATGGATCCTATTTAAAAGGTAAATTATTATATATTTTATTACTATTTGAAACTATCACGGTTTTGAACATAGTTTTCATTATAAACGGGATATTTACCATGATTTTTGAGTTTGATTATTTCCCAATAATATATTAAGGGAAATAATCAAACTCAAAAATCATGGTAAATATTCCGTTTTTAATGAAAACTATCTATTTTATTACTGTACAAGTATTATAAAACAGTTACAAGTACAGGGTGAATAAAGAGTTTAGTTAACTTAAATTATGTTTAAAGAGATACCAATAGAATTGCGATTAATCTTCTAGTGAACTTTATTCACAAACAAACTTACGACTATACAGTATTTACAAAATGTACATAGTCATATAAAATACATAAGAAACAGTTGAGCTATCTACAGACCGTTGCAAACGATCTATAGATAGTTCAACTTTAACGATTAATCTTGATAAAAAGAGTACAGTCAGTACAAACATTTAAAATCTCAAAAGTTGTTGGATCGAGCTAGAATCGAACCCACGACCTTCCATTTGATATAACAAAAATCCAGTGTCAGTTATTAGAGTTTATTCAATAAACCTTCATTAAAAACATGTTTTTTTACTATAAGTACTTAAGTATGTAGGTATATGTTATGATAAACTTGATAATTTCAAAAGCAGTCTTACATAACAACATACCATAAATTCTAAACACCATAAACCTACATACGAATTCATATTATAAAGGCAAACGCTTGGCCGCAATCACATCTGATGTTAAATGATGATGCGGCCTACGGTGTAACGTTTGCCTAGATAGAACCTACTCACTCTCCTCTTGAAAACGTCCAAATTATATGCATCTGGAAACACCGACGGTAACGAATTCCACTCTTTAGCGGTTCTCGTAATAAAACTTGAGCCAAAGCGTTTTGTGCGGACAGGTGGTATGTCTACCATGAATGGGTGAAGTTCGTTGATGGAATGAGTTTTTTAATTTTTTGTAGCCACACAACAAGATGATTTGATACTAACAAATCACTTTCGGTTCATAGGGCCATTATGTAACACGTTAAGTATATAACATATTAATAACAAAATTCTAAATATTCCGCGTGATGGTGTCACCGTGTCAACTTATATAACTTACGAGATTCAACCAATCGGAGACTGTAGAAAACACGATCATTTTCCATGAAGATCCCTGATTGGATGATGTATGGGATGTAATACAAATGTTAGCCGGATACTCTAAATAGTATGAATGTCAAGACATGTCATTTGACACTCCTTGTATCACTCACCGAGTTTTTAGAAAACCTGCTGTTACATGGAAATGGTCATTTGATGAACTGTCAACCTTTCAACGTTAAAAATAAAAACCTTATTTTATTAACTATCCGAGTCCAACCGTAATATTCTTAAACGGTGCTCTGTTTTAGAATATTACGGGTCTACCTTCTAAAACTCCTTACGCCCGGTTTCTCGAACGATGATCAACGAAAAAAGAAATAATTACTATGTGTCCAACTCGGATCAATCGTGATTTGGGTTTCCAGAAACCGGCCGTTAGTGGACCAAGTGGTCAGGTAAAAATGCGTTTTCTCTCCCAATCATATGGATTGAAATCTCCTACACGCTACGCTTTTGCCGTGGGATTGAACTTACGGAATTTCTTCGATCAGGAATTGATGAAGCTGACAGTACATACATTAATTACCGATCAACTGGACTGGTTTCGAAATAGGGTCAAGTTTGTATTGTTTTAAATACTGCTGCCGTCCAGGAAGTCTTCCGCGTTCAAAAAGGTTTTCATGTTTTATTTGATTTTTATGTTTGATTAATCATTTATTGATTAAAAGATTTTATAATCATCTTAATGTAAAAATAATTACCTACTCAGATTTAAATAAATATTCATGGGACATTACAGTACCTATACATACACATAGTTAAGTAAAAAACTAATACATACTGTGGAGATAGGTGTGGTGTTTAGTGTGGATAGGAAAAGGGAAGATCTTCCTCGCCGAGCAACCTTTGGCTGGAAGTCCGAAGACCGATGGATAGTCAACGATTCTATTACTTATTATATGTTCAAACTCCGTGATAACTTCGTTGGCTCAATCTACGATTTGTATCTGTTGTCGCCATCTGTTGGTCGGTTTCGTAGACTACGATGTAGTTCATCATGTAGCAATATAGATGGCGCTACATCACTCCCTTTCCAGACCGGAGGTCGATCCGTCGATAGCAGCGTCGATGATGTCCAAGTGGTGCCAGTAGTGTTGCCCATTGTCTACGGTGAGTCGAGACGCGGTGGGCAGGAAGAACGAGATGCGCTTGTTGTTTGCGGTGAGTCGAGACGAAGCGGCGCATTGCTGTGACTGCGATCCATGAGGCGAGAATCTGGCGGGTCTGCGGTGAGTCGAGACAGGCGCTGTGATTCATGTGATGAATGCAACGATGAGAATGTCGCGGTAGCCTGCAGGTCCAGGAAGCTGACAGTAGCGGCTGCGATGGAACTGCGGAGGCTGCTGGCTGATGGATGCTGCTGCTGCTGCTGCTGCATGGCTGATAGAAGCTGGGAGGATGAGAGAAGGTAGACGAGATGATGCGTAGCTAGATCGGCTTGATTGTTGAAGAAGGTGGTGCGTGTTCAGGAAACTCCAGTCGTCGGGCTTCGGCAGCTGTTCCGTAGCTGTCGACGGCTGGATCACGTCGGGGTCACCACCGACCCTGAGCCAAACGTCACCCGGCGCGCGACGTGGAAGATCTTCCACGCTGAGTGACCTTTGGCTCGGGGTCCGAGGACCGATGGATAGTCATCGGTTCTATTACTTATGTTCAAACTCCGTGATAACTTCGTTTGCGCGATCTAGGACTTGTTTCTGCCATCTGTTGGTCTGTTGCGTAGACTACGATGTAATTCACCATGTAACGATATAGATGGCGCTACCATACTAGAAAAGTAACACAAAAAAAAGTTTGATATCGAGTTGAAATCGAACGATAATGAAAAACGATATTTCGACTCGAGACAAATACATTGTATTGAGTAGAACGTTTTTCCAATCTTATTAAAATTCGATTACTAAAGCATATTTTTGTTTATAAATTCAAGTAAAATATCAAAATATGACCTTTGATTTTTAGCATTCAGTTGGTCCAGGTCTTTGCAATATAAAAATTAATATAGACTGAAATAATATTATAAATAATAATTTGTTAATAATTATTATTATCCTGCTTGCTTATTTATAGTGATAAAACCGAATATTTCATCATTGTCTATTTAATTAAACTGTAAAATATGTTAAACGGTGCCTGTGACTTCGTCTTGTTGTCGTTTTATATTTGACAATTCGCACGGTTTCTTAGGAAAGGGACTAACCTAACCACCCAAATATTTGTAACATTAAAGGTATTTCATCTCGGAACAGCTGGCTCTCGTCCAGCACCAAATTAGATCAGTAGTTATAGCTCCATCTTTGATTTTCTTGGAAAATTGTTTCAAGAGCAACAGGAGAGAGACACTAATAGAAAAATATAATAGAATAGAAAAACATAAGAATAAACGTGACGCACGTTAATGTATCGTAACGTTTACACATTCAAGACAATGCACGAAGCTGCAACGTTACAACGTTCGTCAGTCGAGCTGTCAGCAACGCGTAGTGTCACTCTGAATACGGCACTGTTAGAGTCCCCGCAGACTGCAGACTTTTTATCGGCCGATAGTTTGGTCGGCTTCTTAACCAGTATGAAGACTGAATTACTGCAATGTGCGCATCTGCATACATCTTCATACACTTTGGTTGTCTTGTCACATTAATTCGGGCCCCTTGTGTGCACGGGCACGTCTATGTATCAGTGAGAGTGCTTTAATATAAGCAGAGAAATCTGGAAGTAATCTGGAAGTTATTATGTACCTAGATAATAAGTATTCTTATTACATTATCAGCCATCAGTTCAGTTTGAGACTAGACAGAGCCGTTGTGTGAAATGTCCTTGAATATTTTATTGCACATTTAGAACCGGATATATTGAAGTATAGGAAGGTAGGTACTAGGTACTTAAGTATATATTTTTTGCTCGCTCAACTCTAACCTACAAGCACAATCGTCACAAACGAGCAGGTACTCTTAGATATCTAGATATCCTAGGTTTTGCCTAAGTAATAAACGTCTATTCTAAGCTAAGTAGTAAATGACTATTCATTACTGCGTTCCAGTTGTAACTAGTTGTTTTGTGAGAATAACATACTTCGTAAGAGCCATAACCTTGCAATAATTTTCAAATAAACTTTATTCAGTAAATTCACAAACATCATTTTGAATCGTCTTACATACTAGGTGATTCTAGGTGCCAGTTCCACGCGACCAGTACCTCTACCATGAGCTGTCACAGTAAAATCGCCTGACTTTACTACAGTAGTTACGTCAATATTAGTATGACGAATTTTAGTACCCAACTATCCGCCAGAGGCGCTGTACAAATCTTCATACATTTTTTTAACTACAGACGCTAGCGAGTACCTATAGTAAATATAGTATAGTAAAAACTCATGGTAGACCTACAGAGCCTAGAAGAACGGGCAAGACACTAGTAAACTATTAGTACTTAACTACGACACTTTTTCAACATCTTGTACAAAATTACACCTAACTTTTTGTTTTTCTATTAAAAAAACACGATGAACTAAAAATAAACCTGTATGTAGTATACAAACAGTCTGAAGGACAAAAGAATTTTTGGCCAATCTTAAAACTGAGACGCTACGCTAGTTCAACTAGCAGTTATAAAATCTTTACTGTAGGACCTAGGTAGATCTAAGTATATGAAACAAGACCTAGAGGTATCTAGCCAAATAACTGGTATTTTAGTCTAGGTAAAGGTGACGAGATCTAGGTATTTATCAAGTTATTTTTTTGCCTGTGTACTAAGGTACTTATATAGGTGTAGCTCATTATAAGTATATACCTAAATTAGTAGGTCGCCCTGAAGATTTCGGGTTGTGCTTAACCAAAAATCACAACGAATTTTGTAACTTAAACTTCTTACTATTTTTTTTAATATGTTAATATTTTTTTGCAAATCGCACCGTTTTTACACTTAATCTGTTTACTACATAAAAACGTTTGTGCGTTTTTATAGGTAATTTATTTAAGTGTTTAATATTTATTTACTTTCAAGAATTGACAAAAAAGTTGTATGAAGCTTACCTAATGTAGGTACCTACTTGATGTAACTATCTGAATTCTCATCTTTCTTCGTCCTTATCACGCTGTAACAACGCACATCATGATATCTTTATCCACTCACTCGTATCATTCGTCATTTCTGAATTAACTCCTCTCACTTTCATAACATCTTTTAAACGACATCTTTGACGACCGATGTGGCGACGCGGAGGTTGCGGGTTCGATTCCCGCCTTTGGATAAATGTTTGTACGATCTCCAAATATTTATTCCGGGTGTTAAAATATTTATCTATCTATGTATTGTATTGTATTAAGTATGTCAGTCAGAGCTAGATGATGTTGTGTGGATTGTCCAGCATTATTTATGTAAATAAATAAATAATGCTGGACAACCCAACTTATTCAGTCATCCTTTACTTGCACATCCAGCCACATTCATGCATTCTGTAGTTTTTATTTTAACTTTGCTTATACCTCATTTCAAACTAGAGGTTTTTTGTTCAATAAAATCTCAAGTGTTTTAAACTTTTTACAAAACTGCCCTTTATAACTCATTTCCTGTTTTAAAGGGTATTCGACGGCATTACTCTGAGTCCGTCGTTCTGAGACGCATTTGCATGTCAGATGATAAAATAAACAAAATCCATAAAAGGGATACTTATATTAAGAGATAAAAATGATGTATTATATATATTTGTTTGTTTATTACTGACATATTGTATTAATAACTTGAAAAATAGCCTTGAGCTAATCATGTAACTCAAGGCTATTTTTCAAGTTTAGTTTTCAACATTTACCTACATCTAGAATCTAGATTCTAGATCTTTAATAACGAGTGGAAATCGATCACATCCCCGTTCATGTTGACCTTTTTGATACCTTTTTGATATAAATAATTAAGTACGAAACTAAATCCTGTTTCTTCTATAGGAACTATATTGCTGATGGAATACTTATATACTTTGTTTTTTGTAAATATGTATATACAAACATCAGATAATCGTGATACAAATATTTTCCACTAGACTTAACACTGTAATGACGTAATTTTACCATTACAATAATTATACGCGCATCAGATATCATAATGTTTTTGAATACATTTTCTCATGAAGACGCGAACGTGCAAAAAGTATTATATTATATCAAATTATATTCAACGAGCGCGTTATTTTTGATTTAAATTACTTATTGTTTTATTCTATTAATACTAGATACAAAAAAAGTAAATCATAGTATTTTTATAATAGAAACAAATAAGCTATGGTCGCAAATATAACAATAATGTTTTATTTTTGGTATATATGTTTAAGTATATAAGTTGTTTACATCAATATATAGATAAACAAGACCTACTTACCTACCTGTTTACTTAATGTCATGGTCCAACATTATTAAGAGCAACATTACAGATAAGAAAGCATTCTTTGCCTTAATTTGTGATATATTTTAATATAGTTTTTCATACGATATGCGTAGTACATAAGGGCGTCAAAAGACGTCTTTCGTTTTGCAAATATGCTATAACTCGTATTCCTAGTTAAATTACGTTTTGAAATCTATATTACTCATAATAATTAAAAATTCAATTAAAAACTAAAAACAAGTTACTGTTTAAATGTCATATTTTTTGTGAGTATGTAAATATTTATCTTGCTATAATACTTATAGTACTAGCTAATGTCCGCGACTTCATCTTATTATCGTAATATTTTGGATAATTCACACAATATATTTATTAAGTAAACGAAGAACGGACAACCGTTGGAGCAAACGGATACTGGAGTGGAGACCGCGTTTAGGAAAGCGTAGTGTAGGACGCCCTCCGGCGAGATGGAGCGACGATCTGCGGAGTGTAGCTGGCAAACACTGGATGAGAGGAGCCGAAGACCGGGCTCAGTGGCGCGTCTTGGGAGAGATCTACGTCCAGCAGTGGACTAATATAGGTCGATGATGATGATGATGATGATTTATTAAGTGTTATTTTGATGTATATGTTATAATTATTTATTTAGTATTGTAAAGTTTCATGAAAATCCATTCAGTAGTTTTTGCGTGAAAGAGTATCTAGCATACATTCATCCACACCTCCATACAAATTATATATACGCGTTTATAATGTATTAACTACAACAACAAAAAAAAAGATGGATGGACTGTGTGAATGATGACATGTGTAAGAAAGGTGTGAGCATTGAGATGACGTCTGATAGAGGAGAGTGGAAGAAGAAGACGTGTTGTACCGACCCCACATAATGTGGGACAAGGGTAGGAAGATGATGAAGTATTAACTACAACAACATATAAATACTTATTGTGTTTTGAAGAACTGTATACCGAATTCCAAATTTTTTTGACAGATCCAAATATGAGCCGTCAAAACAGACCCCTGTTTAGCTCACATTCTGACACTTCAGCTATCAATATCAAACATATGGTAAGCCGAGCCGAGCAGTGTGACCTCATTTCAATGTTATGTCTTTGTTACTCGTACTAATGCCTGAATACTGATTATGAACCTCAAACACATGTTTGAACTTTTAAACATGTAGGTACCTACTTATAACTTGAAAAGATTGAAATGTGAGTTTAATATGTTGAACTTTTTAAACATAAACAAATATCTGCTTGAATGACTAAGGTAAAGCGGTTATGTGACCGCAATACAATATTGGTTGAATTTTTAATACTTTTTGGTAATCCTTTATTTCCCTGAAATTAGATAAACTAACAGTATGAGTATGACCCCCAATACAATGTTATTGTGATTGAACTTTTTACACTCTACTAACACCTGCCTGAAAATCAATAAAATTCTATGGCAGAATGACCCCGTTGCAATGATATATCGTTTGAATTTTTAATTAAGCTACGTGTAAGTTGAGTTTTATTTTAATTTTATGCATGGTTTACGTGTTTTTGTGATTTGGGTTTATTTAATTTTTTGACTTGTTTTTTTGTATTTTTTTTTCTAACTCAACTAAGCATCTAAGACTACTTATAGACTTATATCACACAACGTCATATTCCCAAACTAAGTATCTTGCACTTTGGAAACTAGATTGATATGTTTTTTTTCCAAAACAAACATCGTATGTTTGCCACCACACAAATATTAATTAAAGCATTAAAATAAAAATAAAATAAATAATGCTGGACAATCCACACAACATCATCTAGCCCTAAGCTAAGCAGAGCTTGTGTTATGGGTACTAGAAGACTGACATACCTAATACAATACATTACATAGATAGATATTTTTTATTATACTATTAGGATATTTAGATTTATTGTAATTTTGCTACCTACCTTTTCAAAAAGCATAAATACCGAACTTCTACCTTTTTGGTCATCTGACATTAAAAAGATAAAAGGCTGCTGTTCTGCTTGACAGGGCTGGTTAGGGAGAAAAAGGTGGTCGAAGGTGCTCGGTGTAATTTGCAGTAAGTCTGTTATTTTGTCGTAATTGTGCATAGTAATTGTTGTAAGGGTGTTATTCCCTGTTAAACTAAAGGTTGTTTGTTATGTTTCCTGATTTGATTGTTATTTGATCTTATTTGATAAATTAAATGTTTGTCAGTAATGAGGTTACTGTTTATTTTATTCTAAAACCACTTCTAGTGCTAAAATCAGAATAGGGATTAGTAAATCTGTGCCCACACTAGTTTTGCTTATAAATTTTCTCTTTGAAACAAACAGCTTTTGGTTTGACATTGTGTTGTCAGATTATCTTGTTCAAAATTAATTGAACTCGTTGTGCCGTAAAGGCAAAGGAGTTTCGTAGTTCGTAGCAAATTGCACCGACACCGTTATAGACCTCCTCCGTGATCCCGCCGTTTTGGGTGAAATCTAGTAGGTCATGAAGTACGGTACCAAAAATACAGTAGAAGTAGTATGTGGGTGGGGCACGCGTACCCCGAGCTTTGCGTAGTATCGCAAACTGTTTCTGCCACGTCCATTTCACGCACATCAGTCTAGATCGAACCGTCACAGTGATAATAACTTAAGGAAAATTACAAAAATGCCTTATTGCGCTGTCCTAGAGTGTACAAACGGCAGCAGAACTAAAACTGTTTCAAATGGTTGTATATCATATTATCGGTAGGTCTTAATTTACTTAATTTTGATGAAAATTTTAAAAACATTATTTTATTGTACAAGACAAGTACAAATAGACTTTATTGTTTATTCTATAGGGTCTACTTTCTTTGAAACTCGATCATATTATTCTCGAAGATTCCAACTACTCACATGTCACAGTCCGCTACTCAATTAGGTATTGACGTTATCGATAATGAGTTATCGATATTTTAAACTTACAATGTTCTATGATGTATCAGAGTTCAAACTAAAAGGTCTGAAAACGGCTGTAAACCGGGTTGTCTAAATGTTGTGTCAAGTGACGTATTGGACAAAAGTTTAATAGGCTTAGACGAATGAAAAATAAAATAAATCATACCTAAGTCGTAGAACAAAATATGTTGTCCGTAATGACCTTTACTATAGGTACCCCCCTTTCGGGATTATAGGGAATGTTAAACAAAGGTTTGAAATACGTTTTCAAACGTGGATATGGGGAATCTATTATAAATATTCAAATTGATAAAGGTTTATCGACCTTAAGTCAAAGTCTGAATGTCGATATATAAAGCAAGGGCAGTAGTACAACCCTAAAAATGGACGAATAGCACAAAAATAGTAATGAGCTCGTCACGGAATTATCAATCTTATCGTAAGTTACGTTAAAGTAATAAAGATTTATTAAATGCATTTAGTGTTGTGACATCTAGCGGCGAGTAGCAGAACTTGGTAGTGAAAGTATTCCGTATGAGGTAATACGTAAATGGATTAGATAATAAACCACTCTATCGTCATATGATTATTGTTAATTTTCAAATGAACGAAGACTAATGTATTACTTACTTTCATTCAACCAATCACACGACGCTTTTCTTAGTGTGACTAAATACAATTGACCTGTGTCAGTGTTAGTTGGGGTACGCTGGTTCCGGTGCTAATGAAATACTATGCGCCTTCTACTGAGTTTTTTATGTTCTGTGTGAAGTACATAGACTAAAAAATAAATGTTAGAAACGAGTATTGGCGGGAACTGAGGTCAATGAACTTTAAAAATCATGAGCGTTTGGAAATGCCCTCAACTAGTTTCAACGTGATTATTTTATCCCATATCGTATTTTCTACGGTTAATATAGGCTGCTGTGCACTCTTTGGAAGTTAATCAAGTTGGAAAACGTTCTAGTATACTTGAACGATGTTTTGATTTCATTGATTAAAAGTGCTTTCTATCTAGTAAATAAGTCATGATCAGGTTGGGCCGAGCTGTTGGAAAATAAGTCCTTCTATCGTTCCTATTAATATCAAACAAGCTTTTTAATGTTTATGTTTTGCAGAGTACTTTATCGTTAATGAAATAGGACTGAACACCGTATCCTTATTCAGTCTGATAGTAACCTGTTCTGGCTGGAGCTTATGTAAGAGCTGAATGAAGACTTATAGCTGGTATTCATGCGAGCTTGTAATTGGTGGTCATTGGAAGCATTGTTGTGCAGCATTGTAGTCACCATTTTATTGGCTAGTGATGGCCGAACGTTGTCTTATTATTTTAATTTTAAAATTATTTACAGAACAGGAACAATATTTAGAGGTGCGGTTTTATTGAGCGGAATCCATGAGTTTTGCAGATCAACCACATTGATTTGACACGGCGCAGATGGCGTAACGGACTGATGATACTTCTCATGGTTTGATTTGATATAAAGACAAGTGTAGGTCTTTTGTATAACTAAATAAATAAATGTAGATAAATAAATAACCCAATATGTGTTAAAAGACTGTTATTATTGTGTACAAGAAGTGTAACATTTGTTGCGTTACATACCAAAAGGCTTTTACTTATTTTAATGTTACAGGCACTATCCTGGTTGACTATGTCATGTCATATGTACGTGTGGCATGAATGTACGAGTTCGTGCTAGAGCGCAGAGCAACAGTTGCACGGCGCTCTGCTCGTGCAGCGCCTCACCGGCGGCTGCACTGCGCTGTGGGCGTGCAGCACCTCTTCTACTGCTGCACGGCGTTCTGCTCGTGCAGCGCCTCACCGGCGGCTGCACTGCGCTGTGGGCGTGCAGCACCTCTTCTGCTGCTGCACGGCGCTCTGCTCGTGCAGCGCCTCACCGGCGGCTGCACTGCGCTGTGGGCGTGCAGCACCTCTTCTGCTGCTGCACGGCGCTCTGCTCGTGCAGCGCCTCACCGGCGGCTGCACTGCGCTGTGGGCGTGCAGCACCTCTCCTGCTGCTGCACGGCGCTCTGCTCGTGCAGCGCCTCACCGGCGGCTGCACTGCGCTGTGGGCGTGCAGCACCTCTCCTGCTGCTGCACGGCGCTCTGCTCGTGCAGCGCCTCACCGGCGGCTGCACTGCGCTGTGGACGTACAGCCCTTCACCGGCGGCTGCACGGCGCGTACCACACTTTTTGTTTCATTCCGTCATTTATGCCTTTGTTGGTTGTTATCCATTTTCACAATAATCAAACCTAAACTCTTTTACAAACTCAACTGACTACAAACTTAACTGTCGTCGTCCCTAGCATAGGTAGGTAAGAATCTTAATAGTCCCTTGATTTATCTCAATAAAAACAATCCTCCTGTCAATGGATAGCGATCCACATTGTTGTATGTGTCGGGTTGAGCAAGAGGGTTGGATACGGTTACCGAAGATGATGCGCGTACAGACTCATGTCTGGCAGATGCATTTCTCAGTGCATAACAGGTGTTGTCCTGGCAGATGCATTTCTCAATGCATATCAGGTGTTGTCCTGGCAGACGCATTTATGCGTGCAGACTTATGTCTGGCAGACACGTGTGTAGTTAAATTGATCGGTGCGTACGTACAGGTATGAGAATGAATGTGTCTCAAGACACTTGTCAGATGATGTTTGCTAACTTGACGAGTGTTTGTGAAGGAATTACTTAGCTGTATATGTGATTGAAACTTTGAAAGAGGGCCTTGAGTGAGATGAATGAATGAATAGGCAAATGCCTGTGATGTTGTGACCTAATCCTTGTTTTTGCATCAACAGACCCTGATAAACGATGGTTCCGTGGCAGGTCCTTTGGCTGTTCCTGGCAGCCATATTAAAGGTGTCTCCGACAAGAACATCTCCTCAACGATGCGGCCGTGGTCGGCGCATAGCAGGATAGGCCGTATTAGGATATTTAGATTTATTGTAATTTTGCTACCTACCTTTTCAAAAAGCATAAATACCGAACTTCTACCTTTTTGGTCATCTGACATTAAAAAGATAAAAGGCTGCTGTTCTGCTTGACAGGGCTGGTTAGGGAGAAAAAGGTGGTCGAAGGTGCTCGGTGTAATTTGCAGTAAGTCTGTTATTTTGTCGTAATTGTGCATAGTAATTGTTGTAAGGGTGTTATTCCCTGTTAAACTAAAGGTTGTTTGTTATGTTTCCTGATTTGATTGTTATTTGATCTTATTTGATAAATTAAATGTTTGTCAGTAATGAGGTTACTGTTTATTTTATTCTAAAACCACTTCTAGTGCTAAAAATACATATAAAATACCCAGAACACCCGGAATACATATTTGAAGATCGTACAAACATTTATCGTCGCAGGCGGACCTTCGCCCACCGCGCCACATCGGTCGTCAAATAATATAATTAAGTACTTAAAAACTAATCTTTATAACGTATGCTTACATCTTCATTTATTCAAATTGCAACTCGTTTCTTTATAAGGAAAAACAATACAAACATGATACATACGCACATATACCTATAATATACATGTTTTCGAAATATAGTGTGAAGTCTTTGTCCAAACAATCGTATGTTTATTTTTAAACTTAGTTCCCTGAGCTCTGCTACCTATTCATTGTTTTATTCATTTAATATTCATATAAGTTTATAATTCGTCATATTTAAATAAATATTCACGAACATCGCTCTCTAGTCCCAAACTAAGCAAAGCTTATACTATGTAAACTAGATTGCTGATAGAATACTATTATTTTTGTAAATACATTCATAGAATAACAAATATTTATTTTCATCACACAAACATTTGTTCTGGGTAGGAATGGAACCCACGACCCACAGCATGGAAGGCAGAGCTACTGCCAACTGAGCTGTGATGTCTGTCAAAATCTAAATAGTTATTACAGATTATGAAGCATATTGAAAAAATGATTTCATATAATATTTTCTCTTTAACGTCTCTTTGAGAAAGTATTTAAATCAGTAAAAAATATATTTTAATTTTTTATGTAGTTAGTATTTAAAATAAATATCTTTCTATTTTTTTATATGATTTAAGTAATTAGTTATAGCGCCATCTATTGGCTGCGATTTGAATCAAGGTCATTATCAACGTAAACAAACTTGTTAGTCGTTATTGATAAACCACTTGCCCTCGACTTTGCTCGTGTTGTTAATAATGTCACGTTGATACATAGTAATAAATAAATAAATCATAGGCGTCACGGAAAATCTTCTATACCACTACGTACTATCAAATAAATCATTATGTATTATGCATGTGGGAATCGAACCCACTACAGCATGGAAGGCTGCTACTACCAACCGAGCTGAGACGCCTTGTACACAAACACTTGCATCTTTTCGCAGTACTAAAGCTCCAAGGAAGTACAACTAGCGTACCTATTTTAGATTTCAAACAGTTTAAACTGTGAGAGTTAAATTTACACTCAGTCAACATTTAGTTGACCTTGACCTCTCGACCTTAAGAATGCGTCAAAAACTTAATGAACACTAGGTTACAAAAAAGATGACAAAAATTCTTAAAAAAATCTGGTCGTAATGTAGCGGTGAGAAATCGACTTGATAATATCTTATGATAGTTTCAAAGTGATGGACGCAGTGTGATACCTCACAGCGCACGTCCTCAATGGACGTGCTTACATATAATAAATACATTGTTGTAGCAAAGGTTAACACTTCACATCAGGCGGGCATCTTGTTCCAACAATTACTCAATTAACAAAAATCTTATTGAGAAAAAAGTAGTGATTTTTTTTTTTGTAAAATGAATAAAATTAACTTATAAGTATTCTAACGGCAATCTAATTCCCATAGTACCTACAAATTTTGCTTATATACGACTACTAGGTACATAAGAGTGTTTGTGTAATCCAATGACAAGTAAAAAGAAGAAGTACTACTAAGTAGTAGTACTAGTGACACACAAATATGTCATGTTTACTAATAATTGTATGTTTAGTAGTACTTGTGACACGGAAGCAAGTATTACTGAACAAGTGTGGCATTGACAGGCGTCACGACTCAGTTGGTAGTAGCTGTCTTTGATGTCGCGGATCGTGGGTTCGATTCCCAGTCAGAGCAAATATTTGTGTGATAAATATAAATATTTGATCTGTGTCTGAATGTTACTATGTATTCTATGTATGTAGGTACCTATTTACAAAAAATCTATCAGCAATCTAGTACCCATAGTACAAGCTTTGCTTAGTTTGGGACTACATTGTGATGTGTGAATTGTCCGTGAATATTTAATTTATTTTTTATTATTACTACTAGTTCTACTGTTTACTACTACTGAATGGTGACGTGACGTCTATCAAAATACGTTACCGTTTCCTTAAAAGCCTTGGTTGTTCAAACCAGTTATGTCTCAAGAGCCTTAGCAACAAAGAAATACTTATTCTGCCAGTTAATTCTACATACGTAATCTAACTTGTTATAATAGCAACTTATTTTTTTTTAAATATCTCTTACACTTAAAATCACAAAGATTGTAATAATTAAATATTGAAATCCCATCTCAAAAATCACTTTTTTCGCGAGATCTCGAAAGCTGTGCGTCTTACAAAAGAATTGATACAGCATAATTTGTAGAAAATTGTTTTGCCTATAAATAAGGTTCTATAACTTTTTGCCCTAAATTAAAAATTAAAGAAGTTACAAGCAAAAAAGTGAGAAAATTTTCTTCCATTAACTTTGATATTTCCATAATGTTGCTGCATTTGAGACACATATCTCAAAAACAAAATTGCGTCCTCTTCTTCTTCTATTCTTAGTGGCTTTTCGCAGGCTAGGGTGCACGATTTTGCCAATGTCAGAGTGATTTATGTTTACTAATCATAAAGCAAAAAGGCGGAGATCTGAGTAAATTTTCAAAAATGACCGGTAATGGAGGGAGACTCTAATTGCGTCCTCTGAAAAATGCAAAGCTCATGTAACATTCCAATCTATCTACAATGACGTGCAATGACATATATTTGTATCAAAGCCATCAAATAAAGTTACATAAAATATAGGTAGATCGCGTGTCGAGGCCAGCCTTCGTTATATTCAGTTCATCAATAACCAACCTTGCTTTTCATCAAACCAAATTGATTATACAATAACATTGTCGAGAACACGAGGCCTAGCACTAAAAGCGATTGACTACTTACACACTTACCGACACGACACTTCCGATGTCGGTGAGTCGGGTCTTTGTAAACTTTAAGATCATACAGATCTTGAGTGAAGAGTTATTATTTTTGTGCATTCTGCGGCATTCTTTATTGAAGAGACACGTAGCTTAAGATTTCTTGGAACCTTTCGAAGTCTTTTTATTTTTGATTTTCAAGATGAATGTCCTATTACAAATATCCATCTTCTTTTACAGGTCACAGATCTTTTTACCCAAATGCGAGAACCCTCGCCCGGGGCACCAAGTCCCAGGGGCTCCACCACCTCGCTAAATAACGGTTCTGTCACGAAGAATATTGGCTTCTCCAACCAGAATAGCACGGAACACCTGCCATGGAGCAGCCCAGCTATATCTATATCTGGCAACTGCAACTCTAATCTGTAAGTAGCTCGGTTCATATATTCAAGATTGTGTGCGTCAAATTTAACCACGCCCCAGCAGTGACCGCTATTAGAGTTGCAGCCTAGTCGGCCTTATGCACAGTAAATACAAGGGTGAGAGCTGATTAACCAGCTTACAACTCATTTACTTTACATTTCCAGTAGTCCTTACTGTCCACGTGTCGTGTGGTCAACTGAGCCTTTGTCAGACATCGCACTACGTCTGATTGAGGATCTCATGTTTAGAACGATACGGTCAATATCTTATATGGAAGTAAAATGTGCCTATTTATAATTACACGGGCATTCAAATCTAAATAGGACTTCTAGTACTGATAATGACCAGAAGATGACATTTAGTTTTTAATGATAACAAATTGTACGATATTTCCAGGACAAGTGAACAGGCCTTAGTTAGAAGCAGCAGCAATGCATCAGCTCTTACGTCACTGTCAGCTGACCTTTCACCAGCAGAGTCCCACTTTTTTGAGGTAAATATAATAAGCACACAATTTGATTAGACGGACTATTTCTTCTTTGCATAATTCCTACCCAAAGCGTTCTAGATTAGATATTTTTTTTTCTTATTTAGATGTACCGATAATTGATATTCGTTTATATTTTCCAGGTCTTGTACATCGGGAAGGTGAGGATTTCCCAAAGGAAAGTTCCAGAGACACTCATAGATGATGCACTGCAGAAGTTTGCTCAGCATGAGGCTGAGAAGGCTCTTAGAAGGCGACACAGCTTACTGTCTTCCACTGGGGTATGTTTTATCATAGGCTGTAGAAATCCACTGGACATAAGCTCCCTTGAATTACCATTAAGAAACCTTTTAGGCTGTCTTTGATAAAAAAAAGTGTTTGGTTTTACAAAAAGCCATACTACCAAAATTCTTGAAAGTTTTATTAAAAATGAATAAAATTCTTTCAGACTTCCCTTTACAGTAACGATTCAAAAGAAAACTTAACAGAAGACAAAAAGACTGAGGTAACTGACACTGTAAAAGCTGTCACACTAACCCCTAGCACTACACCCCTAAAACCAGAAAACGATGCTTGGAAAAGCGCTGAAACCCTCATACCCAAAGTTGAAACCAAAGCAGTTGACGACGAATTCGACATGTTCACAAAAGAAAGAATTGAAAAAAAACCTACATCAATCAAAAGACCCACTTCGATATCTCTAGAGCCTTCTATTCTAGTTTTGAACATCCCTAAAGGGAATGTCAAAAACCTTGGAACAGTAACAGAGGATGAAGAGAAAGATTTAAGAGCTGTAATATCAGAAACTGCTAAAGATATAGACAAATTCTGTGAAGAAAGGAAAGAAACAAACAAAACTGGTTTTAATGATCTCAGTTTTAAGGTTAATAACCCAATGGATGCTGAACACAACAAAAATCCTTTTACACCAACAGTTGAAACTAAACCTGAAGTTAAAGGGGTACAAAAAATTGTAGAAAGCAAAGAGTTAAACTTTGCAGAGATAGAAAGAAGGACTATCGGTGATAATAGTAGAAAAATGCCTGAAAATAAACCATTCTTGAGAGACAGGTCTGCGTCTATCGGCACTATAGTGCATAAAACTCCTATAGCTCAACTGATTGGTGAACAAAACAGGACTATGCTGTTTCAAGTAAGTTAATTATTCTTTTCATTCATTCAACATCGGTTTTTTGTTAAAACTTGATTTGTAATATTGATGCAGATTATATGATAGGATGGTGTTAATCAAATTCTAGGTGGGCCGTTCAGAACTCCGCCTCATAAGTCCAGACAGAAAACAGATCCTTCTTCACAGAGAGTTCAAAGACGTAGCCAGTTGTGTCTTAGGCCGTTCCAATAAGGACCATTTTGGCTTTGTCTGCAGAGAGACCAATGACACTTATGCATGCTATGTCTTCAAGTGTGAAAGTGACTCAGTTGCAACTGAAGTTGTTAATGGTAAGCTACCTTTCACTATTTGTCATGGAATGCTTGAAATTTTAATCATGTTTCATACTTGATGTTAAAAGATGATGTGGCCTACGGTGTAGCGCGTTTGCCTAGAATCGATTCCTCGATTCTTTAAAGATACTTTCAGCATACGAGCATTTTAAGTTAACACTAAATGAGAACTAAAAAGGAGATTTCAGCAGAGAAATCCACTTAAATAATTTATGCTCTACAACCCTCTGCATTTGTAAACCTCTGATCTGGAACTTTCTCAAATGTGTCGATCCTGTCAATAAATCCCAGATGATCCTGTCAGTAAATGCCATACCCAAAATATTGTAGGTTTACAATGATGAGCTTATCTTCCAGCTATAAAGCAAGCCTTCGTCTACCATGCCGACATCCTCAAGAAGACCAGAGACAGATCACCGAACATGACTTGCGAGCATTGCCCAATGCTGTGGTACCATAGACTCTGCCATGATATAGAAGGTGATACATAGTTTTAAGATACCCTTAGCGCTAACAGTATCATCAGTCATCACCACAAAGAATTTTATGTTCACTGGAACTCCAGTGTTTAATTTTAATTCATTGTAAGAAGAATTCATTCACAAAAACAGTAGGAACCAGGCCGTAGTTTCTTCCCCGTTCTTCTAGGCTCTGGTTGCGTGGAACTGGCACTTAGAATCATCTAGTATATAAGACGATTCTAAATGATCTTTGTGATGTTACAGAATTAAGTATAATTGCGGTTGACTTTGACTTATGTGTCGATCACTGTGTATATAGTGTGATTTTAAACCCTAATCATTATCACAGGCAAAACACGTATCTAGATTTTCTACGATCCTGACAAATAAGTTTCTTCTTTTCATCTTACATCATACCTTTCCTGTGATTGACATGTTGTATTTTAGGTTTTTTTATTACATCTACAATTTGATCCAAATCTGGCAAAAGCATCAAAAGACCAAATTCTATTTTGAAAATATAAATATAGTTATAAATCTAAAATGAATACTTAGGGTTGAACGATAAGAAGACCCACGCGTTCATCCTCCGTCGAATAGAACAGCTGCCTGAAGATGAACAGGATATCATCATCACCAAGTACCAGGGAGGCACCAACCATATCTATGAGGTAAGCTGATAAGCTAATCGTCATGGCTTAACAGTTGATAAACTGGAAACACCCTTTGCAAAGAGGTATGAAGTTTTAAGACTCTAACTTAGATTTAAGGGTTTTTCTGAGTTTATTTTATTTTATTTATTTATTTAGGACAACCAACAAAGAAATCACAATCTATACTTATAATAAAACTGTAGAGAGGTCAATTCTGTACATGAAATATATTTTGAAAATAACTATCAGGGGGTGATTAGTGATCGATACTGATGCCAAAAATGCAATCAGTAAAATTTTTGTCTGTCTGTCTGTCTGTCTGTCTGTCTGTATGTTCCTTATAGAAACAAAAACTACTCGACGGATTTTAATGAAACTTGGTACGATTATTCTTCATACTTCTGGGCAGGTTATAGGATACTTTTCATCACGCTACAATCAATAGGAGCTGAGTAGTGAAGGGAAATGTCGGGAAAACGGGAGATGTTACTCCGTTTTTTAAGCTTCCGTCGCGTGTGCAGCCTTAATGGTTAAAGTTACATAGAAATCATGTATGACGGAAATATTTTACATCAAATTGTCTAAAAAATATCCCGCATCAGCATATGTCTATCTTTTATGGTTGACTCACAATAACACGTGTAACTCCTGATTGCTTAGCAGTTCGGAGCATTCTGATTATATTTGTTTACTCTTACGTTTATAAGACTCTCAGTCATCCCAAATTAAAAAAAGTTAACATTATTACCTATTCAATAAAAAAAGAATCATAGAAATCGGTATAGAAACACCAAACTTATACATGAAATAAGCCATCGCGCCGTCGCAATTGAATACTCAAATCGAGTAAAGTTTGAAATTTGTTGTGTTTACCACTAGATGGCGCTACTGTGCACAAATCCTAGATCGCGCTATCGGTGCGTTTTGGCAATGTGTTATAAGTCGGTCGGTATTTAGCAATAGTTCCGTTAAATTGAGTTATCTTGATAAGTTATTTAGGGTTGCGTATCCGATTACCGCTTTAATGACTAATAAATATTTAAAAACAAAATATTAAATATTCAAGGGGGTGCTCATAATCTCATACAAAAACATAATTTACTTAGATGGTTTGTTTTTTTTTTATATATAATATTTTATAAAAAATATATTGTTGTTGATGAGTACTTACATTTACTTGGGCCAGTTAGCGAGCTTCGAAAACAGGCAGGATAAGGAGATCGATCGCCGCATCGAGAACGCCTGGAAGAGCTACTGGTCCATGAAGGAACACATGAAAGGCGACCTTCCACTTACGCTTAAACGCCAACTCATCGACATGTGCATTCTGCCCGTCCTAACCTACGGTGCGCAGACATGGTCACTGACTGAAGCACAGAAATCCAGACTCAAGATTTGCCAATGAGCAATGGAACGCAGCATCTTTGGTTTCAAGCGCATCGATCGAGTGCGAAACACTACGCTGCGTTCGCTCACTGGTATTGCAGATGTAGGCAATAAAACCGCGAGGCTTAAGTGGGACTGGACAGGTCATATTAGCCGGATGGACCCAAAGAAATGGTCCAAAATCGTGACACCGTGGCTGCCTGAAGACGGAAGGCGGCGTAGAGGCCGACCAAAGAGGCGATGGCGGGACGACCTCGATGCTTTCGAGAGGGATTGGTGGACGAAAGCAGAAAGCAGAGAGAAGGATTTGGGGGAGACCTTTGCCCAGCAGTGGGACGAGATAGGTTAGGAAAAAAAAATATATATATAATATACTTACTTAATATAGACTAATATTATAAAGAGGTAAAGTTTGTGTATTTGTTAAATTGTAAGGGGTAATCTCGGCATCTACTGAACCGATTTTAAAAATTCTTTCACCAATAGAAAGTTACATTATTGCTGAAAAATAAAAAGGCTTTTACGTGGTAGTCCGTTTTGCAAAATGAATCGGAGAAAAAACGGTCGAATGAAAGCGTTTCTTACGAACGCTGCCTTATGAAAGAAGTGTTCTAAAGAAAAGATGTGGAGCTTGATAATGCCTACAAAAAAGCCACAAGTCAACGACAGCATATGTCTTACTTTTTTATTAATTAAAAATTATCCCCAACGAAGTGGGCACGTGTCAGCTAGTCAGAAATAAAAATTAAAGTAAGTGGGCTTATAGCTATGTGTTTCTTCAATTATAGGGTGCCACGGCATGCATTAAAATCGAGACCCAATTAGACAAAAATATATACAAACAAAATGGTTCAACTTTCTGAATAACAAAAATATAACTTTAAACTTTAAATTTCTGTCAAGGCTTAGTATAATGTTTGTTTTAAGCCATCTTATAAGCTTTTAGATATTTTAAGTTCTAAACAATTTAATGAGTTTGAAGGACCTTTAAGCTCTAAGCCATCTTATGAGTCAGGAAGACCTTTAAATTCTTAACCAATTTATGAATTTGTAAGACCTTCGAGCTTTACACCGACTCATTAGCTTTTAGAACCTTTAAGTGGTAAGCCATCCATTTTGTTTAATGATTTTGTCATAATGAGTATCATATAATAATGTGGATCGCATAGCAATGGGGTTTAGTAAATAAATGAAATATTATATTCAGACAGGCGAACATAACGCATTTCTGATGATGCTACTCCGAGCTCATTGTGAGGGTAAGCAGCAGAGGCACGTCCACGACACAGCTGAAAACAGGTGCGTCTTCTTTTCTACCTGACAGACCATACATTTGAAGATTTCGTCGACCGATGTGGCGCGGCGGGCGAAGGTCCGCCTGCGACGCGGGTTCGATTCCCGCCTTGGGATAAATGTTTGTATGATCTACAAATATTTATTCCGGGTGTTCTGGGTATTGTATATGTTATATGTATAATAAAAAATATCTATCTATATAATGTATTGTATTATGTATGTCAGTCTTCTAGTACCCATAACACAAGCTCTGCTTAGCTTGGGGCTAGATGATGTTGTGTGGATTGTCCAGCATTATTTATTTATTTGTTATGGCTATATTTCACCGGGACGCCATGGCGGCGCAACCAGTCGCCGCCACCAACAAAATGTATACAGCTCTATAGAGAGTTACTCACCTGGTGTCCGTTTGGTCGCGCAACCAAACGTACATTTTGTTGGTGGCGGCGACTGGTTGCGCCGCCATGGCGTCCCGGTGAAATATACCCCTTATTGGGTAGTATCTAACATGCTCTCCATCATCCACAGATCAGAATTCCTCAATCAGTTCCTGGGTGGAGGTGCTATTCTGGTCAAAAAACTGGCAAAACGCTCTTTCTCGAGTGGTTTCGATCACCTGCTCAAACGGAGGGCCAGTCGAGATGATCTCACACATGATGTTAAGAAGGTATGTTTGTTGACTGTAGTTAAGTACAAGGTATTGGTGAAATTGACTATTTATGCCTAAACTATGCCTCCGTATTACTAGTAAGACTGAAGAGTTCAACTAGCTGTAAAAATACTACTCGAAACTCCCGTTAAGCAAAAATGTGCACTGCGAAACATAGGTTTGCGGTCCACTTTCGAGACTATTCTATCTTAAGTTTGTATTTAATTTTCATTTGACATAATAACTATGTTTGTATGCTATTTTCAGGAGGCATCGCCCCTGCCTACCCCTAGCACTCCTGAGGATACACCATCATCAGAACTGGTGCCACCAGATATCAGAAGCAAGTCTCTTTCTCCAGCTGTTATCAGCTTAGATGGTAAATAATCTTCTTTAAACTGATAATAGGTTTTGTGAGAACAGCTGATTACAATAGCCGATCCCATTGCACCAACTTTAGTTAAATGAAGTTCTTAGTGCGTTTCAGAAATATTGAAATTCGTCGTTAAATAACGCTTCAACAAACTTCACCTTATTCTCCCCCATTTTTTCGGAATATTTTGTGTAGAATGTTCTTGTTGTGCTTAAATTTAATTGAAATCCGTCGTTAATGACGCTATGGAAAATTTAACACCCTGTATGTATTTTTCAGAATCAGCATCATCAGCCAAACACGCTATGACGCCAACTTTAGAAGAAGGAGAGGAAATTGAAACTCCTGTCAACTCTCCCATGATGGATATGTATGAATATTTTAATAAATATAACTATAGATAGTTAACGATAGATAACGACAGATAACGATAGATAACGATAGATAACGATAGATAACGATAGATACCGATAGATAACGATAGATAACGATAGATAACGATAGATATAGATAAGAGAGGAAGATAGATATAGAACTCAAACAGACACGTCAAACTCATAACACCCTGTCGTTTTTGCATTTTTCGATCGCAAAATATTTGTGTTTTTAGTATTTGTTGTTAAATCGCGAGAAATATATCATTTGGAAAATATCAACTCTCTTACTATCAAGGTTTATGAAATACAGCCAGTACCTCTACCATGAGTTGTCACAGTAAAATCGCCTGACTTTACTACAGTAGTTACGTCAATAATAGTATTACGAATTTTAGTACCCAACTATCCGCTAGAGGTTTACATTTTTTTAACTACAGACGCTAGCGAGTATGGAATATATAGTTTAGTAAAAACTCATGGTAGAGCTACTGTTGACAGACAGACAGACGGACAGCGAAGAATCAGTATAGAATAAGAAAAATAATCAACGTATCATTGCGGTCAACTTGAGTCGAGTCAACCAAATCTCTTCAAGAAAACTTAATAATATCTCAATGTATGTATTTTCAGTTTCCTAAAAGTGAGCGACAACCGTCCGGTTCCGAGTTCTGGTGGCGTGGAACCGGACGCGACGTGGAGACAAGCTATCTACAGGAAAGTGGTCCAACCGACGGACGTGCAAGAAGGTAACTGCTATCGAACTGAGGGCTGAGCACGAATAAATGTATCGTAAACGTTATTTAACTCACATTAAAATCATTTTTATTTATTCACGCTCACTCCTCTGACACAGAATCACTTGAATACGAAACAGGGATTAGGGCTATATTTCACCGGGACGCCATGGCGGCGCAACCAGTCGCCGCCACCAACAAAATGTATACTCTGTAGAGATTTACTCACCTGTACCCCAAGTACGAGTTTGTGCACACACGATGGAGATCCAAGCTTCTCAAGAAATCCGCTAGGGGCGCTGCTTGGATCTCCATACAAAATCGGTGGCGCTCGGCGATCGCGTCTCTACGATCCGTGTGTGCACAAACTCGTACTTGGGGTACTGGTGTCCGTTTGGTTGCGCAACCAAACGTACTATTTGTTGGTGGCGGCGACTGGTTGCGCCGCCGTGGCGTCCCGGTGAAATATAGCCCAAAACCGATTCCGGATCGGATCTGAAAGCGACGAAACGGTACCGGTTCCAAAACAGTTCCGAGAACCGCTTAATACCTTTAACGGTTCTTGAAAAAATAGTTAATTAAATTATGAACTTATCTATACTAATATTATAAAGAGGTAAAGTTTGTATGTTTGTATATTTGTTCAATTGTAAGGGGTAATCTCGGGATCTACTGAACCGATTTTAAAAATTCTTTCACCAATAGAAAGCCACATTATTGCTGAGTGTCATAGGCTATATTATATTTTCAAAAAAAAAATAGGGATCCTTACTAAAACTTCAATTAGCCCAACAAAGTGGGCACGGGTCAGCTAGTTATTAGATATAGGTAGATTGAAAAGTGTTTTTTAAGGGGATATAGAGTGTAAAAGTAAAAATATACACGAATTTTATAAAACACAGACATCCGGTACTTGTAACGGTAAGAACAAGAACCGGTTTCTACCTCATTCTAAATGATCCGCGTGATTTCACTTCAAAATATTCACGGACATTTCACACATCTCTCTATAGTCCCAACTAAGTAACGCTTGTACTATGGGAACTAGATTGCTAATAAAATACATTATTTTATTTATGTTATCTACTTTAAAGGTAAATAAATTTCAAACTACATTTCGTTGAGTTTGGAATTGCGAATTTAGCGAATGCCTATGCAAATGCGAATACCTACTTAAAAAATGCATCATCAAAATATGCATATCCTTCAAAAATATGCGAATATTCAACAATGCGAAGGCAACTGCTAATATTCAAAAATATTCAAGAATGCGAATCCAAAATGTATTCGTTACATCCTATCCTACAGCGAAAGTTTGTATGAATGGATGTGTGGATGTATGTATGTTTGTTACTCTTTCACGCAACACAACTGTGTATCTACCATGAGTTGTCACAGTAAAATCGCCTGACTTTACTACAGTAGTTACGTCAATATTAGTATGACGAATTTTAGTACCCAACTATCCGCTAGAGGCGCTGTACAAATCTTCATACATTTTTTTAACTACAGACGCTAGCGAGTATAGTAAATATAGTACAGTAAAAACTCATGGTAGACCTACTGAACGGATCAGAGATAGATTATAGTCTGGAATAGCACATAAACAACATATTATCCCGAAAAAATTTATGTTTCCTGTAGGATAAATCAGAATCTATATACATATATATAAATATATAGAGTTTTCTCTAAAAATGTGTTTTGAATTACTTGTCAAGGGTAATTAAAGTTGGTTTTGTTAATTTTTGAAGAAAATCTTATTCTACTCTAATATAATAAACGGATGGATGAATGAAAGTATGTTTGCTACACTTTCACGCCAAAACAACAAAATGGATTTTAATGAAACTTAACAATAATGTAGATTGTACATCAGAATAACACATAGGCTATAATTTATAAATATATTATGCGAATTGACAAAAATATAACAGTTGCAAGACGAAGTTGCAGGCTGCTTTAATTAGTTATTAATTAGCGATGTGGCGCGGCGGGCGAAGGTCCCCCTGCGACGCGGAAGGTTACGGGTTCGATTCCCGCCTTGAGATAAATGTTTGTACGATCTGCAAATATTTATTCCGGGTGGTCTGGGTATTTTATAATGTATTATATAAAATATCTATCTATGTAATGTATTGTATTAAGTATGTCAGTCTTCTAGTACCCATAACACAAGCTCTATTAGCTTGGGGCTAGATGATGTTCACATCATGATGACAATCCACATGTCCAGCATTATTTATTTATTTATATATTTCAGAATTAGGAGTTAATCTACGTCGGAAGTCGTCGATACAAGGACAAAGAAGTAAAGAGCAATTGAGACAACTATGGAAGTTGGCCATAGACCAGACCATCCTACTCGTCAGAATGGAGAAAGAAAACGCAAGATTGAGAGGTATACCTGTCTCTTTCACACGTGTTATAAACATGTCTATTTTTCTTTTTTACACACTATGAAAAACATCTTATTCCTCAATGATGTCCTCCACAACGTATCCGTCGATGGCGAACCTTGATGAAGGATTTATTTATTTACTTTATAATTCTAGTTTTAAGTTTATATTATTTAATATTATACATTACTTTCCTACTTAATTTCTACTAATGTGCGATCTGATATGACTTGCGAAGCCAAATTTGGTTTTAAAAACTTTATCACAAGATGGACAATACAACTGGCCAGAGGAATTTTGGGTGTAATTGTAAATGATCTTAGGCTTTACTTTTTGATGCTGGCGCTTAGCGTCTAGGTGTTCCAAACGAGAAGCATCAAAACGAACTGTGGCCTTGTAGACAGTGCTCCGCCAGCTAGCTCGTTGTTGTGCAAGTTCCTCCCAGCTGCCACTGGGTATGTCACAAGATGAAAGATGGCGCTTTAGAACATCCTTGTAGCGCAAAAACTGACCACCAGATTTTCGCTTTCCTTGAGCAAGTTCCGAAAAGAAAACCGATTTAGGAAGTCGTGAGTTATTCATGCGCACAATTGCGAAGGAAGTTACTGAACTACGCTGTGGCTGTGGTATGCAATAGTAAAGTGTTATCTACCTGTATATCTCTTTATCTATCTATTTATCTCTGCCGATCTATCTCACTGTAAGGTCAGTGTGGGTAAGTCCGTCTAGGCCCTAAGTCCGTCTAGTGGCAATAACTTCTGTTTTTGAATAGCTAGAGCCATATAACTCGGTTGGTAAAACAGTATCATTGAGTTTGTTCGAACTAGTGATAATAGATGTCGCTAACATCTTAATGTTGGAAAAAATTTGACAACCAAATTTTTCCGCGAATTTAACTTGAAGTTGAAGTTTGACGTCTCGTCGAAAAATGAAAAAAAAAGGTGTGAAATCTAAGGAGTTTTCTGAGTATCTGTGATAACGTAGGCCATTTACAGATTCGGGAATGTATATCTGGTGTCCGATTCAAAAATAACGCATTAGTTTCGTAATTATAACAAATAGAAAAAATCCAAGCTTCGAATGTTATAGTTGGGAAGTCCGTCTACTACACATAAGGCAAGTCCGTCATATGCCGGTCTTGCCTTAATTCCAGATATTGTCAACCTTTTTAGTAGTTCAAATTTTATAATTATTTTATACTGTTTATTCAACTTGTAAGTATTATTCACCTGTCTACGAAAGTGAACTCTTTCAGGGTTAAGCTTGCCTCTGTAAATCTAATCTATTTACGTTTATTTTTCTGTATTTACTTTGTGTATAATAAATAATTAAGTGAAAGATGCACTGGTATGTTTGCAAGAGGACTAGCATCACCTATAAGTATTCTTTAAAAGTTTATGAATTGTGAATACATATTTTGAAAGCATGGAACTATCCAACCTTTTTTTTAGTTTCTGATTTTTTATACCTGACTCAATAAGTAATAGTAGCATGGCACATCATGTGAACATTTATCATTTTAACAAATATCTGATTTAGAAAATTATCCTATACTCATTTATTTCGTACTGGCAGAAAGCGTTATAAATGTAGCTACAGATCCGGCAATAGTTTGCCACACTATTTCTAAATTCATACATTACATTATTAACGATTACTTGTTTACAAATAAAGATTCTTGTGTACTGATAAGTATGTTATTGACAAAAAAAATCGTAAGTGGGTACTTTGTGAAAATGTTTACAACCACTGGAAGTACATCATCAGCAAAGATATGCCGGACTTGCCCTTGATTTTAATAATTTTATTTTTCTTTAAAAGTATACCTTATAGTCACACGTTTAAAACACGTATTTCAACGGCAGCTTTTCATCATTTATCGATAAGGTTTTCATACATATTGGCTCACTAGTTACGATTTTATTGCTACTAGACGGACTTGCCTCAAACTGGTTGGGAAGTCCGTCTAAATGCCTACTTTACAAAAAAATGCTATAAATCTGAAGACAATTACAATTGACCCTACTTTTAGATAGATATAGAAAGATAAATGTAATACCAATATTTTCCGACTACTTAAAGTAACTAATAAATTTTATTTCGATTTTTAAAGTTAAATTGAAATTCAATTTAAGAAAACTATGCCGGACTTGCCCACACTGACCTTATATCTATTGATCTATCTGTCTTCAAATAATTAAATATTTATGGACAATTCACACAACAAACTCTAGTCCCAAACTAAGCAAAGTTGTTACTATGGGAACTAAATTGCTGATAGAATACTTAAATACATTTTTGAAGTGAAAACTTCTTTAGCGGCGCTGAGCACTTTTTTTTGTATGGGTAAAAACTTTCAAACTCGCGTCAGGGTCACGTGATGCTGATCGAAAAAGCGTAAGATCGAGGGGAAGGGAGAGGAACTAGTATCTCCCACTCTTTCTACCGTGCCTGAGTGTGCTGCTCTGTTTAGGCGGCACAGGGCGAAAAATAAAAAATAATAAAAAATAAAATAATAAACATTGTATTCTACCTCATATATGATAGTACTTTTATACTTATAATTAAACACAACGTTAATATTGAAGTTTTCACTTCTGCCGGCACTCCCGGAGTGCTACCTTTTTTTTTGTACCTACATACATAGAATATATAGTTACACCCAGACAAAGAACAAATATTTATGTTAATCACACAAACATTTGCTCTGGGTGGGAATCGAACCCACGATATGGAAGGCAGAGCTACTACCAACTAGCTGTGACGCCTGTCGATGTCTGTCTATGTCTCTGTCTATATATCTGTCTATTTATCCATCTATCTGTCTAAAAATCTATATTGATAAATATTCACGGACATTTCACACATCACACTACTAGCATACTAAGCAAATCTTGTACTATGGGAACTAAACTGCTGATATAATACTTAAATACATATTTATACTCTTTACAGAAAGCGAGGAATCGTCAGCAGTTCGTCGCATAAAACTGGAATACACAGAATTAGGAGGTAGTGATGCTAGCACTACTTTGATGTGGGACTCACTACTGTCGCGAGACCCTTCACAACCCACAACTAAAGTCGACAGGCATATGCTGACACAAGCTGTTAAACAAGGTAAGTAATTTGTAGACCTTTTTTGTCCGACGAAAAGACGCAAAGGACCGAAATACAGTTAATTTAGTTCGGTTCTTGACGCACCTATAATCTGTCATGCACTTATTTATCTGTCTAAACTTACAAACTACCTACCTACTTAGCTAAACTGTAATTAGGCATGATAATGTAAGTACATTAGCTTGTAAGTTTTTGGTCAATAAACGTTTTTAATTTTTTTTATTAATTATTATTAATTCAATAAAAAAACTTGAGAGGTGTCAATGCATACCCGGATGGAACTTAGTTCTTAATTGAATGAATGGCTTGCTTTCTATGAGAGAGGGAGAGACGGAGAAACACGCCGCACGGCTTACAACTATCGCAAAGAAAAAATAAAAGTGGTAACGACACGTTACAACTTTGGTCTTATTTTTTTCCGTTTAGCCCCCTTTCGCAACGCGCAATGAGGAACTTCGTTCCAATGATTGCAATAATAAAACCGGTACAAACCAGACCGTAGATTCTTACTCGTTCTTTTTTTTTAATACCCGTTCTTGTAGGCTTTGCTCTTTTTATTTAATAATTTATTTGTTACAAAAATAACACAACACTGTGGTATCCTATAGTAAAATGTTATCTATTTGTATATCTGTGGACCTATCTCTCTGTCTATGTATTTATCTATCTGTCTCTCTATAAATAAATATATATTCACGGACATACCACACATCACACTCTAGTCTCAATCTAAGCAAGGTACTATGGGAACTAGATTGCTGATATGATCAACATGAATGTTATCATCAATTTCCTTATCACCTTTTGTGTTTGTCCAGGGGTTCCCAGGGTATCCCGAGGTGCTGTTTGGTACTTCCTGGCAGAACAGGCCAGCATCCAAGCACCACCACCAGACACCACTCTGTACCCAAACTACCACATGCCATACAAGACCCTGCTCTCGTCACTGACGAAGCATCATCATGCTATTCTTATTGATTTGGGTAAGTTATTTAATGACTAACTACTTGTTAAGGAAAGAAAAGATGCTCTAGTTTTTATGTGCCATAACTTTAGAGTAGTTTTGATTATAATTCTTCTTTTTAGGATGTTGTTTTGTTCACATTTTTGATTAATGAATATTTTGGTTCAATGTTGCATTATTATAACTTCAAAAATAGGTTGAATAACTTGCGTGTTATGTTATTTCGACCACTTCACCTTTCTGATGAATTTACGTTTTGGATATTCGATCAATTTGTTCACGTTTTTGATCAATTTACGTTTTGGTTCAAGATTGCATCGTTTGATCAAGTTGTTCACATATTTGATTAACTCATACGTTGAGACTTATTTAATTTCTTGAACAGGTCGTACATTCCCGAAGCATTCATACTTCGCCAGTGCGTTGGGTCCAGGTCAACTCGCGCTTTACAACATTCTGAAAGCATATTCCCTTCTGGACCCTGACGTCGGCTACTGCCAGGGTCTGAGTTTCGTAGCTGGAGTCCTATTGATGCATGTAAGTATTCTCTGCAGAAATTTTGATGTACATAAGTATGTTATATCCTATCCCACTTCTTATCCTAACCCACTTCCTATTTTATCCCACTTCTTATCCTATCCCACTTCCATTTATACCCCGCTTTCTATCCTATCCCATTTTCTATCCTATGCTAGATACTTCCTATCTTATCCTACTTGCTATCTTATGCTACTTCCTATCTTTTTTTTTAAAGCGAATATATCAAAATATTGCGATGGTATTATAATGACAGGCATCAGCTAGTGTTAATAAATGTGTTATGTATTTATTTTACACTGAAAACCAGCGCTATAGGAACCAATACTTTCTATAGGGTATGCTGAGTGCTTTTTTATACTTATTTTTATGTTTTAATGTCGTATCGTGTTATGGTGTTAATATTTTTTTCTTTCCTTCCGTATTTTCTAAATAATTTATCTGGCCCAGCGTATCAGCATTGCTATTCAGCGCGGCAATCCAGCCAGTATCTTTGGTACGCGACGATTGGTACTGTTTTGGCTCAGTTGAACTATCTATAGATCGTTTGCAACGGTCTGTATCTACAGACCGTATCAAACTATCCTAAAGCTCTACTATTTCTTATGTATTTTACATATACCTATGTACATTTTGTAAAAACATAATATGAGTATTGATCACACAAACTGCACGAAAGATGGGAACGACATTGGGAAAACTGTGGCCAAGAAAAGCTAAAGATAGAACAAAGTGGAAACAGTTGGAGAAGGCTTTCATACATGATAACTAAATTAGTAATTATAAATAAACTGAACTTTAAAATATGCAGTAACTTTTTAGAATAGATAGAATTTATAGATTATAGATTTTTAGTATGTAAGGATTTTTTTTCTTTCCTAACCTTTCTCGTCCCACTGCTGGGCAAAGGTCTCCCCCAAATCCTTCCATTCATCCCTGCTTTCCGCGTTCGTCCACCAATTCCTCTCGAAAGCATGTAAGGAAATAAAAGCTATTTTTTAAAATAATTTAGATGGAAGAAGCCGAAGCATACATCCTTCTTCGTCACCTCATGTTCCGTCGAGGGTTGAGGAAGCAGTACCTTCCAGATATGGTAGCTCTTCAAGTGCAGGTGAGTTTGAATCCAGTACCCCAAGTACGAGTTTGTGTACACACGGATCGTAGAGACGCGATCGCCGAGCGCCACCGATTTTTTAAGGAGATCCTAGCTTCTCAAATAAATCTGCTAGGGGCGCTGCTTGGATCTCCATACAAAATCGGTGGCGCTCGGCGATTGCGTCTCTACGATCCGTGTGTGCACAAACTCGTACTAGGGGTACAGCTGAATACAGCATATATATAAATCACACATCACACTGTAGTCCCAAACTAAGCGAAGCTGGTACTATGTGAACTAGATTGCTGATGGAATAGTTTTTTAGCTTAGTATAGTAGGCTTAGTATTGCCACCAGTAGCTTTACCTTTCACGCTATGGGTCGTGGGTTCGATTCCCGCCCAGAGCAAACGTTTGTATCATGAACATAAATATTTGTTTATGTCTAAGTGTTACTATGTATTCTATGAATGTATTTACAAAATTATTTAAAAAAAAAAGGTAGCACTCCGGGAGTGCCGGCAGAAGTGAAAACTTCAATATTAACGTTGTGTTTTCACTTTTAAGTTTTCACTTCAAAAATATAACCACAGACGTCATAATGACAATGACAATCACAATGACACAGACACATTCGCGCAAGCGCGAATGTGTCTGTGTGCCGCCTAAACAGAGCACACTCAGGCACGGTAGAAAGAGTGGGAGATACTAGTTCCTCTCCCTTTCCCTCGATCTTACGCTTTTTATCAACGTCACGTGACCCTGACGCGAGTTTGAAAGTTTTTACCCACCCAGCGCCGCTAAAGAAGTTTTCACTTCAAAAATATTATATCGGCGATCTATGTAGTTCCCATACAAGCTTTACTTAGTTTGAGACTAGAGTGTGATGTGTGAATTATGTATATTATAATTAACTCTCTCACGAATGGCGCAGTGTAACTATACATATATGTAACTATACATTCCAGTTATACCAACTATCGCGTTTGCTGCGCGACCACGAGCCAGAATTGCACGCTAAACTGGAATCCCTCGATATATCCCCAGCATTGTACGCTGCGCCTTGGATGTTGACATTGTTCACTAGTCAATTCCCTCTGGGTTTCGTCGTCAGAGTTCTTGGTGAGTACATAGTTATGAAACGGCATGTAACGTTATACAAAGTCATATAAAATTACACAAAATCATACAGAGTTATATGAAGTCATACAGAGTCAGTCTTATAGTGTTACCCCCTATCTTATAAAAAGTTAGCGTTGACTTTAAGTCATCATTACGTATGGTAATTAGTACTTCAAGTCTGCGTTAACTTTTTATAAGATAGACCGTTACACTTTATACAAAAGTTTACAAATTTAAACAAAGTTGTACCTACAAAGGTATACAAAGTCATAGAAATAGTCATAAAGCTTTGAGATTTAAAACTCTTCACAAGTTTATGATACATAATTAGTATCAGTATCGTTGTTATAGTTTAATAATACAATGCTCGTATTCGAATTAATCTCTAAACGAAATATTTACGTTTTATTTTTCGAGACTCGTTTGAGTAAATCTCAGACTAGGTGCTTAATAGCTCTACCATGAGTTTTTACAATCTATACTAGCTAGCGTCTGTAGTTAAAAAAATGTATGAAGATTTGTACAGCGCCTCTAGCGGATAGTTGGGTACTAAAATTCGTAATACTATTATTTACGTAACTACTGTAGTAAAGTCAGGCGATTTTACTGTGACATCTCATGGTAGAGGTCCTGCAATCTAGTTCCCATAATATAAGCTCTGCTTAGTTTGAGACTAGAGTGTGAAATGTCCTTGAATATTTATTTATGTTTTTTCAGATCTAATATTCCTGGATTCGCTTGACGTGGTGTTCAGTGTGTCTCTATCGATCCTGTCCTGCCACCGCGCCGGACTGATGCTCTGTGAGTCGTGTGAAGAAGCAGCTGAGTACCTCAAGCACAAGCTGCCTGATATGTCGCCTCAAGCACACCGTCAGATCATGAAAAAGGTCAGTAAATAAATAATGCTGGACAATCCACACAACATCATCTAGCCCCAAGCTAAGCAGAGCTTGTGTTATGGGTACTAGAAGACTGACATACTGACCGATGTGGCGCGGCGGACGAAGGTCCGCTTGCGACGCGGATGTTGCGGGTTCGATTCCCGCCTTGGGATAAATGTTTGTACGATCCGCAAATATTTATTCCGGGTGTTCTGGGTATTTTATATATATTTATGGGTGTATAAAAACATATTGTATTAAGTATGTTAGTGTTCTATTACCTACCCATAACACAAGCTCTGCTTACCTTGGGTCTAGATGATGTTGTGTGGATTGTCCAGCATTATTTATTTAATAGTGCATCTTGAGGTTGAAATTGAATTTAAAGGTTAAGTTTGCATCATAAGATTAGTATACAAACTTTACTTATAGTTGGAACCAGAGAGCAATATGTGAAATATCCATGTATATTTATTAACTAACCACAAAACATTATTTCAGGTGCATTCTCTAGATATATCCCGCCAACTATCAGATTACGCGGTAGAATACGCAGTGCTTCGGGAAGAAATGCCTCGAGTGGCAACACTCACCGAACAAAACCGACAACTGACAGCCGACACTATCCGAATGGCTGACGAACTTGACGTAAGTATTTACAACCAGTCACCATAGACAGAATGGACTGTACCTCTACCATGAGTTGACACAGTAAAATCGCCTGACTTTACTACAGTAGTTACGTCAATATTAGTATTACGAATTTTAGTACCCAACTATCCGCTAGAGGCGCTGTACAAATCTTCATACATTTTTTTTACTACAGACGCTAGCGAGTATAGATTGTAAAAAACTCATGGTAGAGCTACTGTGCGTTCCCTATCCAGGTATGAAGCAAACACGACAAAGCATGAGAGAGACAAAGCAATCGTGCGGCCAGTTTCTAATCGAGATAGAGAGACAATTTTTTATTTGGCACACAACGTAAGACACTAAACTGTGAAATATATTATATACTAAATTTTGATCAAAAGCAAAACTTTACAAATACTAATCTAACTTTTCTCTTACAGTCAGCAATGGACGCCATCACAAACTACCAAAAAAGCCAATCTCGTCTCGAATCCACAAACAAAACATTGGAACAACAAATCACTCTACTCAGCCGTTTCATCGCAAACCCAAAACAAGAGATGCCAATCGAGATAAAAAGAATTGTACAAAATCATAACAAAAGACTCTCATTTAGCTCCAAATTGTTCTCAACAAAATTCGCGTCAACAGACGAGGATAAAATCCATAAAACAGGAGCCAGCACCCCAAATCTCTTCGCCAAAATAAATAAAGAAGAATTTGCTAAAAATAACAGAGAAGAAATATCTAAAATCAAAGAAGAATCAAAACCAAAAGAAACAGAATCTCCAGAAAAAGACAGGAAACATTTCATAATGAAAAAATCACTATCTGTACACTCCGGACTAATAGCACCAAACGCAAAACCGTTAAAAGTACTAGAAGAGAAAAACGAAATACAAGAAAATTTGAAAGAACTAGGAAAGAAATCTTCATTCTTCGCAAGCACACACGAACAAATCCGCCAAGAGAGATTATTCGAGCAGCAACTAAAACACGATTTCGATGAGAACTTAAAAAAACACGCTAAACTACCCTCAAAATCATACATAGATGATTTAAGCATATTCCAAAGTAGAAAATCAGTTTCTTTAAACATAACTGATAAGAATGACAGCGGGTTCGTCACGCCCATCAGTCCAGAACAAAGGGTAGACTCATCTTCAACCATCAGTCATCCGTTGAGTGATGTGGATATTGACATCAAGTTTGATGGTCAATCTACTAAATTAAAACAAATACGTCCTACAAAATGTGCAGAAAATAAAACATGAAAAAATGTGGGTAGTCAGAAAAAGGCGTCACTGCTTAGTTGGTAGTAACTGCTTTCCGTCGTTGGTTCTATTTACAAAAACAAACAATTGTGTGATGACGAATATTGATGCACGAATAAATGTGCACGCCAACGTGACACAACGCGTTGCAGCTCGACTGCAGAACGTTGCAGCGTCACCGCGCAGTGTGCACAAACTCGTACTTGGGGTACTCAAACGGTGAAGGTAAACATCGGGAGGAACCGATGTTTACCTTCACCGTTTGAGTCATCATTCCACACATTTATTGATAATTTGAAAAAAAAGCCATTTGAACTAACGACCTGGAAGGCGGGCTTACTTCCACTAAGCAACAGGTGCCCTCGATCAACATTACTTAGTTTTAGAAGTACCAGATAGATTTAAGATGGATATAAAAATACAAGGTGTAAGAAAAAATCTGTCAGATCTTTAAAAAAGTAATTTCGGCTACGTAAGTCCTAACTAATTAATGCATTTTAAGAAAAAATAAAAATTTGGAAAAATAATCCGCAATTAGAATCGATATGAAAAAGAAACAAAATAAAAGAACCTAAAATGTCCATTATTTAAGTATGTGCAAAAGTGTCTTAAATTGCATAATATGCAATTTAAGACACTTTTGCACATAATAATATTATTATTAATATATTTGATATTAATAATATGCAATTTAAGACACTTTTGATTAAAATTAATGTATTTTAAGTAAGTATATTTATATTTAATTCTTTTAGCAATTAACCAATAAAGATAAAATAAAAATGTTACCATATTTTGATAAAAAAAATGTATCTTTAAACTATTAATATCATATTTTCTACATAAATTACCATGCAAAGATGCCGCGATTACGGTTGCACCATTGATTTGCTCCATTAATGGTGCAAACGTAACTGGTCAGACAGAAAATGCCTTTAAAACTGACAGTGTTTTTGTTACACCCTGTATAATTAAAGGGAAAGTAGTACTTTATAGATATAGTAGAATTGGTTAGGAAATAAAAAACATTCAATTGATAAATAATAAATGTCAATTATTTATAAGTTAAATGCACTATTACTTGCCTATTATTACGCTCAAACTTTATGTATGATATAACAGGCTTAAAATATATAGTTCATGATAATATATTTAGTAGATTTAAAATAAATAAAATGGTTGATGTACATTGAAAGTATTTTTTTTACACGTTGAAACAAACTTTTTTAAGTCAAATTTTAAATTATATATTTTTTCAATACATCTTTTACCTATGTACTTAAGCTAATTAATACAAAGAAAAATATTTATTTTTAGCATTTCAGAAATTCAGGTTTGTTATAAATATTTAATTACCTCGTTATTATGCCCGTATTTTTTATACAACACGCCCATTTTGTGCATTTACCATAATGCGCGTATTATTACGAATAGGGGAAGTACGTCCAAAATGACACAGTGTTTTTTTAATTATCAATAACTTTTTTATTTTTCGTATTAGGAACATAATTTTAGTATAAAACTTTGCTTATATTCAATGGTTACCCATACCTTAAAGGATTTGTCACAAAAATCAACACTTACAAAAATATTTAGTTTTAAACGGAGATCGAGAAAAATCCGTTTTGTCCATACCGTATGGACAAAACGGATTGCTGCTGAAAACTTTTATTTTAACAGTTTGTTTTGCTGCTGGTGGAATTATTTTATTTTGTTTTAAAGCATGACGCGTGACTACTTGTGGTACTTTGAAGGTCTTAAAAGCCAAGCTAACCCATTTTTATCTCCTGTACTGTGTAATAGCTTTTTGCATCGCTTGCGGACTCCATGATTGCCGATTATTTGTCCTCTTATAATTCCGTGGCATATTGCAATCCTGTGAATCAAAGAGATTTATAATATATATTTACTATTCATCATCTCTATGGACAAAACACTATGTTGTTTTGTCCGTATTGGTTGTATGTCATTTTGTACATAACCGCAAAAAAATAACGATCTGAAAAATAATCTTATTGCAGCGACAATCATGTAGTACAATCTACACGATCACCTCAAGCACAAGATGCTCGAATATAAAAAACTATAACACAGTAAAATAACAAAAAAAAACTCACCGAAAAACAAAAAACTGACGACCACTAACAAACTTTTCTCCAAGCGCGAAACACAAATGTCAACATTGCATCCGTTACGTATTTTAAATGACTCTGAGAAATCCAATGGTATATTTCCGGTGGGGGCGCTTCCTAATTGTCTTATTTTTGACTATCTAAACCGCGCTAATTTTGAAATATCGCCAATGTGTCGTTTTGTCCATATGTGTCATTTTGGACGTACTTCCCCTAAATGTCACAATCGTAAACGTATCGAAACAGTGACGCATTTGACACACACTGCGCGTCAACTACATTACCTCGCTCTACCATGAGTTTTTACAATCTATACTCGCTAGCGTCTGTAGTTAAAAAAATGTATGTAGATTTGTACAGCGCCTCTAGCGGATAGTTGGGTACTAAAATTCGTAATACTAATATTTACGTAATACTGTAGTAAAGTCAGGCGGTTTTACTGTGACAACTCGTGGTAGAGGTACTGTAGAACATTGCAAAGTTACCGCGCAGTGTATTTTCAATACGTTACGTTTACGATTGTCACATTTATTTGATTTATTTGTTTGATTGTCACATTTATTGTGCACCGCGTTTACGCAAGCACCGTTGATGCAGAAGTTTTTGTAAATTGGCTAAGATTTTTCCGTTTTTTGTTTTGCCATTTTTGTGTACACCACTTCTCTGTAAGCATTTATAACTGCATATTCCTCTCTCTCTGCTTTTAATGGTGAGTACTGTAAGCAGAAGCTCACGTATTCTTGGTAATCCTGAAAAGAAATAGATTTTGAGGCTTTGATGTCGAAGAACTACGTTACTGAAAAAAACCAGTACCCCAAGTACGAGTTTGTGCACACACGGATCGTAGAGACGCAATCGCCGAGCGCCACCGATTTTGTATGGAAATCCAAGCTTCTCAAGAAATCTGCTAGGGGCACAAACTCGTACTTGGGGTACTCTTTTTAATTCTTTTGGAACGAAGTTCCTTATCGCGCGTTGTGAAAGGGGGCTCGACGGAAAAAATTAAGACCAAAGTTGTAACGTGTCGTTACCACTTTTGCTCTTAATTTTTTTGCTATGATTGTAAGCCGTGCGGCGTGCGCGTGTTTCTGTCTTTCTCTCTCATAAAAAGCAAGCCAGTTATTAAACTAAGAACTTCGTTCCATCCGGGTGTCCATTGACACCTCTCAAGTTTTTTTTTCTACTTTAGAACTTACATCTATTGTAAGTGGCTCCAATCCCTTCTCGATAAGAGGCTCCAAAAACTCAGATGCTGACAGAGGTTGAACGTTTAGCCTGAAAAACGAAAAAACTAAAACCATGAAAAGAAACTAAACCATGGAAATCCAAGCTTCTCAAGATATCTGCTAGGGGCGCTGCTTGGATCTCTATACAAAACGGAGGCGCTCGGCGATTGCATCTCTGAGATCCGTGTGCACAAACTCGTACTTGAGCTATTGATAAATATGGTCTTACAAAAAAGAACCATCAAAATCTATAAACATTTTATTAATTCGGTTAAGTTTAGTTAATTTTACTCGCTTCTTTAGATATCAGGTTGTGACTGACCTGACGATCCTCTCCGCAGTCATGACTTCCTGGAACAGCTCCATGACGACTCCAGAACCATAGCCCTGGAGTAGCTGTGCTAATGCCTGCACGCAGTAATCTCGAGGCATGCTTGGTATGCTGATTATAAAAAGAAATAATAAATGAATCGTTGAAATCCTTATTAATATACATAGATAATATTGGTGGAAACATTGTACAACAAAAACAAAGACGTGTGGCACTCAGGGACCGCCGCAGTAAAGCTATTGCATAGCATTTTTTGCTGGATTACGCATGCGCAGTGTTAGGTTATTTTCGTTCGGTTAGATTAGGATTCGGTCTCCACGCTCAAGGCCCGCGATAGAAGCTATGCAATAGCTTAAAAACAGTCGTATTTAGAATCTCTTTTTAAACAAGGTTAAAATAACACTAATTAACACTAATAAGTTTCTTGCCCGTTCTTCTAGGCTCTGGTCGCGTGGAACTTGCACCTAGAATCACCTAGTATGTAAGACGATTCTAAATGATCCTTGTGATTTTACTGAATAAAGTAGTTTTGACTTTGACTTTGAGTTGGACAGCCGTCACAGCTCAGTTCGTAGTAGCTCTGTATCTACATGCGTCATGGGTTCGATTCCACCGATGACAAGCGTTTGAGCAACCCAAATCACGATTGATCCGAGTCACACATTGTAATTAGATTTTTTGGTTGATCTACGTTTCAGAAACCGGACGTTAACAGACTGAACTAACCTCTGAAGCTTATGGTATATAAACAATTGCACTGTCCCATAATCCGTCCTCGGAACCAGTAGTATTTCGTTGAAGATCGACACCATTGGCTTCGCTTGAGCTGTGCCAGGGTATGTGCAGGTACCTGTAAAAACAAAATTAAAGTGCCATGAAGCAAGTATTTTCAATCGATGAAAAATACTTTATTTTGAATTATGAATCGATTTCTTTTTGTGTTTGGTAGATCATACTTCGGAGGTAGTCCTATAGATATACTGACAAGTACTTTTTATGAAATCTTTAATATATTACTTGTTACAGCGTTGAAGTCGGTTTAAAAATAACCTTACCAATAAATATAACTTTATCATCATTTGACAGTAGTTTCAGTAATTTTGTTAAGGGAGTCTTTATAACTTTCGCTCTTAGATGTTTATCTTGAGGAGGTACCTGAAAAAGGAGTGCATTTAAGGTTTTAAAATAATTTTGTTCTTTTAACAAACTGTGTGAATGATGACATGTGTAAGAAAGGTGTGAGCATTGAGATGACGTCTGATAGAGTGGAAGAAGAAGACGTGTTGTACCGACCCCACATAATGTGGTAGGAAGATGATGATGATAGTTAACAACTAACAACCGACCCTAAGTTTAAACGGGATTATATTACTACGGCCGGTTTCTGGAAACCCAAATCACTATTGATCCGAGTTTGACACATCGTAATTATTAGATTTTTTCGTTGATTAACGTTCGAGAAACCGGCCGTAAGTCTCCGCTATCCGTCTGTCTGTCTGTCCGTTTGTCTGTCTGTCTGTCACCACACTATGTCCGAACCGTGATAGTTAGAAAATAAAAATTTTGAAATGATGTAGGTATTTATCTTGCCGTTATAACAACAAATACTATAAAACACAATATATACAGAAAATATTTAAGACTCTTATACACAAACTATGTTTTTTTCTGTATTTTTTACTCGATAATGATACAACATTAACAGCCTGTATTACGGAAGATTGAAATACGATATATAAGAGAAAAAAAAGTGGTGATAACTGAATCGGTAGAGATAAGCACCCTTATCTCTACCGGGTTCCGTTTCGGGTTTTGAATATATCTAAACATCACCTTCTTAGCAAACACCTTCTCAACATCTCTGCAGAAGATTACAGCTGGTTGGAACAGTTTGGCAGCAATGAATACTAGTGACAGCAGCTTGGCTGGTCTGTCAGTCACAGCGCTAAAGACTTCGGGAGAAATATTGATTTTAACGCCATCTGTGAGCAGAAATACAAATCTCTTGATCGCTAGTCTTTCTGTGTTGATCCCGATTCTAAAACCCTGGGTTGAAATTCAAATGGAAAAAATAGCTGTGCCGTAGTCTGAGTTTAACTTTAACGAGTCTCGAAAACTAACGGCCGGTTTCTCGAACGATGATCAACGAAAAAATCAAATAATTACCTACTATGTGTCAAACTCCGATCAATCGTGATTTGGGTTTCCAGAAACCGGCCGTAAAACGCTATATTTATATGGAGCGTTATGCTTCGCTCGCTTAGCTCACTCGACCAAAAAACGTTGTATGAAAATTTTATGTTTAATAATTTCTTACTCATTTCACCAACAACACAATCCACAAGGAAAGATTTCCCGTTTCTCGGTGGACCGACTAGCAACACTGCTTTGTTGCGAACAGCTCCAGGTTCGATTCCTGAACCGAACACACACGACATGAGCAGGCGACGCTTGATATCACCGTATCCAGGTGGTGGAAACCTAAAACAAATATATTTTAAAAATACCAAAAGTAAATATACCAAAAATAAAATAAGTACTTACTAAATATGTGTATATTTATGTAATGATAATCTATAATAATAACGGCCAGGGGGGTATCCTGACAACTGAAATGTTTTTGAACTGTTATTTGATCAAATTGCAGTTCAGCTTCTTCGTCTTGATAGAATTAACGAAATATCAGGTAGGCCATGCTCAAATCAGGTAGGTCATGCTTAAATCAGGTAGACCACGTGCTACACCGCGGCATTGACGTCATTTTTAACAGCTCAGTCACGTCAGTCCACAAAAATGCCACGGAATAGGTACCTACTGATGAGTTACTATAGTAAAATCACCGAAAACTGAACTGCAACTGAAAGGATATTCGGTCACGCAAGTTTCCCCTTGCTGGATAGCTCCCCAGCAATAATATTAGTCTCTTAACCTATCCTACTAATATTATAAAAACGCATAACATATGGATGGATAGATGTTTGATACTCTTTCATGCAAAAACTACTGAATGGATTTGCATGAATCTTCACAATAATATACCTTATACATCAGAATAACACATAGGCTATAATTTATAAAGATATTTAGTGATATTATTCAAAATATAACGATAATAAGATGACGTCGATCGTCTGCCAGCATAAAATGTCATAAAAAAAACGCATGCCGTGGCACTGGCACCCTATTTGAAGAAACAGGTAGCCCATTTACTTTAATATTTATTTTTCTCATGTGATTTCTTTGTTGGTTGTCAAATAAGTAAATAAAAAATTAAATAAAGTCGCGAGAGATATCATTATCTTACTTTGCATCTGGGTCCTTCAAATTAAGCTCATAAGCAGCATAATTAAAATCTCCATAGATATCTTTAATTTTAGAAGTTGGTTTCGATATAATACCAAGATTGAACACGTCCTGTAATTAACATACATAAATTATTATAATTAAATATTCACGGACATTTCACAAATCACACTCTATAAAAAAATTTTCTGTCTGTCTGTCTCTATGTATGTTCCTTATAGAAACAAAAACTACTTACTCGACGGATTTCAACGAAACTTGGTACAATTATTATTCATACTAAATAACTGTAAACTGATTTATTTATTAGTTTATAGGTTTATAAACTACATACCTCTAGACTTTTCAGTAAATTGCTGTCCACATTCAGCAATTTAGGAAGTGGGGGGGTCTTAGGTCTCTTCCTAGGTCTCTGCTTAGGAAACTTCCAGCCGACATTCTTGTACATAACTTGATGCATTTTAATTAGGAGTTTCAGATCCAATCTGTAATTTAAATCCGTATAAATAATACGAGTACCTACCTATAATAATATTCATCAACGCAAAATGCGCCAATAATAAATAAATAATGCCGGACAATCCACACAACATCATCCAGCCCCAAGCTAAGCAGAGCTTGTGTTATGAATACAAGAAGACTGACATACATAATACAATACATTACATAGATATTTTTTATTACACATATAAAAAACCCAGAACACCCGGAATAAATATTTGCAGATCGTACAAACATTTATTCATTAATAAGCTCAATCTTTGTGTCTTCTCATTCAGTGTTAGAGTCCCCGCAGGCTGCAGACTTTTTATCGGCCGATAGTTTGGTCGGCTTTTTAATCAGTATATATAAGACTGAATCACTATAATGTGCGACTCTGCATGATAAAAAGTCTGCAGTCTGCGGGGGCCCTTAGCGCTAATCATCAGATTGTTGGTCGTCTTGACACTAGGGGCTGATTTTGACGTTTACAGAGCTTCCAGTAGATTTATTTGAGAAACTTGGACTCTGCATACAAAACCAGAGCACGCCTTGACTGACACTTTTTAGCAGTCACAAACCTACAGGGAATTTAGCACTAATTGTTTTATGTGAAGTTTTCTTTTTTGAACCTTTGTACATCGCCGTCTTTATGTTTTTGTCTATCCTCTCCATCCAAAGGTTGTCTGTAAGAGATCGCTATTAGCGATAAGACCGCCCATACAAATCTGCGTACCTACAATAAATAATTTATCTATCTATCTATTTTAGAATACTCACCTCATGAGCTCGTCAACAAAAATCCTGCAATCCTTGTGCAGTTGGCACATCAGGTCTTCAGTTAAAAGTGGCTTTATATACCTGCAAATAAGGTTCAATTTAAAGTTACTGTCCATTTAAAGAGATTTTTGAACTAAGCTCATTCATAAAAAATATATATTTAGGAGAATATATTATCAGGTTGCCTATCAAATTAAAATTTATATTTAGGAGAATATATTTATCAGGTTGCCTATCAAAGGACAATGCCCAATGGGCTATGGGAATCTGTACCAACTTGCATCAATTTGAATTTACTCTCAAAGCCCTAATTTTTATTTACCTTTTCGCTACCAACAATATTTTTTTCAATGTTTAACCGCATTTCCAAATATTTAAAAATGTATTTTATTTTATATCATGTCTGCCTTCTCAGCTAATGCTTACTTGGCAAACAAGATTTTTATGCTCAATGTCCACTCACGAAAATAGGTGACAGCTGGGATCGGAACAAAATAGTTGACGTGCGGAAGGCTTAGTCCGAGCTTGCATTTTAAAACTCCCTACTCTCGAGTCGACAGTCGTCTCTCGGATGTCCTTGTATTTTTGTATGGATATCCGAAAAACGACTCTCGAATCGAGAGTCGGGAGTTTTAAAATGCAAGCTCGGACTAAGCACTCGGAAGTAGGAAATTGATAATCATGTTATGTATAATTAATTTTAATTTTCTAAACCCGGTTAAAAAAGACGGTTAAAAATTAACAAAGCACACGCATAAATAAAATATTAATTTTGATGATAATTAGCATTTGATGCAATCTGGTACAGGGTTTGGGCATGATTCTTTGGCCGCCAGTATTTTTAATTAAATTATTTTTAATTGATTTTTGGGAAAAAATATCGTTCACTTGTTTTTTAAATAAAATAACGTCTACATCATGGCAATTTATATAAATTGCCATGATGTAGACGTTATTTCAATATACATAAAAAATCGGTTTTCAGCAAAAAACCGATGAGCGCACTAATTCTGCAGCCGGATCTCGTACTAGTAGATATTGATACAAATGAACTTACCCGTAAATAGTGTCTGCGCAAGTTTCAGCTGGAAACCGATCGTATATAGACCAGGCTGTTCGGTATTTCTCAAGAACCTGTTGAATATGTTTTAGAATTAGGAAAAAGAAATTTCTTGCTCGAGAAAAATGACTGGTTATCGTGGAAACATAAGTCGAAGTCAAGTCAAAGTCAAAAATGTCTTTATTCAATAAAATCACAAGAATCATTTAGAATCGAACTACTTCTAGCAGCTATCGATTGTTAGAGTTGAGAGATGTTATTATTGAGAGAGTTAGTTACTCAGTCACACAGTAGCGTAATCGAATTACATCGCGCGTCAACGCCAGAGTGCTTAGTCCGAGGTTGCATTTTAAAACTCCCTACTCTCGAGCCGTCTCTCAGAGGGCTTAGTCCGAGCCTGCATTTTAAAACTCCCTACTCTCGAGCCGAGAGTCGTCTCTCGGATGTCCTTATATTTTTGTAAGAAGTAGAGAGAGAGATCCGAGAGACGACTCTCGGCTCGAGAGTAGGGAGTTTTAAAATGCAACCTCGGACAAAGCACTCTGCTCAACAGAACGTTGCAGTGTCAGGCGTATCATGTATACGATACGTTTACGATTGTCACATTGACGTGTCTCATACTCACAGCAGCCAGGTCTCCCATGACCTGGGACTGCTGCACCTGGTATCCAGGGTCTGAGAAGGGATTGCAGCGGAACTTGAAGATTTGTTCCGCTTCCTTCTTCTTCGCTTCTCTTTCTACTTCCGCTTTAAGCGCTGCGTCGGCTTTCGCTTGAGCTTTTTCTTGTTTTAACTAAAACAAAGCTTTTTAATTTTTTAAATTGAAAATCTTGTAGCAGTAGATTAAAAAATTTTTTTTTTCTTACAAAGAATAGTTCGTCCTTTGACCACAAACTCACCTGATGGAAAGTGATGTTGTGGCCGACGATAGAGCAGGACGATCTATGAGACACCTATTCACTCGTGCCTTGAAGAGACTAAGATTGTAGTGATCGTTGACATACCAAAGGATAGAAAGTCTTTCTATTTTTAAAGTCATTTAAAAATAATCTAAGCAACCCACCTGTTCCTTAGTCTTTCCTTTAGTAGCAGCCAGGAGCTTCTCATCTTCTTCTTGCTTCTCCTGGATGGTGGGGTATTCCCCAGTTATTACCATCATGGTACCACCTTCCATTTCATACGGAAACTCGGGAAAAAAACCATAGCCGTAAAACCTAAAAAAACATATAGAAATTGTTAAAAGTACTAATTATCGTAAATATGGCATTGATATGTTTTAAAGTGTTTTAAACTACTTGTCAATTAAAGTCGTTTGCAGTCAACATATAGAAATTGTTAAAAGTACTAATTATCGTAAATATGGCATTGATATGTTTTAAAGTGTTTTAAACTACTTGTCTATTAAAGTCGTTTGCAGTCATTTTTGTATAAATGAGTTTTATTTGTCGATCAAAGTACTTTTAAAAGCCGGTCTTAACTATAAAGATTTCTTCCAACCTTCTTACCATTCTCTAAACCATTCCCGAACATGCTCAGTTATATCATCCATTTGATTATCTTTTTTAAATACAATCAGCCGCATGTTTTCTCTCTCCATCTCTCTCTTATAAGTCTCTTGTATCTTCTGTCTCGTTCTTCGACGTCTGTCGTACATCTATAGAAGAAAATCTATAATATAAAAAAGAAACCCGTTTTCCGTTGTCACGACATAGCATGATAACGGCTTGACCGATTTGGCTGTTTTTTTTTTTGTAGTTTTCTAATACTCTGTACAAGGTTTTACGGAAAAAAATATTAAGAAAATCTCTCAGAAAAAAAAAATCTCTCTAAGTCGGTACAAAGTTCGCCGGGACAGCTCGTGCTTAATAAAAATAAAATGGTTTAAGTAGGTAATCTAAACGAGAAAATTGAATGCCTTTGGCTTAGAGGATAATGAAGCTGTTGACTTAAATGTATTTTTCATAATACTGTCTATTTCTAGACGATTATTACAGACCTACAGAAAAGAGATAGGTATTGGCCGCACAGTCGCCTTGTCTCTTTCTAGAAAGTGGTTAATTTTATAAGTTTATTGGTCAGTCCACCATTCTCTGTCTATTAACATAACCGAGCTTTCATATGGCCTTTTTAGAGTTTTTTTTTAGAGTTCTGTACCGAAACGGTAAAACGTGAGCCTATAGAGAAATGTCTGTCCATCTGTCTGTCTGTCCGTCCGTCTGTTACCAAGCTGTTTAGCATGATAGTTGAATGGACAGATGACAAATTTCTGTTGCCAAATATTTATTAACGACTTTCAGTATTTATTGTCATAGAATAAATACTTACTAAAAGTCGTTAATAAACATTTATTTGATTTGATTTACAAGGAGTCAAATACACACAATCGCCTTATCTTCATACCTTCTTATTCTCCTCATCATAGTTCAGTCTCACTCTGCAGGGGTCGGGAATGAGACCCAGGAGGACATCTCTTTTGAAGTCTTTCAGTCTTTCTCTCTTTATCTTCATGTACATCCTATAACACTCTTGTTATTAAATTTTCATTTAAATTATTTATTTTAACACCATAACCTACTGGATGGGTTGTCTATAGATCGTTTGCAACGGTCTGCAAATACTTCAACTATCTGTTATTATTTATTTCAGTTTTTGTTATGTAGGTACCTATGTATTTTATAAATATGTAATAATAAGCTTTAAGATAAGATAAGATAAGATAATATTTATTAACCCAAGAAAAACATAAGTACTTACAGAAAAAAAATATTTACACGAACTAAAAATGAACTTAAAATAATAACTAAACACTAATTACAAATGAACAGTGGGGGTTAATAAGGCCCCGACTCAGCATATGTGCACTATTACTTACAGGTAGGTAATAGTGCAGCACTGATATTCTGTCAGAGCCTCTAATGGGTAACATCACGGATTAACGATACTTAAATTTCAAACAAAATTCCACCAGGCAATTACTTTCTTCTTGCACTAGTGTAGCAGATAATTCTTTATTTCTTTCACTTACGGCCGGTTTCTGGAAACCCAAATCACGATTGATCCGAGTTTGACACATAGTAATTATTAGATTTTTTCGTTGATCATCGTTCGAGAAACCGGCCGTTAGTATATTTTATAATAATTTTACCTGTACATTTTTTGTATAAGTGTCGCGGCTCTAATTTTAATATTCAAAGGTGCTTCTACAACTTTTTCAGCGAAATACATACGCCTTCTTCTGCATTGAGCTCTGAAATCTACAAGAAAATACTGCCTGGAAAAAAAACTATATTCAGTGTCAATAGTCTTGCAAGATGAAACTAGATGACGTATTAAAGATAAATTAAAAAAAAAGTAAAAAAGATTTATTGATATAAAGATATCAAAGTACATAGAGAATGGACTGAGTGTTCCCTAGTGTCTATCTAGGTATAAAGTCAATACGAACGGCAAAGCTTGAGGGAGAGTCTATTTCTACATAGACCTACAAACTTACAGAAAAGAGACAACTACCCCACATATAATTTTTTGTGTGGCTCAGTTCATTAACTATGTCTATGTAAGTAAAACTGTCAGTCATTTAATCTACATCATTGTATCAGTCCATATCAGTCTGTTAAACAAAATCCCTTAAATTATTTTAATTAATCTAATCACATAGTTTCAAAGAAATATTGTCTTTTTTAATGCTGACAGTGTTTCACACGGCCCCGAGGTTCAACCAATCAGAGACTGTAGAAATCACGATCATTTTCCATAAAGGTCTCTGATTGGCTGATGTATTAGATGTAATACACAGTGCTAGGATCTAAAGTATCCAATAAAAATACCTAAATCTTTCGTGCTTTTGTATGACAGTAGCTTGTATGAATTCCTCCGGTACAATTGTATGAATACTCTCTTCTGAAAAAAAAATTATATACAATATTCCAGAAGGCTAGGATAAATAAACCATTCTAATAGCATCAAAATAAAGATATTGTATTCATATATTTTATATACATTATTACTTGTAAACACAGAATACATAGAATACATAGAAACAAATATTTATGTTCATCACACAAACATTTGCTTTGGGTGGGAATCGAACTCACGACCCACAGCATGGAAGGCAGAGTACTACCAACTGAGCTGTGACGCCTGTCTAGTTAAAAGAACCGAACCGGATAACGGTTCGAAGGATCAAACATGAATAGCTATGCATGGTTTTTTAAAAGGGGGTAAAACGGGACCCTATCACTAAGACTTCGCTGTCTGTCTATATATATATCTCTTGCACATGGATGGATATATTAAGTAGTAACGGATAGATAATGAAAGCACAGGTGTCAATTCAATTCAAAAATATCTTTATAAAATAAAATCACATGGATCATTCAGAATCGTCTTACTTACTAGGTGATTCTAGGTGTCAGTTCCACGCGACCAGAGCCTAGAAGAACGGGCAAGAAACTTACGGCCTGGTTCTTACCGTTTTTGTGTACATTAAGACTTACCTGAAGGAATATCTTCAAACGAAGGTTCCTTATGAAATGACTCCTGAGGAAAAGCATCATCACTACCAAGCTGGACTGCTTGTTTTTCCTGAAATATATAAGGATTTTAACTAGAGACATCAAAGCAAGTTGTGAAAGAAACAAAAAACAAAAAAAAGGTAGCACTCCGGGAGTGCCGGCAGAAGTGAAAACTTCAATATTAACGCTGTGTTTAATTATAAGTATAAAAGTACTATCATTTATGAGGTAGAATACAATGTTTATGTTTTTTTTTTTTTTTTATTTTTTTTTTTTCGCCCTGTGCCGCCTAAACAGAGCAGCACACTCAGGCACGGTAGAAAGAGTGGGAGATACTAGTTCCTCTCCCTTCCCCTCGATCTTACGCTTTTTCGATCAGCATCACGTGACCCTGACGCGAGTTTGAAAGTTTTTACCCACCCAGCGCCGCTAAAGAAGTTTTCACTTCAAAAATACATAATTGAATATAAGCCCCCAAATAAATTATTTTACCAACTTTTTAGTCTACTTCGTCTTACTATCGTTATTTTTTGGATTATTAGCAGAATATCTTTATAAATTATAGTCTATGAGACTCTGAGGTATAATCTACATTATTGACAAGTTTCATTAAAATCCATAATATAAACTCCACGTTTATAATATTAGTAGATTTCTATTCTGTCTTTTAGTATTCTTATAGTGACTATACAATTACATCTGTGAAAATTTTAACTCTCTATCATGATTTGAGAGAAGAAGAGACGACCAGGCTCTGTGGCACGGCGAGAGACCTACGTCCAGCTGTGGACTGATATAGTCAAAGTCAAAGTCAAAGTCAAAATTACTTTATTCAGTAAAATCACAAGGATCATTAAGAATCGTCTTACATACTAGGTGATAGGATATAGATAGGATGGTGATTCTAAGATAAGTAGCTTGAATTCTTCATACCACTACTGGTGGAGCATTCTTCCTCTTGACTGCCTCTAACCACATCTTCTGGAGGAGCTGTTCCATAGAATCTGGACGGCTTTCGATCGGTATATGATATGGAACCACTATCTGTAGTTCAAATCAATAGGTCATAAACACTTATTGACAGGCGTCTCAGTTGGTAGTAAGGCGTGTGGATCGTGGGTTCCCAGCGAACATGATATGTGAAAAAAATTACCTGAATATCGTATGGAGTCTTAAATAGTTGGGACAACGCAGCATCAACATATATATAGTCATTGACGATGAGATGAACCAACTCGTTTCTCAGTTCATAGAGCCTGGAACAGAAGAGTTAGCTGATCACTAATTCTTACTAAGGATCACCAGGGCTCAGTTAGCTAAGCCACTAAAGATCCCCTGGATTTAGTTAACCAAGCTGCTAAAGCTCCCCCGGGTCCAGTTAACCAAGCTACTAAAGATACCCTGGGTATTGTTAGCCAAGCCACGAAAACACGAAATATGCAGTTATTATTTATTTTATTAATCTTGGGCAAGTAGTTTCACGACATTTCTCTAAATCTCGTTTTTTCGGACCTGGGCATCTACGCCGTTCTCAAATAACCTGTATAATACCAACCGTTTCATAAAAACGCTAATTATCTCCAAAATATAAGGCGATCGTTGCATATGTACACTGTTTAGGTAAGCGTCATACATCTTGTTGATGACGTCACAGTACATCGCGTAATTCCTACCAAGAACTTCTGGCGGTAAAGCTCGCTCTTTTAGGCGTAGAAATTTTGCTGATTTTTCCTGTAAAAAATCCATGGAAGTGAATAAAAAATGCGACCAGTAGTTGAGAACAGACAAGCAGAAGGACAAAAGCATTATGTCAATCTCAAAACTGAAATTCTTCGCTCGTCGGTCGATTAAGTTTGTATTTTTGATAGAGGCTACCCATGCCACTAGTTTCGATTTTGTCATATCAATTAGGTACATATAGGCAGCCTTGTCGCTAATATTAATGTAAAATAAGAAAAAGCGGCACGGTGGGCTGACGATATCGTCAATACCGTGGCCCCAGATGGATGAGAGCGGTTCAGTAGCTCTACCATGAGCTTTTACAATCTACACTCGCTAGCGTCTGTAGTTAAAACAATGTATGAAAATTTGTACAGCGCCTCTAGCGGATAGTTGGGTACTAAAATTCGTAATACTAATATTTACGTAACTACTGTAGTAAAGTCAGGCGATTTTACTGTGACAACTCATGGTAGAGATACAGAACCGCGCGGAGTGGAAAGAGCAAAGAGAGGCCTATACCCAGCAGTGGGTCAAGTCAAGCTGTGGATGCTGATGATGATGATGATGTTGAAGTAAATGTTTGATTACCTGCAAATCTGTATCTTCATTAACCAGTTCTTGAGCTTGCTTCACGATTCGCAGCCAATTACTATGAGCTTCTATGGAAGTACTGATGCTAGGAGGTATCTTCAAAAACGGCATTATTCCTGCAAATCGCACAAAAGAGGTTGCATTGGAATTATCATTGTTAAAAACTGGTAAAAGAGAATGGGCAATTCTCTATGGAGCGTGGGCAACTACCAAAAAACTCGTCCCTCAGAGTTGCCACATAATACGTTTTAAGGGCTTATAGAGGGGTATTTTTTTCAGTCGTGGCCCAACGTACCCATTCTTCTTTGGCAGTCTAAATGTCGATACTGGCGTAGCCATAGAACATTTAGTCCCAAATTGTAGCCAAAGAATATAACACCCAAAATCGTAGCCAAGGAACATTATTATTAAATCTTGATGAATACATGGTTATAAAAATACTTGCAAACGTTCCACACATCACGCTCTAGTCTCAAACTAAGCAATGCTACTATAGATTTGTTGTTCACTTACTTATAACTTAGTATTTCTTAGTAACATTAATATAATACTGATAATTTTGAATAAAACTTATAACAAAACAACAAAAATTTAGAAAACAATTTTAGGCTGTAACATCTACGAAAATTTTGACAAATTTGATAAACTCTATAGCTTTGACATTGGCATTACTTGACGGGTATTGCCGTAGAGTTTTAATTCTCAATTTATCAATTCCATAGATATAAAATGGTCTGAGCAATAGCCTCACGAATCTTCCATCATTATGACATCTTTTGATTGATCAAGCTGTTTTTCAATACCCCAAGTACGAGTTTGTGCACACACGGATCGTAGAGACGATATTGTATGGAGATCCGACCCACAAACTCGTACATGGGGCACAGAATTCGAGTTCTTGATCGCAATAAATTCAGAATAAGCTATTAAATTGTATAAGTTTTATTAAAATTGGTTCAGTATTTTTTATTTTTTACACTTATTGTTTTATCAGTTAAAACAGTCGCTGATTTTGAGAACAAATTCATGAATAAGAATATTATAATAAAGAAATAAAGAATATTAAGATAGAAATCATCTAATTCTTATACTAAGTAGGTATTAATTAGGAAGGCTTGGTTAGAAAATATATGGGGATTACCTAAATATTCGTTTTACATTGTTTTATTATTAAGGATAAGCTTCATATAATAAATAAATAAATAAAGGAATAAGGAAAAATATTTCTTCTATGCGTGTGTGACCATGTTTTTAGTTTTATAGGTACTAGCTCAAGGGGTCCTGACAACTGAAATGTTTTTCGTCTTTTATTGTTATTTTGAATGATCGATTTTCATACCGTTTGATAGAATTAACGAAAAATCTGGTTGGCCATGCTCAAATCAGGTAGGCCACGTGCTAAACCGCGACATTGACGTCATTTTTAACAGCTCAGTCATAATTTTATAAAGCTCAGTCACGTCAGTCTACAAAAATGCCACGGAATACTGATGAGTTACAATAGTAAAATCATCGAAAACTGAACTGCAACTGAAAGGATATTCGGTCATGCAAGTTTCGCCTTGCTGGATAGCCCCCAAACCGGCGTTCGCGTGCGTGCGCCAAAATATTTGTCTCTATTAGAAGATGAGTCTTATAGAAAATGGCTTTTGGTTAAGAGAGTTCAAGCTGTATCTAACAACTAGTAGTACGCCCCGGCTTCGCACGGGTAGCCTATATAAAAAATATCATTATAATATAGCCTATGTTCAGCGCAGATAATGTAGCTTCACAACAGTGAAAGAATTTTTGAAATCGGTCCAGTAGTTTCGGAGCCTATTCGATGCAAACAAACAAACAATCAATAATCTTTCCTCTTATAATAATAGTTTAGACAAATCTTTGATTGCACTAATTTGAGATTTGCTGTTCTCACAGAACCTTTGTACTAATTATTTAAACTAATTTTAATTTAACCATTATATATTATAAATTTTAATCTTATATACATACATATATGGTCACCCTAAATAAGTTTATTGTGTATTCAATTAATTAAGGATAACATAGTCTACACAACATAATATTGGTATATCTACTATTAAATAACAGTTTTATTACCAACATGGTGGCATTTGTATTAGTTTTTGTGTTTTGTGATTTACTGATATTATGTTCTGGTAATTATTTATAATTATAACGAATTCTTTTCCATCCCTAAAAATCTTTTCCTCCACTTTTGAAATTTACTATTAACTATTATTACTATAAGTATGTATATGTTAAAATTGAGTTTTTCGTATTTTAAAGTCTGTTTTACAAATACAAATCAGTTGAGGTATCCGACCGAGTAAAAGCTCGATCCAAATCAGTATCAATCGTCGCGTACCCAAGATACCGGCTGCATTGCCGTTGAATAGCAATGCTGATACGCTGGGCCAGATACTCACCAGCCCTCGGGTCACGCGTTGACAAGACTTTTGAATACCCAGAGCCTCGGTAACTCATTCAGTCTGGGTTTCGACTTCGAGAACAATTAAAAAACTCAAACATCAAGTGTTTTTTTTTATGTTTGTTTTTTTTCTTCCGTGGGTAGTTAAATAAATAAATTTAATTAAATATGGCAACATTACAGAATTATATACTACTTAAATAACTTATATCTAGTATAATATCTGAATAACATAAATTATTTACACAAACATGAATAATAAATATATATTATTATGTATGCAATCATTATTGTTTGTTCCGAGTCTCGGTGTTGGTATGTACTCTATAATATGTATTTACAAGATATATCAGAAATATAGTTCCCATAGTACAAAGTCAAAGTCAACATTACTTTATTCAGTAAAATCACAAGGATAGAATCTTACATACTAGGTGATTCTAGGTGCCAGTTCCACGCGACCAGAGCCTAGAAGGACGGGCAAGAAACTTACGGCCTGATTCCTACCGTTTTTTTATATGATCCTTCTTACAAAGAATTACTAAAACTAAATTAAGTACTGAAGTTCCAGTGCGGTGTCAATTTAACTTAGTTATAATACAAGTAATATACAGTCATGTCAGGGACATGTTAATGATTTAAAAAATAGAATAAAAAAGCTATACGTAAATCAAAAAGACAGCACACGCTTCGCTTCAACAAGCTTTGCTTAGTAGGGATAAGATTGTTATGTGTTATCTATGTTTATATTTTATAGGTTCTCCGCCATATGCCATAGAGCTGCTAGCAGAAAGAAGTCGAAGCATATTTAGGCTTTCTGACACCAAACCGACACCATCTTTGCAACTAGGCAATGTTTTCACGATCTACGTAGAGGCTGATCAAAAACCTAAAGAAATAAGGTAAGTAGGTAGTAGAAGTAGGTAGTAAATCACACAAATGCATCTACTTTGGTTTGCATCCTGCAGAAATCAGAAATTTATTTATTTATTTCTCTCTTAACAACTAATGACAATAAAATAACAAGTAACTTAGAGTACAATCTTATAAATTATTTAACTAAGTACAAAGTTTCGAGAGCAGGTGCCCAAATAGGTCTAAGACCTGTATCTTGGGTCACCAGGCCCAACTTAATGTAGATGATATGAAATACCTGAAATATTTTATTGTTTAACCGTTGTACATAAGTAGTACCTACAAGTTTATACAGTTTGTCCAATCCGGACGTACACTAAGTCTATTTATATTTACTATTTAGTATCTAATTAGTGCTAGAAGACGCTAAGAGCTGGGATACAGATATTCTAGTCTAGCTCTTAGCGCACCTGCTATCTGTATTATATTGTTATAATTATACAACCTAGACTAACCTTTGGAACCTAGAAGAACATTATACTTGAAGCATTGCTTATTATACTTTAGGACAAACTATTAGCTCTTAAGTATTAGATATATATATATGTATATATATTGTACCAACTGTATTTATTGTACATAATAAATAAAATTTGATTTGATTTGATGTTTGGTCTTCGCTGGCAACGACGAACCATTCAAAGAATATACAATACATAGGTACGTTTATTAATGTTTTTTGTAAATATCCTGGTTTGCTGGTTTTGGTAAAGAAGAATTCATTATTTATTTATTATTATGTTTATTATTTCTTACAATAAATATTATACATAAATGTACTAAAATCCGTGCGACTTAACGCAGTAACGTCATTGTGTGACCTACATTTACCTAAACAATAAAGGTAATTTTAATGTATGTTTTTCAACAAAAAATATTATTAATTTATACTTGTTTTCAGGTGTACAGGTGAAAATAATAATGACGAGTTTGTACACGCACATCTTATTTTTTTTGAATCCTTCTACACTCTCGAAAAATCTGTAAGTAATCTGTAAAGCTCTGCTTTGTTAAGACGCCATGGCAACGTCGGCAACGGCACCAACCTGGCAATCTGTAGGTTGCCAAGTCGAGTGGCCATAACGTCTCAACAAGTTGGTTCAACGAGCGAGCCTCCAAAATAGCAACTACCGGCCTATTCTAGCCTCTCAAAACCTGGCAGTTTTTAAATCTCGTTCAGTTTCTATAACTAGTAACTCATCGGTATCCTGACAGCTGAAATGTTTTTGAATTGTTATTTGATCAAATTGCAGTTCACTTGTCTTCGTCTTTTATTGATATATTGAATAATCGATTTTCATACCGTTTGATAGAATTAACGAAAAGTCAGGTAGGCCATGCTCAAATCAGGTAGGTCATGCTTAAATCAGGTAGGTCATGATTAAATCAGGTAGGTCACGTGCTAAACCGCGGCATTGACGTCATTTTTAACAGCTCAGTCATAATTTTATAAAGTTCAGTCACGTCAGTCCACAAGAAATGCCACGGTATATCGATAAGTTACTATAGAAACTGAACGTGATTTAAAACCTGGCAGGTTTAAGAGGCTAGGATAGGCCTACTGACTGAGTGAGCGAGGTGCAGTTTACTTGCACACTATGGTGGTAATATTGCCAGTATCCAGAAGCCACGTAGGGACTGAAGGTTGTGCTTGCTCTGCTTCCAACCTAATATAAGCAAATAAAATAACTATTTCTTCTCGTTTTTGCAGGTAAAGGTTACTGAAAAGATGAATGGTATTTGGAGGTGTACACTTTTATATCTTTCCGAGAACGTGAGCGCTTTTACCCAGTTTACGGTCAAGGTACAAAAACCTGGTACGTTAATATTAAATTGTATTCATAAATTATTACAAAATAATAGTAATATTATAATTATGACGCGTTTGTACAATTTAGCGTTGTATAGTCGTAAGTTAATTTGTAATTTTTTTTTTTTTTTTTTATTATCATATTGTTTGTTATCATAAAAAAATATTAGTAATATTATATTTTTAACGTGTTATTTTAAGCTGGAGACGGATACTGTAAGTGTAAGTGAAGACCGAGTTTAGGCAAGCGTATAGGTATAAGATGGACCGATGATCTGTGGAATGTAGCTGGCAAACATTTGATTAGAAGAGCCGAAGATCGGGCTCCGAGGTGCGTCTTGGAAGAGACCTACGCCCAGCAGTGGACTGATAGAACCTAATAATGATGACGAAGACTAAGTATTTAATGTATGTAATACATAATGTATGCATGGCAGAGCTATTAACTAAACACCATCTTTCTGCACTTTCAGAAAGACTGGCAGACAATGCTCTTAGCATTAAGTCCTCCTAGCACTAACGCTATGTGTGAAATTTAAAAATAAATAAGCTGTGTAAAAAATATTTATTTATTTATTTATTGCACACATGGTATTAGTAATAGCTCAGGTGTTATATATTGCTAATTATACAATCATGTACCCTGTTAGGGCGCAGCAATTTTGTTATTTGCAATGTTTTAATTTAATACAAAAAAATATTATAATATCTAAATGCAGTCATTATTTTTTGTTGATAGACGGAGATCACGGCGTGCATAAGGTACTTAATACGGATAATGACAAAGCTATTGAGATAGAGGAAACTGTGGAAGAAACCAGGACCCGGGAATCTAGAAATTTTAATTTAGTATTAATTCCAAGTACGTATATCTATACTAATATTATAATAGAGGTAAAAATTGTGTATTTGTTAAATTGTAATTGTTACTGAACCAATTTTTAATTTAATTTGATTTGGATCAGTTGAACTATCTATAGATCGTTTGCAACCGTCTGTAGATAGTTCAACTGTTTCTTATGTATTTTATATGACTATGTACATTTTGTAAATACTGTATAGTCGTAAGTTTGTTTGTAAATAAAAATCCAATTTTAAAAACTCTTTCACCAATAGAAAGCCACATTATTGCTGAGTGTCATAGGATATAATAACAACCGAATAATAAAAAGGCTTTTACGTGGTAGTCCGTTTTGCAAAGTGAATCGGAGAAAAAACGGTCGAATTATGTCCAACGAAGTGGGCAACGTGTAAGCTAGTTTTGAGTAATATGTTTCGCATACAACAGAAAAATGTGACCTCTGAGACAATGCTACCTCAGTGTCCATTGAGGACGTGCTACGATGTTCACACACGGCTTAGCTAACGTAAGTTACATCCTGCCGGCCTATCCTAGACTCTCAAAACCTGCCAGGTTTTGAATTCAGTACCCCAAGTACGAGTTTGTGCACACACGGATCGCAGAAACGCAATCGCCGAGCGCCACCGATTTTATATGGAGATCCAAGCTTCCCAAGAAATCTGCTAGGGGCGCTGCTTCGATTTCCATACAAAATCGGTGGCGCTCGGCTTTTGCGTCTCTGCGATCCGTGTGTGCACCGACGCGTACTTGGGGTACTGTAGTGTAAACAAGTGGTTACCCGCAACTTCTTACGCTTCGTTGTACCTACGTTTTGAAAAAGCTCGTGCAAAATCCCCCTTGTACCTAAACATAGCATAATACCTAATATATTTTTAGTTTTTATTTCTCTAGCCTGTATCATCCCACTGCTGGGCAATATTTTTAGTTACCATCATTTAATTACTCTTGTAGAGGGTCTGCTTTTAGTTAATACATCTCAGAATCCAGGTTATTGGTCTCAAAAAAACAGCTCAAATTTGAATTCAGAGAGATTCTCTTCACATTACAAAGTACTTATTTATTTAAGTATTATTTATTAAAATTGCATAACATCAGATGAAACGAGTTTTGACTCTGTTATTATAGTGTAAATAAATAATGCTGGACAATCCACACAACATCATCTAGCCCAAGATAAGCTGAGCTTGTGCTAAGGGTACTAGAAGACTGACATATCTACTTAATACAATACATTACATAGATAGATATTTTTTTATTAGTACAAGAAGAATACTTCATTTTCTTTGTAAATGTATTTTATTTCAGATTCAGAATCCCCGTATCTGCACATATATATTTTGGGGAAATCAAAAGCAGTAAAGCATGAGATTGAAAGTATGATACAATTGGAAAAACATTTCACGATATCATTACGAATTTTATCTCATTTAGAGTTTTCTAATAAGATTAGAAAAATAGAGTAAGTGAAATAAAGTTTTAAGACATCTTTCTAATATTAACGGCCGGTTTCTGGAAACCCAAATCACGATTAATCCGAGTTTGACACATAGTAATTATTTGATTTTTTCGTTGATCATCGTTCGAGAAACCGGCCGTAAGTGTTGTTTGTGTTTTGTGTATCATATTTTAAGAGCTATGGATCCCGCAATTTCGTCTTGCTATCGTATTTTGAACAATTCGCACAATATCTTTATAAAATATAGCCTGTGTTATTCTGATGTATAAAGTTAAACTATATTATTGGTACCGTTTCATTCAAATCCATTCAGTAATTTTTGCGTTAAAGAGTACAAACATACATCCATCATTACTAACTTTGGCGCTTATAATATTAGAAGGTAATATTAATATATTATTAATACATATTTATATTTGAGGTGTTACAAGGAAGGCCGGAGATCTCAAATATACGTGAAACAAGAACTAATATTGACGAACAAAGATCATGCATACCTTGATTATATTGCTAATGTAAGTACATTCATGTCTAGAGATATAAAATATTCTATACATGCACGCCCCTCCACAAAGTTATATGCAACGTGTGGGAGGCGCTACTTATTACATATAAGTATTGTTGGTTGAAATTCCTCATTAGACTGCAAACTCGACATAGCATTAGAAAACAAAAAAGGTTTAGAACTCAATTTGTTCGCAGGTTACGGTCCCGGCCACGGCCACGATGCAATGTAACTGGGAGTGTCTACTAAGTGACAACACTCGAAGCCTTGTTCATATAACACCATTTAGTGTTGTCTTTCACCAACCGCAGGGTGAGTCTATTGAGCCAAAAACTTTTGAAAATATAAGAAACAATGCGAAATAGAAAGACGAAATGAAAATATCTGGCTTGCTTTCTATAAGAGAGAGACATAGAAACATGTTTTGTGGTTAAAAAATGGTTGTCTGTAAAGTCGGTTTACTGACGATAGTTGAACGTGACAACGTCAACGAACGGTATACGGTAACGCCTCAGAACGCCGGAACGCCGGAACGCCGGAACGCTTCATGAGTCATGTTTTTTCGTGCGTGCAGCCGGCTCTATCGAATTATAAGACGTTGTCACGTCAAAATTACTAGAGAGCCCATAAAGCATTTACATTTCAAACGCACACTTTTGAAATGTATCCAATAGAAAACTAACGACTTTGCGCAGATGCTCATGGCTCAGTAGCTTAGTTCGTACCAGTTAGCCTTTCGGCTCGCCTGTCGATGGACTCCAAGGCTTCAAGCTGGTATTTAGCCAAGCTATCCCAAATATAGTATCTTTTTTGGCCTAGGGGAAATAAAACAGGAGTTGGCAGATCATCAGCCAGATGGATGAATGACATTGTTGCCGTACAGGGTAAGACCTGTACGGTGTACCCCAAGTACGAGTTTGTGCACACACGGATCGCAGAGACGCAATCGCCGAGCGCCCATACCAAATCGGTGGCGCTCGGTGATTGCGTTTCTACGATCCGTGTATGCATAAACTCGTACTTGGGGTACAGGATGCAAAAAGCCCATGTAAAAAAAAGAGTGGTTTTGAGGGAAGAGGCTTATATGGGCTGCCTATGATGTTGATGATGATGATCCCAAATATGAGCGCAACACTCCATACACGATTAGACTTGAGCTTGGTATAACAGCATTTAAAATAAGATATATCTGCCTAGTTTTTTCGCAGCTGTTTTAACCTTGCTTCAATAAACGAGCTACAATTAAGCATTGGTGGGAGGAGGGTCAATCTAAAAGTTCGATATAATTGTTTATGAACTTTTGTACTTGTGCATATTTCGTCACAATTAAATTGTATATATTTTTTTAGGATATATTTTGAGTGATAAAAATCTATTTTAACACGAACACGAGGACAAGAGGAAAAATAATTTTATTATATCCTACGCATGGGGAAAAATTATTTATATTATCACCATGGTTTGGGAAATATATGGATATTGTATATCTGTAAAATCTTTATGTCTTTGTATCGTAAAATGCTTTGTGGTTAACTTCATGCTAACTAAATAAAATAAAAAAATAAAAAAAACAAAAAAAACAACGTTATAGTGCCAATACTCTACAATCTTATAAATTAAGGTTTTAAGCAAAAGTAAACGCCATTTTGTTTGTGGGACTTCTGAATTCTCAGTAATATGATGTTAAATAAAAATAGTTTTTTTTTTCAGAATATCTTGATTTTCATGGAAAGGATTATTTCTATATATATGTAATATGTAGGCCTGTAGAAGCTCTTTTTAGCCCTGCTATGTGGCAACTCTGAGAAACGTTGTAAGTCGTGAAACAAAACACCCCTTCTTCTTTAGAAAATTTGGACTCCCTGGTAGCACAGTCGACACTTTAATTATCAATTTTATGTAACTTTCCGCTTTCAGTAGATATTATTCTATCAGTTTATTAACAAAAATTAGGGACAGATAGATGTGAGTTGATGTTAACCACTACTCTACCGACCATGTCTTTTGAGGAAGTTCATTTTAAAACAGTAACTAACTTTTGATGCTGACGTTACTTTGTTTTTCAAATTCAAATAAGGAAATTTTAATTAAATTATTTATTTGCATACATATATCATACAAGCGTAGTTATACATGTATATTTATAATATGGATCATTTTGTGATTTATTTCATACTATTAAATTTTTTTTAAATATGTTTGGGTATGTATACCTTGATATATCTAGGGTTGAAGATGATTTTCTTATTTTTTAAAAATTATATTTTTTATTTTATGATAATTAGGTACAAATCAAAGCCTTTTTAGTGTTATCTTTTTTTTATATTTAATTTATATTTTGTAAATGTCTTTAGATGATTTGTTCACTATTTCTAATTATATTTTTGGCTTAATAACTCCTATAAGTTGCCTTTTGATGGAAGTAAATATTTTTTGTTTTAAATTACAGCCTACCATTGGCCTGAAGTGTCAGTAAATACTATAGAAGTCAACACCACGAGAGCGACAGGCGCATCGAATGCAATTGGAGAATACTATTACATGGTTGACGAGCTGGCCAATATCAAATGCCAGAAATATCAAGGAATGTATATGCGTATGGCATTCGGAAACGGTGAGTTTATCTATATCTATACTAATATTATAAAGAAGTATAGTTTGTGTGTTTGTTAAATTGTAAGGGATAATCTCGGGATCTACTGAACCTATTTTAAAAATTCTTTCACCAATAGAAAGCCACATTATTGCTGAATGTCATAGGTCATAAAAAACCGAAAAATAAAAAGGCTTTTACGTGGTAGTCCGTTTTGCAAAGTGAATCGGAGAAAAACGGTCGAATGAAAGCGTTTCTTACGAACTCTGCCTTAACTAAGAAAGACATATTTTTGTGTTCTATAGAAAAGATGTGGAGCTTGAAAATGCCTACAAAAAAAGTTAAAGCATTTGTCTAACTTTTATATTTAATAAAAAATAAGCCCAACGAAGTTGGCACGGGTTAGCTAGTGTGTAAATAAATGTTTTAACATGATTTTTTTTATAATAATTAACTATTAATCATACTTCAATCGTCATCAACATTAATACGGCCAAATTGTGTATAATTTTAAAAGTTACTCAATAAGCCAGTAGTTTGTGCACACACGGATCGCAATCGCCGAGTGCCTCTGATTTTGTATGGAAATCCAAGCTTCTCAAGAAATCTGCAAGAGGCGCTGCTTCGATTTCTTTATAAAATCGGAGGCGCGATTGCGTCTGTAGTCGTCGATAGTAGTCGTAGTTGTCGCGATCCGTGTAGGCACAAACTCGTACAGATTTTAATGTTTATCGCCCCTTGATCCATCATAGATGACAGCACATTCATGACATTTCAATATCAAGAATTGATATTTTTACCTCACTCTATCTATTTCTTTCAGATACTAATTCTGCATTGATATCAACGGATAATCTAGGGTCAAATTTTGATCAACAAACAATGATTATAAAACTAACAGAGAAACATCATGGGACATTTGTCAGTTGCGTTGTAGTAATGGCAAATTATGAGTACGTACTTCGATTGTATTTTAAAAAGAATACAAATGTAACTGATAAAGGTGAGCAAATTAAAAAGAAAAAAAAACCGCACTTAGGACCCACCTGAGAGCAAGACCGGATTTATCACGTAGCAAGAGTAGCATTTATTTTTGTAAATACATGCATAGAATACATAGTGACAGACACAGAACAAATATTTATATTCATCACACAATCATTTGCTCTGGGAATCGAACCCACGTTCCACAGCATGGAAAAGCTACTACCAACTGAGCTGTGACGCCGTTTATAATTTTATTGTAAACAATACATAATTTATTTTATAGCTCAACTGTTTCTTATGTATTTTATATGACAATGTACATTTTGTAAATACTATAGTCGTAAGTTTGTTTGTGAATTAACTGTTAATACTATATAATTAAAAAATATAAGTATATAGATATTTTATATATTAGAATGTTCAGTTTACATCAAGTTGTTTACTTCGTAGTCGGGTTATAGTTTATAAATTTTTATACATGTTTCTCCATACAATGTGTATTGTGCGATCTCGCATTTCTAGAATTAAGCTAAATAGGTCCCAGATTAAATACGATGATAATTTAAAAAAATACAATGGGACCTAAACGAATTAAGCTTTTTTATATTATTCAAAAGTGTGAGGTGTGAAATGTCCGTAAATATTAGCGGTCTATCTTATAAAAAGTTACTGCAGACTTGATGTATTGATTACCATACGTTATGATGACATAAAGTCAACGTTAACTTTTTATAAGATAGAGGGTTACGGCCGGTTTCTGGAAACCCAAATCACGATTGATCCGAATTTGACACATAGTAATTATTTGATTTTTTCGTTGATCATCGTTCGAGAAACCGGCCGTAAGTATTTTACAATACCTATTGAGTTTATTGTTTTTTTTACAGATTTACCCAATATTTATGTAAATGAATTACCATTAGATCCGATACAAACTAATGATGGTATTTTGAAATATGTGTATGAATATTATAATGGAGAGACGTTAACAATAAAAAGTTATGTGGAAAATGAAAATATTAAATGGTTTTGTAATACCACTTATGGCGCCTTAAAACGTAAGAAAAACATTTTATTATGAAAAATATCCTGTTCCACCTATCAAGTTATTCCTATACAATGCCTTATTTAACTCGTCCATCAACTGTGTAGTGCCTATAACAACAAGTGCGTGTAATAACAAACACAGAACGAAACACAGAAATGCGAGTGTGAGCGTCAGAATCAGGAATACGTACGGTATACGTGGGTATTTCCTCTAATGATGAATCTCCAATAGACAAAGGTACAATAGAGGTTTTTGTCTATTGGAATAAAACCGGTGTAAGACAGCTGTACCCCAAGTACAAAAATTCAGCCCACTAGGAATTATTCCGCAGATTGGGGTTTAAAATAGCAAAAATGACTGGACTAAGTGTACTTTGATTGTTTGAATGAATGAATGAATGAATGAATGAATGAAAATTCTTTATTGTACACCTTAAATACTAAATTAATATACAGGTTAGGAAATTAATATATTAAATGTACAATGGGCGGTCTTATCGCTAAGAAAGCGATTTCTTCCAGACAACCTTTGGATGGAGAAGAATCTAAGGTATAGAGGATCGGCTGTTTGATACTTTTGAAAGGGATTGAAGATTTGAAGGTCTCCCTAAGTCCTTCCATTCATCCCTGTTCTCCGCTTTCGTCCAATCCCTTTCAAAAGTATCAAACAGTCAAAGTATTTTTTTTACTAGTCTAAATCGTCCCACTGCTGGGCAAAAGCCTCTCCCAAACTCCACTACTCCGGTAGTTGGCGGTGTTCCACCGATCCACATCAAACACCTTCCCTCTAACGCTTTTTCGGCCGTCCCCGACGTCGCTGACCTTCAGGTATCCAGGTGGTGGTGATGGTGGTCCATCTTTCTTAAGGTGGACTTACATGCACTGCCCACTCCCATTTCAGCTTTGCAGTTTTGGCTCCTACATCGGCAATGCCGGTTAAGAAGCGCAACGTCGTGTTTCTGGGGTACATACACAATGAAATTTCGTGAGCTATTTTCTTTTACAGCCATAGAAAAACAAAATACGATAATTGATGTATCCGTCACTATGATATCCAATGATGACAAACTAGACACAGTAACAATTCGGTGCACAGTTGGAATAAGAGACATTGTTATTTACTTAACTCCTATCCCAATACCTTTATGTAAGTATTTATTAAAGATCTTAATGTGAATGTCGTGGCTGTCAGGTGGCCTGAGAGCTTGCATGTGAACCAGTTTACTGATGGAATTAATATCAAAATAAAATACTTATAACGCCATCTCTTATGTACAAGTTGAGTTGTGTGCTAACCGAGAAACGTTGAACAACCAAAAAATCAAATTACCATGTGTCAAAAATCAAATTACAATGTGTCAAAACTTGCTTCGTTTAATGTTAACTAATCTATTGTTAAATATTTTGCCGAAAACAAGCGTTTGAGAAACCCAAATAACGATTGATCCGAGTTTTGACACATTTTAATTTGATTTTTTTGTTGATCAACGTTTCAGAAACCGGCCGTAAGTGTTTCATACTTTTGTATAGATTAAACTATTCTAAAAATGTTCTCCACCGCATTCAAACATGAAGAAAAGATGTACAATACCTACATATGAATTGGTTTTTGTCATTGTTTGTTCAGTCATCGTCTAAACTGGCGAACTAGTGCATTAACGGGTTGGATGCACGTTCATTTTAAAATGGTTTACAATGGTGACAATAAATAATGTTTGCTGTCACATAAACATTATTGGTCCACGACTCACAGCATGGAAAGTAGACCAATACTAACTGTACCCCAAGTACGGGTTTGTGCATACACGGATCACGGAGAGATCGCGGATACAAAATCGTTGGCACAAACTGAGAGAGCGCCACCGATTTTGTACGGAGATCCAAGCAGCGCCCCTAGTAGATTTCTTGAGAAGCTTGGATCTCCATACAAAATCGGTGACGCTCGGTGATTGCGTCTCTGCGATCCGTGTGTGCACAAACTCGTACTTGGGGTACTGGTACTAGGGATGACGTGTGACGTTATTTATAATATATCTTTTTTTCAGATCCCTCTATATCTGGAATATCATCTGCCGACACACTACATAGATACACAAACAACGCTACAAATTATAAAATTAACTGTATTTATCGTCCAAATATAAATATAGCTTTAACATGTACTCATAACGTGATCAAAAACAAATGTAAATGGATATACGATAGTACGTAACTAGTGTTTTTATTATCGACCGAGCGAGAGAAGCGAGAGAAGTATCTCAGTTTAGACAAGGCAAAAATGCTTTTGTCCTTCGTATGACACTTGTATTATTTTTTTTTTTATTGTTATAGGAGATGAAGTAAGCTCTACAAATATGACTGATTTTATAGTTGACAAATACAACACAAATAAGAAGAAAAGCCAAAGTAACTTTATGCCCGTGCAGAATGGCAAGAGCACCACCATTTCTTGTAACTGTAGAATAAATAAAAAGGTTTATTTTCAAACTGATGTTAATATATACACTGAAACACCAAAAAATATACCAACAACAAGTACAGAATCAACACAGATAGCAAAATATATAACAGGTAATGTATACATTGTATAAACATGCATATATTCATGGAATATACAGTGCATAAACATGCATATATACATGGAATATACAGTGCATAAACATGCATATATACATGGAATATACAGTGCATAAACATGTATATATACATAGAATATACAGTGCATAAACATTATAAATTATTAGAGTAGCTCTGCTTTTTATGTGGTTCGTGGGTTCGATCCCCACCGAGACTGTGTCTGTGTGTGTGTGTGATAAACAGTAATGTCTGTCTGTTCATCACACAAACATTTAATTATAAACATTTAGTATTAAAATCGCTTTGTATACATTATGTAAACATTCATAAATACATTGAATTACGTATACAAATACATCATGATATTTCAATAATTTACAAATTATAAATTATTCGTCCAGTTTCTCTTATTAAAGATTAGCTAATTACAAACAAAACGTATTCTTTCGAATAGTATAATATTTTTAACCGTTTTTTTAGAATCTACAGCGATCCATAAAACATTTATTGAAGAAAATGATGGTAAGTTGCTTTTCAAAAAGTTTTTTTTTAATAAGAATTTTATTAAGAAAAACAAGAATTCTTAAAAGGCGGTCTTATCGCTTGGCGCGATCTCTTACAGACTACCTAAATAATTAAATTCTTATTTTATTCTATGGAATAACTGTATCTATTTTATTTAATAGAATTACACAGTTTCATAACGGGTTTATTGTGGGCTTCTATTTTTTATTATATTGCATACTGTGGGTTTCATTGTGCGCTTTATCAGTACCCCGAGTACGAGTTTGTGCACACACAGATCGTAGAGACACAATCGCCGAGCGCCACCGATTTTGTATGGAGATCCAAGCAGCGCCTCTAGCAGATTTCTTGAGAAGCTTGGATCTCCATACAAAATCGGTGGCGTTCGGCGATTGCGTCTCTAAGATTCATGTGTGCACAAGCTCGTACTTGGGGTACTGTGCTCTCAAACGGTGATGGCAAACATTATGAGGGAACCCGCGGCTTAGTCAGCTACTCGCAACATTGTCTTTCCTGTGGATAAGGCCGACTAGGCTGAGAGGTATAGGTGCTACAAGCCTACTCCAACTAAAATATATGTCCCAGGTACAGCGTAGATATAAATAAATATGGCCCATAACGCGGCATAAATGATCTAGATGAGATGCAAAGGCACATACTGTGAGTTTCGAAAAAAGTGTAGTTCAGATAATTATAATGATTATAAGCATATCTTTGGCATAATTAAAATATTTTTTTTTGTCTTATTTTATTATTTAAGTGCCGTAATACATGTTTTTAATTAATTTAACTTGTTTAAGAAACTTCAATGGAAACGACAACGATTGCCAAAAACGATGGTATGTATGCATTATACACTTTGTATCCATTACATTAAAATACAAATAAATACTTTATTATAAAATTTAAATAAAATAAAAAATTCATGAACTTTTCACACAACGTCCAAAAACAATTCATTCAAAACTTTGGTATTTTATATATTATTATACTTTTTATTTTATAAGTACATGCTATATTAAATAACATATATATGTAAGTATGTATAAAATAATCTTTTTTTCTGTTCATTATGTAACACGGCATAAAGACGGAGTTTTTAGGTTATTTTTTTTATTATGTATTCTGATTATTGATCTGCACTTGATTAAATTTCAACATGACAGAAAAAAGAAGATTAAAATGCCCAGAAGAAATATAATAGGTATATAGTTTATCATAGGATGAAACGATTCTTAACAATGTTTTTTTTTTAATAAGATATTAGATACAGACGTTAGAAGAGTGTTAGATATGAATGTGGATGGATGTAGAAGTAGAGGGAGGCCAAAGAAAAGATGGATGGACTGTGTGAATGATGACATGTGTAAGAAAGGTGTGAGCATTGAGATGACGTCTGATAGAGAAGAGTGGAAGAAGAGGACGTGTTGTACCGACCCCACATAATGTGGGACTTGAACCCTTGGCTAGAAAGATGATGATCATTAGGTACAGACGTATGGAAGGTTTTGAAGTCAGGCTAAAATAGTTTTCGCATCGGACCCACACCGCTAAAACCATTGACATACAGCTATGACATCTTCTATTTCATTAATTAATTTAATAGATACTAAATCAAATACACCACATGAATCATCACTAAGGATAAATAATATTATGAGTCAGATTGAGGATATTCGTACGTAAAATACTGCTTCTCACATTATTCCTCATACTTGTAAAGCCATGGAAAATCACATAGAGCAACCATGGTTTTAACTCACATCAAAAAAGGAGGTTCTCATTTTGACTGTAATTATTTATGTTTAGTGACAATCCAGAAACGTATCACCGTACAGAGAAAGGTGGGCTCAAAGAGTCTTTGGCATGATACCCTTGGGAGGTAGAAGACGTCGCGGACACTCGAGGAAACGTTGGTGCGACAACCTAGACTCCTTCGACCGGGGAATGGGCAGAGTTAGCCAGGGATAGAGAAAGATGAAAAGAGAGGGGGGAGACCTTTGCCCAGCAGTGGGACAGCTCAGGTTGAATAAAAAAAAGTGATAATCCAAAAAGATCAATCAATCCGTGGTGCTTTGAGTGATCACATTACAACAATTATATTTAATCTAGGATCCGGTATTGTTTTATGTCTGTCACAAATGATGGTTACTCTGGTACATTAAATGACATACAATGAGGAAAAACCTGTGCCGAAATGTGTTATTGTGTTGAAATGTGTTATTGAAACAATGAACAGTTTTGTGATTGGTGCTTTTAATCATGGTTCGTGAAACAGTTTTCTTTAATTTTTTTATACTGTTATGGATATTATCAAGTTGTTACGGTATGTATCATATTTACTATTTATATTTGGTTATATTTTATGCGATAACGTTAAAATATTTAGTGTTTTACGGCAAAGTATTTAATATTAACTCAATTATAACACATTTGAAAGATTTTGTAGTTAAGAATCTGTAAGTTAGATCAAAGTTATCAATTTAGAAGAAATAAGCTTTCTATTTTTATTTATTTTTTTAGAAATACTTTTACCTACTTCAAGATAAACGTGTTTTCTTTTAATTTCAGCAACAACTAACATTACTGTGACATTGCAAAAAGGCGAAAAAAACACGATTGAAGTCAAAGCACAATCGTCAAAAGTAATAAAAAACAATGAGATAGTTACAATTATATTCAGAAATGATTATAACCGTAACGTTTTAAAACATGCTCTGTAAGTTATTTTTCATTTATTGTTTAACGGCTGCCTGAAGAAGGAAGATGAAGGAGCCAAAGAAATTGTTAGGTTCCATACCCAAAGAGTGAGGCGGTACCCTATTCCTGACACTCCGCTGTCTATCTGTCACCAGTCTGAGATAATTAGAGAGTACTTTGACAGGGTTAATGGACGACCAGCGTCGGCGCACAAAATGCTCCTTCGCACGCCAGCCGGGCATCATAGCCGGTATCATAGCCTCTCGAAACCAGTAGGTACCCCAAGTACGAGTTTGTGCACACATGGATCGCAGAGACGTAATTGCTAAGCGCCACCATTTTTCAGATCCAAGCTTCTCAAGAAATCCGCTAGCGCTGCTTGAATCTCCATACAATAACCGGTGGCGTTCGTGTGTACAAAAACTCGTACTTGGGGTACTGTTCTCTACGTGTGTGTTAACTTAACTGTAGCTGTACCCCAAGTACGAATTTGTGCACACACGGTTCGCAGAGACGTGATCGCCGAGCGCCACCGATTTTGTATGGAGATCCAAGCAGCGCCCCTAGCAGATTTCTTGAGAAGCTTGGATCTCCATACAAAATTCGGTGGCGCTCGGCGATCCGTGTGTGCACAAACTCGTACTTGGGGTATTGGCAGGTTTTACATCATGTTCAGTTTCTATCTATAGTAACTCATCGGTATTTTGTGGCATTTCTTGTAGACTTATGTGTCTATGACGTTATTATCTTCTAGCCTCTGAAAACCTGGCAGGTTTTGAAAGGCTAGAATACGGCTTCAGCATTATAATTTTTAATGATTCGCGTTATTTTATTTTTCTTAGTAAAAGATACTTTACTTAAGAAAAATACTTTACTTGAGAAAATAAGGAAACGTTTGCCCAGCAGCAGTAGTATAAGTTAGATATAGATAAATTAAATAGAGAAAAGTCCATTAATCACCAAATGTAATACAACAATTAATCTATTTCAGATGTTATTATAATAAAAACCATCGTATCGAGTTTTTGGACTCTGATTTGGATAGAAATGATGACATTTATAAACACAACGTGAGTATTAGTTGAATAGTACCTAATCCAATCTTATTTTATAATACATTTATGAAAAAAATATTAAATTCATTAATCAATCATTAATTCAAGGTTGGCACAATTTTTTTTACCAATTCTTGACAAGATCCTCAGCCATCTTAGGTCCTAGTATAAGATTTGGAATGTAAAAACGGTGTAGAGACTGCAAAGGTCGTGGGTGCGATAGAGAAGGTTATTGTTACGTGGTACGTGCTTGATACTTTTGATTTAGAGTCAAGAGTATTAAGCACGTACCACGTGAGGGTCTAGAGTCTAGACCCTCACCCCCCACCCCTGACTCCAGTAACGAAACAGAACTCGATTTAATTGCACTGACTATCGCGAAACAAAATTGACGATAAAATACTAAAGCTTATATTTTTGAACTTTCGTACCTACCTCAAGCCTGGACAGTTCAGACTTGAGCCGAGCGTAAACTTCAAGCTTGACTCAAGCTCCGTCTATCAAGCAATTTGATCTCTTTATTTCGTTGAATTAAAAGCCGTATATCAGTGCAGCACAAAGTTCAGTTTAAAGGAATGAAGAAGTGGCGTAGTCATTGCACCCACAGCAAGACGTAGATGGCGGGCTCGAAACTTGCTCAATATTTTTTTCCATATATTGGTCACATCTTTGTCGTAGACAACCTTATAAATTGTATCCTTGTTAATAATAAAGATTTATGAAATTTTTAAATTATGAAAATTATGAAAATTATGAAATTATTCTTATAACTAATATTTCATCTATTCTAGGTAACTGCAATAAATTATATGAAATATAGATGGAAGTGTAACATAAGTACACATTATGAGAAAGATCCACTAATTGAAGTCGAATTCGACATCGACCAACCAAGGGCAGGAAACAGTACCCCAAGTACGAGTTTGTGCACACACGGATCGCAGAGACGTGCTCTACGAACCGTGTTTGCAGAAACTCGTACTTGGGGTACAGCTACAGTTAAGTTAACACACACGTAGAGAACAGTACCCCAAGTACGAGTTTTTGTACACACGAACGCCACCGGTTATTGTATGGAGATTCAAGCAGCGCTAGCGGATTTCTTGAGAAGCTTGGATCTGAAAAATGGTGATTCGCGATCGCGTCTCTGTGATCCGCGTATGCACAAACTCGTACTTGGGCTGATGATGGAGACTTAAAATCATTAAATGTTTTAACTACCTATGTTTCTAGTTTAACACTATAGCAATAAATATTCATGGCTTTTGACACAACGCCTTCTTCTTTTACTGAATTATTTTTACATCTAGTTTTTTTATTGAGCGATGCACTATATTGTTTTTGACATATGAAAAAACGGAAGAGTTTTGGAATCGACGGGTCTATTTTTATTTCATGTTTGATCACGCATTACTTTTTATAGAGTAGTCTCATTTTGAGAAGTCTTTCTTTATTGAAAAAATATTCCAAATTAATCCCACATACATTTTGAAGAATCAAGCAACAAGAAGCTTTTTACATAGCAGTGTGTGTAAAAATAAATGACTTTATAGATCCCGCAAACGATATTTATGTGAACAATGAAAAAGTTTCCATAATAACACTGAAAAGCATAACCTCAAATGGCACAGAGAAACAAATCGCAAAAGGAGTATACGATTATCACAGTGGAGAACTAGTCAAAATAATGTGCAAAAAGATTCATGGAATTGTGATGAAGTTAGATATTGAAAATATATTAATGTCTGGTAAGTAATCATTTATAGTGATAATTTATTTATTTCTTAAAATCACATTTACAACTATATTATGCAAAATACGTATGTGTGATATATACAGTACTGCTTATTTATAAAAAATAACTGAAATATACTTCACTACACCCACTCTAGGAGTACCTAAATCCTATGTTGTGGGTGTCAGAACTCTTTCGGTAAAATCTAATATGTAGGTGGTTTAATAGTATATATGTAAATAAGTACACAAGAGAAAATATTCAATGCATACTGCCTTCCACTTTATTTATTTGTTTATAAATAAAAAGATTTATTTCTCTCAACAATAGGTATAACATCAAATTTGTAAGTACATATTATTTTACATTGTTATTTACGTATGTGCACGAATAATGGTTTAATTATACTTATAATTAGCTTATGATAGGGATATTATTCGTTGCATATGTATAAGTACATTAAAAGAATATTATTAATTTAATAATTAATTAATACAACCAACATGGTGTTTAAAGAGGGCTTAGTTAGTGACGTTAATAGCTTAAATGTAAAAATTGAAAACAAAATGTTATTTTGGGAATTTAAATAAAATTATTGATTATCAAATAACATCAACCACTAGTACAAAATTGATCAGACTTACTTTTGAATCTCTACGGTGTTTGACATAACTGTTAGTTTTTTGACAGTTGACAAAATGCGCGCTTCATATATTATTAGGTCAGCGTCTGTCGAGTCAGGGGCTTTATTCTCTATTGTATTGCAAACCACGCGCGATACTTGGCTTAGGCAAGACAACGGGCGTGGAATCTGAAAAAAATGTATGGCGTAAGCCTTAGTTGTCATTCCCTACCGCGACACGGTACGGTTTGAACTGTCAACTAAACGTGTCGAAGTCTGCCGCGTTATGAAAACTATTCGTTTCAAAACGTGTCATGCGCGATTCGAATAATATAGATACAAATCAATCATATTTGAAGTTTGCGTTTTGAGGGCTTAGTCCTATATTGCATTTTAAAACTCCCTTCTCTCGAGCCGACAGTCGTCTCTCGGATGTCCATATATTTTTGTATGGATATCCGAGAGACGACTCTCGGCTCGAGAGTAGGAAGTTTTAAAATGCAACCTCGGACTAAGCCCTCTGGAACGCGTTGTGACGTAGCACGGTTTGGGGAAGGAATATAGAGAATAAGGCCCCAGCTAGAATCTTATAAGATTTTCTGTTTTTTATAGATAGTCCACCCATGTCTATGGAGGACACCGAACAAACTGCATACATAAAACTGACAGATAAACACCACGGATCGTCAATAGTGTGCGCAGTCATTGTCAGTGAATTGCCAAAAATAGCTTATAGCTTTGAATTAACGTTACTTAAAATAAATGAGGGTAAGGTTCTCAGATAAGACAATTTACAAGCTCCTGCCAAATAAATTACTATGTATTTAATACAAAATCAAAACACAAAAGTATATTATTTATAAAAATGAACTAATACATACTATTTCTTAAAGATTTCTTAAAAAGTACCAGTCATATAATAAAAATTGTTTGAGACCATCCATGAAGTATAATCTGCAAACAATAAGAACAATCACTGAAAACGGTACATGAGTGGCGGAGTAATCTCGTAACATTCATACAAAAATAAGATACAGTCGATTTAAGAACCCCTTATTCCAAGTCGATTTAACACCAAGACCATGCAATCGGTACAAAAAAAACTTTTTTTGATAAATACAGCATCAGCAGACCAGTCACTTCTTGTCTCACTTTAGTGTTTCACACCTAAAGATCCTGTACCCCAAGTACGAGTTTGTACACACACGGATCGTAGAGACGCAATCGCCGAGCGCCACCGATTTTGTATGGAGATCCAAGCAGCGCCCCTAGCAGATTTCTTGAGAAGCTTGGATCTCCATACAAAATCGGTGGCGCTCGGCGATTGCGTCTCTACGATCCGCGTGTGCACAAACTCGTACTTGGTGTACAATTCTTAGTTCTGGGGTTCCAATGCTAAAATGAGTCTAAGAAGAGGGATGATTAGAAATCAGTCTTTTCTCACACAAGTGATTCCTGATTATATAAAATCTTATTGATATAAAGTTATATATTTTAAATCTGCAGCCTTTTGTTTTACAGATAAACGTCCAAATTTGAATGTTAACGGCTTAGCATTGATTCCGAAACGGTCTGATAAAGTAAACATGGTTTATCAGTATGAGTATTACGATGGAGAGATTTTATCAATAAAGACCAACTCTTTTGAGACCTGCCAAGTCGATCAAGATAGCACCAATGAGCTAGGACGTAAGTAAATTGGATTATTAGACAAAGATAGATAAAATTGGATCGGAAAGAGTGGTGTAATGGAGAAAAGGCTATACCCAGCAGTGGGTGCCAACGGGCTGAATAAACTTAAAGCTATAATTTGTACCGTAACAAATCTTTTACTATTTTAGCTGCTTTGGAAGAACAAAAGGATTTTACAACTTTGACAGTTATCCTACACCATGATGTAAACAAGGCAAATTTAACTACCCTCGTATGTGGTACAAGTGAATCTAATACGACTACTTTGGAATTAACACCCATTCCTACGTTCTGTAAGTATAGCACCTGTGTATTACATAGAGACAAATATATGTCTGAAGGTACCCGAATAAGCTTGCATGTTACACGATTTTAATGTTGACATGTTTAATCATTTTTATATTCTGAGTTCTACGCAATATTACACTGGATTTCGTATATTGTATCGTAAATCATTTTTTCTCATCGTTCCACTACTTTAAAGTGTAATGAATCGATAATAATTATCGATTCATCACACATTTAATTGTTTACAAAAATACTCTACTAACTATTAAATACTAATTATTAGTATTTAATAGTTAGTAGAGTATTTTTGTAAACAATTAACTCGTCGATTAATTGTGACGGAACTTGCCGAAATCTCGGTTGGATTATCAAATGACTAACAAGCTGATATCGTTTTATAATTGGTCGATGTGTTAATTATGATTATATTAGTATGATTATGCTTAACAAGCTAGCCAATTAGGCTAGAGAGTGGGGTAAAGAGAAGGTATAAAAGGAGAAGTCATTGAGTAGAGTGACTCAGTCGTTATTCAGTCGCATTGAGTGGCACTCAGTCGCATTAAGTCGTGTGTTGAATAATAAAGTCAAATTAATCTACGACAGTGTTTTATTTTCATTATAAAAGGATGCTAGTTATCAACATAATCTGCATGTTCTGTTTTGTTTAGACCACCTAGGGTACCTACGAAACATTATAATATTCATATTAATTTTAATAAACCTTTGTTTTCAGATCCAACTATAAGCGGGCTATCCTTAGCTAAAACTTTATACAGATACAAACAATCGAAGTCAGAATATATTATTAAATACATCCATCCTGTTACTCAAAACTTATCATTAACGTGTGTATCCCTTACTGAGGGTTGTGATTGGGACTTTAATAGTACGTACTTGTTTGATATACGATAAGAGATATAATGAATTCTTAACAATCACAAAGTCAAAATTAGATTCTTCGTTCCAATCTTACTTGCAAATAAAATAATTTAAATAATTTGCTTCCATAATTGTCTTTCATAAAAGTATAAAAGAAGTAAGTATAGTAGTCTCATCCAAGTTGCATCTTTTTTAACTAAATAAAACCTAGCTGATCTGGAAAAAAGCTCCTAAATTCTATAAGTTTTATTGAAATTTGTCCAGTGATTCGAGCGCAAAGCTCTAACAAATAAAGTTGATTTTTGTATTCACAATCGTTCACTTAGTGGATCGGCATATATCATTCTTCCATATTGTCATCTTTACTTCTTTCCTCTCTTGCAGTTTTATTATTGAACACATTTATTTTTTCAGGCAACGAAGTCACTGCCGTGCCAGAAGAGTCCAATGGATTATTTACAAATAAATATTGGTTTATCCGACGCGAAAACTATAATTATACTAATATTACATGCATATGTAAAGCGAAGGAACAAACCCATAAAATTACCGCTGAAATAGTTTATGAACTCATCGAACCAGAGCAGATTGAAACAGAAGATACAAATGGTATACATTCGACTACAACTAATATTAAATACGCATTTTTAAGAGTAACTTAAATAGTACCCCAAGTACGAGTTTGTGCACACACAGATCGTAGAGACGCAATCGCCGAACGCCACCGATTTTGTATGAAAATGATGCTGCGCCCCTAGCGGATTTCTTGAGAAGCTTGGATCTCCATACAAAATCGGCGATTGCGTCTCTACGATCCGTGTGTGCCCAAACTCGTACTTGGGGGTACTGATCTTTTACTTGATTAAAATGATCTTGACCATGATCAAAATTACATAAACACGCGTTTTCATTTGAAAACAGTAAACGTACGACCTAAAAAAAGTAATATCTCACGCAAAAAAAAACAGTCCTGATGAGAACATTTTTTTTTGAAGTGGATGTGGGTAAGTTTGTTATAAATATAAAACAAAAATTGTAAAAAAAAGTGGTTTAATTTCTAAGATATTAGATCCAAATCACCAATCGTCAAGATACGTCATTTAAGGGTTAATTCTCCCAGTCTCATTCCATCATCGGACCATCAGACGTACGGAAACGCGACACCCGTTCATGGTAGACATACCTGTCCGCACAACGACTCAACATTTATTTTGAGGACCAAGGAGTGGAATTCCTCGCTGGCGTCTGTGTTTCCAGATACCCATAATTTGGACGTTTTCATAAGGAGAGTGAATAATTTCTATCTAGGCAAACGCGCTACACCGTAGGCCGCATCATCACTTAACATCAGGTGAGATTGTGGTAAGCGTTTGCCTATAAAATACAAAAAAAATTACAAGATACTGGCAAAATCAAATATTCCTCGTGCTGGATCTTAGATAAATGTGTCTACCGTATATTTGTGGATGACAGCTTGAACTGATTTTGTATTCAAGTTCCAGGCTTCTCAAAAAAACCGCTAGGGTCTCTGCAGATGACTCCTAAATAAGCGCACGTTGCCACGCTAGTCGGTAGACCTTACACCGATCGTATTTACGCTAAAACTCGTACTAGGGCTGTGATTTTTATCAGTAATATTTAAATAAAAGCGTCAGCTCAGTTGGTAGCAATTAGCTCTGCCTTCCGTGCTCTGCCGATCGTGAGTAAGATCCCCAACAAACGTTTGTGTGATGGATGCTAATTATATTTCTGTGTTACTATTTACTTTATGTATGTATTTACAAATTAAAAGTATATAAGTATTCTTCCTGCAATGTTCTCTTAGTTTTGTTAGTTCAAGCTTTCCTTAGTTTGTGATTGGAGCGTAATGTGAAAAGTCCATGGATATTTAATTACACGTACGATTATATTACCTATATTATTTTATAACGCTTGATTATAACTTGTTAAAAAAAATATGTTAATTTTTCAATCTTTTTTTTAGACGACATTGTATCTGCACCTATTGTACCCGACGTGAAGATAAACTATCGTAAGTACATACATGGAGAGTTAAGAATTGATTCCAAAAATAAATTCGTATATCCTCATAATATTCGTATTACTAGTATAAAAAATTGGAAAATTCATGTCCGAATCACATAACTTTCTAAATTAAAAAGAAATAAATTGAGCGACATTAAAGTATTATTTAAATAAATCTAGTTATTTAAGACTGTAATAAACTCATATGTAAAATGTTTTATTTTTCAGCGAAAGACAAATCAAGTAAGCCGTATTTTAGTTTATTTTTGTTAACAATAAGTTTAAGCAGTGAATATTGTTTTACAATCATGAACAACAGACTTCAATCATTACATGCAAAACACTTAAAACATTACTCCTAGTACGAGATTGTGCACACACCGATCGCCGAGCGCCACCTCACCAGAAGATTTTTCGAGAAGTTTGAATCTCCATTTGGAGGATCAATGATCGCATATCTTCGATCCGTGTGCACAAACTCGTACTTGGGATACTAAAGAGAAATCTAACAAACAAAAAAAACATAGATAGATACATATTAAAACAATATAGTCAAGTCGGACTTCCTTTTCCGACGAAAAAAACGGAGGTTGTTTTTAAATAATTAACATACAGCATTACAATAAGTAAACATAATTATACCTGTTAATTACTATATTATTAATATTTTTTTTAAGGGGAATTATTTGTGCTTTTGGCGATAATAGCGGGCACTGTTGTTGTGGTGGTTGTGGTAATATTGATTATCATCAGCATTATCAAACGCAAGCGAAGACTGGATAAGGTATTTTTAAATATAATATTTACTTATTATACAACAAGTATTTTTTTATAAAAACTAATGACGCAGACTTTGTCATAGTAGTTTAATGTTTTGATAGTAGGTTTCTACTGGTCAAGCCATTTGATACCCATATTGAGGGAGTCGTGAAGAAATATGTCGTCCGCCATTTTGTAGTGGCGGCCATCTGGCACCGAGTTTTATTAAACATAGATAGCACTCTCCCAAACTTTCAAACAAAAAAAAAACAGTTCTTCCATTCGGGAGCTACAATGCCACAGACAGAGACACACACCCCAACGCAAACTTTTAACACCCGTCTTTTTTGCGTCATGGGTTAAAAAATCTTATATTTAGCATAATCATTTTCATGTGCTTTTTATTTCAGGAATATGACTCTAATATTAACTACGAGAATCTCCCTGAACATAATGCAGGTGCCATGGCACCGCCTCCCGTCCAGTGGGATAACAGTCACTACAATCAGCCGCTAACTACAGAAGATACTTACACATACACGTATTATATTTTACTTACCTACCATCTATTAAACAGATGAGAAGAGAATAAGAGAGGAATGATTTGATTGTGTGCTTGTTTCAATTAAAAAGGCTACGGAACTGAACCGTTTGAAAAAAAATAACACCATTAAGAAGCTGCACTAACCTCGGGTGAAATAGCCGTGAAGCCGGAACTTCAATAGACTTCTAATATAACACTATTTAGTCTTAAAGTATGCTATAGAAAGATAGGATAATTAGGTAATTCATTTTTTTTTACTTTTCAGCGTACCGTACGTAGAAAAAAATATAGAAAATATGTACACAAAACCACAACCAAAAAGTCAACGTGCTCCTCAACCGACTGAGACGCTTTACGCAGAGATTGGGGCACAAGATGACCCAAACTATGCTCCTGTAGGTCACAAAGGTAAATATACATTTTATAATTTAACTATCAAGTTTTTGCTTAGTCTACAACGAGTTTGTGCGCTACCAGCGCTTTTAAGAGAGCTTGGATCTCCATACGAACTTCAGTGGCGCTTGGCGATCGCGTCTCTCAATCCGTGTGTACACAAACTCGTACTTGGTACAAAGAGATGACCATGAATAAATGTGACGCACGTAAACGTATAACGTTAGCACATTGAAGAAACTGCGCAGTGACGCTGCAACGTTTGGTAGTCAGAACCCCAAGTGCGAGTTTGTGCACACACGGATCGCAGAGACGTGATCGCCAAGCGCCGCCAATTTTGTATGGAAATCCAAGCAGCGCCTCTAGCAGATTTCTTGAGAAGCTTGGATTTCCATACAAAATTGGCGGCGCTTGGCGATCACGTCTCTGCGATCCGTGTGTGCACAAACTCGCACTTGGGGTACTGGTCTTCATTCCGTAATTTCAATATTGTTATAATTTATTTATTCCAGGTAAGGGGAAGAGCGAATACGCAAACAGTGAACAAAACCGACCGATGTACGGACAGATATTGCCTAAGAGTTTGAGGAATCCTCAATCTGCCCCACAGGTAAATATTTGAATACTTAAAAGAACTAAACGGATGTTCCGTTTAGTACGTTCTCTAAACATCAAACTGTACAGATGGTTTGTGAAATGTGAGTAAGGAATGATTCTGAATATATAACTGACTAAATAACTTTATACTTAACTTGGTAATCATAAAATAGATAATAAGATAAATATATTTTGTTATCTTTGTATTATCTATCAAACGAATTTAGTATAAGTTTGTGAAATCTCAGTGAATATATTTATTTTCCAGGTGTTGCCCAAGCCAGTGAAGACCGAAAACTATGCGGAGGTGCTTCCGAAGAGTGAACGGAACAGACCTGACGGTACCAACTACACAAATGTCTTCGAAAGTCCTCGTTACGGCAACATGGAGACTAAAACAGACTACGCAGAGCCTGCGTACTGTGAAGTGAATTATAAACGTTCATAGACGGAGACAAGGCCCAAGCTACCGGTGGTTAGAAGTGAGGAACCTTCGGACAATGCGTGCCGTGTCGAGGATCACTGCCGCATGCATCTGTACCCCAAGTACGAGTTTGTGCACACACGGATCGTAGAGACGCAATCGCCGAGCGCCGCCTATTTTGTATGGAGATCCAATCAGCGCTCCTAGCGGATTTCTTGAGAAGCTTGGATTTCCATACAAAATTGGTGGCTTGCGATACGAAGGTGATACGTCCGTATTCATATGCAAGACTTGTACTAGGCCCTTTGACCCCTGAGCCCTTCTAGCGTAGGGTTGCCATACGTCCCCGTACGCCGGGACATGTCCCCGTTTGAAGCATGGTGTCCTGGCGTCCCGGCCGATAAGCAATTTGTCCCCGTTTAAAAATCATAGTTATTTAATAGAGGGCTGGACTTGGTAAACAGTAATATACCTACGTAGAAATAAACGCGACTAACTAGCTAGGCTAATGAGGCTAATCGTACGTTGATAGAACGACGTAAGCGCTGACACTAACGGCCGGTTTCTGGAAACCCAAATCACGATTGATCCGAGTTTGACACATAGTAATTATTTTATTTGATTTTTTCGTTGATCATCGTTCGAGAAACCGGCCGTTAGTCTTGTCCGTTCACGTTTCACGAATTTACATCAACAGTGTCAACACATTTCGGGATCGCGAACTCTCGACGTTGACAGAGCAAGAGCGCATTAGTAGGCACATAGGGAACACTGTCGCACACGGTCACGCACACTATCGTACACTATCGGGCGCTCTCGCTCGTTCGGCTTGCGCTCGGCTCAGGTCGGCTATACAACCATTATTAGTAAGACTAAGGGGGAACGTGTGCTAATTAAAAAATGTTGACAGATACTTAATACTTTGGTTAATGTTGATTAATACCTATTGTTGTAATAAAAGCTCCTTTTTTCTACCTTTAATAGTTTTTCTTTAAATGTCCCCGTCTGAGTCCCCACACTTATGGCAACCCTATTCTAGCGAGAGCTTCGTCAGATGTTGGTCGAGACTCTTCGCTATCAGGCCGTTCGCCGAAACGACTATCGAGACAATGATCGTAGAATCAACATCCCACATGGCGGTCACCTCGAAGGCCAAGTCAAGGTATTTGCTTAGCTTTTCTTTCACAGCTTTTACGAGGTGTTCGTCATGTGCGATGGTGATGTCTACGAGGGCTTACGTTGGGACCGCTCTATCACGATATCAGACTTATTGAAAAGACTCCTGTCCGTGATGATAGAGCGGTCCCAACAGAGCAATGCACGACCATTTTCGAGAACTGGCACCGGCGTGTACAGATAATACGGCACCTTAGACTCAAATAAGGTGATGTTGAAAAACAATGATGCATGATTATATTTTTAAATTATTGTAATTAGTATAGGTACCTACTTAGGGAGATATAGTTAAAGTAAATAAATACAACAAAAAATGTCCCCCTGTTGCATTTAGTAAGATTTGGGTTAAAAATGACCCATGTCGCAAGTATAGATTTAATATAAGGTATTTACATTATATACAAATAAGTATTTTATTTTTATTTAAGTAAATATGATTCATTATTTTATAGGACACATTTTTTTAAGCTATTGCATAGCTTCTATCGCAGGCCTTGAGCGTGGAGACCGTATCCAGAAATTCCGTAACGAAATAACCTAACACTACGCATGCGTAATCCAGCAAAAAATGCTATGCAATAGCTTTACCAAGGCGATCCCCGAGTGCCAACGTCTTTTTTTGTAAACTGTGTTCTAGTGATGTAACTAATGTATTTTTTTAAACAATCGCGGATGAAAATTCTATAGCGAATGTTTAGTTACAGCAGAGACTAGTATCTACCTATAAAAAAGTTTGTTTGTTTATACTAGTCTCTGGTTATAGCAATATTAAAAACTGATAATAAATCAGGAGAATTGTATTTCTCAAAAAAGTCGTATTAATGAAAAAAATGTTAAAAAAGTCATTGTAAAATAAATAATATATAGCTATATCAAATGATAAAGCGAATACTGATAATGCGCAAACGAGGTTAACATACCTACTATCCTAGAAATTGATGGATTTTATGCGAAATATGCATAAATATGCGAATATGTATCCGCGAATGCGAACGAATACTTTGTTACGTCACTAGTCTATTGTATAGGCGACAATGAAATTGGTTTACCACTCTAAGACTGAATATCATTTGCACGTACAAAACATCAAGGGCTATTTTCGCTTGACAGATTAATAACTGCTACCTCAGAATCTGTCAATCTGTAATCCTTAGCGAATAATTATGTTACTGGGAGATGTCATCAAAAGTGGTAAACCACTTTCCTTGTCGCCTATACATATTATTAATATTTTTGACTAAGCTATATATTATTTATACATATACTAAGTAAACACGTCTATTGGCGAGCATTAAGCATAATTTAATGTATTTTAAGCTTATACATTTACATAAATGAGTGTGCAAGGCGAGCAGCGGTGCGAGAAGAGTGGCGGAAGGTTGTGAAGCGAGCCACTGCCCCCCCATGACGACCACGACCACTCTGGCAAGAGTGTTACGACTAAGAAGAAGAAGAAGCTTATACAATATTTATCTAATGGTATTTTTAGTAAATTTCTTTTATATAAATGAATCTGTATTCTTATTGCTTGGTTTTATTTTTATCCCAATTAATAATATAAATACCTGTAAGTATATAAGGAAGGTATAATAAAACTATTTTCAAAATATGCGTGTTTGGCTTTTTAATGCACAAGTTGGCCGACAGATCCAGCCATTCTTAATTTATGGTAACATATAAGACAGTGTTACAAGTAACAACCAATTAATTTATGGTAACATATAAGACAGTGTTACAAGTAACAACCAATTAATTTATGGTAACATATAAGACAGTGTTACAAGTAACAACCAATTAATTTATGGTAACATATAAGACAGTGTTACAAGTAACAACCAATTAATTTATGGTAACATATAAGACAGTGTTACAAGTAACAACCAATTAATTTATGGTAACATATAAGACAGTGTTACAAGTAACAACCAATTAATTTATGGTAACATATAAGACAGTGTTACAAGTAACAACCAATTAATTTATGGTAACATATAAGACAGTGCTACAAGTAACAACCAATTAATTTGCCAACCAACCAATTTACTACTATATTTATACCTACTATTTTTGCATGTGAGTGTAACCTCCGAGAACGCGCGTGTAATCTTTGAATGGTGTATAATATACTTAATTTAATTATTATATTATTATTCTTTATTAAGTCATTATATTTTTTTATCTATTATCTATGTATATAACAGACTAAGGCGTTATTATATTTAAATGTAATTATTTTACAAATAATATATTACATATATATTATTATAATTACTAATGTATTATTCTGTGCGAAAAAAATACTTGTTAGTGACATCTATCGCATATCAAACGAAGTTTTTGAAAATAGGTTCTGCTATCAGTGAGAAATTAGTAGCGACATCTGTATAGCTGAAACGGAAGCGCCAAAAAAAGTCCAAGTTACATGGTAGATGGCAGCACGGGTCCTATTTTGCTAAAGGCATCTAACATTAGAATATGGTAATCCTCTTTGGTTGTTTTTTTTATCCATGATCATTGTCGTAAGTTATATAATTAAATAAAAATGAAACCCGTTTTCCGTTGTCACGACATAGCATGACAACGGCTTGACCGATTTGGCAGATTTTTTTTTGTTGTTTTTTATTAATTTGTACAAGGTGCTTACGGAAAAAAAATTAAGAAAATCTCTCACAAACAAAAAAACTCAAAGGCGGTACGAAGTTCGCCGGGACAGCTACTTAGTTTAGTATATAATTCTGTAATGCTGCCATATTTAATAAATAAATTGTAATTGTAATCCATTTCAAAACTAATTCAAAAAATACTCCAACTAACCTGCTTTGTTTTGTTCATACATGTGTCAGATTCGCACATGAGCTAGTGACAGACATGACAGCCGACTTAACGATTGATTGACTTGATTCAAAACTTTAACAAACAAATGACTGCCGACTTGACGATTGACTAATTTGACTGCAATGTATTTCCAATAAATATGTACTTGACATTTGACGCAGAATTGACGGGCAGACGGCATTTGAAAAATGCGACACACGCAAAACTGTCTATGGTATGGTTTTTTAGAAAAATGTTGATGCTTCGGTAAGGATGAAAGAAAAGTAAGTTTATGTTTTTTTTCTTATTCTCTTGCGCTACATTAAAACTTCTAATCGCCGGTTGGTTCGTAAACTAAAAGCTAAACTAGACTTGACATGACATTGGTGACGTCAATTGTGTCCGATAAAATGACAGACAAAAGTCAAGAAGTACATAAAAATGCATGGCTACTTGGCTACTTTATACAACTGTTTCAACACTAAATAAATATTCACGGACATTTCATACATGACTTCTTTTAGTAAAATTTACTAAGTTGTTAATTATTTAATTTCAATAAATAATCAGTTTTCTTCTGGATAACTCTATGAAAGAAATACGCACACATTTATCATTATGATTATAGCACAATAGAACATATTTGAAATGGTCGTGTTATTCGACCGAATAGCAACAACTGTCAAATAAGCACATACGGATTTGAGCTTTATTTCAAAGGATCTAAAAGATTTTATCGGTTGTCAAGTCATTTGACAGATCGTGTCATCAGCCATTTTCCATGATGGCCGCGTAAGCGCGACATCTATGCAGAGTTTAGTTAGTTAGTGTCATCGCGAGCGTTCATTGCTTTGGTCGTGTTTATAACATCTCGCTAATTGTTTGCATCCATTGTTTTATTACAATTCTGTCGTGAAAAGTGGCACGGATATGTCATAAATTCAAGTGTAACCAGCGCTGTAACCTTATAAACTTATAATTTACAAAACACTGTTCTGAAGTGTGTTATCAAGTCGTTACGTAGTAAAAATAATGAATTTAACGCCGCCGCAGTGTTCTGTATGAAATTGTCGTGAACCTTATTCTGGGATCGATTTTTAGGTGTTATTATTGAAATTACTGAGGTGCTCGCTAGTGATCTTCTCAAACCAGTTCTAAACTGTATCTGATATCTTGAATAACTCGATCTTTACGTCCGAGAGTCAATCGATTAGCGTTATAAAAAATGCATAATTTCCCCATGCTCTATGGGGATTTGTGTTGAACGAACAATACGAAGGTTGTCTTTTGTATGGTCAATAACCATGAAACTAAATTATTGAAGTGATACTGTTATGTTTAATTCGATGAGTTCGTGCTGTTTTTTGCAAGGTTAGTAAACACTTTCACTAATGATGACGTATAACCTTAACCTTGTTATTACTTTTCGTGAAAAAAATGTTGTTACTGTCACCCACTAGATACCATTAAGTAACACCCTATATGTGGTTATTATGTTACCTACTTGCTTTAAATGTATGATAAAGAATGTTCCAATTTCAAAAAATCTTTTTTTTATTTGGCTTATACTGATTCCTTGAAAACCAGTATTCTGAATTTAAAAAACGAACAAATAATTGTGGATGACCTTATTTTGGTCAAGTTTTTTTTTATTTTTATTCTGAAATTATATCTTAGTTACCCACTTTACCCAATCACAATAAAATATGACCTATAAAATGATAAGGCATTCTAAACAAGCTTCAAAAAGACTTTATTCTTAGAAGTAATCTTCATAGAAATAAGAATGTACATGACAAACATTTTGCAAACCAGAAAAAAAAGAGTAAAGCATGTCTTGGATTAAACTGAGACTAAGAAACATGTCTTGGATTAAACTGAGAATAAGAAACATGTCTTGGATTAAACTGAGACTAAGAAACATGTCTTGGATTAAACTGAGACTAAGAAACACAGCTCCAAAATGAGACAATAGAACCTCTTTTGTTCTAATGCTGTGGGTTGTGGGTTTGATTCCCACCCAGACCAAATGTTTGTGAGATGAACATAAACATTTGTTCTGTCTGGGTGTTACTATGTATTTTATTCATGTAATTACAAAATAAATATAAAAATAAATATTAGCAGTCTAGTTCCCATAGTACAAGATTTGCTTAGTTTAGGACTAGTGTGTGTATGTGTAGATGTGTGAAAGGTCCGTGAATATTTATTGTGTGTTTAGATGGGTCATTTTGAACGAAAGATCCAAATTTATAAAATAAATCTTGTCTGATTGTACTGTAATCTTATTAAAGACTTTATTCACAAACAAACTTACGACTGTACAGTAATTACAAAATGTACATTGTCATAATAAAATACATAAGAAACAGTTGAGTTATCTACAGACCGTTGCAAACGATCTAATATAACTAGATAACCAACATTACTTGATGTTGTAGATGTATAAACCATAATATAATTGTATTTACTGATATTGGTATATGCTGGAACTCCTTTGCCATAGATTTTGATGGAACAATTCTTCTCAAATTTCCCTTTAAAACAAATGACAGCCAACTTGACGATTGACTGACATATTTTAACACTTGACACTGGCAGAATGTATAAACCGTAAAAAAATTGTATTAACTGATATTGGTATTGATGGAACTCCTTTGCCATAGGTTTTGAAGGAACAATTCTCCACAAATTTCCCTATAAAACAAATGACAGCCAAGTTGACGATTGACTGACTTGACTGACATAGTTTAACACTTGACACTAGCAGAATTGTCCGTTGTAGTGCCATATAAGAAAGAAGAAGCACTCATTATTGAATATTAGCTTGCAATAGAACCTCATTTCTATAACCTAAATGTTCTTGTTCTTTTCTTCTTTGTTTAAACTATGAGCATATTAGTGGCCATATCTTTGGTTACCATCTCAAAGTTCAAGTCCTTGCTCAATTGGTAGTAGCATGAGCACGGATATTTTTTCTGTGTCCATGTCACTATGTTTTTGACGTGACAACGTCTTATAATTCGATAGAGCCGGCTGCAGGCACGAAAAAACATGACTCATGCGGCGTTACCTCGCTCTGAGGCGTTCCATGTAAGGCTTGAAGTGCAAGCGAGAGCGCGGAACGAGCGACAAAGAAGCACAATCGGCCTTTGCGTTTGTTGTCACGTTCAACTATCGTCAGTAAACCGACTTTACAGACAACCATTTTTTACTAATTATTCTATCAGCAATCTAGTTTCCATAGTACAGCTTTGCTAAATTTGGGACTTGAGTGAGACAAAGAGTGATATTTTTGATTACCTATTTAGGTATCTTATTTTTGTAAGTAAATACATGAGTCCCTGGCGAGCGTCTCGCAGTCTACTTAAAAGCGCACGATAATCTGGACGGCTTTGAAAAGAGGTAGAAGAAACTAGATCTTATAGAATACAACTTGATCTGGCACCTAGCACACTAACGGTCTATCTTAAAATAAAAGTTAGCGCAGACTTGAAGTATTGATTAACATACGTAATGATGACATAAAGTCAACGCTAAATTTTTATAAGATAGGGGGCTAGTATGTAAGACCTAAATGATCCTTGTGATTTTATTGAATAAAGAAAATCTTTATTTACAAACAAACTTACGACTATACAGTATTTACAAAATGTACATAGTCATATAAAATACATAAGAAACAGTTGAACTATCTACAGACCGTTGCAAACGATCTATAGATAGTTCAACTGATCCAAATCAGTACCAATCGGAAGCGTCCCCAAGACACTGGCTGCATTGCCGCGCTGAATAGCAATGCTGATACGTTGGGCCAGATACTCACCAGCCCTCGGGTCACGCGTCGCTTCGACTATAATTGAATAAATAAATTTTTGACTTATGACCTACTAATACTTTTTGATGGATGTGTGTTTGTTACTCTTTCAAAAACCACTGAATGAGTTTTAATGTAATGTTACAATTATTCATACAAAAACGTGATTTATAAGTACGGAATCCTTCGTGCTCGATTTCGACTTTCACTTGGCCGGTTTTATTTTAAGCTCAAATAACGTTAACAGTTAGTGGGTTGGGTGTTCGAGTTTTACAACATTTAATAGTTTGAAAGAAAAAAAAACAAGTAAAACAAAACCAAGTGCGAGTCGGACTCGCAAATGGTTCCTGTAGACAGATCTATTGAAATCAACTTAATCAACAACTTACCTACTTACTACTTAACTCGCTTTTGCCGTTCATACGCAAAAAGCGACTTAACTTGCCAATGATACAACTTAACTCGCTACTGTACTTGTTGATGTGTAATGCCTTGATCACACGTACCGAGTAAACCGGCGAGACAGTGACGTATTTGAGATACACTGCGCGTCGACATCAGTTTTACTGTTGAACGTTGCAGCGTTAGCGCGCAGTGTATCTTAAATATGTCACTGTCTCGCCGGTTTACTCGGTACGTGTGATCAAGGCATAAATCGGGCATTACAGACAGCGGAGTCTCAGGGGTTCCGTACCCAAAGGGTGAACCCTAAACAAGACACGAATTTCTAGTCCCCATGTTTGAAGCAAGTAAACTGACGATGAAAAACCAGTCCTTACCATTTCAGTAACCCTTATACATCAAAAGGCTTGGACAGCCATACTCTGTGGCTAAGCTAATATTCTTTTGATCTTTGAAACCCGCCCTCCGGCTAAGAATTACTTGAACTAAGAGAACTGTCTAGTTTCAATGTTTATCTTAATATAAATGTTACATAGGACCGTGGGTTTGTTAAAGAGCCGAAGGCATGTATTGCCGTATTTCTGCAAAGCAGTGTTGCTCGCATTACTGTGTTATCAAATCATATATTTCTTTATTCAATAAAATCACAAAGATAATTTAGAATCGTCTTACATACTAGGTGATTCTAGGTGCCAGTTCCACGCGACCAGAGCCTAGAAGAACGGGCAAGAAACTTACGGCCTGGTTCCTACCGTTTTTTAATATGATCCTTTTCACAAAGAATTACAATTAAACTAAATTAAGTACTGAAGTTCCAGTGCAGTATGTATAGATGGATATGTGTTATTCTGATGCATAAACTACATTATTGTAAAGTTTCATTAAAATCCATTCAGAAGATATTGCATGAAAGAGTTACAAACATACATCTATACGTCCACACATCCATCCATACAAACTTTCGCATTTATAATATTAGTAGGAGTAGAATTAAGAGTTTTTGCGTGAAATAGTAACAAACGTACATACATCCATCCATACAAACTTTCCCATGTATGAAGTAGGAGATGAAGGATTTTATCAGCGATCTAGTTCTCATGTAAATACAAGTCTGCTTAGTTCGATTCAAACGAGATGTGTGAAAAGTCCGTGAATATTTATTTTCCTATTTGGTGTAAGATAACCCTTTTCTATCCGTCTGTAATCCAACACTTGGAATAGTCAAATTCTGAGTATTTTACGCGACTAGGTAGCACTCTGAACTTACAGTAACTCAATATTATAATGTGTTTCTCTGTAAGGTTTCGGATGAACGAAAAATCTACGTATATTTAACATTTTAGTTTACAAGCTATATAAATAGAATATATAAATATTTGTTTTGTCTGGGGCTTTTAACTGACTTCAAATTTAAATAGGTTTTGTAAGTCATTTTCAACTTAACTTTTAATAAAAAAAAACGCTGTTCTTATAGTTGGTAAGTAAAGACCATTAAATTACCTTCAAATCTTGTATACTACTCATACCTAATCTTCTTCTTCTATATATATAAAAATCAATGCCACTTTTCGTTGTTATTTTATTTTATAACTCAAGAACGGGCTCACTTATCCAAACCAAATTTTTAGGCTTTATTTGGACTAATTAGCAAATGGTTTATGTAAAGTTTGCTTATAATATGTCGAGTGGTTCTTCATTTATAACATTTTTTGTAGTCTGCTTTAAAAAAAATGCTAAAATAGCCAGATACTTTTGTATAGTTTTCTAGATAATAAATTGAATGTCCGATAGTAGAATTTGTAGATGTGTATGTAATATAGATTATAATATGTACTAAGAGTAAGTTGGGTACGCTTCCGATTGGTACTGATTTGGATCAGATGAACTATCTATAGATCGTTTGCAACGGTCTGTAGATAGCTCAGCTGTTTCTTATGTATTTTATATGTCTATGTACATTTTGTAAATACTGTATAGTCGTAAGTTTGTTTGAGAGTAAGTAAATTATGCATAGGGTAACTTACATGATACTTTATGAGCTCGGGGCGATAGGTACAGTTTGCTCCTTTCCTATGAAACACAAAGACTTGTCTTACAAGTTCTTTGTAAAGGATGCTTCTTGTTGAGATGTTAAATACCTTGTAAATCCGGGCATTATATAACTTGACGCCTGACATGTGATGTAGGTTTAAATTATCCTTTGAAGTGACGGAAAATGTCATGAAAGCGCAGTGAGATACTTATTCTGTAAGCAGACTTGATTTTAACCTTTGTAAGGAAAGTGGTCAATTCGATTGAAAGTTTTTTTACTATTAACTAGGTAGTGTTAAAATATGCTAATCGTTACAGTAACACTAGAATAAGCTTATTAAAGTTCATTATCTAAGCTCTAACATAAAAATAACAAATAACAGGCGTTACAGCTCAGTTGGGAGTAGCTCTGCCTTGCATGCTGTGGGTCGTGGGTTCGATTTCCACCTATAGCAAATATTCGTGCGATGAACATAAATATTTGTTCTGTGTCAGGGTGTTTCTATGTATGTACATATTTACAAAAAAAAAATGTGTATAAACAAGTAATCTATTAGCAATATGGTTCCCATAGAACAAGCTCTGCTTAGTTTAGGACTAGAGTGTGATGTGTGAACATTGATAGACTGGTCGCGTGGACCTGGCACCTAGAATCATCTAGATATATCAGACGATTCTAAAATGGTAAACTTTTTTGAGTTTGATATTTTATTTGAGTAAGAGAGTTGATATTTTTACAGATCATATGTATTTCTGTTGGCGCTATATCAACATTAACTAAAATAATTTGAAGATCATATAAAATGTTTTTGGTCCGGAACCCTTTGTGCAAGAGTCTGACTCGCACTTGGCTGGTTTATATTTAGATTAATGTATGATATTGTTGAGAAAGTTGCTCTACCGCCACGTATTCGATTGACATTTAAATTAAGAGTAAAAGTTACTTATGTACCTTAAAAGGTTAATTTGGAGAAATAACATTTTAAACTGTTGTAGATCTTATCTCATTTAACAGGTTGACAGTCCAGAGACCACATATGGTCTTTAGAGCGACTTCCCTACCAGTCAACAGTCCGTACGTGGTCTGTTCGCCTATACAATTTGTAAACCATCTGACACTGTGAACGTAAGGAGAAAGTCTACTTATTAATGCGGACTTGGCAGGACATATCATAAGGATTATAAAAAGTGATGGGACGTACACAAAAAATCGATATTTTTTTTTTTTAGAGCATGATATATTTTTGGTCTTTTTATGATTTTTTATTGTTTCATTACTTAGAATTAGATAAACGATGGGTAAGTAAGTAACAAAAACATGGGAAATTAAAAGAAAATGTATTATATTCAACAAAAGACAACAACTAAATGATTCGAATTTTACCATCTGAAATGTCAAACCATTTCAAATGTTTCAATCTGTCAATGCCTGTGTATATTTTTCAACTTCACTTGGTAAATAACGAAATAAAAAGAAAAGTAGCGCATACAACTTATTGGTCTGTGGACTCACGAGGTCTGATTTTTACCGTACTGAAAGTGCTAGAAGTCCACAGACCATATGTAGTCTGTGTTAAAAAAACTATTTTCGGTAGAGTATAAATATTTTATAAAATATATATAGGTATACATTTTACCCACAAATATACCGACTTTTAATAAAAACATTACTGGGGCCCTATCCAGAAGGGGCAAACTTGCGTGACGGAATATCCTTTCAGTTGCAGGTCAGTTTTGTAGGCATTTTTTGTGGATTGACGTGGCTGAGCTGTTCAAAATATGACTGAAATGTTTTAAATAATGACTGAAATGTTTTAGATATGACTGAACTGTTAAAAATGACGTCAACGAGCTGGCGCATGCATCTCGCTCGCACTTGCAACGGGGCTTCGCGGGCGCATATTTCTGTACCGCTCTAACATGTCTTCATACTTGTTCGTTTTAGGGGTGTCCATTTTTAAAATCATCGTTGTTTTTTTAGATTCGATAAATCAGAACTAACATCGATGTCGTCCAATTGAGTTTAAGAGCTCACACAAAGATGAGATTTTATTGTAATGAGTTGGTATATAAATATAATATAATTATACAATACACAATCTACTTCAATTTTATTTCGTCCACAAAACCAAATGTTATTCACAATTCGTTGTTTGTAAACATTGAAGCCCGCCATTTTTTTAGTACACATATTTACATATTTACAGACAATATTTTTATTATATTGTCAGTCCAATAATAAACTTTTCATTTTTAAATAATCAAATAGGAAAAAAATTAGTAAAATTATAATGTTCAAACTGGAATTTTTATGAAATTATTTGGATATAATTATTGACTCGATGTTTTTCTACTAAAAACTGAAAAAACATCGATATTTCGAGTATATCAAAAGCATTTCAAAACATCGGATCGATTCGATGTAGGTATCGCATTGTAAATATCGATGTTTTCGATGCATCGAAGTTTATCGAATATTCCGTCCCTATAGTTTGTTTACATTTATTATTTATAACAAAGATTTTGCATTTTCATTGTAACTTTCGTGATTGTTGTATCATAATATTGTTATGTGCCATCATAATATTGCTGGCTGCCTTGGACTCGATTGAGCGAAGAGCCTTCAGGATAATAGGTGAGCAACATATGGCGGAGACTAAGATCCATAGTCTCGAACACCGTCGTAAAGTTGCTTGCCTATCCATTTTCTATAGGATACATTTCGGGGAATGTGCCCAGGAACTGCACGACTTGATACCGCCATCTCCTTTCTATAAAACTTTTAAAAACGTTTTGGTGCGAACTGCCAAGGAATGGAATACCTACGCTGCCTGCGTCTGTTTTTCCCAATCATTACAACCTAGATCAATTCAAGGCCAATATAAATAGGTGTCTTCTAGACCATCCTGCTCCATCGTCGGCTTCATCGGCGCTTTCCATCAGGCGAGATTGAAGCCAAAGGATTATAAAAAAAAAAATATGTGAGTATGTGAAAGTTTTAATACATACATAATTGAGAAAATGGTGAAATCTTTGTAAGTATTTCACGGAGAATAAAAACCTCAGCTTTGGCAAACCTACACCGGATTTGCGCATTTCGCAAACAAGTATGTTATTGAAAAGTGAATAAATCAGTGTACTACCTAATTATGGAAGATTTTAATGTCAAATCTAATCATAAACATGAAACGTATGTCGGGCTTGTCCTGTTTTTCAATACTAGGAGACTGACATACTTAATACAATACATTACTTATATAGATAGGTATTTTTTATTTTACCTACATATAAAATAACCAGAGCACCCGGAATAAATATTTGCAGATCGTACAAACATTTATTTCAAGGCGGTCATCGAACCCACAACCTCCGCGTCGGAGGTGGACATCTGTTGCAGAGTTTCTAACATGTTTGGTCACCACTTATTCATGTTTCAGATGCACACAAGATGCTGGTGCCCAGTATGGGTTAGCAGATCAGAAATCAGAACACAACAATTTAAGACTAAGACATGAATCATTCTATTTAATCGTCCAGGTAGTTGATTACTTCACTTGATAGGTTCATAAATATACCTATAACAAACTAAATCAATCATTGCAATAGGCATCACAGCTCATTGTGATGTGTCATGTCTTCTCTGTGGGTTCGATCCCCACCAAGAATAAATATTTTTTAAAAGTTCAATAAGTCTTTATTGGTAAAACATTTTTTTATTACTATTAGTAAATATTAATGTATGTTCTGCTTTTGGGTGTCAACATGTTACCTATCTATGAATTTATTCATAAAACAGTATATGAGTATTCTAGTTGCCATACAAGCTTTGTGAAATGTTCATAAACATTTTTTTAACTTGTTTAAGTGTAATGAAATAAAAGAAAATGATTTATGTTCAGATTTCAAGACTGTAAAATATTTTAGTATTGAACTCTATGCGTACTAACTCTATTTACAATACACTTCATTTTATTTCAGGTATATCTGGGATGTGACACGAGCAAATTTCGGCTGCCAGGAAGAGATCTCTCTCAGCGATAAGGCCACCCATTCTGATGCCTATTACTACTTGTTTAAGCTCTTCGTTTTTATTTATGTGTGATGAACAATAAAGAGTTATCTATCTATTTAGAAATGTTTTAATAAAATAATACTGAAACATGGTTTTATTGAATTACTATATTATTTCACAAATGAAAACAAAGATTAGTTTAATAGTCTATACTTAATAATATATATATCTCAACTCAGTATTGGCATTAGTTCTGGCATCTATGCTAGGATGGTGGGTTCAATCCCCACCACAAACAAACATTTGTGTGATTAGTTGTCATTGGTAAAATATTTATTTATTACTATTTGTGAACATAAATATGTGTTCTGCATTTGGGTGTTAATATGTATTAATTTTTAGAATACTTATAAAAGTATTCAAGCAATCTATTTCCCTTATAAGATTTGTTTAGTTTGGTTCAAGTGCATGCCTTGGGAAATAAATAAATATTTTTGGACAATTCACACTTCACACTCTAGTCCCAAACTAAGCAAAGCTCTATATGTATGGGAACTAGATTGCTGATAGAATACTTACATACTTACATTTTTTTTGTAAACACATACATAGAAACACCCAGATTCAGAAAAAATATTTATATTCATCACACAAACATTAAAATTTGCTCTGGGTGTGAATCAAACCCCCGACCCACAGCATGGAAGGCAGAGCTTACTACCAAATACTTACTGTCAAATGTTCATGAATACTTGTTCAAGTCTAATGAAATAAAGGAAAAAAAAATTAGATTATGTCCAGATTTTAATATCATTTTATAAATTATGTAATCATTCTTTACCACATGTCAATAACCGCACTCGTCTGTTATGAGATAATACACGGTGGTAGCCTAGTTTAAGTTTTCTATAATATACTTTTTTTTTATGGCCACATAGCATGTTGGTATGCTCAACAACAAATGGACCACAAAAATAACAAGCTGGACAGGACCACACGGTATAAGAAACTGGGGAAGACCTAAAGAAAGATGGATAGACGAAGTAAACAAACAAGCCGGCGCAGACTGGATGACAAAGGCTAAAAATAGAGATGCTTGGAGGAAAATGGAGGAGGCCTTTACTCCTTGAAAGGTCCTTAACAAATAACAGAAAGAAGATGTAAAAAATTGTTGCATATGTTGAGCTATGTTATTTTATAATTTGTAATATTATGTTAATTAATTTCAATTATTCAAATCTCATTCTTATTTAATTAACTCATTTTCAATATTATGTATAATCTAATTCTGTTAATATTTGTAAGGAAATAAAAAAGGTTTTATTAATGTGTATATTATGATTTGGTGTGACTGGTTGGGAACCCACTAATTAGTTTAGTGTATATTGTCATTTTTAAATAAGATATAATAATAATTAAGAATCAAAATGGTTTTTATTCCTTGAATTCTAGTCATTTTACAAATTAAAACTTGCAGATTAATTTTATATAGTCATAAACTGTCTACTACACAAGTAGAAACTTCATGGTAATCTGCATAGTATTCTGAAACAAAATAATAGGTAAGAAAGTTTTGTAGGTATGTACTATGTGAATGTGAATGACGACGTGTAAGAAAGGTGTGAACATTGAGATGATGTCTGATAGAAGTGAGTGGAAGAAGAGGACATGTTGTACCGACCCACATAATGTGGGACAAGGGTAGGAAGATGATGATGATAGAATACTAAAAAATATTCATTCCTATTATGTTATTGTACATTTTAGATGTAACTTTATGCTACTAATCTCAATGATGGTTTATCTTAGCAAAAATTTATTTCAGGATAGGTACTGAAATTATGTTGTCTCTATATAAATTTGCCATAAATATTTTAAATATGATGAGACTAATATTATCTATAATCGTAGTTATAGGATTTATAACTACGATTACATACAACTAGTTAGGCATTTATGTTCCTTGTTGTCTTAGACTATTTGACATGTTATGAGGAGGGATGAAAATCATATTACGAAGAAAGTTATGAATGTGAGCGTGTCTGGATATGCAAGTAGAGGAAGGCCGAAAAAGAAGTGGCTGGATTGTGTGAAAGAGGATATGAATGTGAAAGGAGTAGACTCAGAGTTGACGAATGATAGGAGTGAGTGGAAGAAAAAAACATGTTGTGCCGACCCCACGTAACGTGGGATAAGGGCAGGGGAATGATGATGATGATGATGTTGTCTTAGACTATTTAAAAACAAGTGATAAGTAAGAACTAAAAGGATGAAGCGATGATATTACTTTGAAGTTATCTTGCCCATACCTACTTAGGTTTTTTCCAGAAAATGTGTAGATGGTAGTCCTGAAAACCTATAAAAATTCACAGGTCAGCATTGAAATCGCAGCTAATAGCGTTTTAATTTTAAAACTACTTTGAAATTGTCACAAAACATTATAATTTTCGTGTTTGTATGAATCCATGAATTCTGCAAAATGAAACCAAAACAAACTTCGGCATGTCACAATTCTGTCAAAGTTAATTTACAGTCAAAATATCAATAAAAGACGAAGAAGAAAACTGAAATGTTATTTGATCAAATAAAAGCTCAAAAACATTTCAGCGGTCTGGATAGGGCCCCTGGACGTATAGGACCATTAATACTCTGGAGCCCGGACAGTCAACCTGTTAATACGCCTTTTCACGTTCACACGGTTACCATAAGCGTCGCATTCAAATTGCCTTTTCACATGCATCCGGTTAACACTTTCGTTTTCGTCGCGTACCCAAGATACTGGCTGCATTGCCGCACTGCATAGCACTGCTGATAGTAACTGGCCCAGCGGGGCCAGTTACTCATCAGGCTAACCAACCCTCAGCTCACGTGTCACTGGGTTTGATTGACTAAATTAAAACAGTGGTCATTATTAGTTTTATACTTGTTTAATAATAAAACGTAATAAAAAATTAGTCGCATCAACATTTCTTTGCGTACTAAACGCTTATGCTTTGTATAAAGGAGACACTGTGTAAAGGGGTCGGCACTAAGGGCCCCTGTAGTCTAGAGCCCTTCAAATAATACAGGTGAACTCGTAGGGATGGGAACGTATCGATGAAATAGTTATCGATGTTTTTTTCTTCTACTGTTTGGCAGACGCTAACGCATCGTATAGCTTTAATTTTTTAAAGTTGTTATGAAGAAATCGGGATAAGACCGCCGATTTTAGATCTTTATTAGTTGTACGGTAGTTTAAGTAACTGTTTTATTTTGTTACACCTATCTATGGACTGAATAAAACGAATAATTTATTTGTAAGGCGTATGTTTGTTTAATACTAAAAAAAAAGTATTTTAATTAGAAATCCACAGTTTCCAAATCATCACCATATAGGAAAACTTAAAACTAGTAATCACAAAAGAATTTTAACATCGTTACACAGTAAGTAATTGGCATTAAACATGTAAATGGGAATCCGAGCCACTAAAATAACAGTTTAAAAATATTGTCAGAGTATCCCACCCCTAAACCACTCAACCCGCGAACAGCAGCAAGTTTTTTTCTGCTTACGTCGTTTAAAAAAAAGAAAAAAAGGTCACGAGGTCGCCCTCTGTTTCGGTCACCGTTCTTACGGCCTCATTGCTAACTGCAACTGCGCCTGAATTAAAACTATAAAGGTAGACTTTCGACCAGTACCTCTACCATGAGTTGTCACAGTAAAATCGCTTAACTTTACTACAGTAGGTAGGTAGTTACGTAAATATTAGTATTACTAATTTTAGTACCCAACTATCCGCTAGAGGCGCTGTACAAATCTTCATACATTTTTTTAACTACAGACGCTAGCGAGTATAGTAAATATAGTATAGTAAAAACTCATGGTAGAGCTACAGAGCGGCTCCAGCGTCACTGACGCAGCGATAGTAACGCGGCGATAGAGCGATAGTATTATGCAGTACGGTGTCTCGGCGACAGTGACGCCACGTTCGAACGCTAGTTCATACGTTTCCGTACTGCATAATACTATCGCTCTTTCGCCGCGTTACTATCGCTGCCTCAGTGACGACGCCGGGCCGGAGCCGCTCAGCAGCTCTACCATGAGTTTTTACTATACTCGCTAGCGTCTGTAGTTAAAAAAATGTATGAAGATTTGTACAGCGCCTCTAGCGGATAGTTGGGTACTAAAATTCGTCATACTAATATTTACGTAACTACTGTAGTAAAGTCAGGCGATTTTACTGTGACAACTCATGGTAGAGGTACTGGTCGAAAGTCTACCTTAAGGGCCCCCGCAAACTGCACACTTTTTATCGGCCGATAGTTTGGTCGGCTTCTTAATCAATATGAAGATGTATGCAGATGCGCACATTACAGCGATTCAGTCTTCATACTGATTAAAAAGCCGACCAAACTATCGGGCGATAAAAAGTCTGCAGTTTGGAAGGCAGAGCTACTATCAACTGAGGTGTGTTTTGTAATTCCTTAAAGATACCGAATATGTACAACTAGCAGCATTGTTTGGCTTCACACTGAGGCTATATAAAAAATATTTATTTATTTAATTAATACAATATTTCGCGGTAAAGAAGGAGCTTTAGAATAGAATAGAATAAGTACTTTATTTCAGTTATTATAAAAACTTAATGCTAGTACACTTAAACGATAGAATTATTAAATGTAAAAATAACTGAAAAAGGTCATTACTCAGCTTGTGCTGGTGTAGAACCATTGGGCTCTACACCAGCGCTGGTTTTCAGTAATGCCGAAAGATGGATATCGAATGGTAACATTTTTTTTTAATAGATCTAGTAGTTTTTGAGCTAAATTGTAACAAACAAATCTTCCCTCTTCATATTATAAGTGTGGATAGATATTGTGGCCAATATAAACCTACTACAATGTGGTCCTTATTAAGCAACAATGCACCACTTGACGATCAGCGGAAAGGTCACGTAAATGTCATATTATTTAAAGACTTCACAAAGGAGCTACTACTACCTATTTACACACATAGAAATATATTTTCTGTACCTCTACCATGAGTTGTCACAGTAAAATCGCCTGACTTTACTACAGTAGTTACGTAAATATTAGTATTACGAATTTCAGTACCCAACTATCCGCTAGAACGCTGTACAAATCTTCATACATTTTTTTTTAACTACAGACGCTAGCCAGTATAATAAAAACTCATGGTAGAGCTACAGGGCTATTTCATACAACGTCGGTGCCTAACATAAATAATTCAAAATCCAAATCTTACTATCTGACAAGCGTCACAGCTCAGTTGATGGTAGCTCTGCCTTCCTGTGGTCGTTGGTTCGATTCCCGACCAGAGCAAATGTTTGTGTGATGAACATAAAAGCAAGTTTATAAGTTAAGTATTCAATTTTTTTTAAAATACGTAAATGTTTTTTTTCTAAATACTTAGTAAACCAATGATTGTGGGGATCGAACTCACGACTCACATGGATGGTACCAACTGAGCTGTGACGCCTTTCTCAACATTTATAGTATTTACCAACAGCTAGATTTAGGCAAAAACAAATACCGGCGCTTGTATCTCGAACCTAAACTTAATATCAGGCACATATCTTAAATAACCCTTTAGTGACCCCAAAACAATAATTCCTGTAGTTTTGTTGTTTTGCGCAAATAATTTATTTATATGTTGTCAAATAACCTAATGATATCATTACTTTGAGATAATATTATTACTTATACACCGTGACCAATTATTTTTGTTTCAAAATGGTCGTTATCAAGCAACAATGCCCCAATTAACCTGACGATTGTTCAAGAAAACGAGAATAAAATTAAATAAATAATATTTCTTATCGTATCACACAACTCTAACTCTCATTGTATACCTATTTATAAATACTGTAATAGTCTTAGGTTTGTTTGTGGAGAAAGTTTTTATGAATTTAAGAAAAACATAAATTAAGCTTTTATTTTATACATAGGTACATATATATATATATACATGTAGTACATATATATACATATATGTACATGTAGTACATATGAACATAGTTATATGGTAGGTGTATGTTATAGTATATAAGCATTTAAATAGAAATACAAAACTGTTATTAATAATAGAGTCAAATACTAAAAAAGTTATTCTACAAAAAAAACGAAAAACTCTAAAATAGTCTTTTTTACTGACCAAAGGATGAATTAGTAAATTAAGTTTCTTAAAAACGCAATGAAACCTGATTAAATTTAGTTGATGGTAGGTAAGTATAAGTACACTAAGTAGGTATTTAGTGCTTTGCGCTTAGTATCTAATAGGAATCGACATCTTACACCAACACTCCCAACTTACCTACTGCGCCAAGGATTTCGGGAACGCATTACAGTATTAATTCCACATATTTTCCTACAATTTCGGCGATAATAACCCATAATTAAACGTCTTAAGGTACATTTTACAACACACATTTGTTATAGACAGGGGGGGTATCCTGACAACTGAAATGTTTTTGAACTGTTATTTGATCAAATTGCAGTTCAGTTTTCATCTTCGTCTTTTATTGATATTTTGAATGATCGATTTTCATACCGTTTGATAGAATTAACGAAAAATCAGGTAGGTCATGCTTAAATCAGGTAGGCCATGCTCAAACCGCGGCATTGACGTCATTTTTAACAGCTCAGTCATAATTTTATAAAGCTCAGTCACGTCAGTCCACTAAAATGCCACGGAATACTGATGAGTTCCTATAGGAGTTACTATAGTAAAATCATCGAAAACTGAACTGCAACTGAAAGGATATTCGGTCACGCAAGTTTCCCCTTGCTGGATAGCCCCGCAGGATGGTTGTTTATTTAGCGAGCGGCCCTTGCCTTTGAAGTGTCCACGCCTATGTTTGTGATATAAATTTATGACTTCTTTCTGGGAATATGATCTGGGGGCGAGACTATTTCGTTGCACAAATATAAATACAGCACTGAAGTATAGGTCGGTCTTCTATTACTATATCCGGTGACGCTGTTTTATAACAATTATAATACCAAAGTCAAAATTGCTTTATTCAGTAAAATCACAAGGATCATTTAGAATCGTCTTACATACTAGGTGATTCTAGGTGCCAGTTCCACGCGACCAGAGCCTAGAAGAACGGGCAAGAAACTTACGGCCTGGTTCCTACCGTTTTACTCGTGAAAACCTTTTATTGGCCTTATGTTTCTATTTTGTTCTGTCTCATTCTGTATTCTTTGTGCTGTTCCTATAGATATCGCAGCTACAATAAAAAAATAAGTAACCATTTTTTATTAAAAAAAAACTATGTCTGTCCATCTATTGATTTTCGGGACATAAGACTTTGTATAATGTTAATTTCATCAAAATCGGTTAACTTTACGATATGATTGCACAAACAACTGAACTTGCATTTTATTGATCATTTTGATGATTTTGATAATGATTAAATCATCCACTAGAACTAGAACATACAACATACCCAATGAGGAATTATACTGTACCTATATGTACCACATGTATATTGTACAGGAAGATATTATCTGTTCTACAACCATAAAATAAAAATAAATCGCCCTCCATTATTTTAGCGCCGATAAAAGCCGCTAAGTTGAGAGGGCGGGAAAAAAAAAGCAAGATGGCGGACGCATTAATCATTTGACTGACGTGACTGACGCCTGATCTTAATGATTTTGAATGCGTTTGTCTGTAATGGACACTTTCTTGCACTAATTAACATTTTTCATTATCTATACTTCTATATCTATACTTATATAATAAAAAGGTAAAGTTTGTGTGTTTGTATTTGTTAAATTGTAAGGGGCAATCTCGAAATCTACTGAACCGATTTTAAAAATTCTTTCACCAATACAAAGCCACATTATTGCTGAGTGTCATAGGTTATATAAAAAACCGAAAAATAAAAGGCTTTTACGTGGTAGTCCGTTTTGCAAAGTGAATTGGAGTATTTATTAATTATGCCCAACGAAGTGGGCACGGGTCAGCTAGTATATTATAAAGAATTAGATAGATTTAGATCAACCCGTAAGTCGAATAGCTGTTTTTCAACGAAAACTGCTGATTTTCTAATTGTCTCTTCTTGAATCAAACCAAAAGAATTGATGATCGGTGGTTATTGTTGTTAAGTCAATAACATTGTTTTTTAACAAATCACATATCTTGTTGTAAATGGAGCAGGTAGCTCCGACATCAAATGATATGTGCAATAGTCTGTCAAGTCTATTATCTTATAAATTTTTTAATGTCTTAAGGATTATGTTATTTCGAGTTCAAAAAAATAATCAATAAGCTATCTAATATTATATCTCTGGCTTAATATTACACTCGTGAGCAAAAAAATCGACTCAGGACGCACGTTCGCGGTCAAAAGTCTCTGGCAAAAAATCTGAAGCCTTAATTCTATTTCTGATTTCAACAACTCAAAGCTGTTAAATTTAGCTTTAAAATAAGTGGTCTACGTTGGTGTTTCAAAAACATTTTGGTAACGAAAAAGTATTAAATAAGAAGGAGTCTTAAACAAGGTCTTAAAGGTGATAATAAACAGTTAAGAAAATACAGGCTTAAATCTGTCAAAATATGAATTTTGTTTGAAATTAACATAACAATATTTAGTGTTCTCCCCCCTGGCCCTAATAACACCTTCCAATCGCTTCTTAATGGATCGAATAAGTTTCTTTACGCGATCTTGAGGTCCGATTTCGTGACTGGCGCAGGATTTCTACCCCGAACTTTTATTTTAAGTTTATCCCACATATGCTCGATAGGATTTAAGTCCGGGCTACGCGCTGGCCAGTCCATAGCGGCAATTTCGACCTCCTGTAAATACTGCCGGACGGAACCTGCAGTACGTGGAAGGGCATTGTCGTAAATTGAGATGAAGTTTTCACCGATGAAACCGGCGTAGAGAACGACGTGATCCCCTAAAATCTTTTCGATGTATCGATTTGCCGTCAATTCTCCCACTCGACCGCCAGTTTCAGTAAAAGCAACTTGGTTTGCCTCCGTTGAAATGCCCGCCCACACGATCCAGGAACCTCCTCCAAAAGTCACAGTTTCTGTGATGCAACACTGCGCAAATCTTTCTCCAGGTCTTCTGTAGACTCGTCCTCTTCTATCGCTACCATGCAAGCACACTCTGCTTTCGCCTGAGAAGAAAACAGAGCTCCATCGTTCGTTAGTCCAATCAACGTGTTCTCTGGCAAACCGTAGGCGGGCAGCTCAGTGGGCTGGGGTTAATTTGGGGCCAGAAGCTAGCCTTTTTGGCGTAAGGTTAGCTGCCATAAGTCGTCTTCTGACTGTCCAGCCACTCACAGCTTCTCCTCGCGTTTCTCTGAGCTCTTGTTGGACTTGAACACCAGTTAGAGCCCGATTTCTTAGTGATGTGCTGACAATGAATCGGTCATCTCTCTCCGATGTGCACCATTTTCTTCCGGAACCGCGTCTTCGACTAAAGCTACCAGTCTCTTGGTAACGACGGTAAACTCTGGAAACAGCAGACTGGCTCATGTTCAGCGCAAGTGCCACTTCACGCTGACTCTGGCCTTGTCGCAATAGGGTGACCGCTTGAGCAGCTTGATCACTTGTTCTATCCATTTTCAGGCAGTATTCTTGTTTGTTGATAAAGAAGATGTGTATCTGTTTCTATTTGATGCTAACTGACAAGGGTGGGTCGGGTAGATAGCCTTTCATATGGGTCAGAAACTCTTAATTAGCACTATTGATAATAAGCGTAAAAAAGGTTGTTACCGATCACAGCATATTCTTGGGTTGTGTGAACAAGAAACATTACAATATTTTACATCATTCTAAAGCTAAAACTAACAGCTTTGAGATGTTGAAATCAGAAATAGAATTAAGGCTTCAGATTTTTTGCCAGAGACTTTCGACTGCGAGCGTGCGTCCTGAGTCGATTTTTTTGCTCACGAGTGTATATTTAAGAAATTATTTTCTTCAATTACTAACTTCTGAGTAAGTAAATCAATCATTCTCCGTAAATACAAAAAAATATTACCAAAACCTCAAATAGAAGTAATATATACATAAAATTACTTAAAAGGTCCTTCACTGTAGGTACCTAGTCAAAATATAAAAAGTTTGAAACTAGACCTTTGTTTTCTGTATTTCTTAATTAATGTGTAAATGTTTTTATTTTTCATAATATGTTTTTAGTATTCGCCTACACTCAAATATAAGGTTTCAACAAAGGTTAATTATAATAATGTTAAATATTTACATTTTTGCTTGTAAAAAGCTAAAACAAAAACCATGATTAATTTTAATAAACAAATAAACATCTAATTTTCGTTATGCCTAAGGTAATACAGTTTTCGGGTCTTGTTATAGCACAGTTTCACATTTAACTAAATACAAAATGGAATACAATGCGAATACAAAGCAAAGCATAATTAATAATTTATTACGTTTACTCGTATCAAAACTTTTGTTTAGTTTTTGTCCGATCGAGTCTTTGAGTCACACTGCGCGTTAACGCTAGCTGAACGTTAGTCACCTACGCTAGCGTCACGATTGTTCTATTTATTTATGATCACTCATCAATCACGTGCGATTTAAAAGCCGCTCAATGTAACCAAGTCTTGTTACACTGAGCTTCTTTACTTTCCTAATATATTTTTTTATAAATCTGGAAGTCACTATGAATAATTCTGCCCGCCTCAGGCCCTAATTTATTCCTTAATTCCTTTTTAATGGGCATTTCTTAAAACGAAGTCTTAATAATTAAATGGCTCACTAATAAGTACAATTTTATGTTAAGGTTAAAAAAATAGTAATATTTTCATTATTTCACAATTTACCATGTTTCTCAGAACTCGGGAATTTATTATTTACAGAGACAATCTCGTAGGCCCTAGAGCTTGACAAGCGCTTGTTTAATACTAAGGAACGGTTCAAAATGAAAAAGTATGCGACTAACATGTAATGAAATATTCACTTTAGAAAAACTTTGCGGAAAAAAATGGAATGCATAGTATAATATATTTTTTATTCTATCCTTATAACTAAGTTCTTTTGTATTAATTTTACATAAATTTATTCACAAACAACTACCTATACAGTATTTACAAAATGCACATTGGCATATAAAATACATAAGAAACAGACCGTTGCAAACAATCTATAGATAGTTAAACTGATCCAAATCAGTACCAATCGTCGCGTACCCAAGATACTGGCTGCATTGCCGCGCTGAATAGCAATGCTGATACGCTGTGCCAGATACTCACCAGCCCTCGGGTCACGCGTCGACAAGACTAGACGCGCAGAATTATTTTTTTATGAGAGTTATTTTGGAAAACAGTTTTTCTTCCTTACTTAAAAATAAATGTATGCTTAAAAGACCGTGTACAATTTAATTGAATCTCTTTATTTAAATAATATTTGTCTCGTGCTTAAAACAATGCAAGTTTTCTCATTTAACTTAAAATCAAGAGAGAACATAATAATTGCCACTCTCCTGTTCGAGCCCCAGGGTATGATGAAACAAAAATACCGGGAAAATGGAGTGCAGTAATTAGTGCATTAGCTGACCCTTTTACTGTCATAGTCTAGGAGCTCAGTGTATAATCATATCTATTATTAATATTAATAATATTCACGGACATCACGTTCTAGCCCCAAACTAAGCAATTCTTGTATTATGGAAACTTGAGTGCTTTTATACTTTATTTAATATTGAATTGTTACTTCTTATTTTGTGACGCAAAATAACCTTTTCCTTTTCTATTTAACTAATATAAAATTATTTATAACTTTTTTTTTGTGAATATTAACCACATGACATCAAACTCAATTAGCCTACTCTGTTTAAAGAATAAATACTCTATTTACTAGTCCAAAGTAATTCAGTTCAAATTCCTCATATTTTCTTTACTGAATGTGGTGTTTTTGCACACGGGTTTTAGGTTATTTATTTAAGTTTTCTGTGTAAAAGCGTGTTTTGTCAAGCTCTTTAAAATATCAAGTCTGGTGTTTTATATAAACGAAAGCGGGCGAGCTTAATAACATTTTCGTCAAAACCTTTTGTTATTTTCGTAGAGTGAAATGTAAAAAAAAAAACACCCTACCTACACGTTCATGCATGAACAAATAGAAATCAAATATAAATACCTTAAAAACCCACGTGTTTGTCTAGATATAGATGTTGGTACCATTTGCAAAAAGCTACTGCTAAGTCCTTTTGTTTTCTTATTATTTTTTATTATGATCTATTAGCTCCTGCACTATACGTCATTAGCAGAAGCTTTCCTTAGGGCAGAAAGAGGGCAGAAAGTAAAGTAACATGATATTATCACAATATTCGCTCCTTTATGGAGAAATTACCTATTAGCAACAGGACAATGCCTTTTAGCAACATATTATGTCAAAGAAGTAGGTTGGTAATTAATATCTCATGCTTGTGATTTCAAAAATGTTGTTGTCTTAAAGGGCATTGAACTCACGACCCTCAGTTCAGACTGCTGTACTAAACCGATTAAGCTTGTCGAGTAAAATGCACATAACCTCAAAATATTTTTTTTGTTTCAGACGCAGCCAGTAGTAGCCGCCGCGAATGATTCCGAACAGTACATCATCATTTAACACACGAAGAACACCTGTCAAACTGAAGTTTGGCGAGAAAATATCAGTATTATGTGATAGACCGTATCCAGTGTAGTGTTTTGTAGTATCCGCCATTTTGTGTTGCGTCATGGCTGCCATTTTGGATGTCTGTGGAGTGCGGTTTGGCGCTATCTTGGCGCGAATTGGACTGCTGCTCACGTTGGCTGTTTATTCTTCTTATGGTGAGTTCTAGATTGTTAAATATTCTTCGTATTTGCTTGGAGTAAGAGGAAGAAGAAAACATGTTATGCCGACCATACCCAGCGTGATACGGGCAGGGGAATGATGATGAAATAAAAATCCACATTCAATCATAAATCATTGTATTTATCAGTTTACTATTGAACATAGATTTCTTCCAAGAAGTGTCCCGTTGTTTTTAATTTTCTATTAATAATATATCATTCAGTGTTAGCCAGCTTCATTCGGCATACTGCCTTATTTCGAGACAGTTTTTTAAATCCATTTTTAGGATTGTAAATTGTCATATTTCCTAGTTTTAACATAATACTATCTTAATCTTCTTCTTTTTCATATATGCCCTTCATAACGACTTGCCAGTGCCAAGTGTTTATTATATAAAATATATAAACATTTCTAAACCTCAAATGACTTGAGTACGATTCCAGAAAGCCAACTCGACTAGGACCCCAGAAGTTAGGCTCAGATATCTTCCATCTCCTTCCCCCAGCGTTGTTAGAGCGAGATAGCACGATGTGCGCAATTCCCCACAACATCTGTTGCAAACTTGAAGTGAGCTAAACCCTAGTTGGTTATAGTACGTTGTTCGGACATTTTGTGGTTAGGTAAAGGTTAATTACCGTATAATAGCCGTTACTACCTCTTACCTAGCGAATAAGCCTCATTTTAGTCTTTTTAGACAGAGGATATTCATTTAACTTTAGAAACTAATAGCCGTACAAAATGTGCTCGCGTTGCTGTGAAACGGCCTCTTTGCTGCCTGTGTTCTATGGAAGCCACTATAAATAAATATTCACGTAAAAACTTGAAAATGGCAAATGTACTACTAAATATGTACCTCCGATATCCGATATCGGGCCAGACAATATCATAGACAGGTTCATATTTCATACATTTTACTTACCCCGATATCTGATCGGCGTCCGACACCGATATCGGATCGGATAATGTGAAAACGCTCTTACACACAATGTACACTTACAAAACCCAATGACAAAGTAAACGAGAGAGGCAATAAAGGCCAATTTTTTAAAACTAATTGTACAAGTTAAAGTAAGTAAACACTTACCAGCTTATGTTAGGTACATAGTAAGCTGGTAAGTGTTAGCGGTAGTAGTTCTCATGGCGGTAGAAATTCCCCGGATAAGCTTCAACAAAACTGGTACTATTGGTCCATTTTAAAATGTTCTCACATTAAGATAGTTACCATAACAAAGGAACCGTCCTTATAGTATTTAATGTGTTTTTGATGAGGTGTTGAACAAAAAACATTAAATTATACCTGTATGAAATGGGGTAATTCTCTTACAAATTTGAAGCTTACAGTTTTGTAAGATGTCATCAAAATCATGAAAAAATGGTTATGGAACTCACCACCCACAACATGAAAGGTTACTACCAACTGAGCTGTGACGCCTGTCAATTCTATATTTCCTTAGAGAATTGACCTACGAACGGGTGGCGTGCTCCGTTTTTGTGGCTTAGAAAATTGTAAAGGAATTTTTAAATTACCTATCATTATGATAATAATTATATTTTTTACAAAACTCACTTCAATCCTCATCGACAAGTAACAAAAACACATTCCCAAAAGTTGACTCATCGGTCGGATGCTGATGAATATATGTATGTATAGGTAGGTCCAAGTCTGTATGATCTATCAAAAAAAAATAGAAACATCAAAATCTGTTTACAATTGGAGTAGTAATCACGATACTACAAAATTAAAAATAGACAACTCTTTATTTCACAACGGAGAATACAAAAAAAACTTGGAAATAATTTAATTTAATTTAGAGTTATTTTTATTGATTAATATTTATATTAAATATATTTGTTTAGTGTCTGAGTGTTTCTATGTATTCTATGGATGTATTTACAAAAGAAAAGTACTTAAGTATAGAAATATTCTATCAGCAGTCTAGTTCCCGTACATGCTTTGCTTAGTTTGGGACTAGTGTGTCATGTGTGAAATGTCCGTGAATATTTATTTAAGTAAGTAATTAACAATGGGCGGCCTTATCGCTGATAGCGATTTTTCCAGGCATCAACACGCAGTCGAATTGATTACATACCTCCAATTTCAAAGTGGGTTGGTTATTATCGTATGGTTTTGAACTCTGGCACAACTTCCAATATGCACTAAAACCACTGAAAATCTGGAAGTCTCCAAGTTTGAGAGCCAGAGTATTTGAATAATGTTGGTATTTGCAGCGGGAGGAATGCTGACTATGTGATATCGGGAATGCCAAGGTGTTATAGTAACACTAGTCATATGTTTACAAATAATCTAAGTAGGTTAAATGCCTACGCTATATAAAAGGAGTTTAAGTTTAAAACTCAATCTATAGATGTCAAACTAGTTTTTTTTTGGCTCGCACATTAACGGCCGGTTTCTGGAAACCCAAATCACGATTGATCCGAGTTTGACACATAGTAATTATTTGTTTTTTTCGTTGATCATCGTTCGAGAAACCGGCCGTAAACGCGTTTGCCATGTCATACTAGTAGTTAGTATTGTTAAGTCTCAACTCAACAAAATGGCGCCGAAATCATTTTAAATTTCGAATATTTGTAAGTAACGGATATCATTAGCCATCAATACGAATTCAAATTTAGAATGCGCCAATAATGGCCGGCGGGGCTCGATAAATTAAGCACTCAAACACTTAACACGGGTGTCCGCGACTCCGGTCTATTTTTATTTTAGGGTTCCGCAACGAGAGTTTAAAACCGGTGAAATGTATTAAAGACTGCGGACCACCTAGCATGAAGAAGAATAAGTACGTGTGCATAAGCGCTCTTCATTCTAGGAACTAAATTCACACTGGTTTTGTACAAATAAAATAAGTTATGTAAAATAAAGATTAGCATATTAGAAAAAAAATAAGCGCTCTTCAACGGAATTCAAGTATCTTCACTACTGCCTGTGAATCACAGAACTGAGACATTTATTTTTGAAGTTTTTGAGCATCGTTCGAAACACTCTTAAAGTATTCATTCAAGTTTTGACTCATCTACATAAGCGAATGATGACTATAGCTAATAATGGAAAAAACATTTTTCTACAAGGAAAATAGCAGAAAAACAAATGTTGAAAACGAAATCTAAATGTATAAAGCTTACCCAAAACATTGGCTACATTGCCGCACTAAATGGCAACACTTCAATTAAAATACCTCTTTGAAACTTTAAAAACAACCGTAAACGTATCTAGCCTCCTTAGACAAGGTACGTTACACACAGTCGTTTTACTTCTCCAAATAAGATAAGATAAATTTTTATTTGTCCCCAAACAAACTTATAACAAAAAATAAAAATATAATGCTTACCCAAAACATTGGCTACATTGCCGCACTAAATGGCAACACTTCAATTAAAATACCTCTTTATACTTTAAAAACAACCGTACTTAAACGTATCTAGCCTTCTTAGACAAGGTACGTTACACACAGTCGTTTTACTTCTCCATATAAGATAAGATATTTTTTTTTATTTGTCCCCAAACAAACTTATAATGCTTTGGCTACATTAGCGGGCGAATATTCGTATCGTGTTGGCGCGACAAAAACATCGTGTTCGGGTATAGGCGATCTTCTTGTCTAAATACTACGCGATGACACGATGTACCCGGCCACATACATCGCGTTAACACGAATATTCGCCGTAGCCCGCTAAAGTGGCCCCAGCATAACAAAAAATAAAAATAGGTACACGATAAGTTCTACATATAACCGCAAAAAGTAATTACCGAGTTGTTTGTGGCACGGAACCCTTTGATTCGAGCGCGGTCTTTATTATCCTCGTTTTCCTTACCGAGCTGTCATGAGCGATGACAGATGGCGCTCGTGGCGGTTGCGCGTCACGTCGTCCGGATTAATTTGCGTTTCGTTGTCTCTGCCTGTTAAAAAGTTATGACATTTGACTTTGACATTAGAGAAATGTTGCGTATCCGGAAATAGTTTCGGTTTTGATCTATTCTACTTAGCTTGATATTTGTGATGTTTCAAGTTTGAAAGAAAAAGTTGGTGTAAATCGTTTTTGTGTTCATTATGAGGTGGATTTATCGCCGAGTTGGTAAAATAGGACACTTTATTTCAGATATTACAAAACTTAATGCTACAAATTTAACGATATAATTATTACATGTAATAATTATATTAAAATGATAGACCTGAACTGAACTTTTACATCAGTCGGGCCATTTGGCTTGATCAAAGTTTGACGGTTTCCTGAAATCACACCCAAAAAAATAACGTTTATGTACGTTTGATAGATATTCCGCATAAAAAACCGTAATGAGGACTTTACCAATTCATATTGGTAAAGTCCTCATTACGGTTTTTTATATTTATATACTTATGGTAAAGTCCTCATTACGGTATTTTTAGCCTATTTATACCCATGTATAAAACAACTAGTAGTACGCCCCGGCTTCGCACGGGTAGCCTATATAAAAAAATATCATTATAATATAGCTAATATGTTACTCAGTATAAATGTATTTTCGAAATGATAAAAAATATAGACCCTATAGTATGTAACCCCCCCGCATATACACCCGTGACCGGCAGCGGCGCGGCGCCCGCTGATTTTTTTCTAATAAGTACTTACATTTTTGAACTTGTGATATCTTTCGAATAGAATGTCCGAATTCAATAATTTAAAAAGTAATAGAAAGGTATATTTAAAGTAATTTATTTAGATAAGGATTAATACCTAAGTACAAATATAGAACGTTTTCTGGCGTCGTCATTTTAATTATATTTTTTTGATATTAAAACACTTATTATGACATATCTATAATAGTTAGACATATGCTGTCGCTGACTTTTTTGTGGATGATGATGATATCTACTACAAAATTGTAGTACATAATTTCTTTCTATCATCAATAGTTTCCGCAGCGCACGCGATGATGTAAGGAATTTCTTATACACCTTGGGTTACATAATTGAAGTTTTAGTAAGGATCCCTAATTTTTTTTAAATATAATATAGCCTATGTTCAGCACAGATAATGTAGCTTTACAACAGTGAAAGAATTTTTGAAATCGGTCTAGTAGTTTCGGAGCCTATTCGATGCAAACAAACAAACAATCAAATCTTTCCTCTTTATAATATTAGTTTTGATAAATCTCAGTAGCTGAATAGAAAGTCACTAAAACATTGTAGGTTGGTAGGTAAACTAGGAGCTATCAATACAGTAGAAATGTACAGTACAAACATTGATCAAACACAAACCATATTCAAACTTGCACAATTCAACTCCGTCTAGAAACTACAAACTGACTGATTGGACCGCTTCATATTTCTCATTCAATTGATAAAACAAAACTGTTCGGAAGCGCGCTATTTTTATAACATGTCACTGTCAACTGTCAAACTTGATGACAGATGGCGGTAACTGCAAGCCGCTGGATAAGGCGGGATTTGTGAAAATGCCGCCGTTCTTATATTCGAATTTCGAATTAAGCGAGGAGGCACGTTCTGGCTATTACAAGTCGACGCGGGAACAGTTTTAAATGCGGGTATGGGGTGCGTTTGCTTGACATTTATTTTTTAAAATTTATTTTTAAACGCTAATAACACAGATCTTTGCAAGACTGTAATATAGTTCAGACCATTATAGATTTTATTATATTTCTGTTAACTTATTATAAATATTAAATTTTGACATAGTTGACTTTGACAGTCGGAACATTTGACAATCTTTTTTTGGTTCTGAGTGCTTTTCGATTGAGGACAAAATAGTTTACCTTTTCTTCTGTTTTCGCAAGATTTGTGCATTTGCCATTTTCTTCTTTCTTGTTTTAAAAATAGTTTTAAATGGCACGGTAGATTCAGTTTTAATGCAATCAAAAATGATTTAAAAATATATTTTTTTCCAAAAAAATGTGCGAAAGATGATTCATAAATGGCATTTTAAACAGTTGCAAGATTTATTACAATGAGGCTTCTTAAGAAATCCCACCCCAGCGCTATGAAACAACTTAAAATAAATCGTTTGGTTTAAATGCAGTTCAGAGAACAAAAAAGCTTTGGGGCATCCCATCAGACTGTCTAACTTTGTAATATAATTTTTAAAATTTCTTTGATTATTCGTATTATTTTGCACTGTTATTTACACCAAAATTAGACTAAGTATAGACGAGATAGTTTTATTTTAGTACCTTGGTTTTATAGCTTTAATACATTTTTTGGTTTCGTACCCAAAGGATGAATCCTAATTACATTACTTATTTAAATTATACTCATAATATTTGGAATCAGGTGTGCCCTACTATTATATTTTCCTTGATTTTTGAAATAAAATAATACAAACCTCATAATATTATTCCGTCCTATCAAATAAATGTTATGTCACTGTGTACAATAAAAAAAAATAAGTTTAAAAATGATCGTTTGTGTCGCCATCTAGTGATCTTTAACAAAGCATCAATATATCCCGTAATTGGGTAAAACATGGTAAAAAGAACTATTAGTTACCGTAATCACCTATACGATTGCCAGAGTAATATTCACAAAACTCCCCAAAGGGTGAAGTAACCCTTCTTAAGTTACCGACTCCATTACCTTTTGTCCGAATGATTTATTGGAAGGCGGGCCCTTAAATTTATGACAATTTACTTCCTAAAAGACTTAACAAAGACAGTTTCATTCTAATATGTAGGATTAGTCTTAATGTAGAGGATTATACGAAAAATTTCTCGATAGAAAACAATTTAAAAATAAAAGTGGTGTTTTATGATCTGATTTAAAGCATCCTAACAATGCATTATGGTAGGTCTTTTGAGGACGTGCACTTTAAGGCAAAACCGCGTCCACTCTGAGACATAATTGTGCTGTCTCAATAATACCGGCGCCTTTCAAATAAGGTCGCAGTGCATTGCTTCCAAGGGGAAGAATAGAATAAAACACTTTACTTTAATGCAAGCAATGCACTGCGTTCAACACTCAGAGAGAGAGATAACTGTTTTTTAATTTGAGCCTTTATTTATTTATTAAAGGCTCAAATTAAAAAAAAGCTACGATTAGTTTTTGGAGGCAGAAACAGGAACGTTGGTAGCTAAACGATAACTATATACACATAACGATCGAATTCACAAAATTAAATATTACTTCTACTACTTTTAATTGCCTATTTATTTTATAGCAGTTTTGACATATTAAGGAGTGTTTATACACTCACTATCAAAATCAGTGTTGCCAAATCAAATAATAATTAATCACCCATATAACTTATCCTACTTCATACTTATATCATAAATGAGAACGTTCGGATATTTCTATGGTTTATATCACTTCTCAAGAATAAAACTTAATATCTTATGTAAATAAATTGCTTTGCTTTCTTCCGAATTATCAATATATTTGCCAAAGACGCACTCAAAAGTCGACTTTTAAAACGTAAGACGTTTTTAAACAGATGTACCGCGGAGATTTCCGGATAAAACCGGATTTATACCGAAGATAGCGATCGAGGAAGTAATTTGTATTAATAGAGATAGACGTAGAAATTACGCGTCTTGATGAAATGAGGGAAAAAACTGTCATTACCGTGATGTTTTTTTTCTATCTTCGTTTTTCAACGCGGAGGTTTCATGCTTGTATAAATTGGATTATTTTTCAAACCAGAATTGTCCTCAAAAATATTTTGAGGACAGTGAAGTGTTCAAATTGATGAAATGGTTAAAGTTAGCCCGTTAGCCTAAAATACAACGGACTTAAACAGTTGTTATTGAAAAAATGCATATAAAATCTGTAAAACATTTTAGTGATGTCATAAAAACAACCGTAAATTCCAGTCACGTCATCAATTCGCGACGAAATTCCCGCCCATTTATCGTCCGTCAAAACAAAACGCTTTTTCGTTCGGGAAATAAAAATTAAAAGTCTCGAGTGACTAAGAATGTCTACGCCAATGAACGTAGCATAAATAATCAGGCAGAGTACGTCTCGGCAAATTACCCAGAACGGGCGGGTTCGAAATTGATGGCAACACTGAAATAAGTGCCGCCGCCATGTCAACTATGTTGGCTGTCGGCGCGCGTTCCTTTGCCGCGTTTTTTTTCTTCTTCTTTTCAATTATAATAATGGAACGCATTCGAAATTAGAACGACTTTTTTATTGATGGGATGAGTTTTTAAAAGAGTTTACATTGCGTTTTGGACTTTTTAATGGAGATTACATTTAATTTAATAAGTATACTTGTGTAATAGTTACAACTATCTGTTTAGAATATCCGAAACATACAAAAGAACTCTGCGCAATCGACTCTCGATTCAAAACATAATCGCCAACTTACATTTTAGGTCATTTAAATTCAATTGCAAGAATATCTTATCTGAATCTAATGCGATTGCCATGTTGCTTTTTTACGGGGCAATATTAAGATAAGATAATAGTAAGTATTGGTAAGCCTTTTGATAAAATAAAATAAGTTTATCTTTAACTAAACGAACGAAAAGTATAAGATAGGGGGGATTCGTGATCTGTAGAGAAGACAACGATTATGTTTAAATATATATATTTATATAATATATATATATTTATATAATCGTCGTCTTCTCTATATACTTCTTTTTCGTATCTACATACGTCTTGTTTATATTAAATATATTTAGTATGCAAAGAAAAAACTACTAAACGACACTTTATCATATGATAAAAAAATGCATAGCATTTACTTAAGTGTAAATATTTTAGTTAATTGAAATTTAATCTTATCAAAGTAGAAATGAAATATGGTTTAAGTTTATTTTGGTACTTTATCCATTTTCATTAGTTACGTAGGTTGTTCTTTGGAATTGAGACCATTCAGAAATTTTAATAAAAAAAACTAAGTAATTAATTATTCAATCGGAACTATTAATATGTCATCAAAATATTCTTGACTCGCGCTTATTAATGACTATTTGTTATAATGACATATGCTTCACATATGTGACTAATAAAAATGTCATAGAATAGGTTTGAAATTATATATTTTGTGTCGAATTAGAGAAAAAACATTGAGCTGTCCATTTTAACTGATTAAGAAACTAATAAAAAAAATCTTATTATTTAAGGTGTTTAAAGAAAATTAATTAAAATTTGTGTTAGTGTGTCAGAAAATTATCAACCTTATTTCGTTACTAATACGATAGGAATTATGTTGTGTACTTTGTAATGTATATATATAGAATGTAATAAATTTAATCAAATTCTTAAACTTGATAAGAGGCAACAATGGTCCATAGATAAAAAGAGACCTAACAGACTAATTTTTTTTTTTATTTACCATTTAAAAAGCTAACATAATTACGTTATCTAAAATAGCATCAAGAAAACCACAAGGTTTGTAGATTTAATACCAATACTTACATAATAATACCAATTATAATGAATACTTTAGACACTAGCAAATACTAAACTATAATAATTAAAAATAGCTCTTAAAGAACCACAACACAACGCTAAAAAGTTGAGAATAACATAAAAAAAACAAATGAGAACTTAACTGAATAGTTATACATTTCAAATACGCCATTTAGTCCTATAACACATTGATTAATTATAATTTATTTTTACTCCCCTGACGTAAAATAAATAAATATATGGCAACTCCATTCGCTTCCAATTCTTAACGTGATGACATTTTTAAGGACTGAAAAGGATGTGGGTATCAGATACAGAAAAAAAAATGATTTTGATTTATACCGAGGGTAAATAAAAATAAATAAATATACGCAGACATTTCATCGCGCTCTAGTCCCAAACTAAGCAAAGCTTGTACGGGAACTAGATTGCTGATAGATATTTAGCGAAGTATTGTCTAAAACGGGATATTTATAATGATTTGTAATTATTTTGGTATTTTATTTATTAATATATAATTTTTTTTATTTATATTCCGATATTTTGGCGCAAAACTTGTAAGAGTTATAGTTTCAAAAAAGTATTCTCTTCTAATTAATTAATTTTAATTTTATGAGACAAAATATAAAATCCTCTCCTTTTTCATGTTTTTAAATAGCTTGCCTGTCAATAATCTCATGTTATAAGTACTTGTTTATCAAAAATATGCGCCTTTTCTTAGCGAGTTAAGAGAGAACAAAATCGAGAAACAGTTCTTTGTAGTTTTACGCTCTAATTAGAAAGGCGTAAACAAATATTCAAAATTACAAAACCAAAAATACATTACGGCCCTTACTTTAGATACTCGAACTCGATCCTAAATTCGCTCGCAATCGCAAAAGCAAAAACTACTTAGAGTCATGTGACTTGACTTGAAAATAAAAAAATGCTGGACAATCCTCACAACATCATCATACACACTTAATACAATACATAACAATGATAGATATGAGAGTAGTCTTTCGGATGTCCATACAAAAAAGGATATCCGAGAGACGACTCTCGGCTCGAGAGTAGGGAGTTTTAAAATGCAAGCTCGGACTAAGCCCTCAGTTCGACTGTCGAACGTTCCAGCGTCACCGCGCCGTGTCTTCAGAGGCCTTAGTCCGAGCTTGCATTTTAGAACTCCCTACTCTCGAGCCGAGAGTCGTCTCTCGGATATCCATACAAAAATGTATGGACATCCGAGAGACGACTGTCGGCTCGAGAGTAGGGAGGGAGTATTAAAATGCAAGCTTGGACTAAGCTCTCTGTATGTTAACGTCACGATACGTTTACGTACGGCACATTATTGCTCACCCCTCAGGAGTCAGGAGTAGGGTCCAGGGTTTGGAGACTTTGTGATCATCTGTAACGTCCCGCCTCTACTAGCACTTGCAAAAACGATCATAGGTATTTAAACAGTACTACCGATACGATCCACCGATACGATCCACTGATACGATTCACCGTTTTCACCGATATCATAAATAGATTCACGATTTTAAATATCAACACAGTTCTAGAAATTTAAATTAAATATTTTTTTTTAATGTCATTCAGGTAATCTTTTGCAAGGTGCTTGTATTTTGCATTTATTAGTAACAGTACTAGAGTATGATAATGACAGGCGTCACAGGTCAGTTGGTAGTAGCTCTGTCTCCCATGCTGTGGGTCGTGGGATCGATTCCCACCCAGAGCAAACGTGTGTGAGAAGAGCACAAATATTTTTTCTGTGTCTGGGAACAAAAAAATATGTACTTAATATGTATGTGTATCAGGCATTATAGTTTTGCTTAGTTTAGGATTAGAATGTGTTAAATGTCCGTGAATATTTATTTAAGTGTGTAATGTCCGTGTATATTTATATCCCGGCGAGTTCTTAAAGTCGTGTAGAAGTCGTGTCGGTGTCGTAAAGTGTAAAAATTAGGGTGAATAGATTCTTAATCTAAATCATCAGGCCACGCCCCGAGTGGCGACTGGCCAGACGTATGTCGCGGTCTTAGAACAGTATTGACTAGTTATCTGGACTTTAAGATGCAGCATTCGATGTATGACGGCCGTTTATAACCATTCCATACATTTATTTATTAAGCTATTGCATAGCTTCTATCGCGGGCCTTGAGCGTGGAGACAGAACAAAATCGTGAAAAAGACGTTTACGATTGTCACATTTATTCGGACCCACCCCACTGTACGTAATTGTTTTTTTTTTAATTATCTTCTCTTCTTGGCGCTGGTGCTTTCAAACATTATGCTCCCAAAACTTGGACATCTCTATGGCGGTTTCTGTGGCTGAATACAAGTCGCCCAAAGAACAGATTTTTGGGCACAGACTGCCCGCCTATGCCCAAAAACCTGGTAGATGTTATTTTACCAAAAGCGACCGTCATCTCACGGTGGCTGTTACAAAGAAAATCTAAGTATAACAGTGTATTGTGGTTTTAAATCTACAACTAGCTCGACAAGATTGGATATTGTACATTTTATTTCTAAGCTTAGCGGCTTACTCAGTCAGCCATGTTGCAATTCGAAGATTATTTCGAAAACTACCCTCTTCTTAATAATATTTTATGATCGCGTTATTAATAAAAAATAGATTAATCTTTGTCTAAGTACTAAACAGTCGTTACTAAACAGTATTAACAAAATGTACCAATTTAAAAAATACATAAGAGGTCGTGCTATCTGCAGACCGTTGCAATCGATCTATAGATAATCAATATTATACGGCCAAAAAGGTTTTGGGGAAGTTTGATTAGTATACATTGAGGTCGCGATGAACTATTTTTGTTTTTTAATTTTTTAATTTTAATGTATTTACACTTATTTATTTTACCTACTAGCGGCCCGTCCCGGCTTTGCACGGGTGGACATTGGGTTATTTTTGATTTTGATACAAATAATAAATATAAAAATCATTAATTTTTTTTGTAATAAAGATATATCTTTTAAAGTTTATAAATATATAATTGTAGCAAATAAAGTTACAGTTTCAAGAGCTTAGAAAAAAAGGGTATATACAATACAATTTTGCCGCAGGCTCTTTCGCTCGAACCTTTTTGTTGACAAAATAAAGTTGAAAAAGCTTTTTTCAGATTTCTTTTTGAATCTGGATTTAAATTTAAAATGCAATGCATTTAATTGAAAACCTGTGGGTCCAATTCTTGTGGCTATTACTCAACTTATATTGCGCGACTTTTTCTCGCGTTTTAGTGAGCAAAACTACTAAGTTGTGACGTCTATCAAAGTGGTGCTAAATTATCACGAAAATAAAAACTAAATATACAAAAATCTCTGCCTAGTTGCTCCCTGGTCTATTTTGAGCTTAAATAGATTTAACGATTTATATGTTAATAAATAAATATTAACGGACATTTAGCACATCACGCAAAACTAAGTCTTATACTAAGCAAAGCTTATACTACTGATTTCAAAAATGAAGGTTCTCGATTCAACAGATTTTTTTGTGCCTCTCCGTCAATTTTGACGCAATTTTGTAGATGTTTTGCTGGACAGATCATATTTCAGAGGTGGTCTCATATTGATTAAGATTTGACTTTTTTATAATCTGTAAAAATGTGGTTGATATTACTTGTCGATGACAATCAAATAGTTTCGTCCATTTTGGTAAACAATAAAATTATTGTAATCACATAGTAGAATGTAGATTGGATTACTGTAGTAGATACATTTCCGGACGATTTTATTGAAATGTTTCTGTAATAAAGCAATTAGTCGCTCCGTCTGCGCCCGTCCTTAACCTCCTAATGTGGACATATCCCCTTGATTGTGTGGGGGACAACTGTTTCATTACTATATTTGGTCAGCAAATATCCGTACACGCGAGAAATGCTCTTATGTTCCGGTAATAAAGGCTAGATTAGTATGTATGGGTACACTAAACGTAATTGTACTCACTAGATTGAAGATTCACTCTCTAGAGGTTGCTTTTATAGTTTTTTTTTAGTAAGTGATAGAACGGGTGTTGTGCCCACCTGATGTTAAGTGGTAAAAATACCCGAACACGTCCAATGAGGACGAGGTTTCAAGATTTTTTTTAAGTGTACATTGTAAGCTTATAATTTGTTTGTGTAATGTGCAAATAAGTATTAATTTTGTATTAAAAAAATACTTTCAAAATATAGCTTATTATATAGGTACTTAACATACCTACATATGAACATACAATACATATTAGGTTCCATCTCCACCAGGAACAAACTTTGTGTAATTCTTTCATAAATTTAGTTCTTACAGCTTACCTTAGTTAGAGACTAGATGGCGTTGAGTGCCATAAATATTTATTACTGATCAACCAAATGAAAACTGCTTTACAATTCTGAATCTAATCACAAGTCAATAAAGTTCAGTTTCCATCACAACATCTAGTGACAAAAGGAGGGTAGTTTCCACGTGGATTCTGCAATGTGATAATGCGACATTGGACCGTGATTGTACAATTTATTTGTACATTAAAATTCCTTGAGGGTACAAATAAATTAAGGCTAGGATTTAGATTTCTTGGATTTAGATTCCTTAGATTTACGTTGAATGAGTTGTAAGTGCGGTTATTTTGCCAACCAAGTTTTGTTTTCAATTTGTATTCAAAATAGTTGTGTTTTGTAGAGTGAGTTTTTCGCGGCATTGTTTAAGAGTTTCCACTAGATGGCGCTAATTATCTAATCATGGACGAACGAAGATGTCAATTTGACTGTTTAGTTTTTTTTGTGCCCGTAAGTTGCGAGACCATTCCGCCTGGATTATGAATATTATATATATTTAATATTGTATAGTAGTATTTTTCGAATTCAAGCTCTGGAGACACTAAGTACTTCATTCTACGCAAGATGTGCGCGTTCTCACAGAACTACTAGTAGATTTTAAATGCTAGTTCCTCGCGACCAGAGCCTTCTAACGGACAAGAAACTTCCAACCTAGATCCTATCGTTTGTAAGTTCCATTTTACAAAGAATTTATATTCAATTAAGTGCTGAAGTTCTGACGTGGACTCAATTCAACTTGTAAGGTTTCGATGCAAGATAATAATAAAAATCTAATCATGTCAGGCTCATACTATATCATATGGCTTGATGAAAGAGCTTACGTCAAGCCTTCAAGTTTAAGCAGCTCAAGGTTAGCCAGTTCAATATTGACTGTCAAAAATGACATATTAATATGATAAAGTACGGAGCTTCGAAATAAAATATTTTTGCATTTTCTTGTAAAAACAACGTTGATCCCTATTCAAATATCAAACATATCAAATGAATAAAAAAGTAGGTCTTGTACTTGTACTTTATATTTTTATTTCCCAATTTCTATATAAAAAATACTGGCTGACTGACCGCCAAAAACATTTGTAGAGTACTAGTTGTGTTCATTGTAAAATAACTCGTCTGGAAGTACTACCGCCGTACTGTAACAATTATTAGTTGAGAAGAATTGAATTATATACTGAGCGAGCTAAGCGTTTCAGTTTTCGAGGTTGGCTTTTTTTTTGTCGGTCTAGTTGTTCTCACGGTCGCATTTTTAACAGATTTCAACGAAAATTGGCACATAGGTTACTTGATTTTTTTTTTGTCTACGATTATTTTGTTTGTTCAGGGAATATGTAGGATTGCTGTAGAATATCGAAAGATTTCAACAAATTCCAATACATTTTCAATAATGTTTGAGAGGCACACTAGACTGATTCTACAAGATGCTCTCTAGGTCTGCTGTTTCTCAGAACCACTAGAAGTTTATTCCTAATACCATGTGAAGTCGCCGGCATTAGGTACTAACAATAAAAACAAAAAAATATGATGGAAACTGAGTTCTTTTGTCATTTAATATTAAGGAATGTATATAAAATTCCTTTTAATGTCCAACGTAGGAGTAATTTGGGATAATAATTCTTAATGTATTAAGCAAATACAAGCTTTGTACAAAGTAACTTTACGATTCTGATGAAACTGTTTTTTTTATGTAAGTATTTTTGTATCAAATAAGTCAATTTTGTAAAAAGCCTGTGTCGTGCTGTTTTAAGCTGCACGTGTTCTTATGTGTGTAACTTCATAATATATTTTACCAATTTTAATGATTAATTTTATTTTGTATTCTCGTAACTTAAACAAAAACATATTCATTCAAAAGCCAGTACACTAGATGCCACACTATCTTAATATATCGAGCTAATTAGGATTTGATTTTGAGATTTTTGAAATGTTTGGTTAGCTATATCATCCTAGGCTCTAGATTTAGACATCTGAACTTAGCCACTTCATATTCAGTACCTCTACCACGAGTTGTCACAGTAAAATCGCCTGACTTTACTACAGTAGTTACGTCAATATTTGTATGACGAATTTTAGTACCCAACTATCCGCTAGAGGCGCTGTACAAATCTTCATACATTTTTTTAAGTACAGACGCTAGCGAGTATAGTAAATATAGTATAGTAAAAACTCATGGTAGAGTTACTGGCCACACCTTACTTCGACGACTTAGGAAGCTTCGAGAACTAGTTTGAGCTAGTTGGAGCCGGCAGGAGCCAATTAAAACTTAAATAGTGTATTTAGTGATTGTACATCTTGTACATGTATTATAATATGTTAGTTTCTAGTGACCTTAGACTGAAATTCTATACCGAACACTTTCGGGGTAAACTTATCCTAAAGCTATTTTATTAGCATTTGGATAGCTGATAACGACCTGCTGATAGCGACTTCATACTAATACCGTTGTATTTGGGATAATTCACACAATATCTTTGTAAAGTATGCTAGTAAGTTTTGTTATTCTGATGACCTTAATTATTGTAAAGTTGTCATCAAAATCCATTCAATAGTTTTTGCGTGAAAAAGTAACAAACATACATCAACACTTACGGCCGGTTTCTGGAAACCCAAATCACGATTGATCCGAGTTTGACACATATAAATAGTATTTATTTGTTTTTTCGTTGATCATCGTTCGAAAAACCGGCCGTAACTATCGCGTATATAAATTTAGTTGGATAGGATATCCATTTTTTCTGATTACAGCCATAGATAGATACGTATAAAGGACTGACTGTTCCATATTCGGTAAATACATAGAGCAAAACGTGAGAGAAAACATTCGTGCGGCCTGTTCTCGCTCTCACATGCGACAGACAGTAATAGCCCAGTCATATTAGGGCTTTCACCTCGGAATGAAAGATAATAAGCTGCAAATTGGTATGAACCTTCATTTTGTCATTCTAAATGTTGTCTCAAAAGTCACAATCGTTATCGTGTCCGCGTCTCAAGATATTCAAGGTCAAAGGTCACAAAAATCGGTTTTTCGCGAATATCTGGCTTCCTATCGGTTAAATGAGATTTAAAAACCGATTTTTGTGACCTTTGACCTTGAATATCTTGAGACGCGGACACGATAACGATTGTGACTTTTGAGACAACATTTAGAATGACAAAATGAAGGTTCATACCAATTTGCAGCTTATTATCTTTCATTCCGAGGTTGACCCCTTTTTTTACCTAATATGACTGGGCTATAAAGAGACATCTATTTAGAGAGACGACGACCGATGTGGCGCGGTGGGCGATGGTCCGCCTGCGACGCGGAAGGTTGCGGGTTCGATTCCCGCCTCGGGATAAATGTTTGTATGTTCTGCAAATATTTATTCCGGGTGTTCTGGGTATTATATGTATAATAAAAAATATCTATCTATGTATTATATTGTATTAAGTATGTCAGTCTTCTAGTACCCATAACACAAGCTCTGCTTAGCTTGGGGCTAGATGATGTTGTGTGGATTGTCCAGCATTATTATTTATTTGCCGTACAGTCCCATTGTCTTTGTAATGAGTGGTCAATTTTGAGAGACAATGTTCAGACCACTCTTTGTCTATGATTTCATCTCCTCCAACGTTAATCTGCTCTGACAACTGTCAAAAGTTTTGGCCGTCAAGAGTTAAAGTTATCGAACCTAGGACCCACTGCATTGAAGGCAGAGCTAATACCAACTAAACTGAGACGCCTGTCGGTTTATCTGGTTATGGCATGTTTGCAAGTTAGAGCTGTTTCAAAAAACTTTGAACTCTTGATAACAAACACTTTTTATAACATTTTAAAGAACTTTCTAAGAAACTAATCGCTTGAAAATTTCAATTGAGGTGAACATAATTTACAAAGAAAAAGTTTCAAAAACCGATGTTTGAATACTCGGCCCGAGGCTAAACACTGATGCGTAAGTTTCCTCAAACAATACATAAAAACAATTTAAATAAACCTTTAAAGACTCATAAAGAAAAAGTTTCGATGCGATTATTTTATACGCTACATAATAGCACTTGACTACTTTTATTAATTAGAAAATAATAGATAATGTAAATGTTCGTGTGGTGTTGATGATGTGATTATGTTATACGCTCATATATTATCTTGACTACTTTCATTAACAAGAAGATTAATAAGAAAAAATGTCTATAGTTTTGACTATGTTTTCTAAGAAAGAACGAGACAGTAGAACAACTTAGTCTACTAGCATCACGATTGTCTCTTGAAGCTTTGCCGTAATTACGTCATACGTGGATAAGGAACACTCAGTCCATCAAGTTTCTTGCCCGTTCTTCTAGGCTCTGGTCGCGTGGAACTGGCACCTAGAATCACCTAGTATGTAAGACGATTCTAAATGATCCTTGTGATTTTACTGAATAAAGTAATTTTTGACTTTGACTTTGACATCTTCTTCTTATCGTGTCGATGCTACAACTGTACAACTTTGACATCATTTTGTGTTATGACAAGATTGGCTCACGACGTCCATATTTTAAGAGAGAATTTTTTTCATTGAAATTAACATTCAAAATACAGACGAGAATATTATAATAAGCTGAAAAGTGATGGTGAAATGTTCTGCTTGTATTTGTAAGGCTGCATTTATACTGGGTTCCGTACAATTCGTACAATACTTTTATTATACTTTTGTTTTAAGCATGACGTATTGTCGCAGGGTTGGTTTTGTTCGTTATTTTTAACTGTTTTTCAACTTCATTCTCAATTCGAATGTTTTTCAAAATGTTTATTGTAAATTGGTTTTGATGATTCTATTTTGTTTTGAAGCTGGTGCTTATTGATTAAGATCTGACGTCTTTTTTATTTATTCATATTAATGAATTTTTATATTTCTTAATTTGTGATTCTAATATTAACCTTTATACTTTATGTTTATCAGATCTCTAGATCAGAATCTCTAGAATTTTAGTGTGTTATGTTGTTTTCATATTTTTTTGAAACATTTTTGAAGTGAAAACTTCTTTAGCGGCGCTGGGTGGGTAAAAACTTTCAAACTCGCGTCAGGGTCACGTGACGTCGAAAAAGCGTAAGATCTTATTTAATTTTTATACATTGCTCGTAAAACAAGAGACGACAAAAGAACACACTTGCGGTCACGCGACGTATGACTCAAACAATTAAATAGTGTTGTGGCGACATGACGTGACGATGACGTGGCGACATGACGTGACGTGACGATGACGACGAAGCGAACGAAGACACAGACACATTCGCGCTTGCGCGATGACGTGACGATGACGTGGCGACATGACGTGACGTTGTGTCACATTCGCGCTTGCGCGAATGTGACACAACGACATGACACAATCACAATGACACTCACAATCACAATCACAATCACAATGATGTCAGTGTGTCTTCGTTGTCTTCGTCGTTGTGTCACATTCGCGCTTGCGCGAATGTGACACAATGACATGACACAATCACGACTGTGGTTATATTTTTGAAGTGAAAACTTAAAAGTGAAAACACAACGTTAATATTGAAGTTTTCACTTCTGCCGGCACTCCCGGAGTGCTAGCTTTTTTTTATTCACAAACATACTGACGACTATTACAGTATTTACAAAATGTACAGGTATATAAAATACATAAACATTTGAGCTATCTACAGATCGTTGCAAGCGATCTTATAAAAAGTTAGCGTTGACTTTATGTCATCATTACGTATGGTAATCAATACTTCAAGCCTGCGCTAACTTTTTATAAGATAGACCGTTAGAGTCGTTTATCGACTATATTTTGTAGCTGCCAGGTTTTCGCAGAATGAAGGATCTCTACTGAATTTACATTCAGACGGTGCGCTTTTCCGAATTCAAATTATTCAATTTTGTTGATTGAAAAATCACGGATCAGAAAGGTGATGGATTGAATACAAACTTTGTTTTTTTGTAAGTACTTAAGAATATATATACTTATAGCTTAAAGACAGACTCCCTATCTTATAAAAAGTTAGCGTCATCTTTATGTCATCATTACGTATGGTAATCAATACTTCAAGTCTGCGCTAACTTTTTATAAGAGTGTATTTTCTAACTTAAATATTTATTTCTTCCATTTCACAATTACAGCTGCGGGTAAGGGCACTCATAATAGCTCACGATATTTGCCCTATAAACTAGACATAAGCTTCTAAGACTGAATTCAAAACTTAGATTTTTATTTATTTTAAGAAAGAGACACGTAAAAACATTGCTTAGAAACACCGTAAAGAATAATCACAATTCAAGCGCACAAAATAAGATAATCAATCAATCGAGTCTTTGGCAGCTTATATTTTTACAGGTGCAGGTAAGGGCCTCTAGATATCGCTATTTACTTAATTCTAGCCCCTTTGCACAATGTATCAGAAATGTCAAGCTTAGAATACATAAGTAAAAAAAACAAATAATCTTTTATTTTCTTATATCTAAAGGCGACTTGATTATCTGCTCAGACTAGATAATAAAATAAACAAATATATCGAGACATTTTACACATCACGCTCTAGTCCCAACACACTAAGTAAAGCTTGTACGTTTTATGTTTTTTTTTGTAACTTCTATAATAGTAGCATCATAATAGCATAAATAAATCTTCTTCTGTGTAATGTAGCTTTGTTGTAAGATCTTCTTCTGAAAGCCTTTAATCCACCTTCTTCTACTAACTTACGGCGTACCAGCCAAATAATGATTTAACATTACCGTATATTTTTCCTGGGAAGAAAATCTTATACAAAAAACAAATAAAAGCTTACCTAATTTTTGCGCTCCACAAAATTAAAAGCAAATAATAAAATAGAAATAAAGGCGAGCATACAATGGCGCGCAAACAGAAGTAGAAATTGTCTATTCCCGGGCGGCCATTTTGAATTATTTTTTTCTCGAACCATCATTTGTGTTGACGCAGACCCTTTAATGAAATGCTAACTTCGTTCAGAAATTATAATTAGTACACAAATATTTGCTGGGCGTGATTTTATTCCATTTCAACACCTCTCTTTATTTTAATGTTATTTTTATCCAATTTTTACATCAGTGATAATTTTTTAAGAATTTAAATATTCTGTTCTTTAACGAGATGGCGAAATCTTTAATACAACTGTGCTCGGGGGTTCGATTCCCACCAAGAACAAACATTTGTGTCATGGCAATCACTGATAATTAATATATTTTGATGAGTTTAGGTTTTAGCAATCTAGTTCTTATACAAGCTTTGCTTAGAGCGCGATGTGTAAAACTAATTACTTTCCTTAATTATTCATATGCAATAGAAGAAAATATATTTTTTTATGTGTCTGGATGTTACTATGTATTCTATGTATGTATTTACGAAAACAAATGTATTAGGTATAAGTATTCTATTAGCAATCCCATAGTACAAGCTTTGCTTAGTTCGGAACTACAGTGCATTGTATGAATTGTCCATGAATATTTAGTTATTTATTATTTAGTTATAATTTTCGTCAAAATTTTGATAATGCGACACAAACAGACAAAAGAACAAAACTATTTCGGTCAATCTCGAAACTGACTCTTCGCTCGGTCAATAAGATGATTCGAAATATTGTGATTTTACAGAATGGTATATGCCTATGTCGTCACTAGCGGTTACTAACCGCTGATCGAATTTCAAATGATCATGGAAACATGGCCGCTCGATGTAGTCATCATGTTGTTTGCGAATAGGGCTGATGTACTCGGGAATAGCCGATACAATTTAACTCCTAGCTACCTAGACCGAAAATTAATTAAAAAATGGTTGTCTGTAAAGTCGGTTTACTGACGATAGTTGAACGTGACAACGAACGCAAAGGCCGATTTTGCTTCTTTGTCGCTCGTTCCGCGCTCTCGCTTGCACTTCATGGAACGCCTCAGAGCGAGGTAACGCCGCATGAGTCATGTTTTTTCGTGCGTGCAGCCGGCTATATCGAATTATAAGACGTTGTCACGTCAAAAACCTGATTTATAATCCCGAATATATGTGAAAGCAAAGAAATAAAGTGACGACCGAAGTAGCGCGGCGGGCGAAGGTCCGCCTGCGACGCGGAGGTTGCGGGTTCGATTCTCGCCTTGGGATAAATGTTTGTACGATCTGCTAATGTTTATTCCGGGTGTTTTGGGTATATTATGTATATGTAAGTATAATAAAAAATGTCTATCTATGTAATTGTATTAAGTATGTCAGTCTTCTAGTACCCATAACACAAGCTCTGCTTAGCTTGGGGCTAGATGATCTTTTGTGGATTGTCCAGCATTATTTATTTATTTAAGCTAAAGTATGGGTTAGCACATTGTCACAGTTATGGGAACAGCACATCACTATCCCTTACTAACCCTTAGGCAGTGTCCGTGTGTGCAGTCTTATGCCCTTTGTGTGCAGTCTCATGCCCTTTGTATGCAATGCACAAGCTACTAGGATGCCCTAAGGCGCTTCACTATACACTATACAGCAGCTTGTGATGTAAAATGTGCATAAAACTTGTAGATATAGAATTCAATTTATTTTCAATTATTATTTCGAAATATAAGTGCGTTGTCTGTTTTTGAGAGAAAACTACTGTCATACACCTTTGGGATGTATAATTTAATTACTTATTCAATTTGGATTTTTTCGGTTTAGTCACATAAAATCACTTTAAAGTAATAGAATAAATACAATTCCTTATTCACAGAGAAATCAAGCATTATAAGGGTTTGGTAGGTAGGTCCAAAAAAAACAATTCAGTGATCCCCTATCTTATAAAAAGTTAGCGTTGACTTTATGCCAACATTACTTAATCAAGACATCAAGTCTGCGCTAACTTTTTATAAAATAGACTGTAATTGTATTTATTTATAGTTTTCTAACTTGTACTGTAATTATTCTGTAAAAAGCCTGATAGATTTAAAATCGAGAAGCGTAGAACCAATTTAAAAATACCGAATAATAATGCTCTTTACTCTAGTCGGCTTACATGCCCCGTCTCTTTCGCTCATCGCGTTCGAATACCGCGAAAAAACACATTGCGGAGTTACATAGTGCCTTGCTTCGTTGGCTTCTATATAATATTTCACACAATGCCTTTATTCTTAGTAGTTAGGTACTATCTAATTACAATAGGCCTTGTCTATGAAACCTTACGTAGTGACAAATGAGTAATTACGTAATGAGCTGCTTCCGCCATTTTGAAGTGAGCTTCAAAATGGCGGGAACATCATCGATATTCGATTTTCAAGAGTGAGAAAGAAACCCGTTTTTTTAAATATTTTATTCGAATATGTAATATTAAAGTTGGGTATTAAAATAACAATGAATATTAAATAAAATAAATGTCACTTCTGAATACTTAAATACTTAATTCAATACGGCCTTTACATCTCTTCTAGATTATTCATACTGCGTCAGGTTAACCATGCTTTGATATAATAAGTACGGCATGTAATTTAATTATTTAAATAATGCTTTATGCACAGGATCATGTTACTTAAAAAAAACACAGTACAGCTAATTGTAAACACAATCATTTGCTTTACAATACGACAACCAGCCGAGACGGAAAATATTTATTTTTGTCTGAACTCACCTTTACAATTCTAATTTTAAATCCACCAGCCATTTCTCAAATGTCAAATTCTTTTTTTTAATTCGTTCGGAAACGTCTGCGCATATCAAAAGAAAACGGTTGGCTATTTTTCAACGAAATTCTAAAGATTAGTTTGGAATTTTTATCGTTTCCGAACGCAGTTAGCGCTTATTTGGAATTTCCTCGTTTTAATTTACACCAATAAGGTAGAGATTGATTTGTTTAGTTTTATAAGGTTTTCTGGTTTTATGTGTCTGTAAACTTCAACATATAAAACTTTATCGTGTCTGACTGTCGACTTTTGTTGTTACTTGAATTTTGAAGAATGTTCTTTGAAAATTGCTGTTTTCATACAACTACATTTACTCAAGATTAGTAGGTAATACATGAAGATAGACTGCACAAAACTTATCACTCTCTAGAAATATTATAAAATGTAAATCCATAATTGGCTTTATGTGTTTTTTATAAGTTTTGTAAATAGTATAAAGAGCTGTGGATTTTGTTTAATAAATAAATAAAAATAACGCGACTGTGCGGCCATTACTTGTTATTATTCTGTATGACTGTAATAATCGCCTCGAAAGAGACTATTGGCCGTACGTATACTTTGTTTATCTAGCGCTCTCCCGTATTTATTTCATACTTCTAATTTCTATGTCTATATACAGGACCTCAGGACTAAAAATCCAGACCACCCAAACCACCCCGCCTTAATTAGTGTTTTTTGTTTCATAACATTACTTACTTTATCAATCTATCGACGGTAAATTTTGCAAACTGTATACTTATACAAAAACAACTTACGACTATTACAGTATTTAGAAAATGTACATAGGTAAACGATCTATAGATAGCCCAACTGATCCAAATCAGTACCAATCGTAGAGTACAAGATTCTGGCTGCATTGCCGCTATGCAATGCTGATACGCTAGGCCAGATGCTCACCATCCCTCGGGTCACGCGTCGACAAGACTTACGGCCGGTTTCTCGAAACCCAAATCACGATTGATCCGAGTTTGACTCATAGTTATTATTTGATTTTTTAGTTGATCATCGTTCGAGAAACCAGCCGTAAGACGCCCCGAAAGAATTTTGAAGATAGATCAGCCGAAGTCGCGGACAAAAGGCAGTTGTACAATAAATCTGCAAGCTAAAAGGAAAGGTTTTATGTCCGTGTGATAAAATTGAAAACTTTTTAACGGCACTGGCCGCGTTTTATGTTCCAAGTGGAGATCGCCATTCGCCATTTTTAAAATTACGTGTGAAAGTAACTATTTCCGGTAAACTTACGGTTGCTTGGAAGAAATCGGGAATAAGGGCGCCCATTGTACCTTGAAAAAAATAAACACAACGAAACCTGTGTTACCGATTAGCACAGTTATATGTTTATAGATTTAATTTAGGCAGTAAGAACAGCAATAACGGCTTATTTTATTTATTATATTAAATAGGATTCGATAGATGGTCAATACTCGGGTTGATAAATCCGGGCTTCCTCACAGCACTCCAGCTATGTCAACATGTCTCCATACCCTGGGAGCCGATGATAAGCCCCCTAGGGTGTCCCCAGTCACGAATCTCGCGAGTCAGTGACGCATCTTGTATCAAACTTGCCCTTTATTTACACTAGCAAAAGATTATAGGCCTATCACTTGGTAGTCGATACTATTAGAATATATACGTTTTAATTCACTAGCCTTAGCCTTAGCCTTAGGTTATTTATTTAATTGTTCATTTATTTATTTATTTAGTTCCAATTTCACTACTATAGGTCGCGCTGTCGAAGTGTTTTCATAAGCGTGTCACGATCGAAGTTATTTATTTATTTTCATGACTTATTTATTGATGTGTTTTTAATATAGGAATCCCAATATGCAGGTGGTAAACAGTATCACAGAAACAGCGAGAGACGTCACAAAATGGACAAGTTATGAGACTTAAACAAAGATTACTCTAAAAGTACCTGTCCGATCTTCATGAAATTTATAGTATTTTAGTATTTTCTACTGATCAAATCAATCATCAAAATCAGTTCGTAATTGACGAAGTAATCGGATAACATACGAAAAATAAATATTCAACCGAATTGTGAACCTCTTTTTTGAAATCGGTTGAATTTAGCCAGTTTTGGTTTAAAGCCTAGGGAAAGTTCGATATTGCCAAAAATGGCGGTTCGCTTGGAAGTTGAAAATCAGTTATTGGAATCCAAAAACTATTATAACCCGTGGATCGAATTTTCAGAGTTTTTTAATAGTTGCAGTTTTACCCGACTGCAAAAAAGTTAGGTGTTGGGAACGCTTCAAAATTTTTAACTAAATTCAAAAACAGATGTTTATCTAATCTGTATGTTTTTTTGTTATTAATCCTCCGATTAAGAATTTATTTAGATTATTTACTTCAGAGGTGGTATCATCTGATCTACGTACGGAGTACGGAGTACGGAGTACTTGTGAAGAAGAAGAAGTACTTGTTGAATTACATTTTTATAATGTGTAATATTACTTTTCGAAATAATATTCACCCGGAATAAATATAATGACAAACAAACAAACAAATACTGTCAAATCAAATTATTTATATATTATGTCTTATCTAGAACCTTCTTTGTAAGTATAACATTATATATAAAAAAACAGCTAATCAAAATATATAATCATGTGAAAGACTGAGTCATATTCTAAAAAGAGGTTTTAATGTAGGTATGTAAATACTGACATAATATAATACACCTTATCATATTACTCATTCAGCTGACTCTAATTTCTAAGAAAACTCAACGATGATTGAGTAGGTAGGTATAGTAGGTATGTTGCGCAAAATTTTTGTAACATGATACATGATATGATACATGCAGATAAAAAGGTGATTAAAATACATATTTACCTTTTAAACTAGCAGTTTGCCCTGAATAAAGATATTGCTTTGTATAAAAAGGCAAAACAAAGGAGAATGGGCACGTTGGGCCACAAAGTATTGAGTAACACAAACACAATATTAGACAAAGTATTAGAGTATGTTCAATTTTGCATGTAAGGTAGAATTATATTGGGGCTATATGTAATGCCACCTATTATACATTTAATTCCTGCGATAAAATAATTTTGATTTTTACAAAAAAATATATCAGTGTTGCCACATAGTACGTTTTAAGACCTTTTGTAGGCGTAACTTTTACTATTTCTATGAAAAACCCGTTCCATGGAAAACGAGAAATCTTGAAAATACTTGTTTATTATAACCGCCTATTACTCCGAATTCTGAAGGTCCTAATGTAGCCCAAAAATGGCTGAGGGTGCAAAAGGCAACTCTGAGGCAACCTGGTAAATTAATGAAATAAATAAATACCGTAAAATTGAAAACAAAATACAAAATTATTTCAATTTGTTCATGTTTTTTTTGGAAACGTAAACTTTCTGATTGGGACAATCATTTTTTTTTTGTTTTGTTTTTTTTTTTTTTTCTCTAACCTATCTCGTCCCACTGCTGGGCAAAGGTCTCCTCCAAGTCCTTCCACTCGTCCCTATTCTCCGCTTTTTTCCACCAATTCCCCTCGAAAGTGTCTAGGTCGTCCCGCCATCGTCTCCTTGGTCGGCCTCGACGCCTTCGTCCGTCTTCAGGCATCCATGGTGTAACGGCTTTAGCCCATGTCCGGGAGTCCATGCGGCAAACATAGCCTGCCCAATCCCACTTAAGTTTTGCGGTTTTGTTACCTACATCTATAATGCCGGTGAGTGAACGCAGCATAGTGTTTCTCACTCGGTCGATGCGCTTAAAACCAAGGATGCTGCGTTCCATTGCCCTTTGGCAAATCTTGACCCTTTAATATTTTTTGATATTTTTTAATATTTTTAATATTTTTTAATATTTTTAATATTTTTTAATATTTTTAATATTTTTTAATATTTTTTAATATTTTTTGTTTTATCTTGTAAATAATAAACTTTTTAAAATCCATACCAATAGGTACTCGTCAATTCTCGAATCAAAAACTCTTTGACAATACCACGTGACAAGCAAACCATTGCAGTAGCTCTACCATGAGTTTTTACCATACTATATTTACTATACTCGCTAGCGTCTGTAGTTAAAAAAATGTGTGAAGATTTGTACAACGCCTCTAGTGGATAGTTGGGTACTAAAATGTGTCATACTAATATTTACGTAACTACTGTAGTAAAGTCAGGCGATTTTACTGTGACATCTCATGGTAGAGGTACTGGTAGTATAAAGTTCATTTTCGCACTCAATATTCAAATATCTATGTGGAAATCATAGAGAGTTGCGTATCGATTACTAAATTGAACTTTATTAGATGGTTTCGATACCGAGACTCAAGATGCTGATACTAAGTGGACGGATTTTAATCGGATTATATTCTACAGCTTCGGACTTAAGTTATATACTTCTGTGAACCGAAGACCGTATTTAAACGACCGTAAATAAATATAATAAGTTATAATAAAGACAGGCGTTACAGCTCAGTTGGTAGTAGTTCTGCCTTGCATGTTGTGGTCTTGAGTTCGATTCCAACCCGGAGCAAATGTTTGAGTGATTAATAAATATTTGTTTATAAGACTACATGACTATTTCACGACATTTCTCTTAAATGGTTTCGGACTTGGCCATCACCGCTATTCTGAAATTATTATTTTTTTTTTCAACCATCCTGTATACCGTTATAATACGCCCGCTACATAGTAACTTAAACCAGGGTTTAATAGAACTTGGTTTAAGACACTGATAGTTTAGGAGAGGATAGTTCTAACTTCAATGTAATGGCGACACACGGTGAGAAAACTCGTACAAAACCCACAACCTAGTATCTTTTTTGGAGGGAAATACTACTACCGTACCTATTTTTGCCGCTAAGCAGTGTTGCTCGCGATGCTGTGTTCTTGTTTGAAGTGGTGTAATTAAAATTACACGTACATGACACTTAACACGACTCAGAGTGGACGCAGTACGATGCCTCACAGGATACTTCCTTAACGAACGTGCTTATATATCTATTTAGTAAATACATACATAGAATACATATCAACATCCAGACACAGAACAAAAAAACAATGTTTGCAATCACACAGTTCTTTTTGATCGAACCCAAGACCCTGCGCTGTGACGCCTGTCAAGACAATATTAAGATTCGAGTTTTGTCATTTTTTGATAATAGCATTCTTTTTTTAATTACTTTCCTAATGTTAAGTTGAGTTTTGCTGTCTAATTTTAACCAACAATACTTGAGGTCGTAGTATAAATCGTTTAAATAAAAGTGTTATAAAACTGATATCGAGATTTGATGGAACTCGTTTCCTATAGGTTTTGACGAGAAAATTCTCCACCATTTTTTCTTTAAAACAAAAGACACCCGCCTTGTGGATTGACTTATGCCTTGATCACACGTACCCGACGAGACAGTGACGTATTTAAGATACATTGCGCGCTACGCTGCAACGTTCAACAGTAAAACTGACGTCGACACGCAGTGTATCTCAAATACGTCACTGTCTCGCCGGTTTACTCGGTACGTGTGATCAAGGCATTACTTGACTGAGAATTCTTTTCATACACTTGACATAGGATTGGCTGTCGGACAGACACCACATAAAAAAGAAGAAGAAAGAGATATGATATTGAGAAATATCACCCCGTGAGTATCCAGAATCTCACAAGCGTCCCAAACTCAAATCAAATTATACATGCAAATATCATTTCCATCGAGCTTTGTAAGTGATATGGTATTGCTTCGCCTTCTCTTGGGATCCGGTCCTTTGGGTGCGCTAATTTGTAGGTTAACTATTTAATAGTTTGTAATAATAATTTGTATTAAACCTGTAGGGGAAGTTTGCATAAAATTATTATCTGAAGAAAACATGGTATTTGTTATTCTAAGAAAAGTAAAGATGTTTTTCAAAAGAATTTTCCTCGGGGCCGAAGAGCAGTGATGGTCTTCGGCAATACTCGTATTGGTTCGGGTTCCGAAGAGATTATATCAGCAGTCTAATTCCCATAGTACAAGATTTGGTTAGTTTGGGACTAGAGTGTGATGTGTGAATTCTCTTCTTCATAATAAAGAGCTACGCTCTTGTCTGCGTAATCAATGCAAGTCACGCAATTTTTTCCTTTCTTATACGACACGAGGGCAACCTTCATCTTTACTTGGCTCATGTAGTTTATCCTCGGCCTTCCTCTTCCTCTCCTTCCTTCTACCTTTCCTTCTATGATGTTACTGATGAGGTTGTCGTGTCGTATAAGATGGTCATTATCCATGAATATTTATTTATTTATTATACTCCTTAGTTTGGGATCCAAAGACCATTGGATGGTCTTCGGCAATACTCGTATTTCCTCCGGGTCCTTCGGTATTACTTATGTTCAAACTCCGTGATAACTTCACTTGCGCGATCTAGACTTCACAGACATTGTGCAGTCTTAAGCGAAATACTATAACAAAATACTAAAATACAGAAGTCATCGTCTAACTTTGAACTAATATTATCAAACCCTTAAAAACAACCCCAATAATATTTACAGTATTGTATTCCTGAGGGGCCGTGAAGTAATATTTCACAAATGATTATATATTACTTGAATAAATTATGTAAGTATATTTTTTATCAACTTGGCAGGCGTCAGTCACAAGCTCAGTTGGTTAGCTCTGCCTGCCGGGGTCGTGGGTTCAACACTAAGAACAAACATTTGTGTGATGGCAAACATTAATGTTTGTTGTTGATAATTTGTTTATTATTTTACTTTAAATGATTGTTTTTTTGTATGTACGTAGCGCGATTACTGCGCTGATTGTGAACCGATTTTGATGATTTTTTTTTGTTTGATAGATCACACAGATGATCATTAAGAGGTCCAGTACTTTTTGGATCTTTAAAAAAATAATACATAATATCTACTTGTCGATGATGGTCTGAGTCGGTTTCTTCATCGTAAAAAATACATTATTTACATTATGTATAATCTTATGTATAACTAGTTTCTTACTCAATCCATAGAATTAAAAGCTTGGGAACTTCAAGTACAGTTACGTACAGCTATTCTTACGTACAATTAACAACAATCATGTACAATGAACTACCGGATGTACAGTCACACACAACAGTGACTTCTGCTTTTAACTTGTATTTGTACAGTCGCTAGGGAAGTTTTTGTTTTTGCAGAATCTTGGTAAATATATTGTTTTTAATGTTTCTTTTTTATGTTTTGATAGAAAACCGGATGAAAGTTTAGAGCTGAATTCCGAGCTAAATTCTCGAACATTATTTAACTATATATAATTTTATTATTTATTAATAAAATTATATATAGTAATACACCTGGTGACTTGTATTAAGGTTTCTATACCTACCACAAGCACCAGTCTCTCACAAAACAGATTCGTATATTATACTATATACATATATATATATATATATATATATATATATATATACCTATATATATAAGATATATATAGATATGTTTCCAAGTCTAATTTAAATTTTGTGAGAGAAAATAAAACGTAGGTATATTTTATTTATTAATGTGTAAATATGCTGTTGGGTGTCACATTATTAAATAAAACTATTTTGGATCTTATATCTCGTTCAAAAATATGGCAACCCTGAGGGACGATTTTTTTAGTCGTTGTTCATTTCATAGTTAATTGCGAATTACCTTTGCTGCAGCGTTATTTAATATCGGACTTCAATTGAATAAATATTCAAGAACATTTTTCAATCACTCTTAAGAGGATTTAATTCAATACAAAATGTCCGCTACCTTTGCTCATTGAACCAATAGCTTATTTATTGACAGGCGTCACAGCTCAGTTGGTGTAACTCTGGCTTGTTGTGGGTCGTAGGTTCGATTCCCATAGCAAATGTTTGTGTTATGAACGTAAATATTTGTTCGGTGTCTGGGTGTTACTATGTTTTCTAGACATGTATACTTATGTTAAAAAAAATGCAATATTGTGGTTATCGCAGTACAAGCGCTTAGTTTGGGACTAGTTATTTTTATATCATTTTTACTAGTTAAATGTCCAAGAATATGTATTATTAATATACGGGCGAAGGTCCGCCTGCGACGCGGAGGTTGCGGGTTCGATTCCCGCCTTGGGATAAATGTTTGTATGATCTGCAAATATTTATTCCGGGTGTTCTGGGTATTATATGTACAATAAAAAATATCTATATATGTAATGTATTGTATTAAGTATGTCAGTCTTCTAGTACCCATAACACAAGCTCTGCTTAGCTTGGGGCTGGATGATGTTGTGTGGATTGTCCAGCAATATTTATTTATTTATTTATTTAATATACTTGTCGGCGGGTGTCAGGACGCCTTTTGACAACTTCAGACTGATACAAGGTTCTATGTGGAATCTATGTGACTTCTAAGGCTCTTCGAGCATTACTATCACGGGATCTCTTTGGGATAGGTAGGTCTTCTAGAAAACAGCATCATTATGGTATTACAAATGGTTTATTTCTTTTCCACAATCATGATTTGCACTTTCTTAATTAGGTTGATTAATATAGCTCGAGATTTAACTTGGAATCAATTCGATATAACCAGGCTACCGTGATCCTATTCCTTTTTCATGACCATTCTCCAACACATCTTCAAACAAAAAGCCCTTGTTCTGTTGACAGCATCCTTGACATTCGCAAGAGTTCCACGCATTCAAATTCTATCGAACACAAACCCAGCCAGTGTTTCATTAATCCATCGACAAGCCTCCTAAGCTAGCGAACTCCTTGTTTCTCTTGTCTTTGATATGATGAAAGGCACGCGCCGTCATACTTAAATAAATAAATAATGGTGGACAATCCACACAACATCACCTAGCCCCAAGCTAAGCAGAGCTTGTGTTTTGGGTACTAGAAGACTGGGATACAATACAATACGTTACATAGATAGATATTTTTTATATATTTTATATATTATTATACATATAAAATACCCAGAACAACCGGAATAAATACTTGCAGATCGTACAAACATTTATCCCAAGGCGGGAATCGAACACGAAACCTCCGCGTCGTAGGCGGACATTCGCCCGCCGCGCCACATCGGTCGTCTATTATTTATTTATTAGTGGTCTAATTTGTAGTCGACTGTACCAACGGATAAGACTTATTAGCACTAGAATAAGCTGAAGCCGGTGTGTTAACACAATTCTAAATAAAGACTCGAGTTAGCACATTTCATATCCGGACATGACTATGACTAACCCTTATTTGACATTTGTTGTAATAGCTCTATGACTAATCTCGATATGACACTTGTAGTGCAGGTGAATGAGCGTTTTCTGTTTTTTTTTTATAAAATCGATTTCAGTCGTGCACACTTTGATAACGCGATCTAGGAATTGACACGAAGTGGTGGCGACATCTAGTGGTGAAATTGTGTTAATTGAAGCGTACTCTTGTCTATGTACTTGTACTTTAATGAAATACATATGGGATCTTTGAAGTATGATCAGCCACAAAAAAATAATAAAAATCGGATTATAAATAACGGAGTAAATACACTTACAACAAAAAGCATGTATGAATAAATAGTCGAATTGAAAACATCTTTTTAGGGAAACGACCTGTAGATGACGACATCCTGTATATTGTAGTGCCCTCAAACAGGGTTCATATGTTGTAACCAAATAATATATACTGTAACAACCTAGTCTTAACATATGTAAATAATAAATAAATTTAGTATTAAAGACATAGATGGCCAAAGATTTTTTTGGAAAACTCCAAACTCTTAACTGGGACACTTCTCTCGCTTCTCTCGCTCGGTCAATAATGATAAATACCGTGGAATCAAAATAAGTACATTTATCATTTTCTTTATCAAATTATTCTCCCCTCAAAATGCCACTAGCCATTTAAGGCCTACATTTTCGGCTAAAGTTCACCAACTAGTTATGATAATCAGGGGTTATAATGTTTTTTTTTATAATCAATAAACCATCCTTTGGCTTCAAACTCGCCTGATGCAAAGCGCCAATGAAGCCGACGATGGAGCAGGATGGTCTAGAAGACACCTAACAAGTTATAACATAGTATACTTATTTCTATAGTCGATAACTGTTGTGGTGTGAGAACAGCAGACCTCACGAATATCTTGTGTAGAATGGAGTCCACGAGTAGGTAGAATGAAGTATTTGAGAGGAACACTAACTCTCTCATTGAAATCCGTCGCTAAATAAAAAGTTTTAAAAATACTCAAATGGTTACTTTTTAACCGATTAAAACAGAGATGGTTCTCAATTCGCTTGTATTTTTTTCTATATTCTTAAGGTTTTTTTCTTCTTCAATTTCGATATATTTTCTTTGGTAGATTATATTTCAAGTCCTTTGAACTTGAAGATCCTTATTAATTTTATGATACCATTAAAATTCATTAAAGTCAGTACTGAATGAGTAATCTTCTAAAATATGTTTAGTTTAGTTATAATATAACTTGTCGAAGGCGATTGAAATCGATTTTGTTCATTTTTGTATATGTTTTTTGTATGAATGGCCACATTATTTTGAATCCCTAATTATCAAACGCTCGGTTAAGGCATTGGTGAACTAGGGTGCAGTATTGGTTGTGTGACAATCAATAATACATTCATACATCAAGAGCTAACGGCTAGGATTACACAATTTCAAATTAATAGTGATGGGACACTACTGATGATTTTTTATCGATAAGATTTAAGTTATCCTACTATAAACAATTGAAGCCCGTTGCAATTTTTACCTAACTTCAAAATAAGAAGTTCTCAATTAGTTTTTTTTTTATTTTCTGTTTGGTATGTTTATTTATTATTAGCTTTTCCTACGCCTTCATTGATTGTCCACTGACTTGTTTTATTTTGAAATTCTTTCTTGTTTGTATTCAATTATTATTAACAATTTTTCTAGTTATTTATTTTAAAAGCATACATATTTGTCCATTTCTAATAATGAAAATCGATATGTATGTATGTTGTTGTGAATTGAAATAAGGTTTCATTCTCAACGGCATTCAAACTTTATTCCGACTTCCAACTTCCGAAGTTCAGAAATAGGTACAATTCTAATTATTTCCGAACAAGCACAAAGTAATTTAACCTCGCCTAATTAACATGAATGTTAATAATGTTAATGATTTATTGTTATTCTAAATTTGGTGAAAATATGAATTTGGAAAGACAACCATCTCGTTCTGTTCAAAGCTTACTTTTGTATATTTCGACCGATGTGGCGCGGCGGGCGAAGGTCCGCCTGCGACGCGGAGGTTGCGGGTTCGATTCCCGCCTTGGGATAAATGTTTGTACGATCTGCAAATATTTATTCCAGGTGTTCTGGGATATATGTAAGTACTATAATAAAAAATATTTATCTATGTAATGTATTGTATTAAGTATGTCAGTCTTCTAGTACCCATAACACAAGCTCTGCTTAGCTTGGGGCTAGATGATGTTTTGTGGATTGTCCAGCATTATTTATTTAAATGAACACGTTTTATTGGTTATAGTGTCTAATATTCCAGATATTCGATTTTTTGGGCGTTGTGTGTTTTTATCTGTATATATATTAGAAGGCCTTTGCATCTGGCCTAGATACATACAGTGTTAGGGGTGCCTTTTTACCTATTTCAGCGACTTAACTACAAAAAATTATTAAAAATAATAGTTTAAAAATTTAAGGTAGCACATAAAGTTACTATGTATAAAGTTTTTAATTTGAGTATGTATCTTGTCTGATTAAATTAATAATGTTTATAAGAAAAACAACAGTAAAATATAAATACTAACGCAGATTTCGTTTATTTTATATCGATATAGTTATAAATTATAACTATGTATATGTATATCGATATAGTTAATTTATTATATAGATGTATTAGAGTGTATGTATTTATATTTACAAAAACATAATACAAACCGAAACTTAGATATAAAATCAAACACAGACTTAGAATGAACAGGTTGAAAACATTAAAACTTATAATGTAAAAGAAATCGATATGAACACAACACTAGTAGATCCCATTATTATAGGCGTTTTGTTTACAATGCGTATATACACAGAATAAACAATAGTTCACATGTAGGGGAGACTCCGAATGTACGTCTAATCTCTAAACGTATTACACACCTCGAAAACTTCACACTAAAACACACCATAAACTGTTTAAGATAAGAGCGAGTTTCCGTTATAACTAAAACAGCTTCTAAGACACGCGGAGGTAAACGTACTAAGTGGCAGTTAGTGGTAGAGTGAAATGGACTGTATAACAATGGTGTTAAAGGTTAAATTGGGCTGTGGTTTGGATAGGATTTGTGGGGTTGTTTTGGACTTAGTAGCATCTTTGGGCACAAGAAATCGATACTTAGTGGTTCTGTCACCGAGCGGATTTTTTCAGTGATACAATAATACTTTTTGTGGTTGAATCGTTTGTGGCTACACTCAAGAGATTAGTATACATTGTTATAGGTTACCACTTAACATCAGGTGGGCTACAAGCTGTTTTATCACAGTAACATTCATACATCATTGATTGCCATAACACAAATCTAGGTGGAAATCGAACCCACGAACCATATACGGTAGAGCTAATACCAACTGAGCGATGTACTAGTAATTATTCAAATAATTCGCAGTATTTTTGCCTAGGCATTACTCGTGTATGGAATTTAATATATGTATAATAAATAAATAAATATAAATAATGCTGGACAATCCACACAACATCATCTAGCCCCAAGCTAAGCAGAGCTTGTGTTATGGGTACTAGAAGACTGACATACTTAATACAATATAATACATAGATAGATATTTTTTATTATACATATAATACCCAGAACACCCGGAATAAATATTTGCAGAACATACAAACATTTATCCCGAGGCGGGAATCGAACCCGCAACCATCCGCGTCGCAGGCGGACCATCGCCCACCGCGCCACATCGGTCGTCACGTCGTATTTACAAACAAGATAACGTAGAATTAAATTAACAATGTTGCCATTCATACCAAAACTGCGGTGTCGATTCCAAACTTCTGTTTTGTTCTGTCGCTAGGGCTGGCAACGCTTATTCAAACTGTCAATTTTAACACAACATGAAAACTACCGTATAAGTTTCTTGCCCGTTTTAGGATCTGACACCTAGAATCACCAATTGTACTAGTACGAGTATAATACCATACAATATCTTTAATAAATCATAGGCTATGTTATTCTGATGCATAATCTATATTATTGTAAAGTCCCATCACAATTCATTCTGTAGTTTTTGCGTGAAAGAGTTACAAATATACATCCATCCATACAAACTCTCGCGCTTATTATATTAGTTGGAAGTAAAACAGGAAAGATCTGTCAAAAATTGAGACTTATTCGTCAACTCGCGGTTTTGAGCCTCGCGTGATCCTGCGAATTTGTGACACAAGGTTAGGTACAGAGTCATCTGCATCTCTACTTTGCTCTACATATTGGTTTAAAGAGATGAGGGTAAGAGTCGTTTTCAACTTGTGTTGTTTTCTCTAGCTTCAACTTCGGGCCGATACAATTTTTTTTTAAACAAAGTTAAACAAAAACCACCAGGTTTCAGGTTCTTGCCTGTTTTTCTAGACTCCGTTCTCGATAAACTTGCACTTAAAATTATCTAGTATGTAACATGTTTCAAAGTGATCCTTGTGATTTTAGTCTAAGATCCGGCTGCAGGATTACTACGCTCATCTGTTTTTTGCTGAAAACCGAATTTTTATGTATATTTATAATTAGGAGAATATATATTTATCAGGTTGCCTAGCAAAATTGGCCGCCAGTATGTTTAATTAAATTATTTTTTGGGAAAAATATCGTTCACTTGTTTTTTAAATAAAATAACGTCTACATCATGGCAATTAATATGAAGATTCAAAAAAAACAGATGAGCGTAGTAATCCTGCAGCCGGATCTCGTACTATTTAGGTACTTGACGAATAAGTTAAAATGGAAACTGATTAGATGTCACTATGTTTGGCTAGAGTCTAGAATGTCACTGTCAGACGGTGATAATATCAACGTCATATTATGACGTTTTGTAATATAAATTGAGACAGCCCTATGTTAGCCGTGGACCGCGCCAATCTGAAACTCAATTAAACTGTGGCCTGCTGGTCTAGCGTGCTCGGATGGCGTCACAGCTGACATAACTACCTAGAACCTACTAGAACTAGCTTTATCTGTCTAAACCAATATTATATCTGTGTAAATCAAACAGACTTTAAAATCTTTGGTTTGGTTGACGAAATTTACAGATAAATAAAGCTGGACAATCCACACAACATCATCTAGCCCCAAGCTAAGCAGAGCTTGTGTTATGGGTACTAGAACACTGACATACTTAATACTTAATGATATTTTTTATTAGATATACATATAAAATACTCAGAACACCCGAAATAAATATTTGCAGATCGTACAAACATTTATCCCAAGGCGGGAATCGAACCCGCAACCTTCCGCGTCGCAGGCGGACCTTCGCCCGCCGCGCCACATCGGTCGTCATAGAGAGGGCTTATTACTATCTAAGCTAAATTTTACATTGCCGATTTAGTGAAAACTGTTATGGCATTGGAAAATGAAATAAATAAATAAATAAATAATAAATAAAATAAATATAAATAATTTTTTATTTTCTTACTTTATTCTCTTAATCTTAACACAAAATACACTTTTTTAATACCGATATGACCTCTGTAGATATCAAACTAAACTTGAACCAGTTGGCTATCTATCGTTTGCAACGGTCTGCAGATAGCTCCAGTGTATTTTATAAATATGAACATTTTGACTGTGATAGTTGTAAGATTGTTTGTGAATAAAAAATGCACTAAAAATCAAACATAAAAAAACTTCCTATTTTGATGTTTTGAATCAATCTATTTTATACATACTCAAGGCAATGTTTTTTTCTGTTTCAGGTAAGTTTAGTCCCAGATTAGGAGAATTATGGGATCTTTCAAGGTAAGTATATAATATTATTTACGTGGCAGAATTGTATGTAACCTTTACAACAATACCTATCGCGTTGCAGTTATAAATCATATTATGTATTTTATTGATTTTGTTACAATGACATAATGTTACATCGAATCTTATGCTAAGTAATTTTTACATACTAGGAAGTAGCTAAAAAAACAAAATTAAGTGTAAATAAGAAGGTAGATGACTAATAGGTTGATTCGTTAGTTAGGTAGTAGGTTGATAAATATGATTTATATATAAATAACTTTTTAAATTTAAAGATTAAAAGATTTTGGACTTGTGCTTAAAGTACTTTAAACAATAGGATATTTACTATTAATAAACGTGAACTTTTTCTGAAATCATACAAGTGTCACTGCAACCGACTGCAAAAAAGGAGGTTCTCAATTCGGCTATGATTTTTTTATATACATTTGTATTGAATTCAAAATATGCTCATGTTTGACAGGCGTCACAGTCATTTGGTAGTAGCTCTACCTTCCATACTGTGGGTCCTGGGTTCGATTTCCACCCAGAGCAAACATTTGTGTGATGAATATAAATATTATTTCTGGTCTGCGTATTATATGTATGTATTTAAAAAATAGTTAGTAAATATGTATTATTTCAGCTATCTAGTTCCCATAGTTCCATTGCTTAGTTTGGGACTAGAGCGTGATGTGTGAAATGTCCAGGAATATTTATGTTTACATTGTCGAATTAGTAAAATCTGTAATGACCTTGTAAAATGAAATAAATAAAATAAATAAATGTTCAAAATCTATTCAAAATAGTTTTACTCGAACGTGTCTCGAGTACCAAAACGCAATTTTATTTTGGAGCAACACGAAATTCGAAATATTGCGCCGCGAAAAACTGCTCTTCACAAAAAGCGATATTCATTTTTGAGACTAGTCCCAGTAAAAATCAGATTCAGGGCTTAGAACCCGTATTCTGATTTATAACGATTTATTCTCGAAAAAAAAAACAAGTCGAATTGAGAACCTCTTTGAATAACACATTGCACAGATGATTTCACAACCATCCATCGACTTTTGTGTATTGATTGTAAATCACCATAAAATAATAGGTTTTGGAAAAATACCCTCACATTATATTTTTAGAGAATCTCGATTTTCGCGCTCATCAGACCATTCATTTGGAAAAACAGTAGTAATAACGTTTTTTTGGTCATATGTTTTAGGGTTCCGTAGCTCTACCATGAGTTATTACAATCTATACTCGCTAGCGTCTGTAGTTAAAAATATGTATGAAGATTTGTACAGCGCCCTAGCGGATAGTTGGGTACTAAAATTCGTAATACTAATATTTACGTAACTACTGTAGTAAAGTCAGGCGATTTTACTGTGACATCTCATGGTAGAGGTACCGTATTGAAAAATAACATTTGCAGGTTTTTTATTTGTAAGGTATCCACGTCTGTGTTGAAAAATTCGTGTTTGTTTCTGTATTTGTCAATTACTTTTCGTACTTGACACGTGGCTTGAAAGCAATGTTTTTTTTTGTGTAAAAACGCTTTTGCGAAAATAATTTGACAGCTCATGTACCTTCCTATGTAAAACAGATTAAAACAGAGCACACTACAAATACAAAATATATGTATTCAATCAGCAATCTAGTTCCCAGTTATGCTTAGTAAGGGGTTATTGACATTGTGTGAAATCTCCATGTTTTCCAGGATTCAAAATGTATCCTAAACCTACTAATATTAAAACGCTCTCATTCACTCAAATACTTCTGAATGGATTTTGATGAAACTTTACAATAATAAATTGGTTTCTATATCAGAATATTGTGCGAAATGTGTAAAATATAACGTATAATTTTTTGGCTGGATTACGCATACGCAGGGTTAGGTTATTTTCGTTACGCAATTAATTCTGTCTCCACGCTCAAGGCCCGCGATAATGCTTAAAAACAGAATAAAACCACTTTTAAGGGGCTCTCAAACAGAAATGTGATTTCTCTGCGCGAGCCCGACTCGCACTTCACCGGTTTTATTTTTATATTACCTATAAGGGACACTCGTCATAGTTCGCTACACTTCTAGCTTGACCACACATCTCCCCTTGCAATTTAAATAAAAACAGTGAAACCATCTTAGAAAATAGTCCGTACACGCTAAGTCTGCAATGTTATCATTTACTTTATCTATACTAATATTATAAGGTAAAGTTTGTGTGTTTGTATACATATTTGTTAAATTGTAAGGGGTAATCTCGGGATCTACTGAACCGATTTTAAAAATTCTTTCACCGATCAAAAGCCACATTATTGCTGAGTGTCATAGGCTATATAAAAAACCGAAATATAAAAGGCTTTTACGTGGTAGTCCGTTTTGCAAAGTGAATCGGAGAAAAAACGGTCGAATTATGCCCAACGAAATGGGCACGGATCAGCTAGCAAGTCATAAAGATATATAAAACGTACGCTATTGTCAAAACGTATATGTTTTGACAATAGCGTACGAAAGTATGTAAAAAACAATAAACTCAATAGGTATTGTAAAAGACTTAAAATAGGTTATATTTTAAAATTAATGAATTACCCTCTATCTTATAAAAAGTTAGCGTTGACATTATGTCATCATAACGTATGGTAATCAATACATCAAGTCTGCGCTAACTTTTTATTAGACCGCTAGCCGATAAAGAAAGACGGTGTTTCCTATATCCTTTGGGTATATTACCAACATATATCCTTTGGGTAAGTACTAATATTATAAATGTGGCAGATTCAACGTGGTCAGACTATAGCTGCGTGTCATGTGAACATTACCTCTCTCCCTATGGATTCTTCCTAGGGACACGAGAGTAGAATGACAAAAGAATGAGCCCTAAAAGTGAATTATTGACGAATTTTACTAAAATAGTGTTATTACGAGTATTATTGCTTCTGTTAACGAAAGAAAAGAATGGAGTGTCCCTTTTTCAAATTAAAACAAATGTTTGAAGCGTCTTTTTCTTTTGAATGTTTGATTTAGCGGTAAATATGAAGACCGATGTGACGCGGTGGGCGAAGGTCCGCCTGCGACGCGGAAGGTTGCGGGTTAGATTCCCGCCTTGGGATAAATATTTGTACGATCTGCAAATAGTTATTCCGGGTGCTCTGGGTATTTGATATACGTATAATAAAAAATATCTATGTATGTAATGTATTGTATTAAGTATGTCAGTCTTCTAGTACCCATTACACAAGCTCTGCTTAGCTTGGGGCTAGATGATGTTGTGTGGATTGTCCAGCATTATTTATTTATTTATTTATAATCATTCGAACGTCTTTTTGAAGTCTGTCAGAATTTGAAAATAGAACGTTTCGATTTCATATAAACTTAATTAATTGTCAATATTGTCAAATAAAGGAGGTTGGTCATTGTCTATTCACGAATATGGTCGGTACTTAACGGTACTAAGAATACACTCATTATCGACTTTTCATAATAGCCCACACCTTTGCTCGTTCTGATAATTAGTATCGCTATTCCTGGTCACGTATTAATATCTGACATTATTTTCATATCGACTATTAAAATACAACCTTCTTACGTAAACTATTTATGTCACAGACATCCGTTCGGGCTGGTGCGGCGGCGGATTCGGCCGAGGATCTCAAGAGACGCAAATATGCCGGTCTCGACAGGGCGTACATATTTGCTCCTCTTGGGGTCGAGACTCTAGGTCCGTGGGGTACCGAGGCCCACCGCGTTTTCAAAATTATTTCTGGGCGTCTAGTCGAAGCGACGCGTGACCCGAGGGCTGGTGAGTATCTGGCCCAACGTATCAGCATTGCTATTCAGCGCGGCAATGCAGCCAGTGTCTTGGGTACGCTTCCGATTGGTACTGATTTGGATCAGTTGAACTATCTATAGATCGTTTGCAACGGTCTGTAGATAGCTCAGCTGTTTCTTATGTATTTTATATGTAAATGTACATTTTGTAAATACTGTATAGTCGTAAGTTTGTTTGTGAATAATATATTATTATTTATGATGGATACAAATTAGTTGCAAGATAAAAACTACCTAACGGTTTACACTACCTAAACCAGAGACAAAAAACAACAGTTTTTTACACTTTTGTGTTACTATTGTCTAGTTATATACTTGTACCCCCTATCTTATAAAAAGTTAGCGTTGACTTTATGTTATCATTACGTATGGTAATCAATACTTCAAGTCTGCGCTAACTTTTCTAAATGACGGTTAAAGTACATTATTTGAAATATATTTTTATTTATATGTAATTGTTATCTTATAAAAAGTTAGCGTTGACTTTATGTTATCATTACGTATGGTAATCAATACTTCAAGTCTGCGCTAACTTTTTATAAATGACGGTTAAAGTACATTATTTGAAATATATTTTTATTTATATGTAATTGTTATCTTATAAAAAGTTAGCGTTGACTTTATGTTATCATTACGTATGGTAATCAATACTTCAAGTCTGCGCTAACTTTTTATAATATGACGGTTAAAGTACATATTTGAAATATATTTTTATTTATATGTAATTGTATTGTTTTATGTTACTTGTTACAGCGGCAACAGAAATACGTTATCTGTGCGAATTTCAACTGTAACTATCACGGTTGAGTAATGCCTAGATCACACGTACCGAGTAAACCGGTACGACATTGACGTATTTAAGATACACTGCACGCTAACGCTGCAACGTTCAACAGTAAATCTGATGTCGACGCGCAGTGTATCTCAAATACGTCACTGTCTCGCCGGTTTACTCGGTTCATGAGTTCATGAGGTGCAGACAGACAGACAGACGGACAGACAGACAGACAGACAGACAGACAGACAGACAGACAGACAGACAGACAGACAGACAGACAGACAGACTGACAGACAGACAGACGGACAGCGAAGTCTCAGTAATAGGAATTTACCTTTACCGTTTTACTCTTGGGTACATAACTATTTTTAAAATTAATAGAGTATTTGTATCAAGTAAAACTATAATGCTAATAATAAAAAGTCATAGATTCACCCCAATCCTAATATAGGATATAGAAATAAAAACAAAGGCTTAACATAAAATATAATATTTGAAACTATCATGGTTTTGAACATAGTTTTCTTTATAAGCGGATATTGCGACGCAGAAGGTTGCGGGTTCGATTCCCGCCTTGGGATAAATGTTTGTACGATCTGCAAATATTTATTCCGGGTGTTCTGGGTATATTATATGTATAATAAAAATATCTATCTATGTAATGTATTGTATTAAGTATGTCAGTCTTCTAGTACCCATAACACAAGCTCTGCAGAGCTTAGCTTGGGGCTAGATGATGTTGTGTGAATTGTCTAGCATTATTTATTTATTTATTTTACTTATTTATATTTACCATGATTTGTGAGTTTGTTTATATCCCGATATTTAATATTTAATCAAACTCACAAATCATGGTAAATATCCCGTTTATAAACAATACTAAAATCTAAACAACTCAATCTGTGACCGCTAACTGATATGACTGCGCTGTTTCAACCCCATTTCGGAATTTGAAATCATTGTTAAGATTAACATTGGTTGTTACGCACTACGTTTGAAAACGCTGCGTTTTTAGTATCTAAAAGTTGGTAGTAGATATGAAATACACCCAAAAACGGAAAACGACCTCGCGATAGACCGCCCTGCAGTGCCCTGCAGTGGGACACTACAGGCTGCTAATAATAATAACAATAATTGGTGATAAATGATGATGATGATATTGAAAACTTAACAATAATATTTTTTACAAAAATGCATAAAATTCACTGCTATCGTCTGTCATCGACAAACAATATCGCCTAAAACACATTTCAATTAAATTATATTCATACTCAAAAGAATTGAGTCCAAATGAAGAACTTTTTTGAAGTTGAAAAGAGGTTTTATGGTCAATTATTTAGTTTTAATTCTTTGCAAATGTAAAACCTTCAAAAAGATATTGCTAATTAAATAGTTGTAGAAAATTAGAGACGAAATCGGTAACTACTCCGTCTTCTTAAAATTTTTTAAATAAAACGCGGCGTCACATCTCCCAGTGCGTGATCTCTAGTTAACAACAGCTCGTCCCCGCAGTTTAACTGCTGCAAGTCATCTGATTGATTAAACGCTCACAATTATCATTTTCCATACTATTCACAAATAATTTTACGACTATTATTTACAGTATTTACAAAATGTACATAGGTATATAAAATACATATGAAAGTTAAGCTATCTACAGACCGTTGCAAACGATCTATAGATAGCGCAACTGATTATATTATCTACTTAATTAAGATGTAATAAAATATCGATAATAAAACTAATTTATGAAATATAAGTTCAAAGCGCATCAAAGCACCATGTTACTGCTAAACTCGTAAAATCGCGTTTCCTCATAACGAGTGGTCATCCTGTTTACTTTGTGCATCCGTTCAATTAAATACATTTCCTTGCGGTTAATATTATATTTATTACTATTGCCCGCGAATTGATCGTTAACGTATATAATATTATACAATATTATATAAGTAATATAATAACTATGGCAATCGGTAACTTAGTGGTGCGAGATCTTTCAAAAAAGCCCTACCACTATACTTCCCCAAAAGTACATTGAACAACAGATGTTAGTTCAGAATTGTAAACTCATCGTAGTAATTGTTGTTTTTGGGGCTGTAAGCATCCTATTGAGACGGATTTAAGCTACTTCGCGCACTTCAATGGTCAAGGGCGTAGCGTTAGGGAGAGCTTCGTTAGATTTACAAAAAATATTGGAGTTTTTATTTTTATTCTTCTCTTTCCTTTTTATAAAGTAAACTAGAATATTTGAATATATTTTAAGGTTAAAGGCTCGTTTATTATTATATCATTATAATATCAACAATCACATCAATAATATTTAACAAAAAACAAACAAGACATGGCAATTCTTAAGTAAATGTTTGCAAAAATCTATTTGAAATATGAATGTTTGTAATTAATAAGTATTATCTCTTTTGGACACTGTGTTTTTATATTTTATGGATTCTTATTTTAATTTTAATTATTATTTTGACATTTGTATTTTATGATTTCTGTATTTTATGATTTCTGTATTTTGAATATTTCCGCATACAATGTAATTTTGTTTTCTGGAATAAAGGACTATGACTATGACTATGACTATTTGGTTATCATTCAATGTTCAAAACCTTAGGTCTATTTAGATTTTTCTTTAATCATAGTTAAAGAAGAATATTTTTCCAATTTAAATGTTATCACAACATTACTTTGATGAATCAAATTGTAAATGTTATTTTTTTAATATGTTGTGTTTTAATTATCATATATTTTACTCATCGCCATCTAGTCCCAGACTAAAATTTTACTTTGGAAACCAGACTGATATACTTATATAGTATTTTGCAAATAAATACACAGCAACACCCAAAAAGCATAGTTTGTAAAAACAATTCATATGTCACAGTCCTCAGGTACACATACTTTTTGCCTCTAAGCCGATGATATAGCAGTTGCTGTAAAACTTTAAAAAAAAGTACGTTTGCTCACAACCTCGTCGCCAATTATTTTATTTGCGATGTGAGCGGGCAGAGCTGGCAGTAAGTTATGTCGCGCTGTCCGCCGTCCGGCAGTCGGCACCTTCCAAGGAAACACCACCGCTCGGCAGTAGCGTCGCCAAAACCAACACTTTTTGTAACTACAGAACCACTAGTGAACAGCAAACCTCGCAAACAGCTTATTTTTAAAGGAAATTCCACACTTCACACTCTAGTCGCAGAGATGGTAGACAACAAGATTGCTGATAGAATACATATATAATTGTTATTGTGTACTAAAAAACAAGACATTATTGTAACATCCAGACACAGAACAGACATCATTGCTCATCATACAAACGTTTGTTCTCGATGGGAATCGAACTCATGACCCGCAGCACGATAGGCAGAACTACTACCAACTGAGCTGTCACGCCTGTCAATAAAGTTAGAATAAAGTTTTTGTTGTGCCTCTCAATGTTTATTCAAAGTTTTATAAGTTTTAAGACCCTATAGCTGAAAAATACAGGTTTACCTACACTTATTTGTTGGTTGTTCTTATTATCAAATTTTTATCTAATTTAAAGTAACTTTCAACTGAGTATTCACTTAAGATAGAATAGAATAGAACGCACTGCACGGAGCCTACCATTCTGCGACATTAAAGTTTTAAGACACATATCTGTTATTTATGTATCGACTTGATATTTATCATAAAATAACGCTTTTGGCTTACGTCAATCGACGATATAAATATTTTAAAAAAACATCTATAGATCAGAGTCGCATCAAAAGTTGTATTAAGTAGCTGCCCAAAGGTTAATAGTTGTAACCAAGTACAACTGCTTTTAATAAAACAACTGTCAAAATGTCAAAACTTTTGACAGTTGTTTTATTAAAAGCATAAAGCCGTTATTTTATGAAAAATAGCTAAAATTTAATTGTTTTGCGAACGCGCCCGGTCACTTAGAAGTATTGCGCTGGCGCGAGAGAACATAAAAAATATAGGAAACTGGAATACATTATTATTTATATCCCGGCCGTTCCAGAAGACGACCAGTTCGTGCCACTACAACTGTGCTTGCAGTTAACAATAAACTTTATTTCTATGTTGTTAAAGCTCGATTTTAATATTACTTTTGAATGTGCGAATTTTTTGTTATTTTTAATTTCTGTATTGTGTTGCATTTGCAGTTTATTGAGGAAGTGTGGTCAGGATTATGAGTGTAACTTAAAACATACATTTTTAAATTAACAAGGATTTACCATCTTATAAAAACTTTTTTATTTGCTTGTTTTTTCTAAAATACAATTATTACCAGATCATTTTTTTATAAACTTAATGAAATTTATATTCAGTAGTATTTGTAAGTGACAGTGACATTTTATATAACCCGGTGTAGCTCCTCTGTCGGACGGCAGTTTTACGAGTTGCGCCGTGACATGACATATTGCTGTCACATTTGAAAATGGAATGCATTTTTATTGGTCACTTTTGGTAATAGCATTTTTATAACATTTTACTGTGACATAACTTGTAAACGATGCTATTTTTACCCGACTTCGGAGGGTTATAAGTTTAACAGTTTATCCATGTATGTAGGATGATCATTAATTTTTTTAAATAAGTAAGTAGTTGAGTTTGGGACTAAAACGTGATGTGTGGAAATAGTCGTGCGTTTTTTTTATATTATTTATATATCTACTATTACTATCTACATAATACTAAATGTATCTTGGGTATGCTTCTGATTGGTACTGATTTAGATCAGTTGAGCTATCTATAGATCGTTTGCAACGGTCTGCAAATAGCTCAACTGCTTATGTATTTTATAAATACTTATGTACATAGTTTATTTTTTAATCAGTTTTCTATGTACCAATCCCTAGGGAGCTCTTGTCGATTGGAGATTAAGATTTATCTATCCGTTGAAATATTACTTTTTAAATGGACTTATGAGATTGAAGCGGACTGCAATATTTCTGTATCTTAACTGCTAACGCGAAGTTAAACCACTCTTTGACATTTTGATAAGATCAGCTGGTCACGTTGGATTTATACAAACAAATAATTGTATAATATATTTTTATATTATGAAACTGCTTAGTGTTCATAAATCAAAGTCATCGTCATTGACAAGTTGCATAAAACACGCTTTTAAGGATTATTCTAAAAGATTCCCGATCGTTCTAAATTGTAACGTAAACGGTTCGTCTAAGCAGCAACTAAGGTTAACCATGTACGTATGTATTTTGGGTTCGCGATAAGCGTGTAGCAAATACGTTCAACAACTTTAGTGAGCCGAAGATTGTGACATACTCGCTGTCACACGAGGGGAAAAAAGATCAGCGGTTAGCCGTTTACAGCGATACGAAGTTGCACACGCTACGTACACGTTACGTTAGTAAACCTTGGGCCCTATCGCCTTAAATTGTAGCGTCAACGGTTCGTTTCAGTATCAGCTACGGTTCACTAACGTACGTATTTTGGCATCGCGATAAGCGTCTAGCCGAAACCGAAACGTTAGTGAACCGAAGTTGGTGCCATAACCGCTGTCACACGGAGGGAAAAAAGATGAGCGGTTAGCCGTTTATAGCGATACGAATTTGCACACGCTACGTATACGTTACGTTAGTGAACCGAAGCTGCTACTGACACGAACCGTTTACGTTACAATTTAGGGCGATTGGGCCCCTTAGCTACTGCTTATACGAACCGTTTACGTTACAATTTAGCACGATCGGGGTCCTGATCTTTATCAAAATATACCACCAACTTACACTCACTTAAATAGTCGTAGCTTTTTGTGAGTGCTTAACATGCACTACCGCAACCGGACATCAAGGTATACCACTTTAAATGGTTAAAACTGAATGCTGTATCCTCAAGGTAAGTCCTGGATCACTTAAACGTATTAAACTATTCATCCGAGTGCCTCTGCGCCAGCTAACCCTCGGAGCCATTAGTCTGTAGAGTAGTTTCATCAACACGTGGTGTTTTTTTTTTACAATTAATAGGTCATCCTTTGGCCACAAACTCACCTGGTGGTAAGTGATGTTGTGACCTACGATGGAGCAGGATGGTCTATGAGACACCTATTCACTCGTGCCTTGAAGAGACTAAGATTATAGTGATCGGGAAAGACAGAAGCCGGCTACGACCTTTAGCGTACGTTTGTTTACCTATAGCGTACATAGATGGCGCTGTAACTTAGTTCATTCATTCATTCATCGTGTCAATAGTTCAATCTCAAAGCTTCAATGGCCTTAGTTAGTTCTTTAGCGTGAACAAAAGTCATGTTTTTTTTTATATAGATATAAACAGATGTTCTGAATTTGACTTTTCTTTATGACTGTATGTAGCTTTCTAATGGTAGAATTTTTTAAATTGTTTCAATATTTTTTGTGATTGTTAAAAACAAACAATGTTTTCCTTCTATAATATTATTTTAATTCAGATTCAAAAGTCAAAGTCAAAATTGCTTTATTCAGTAAATTCACAAGGATCATTTAGAATCGTCTTACATACTAGGTGATAGTTACTTATTAGGAGAGGTTCTTATAGAAGCATTGTTTTCTCTGTTCCTGTTCATACTCTACGCTACCTCTACTTCTCATTACTCTATGCTAAGGGTGCGTTTACACAGGGAGCGGCGACGCGCAACTAACGCTTTCGGACATTGCTTTTTGTTAATCTTTGATTTTCGCATCTATTTTGGCCAAAATACTTCGACCTTAGTGTATAAATAGCTGTTACAATACTAACTTATAAAAAACATTATCCTACAAAGTATACTTTTCAACCAACTTCAAAAAAGTGTAGGTATGTATTTTTAGTAAGTGATCGATGACTTGATGTCAAATAAAGTTAGTTTTGTTTATTTGTATACAAAATATAATAAGAAGCCCAATTAAATTTAAATATAGCTGTTCCACAAAAAGCTCTACCACTACAGTTTATCGAAACAAATGACGGCCCGCGGCGAAGTTGTTTTTGACAGCTCAATTAAATATTACCTTTGACATTGTAAAACAGTACCTCTACCATGAGTTGTCACAGTAAAATCGCCTGACTTTACTACAGTAGTTACGTCAATATTAGTATTACCAGTATTACGAATTTTAGTACCCAACTATCCGCTAGAGGCGCTGTACAAATCATCATACATTTTTTTAACTACAGACGCTAGCGAGTATAGATTGTAAAAACTCATGGTAGAGCTACAGACTGACTGTTATGCATATTTTATATTAATATTGCATGTATTATATTAAACAGAGATATAAGGGGCGTCCATAAACTACGTGAGGTGTTTTTTTTTTAATTTTCTTGCCTTCACCAGGGGAGATGTCGTGAAATTCTTTTCAACCCCCATCCCCCAATCTTACGTGAGATTTTATCAAAATGTGGGTTTCTTATGGATACGAATTGTTATTGTAAAAAGAAAAAATATGATTAAAAAAAAAACTCACACTGGAAGGCAGAGCTACCTGAGATGTGACGCCTGTCATACATATTTACTTTAATATATACTGTACCTCTACCATGAGTTGTCACAGTAAAATCGCCTGACTTTACTACAGTAGTTACGTCAATATTAGTATTACGAATTTTAGTACCCAACTATCCGTTAGAGGCGCTGTATAAATCTTCATACATTTTTTTAACTACAGACGCTAGCGTGTATAGATTGTAAAAACTCATGGTAGAGCTACAGATATCGATATACGATACTTCATTCGAAATCCATTTTCGTAGTAAAACACTCGTAAAAGAACGTATCTCGGGATACATTTTCCATCCAGATTCTAGATCCTGCATTTATAGCTAACTTTTACACCTTGTACTGACATACAACACATAAAAAACGTATCAGTGCTAAAATCTATTTTGATAAAAATATCCTTTTGCGTCCTGATGATTTTTGGGGAAAAAGGTAAATAAGTTAAAAGTTTATTAAGCTTGTAAAGCACTTAAACTATATACATATAAAGTTTCATCGAAATGGGTTCAGCCGTTACTTAATTGAGGAACAAATATCCAAACATCTATTTCACATAAGGACATAAAATAAGTACTTCCACGAACTCACTCTTCAACAAAAAGCCCTAGTTATGAAAATGAAATGAAATCTTAATTTGCGGCAAAAATAGGTACGGTGGTAGTACTTCCCAGAACGTTAAGAGTGGTACATAATTTCGTCGGCCTCGACTTAATTCTAAAATAACATAATTGAGCAGAATAAAAGGGTAGTTATTCATAAAATCTGCACCACGACGCAACTCGACCGTGATCAGTTCTTTATTTGAATTTGAACACAAAAAAGTTCGTTAGGGGACCAAATAATAAACTTATAATAATAAGCGGAACGAGTATGATCACTGCATTGTGTTTTTGCATTCGTCAAAATTGTATTCATATTTTTTTTATTATTTATTAAAATCATACAAAAATATTACTTTTAATGTTTTTTTATTAACATTTCAAATGTAAAGAAGAATCGATATGCACTTCGAATCAAGAATGCGCTTTTAAAAGTAAAAATGAGTTCCAATTTCAAAATATACCTGTACCAAACAATAAGATGCGTACCTGATCCTTCACCAAAAAGGATCTATTCTCTTTTATTTACAAATAGTAGACGTTCTTTTCAAACTAGCCGCCATTTTACACAAAAGACGCAAATAGAAAGTTCTTCGTTTTTATAAATTTATTAGTCATAATCAAAAAAAAGACGTCGGTCCAACTTCACTAGCATCACAGAAAAAAAAACATTCTTAAATCTTTATTATCTTTAAAAAGTTTCATAATATCATACAAGCCAGTAAAAAAAATAACTATTTTCCAAATTCAAATAAAGAAACAGATTCGATATCTCGTTTCTCCGCTCACTAGACATGTCCTAAAAAAAAACCGGAGGCTTCTGAATTCAAATCAAGAATCAATTCAAAATTAAACTAGTTCGAAATCCGATTGGCGCGAACGAACTGGCTGATCAAGCGGTAATGCAGTTACAGATGTGACCCAGTTGCGAAAATATTTGTCGAATGCTGACTGTGTTTTGCAAACACTCGGTCTAAACTAGTACTAGTGACAGGCTGATAGCGAGTCAAGCACCTAATATAATTTCACATGTAAGCTAGTAGGAGCTACAGTTCGATCTAAGTTAAATTGACACCGCACTGGAACTTCAGTACTTAATTTAGTTTAATAGTAATTCTTTGTAAGAAGGATCATATAAAAAAACGGTAGGAACCAGGCCGTAAGTTTGTTGCCCGTTCTTCTAGGCTCTGGTCGCGTGGAACTGGCACCTAGAATCACCTAGTATGTAAGACTTGACTTTGGCCCTGGACCACTATGGTGCAACACACACAACCTTTTGACTAATACCCGAAATATCGGGTAAAAGATTTTTGTGATTATGAAATCACGGTAAATATCCCATTATTAAATAAAAGTAAATAGATATATATATGTAGTTACTTTTAAACATAAGTAGACCAAATACAAAAAAAAAAAAATAGTTTAATATCTCAAGTACTTTTAAAATGATGTCATACTCTTCTATCACCTTACATACTCTTTGCAAGACCAAACAAAAAAAAAATTAGTTTACGAAGAAAATACCCGCGAAACTTTTTAAAATTGGAACACTAACTAAAGAAATGATTGCCCAATTTCACTGGCCAGTAATCACAGTCCCCTTAAACAAACCGAATACTTTCCAGTCGAGTAATCGATTATTGCAATCGAATTAGATGCTATTTCTCGATTGGCCGATCCGTCGTCACTCGATTATGGATACATTTACATAGAAAACATACCACACGATTTCGTATCGAAAATATATGTATACAATTTCGTCCGCGTAAGTACTGTTTATATAGACTTTTTCATTATTATGTATATGCTACCTATATATATAAAGAATCTAGTATCTATACAATCTTAAGTTAGGCTTTAAGATACTTCTATATATTTTTATTCAAACTTTTCATCATTTATAGGTAAGTAACAAAACGTCGTTTTCTAGTTCCAAACTAAGAAATGTAATCTAGTTCTGATATACAAAGTTTTGCTTAATTTTGGTCTAAAATAAAAGGTTTAAAAATATTAATAATTTTATTATTTTAAAATAAATCATATTTTACGAATATGCGCTTATCTGCTTTATGTGTAAATGTAAATACAGACTGAAAAATTCTGTCCCAATAAACGTTATAGGAGGGATTGTTAAGTCACACTCTAAAAGGACTTTAGATTAGACATTCATTTTATTTGACTATTCAGTATTTACAAAATGTACATTGTCATATAAAATACATAAGAAACAGTTGAGCTATCTACAGACCGTTGCAAACGATCTATAGATAGTTCAACTGATCCAAATCAGTACCAATCGGAAGCGTACCCAAGACACTGGCTGCATTGCCGCGCTGAATAGCAATGCTGATACGCTGGGCCAGATACTCACCAGCCCTCGGGTCACGCGTCGCTTCGACTAGACGCCCAGAAATAATTTTGAAAACGCGGTGGGCCTCGATACCCCACGGACCTAGAGTCTCGACCCCAAGAGGAGCAAATATGTATGCCCTGTCGAGACCTGCATATTTGCGTCTCTTGAGATCCTCGGCCGAATCCGCTGCCGCACCAGCCCGAACGGATGTCTGTGACAGGTGAGAAGGTGCAAGGGTCACGACACAAGTTGCGTCCCACACCAAAGGCCTTCGCGCCTCCCACGGAACAAGCGTCATACAGTCAGGCCGTTTACCATCGTCACGCATAAGACCATTCGGCTCTAGAATGGCTGGCACGTTCACGCTGGTAAAAGCCCGCCGGATGATGTCGTTGAGGCTAAAGAGTTTTATTTGATAGAACGGGGTAGAAATAATAGTCTTCCTACGAAGATCTCCTTTTTGTCTTTGACTTGAAAATATGCAGATACATGAAACAGGTATTTATTTGGTTAAAGTACACAAAGTGTTTATTGTTATTAATTTGTTGAACTGAATATATCGTCATAGACTTATCTAGTTTTACAATGAACATAAAATTTATATGAGCATTAAATTACTTAAATTAAATATTGGACAATTCACACATCACTCTCTAGTCCCAATCTAAGCAAAGCTTGTACTATAAGTACATACAAACGCATTACGTACGGACTAGTGAAGTGCCGGATCGTCAAAATACAGATCCGCTGGTACGGATACAGATATTCGGAACATCACTAGTACGGACACACAGAAAATAATAAATACAAAAATCTTCGTAAAAAATTCTCACAACGAAAATCAGAACACCACGAGATGATTAATATTCAGAATTCCCAGCTAAAGTATGATAATTAATACAAAAAGAAAAAATAAGAAATGAAAACCGTTGTGTTGCCAACTGTTAAAAAAATCGGGTTAAATGCACTGTCGGGTACGGAGTGCGACTTTCAAAATAACTCCGCTAGAAGGCGCCACCATTTTAATGAAATCGAACTCGATAGTAAACTAATGTTGTTTTGGAATCGAGTTGTAAATTGGTTCGGCATTGGGGTTCGAAAAGTGGATTATCTTGAAGATTAGATAAATATTCACAGACATTTCACACATCACACTCTAGTCCCAAACTAAGCAAAGCTTGTACTATGGGAACTACATTCCTGATAGAATATTTTTTTTATACATTTTTATAGAATAACACAGAAAAAGAACCAATAATGCTAGCAATATTGCTATTGTTTGTTCCTGTTGGGAATTGAACCCAATACCTTTTTTGGAAAAATAGCATCAAGAGCTCATCGTGAAATATGTACATGATAAGTAGAGCAGTTGTATAGATGTATGGATGGATGTATGTTTGTTACTCGTTCACGCAAAAACTACTGAATGGATTCTAATGCTACTTATAATAATAGCTTTTACACCAGAATATCACATAATTTATAAAAATAAAATGATAACGAAGACGAAGTATGGAAAATGAACAGGAAGAGCGAGCCAGGAAAAAAAAAACAAAAAAACTAAGACGAAGACGATGAAGCGGGCTTCAACGAGTATTAAAAATAAAACAGCGCACACATGAGCTCACCGTGCAAAACCTACATGACAAGTAGAGTACGAATAAATGCGACAATCGTAAACGTATCGAAACAGTGACGTATTTGTGATACACTGCGCGTCAACATCCGCTTTACAGTCGAGGGTTGCAGCGCCAGCGCGCAGTGTATCTTAAATACGTTACACTGCTGGTGGAGCGTTGTTATCCATTCGTTGGGAGTCTGTTGTTAATTTGTTTTCTCGGGAGCCGCGGATGGATGCGATCGATAACAGCCTCGCGGAGAAGGCGCTTGTCCATTGCACTATGGAATATAATGCAAAAATAATAACAATAGATATTATGTACTTACATATTTATTTTACCTACTAATATTATAAAGTTCGTCTTTATTGAGTATGGATGTATGTTTGTTACTTTTTCACACAAAAACTACGGAATGGATTTCAATGAAACTTGCAGTTTCATTAAAATCCACATTACTCACATGTAATTAAAAAATGTCTGATATTATTTCCAAACTTAGCAAAGCTTGTAATACTCAACTACCTTTTGCGGATATTAAATAAAATGCAATTTATTCACAAACAAACTTACGAATACACAGTATTTACAAAATGTACATTGGCATATAAAATACATAAGAAACAGTTGAACTATCTACAGACCGTATCAAACGATCTATAGATAGTTCAACTGATCCAAATCAGTACCAATCGTCGCGTACCCAAGATACTGGCTGCATTGCCGCGCTGAATAGCAATGCTGATGCAATAGCTTAAAAATATCGTCCGATATCTGTATATCGGACGACATTTTGTTCCATTGCCTGGTTCGGTTCAATGGAACCGAACCCATAGCGTGTGTACGTGCCCTTAACCCTACAATACTTGTAATTCCGAACGTCGTGCAATTGTGTTAGTCGCGAGTGGAACCCGCGGATTAGGGTACCGCGTCTAAATGGACACGCTTTTACGAGCTTTTTATTTTAATATATCTTTTATGAAAAAACTTATGGAACTGATTATCGAACTTAAGACAGATATTCTTGAATTTATAATACACTAGTAGTACGCCCCGGCTTCGCACGGGTAGCCGATATAAAAAAATTGGTATTTTTATACACCTTGGGTTACATAATTGAAGTTTTAGTAAGAATCCCTATTTTTTTTGAATATATAATATAGCCTATGTTCAGCGCAAATAATGTAGCTTCACAACAGTGAAAAATTTTTTGAAATCTGTCCTGTAGTTTCGGAGCCTATTCGATGCAAACAAACAAACAATCAAATCTTTCCTCTTTATAATACACTCGAGAGCAATGAATCCGGGTCACTTAAAGAATGTTAAAAATCTCGGAAACTAAAAATGATAGGTTAATGCAATAAATTGTATTTAATAGACAATGTAATACTCCTTAAATGAAAGTAAAAAAAATATGAGTCACCATACATTTTATTAACACAAAATTACATAAAGAAAAAAACTGCTGATCTCTCCTTAAAACAAAAATAGGAAACATGAAATTTTTGAACTTTATTACGATTTTCTTGAATTTTAATACTTCGTATTGCCTCCTCGTGCTTCCATTACTGCGTTTACGCGGTTTGGCATGCTGTACACCAAGTTCCTTATACGATTTTGGGGAATATTCTCCCATTCCTCTGTGAGAGCAATTTTGAGCTCACGAAGCGTGATTGGGGGAGGATTTCGTTGTTTTACGCATCTGCCTAGCTCGTCCCAAGCATGCTCGATCGGGTTGATATCCGGGCTGCGCGCTGGCCACTCCATACGAGTAATGTTCATCTCTTGAAGGTAGTCATTCACAATCCTACCTGTATGAGGTCGGGCATTGTCATGCATAAATATAGCATCCTCACCTAAATTGACCATAAATGGACCAACGTGATCATTGAGGATTTCTTCCACATATCTTACGCTAGTTAAAGAGCCGTTTTCTATGATCACCAGCTCTGTGCGACTTTCAGAAGAAATTCCGGCCCACACAAGTACAGACCCACCACCGTAGGCTACTTTTTCTTCGATGCATGCTTGCTTGAATCTTTCCCCTGGTCTTCGATACACTCTGTGTCTTCCATCGTGCTTGTAGAGCATAAATTTTGATTCGTCGGAGAACATAACTTTTGACCAATCTTCAATACTCCAATTTACGTGGCTCTGGGCATATCTTAGTCTCGAAATACGATGCCCACGCTCCAGTTTAGGGCCGTTTGCAGGTCTAAGGGGTTTTAAGTTAGATTCAGCAAGCCGACGTCTTACTGTCAATGCACTTGGGTTACTTCCTCCGAGGCGTCGAAACTGATTGGTGAGTTCAGTTCCTGTGAGAAAGCGATTTCGAAGCATGGTGTTCACCAAGTATCGGTCTTCTCGTGCTGTGGTACACCTGGTTCTGCCCGTTCCTGGTCTGCGTAGGTTAGAACCAGTTTCTTCGTAACGTCGGAGAACTCTTTGTACTGTTGACAGCGACACACCGACAGTCCTGGCTGTATCGCGCTGACTCCGGCCGGTTTCCAGCATTGTAAGTATTCTGGTGCATTCTTCAGGCGTAAGCGACATAATTTCAGCTTGAATAATGAATATAGAGCACTATCAACATGGTTTATGTACCCACATAAATGACAGATTACAAACAAAAGCAAAACCAAATGCTGTAATTTCGTAGTTCCATCTTCGAAAGTGGCCCTTTTTCAAATTTGATTTTTTTATGATATAACTTTACAATAACTAAGAAGTTTTAATACCTTCATTTAAGGAGTATTACATTGTCTATTAAATACAATTTATTGCATTAACCTAGCATTTTTAGTTTCCGAGATTTTTAGGATTCTTTAAGTGACCCGGATTCATTGCTCTCGAGTGTATTAAGATTAGATACGCCTTCTAGCCCCATACCAAGCTAAGCTTTTACTATGGGAACTAGTATTCTTAGATATATAATACGCCATCTAGCCCCATATCAAGTTAAGCTTTTAATAAGGGAACTAGTATTCTTAGATATATTATACGCCATCTAGCCCCATATCAAATTAAGCTTTTACTATGGGAACTAGTATTCTTAGATATATAATACGCCTTCTAGCCCCATATCAAGATAAGCTTTTACTATGGGAACTAGTATTCTTAGATATATAATACGCCTTCTAGCCCCATACTAAGCTAAGCTTTTACTATGGGAACTAGTATTCTTAGATATATAATACGCCATCTAGCCCCATACTAAGCTAAGCTTTTACTATGGGAACTAGTATTCTTAGATATATAATACGCCTTCTAGCCCCATACTAAGCTCAGCTTTTACTATGGGAACTAGTATTCTTAGATATATAATACGCCTTCTAGCCCCATATTAAGCTAAGCTTTTACTATGGGACCTAGATTGCTGTTAAAATCCTAGTACATTTTTGTAAATACGTAGATTAGGTACCTAACTACATATAGTACATGGTCACTTTGTTCTTTTGTTTATTTAGAGTTTATCGGAGACACCCTCTCGGAAAAACTCAAAACTCTTCTATTTTAAAAAATCCCATGTTTTGAAAATTTAACAAAAATCGGTTTAGTCGTCTCAGACACAGAAAAAACATCAATGTTCATTACACAATTGATTGATTTCGGTGGGGATCAAACCCACGACCCACAATGGAAGGAGCGACTACCAACTGAGCTGTGACGCCTGTCGTACAAATGTAGTTTGACTGTCGCCATGGGACCAATAACCGGACAGATCGATAATTTTTATTTGTGTACTCTTTCGGTACGATGGGGGATCACATTTTGTGAAGTTAATGTTATAGCTTTGGTCTTACATAGATAGATAGATAGATAACAACTTTGTGTACAATTACACACAAATTAGAAAAATACAATGCGGGAAAAAAAACACAGAACTTATAAGTACAATGGGCGGCCTTATCGCTAAAAGCGATCTCTTCCAGACAACCTTACATATTGTTAGGTATTTAAAAAAAACATGGACCATTCACACATCACACTCTAGTCTCAAACTAAGCAAAGCTTGTATTATGGGAACTAGATTGCTGATAGAATACTTATATACATTTTTTTTTGTAAATATACCTACATAGAATACATAGTCAACTGTTTCTTATATATTCCTACAATTTATACAATTTATAAATACTGTAATAGTCCTAAATTGTTTGTGAATAAATTTTTCCTATTTTTATGAAATTATTTTAATAAACAAACACGAACAAATGAACTAAGTGGTGTATACAGAAACAATACACACAAACAAACATAGTAGGTACTTATTAATGAGAGAATTCATCGCTCCCGTAACTGAGTTCTAATACACAACAATAATACTATTGTTATAGATACGCAACTAGGCACAAACAAAGCTTGATACAAATTTATTCACAAACAAACACTATTACAGTATTTACAAAATGTAAATAGCATGTAAAATAATACATAAGAAATAGTTGAGCTACAGACCGTTGCAAACAATCTATAGATAGTTCAACTGGTCCAAATCAGTACCAATCGTCGCGTACGAGATACTGGCTGCATTGCCGCGCTGAATAGCAATGCTACGCTGGGCCAGATAATCACCAGCCTTCGGGTCACAAAAATTAGGGATCTTTACTAAAACTTCAATCATGAAACCAGCGGTGTAAAAAAAGTTGTTTTAGCAGCGCACGCGATGTACCTAAGGAATTTCTTCCTTACATCGCGTGCGCTGCTAAAACTATTGATGATAGAAAGAAATTATGTACTATGAATGATAATGATACTTTTACGAAGGGAATTAATACCAAAGACGTGGAGTAATATTTTTTTGTTTAATGCCTGTTTTATTGTATGTACAAATAAACTAAAAGAACAAAGAAAGAAGATTTATATAATGTAAGTACACAGGTTGTGGGATAATGGCAAGAAGAAGATAAGAATGTGAGTTTCAGTTCTGTCAGTGTTGCCAACATGTATGGACTGCGCGTGCTACCAACATACGAAACGCGAATATTAATAAGGAGGTAATCAGGGCGTTCCTTTGCGTAGTTAATTGATTTTGGGTGTAAATCCTTTGCAAGGGTTACTTGTAAATAGACTTAAATTTGTAAACTATTAACGATAAAGGTAAATAAATTAATTATGAAACAGTTGTAATATTCATTGTGGATATTGTGTTATTTTGATGTTTCTTTTTTATGATAGACAATACTTCAGTGTTTCCTTCTGTGTTGCAAATAAACTGTTATTATATTTTAACATATATTTTTTATTAAGTTGGTACTCTTTGAGTTATCTTTAAAAATGTGTTAGGATATTTTTTATTTATAAAAAATAAGGTGTGACTAAGGCATCACATACGCCACCGTCTCGGTACGTTTGCGGTCACATTGGCAGTGGTGTGTACAAACGTCAATGGCTACCTGACATTGACACATGTCAATTTGGCGAAACCGCAAATGATTAAAATTGTATGTGGTGTTACGGAAGGAAGTCCTGAGATGTAAACTAATTCAGAACAAAGGAGTAACTGTAACTGGATGTTCTGTCTCAAATAATTATAACTATCTAATTATAAAATATAATTATAACTATCAAAGGACTAGCGCGTGCCTAAATTATATTTCTACTAACATAATTATATCATCTGTTTCGGACGATTTCACTCTGTGACTGGAACAATAAAACAAAAATAAAAAAAAAAAAAATTTGTTTAATTTTTGCTTTGACAGAAGTCACAGCTCAGTTGGTACATAGAGAATGTTCTAAACATGTGTACCAGCTATTGGTATGTTTTCATTCAGATGTGTATCATAACTGATATGATCTCTACATAAAAACATATTTACGCAAGACATACACCTAAACAAACTAACTTAAGAGAATAAATAAATAAATAAATAATGCTGGACAATCCACACAACATCATCTAGCCCCAAGCTAAGCAGAGCTTGTGTTATGGGTACTAGAAGACTGACATACTTAATATAATACATTACATAGATAGATATTTTTTTTATTATACATATTATACCCAGAACACCCGGAATAAATATTTGCAGAACATACAAACATTTATCCCAAGGCGGGAATCGAACCCGCAACCTTCCGCGTCGCAGGTGGACCATCGCCCACCGCGCCACATCGGTCGAAATAAACAACGTAAGACTAGGCGGTATGGTTCTAAACTATAGCCGAGGAGCGAAAAAAAAAGAATGGTCCAAACAAATGTCTGTCAAAATTGATTGGTTATAAATTCTATAATTTTTTGATAAAACTATGTTTTATATTAATGTTGTTGAGCTTTTATGCCTACTTTTGGTGAAATTTAACTAACAATACTTGAGTTCGTATAATGTACTAGCTGACCCGTGCCCACATCGTTGGGCATAATTTTTTTTAAATATAAAAGTGAAACATATACTGTCGTTAACTTTTTTGTAGGCATTTTCAAGCTCCACATCTTTTTTCTAGAACACAAAAATATATCTAGGCGGAAATGCTGCGGTAGCCGGATTTTTTTACAATGTTTTAGTATTTGTCATAGTTGATAAGGACTTCGAACCAAATTATTTTTAATTAGCTGAGGTATAGGCGAAAGTGCGAAGTTTTAATAAAATTCCCAATTTTTTTTGAAAATATAATAATATAGCCTATGACACTCAGCAATAATATGGCTTTCTATTGGTGAAAGAATTTTTAAAATCGGTTCAGTAGATCCCGAGATTACCCCTTACAATTGAACAAATATACAAACTTTACCTCTTTATAATATTAGTATAGATAAACGTTGAAATAAAAGTGTATTAAGTGCTATCGGGATGAGATGGATCTCGTTTCCTATAGGTTTTGAGGAAACTACTACCATTTATTCTTTAAAACAAAAGACTGTCACCATTTTTTCTCAAAAGTCAGCCGAGTTGTCAATTGACTGACTTGACTGAGTATTATATTTTATATATTTATATGAATGTATGTATGTATGTATGTTAGTCTTTAAGGTATATATCAATATAGGTCAGTTATTGATACTTTGTATTAGTAATAAGTTATCTGAAATAAAGTGATTTGATTATATTCAAACACTGATAGGTATTGTGAGCCTATTACTACCTGTTTAAGTTCTTTGTGTGCATGGAAAGAGCCTCCTCGTGGCGCACACCGGTAACAGCTAGGCACGGTAAAGCAGTGTCTAGTCTGGCTAATCTTTCCAACACGATGCTACAACAAAATACAGTTGTAGCATCGACACGATAAGAAGAAGAAAAAGTTCTTTGTTTTATTTGTGAGTGGTACAATAAAGAGTTATCTATCTATCTATCTATCTATCTATTAGCAGCCTGTCGTATATAAGACAGTCTAGTGTTACGTAGGATCCGATTGGCTATATATATCAGATGCATTTACTCACATGCATCTTCCAATAACCACAACTTAATAGTCTGAAAGGGCACTTAAGGTACTTTGCTACATTTAATACCGCTCCGCAGTAGAGCTTTTGAACGCACTTCTACCGTATATCTGCTGCTACAGTATAATTGTTGTGTGTTGGTTTGAAAGGTGTCGGTGTAATTACAAGCAGATGCCACTTAACACGACTCAGAGTGGACGCAGTGCGATGCCTCACAGGACACGTCCTTAACGAACGTGCTCGGTGAGGCAATGCTTTGTTATAGGCAGAGGTTAACACTTAACATCGGGTGGATAGCTTGTTTTATACATATGCCAGTATTTTAATTTACAACTAAGTTACACAAATAATTTTACATACACACATATACCCTCTCACCCCAATTGCATTGATTGTCTGGAAGAGATCGCTATTAGCGATAAGGCCGCCTATTCTACAAAACATAGAAAATAACATAAACAATCTTGGTTGAGTAACGTAAATCTGTCGTATTCGAATCACAATACGCGTCAACGCCAGCTCGACTTCCGAACGTTGCAGCGTCACCGCGCGGTTTTGATACGTTTACGATTGCCACATATATTTTAACTCTTAGGGCTATATTTCACCGGGACGCCATGGCGGCGCAACCAGTCGCCGCCACCAACAAAATGTATACAGCTCTATAGAGAGTTACTCACCTGGTGTCCGTTTGGTCGCGCAACCAAACGTACATTTTGTTGGTGGTGGCGACTGGTTGCGCCGCCATGGCGTCCCGGTGAAATATAGCCCTAACTGCAAAGGATATGGTCTACGTCGTAGCATAGTCCCTACGAAGCGTAGCATATCCGTAGCGCGGATCTTTAAGATACTTGGATTTTTATTTACATTAAAATCCATTCAGTAGTTTTTGCGTGAAAGAGTAACAAACATGCATCCATTCAAACAAACTTTCGTATATAGAATATTATAATAGGATAGGATAGGATATATTTAGAGAGATCTATCTATAGATTGTATTTTATTTATACACATTGGGCAGATTGCAAGAAAAAAGATGACAAAAAATGTATATACATATATATATATATAATAACCATGTACATTTTGTAGATACTGTAATAGTAGTAAGTTTGTTTGTGAATTAACTCATTCGTTATATATTTAGTAGGTAAAGTCAGGGTAAAGCACGAGTGTTAGGATGAATAGCTGCAGAGCTAATGCTCCGGTGAGGCGTGTCGCGAATAGCAATGTCCAATTCACTAATATATTTACAAGAAAACGAACTCTCCAAGTTATAAACTGCTAGCGATTTACTAAAACAAATATTTAACAAAAAAAATGGTTGTCTGTAAAGTCGGTTTACTGACGATAGTTGAACGTGACAACGTCAACGAACGGTATTATATGCGGTTCTGCAAAATAAATCGTCGTTCGAAACATCTTGTAACGCCTCAGAACGCCGGAACGCCGGAACGCTTCATGAGTCATGTTTTTGACGTGACAACGTCTTATAATTCGATAGAGCCGGCTGCACGCACGAAAAAACATGACTCATGAAGCGTTCCGGCGTTCCGGCATTCTGAGGCGTTCCAAGATAAGATACGATTGACGTTGTCACGTTCAACTATCGTCAGTAAACCGACTTTACAGACAACCATTTTTTTTTCGTGCGTGCAGCCGGCTCTATCGAATTATAAGACGTTGTCACGTCAAAAACATCAATAAGTAATCTTAGATGAACATTAAACAGGATAACAAAAGAAACAAAATTATATCTTTACCATAAAGTGGGAGTTGTTGAAAGCATTAACTAACAACTACTAATAGTAAAAATTACACACAATTTCACTACCAGTTGTAAGAAATTTCACTACCAATTGTACTGTTTAGTAGTACTAGATACTTGAGAAAAATTTTAAAAATGTAAAATATTTCAATGATGGCAAACAAAAATGTTTGTACATACGTTGTCCATATCACCAGTTTCATAACACAAGCTTTATTTAGTTTCGGACTAGTGCGTGATATGTGTATCCATATTTTTATCTTTTGTTTTTTTTAAAACGCTGCAACATTTGCCCACCTTCTAACTAAAATTTGTAGACAATCCGAGCATTATATGCTCCTAGAATTAATTATTTGACTGAAACTTTAAACAAATATATTAAGTTCATAATTTATTCACAAACAAACTTACGACTATACAGTATTTACAAAATGTACATTTACATATAAAATACATAAGAAACAGCTGAGCTATCTACAGACCGTTGCTAGTTTTTTTTTTTAAGTTCATTGAAACTAACTTGGAATTTAATATAAATAAACCTAACAACTTCACAATCAATTTTAAAATTAAAACCGCTTCCGCCTATGACTTGGACAGCATCTAAAGCACGTAATAAGAGCGGGATGAAGACAGAAGGGTAAAACGCGAGTTGTTACTTCACGGAAGTGTCGCCCTATGTCATGTCACTTTGACATTTGTATCTACACACTGGTTCTTTCTTAATCATCCTTCAGATGCGATAAATGGATGAAAACGCTTTGTGGAATTTTCATTTAAATTTTTATCTACACTAATATTATAAAGAGGAAATATTTTTATTTTTGTGTATGTGTGTAGTTCAAAACTACTGCGCTGATTTCAAAAATTTCAAGTATTCTTTCTTAGACCTTAGACTTTTTTTTAACTTATATTGTCCCACGGCTGGGCAAAGGTCTCCTTGAAATTCCTCCATATCTGTCTGACTCTTAATTCATTCACAAATAAACTTACGACTATTACAGAATATAGGTATATTGTAAGTTGTGTATTGTTAGTTACGTACAATTACAACGGTCTGTAGATAGCTCAACTGTTTCTTATGTATTTTATGCCAATGTACATTTTGTAAATACTGTATAGTCGTAAGTTTGTTTGTGAATAAAGTCTAATAAGTAATGTACAGGTTATTTCCCCCAATGACTATGAAGTTGCAAAAATCATAGAGATACATTTAATATCGAGTAATGTACATAGGTATATATATATATAAAATACTAACGGTCTATCTTATAAAAAGTTAGCGCAGACTTGAAGTATTGATTACCATACGTGATGATGACATAAAGTCAACGCTAACTTTTTATAAGATATTGGTATGATAAACAGTTGAGCTAATTGTTATAATAATAATTTTTTTTTAGGTTATTTTCTGCAATGACTATGAAGTTGCAAAAATCATAGAGGTCCATTTAATATCGAAACTCTCCTCGAAAAAGGTTTTCCATGTACTACCCATATCTCAATGGCGACCTTACCGTGACGTCAGAGTATTGGAAATATCCTTATAAAGTGTATTACGATACGAAATATAGTGTAAACAGATACAATATATCATCATCATTGCCCTATCCAAGTTGCCACAACATGTTGACTTGAGGTGGTCAATTTTTTTTTTTTTTTATAGTCACGGACATATCACACTCTAGTCCCAAACTAAGCAAAGCTTGTATTATGGGATCTAGATTGCTGATAGAATACTTATACATACATTTTTACTGTAAATACATACATTTAATATATAACACCCAGACACAGAACAAATATTTATGTTCATCACACAAACATTTGCCCTGGGTGGGAATCGAACCCACGACCCACAGCATGGAAGGCAGAGCTACTACCAACTGAGTTGTGACGCAATGTATGAAGATTTGTACAGCGCCTCTAGCGGATAGTTGGGTACTAAAATTCGTAATACTAATATTGACGTAACTACTGTAGTAAAGTCGGGCGATTTTACTGTGACAACTCATGGTAGAGGTACAGCTTGTAAATACTGCTATCCTAAATGGATTGTAAGACATTAAAGACAGGAGCTATTCGGAACCCTCTAGGCCTTTGCCCCTCGTTAATACAATAACAATTACATGCAGACAATCTGTCAGGGTTTACTTCCGGTATACTGACCCCTACAATGACAGTTTTCAACCGACTTCGAAAAAGGAGGATCTCAAATTGAGAGTTTTTGAAGTGAAAACTTCTTTAGCGGCGCTGGGTGGGTAAAAACTTTCAAACTCGCGTCAGGGTCACGTGACGTTGATAAAAAGCGTAAGATCGAGGGAAAGGGAGAGGAACTAGTATCTCCCACTCTTTCTACCGTGCCTGAGTGTGCTCTGTTTAGGCGGCACACAGACACATTCGCGCTTGCGCGAATGTGTCTGTGTCATTGTGATTGTCATTGTCATTATGACGTCTGTGGTTATATTTTTGAAGTGAAAACTTAAAAGTGAAAACACAACGTTAATATTGAAGTTTTCACTTCTGCCGGCACTCCCGGAGTGCTACCTTTTTTTTTGTATGTTATGTGATTACTCTGCCAATCATTATGGGTACGCTTCCGATTGGGACTGATTTGGATCAGTTGAACTATCTATAGATCGTTTGCAACGGTCTGTAGATAGCTCAACTGTTTCTTATGTATTTTATATGACAATGTACGTTTTGTAAATACTGTAGAGTCGTAATCGTATTTGTTTGTGAATAAAGTTAATTTTCTAGTTATCTCTGCCAATTAGGGAACGATTTTAACGTTTACTTTTAAGCTATTGCATAGCTTCTGTCGCAGGCCTTGAGCGTGGAGACCGAATCCAGAAATTCCGTAACGAAATAACCTAACACTGCGTAATCCAGCAAAATATGCTATGCAATAGCTTTACCGCGGCAGTCCCCGAGTGCCACACGTATTTTTTTGTTTTATAGATCAAACTTCAAGGGTTGTCCCATGTAACATTAAGTTTTGACTAATACTTTTTGAATATTCTTTAGCAAAATGTTCGTACGCCTATTTATTTCTGCTGATCCTAGATCGCGCTTTCGATGTGTTTTGATATACATTTTGACTTATAAAAAACAAACGAGTAGGTACAGACTAACTGAGAACCTCCTTATATAAAATGGGCTAAAACACTACTCGTATGTTTTCATTCAAAAAATTTCAAACCCACACCCTTACGTACGTTACCACTAAACAAACAGGGCTATAAATAAATAAGTAAGCATAGGTATGTCAGTAATTATTGAGGTGTGAACCAATAAATAAATGATTGCTCCACGCTCCCGGAATACTGATGGAGGGGTCCAAGGGTCTAGAGACGTCAGGTCTTACCGCCTTGAGCCGTCCAGTCCGCTAGCAATGATATTGTTATCGTAAAATAACTTTTTTCACAAACTTACGACTATACAGTATTTACAAAATGTACATTGTCATCTAAATCTAAACTATAATATAAAAAGGAAAGATTTGATTGTTTGTTTGTTTGTTTGCATCGAACAGGCTACGAAACTACTGGACCGATTTAAAAAATTATTTTACCGTTGTGAAGCTACACTATCTGCGATGAACATAGGCTATATTATATTTTCAAAAAAATAGGCATCCTACTAAAACTTCAATTATGTAACCCAAGGTGTAAAAAAAATACCTAAAAAATTCCTTACCCGTGCGAAGCCGGGGCGTACCACTAGTATAAAATACATAAGAAACAGTTGAGCTATCTACAGACCGTTGCAAACGATCTATAAGTTCAATTGATCCAAATCAGTACCAATCGGAAGCGTACCCAAAACACTGGCTGCATTGCCGCGCTGAATAGCAATGCTGATACGCTGGGCCAGATACTCACCTGCCCTCGGGTATCGTAAATAAGCCTGTTATTATTTTAACTGCAAGAAAATGAAACAAACCATTTTTTACAAAACAAATAGACATCATAGAAGAATATAAGTTAATGATAATGATAATGCTGGAAAATACACACAACATCATCTAGCCCCAAGTCAAGCAGAGCTTGTGTTATGGGTACTAGAAGACTGACATACTTAATACAAGATTACATAGATATTTTGTTTGATATAAATATAAAGTTAGGACTAAATACGAATTATTAAGAATAATTAAGAAACTACTGGTCAAATTTTGATTAAAAATTGAGATCACACGACATACACAGACTTTCAAATGTAGTTTTAAAAGTATTTCGAGTATTAAAAATATCAAAATCAGTACACTAGGTAAAGCAATGAGGTATCATACACGTACATTATTTTAATTATTAAAACTGAATGTAATTTAATTAAAACTATGAGATAATACCAAAAATACTCATCATACATATGAATATAAAGAACGTACATTTTTAAATCGGCTTAAAATAATTTATTACTTTTATGGAGCGGTCGCGAATTGGACTTTTCCGGATATGAGATTAATTTGAAACTTGGCTGCGTTTTTTGAAAAGTCTATGAATATTTATTTATTTACATTCATCTCATGCGAACTAAGTTATTAATTGACCGAGCGAGCGAAGCGTTAATGTTGTTTTTCTGTCTGTCAGGAGGGCTATCCAGCAAGGGGAAACTTGCGTGACTGAATATCCTTTCAGTTGCAGTTCAGTTTTCGATGATTTTACTATAGTAACTCATCAGTATTCCGTGGCATTTTTGTGGACTGACGTGACTGAGCTTTATAAAATTATGACTGAGCTATTAAAAATGACGTCAATGCCGCGGTTTAGGGCGTGGCCTACCTGATTTGAGCATGGCCTACCTGATTTAAGCATGACCAACCAGATTTGAGCATGGCCTACCTGATTTCGTTAATTCTATCAAACGGCATGAAAATAGATCATTCAAAATATCAATAAAAGACGAAGAAGAAAACTGAAATGTTCTTTGAGCAAATAACATTTCAAATACAGTTCAGTGGTCTGGATACCCTCCCTGTTACCTCTTACAGGTCGCTTTTGAACAGTTTTTAATGAAATAAATAAAGTCAGACAAGTTAGAGTCATATATGAAAGGTTCCTTGATTTAATTTCCGATTGGAAGGAAATAAGAGTGTTGAAGGGAGAAGTTTGCTGTAGTGTTATTTTAACGGATTTGAATTCTTCTTCATTTCATTAAAGTACCTATTTAATATTATGCATTATAAGCAAACGCTTGGCCGCAATCCCACCTGATGTTAAGTGATGATGCGGCCTACGGTAGCGTATGCCAAGATAGAACCTAGTCACTCTCCTCTTAAAAACGTCCTAATTATAACTCCTTGGAGGTACTCAAAACAATCGTACCGATTTTCAGCTTTTTTTTACAACATCATCTAGCCCCAAACTAAGCAGAGCTTGTGTTATGGGTAGGTACTAGAAGACTGAAATACTTAATACAATACATTACATAGATAGATATTTTTTATACATATAAACACCCAGAACACCCGGAATAAATATTTGCAGATCGTACAAACATTTATCCCAAGGCGGGAATCGAACCCGCAACCTCCGCGTCGCAGGCGGACCATCGCCCACCGCGCCTCGGTCATCAGTTCGCGAGGAATGTTCTCTCAGACCCACTAGTGTTTTTATTATAAGATTATTTGGGACCGTAGCTGGTAGTATCAGGAAAGTTACGCAAACAGGAACCGGATGACAGAAAGCGCGCGAACATCAGCTTTAAGCGATTTGTCAATACAACAAAACGGAGTTGATACTTTTTTACTAAAAATGTATATAAGTATTAAATCAGCAGTCCAGTAGCTCTACCATGAGTTTTTACTATACTTTATATACTATACTCGCTAGCGTCTGTAGTTAAAAAAATGCATGAAGATTTGTACAGCGCCTCTAGCGGATAGTTGGGTACTAAAATTCGTAATTATTGAGTGTGATGTGTGAATGGTCCGTGAATATTTATTTAGTTGTATATACACAGCTACACAGGACAACAAGGTTTGAAACCGTAAAATCCAGTTTACCCAAAAAAATTATATGATATTATTTTAAATTAACTTTTTGAAAGAAAAGATATCTAAACTGCTACTTATATATTTTATAAACATTACATAGTATGTTTAAGCAAAAATATGTTGTTAAGTTACTTCTTACTAACGAATAAACTTTATATAAATATTGGACTGATAACGAAAATTTCTTCACTGTTAGAAATCAACATTATTCTCTATCGCTCGGGAAAGGGATATTATATTATTCTTACAAGGGATATTATTTTTTATTTATAATGTAACTCTTGTATCAAAACTACAGCTCGGCTGGGAAGATCTTCCTTTTTCGTAGGAGATAACCACATCTATCTCCTCAAATAAATAAATAAAACTCGCAAAAATTTCACACAACTCGGTGAAGATCGAAACCACGACCCACAGCATGAAAGGCAGGGCTACTACCGAGCTGTGACACCTGTCAAAGACATTGCAGATAGTTTATTTCAAAAGCCGAAACTGCGATCGAAGCCAAAAATACGCTATACATGCTAACCATTTAGTTATAGCACCTTTATAGTTTTGACGATGTTACCTCTCGGTACCAAGGTTATGTTTACGACTAGCAATGTCTGTGGATGTATTGCAGGGATGGCGAATCTTTATTTATCAACGTGCCATTCTTTCTTAAGCAATATATAATAAGGTTTTATACGTGCCATGGCTCGTCATAATATCAACTATGGTTTAGGCATATCACCCCAAAGTATAGCGTCGCGTGCCATTGGCGCACGGTGCTATTTGTTCGCCATCCCTGCTGTATGGCATGTTGCATAAAATCTAGTTTTGGTGGTTTGAGGTGCACGACTCGAAAATATGTTTTTTGCATGCTAATATATAAGCTACATGTGTAATAAGACTATTGACGAAATCTGAACTGAACTCAGTGCTTGATCTTTTTTTTTTTTTTTTTTTTTTTTTTTTTTTTTTTTTTTTTTCTGTACTTTTTCCGTTTTTAATTTTATCAATCTTGTCAAATAACTCTATTCTCTATTATTATTATTTTATCTTTTCCGTTCCCATTGTATAATGTGTTTTTTAATTTTAAATTGTTTCTACTATTGCTATTTTAATTTTTAATATATATAAGTTGTGTTATACTTGTGTTGATTAGTGTAATTGGCTAAGGCCGTACTAATTAAATAAATAAATAAATAAATCATAGAAGAAAACGCATAAAAAGAATAACATACATTTACATTTTTGGAAATATGTAAATAAAATCATGGCGATTATTTCTGTCGCGCATTTTAAACCCAACAATTATTATAAGTTATTTTAATACTGGCAACATTACATCAGTATAAACCTCAAACAAAGTTTTTATTTATTTTGTGAACATTAAGTAAGCTTATATTACATAACAAGTTTTAATGAAATTCACTTCATTACAAACAGTTAGGATATCTACCTACATTATTAATTGTACTAACAATCTACTTATTTAAACATCATCTTCCTACCCTTGTCCTACATTATGTGGGGTCGGTACAACACTTCTTCCACTCTCCTCTATCAGACGTCATCTCAATGCTCACACCTTTCTTACACATATCATCATTCACACAGTCCATCCATCTTTTCTTTGGCCTCCCTCTACTTCTACATCCACATTAATTTTTTATTTAAACAATAAATAAATATTCATAGACATACCTCATAAGGTTATGTAGTCCCAAAAGCACAGGTTCTATCGACTAGATTGCTGATAGAATACTAAATACATTTTTGTAAATCCTACTTATATTATAAACGCAAAAGTTTGTATGGATGTGTGACGTTTGATACTCTTTCACGCAAAAACTACGAACAGATTTTAATGAAACTTGACAATAATGTAGTGTATACATCAGAATATCACATAGGCTATAATTCATCATGATATCTTGCGAAATTTTTAAAATATGTATAACGATAGTAAGACGTAGTGGCGAGTACCAGCACATACATAAATAACTTCGAGTATTCAAATTTCGTGTGGTGTCAAATGTTTTTGGTAAAATTCACCCAATGAATAACAGCTGTCAGGCTACTTAAACTGATCATCACTAGAAGGTTTGAAATAATAATAATAAACATTGCTGGACAATCCACACAACATCATCTAGCCCCAAGCTAAGCAGAGCTTGTGTTATGGGTACTAGAAGACTAACATACTTAATACATTATACAGATATATTTTTATTATATGTACATATAAAATACCCAAAACACCCGTAACAAATATTTGCAGATCATACAAACATTTATCCCAAGGAATCAAACCCGCAACCTCCGCGTCGTAGGCGGACCTTCGCCCGCCGCGCCACATCTGTCGTCAAATAAAACCAACTTGTCATAAAATTATGTAAAGTATCAACTCATGTTTGTCCACTTGCAGTGATCGTCACTACGCATCGTTAAGTGATTGGCTTTATAACGGACAGTCAAACCGATTTATATATAAAAAAACTCGCTATTTCCATCGGATTTATTCGTGCGGATGAAATTTTGTTATTTGCTGAGTTACACAATATTGGATATAAAATGCAGTTTCAATTTCATTTAGTGTGAGGGTTTTTTGTTAAACTTTTATAGTAAAGGTATTGTGTTATATTTAAAATCTATTTCTTTCTCTATTATCAACGATTTATCTCAATATTAGATTTAAGTTATTTAATATATAAAAAATCTACAACTTTCAAATTGTTTTCTAAGAGCTTTGCTTAGTTTAGTACTAGATGGCGATATGTATCGACTATAAATATGTCTATATATCTATTCAAGGACAAGCTGTCAAATACTAAACATGTCAGATATTTTATCAGATAAATTATTTTGTTTATAAAATAAATTCGTCAGCGTACCCGTGTTTTTCCCTAGGCGTAAAAATACATAACATTTCCATTTAAGTACATACAAGCCACAGATTAGAGTGTAGTCACCAGTTCCTTTGGGATGTTGACCGTCCTTAGCCAAAGTCACACCAAAAGCAGATCTAAGCACTTGGTTTAAGATTCACAATAGCTTGATTGCGGCTAATGGGATATTTGACAGGTCTCAGTTCAGTTGGCTTTGCCTTCAAGCTTTGGGGTTTTAGTTCAACTTAGACTGAATCATTTATTTAATCATATTTATCATAAAACATGTTTTAAAATATAACAAGTAGTGTCAAAGACATTGGATTTGAACCTGCGACCCTTGCATGAGTGCAGAGTCCCAGACAGGCGAACTCAACGACCGAACATCCGGAGATATCCTCTTTCAACTGCAGATTACCTTCAAGCATGCACTGAAACTATTGTCTAACAAATACCCGTGTGTAAACTATGACAGTTCACACTCAGTTCAAATTTTCAGACAAAACCACTATTTGTTCGCAAATAGCTGAATTAGCTTTGTTTATCCTTCGATTATTAATTAAATTCACTGCTAAATCATTTTAATTAATTTCTTGTAAAAGCCACATTTATCTGTCCAAGTTTGTACTTGATAATTTGTTAGGTTATAATACATTGAATATAGTCTCAGTCAAGTCAGTCAATCGTCTAGTCGGCTGTCTTTTGTTTTAAAGGAAAAATGGTGGAAAAGTCTACAAAACCTATATGAAACGAGTTCCACCGAAACCTGATTGTTAATACACATATGTTTGAACGATTTAAATATGCTACGCTCAAGAACTGTTTTTTAAAATTCCGCAAAACTTAATCCTATTAATATGATATGTATTATAAAACAACATTTGAAAAACTATGAATATAAAAATGCTATGTTTGAGGAGATAGGTGTGGTATCTCCTACGAAAAGGGAAGATCTGGGATCTTGGCTCGGGGTCCGAGGACCAAAGGATAGTCATCGGTTCTATTACTTATGTTCAAACTCCATGATAACTTCATTTGCGCGATCTAGGATTAGTCGCCATCTGTTGGTTTGTTGCGTAGACTACGATGTAGTTCATCATGTAGCCATATAGATGGCGCTACAATGTTCTATCGAAAAATGACGAACCCGCAAGTGTTAATTTTTGTTAGACTTTATAGTATCGGACTCTGACAGAATTGTGACAGTTACAAAAGAAAAAAGAGTTTATTACTAAAGAGGTTTATTCTAAGGTCAGACTTTTTCATACGTTTATTTATTCAAAGCCCCCATTACTTGGAGACAGCGTTAGTCTCATGTGCCAGTAATTTCGTGTTTATTTTGATCGTAGCCTCAATAAGTAATGTGGTTCGTGCCTGTCTAACCTCGTCCCGGCACGCGAACTGACACTACGTTCTTCATATGTCTTCAATTGCTTAATAAATATGATATTCTTCAATTATTTTGTATATTCTTCAAAAATTATTTTGTATATATTTATCGCGGTATATTTGATATGTCATAATAAAATTATCAATTTCACTGTATGGTTTTTGTTTGTGTGTTACGTAATAATACTGCAAATTATAAGATATTGATGATACTTTTTTTCTTTGGTAGATAATATAGAGATCGTCCCATATTTTAAGATCCGACCAGTACTTATTGAGTTACTCTCAAAAATGTGTATTTAGTATTAACTTGTTGATAGTTTCGGCTTACTTCCTATCAGAGAAAAATATTAATTACTTAATGTAATTGAAACATTTCTAATCATATTTTTTATCTTTACAGGTAAGCAAAACAATGCTGCAATCGGTAAAGTAAAACAATAAAAAACAATATGGCGATCTAGTTGGCCATCAACATCTTTTGATTTTTTATTACAGCGCCATCTATTGTCAGTTTATGTCGTTCATTAAAACGCTCGTATACTTTTATTGAAAAAGCTTTTTCTCATCATAAAACATACTCGTACATGGAATGAGGGTATCCATGGTTTAGTGGAAGTGACCCTTACGGTCGTGGGTTCAAAGTTTTAAGCTACATCGTGCGTGGCAATTTATTTTTTGATCAAGTCATAAACTTTGGCAGTGCTCTCGTTATAGAAAAACATCGAAAAGGTGACGGAAATCATTGTGAGGGAACTAGTATCTTAACAGCAACGAGTTGAGATATCTCTATGTAATGTATTGTATTAAGTATGTCAGTCTTCTAGTAACCATAACACAAGCTCTGCTTGGTTTGGGGCTAGATGATGTAGTGTGAATTGTCCAGCATAATTTATTTATTTATCTATAGATCGTTTGCAACGGTCTGCAGATAATGCACGTAATTACATTTTAGTAGTAACTCTAAGAACTCTTAGGAATTGCAGATACCTTGCCTACTCACCTGATGTTAAGTAGTCGACGTAACTCACTTACCCAGAAAACCTTATTGTAATTATCCAATTAATCATCTTTTTCGTTCTGGGTTAAAACCTAAATACCCATATAGGTATTCATCTCTTTTGATTTTTATTTACAACAAAATGACAGACAAACATAATTTATTTATATGTATATGGGTGACATTGCGAAAACTTATAGCCAAATAAAACTTGAATAGGTATAAGGTATTGACGAAACAACTTCCTTGAGATGGACGAATATCTACTTTAGTGCACTGAAATAAGGTGGATAATGTATTATTGGAATAAAACTAATGGTTACGACCGAAATATAAGAAATTGTAGCCATTTTGCGGTATTTATAAGTTCCAAACAATGGATGACTTTTAAATCTTTATCTATTGGGTTAGGAAAGTATTTTATTGTTTGTTTTGAATTAGATACTTGGAATCATACTGTAACGGCCGGTTTCTCGAACGATGATCAACGAAAAAATCAAATAATTACTATGTGTCAAACTCGGATCAATCGTGATTTGGGTTTCCAGAAACCGGCCGTATACGTTTTAATTCTAAATGATACATTATTTCTTATCACTTACAAAAATAAATAAAACTGAATAGAATCGTTATCGACAAGTAATTTTATATACAAAATCTTAATTAAATTAATATAGAACCACAATTAGCGGAGTAATCGTAACATACAGTTTTCACTCTTTTTGGTATTCGGTAAAAACAAAATGGCGGCTATCCTTAAATATCTAAGTCCCTCTCGCCACCATTAGTAACATCTGTACGAGCTATTAAAAAAGTCACTTAATTGACCAATACTGTGGGTTTTATTAAGGGGACAGAGCGATTAAAAAGTCATTTGTGAACGCGTCCACTTAATAAAACTACGTAAAATCGATCATGAGGGTAGGGTCACCTAGTTTAGAGTTCCGTAACATATCTGATTCTTTATTCTTTTTTTTACATAAAAAAAACTATAGAAATACAGTCACCTTAAAATATGGTAGTTCAATAAACCTTCCAAGGTAGAGAAAAGAGGAGATATCCATGAAATCCTTTATCTATTTTGATTTGATATTAGGTGTACCTATATCATACGCGAGTGGTGGATGCAGGGTATCGGGACGAATGAAAGAGTTTGGGGCAGACCTTTGCCCTGCAGTGTGATACAACAGGTTCATTTTGTTGTATACATGTGATTATTAAAAGTCACATTCGTACATTATTTTTTATTCACCTCTTGATCAAGAACTTAAGACAAAAGATATATTTTTTACTTTAAATAATATTATTTTAGTTCTTCACAAACTACCCGTTTCTCTTCTCGCGGAAAATGAATTATTTTAATTATTTTCATATTCATATTTTATATTATTTTCTTACGCTTTCAAGAGGAGAGTGAATAGGTTCTATCTAGGCAAACGCGTTACACCGTAGGCCGCATCATCATTTACCATCAGATGTGATTGCGGCCAAGCGTTTGCCTATAATGCATAAAAAAAAATGTATCGCTACGACCGTTATATCCTTAGACTATTTTATATAAATAACACATAATAATATGTTCTACTTTCGTGTGCACGCGATCTGTTATAACTGATTGATATAATAATATACATGAAATCTATTATTACTTTATAAAATAAACTATAAAAACTACAAAGTGTCAAAAAACATCAATAAACAAAAACCTAGAAAGAGTCACAAAATCATCAATAAATACCCATTCTGAGAACAATATTAGTTTTTTTTTATTGATTAAAGTTTTATTCCATTCCAGCATTATTTATTAAAAATAATACTTAATTAAATAATAAAGTATTATTATATAGCTCTACCTGAGCAATGTATACATCAATTCCTTATCAAAAAATACTTAATAATAATATTATAATCCGAAATAATAAAATATTCAACCAAATAGAAGTACTATTCCGTTAGTAAGTGTTATATCTATACTAATATTATAAAGAAGTAAAGTTTGTGTGTTTGTATATTTGTTAAATTGTAAGGGGTAATCTCGGGATCTACTAAACCGATTTTAAAAATTCTTTCACCAATAGAAAGCCACATTATTGCTGTCATAGGTTATATAAAAACCGAAAAATAAAAAGGCTTTTACGTGGTAGTCCGTTTTGCAAAGTGAATCGGAGAAAAAACGGTCAAATTATGCCCAACGAAGTGCTAGTGCACGAGTCAGCTAGTAATTAATAATTTCAGTGCTGTAGCGTGTCTGATACAATCTATTTTATTTATGTATCCATCTCTCTCACTTTTACACATTGTATATACAATATAGACAAAGACAATTGACACATTTTAATAACCAGTTAAAGCTATTCCAGCAATCAAATAAATAAATATTTATGGACATTTCACACATCGCACTCTAGTTCCAAACTAAGCAAAGCTTTTACTATGGGAACTGCATAGATTGCTGATAGAATACTTACATGTATATGTACTTTTTTGTAAATACATACATAGAATACATGGTAATATCAAGACACACAACAAATATTTATGTACATCGCTCAAACATTTGTTCTGGGTGGGAATCGAACCCATTACCCGCAGTAGAGAAGGCAGAGCTACTACCAACTGAGCTGTGATGCCTGTCTATTAAAAGTGAAACGTAATAATATATTCTACAAAAATATATTCACGAACACATCACGCTTTAGCCCCAAACTAAGCATAACTTGTACTATGGGTACTAGATTGCTGTGTATTTACTCAATAATAAACGAATTTCAAACATAGTCAAGTGTGTTTTCCATATGACAGCATCATATGCATATTATTATAATGAAATGCAAATGTAAGTTTACCTACTATATTATATGCAAAAAGCCTGTCCTTTCATATTACAGCAACATATATGCACTGTATATTTAAAAAATGTATGTGAATAATAATATATGTTAAAACTAGTAAGTAATTAATTCGATTAGGAACCGAAATAATTGTATTGGCATTGGTAAATTAATTGTTTTCATTGTCAATATTTGTTTATCACAATGTTGATCAGATGTATCGCACGGGATTTGAACTAGCACTCTAATTAAAGTAATTTAGTACATATGCTAACAAGGAAATTGAGATCAATTATCCAAAGTGATCTCAAATAAGAATTACTAGAGAGATATGAATCTTAAATGTATCTAAACGCGTTTGTTCGATTTACACTGCGCGTGAACGCCTGCAGTTTGACTGATCGTCGCAGCGTTACCGCGTAGTGCATCTCGGGCACATAACATTTAGGATTGTTTCACATTTCCAAAAAAAAATTAAAAATTAAGAGAAGAGAAGATAAGACAAAATCCAAAAAAAAAACAAAATATAGATATTTACTTGACAAGTATACATCAAAATACACCACACGAACAGATTACATATCTAAACCCGATAAAAGTGAGGAAAATATATAAAGTTTGCAACAACATTTTCAAAGAAATAACTTAAAAACAAATTACTAAAATACGCAATGACCCCTCTACAGATATGCGCGTCAAGTATCAAGACCACACTCACCAGCGTCCGGCTACTAAAATGTCAACGTCAAAACTGACAGATTAAACGTCATCGCGTTTGCGCTATCTAGAACTGTCATCGATCGAGAGACGCGGGCAAATTAGTTCGGACTCTCTTGACGTCACGATTTGATACTTGAATGACGGTTTTCGCATTTAATCTTTTGTAGAAATGATTGTATTTTGTTGTCTTTTGTTGATTATATAGGTTTCTATAGATAGCATTGGTGATAACATATGTTATGGTGTAGATCAGGGGTCAACAATTTTAGAAATGAAATGTCCAACGGACATTTCATAAAAAAGAAATATTGGACAAAAGTAATTACGGAAATTACAAAGGTTTAATTATTTACATATCAATGACAAAAGTGTGATTTTTAATTGTTGATTTATAGTCTGAAGTTTGGAGTGGAATCGGTGCAAACTATTGACAGTACTCGTTACTTCGCCCGGAAATTTTCGATTTTACGTCAAATAAATACTGCGTGGGGTATATTTTTTCGGTCCGCATACAATGGGTCCGCATGCGGACCTCGGTCCGCCATTTGGTGACCCCTGGTGTAGATAAATATATTTTTGTCTTATATATTTGTGTTGATACGGGAGTGAAAATAAACACAAGTATGCTTTGTGATCGAGAAGTATGGTAATACTGCACTTTGCTGGAAGTCAGTATGAATAACTCAAAAGGATTTTTACTGATTTTACAAGCTTTTATTGGCCGAGCGAGCTTAGCGTCTCAGTCAAAAATGCTTTTGTCCTTCTGTGTATTGTCGTCTACAGATCGCATTTTTCAATAGACTTTAATGAAAATTGGCTCACAAGTTCCTTGACTTTTTTTTTTTTTATTTGATTTGATTTTCCCGATTGCATATCGAGAATAGTAAGCAAAACAACGCAAATACTTTAACAAAGTTATTACAAAACAATAAATAAATTGTAACGGCTTAAGACGATATTTAGTGTTCATTTAAGGGTTAAAATCCCCTTTTTGGCTAAATTACCTTCTCAAGTACCAAATGAAAAGCCATTCAGGCACCTGATACTACAGGTATCGTTCCTACAAAGCGACTGACGTCATAAAACGGTCGTCTTCACTATACTACTATTCACTAACTCACTATTCACTTGCAAAACACCTCTCAAAACGTATTTAGCATAGACACGATAAGAAGAAGAAGAAGTCGTTATCTCAATGCTCACACCTTTTTTACACATGTCATCATTCACACAGTCCATCCATCTTTTACTTGGCCACCCTCTACTTGTACATCCATCCACATTCATATCTAACACTCTTCTTGTTATATGGCTTTCTTCCCTGCGCATGACATGTCCATACCACGCTAACCTATTACTCTTCAACTTGTCCGTTATGGGCGCAACTTTCAAACACTATACTACTATGTATTCAAAAAAAAATATAACTTACTAGCAACAATAAGGCTGACGCCTACGCGCAGTGTACCTATCTCGATACGATTACAATTGTCACATTTATTCGTGCACCCCAGATGAAACATTTACTAAGTTGTACAATTAGCGGTCGCCGTTTTTTAAGGACCCGCACCTTAATGGCTGTAACCGCCATTTCCTGTAAATAACAACTTAATTTGACTTTAAAGTTTCGAAATAACGGTAAGACTGTAAACCGTCGCTTGAATTATGAAAATATAACTCTTAAGGAGAAACGCCATTTTTATATATAAACCAGACAATACAGCGTAGTTTAAAAGCTTTAAGATTTACGAACAAATTATTTGCCGCACAATTGGACGTTTCAAAATAAATACTTAGATAGATAGAAAATTCTTTATTGCAATTTAAAGTAGCGTACAGGCGAACTTAATGCTACAAATAACATTAGTATAACATATAGAGTAGTTAAAGATGATCACGAGATTGTACTGTTTGCAGATGACACTTCACTTTTGTTCAAATTGGAACGACGACAAACAAATTATGACGACGTGAATAATACAATCTCAAAAGTTGTAAACTGGTTCAATGTAAACAACTTATTATTAAACGAAAAAAAAACTAAATGTATACGATTTGTTTTACCAAATGTCACACAATCGCTAGCTAATGTCAAAATTAAAGATGTAAACATAGATCTAGTGGACACCACAGTGTTTTTAGGAATAACCTTAGATAATAAACTTCAATGGGGCCCACACATAGACAAATTATCGAAAAAGCTTAGTTCTGCAGCATATGCAGTCAAAAAGATCCGCTTCCTTACAGACGTGGACACAGCTAGACTAGTTTATTTCAGCTACTTTCATAGCATTATGTCATACGGCATTTTGTTGTGGGGGAATGCTGCAGATGTAAATACCGTATTTGTGTTGCAGAAGCGAGCTATTCGTGCAATCTATAACATGGGTCCCAGAGAATCGCTACGAAATAAATTTAAGGAAATAAACATAATGACAGTGCCTTGTCAGTACATTTACGAAAACTTAATGTATGTTCGAAAAAATATTAATCTTTTTGCTAAAAAAAGCGACAATCATAATGTTAACACAAGAAATAAGGATAAACTCGCTGTTCCCATTACTAGGCTCACCAAAGTAAATAAATCTTTTAAAGGGCAATGTGTACGCTTCTATAACATATAGTCCCAAGCTATGTTTGTCAATTGCCGATTGGCAAGTTCAAAAACGTAATAAAACGAAAACTCTTATCAAAAGCATATTATAAAATATCTGACTATTTAGAAGACAAGCAAGCTTGGGACGAACTAGCTCCAACTTTATTAAACAATTGTAAGAAGGATCATATGAAAAAAACGCTAGAATCCAGGTCTAGTTTCTTGCCAGTTCTTCTAGACACTGGTCGCGACGAACTGGCGCCTAGAATCATCTAGTATGTAAGACGTTTCAAAGTGATCCTTGTGATTTTATTGAATAAATGAATTTGAAGTTTGAAGAAGTTTGATTCTCTACCAGCTAAACTAATAAATCTATTACATAAAAATGAAACCCGTTTTCCGTTGTCACGACATAAAACGGCTTGACCGATTAGGCTGTTCTTTTTTTGTAGTTTTCTAATACTCTGTACAAGGTTCTTACGGAATTTTTTTTTAAGAAAATCTCTCGTATAAAAAAAACTCTCTAAGGCGGTACGAAGTTCGCCGGGACAGCTAGTTATATTATAAAGGCGTAAGTATGTATAATAAATAAATATAAATAATAAATAATGCTGGACAATCCACACAACATCATCTAGCCCCAAGCTAAGCAGAGCTTGTGTTATGGGTACTAGAAGACTGAAATACTTAATACAATGTAATACATAGATAGATATTTTTTATTATACATATAATACCCAGAACACCCGGAATAAATATTTGCAGAACATACAAACATTTATCCCGAGGCGGGAATCGAACCCGCAACCTTCCTCGTCGCAGGCGGATCATCGCCCACCGCGCCACATTGGTCGTCAAATGTATGAATGTATGTTTGTTACTTTTTCACGAAACTACTGAAATAATTTTCATGAAACTTAACAATAATGTAGTTTATACATCGGAATAACACAAATGCTTATTTATGAAGATATTGTCCGAATTTACCAAAATACAACAATACCGTCACGTCCGTTCACGCAAAAACCATTGAATGGATTCATACAAACTTAACAATAATGTATTTTATACATCAGAATAACACAAATGCTATTTAATAAATAAATAATGCTGGACAATCCACACAACATTATCTAGCCCCAAGCTAAGCAGAGCTTGTGTTATGGGTACTAGAAGACTGACATACTTAATACATTACATAGATAGATAGATATTAATATCTATATATTTATATAGATATTATGTGCGTTGACAAAAATATAACGATAGCAAGACGAAGTCGCGGTAATTTTAAATATCATCAACGATTATCATATTTTTTAGTGCTCAGACTTTTTGTACAGTTTCACATAATCTATCGAATATTTGTAAAAATATGCAGTCGTCGATCCAGTGAAATATGTTGAAAATCTCTTCCCGTAGATAGGATAGTTCCGGCACTATAGTCAAGCTAAACAATGCGTCGTAATCGTAGAACAAAGACGGATGTGCAAAACTGCAGGTTTACATTTTATGTCATAACTTTTAAACGGTTACGCATATCAACGTGAAATTTAAACAAGTTGCTATATGTGCACGGGCCTTTACAATTTAATACAAATTTAAGTTGCATACGAAATAAATAATAGGTTAATTAATTAAATAAAAAAATGGCCAAAAATCACATCCGTCTTTGTTCTACGATCATGACATGGGAGTCAAACAACCGACTCCAAAAAAAGTATTTTTGTAGCAGACTTTTTTTCTTTACAACTGTATCTTTTTTTGTATTTAACTCCGTCTATTTAATTTTTTATGGATTAATTTTCTAATATATTTCTCGGAAATTAATTGGTTTCGAGGATTCTTTGAAAACCGGCTTCAAAAGTCATCGTTAAGTAATACAAAAAACACTTTACGGATTTCTCAAAAATACTTATCAGATTTGAATATAATTTATTCATTTATATCATCATCATCATCAGCCCACTGCTGGGTATAGGCCTCCTCCCTCAAACTCCACTCCTTTCATGCATTTATTCACACATCGCACTCTAGTCCCAAACTAAGCAAAGCTTATATGTACTACTAAATTGCTGATATGCCCAATACTTATATATATATATATATATATATGTATGTGTATGTTTGTAAATACATAGTATACATAGAAACACCCAAACAGAACAAATGTTTATGTTCATCACACAATCATTTGCACTGGGTGAGAATCGAACCCACGACCCACAGCATGGAAGGCAGAGCTACTACCAGCTGAGCTGTGACGCCTGTCTTATAGGCTTTATAATGTATATCTGTTTTAAAACTAGTTAATAGTATTTTTCATCAGATAACTATCTTTGTCAAAATATAATTGTATGTGTGCCGGAACTATGAATACCGTAGCAAAAACAATATTTGTCATAGTTTGATAGATACCGGTGGAATAGGGTTGTGCCCGTCTCACGTTGTTTTATCGATAACTAATTTACCGATAGCTCATTTATCGATAACTAATTTATGATCACGTCTCACGTTGTTTTATCGATAACTAGTTTATTATCACTAATTTCTATAGAACTAATTTATTTATTTTATGGACTAGCTGTTCACGTAGTATGTTTCTGAAGCGAAGCGTGTGCTGTCTTTTAGACTTGCTATTTCTTATGTTTCTGACATGACTTATCATCATCATTTTGTTGCATTTAAACGTTTCTAAGTTAATTTGGCATCTCACTGGAACCTCAGCTTTTATTGTACTTAGTTTGGGATGTCATCCATTCTGAAGTTATATCTGTCATCTGTCACCACCATTCGATGATCGTTGCTTAGACGTCAAGCTGGACTTGAGAAATCAAGCTCTTGATCGCAATAAAACATCACCTTTGTTTGAATCTAAAAAATATACTTTTAAATTGTAATTAAAAACGAGCATGCAGTAGTGGTAGAGCAAGGAAAAATAACTATAAGGTTCGTGTATCTCTTTAATGCGTTCTGACCGCGAAGATTATATAATATATTCATTAATAAATTAAATTTATCCATATAAAATAAATTCAACAAAACTACAAGCTTTGCTTAGATTAGGACAACTAAATCTAAACAAAGACAGACGTATATTTGTAGATAACGTAGACAATATTCATTTATTTATTTACCACGCATAGCACACAAAACAGAAACACCAAAGCTTGTAGTTTAGTTTTTTATCGATAAAGACTAAACTAAAGTTGCACCGTGTCCCATCCCTACGTAACAAAGACATGGTTGCATTGGCCGGGGCGGGTAGGGACGAGAAAAACGTCTTTAGAACCCACCTGGGCACTGCTTACATCTTGTGGTAGACAAATATAGGCGGTCTTGATACTTTCATAAAAAAAATATATTCGATATTATTCTTCTTCTTCCTGCCCTTACGCTTCCTGTTTCTTATGTATGGTATAAATACCATTTTACATTTTGTAAATACTGTAACAGTCATAAGTTTGTTTGTGAATTAATAAATATTAATGTTAATTAAATACTAAACAGTATTACACTATAAGTGTCAATAATATTACATTGAAACAAACAAGATACAAATATAAAAAGGCCAGCATACAGTGTCATGTATTATTTTGAGGTATAAACTACATTATTGACTATTGTACAGTTTCATTAAAATCCATTCTTTAATTTTTGTGTTCAGTATCAGAAACCTAGTTCCCATAAATAAATATTCATGAACATTTCACACATCACACTCTAGCCCCAAACTAAGCAATGCTGGAACTATGGCAACTAGAAAGAGCCTCCTCGTGGCGCACACCGGTAACAGCTACGCACGGCACAGCAGTGTCTAGTCTGGCTAATCTTTCCAACACGATGCTACAACAAAATACAGTTGTAGCATCGACACGATAAGAAGAAGATGGCAACTAGATTGCTGATAGAATACTTAGTAACACCCAGACACAGAACAAATATTTATGTTCATCATAAGTACAAGCTTTGCTTAGTTTGGAAGTCAGAAAGTGATGTGTGAATTGTACATGAATGTTTAAAAAAAAACACATCGACACACAAAATGAGAAGTGACATTTTCAAATAGTATATCGATCTATCTTATAAAAAGTTAGCGCAGACTCGAAGTATTGATTACCATAATGATGTCATAAAGTCAACGCTAATTTTTTATAAGATATATAAGATAAAGGGTGAATGTCTAATTTAGTGTTATATGTACGCGCGTGGCATTTTATAGCATTAGTATGCTTGCTGGAAAGTATCAAAACCTAGTAGCCACGCTTGCGATAGCAGGTGTACAACGACGGTTTCATAAACAATTACTAAAATCATATTAATGTTATAGCTATGCCTATACGTGGCTCCTTTTATTCACCGCGTGAATCTTAATAGACTTCTTATTTTATTTGTACAGCTTTACTTGTCATATTAAAATTGATCAAAATGGCTTAATCCTAGTTAAGTGTTTTTGATTTAAAATGGAGATAAAGGAATGGCTGAGGGAGTATTTTCTTAAAATATTGAACTTTATGAAATGCTAGACCCCGCACGTGACTTTTTTCGCTTTTTGTTGGTATCCTGTTGATTTTTTTTGTCATATTTCGTCTTTGTGTATTCTGGTTACGCACTATAAATAAGTATGTATTTAAAGTTTTATGCAAATCGGATCAGTAGTTGTGACGTAGGTAATGAAACAACTTTTGTTCGGCAGCTTTTTGTAATCTTAACACCGTTTAAACTTTTTTTTTAAATATCTTAGCTTTATCTATGTGTGAGTACGACGCTATGACAATATGCTATGACACTCAGCTCAGTTGGTAGTGGCTCTACTTTCCATGCTGTGGGTTGTGGGTTCGATCTCAGAGAACAGACATTTATGTGGGACTAAGTGGGAAAAAAAATATATTATAAGTATTCTATTGGCTATCTAGTTCCCATAGTACAAGCTTTGCTTAGTTTGGGACTAGAGTGTGATGTGTGAAATGTCCATGAATATATATTAGTTTTAGTTCCCAAGCACACACGATAATTCCCATAGTTTATTCCAAGATTGTATTTGACAGATTCAATTGTTTAATACGATCCCACATTGGTCTTAAGAGTTCTTGTCAATTGACACTTTCACACGATATTCAACCTTATACCCACGTGATAAGGTCAACAGAATTTTGACATGTAAATTAAGCGCGAGTTTCGACTTTATTTCGATACTGTTAAGCTTCATAACCACAAACGCTTCCTACAACAAATGAAAAAAGTTCAATCTTATCTCTTTGGGTTAGAGTCGATATTTCTGTGGCAGGTTTTTGTATAGATTGATTTAACGTGATTGATACTTGAGTGATCAGTGATGGGGTCACCATTTGGCATAAATGCACACACGTTATTTGACAGCGATTACGTTTACAAGTGTCATTCATATGATTGCTTTATTGCATCGATTTACAAGTAGAGTTTTTCAATTTTGCGAAGAATTCGTCATTTTTCGAATTTATTACTTCATTGAATGAAATATGTTTGTTACATTAGTAAATCTGGTTTGCAAGTAATAATGTTTTGTGTGTGTTTCTTTCTATGTACTTAAGTAAGTATAGATAATTCGTATGTAAATACAAAAAATATATATTTCTCATAGAAAATTCACATTTTAATACAAAAACAGTTTTGTACCTTCAGTTTCTAAGTAGACAAATATAAGTAGTTTAAAGGTTTTCAAAAATATTTCTGGGCGTCTAGTCGAAGCGACGCGTGACCCGAGGGCTGGTGAGTATCTGGCCCAGCGTATCAGCATTGCTATTCAGCGCGGCAATGCAGCCAGTGTCTTGGGTACGCTTCCGATTGGTACTGATTTGGATCAGTTGAACTATCTATAGATCGTTTGCAACGGTCTGTAGATAGCTCAACTGTTTCTTATGTAAGTATTTTATATGACAATGTACATTTTGTAAATACTGTATAGTCGTAAGTTTGTTAGTAGTATAAATACAAATATACCTAATTACTACAGAATTTTTTAAAAACATGTTTACGTTATTTACTACAAAACTGTAAACAAAAAACCAAGAAAAACAAATAACACGCGAACGAAAACAGATTTAAACTACATTCAAATTTCAATTACAGTCGAAAACAACGTAAATATTATGTTATGTAAACAGAGCCCGTAGTCTGAGTTTCACTCGAACTAGTCTCGAAAGTTAAAACGAAAATTTTGCTCTATGATATTACGAAGCACAGAACTATATTTCAAGCAGTTTTGTTTGCTCCATACAAAATTTGCGTTTTAGATATCTGGTCTCGTTTGAGTGAAACTCTTTAGACTCAAAACAAAATGGCCGCCATTTAAAGGTGACGTGTAAGTAAACAATGTGCTTGAGATATTAATGAATTGAAGAGCTCTAATAGTCCCAAACTAATAAATTATTTATTTATTTACTTACCAAAAACCACAGGATATTTACAAAAAAAACATTAATAATTAGTTTTAAATTTTTCAAATAATTTGTCTGCAAAGTCTTTTAACTAAGTTATTATGTAGTACAATACATACTAAAATGACATTTGTATACACTTTTGCAAAAAGGACATTTTACTGCAATTAACCTACTCATTACCTAAAATAGGTATTTTATATACCTATAATATTACCTAAAATAGGTATTCGTGAAAAATCTATCGATATTTTTAAAAAGGCTTTAAACTTGAACTGTCGATAAAAAAATAACGAATGAAAACAACGTTCTAACTAGTTCGAAAGTTTTTTTTTAAAGACTAACTAAACTAAACTAAAGTAAATAAATTATTTATTTATTTATTTATCAAAAACCACAGGATATTTACAAAAAAAACATTAATAATTAGTTTTAAATTTTTCAAATAATTTGTCTGCAAAGTCTTAACTAAGCTAATATGTAGTACAATACATACTAAAATGACATTTGTATACACTTTTGCAAAAAGGACATTTTACTGCAATTAACCTACTCATTACCTAAAATAGGTATTTTATATACCTATAATATTACCTAAAATAAGTATTCGTGATAAATCTATCGATATTTTTAAAAAGGCTTTAAACTTGAACTGTCGATAAAAAAATAACGAATGAAAACAACGTTCTAACTAAGATAGTTCGAAAGTTTTTTTTAAAGACTTAAAACTATTTTGTGCAAAAAGTCGGCTGCATGCAACCTTATTTCTTTGTCCTCGTCGCTACTTATAACTAGCTACCCGCGACTTCGCGTCGGTGGAAGTTTGAAAAAGCTCTTGAAAAATCCTCATTATGAAAGTATAAAAATAAAATTATTCGGCTACATTAGCGGGCGAATATTCGTATCGTGTTGGCGCGACAAAAACATCGTGTTCGGGTATAGGCGATCTTCTTGTCTAAATACTACGCGATGACACTATGTACCCGGCCACATACATCGCGTTAACACGAATATTCGCCGTAGCCCGCTAATGTGGCCCCAGCATATCTAAAAATTCAAGAAATTAATCACAATAAAACCAAGCCCATGTTGTGATTCAAAAAACAGGCTTCTAAATTATTATGTTTATTAAAATTGGTTCAGTAGTTGGCGTGATGTTCGAAAAAACACATTTTTTATACTATTAATGCCCATTTTTAATATTTAAAAAGAGAGCATAGCTGTCTCTCTGTAACACGTACACTACAATACGTACGAGAGGGACGCACGACAATTAGCTAGGTTCATTAGACTTTCATAAAATGACATTCAATTATTCCACGCTTTTGGGACGGTTTCATACAATAATGAACAATTCAATTATCGATTTTTTTATTATGTTTTTATACGCGTGTTGTGCATTATCACATATTTTGCTGTTCAAATCAGCCGTTTTGGGATGTTTGTATTTTGTTCTATTATAACATTTCAAAAGGTATGATTAATTGACAAATTAATACTTAAACTTATGTTTAAACAGGTATTAAAACAAATATCAATATTAAAACAATGTTATAAGATTGTATTAAAATTGATTTTTATTTTGTTGTGTATTAACATGTTTTCTCTAGAATTAGATAAAATTATAGTTGCATAAATGATTAAGTATAAGTACTTCCCTGGAAGAGCTCTTTCAAGAAACTAAAAGCCAAAATTAAAAGTAATTTAATATAAATAGAATTAAAACTAAAACTAAGTTTAAAAAAACTGAAACGAGCACGAAAACTACCCCGTGGTCTACTTAGCCGACGATAAAGGATTTACTATCTTTTGTTTTCTCGTAGAGCGTTTATTTTATAAACCTTTTTAGTAGATCCGGAGAGAAATAAAAAAAGCAATCTTACCTTTCATTGACGTAATAAACTAAAAATATTGGGTTAATGACTTATTATAGTAACGACAGCATAAAAATATTTGTAGACTCTTTAGAAAAATCATCATCATCAACTTGCATCAGTCCACTGCTTGACGTAGGTTTTTCCCGAGACACGCCTATGAGTCCGATGGTGCCCTACATTACACAATGGCTAAACGCGGTCTCCTCTCCAGTATCCGTTTGCGTCAACGGTTGTCAATTCTTCGGCAAACATGGCTGGCGTACTCCAGCTTCATTCTTTGAGCGATGTCGAACACCATTGTTTCTGTCGGATAACTTCATTACGGATCTCCTAAAGAAATTCCGAGCATAGCTCTCTCCATAGCCCGCTGAGCGACTTTTAACTTCAATGTCAGAGTCTACGTTCAAAAAAATTAAGATTTTACTTTAATAAGATTTTTTACTACACTAATCAAAAAAAGGTCTTGCCACATCATTAGCTCTACCATGAGTTTTTACAATCTATACTCGCTAGTGTCTGTAGTTAAAAAAATGTATGAAGATTTGTACAGCGCCTCTAGCGGATAGTTGGTTACTAAAATTCGTAATACTTATATTTACGTAACTACTGTAGTAAAGTCAGACGATTTTACTGTGACAACTCATGGTACTACCTACCTACCTGTAGAGGCGCTGTACAAATCTTCATACATTTTTTATACTACAGACGCTAGCGAGTACAGTATATATAGTATAGTAAAAACTCATGGTAGAGCTACAGGTACATATCACAAATTGGTCAGGAGCAACAATTGAACATACGTATATATACCGTCAATATATCTAAGCTACCCTACATAAAGTTAATTTGACACGTCTCTGAGCTATTAGATGCATCAGTACCTCTACCATGAGTTGTCACAGTAAAATCGCCTGACTTTACTACAGTAGTTTACGTAAATATTAGTATTACGAATTCTAGTACCCAACTATCCGCTAGAGGCGCTGTACAAATCTTCATACATTTTTTTAACTACAGACGCTAGCGAGTATAGTATGTATAGTATAGTAAAAACTCATGGTAGAGCTACAGTTCCCTGTGGAGCGCCGGGTCTAGGTACCATGGAAATATGATTAAGAAAGCTTTGACGAGACTTTTATCGAATTACCCTCACGTTACGCGCGTTCGTTACTCGAACTTGCGATAATATATGCTTAGGTAATTTCAAAGTTAATCATATTTTTTGCTTATATGAATCTATTTGTAACCTGTAGGTGTTTACTCATTCACACAAAGCTTGTATTATGGGAATTTTTATATTGAAACTCTATGAACGCTAATATGACTAAACATAATAAAAAAAACAAACTTGGGTACATTATGTACAACATTAGATTTTTAGTCATGACGTCATGAGACCTCACTTGTACATAATGACGACAATAAAGATACTGAATACTAAACTTCAATGTTTAAATCAAATCAAATCAATAAAGATTTTTTTGTTTTCAGTAAAATCACAAAGATCATTTAGAATCGTCTTAGTACTAGGTGATTCTAGGTGCCAGTTTCACGCGACCAGAGCCTAGAAGAACGGGCAAGAAACTACGGCCTGGTTCCTACCGTTTTTTGTATGATCCTTCTTACAATTCTTAACATCACACGTTTGGTGGTGATCAACACCATTACAGCATGAAAAACAGAGAATATATTCATATAGATGAATATCTGTACCTACATAACTTCATACTTTTTGTCGCAAATAATTTTTTATACTACACCTGCTCGGAAATTACCTTGATACTTTATCAAATTTACGGTAGAAAGTACGTCATTGCATATCGAACAAATATGCGGTGAGAAAACGCATCTGAGCGGGAGAGAAAAGTGTATGAAAATCCATTTCTTACGTGGTTTTTCTTTTTTAATTTTGGGTAAGACTATGCGCTGGTAACCTAAATATCAAAAGCCAAAAAGTTTTTACAGTGAGTTTTTATCTCCAAGTTCGCAAAATGACACTGGCCACTAGCTGTGTGTTGGATGGTGTCAAACAATTTGAAAAAAGAACATGTGAAAATTTTAGTTTTTTATTTTCCTCGTAGGTGTAGTATAACGGTCTATCTTATAAAAAGTTACGGCAGAATTAAAGACTTGTTAAAGGCTCGGTGATATTTTTGTCGTCTTATAAACGAACAATAAGCCAAACGTATCCTTTTGGTGTATCCTAAAACTAAAGTGCTCAGAACCCTCCTTTAGCAGATATTTAAAAATGGCCGTCATGTCAAAATAAATTCTTAAATTTATTTTGCTTCTTTCTAAGTAATTGAGACATTAGATGGTACAAAAAGTATACAGCGAAGGAGTAAAAAATAATGCCGACCGATAAAAAGGACAGACATGCTGAAATGAGATGAAAATTTTTGTTGTTTGTTGATTTCTTGTTAAATAAATTCTTCAAAAAGAATAATCAAATATCTTGGAAATAGGTATGCTCGGACCTAGAAAGAGACTAGCGTAGAGCCGGTATACCACCAAAACATCATGTGCTAACAGTAATTAAATGCTGAGGCAAATACATTATGTTGGATAATAAGGTTTTTCATTTTCATTTGTCTCTTCAAGTAGCTGCCTAGTCTACCTACATATGTAAATGTTTACTCACCTTCTTACTTATGTGTCAGGTTTACGGAGATGCAACTGCATCAGCACAGAGATGATCATCTGATCACCTGATCAACGGGGATATAATATGATATACTACCTAATAAAGACTTGACCTGATACTATTATGGAAACCCTCTGATTATTTCCTACTTATGCATAATCTATTTACTTATATCTCTACAACACTAGTTTTTTCATCACTATTGTCATCCACCACACCATCGGGGAACACTGCTTCCACCAATTCAAAGTCCTTCTCCGCTACTTTAAGGAGTTGGGCTGGCTGGGGTGAGGTTAGCACGGGGACAATGCACAATACACCCCATTGCGGGATGTCAGTGCAGATCTTATTCCCCCATTTAGAATTAGAACACTAGTCTTGATGCTTATAATAAGCTTATGATAATAATTTTGGTTTACTTTATGCCAATTAATAATTAGAATCTGACCATGATTATTCATGATATACCAGGTAGGTACATACACACACACCATAAATATGAAGATAGGATTAAATAAAAGTCATCTAGAAATATAACACATGTATAATCAGTTGAACGTGGATCTCATTGTTTAGAAATCAATAATGAATCTTCTTTTATTATTATTTTTCAAACTGAAACTGAAAACAATAGGTGATGATAACTCTTCTTTTCAACTGAGAACCCATACAGTCTATTTTAATTTTCAGCTCTCCTTGTTCTTAGTTCTTACTTATTGCTATCTGGAATAGAAAGAAAATGGTACGGGTCAAAAATTATAAAAATTAATAATAGGTAAGAATATATCGGGGAGAGAGAGCAAAGATTTTACAAACAATTTAGGCATATGCTTCTGTATAAACATACATCTATGACAAACGTCATAGCTGTTTTGGTTCAAATTTGGGGATAAAACTTCGAGGTTGTTGGTATAGGTAAGTTCAAGAGTCTGGGCAAATACAACAATTTTGTGTTTTGTGCGAAGCATTGACATGCTTTGTTTCATATTATCTTTAGCATGCTTTGTTTTCCGCCAGAATATATACCTAGGACTAGCCTTAAAAACCATACATACAACACTGCAGTTACATTTTCAGGTTCCGTAAAATGAAAAGGGTTTTTGTGTGTGTTTGTACTGAAATAGCAGCTAGTCGTATTTTTACAACCAATATGAAACAGCAGAAAACAAAATTCTATTCTTGATTTTATGTATTTGCAAGATTTCTGTAAAATAAAACGAAATAAATTCTTTTGTTTACCTTTTCTAATGTCAAAAGCGTGCCAATTGTGCCAAAGTCAATTTATGTTTCTGTCAAAAATGATGGATAAAACTAAAACCGATGCATTCCGAAAGAAAATAAAATTGATTGTTGCCATTATTTGGATGAAAACTGAATCAAGCACTTAATTGCGAGACCATAGTTATTGCACTGTTAAAATTCGATTATAAGACATCATTCTTAATGTGTTATTAAAGAACACGCTTTACTGCTAAAGTTCGCTATTGTTAAACAACACTTACAATCTGATTTAGGCTATTTTTATAAGATAGACCGTAAAGCACTATGTATCACTCAAGAGAAAGTGCGATTCCCGATCTCGGGTGTTTTAAAGCCCTCGCCTGCGGCTCGGGCTTCAAACGACACCCTCGACGGTAGTCGGTCACTTTCTCCTCTCGGTGAACAATGTACTATTTTTCTTCTTTCTTAATATCAAGAGTTTTAATGACAAACACTGCTCAGTTGTCAGTAATATAAAGAGTATACTTCTATTGTTTTAACTTTTGCAAACATTATTAATAATATGTCTCTGCGCCTACATTAATTTTCTTTCATGGATACTTACATTTTAATTAATACCCATCAATTACGCAATTTAATAATATTAACGAATTCAGGCCCTTAAAGACGGCGACCCGTCAGGTGAGTGAAATAAAATTTAATTGAATTATTAAAATTGCCAACTAATTAGTTTTCATATTGCAAGAGAGAAAACAATTAGTGAGTGACAGACGGACGGACAGACAATTGGGTTATTAATTGAAGAAAATGGGAAATGTCTGCGCCATTTTGATTTGTAAAATTTAATTTTGGATTAACCATAGATTAAACATAGAATTCGATCATTGTCTGCATGTAAAATATGATATAAATTATTTGTTCATAGTACAAGCTTTAATTATTACATAAATTGATGGCATTGTGTTATATGTCAATTAATATTTAATTAATTTATTTATATACTCGTTCCCATAGTATAAAGCTTTAATTATTTTACAAATCGATGGCATTGTGTTGTGTCTATTAATATACTTTTTATACTCCACAAAAATTCTGAGCAGACTTTAATAAGTTTTTTAAAAGTATAAAAAACGGAAGTACCTAATAGAGAGTCGAATCGTGCAATAAATAGTTATCGTCCAAGCGGATGCAATGTTGCCAATATAATAAAAATACAATTGCAATACTGAATTGAAAGTCATATTCTGTATACTCTTAAATATTATTATAGTTATATCTGTAGAATTGGTTCCGTGCATATTTTCTATAAACTTAAACGGTTATATTTGCTTGATTTAATATAAATCTAATCTAATATAACATTTTGTGTTTCATCTGAGCAAGATTTTGTAAAATTGCGTCTTTTTATCTGATCAACTATAAGTTATAAAGCACTCTACAAACTTACGACTATACAAAATGTACATTGTTATATAAAATACATAAGAAACAGTTGAGCTATCTACAGACCGTTGCAAACGATCTATAGATAGCTCAACTGATCCAAATCAGTACCAATCGGAAGCGTACCCAAGACACTGGCTGCATTGCCGCGCTGAATAACAATGCTGATACGTTGGGCTAAAGGCTATACTAAGCACTCTTATTATTTTCATAGAGATTTGTGTAAAAATAAATAAAACATGGTAAAAAAATTGGGGATCAAAGTATTATCCACTGTACTATACCACTTTTTGTGAAAAATATTTTAATCCCCAACTCAGACAGAACAAACATCAGTGTTTTTCATCACTAAGTAGAGATCAAACCCTAACGGCCCCCGCAAACTGCAGACATTTTATCGGCCGATAGTTTGGTCGGCTTCTTAATCAGTATGAAGATGTGTGCAGATGCGCACATTACAGTGATTCAATCTTCATACTGATTAAGAAGCCGACCAAACTATCGGCGGATAAAAAGTCTGCAGTCTGCGGGGACTCTAAGAAAGCATGAAAGGGGCAGAGCTAATACCGACTGAGATGAGATAAGATGGCCGACAGGTCACAGCCTGACCGTCGGCCATTTTAACATAGTTTTTTTTGTCTTGACACCATTCTGCATAACACCTTTTTTAACCTAAAAACACGTTCAATGACCGAGCTTATAGGTAAACACATTTTCAAGTCTAAAAGGGCCTAAAGAGATCGTTTTCAGCGGCAAGAACTCTTTTGATCTTAAGCAGGCCGTATAGTTTCGGATAAGGGATAAAACTTAAGAATTTTTTATAATGTGGAAGAATGAAGATATATTATATAAATAATAAATATCCCAATAAGTACAAGTTCAACAGTGTTAGCGTCAGTGTTGCAATACTAACGCTGTGATTTCTCCCGACAAAAATTTCTTTAAAACATTTACGGTCTATCTTATAAAAAGTTAGCGCAGACTTGAAGTATTGATTACCATACGTAATGATGGTTTAAAGAAAGGGTGTTAGTGTTAGCGTTAGTGTTGCTATACTAACGCTGTGATTTCTCCCGACAAAAAAAGGGCATCTCTCCCAGTGAACCCTAAAGACGCAGTGAGGAACCCTGAATGTTGTATGAGCTATACGGAACACCTGGCAGCTAGAACTACACTAAAACAAAAGCTCTGAACACAATGACGGATGTTTAATTTATAAATGCTGGCGCAAGTGATAAGCTACTACTACTTTATAGGACGCTTTATATTTTGGAAGGGTTAAGGGGAGACATTTGCCCAGCAATGGGACAGTATACAGATAAACTCGTTATTGTACACAGATCATTACACAAGGCAAAACTTTTTAATTTATTTACAATAGGCGGTCTTGTCGCTAATAGCTATCTCTTCCAGACAACCTTTGGATGGAGATAATAGATAAAAACCGAAAGACAGAATATAGATTGAAAAATAAGTTACAGTTAGGGTTTAAAGGAATCCAAGAAATATCCGGGTGTTCTGGGTACTTTATATGTATAATATAAAATATCTATCTATTTAATTTATTGTATTAAGTATGTCAGTCTTGTAGTATACATAACACAACGTCTGCTTAGCTTGGGGCTAGATGATGGTGTGCATTGTCCAGCATTATAATATATATATATATATATATTAGCAGAATTGCATGTCATATTGACAAAAGCCACCAAAAGAAAATGAAGAAAATGATCAGTTTATAACTTGGACTCATTCGTGAGCCTATTGAATTCTTTACCACTGTAAATTACATCAATATAAAAGTACAATAGGTATTGAAAGTCGAGCTAGACTTATTGTATTACCTAGCTTTGTTCTAACCATAGTTAAAAGCGGATGTAGGGTCATTTCCACCTTTAAAATAGAAATAGGTTCTCAATTTGAATGTACCTATGTTTTACTTAATTACATGATTTTTTTCGATAATTCTGTTAAAGAAAAACTATTTTCAGAATGTGAGATTTTTAGTATTTTTACTTAGTATTTGTATTAATATTTAGAAAATTTAGTATGTTTGTTTTTAAAGACTAAACTTGTTACATACTTACAAGAATCCTATTTTCCGGATCACAACATGGGCTATGTTTTATTGCAATCAAGAACTTGGATTCTGATACAGCTGTACCTATCTTAACCAAAAGACATACGCTACAAAGATCATAAAAATGGTGGAGACAGATATTTTGGTAACAACCTAAGAAGGAATGTACAATTACAACAATTATTGCTACAGTTCAAATCTTTTAAAAAATAAAATAGTGTCTATAGTAGATGCTTTCACTGTCTTAACTGTCAGTCGTGGTAAGGTAACTGTCATTGTCCAGCTTCTGATCTGTCAATGTCATGTGTACGTTTGGCGGGAATACGATAGAGTGAGAGGAAGTCTCGAGAAGACTATTATTATTTATGTAAAATAGATTCAAATTAGTAATAATTGAAATGTATTGTAAATGGACAGTGTATGACTTACACTGTGATAATATGGCGAAATAAATAAATGAAAATGAAGACAGAACCGGTAAATACTAACTTGATGAAGCATGGAGCGTTTGTTAAATACAGGATTTTACTAGAATAACTTTTTAAAATACATATTGATAAATAAATACAGTGATGATCCACGAAGTTTAAAACGTGAACACGTACGACGTCACGGGTAACAGCTAAATCTATACTTCTATACTAATATTATAAAGAAGTAAAGTTTGTGTGTTTGTTAAATTGTAAGGGGTAATTTCGGGATCTACTGTACCGATTTCAAAAATTCTTTGACCAATAGAAAGCCACATTATTGCTGAGTGTCATAGCTTATATAAAAAACTGAAAAATAAAAAGGCTTTCATGCGGTAGTCCGTTTTACAAATGAATCGGAGAAAAAACGGTCGAATTATGCCCAACGAAGTGGGCACGGGTCAGTTAGTAGAGAATATATATATACAGCTTGCCCACAAAAATGATTTGTTTTCTGTGGGCATATCGTGCAAATAGAATTCAGAATATATGCAATACCACATTGTTTTAGCGAAAACTGGAAAATAGTTTTTCGTGATAAATATTTTTTTATTTACAAGGGAACGTTAAAATCTGCAGGGTCGCATTTAGGAGCCATTAAATAAAAACTAGGCGTATAAAACCTACACATTACAGTTAAAATAACACGTAATTAATCCCATTTAAAATTAAACAAGAAAAATGAAAATTTGTGATAAATATTATTTTATATGCTCTATGAACTTTATTTATTCTTAGAAAACTAGTTTAGTTCTCGTAAGAGAATTAATAAAGATTACCATTAAATATTCTAATAGCCATTTTATATTATAATTGATAAACAAATCCTTTCTAGCTTACGATCTTACTTAGAATCGCTTTTCAACGTAAACTCAGCTTAAGCATTGATTAAGACTCTCCGTTTAATTGCCTATCACTACCTATTGTAAGCCCCAGTTTAGGGTTCCGTACCACAGGGTAAAATGAGATTGCCCGCCGCTATAACACTAAATACTGAAATATAAAAATGAGGGTTTTGTGAGAAAACCTTCTTGCGCGACTCACACTTTGCAGGTTATTGTTTGTCAAATTTAATTCAACAAAAACCAATAATCTATTGCCCCCAGCCCTGCAGCCGGCCCTGGCACGTGCTCGCATACGATAGGAGCCCATAACGATGGCTATAAACCTTGATGTGGCCAGACGTCAGTCGTGTCATAGTTTATGTCATGTACCTACACAGTCATGTATACCATGACATGATACCATGACACAGAATACAGGGCAATTAGAATCACCTAGTATATAACACGATACTATACAGCAGGGGTGGCCAACGGTTAGCCCAGTCGATCGTGGCAAGGCACAAAATGTAAATACGTAAACCTGACTGCACAACGTAATCACCAACTGGAGCACCCATCATAATTTTTATTTATCCTCTATCTACGCAGTATAGTCTTTTGTGTGTGGTAAACAATAAAGAGTTATCTATCTATCTAAAATTTTGAGTTCTGAAGAAAATCAACTCGAATGTATAGGTACCCTCCGGCGAGATGGAGCGACGATCTGCGTAATGTAGCTGGCAAACACTGGATGAGAAGAGCCGAAGACTGGGCTCAGTGGCGCGTCTGCAGAGAGACCTACGTCCAGCAGTGGTTGCATACTGTACTGACATAGGTTGATGATTATGATGATGATGTATAAGTACCGTATTTTGACTTGTGTTTTTTCTATTCTAGGTGGCGGCTGTACTTTCCCCGAGAGCTGGACCGGTAGCTGGTTCCAGTCAGGAACCCTCGGCTACATCGCAATCAACGGCAGCCACATCCAGTCTAAAGGGGACTGCGCGGAGACTGATGGAAACGACAAGTTCCTAGTTCATGACAGGTCAGTTGACACTGGTTACCTTTCACGAAAAAAACTGACGTATACTTTTTCAGTACCTCTACTATGAGTTGTCACAGTAAAATCGCCTGACTTTACTACAGTAGTTACGTCAATAATAGTATTACGAGTTTTAGAACCCAACTATCCGCTAGAGGCGCTGTACAAATCTTCATAATTTTTTTAACTACAGACGCTAGCGAGTATAGTATATATAGTATAGTAAAAACTCATGGTAGAGCTACAGAATAATACACTCTAAGATTCCTTCAATGTAGGTTTTGATATTGGTTAAATAGGTTACTATTATATATTTACCGGTTGTGCTTTCTGCTTATTCTAGTTAAATAATTATAAACAAGCGCCATCTAACGGAAACTCTACGTACTACGTAGTCACTGCAAGTGGTTCTGTTCGGTGTAGATATGTGATAATTTATTATCTACCCTCATTTTTTTTTTTTGCTAATTTTTTTATATATTTCAGGAGTGAAGACTGCTACAGATGTCTCGTCATACATGAAAAGCACAAGTATGTGCTGCAGTACAAAGAAAGTAAGTTTATATGATGTATTGTATTATAATAACAGTGTTATAATAAAGTAAATAAATGTTTCTTTCTCTCGCTGTTATTACCATTTTTCTATTAAACGATTGACGCAGTGTAATATTATTGGCTCTCCTAAACGTATTTATTCAGTAAAGGCATGTTATAAGCAGTGGCAAATTTATATATTTATTAAACAAAATCCACTATACAATTTACAAAACTTATAAACTCATAAAGCCAATTATGGATTTACATTTTATAGTATAAATTAGGATGGTCATCTGCATTTTACATTAGTTACCGCCTTATATATTTTTTTTTTATTATTTAGCTTACTGCTCACCAAAAGATTCGCTGTCGTCAATATGTGAGCTGATCACGGGAGACGCTCCTCTCTTCTCCATGTTTCGGAAGGAGCCGAGACCGATCCCTCAGCCGTGTCCGTTCCACCCGCCGCCATTCACTTTCGTGTATAATCGGTAAGTATACTCAACAACAGATGGCGCTCTTCTAAATCTTTTATTTTGCGAGAAATATGGTCATGATAGTGTTCTAGTTATAGTTTCACATACTTTCTCCAAAAAAGGCGAAATTTGTATATTACCGGTGTAATCACAAAGTAAAAGAAAAGGCGCTTACAAAAAAGTTTCTATACCTCAATTGAAAATAGACAAATTTGCCTTCATATAATAATAGATGGCGCTGTTTGCAATACAAATGCGCTCACAACCTGTACCTCTACCATGAGTTGTCACAGTAAAATCGCCTGACTTTACTACAGTAGTTACGTAAACATTAGTATTACGAATTTTAGTACCCAACTATCCGCTAGAGGCGCTGTACAAATATACATAATTTTTTTTAACTACAGAAGCTAGCGAGTTTTATATAATATGTATCTAGTATAGTAAAAACTCATGGTAGAGCTACTGTGCTGTCAGTAAGTTACGTTTGTAGATAGCTCAACAGTTTTATACACACTTTGTAACTATTTTGTAACTGTATTTACAAAAGGAATATATAAAATACATAGGAAACAGTTGAGCTATCTACAGACCGAACGATCTATAGATAGCTCAACTGATCAATTACCAATCGGAAGAGTACCCAAGATACTGGCTGCATTGGCGCTCTTACTGATTTTCTTTGTAATTCAATGTTATTTTCGTGTTTTTAGGGGTACAGGTGACTGCGTAAACCCCCCCTCTAGGGCGGAGTCTTGTACTGACGACTCGAGACTTCTTCTGCGCTACATGTCATGTCCCGACATACCGGGCACGGAGAGCAATGGTAAGATCTATTTATCTTTAACAGCTTTGTTTCTTTAATTCTTTATTGTACACACAGATATCTTACAGACTAGGTATTAAATTTAAAGAGCTATGTACAAAGGCGAGCTAAATTCTAAAAAGAGGTTTCTTTATTATAAAATAAATAAAATAAAAATAAAATAAACTTTATTGAGGACAGACGTTACAGAGGCTTACAAAACTAATAAAACTAATTTAATTAAGGAACTGTCCTACAATCGGCGGTCTTATCGCAGGCAGCGATTTCTTACAGACAACCGTACTTATAGAATAAATATCTATAGCTAATGCGTATTATAGTAACTCAATTTTAATTAGTAATTATAATTAAAACGCCATAGAGGTGGCCAAATTTTGGGAAGAAGTGTCTTCCACTTTATCTTAAACAGTGGTTTGAGATCATCGACACGAAGAAGAAGTAATTTAAATAGTAGGTAATAACACGATAGGAACTAAGCCGTAACTCGAAAGTAATAATGAAACCAAACGATTAATTAGATTAAAATCGTTTTGGTATCTCTGTATCATTAACACATTTATTTAAAATCTTAGCAAAAAGTTTTTTACAATATACATGATTTCTAAAAACAAAAATACATATATTATAAAAAACTTAAAACTAGGTTGCCGCCGGCAGTGGGGCAAGGCCCAAGCTACCGGTGGTTAGGGCTACAGATTGAGGAACCTCCGGACAATGCGTGCCGTGTCTAGGATCACTGCCTTCTGCATCTGCCCCTTGAGCCAACCTTCTAGCGAGAGCCTCTTTAGATGTTGGTCGAGGCTCTTCGCTATCAGACCGTTCGCCGAAACGACTATATTATATTTTATTATATTATATTATTTTATTATTTTATCATTATTATTATATTTTATGAACGTTTTCACCTTGTTTTGTGTAACTTTGTTTCTGTTCCAAATAGACATACACATATTTTTATTTGCAACTACAACACACATTATTACAGTTTAACACACAAATTATAAAAAGGCAGGTAGACAACAACGGCGGTTCCAGGGGGGGGTCATGACCCCCCCCCCTCCCTGGCACCAAAGCTGGATCCGCACTTGGTGACAAAATAAATTTAAATAAAAAATTGCTCGCTAAACTAATTACAATTACGGAAAAAAAACATTTTGAATTTGAATCTTTATATTTTCGTTCATAATTGATTGATTTAATTTAAAAATAATTTTAATATCATGCATGCTAATAACTTTTTTATATTGTAAGACTTAGGTCCATCTCTCTTATTTTACTCGCTCGACCTTATATAATAATTGCATGCAGTCTGTCGTCTCTAAAAATAATAACACTTAGTTTCTTTCTGTTAAAAAAATATACTTGTAAGGTGTATAAAATAGTACCTTACTTTCCTTAAAGTGTAAAGTTCAATTTACTATTTTATACACCTTTACCACGGGTTATCTGCTAAAGTAACCACAACCGAAACTCGATAGTCAGGGGTCGTTCTTACCTGTGTTGGAGGCTCACACAGAGAAACTTTCAGCCTTAATAAAATAACGAAGGTCTGGGAGTCATGGGCTTTTAGGCTATAATCATTGGTGTATTTGTGTTGACGGCACTTCATCATCATCATCATCATCGGCAGCTCGTACTAGCCCACTGCTGGGTATAAGCCTCCTCCCTCAAACGTCACTCTTTTCTTAATTGGGCCTTTTGCATCCAGGTCCTACCCTGCACGGCAACGATATCGTCCATCCATCTGGCTGTTGGTCTGCCAAGGCCTTTTGTATGTCCTCTAGGCCACCATTCCGTCAAGGCCTTACTCCACCTGCCATCAGGACGGCACTTAATATAAATAAATAATTTCATAACTTTTGATGATAATACATAAAACCATCTTCCAGTTGAGGAGTTGGTCTGCCTGGCAACGTGGAAGGAAGGTTCTACCAGATACCTGGTCGGACAGATATCACAGGTCCAACGTAGGAACTCCATGGCTTCCGATGAAGATATATACAGGTATTTACAGAATACCATGATAAATAGAAACCATTTATTATAACTTCACACACAACAACATCGACGACCGATGTGGCGCGGCGGGCGAAGGTCCGCCTGCGACGCGGAAGGTTGCGGGTTCGATTCCCGTCTTTTGACAAATGTTTGTACGATTAATAAGTATGTAAGTATGTCAGTATGTATATGTCAACACGAGCTTAGCTTAGCTTGGGGCTAGATGATGTTGTGTGGATTGTCCAGCATTATTTATTATTTATTATTATTATGTAATACTTAATACTTTTGTGTTATAGATGTTTCATCTACAAAGGCCAGCACAGCGACAAAAGCATGACGTACAACATTGCTCAGTCAGGCGACGCGACATGCAACGGACTATCTTCACCCAACGACGGTAGTCGCACCATGAAACTAACCAATAGTAAGTATTTTATGTATATTTTGGGCAATATATCTTATAAATTTCTATCTCACCCACTTCTACCTCTATCTTGTACCCTCTCTCTCTTTTACCCACTTCTACCTCTATCTCGTACCCCCTCTCTCTGTTTATCACCCACTTCTACCTCTATCTCGTACCCCCTCTCTCTGTTTATCACCCACTTCTACCTCTATCTCGTACTCCTTCTCTCTGTTTATCACCCACTTCTACCTCTATCTCGTACCCTACTCTCGCTCCACCTCTCCCTGTACCGCATCTTCCACTCTCTCCCGCCCCTTCTATCCCACATCTCCCTCTATCACTTCTCGTTTTCTCTCGCTTTGCTTCCCTGTATCTTGTTTCACTCTCTTCTGCCCGACTCTCTCACTTACTCCACTTCTTCCTTTATCTCGCCCCACTCTCTCACGCTGTGGGTCGTGGGTTTGCTACCCATAACAATGTCAATGTTTTCGATAAACGGGACTGATTACTAGTTTTTTAGTTTTCTACAATGCATTATAATAATGTGTATAGTAGTATAACATGTCTAGTGGAACTGGCACCGATGATTCTAAGTGATCCTTGTGTTTTATTGAATAAAGAAATTTTTGACTTTTGACTTTTCTATCTAGATTCTAGGATTTTTGATAAAAAATATGTAACTAATTTTAGCACCTATAATCACCTAGTACGTAAGACGATTCTAAGTGATCCTTGTGATTTTATTCAATAAGAAATTATTGACTTTTGACTTTGCTATCTATGTTTTTTAGGATTTTTGTAAAAAAATATGTAAGTAAGTAACTATTTTTTTTTTTAATTATAGGTGATGACGAACACAACCGATGCCATTTCCCGAGCTGGATTGTGGATCATCACAAATGGTTCAGCCTCGACCATAAGCACCAATACCACTTTACCAAGAAAAACGCAACTTTAAAGGTAAATCTTACTCATATTTCCAACTATGGTGCCTGAGACTACGTCTTGCTATCGTTATATTTTTGACAATTCGCACAATATTATAAATTACAGCCTATGTGTTATTCTGTACCTCTACCATGAGTTGTCACAGTAAAATCGCCTGACTTTACTACAGTAGTTACGTAAATATTAGTATTACGAATTTTAGTACCCAACTATCCGCTAGAGACGCCGTACAAATCTTCATACATTTTTTTAACTACAGACGCTAGCGAGTATAGATTGTAAAAACTCATGGTAGAGCTACTCATGTATAAATTACATTATAGTAAAGTTTCATTACCATTCGGTAGTTTTTGCGTGAAAGAGCAAACATACATCCTGGTTTATAATATTAGTATAGAGTACGTATGGTAATCAATACTTCAAGTTTGCGCTAACTTTTTATAAGATATACATCCTATCCTACCAATATCCTTTAAAGTACATGCTTTGCGCTTTTGATTAGACTATATTACTTATAAATTGTTATTATTGTATAAGCTATGCTGTTATAATAAAATGTACATTTAAGCAATATATACAATACTTATGTCATTGTTGTGCTCATTTTTATCATATATTATTGCTATGCGAAAAATCCATGCATATGTGTTATACAGGATATATACTATATATATATAGATATATAGTTATATATATTATATATATGTATATATAGGTAAATTATGTATGTGATTAGTTAAATCTTGCGATAAATGTTAAGTATATTAGCTAAGTCGTGTGTAAGCCTTTTATTTATATGAATTGTTTTTAGATACAGAACGAAGACGGGTTATTCGATGAGAAGCGACTCGTGTGTCATTCTATTTTGGAGCAAAAGGACAAGAAACACATAAAGTTGGTAGCTCACGTCACCCAGGGATGGTGAGAACCAGCATTCATTATTTTAGCATATTATCTATTTATATAAAAATGAAACCCGTTTTCCGTTGTCACGACATAGCATGAAAACGGCTTGACCGATTTGGCAGTTTTTTGTAGTTTTCTAATAAAGAGTGTCAGAAAATTGGAAAACCCACTTCACGTATGGACGCCTCCTTATTGAATGAATACTAATACATACCTTATTGAATGAATACTAATAAAATTTATTTGCAGTGAATCCGGCCATATTTGCGTGAAACTGTCTCACTTGGCCGGCGGAGTCCTAGAACTGTCGCAGGGCTCCGCCCTGTGGGAGGCGCCAGAGGAGGCCTGCAATGAACCAACGAAACACTACATCACACTTATAAGTATATATCATTTTATGTGAACAAACTTCGCGAGGCTTTATAACCATACAATAGCTGATTTGATCTCCGCTGCTTAGTGGTGAGGTGTTGGTGGGACAGAGACAAAAATAGGGCATTCTCATTAGAGTGCAAAAGATAGCAAACTCTGTGTTTCTGGCCTAAACACCTTGTTTTGAAAGATCTTAGTGTACCTCTCAAATAATGATAACGCTACAACAAAATCGCCTCCTTTCCCCTCCCTATTTAGATATCAAAATCACGCTGAAATAAAATAATGTAATCTAAGTACTGATGTACCAATTTTCGTTTAAATCAGTAAAAATCGACCTGTAGATTAGATCGGACAGACAAAACGACAAGAGCATTTTTGACCAATGTCGAAACTGAGACGCTTCGCTCGCTCGATCTATAAATTAAATAAATAAATATTCACGGACAATTCACACATCTACTATTTAAAGCCTGTACTATTTAAAAAAAAGGAATGTAAGTATTCTTTTCCGCAGTCTAGTTCCCATAGTACAAGATTTGCTTAGTTTTGGAGATGTGTGAAATGTCCATGAATATTTATTATATTCGAGAAGAATTAGTGGAAAAAAGCGGAGAATAGGGACGAGTGGAAGGACTTGGGGGAGACCTTTGCCCAGCAGTGGGAAAAGATAGGTTTAGAGAGAAAAAAATGATCTTTAAAATATCTTTAAAATGGTCAGTTTGAGGCTAGATAGTGATGTGATAAGTGAATATTATAAATAAATAAATAATGCTGGACAATACACACAACATCATCTAGCCCCAAGCTAAGCAGAGCTTGTGTTATGGGTACTAGAAAACTGACATACTTAATACATTACATTACATAGATAGATATTTTTATTATACATATCAAATACCCAGAACACCCGGAATAAATATTTGCAGAACGTAAACGTTTGCAAATATTTATCCCGAGGCGGGAATCAAACCCGCAACGTCGCAGGCGGACCTTCGCCCGCCGCGCCACATCGGTCGATATTGACTTATTTATTATTGTTTCAGCGACCACATTGCTCCCGAACCGATGTCCGATCTTCGGCAGATATTCTGTCATCAACTCCCTTTCTGATCGGCGCAGACGGCGACAACAACTTACTATAGGTACAACAAACTATATCATACACTAGTAGTACGCCCCGGCTTCGCACGGGTAGCCTATATAAAAATTATCATTATAATATAGCCTATGTTCAGCGCAGATAATGTAGCTTCGACAGTGAAATACTTTTTGAAATCGGTCCAGTAGTTTCGGAGCCTATTCGATGCAAACAAACAAACAATCAAATCTTTCCTCTTTATAATAAGTATTAGTTTAGACTAGCTGACCCGTGCCCACTTCGTTGGGCATAATTCGACTGTTTTTTCTCAGATTCACTTTGCAAAACGGACTACCACGTGAAAGTCTTTTTATTTTTCTGTTTTTTATATATCCTATGACACTCAGCAATAATATGGTTTTCTATTGATGAAAGAATTTTTAAAATTGGTTACGTTGATCCCAAGATTACCCCTTACAATTTAACTACTTCACTAACACTACTCTTTGTTCTTGGAAGCAGCATGTAGATCATGTTTGCTCAAGAATAAATAGTTTCGTATATCCATTAAAAGAATCTCACAGGTAGTAAACAAGGAGGCCGCTATTACGGCCTATTACGGCTATGTAACTTCTCTGATGCGTTACGGCATAATAATCTGGGGTAGATGTGTTGACATAGAACGTTTATTTATCATGCAAAAAAGGTGTATGAGAGCCATTTTTGGTTTAAAACTTACTGATTCCTGTAGGCCATATTATCGGCAATATAGAATTTTGACATTAACATTTTGCCTGTAAAGGCAGATTTTAGTGAATCATTAATATCTGTTAACACCTGTAAGAACCTGAAATTATTGAATAAATGATTATGATTATGATTACTGGACTCCTATACTATACTACTGACTGATTTGAGTTTCTTTTGTAGGTATTTATATATTTTAGCTGTATGTATATTGTCTTTGTTTGTTATGTACTTAACCGTGTTTCTTTTATTATTACTTACTTAAATTGTCATATTTTATTTTTATATAATTGTGTATGTTTTTTTGTTTACTACATACTTACTACATTTAAATTTAACATTTTAATTATTGTAATCACTGTATATTTTGTCATCTTTATGTGTGCCCAAATAAATTATTATCATTACTTGTATTATGTGTCTTGTTGTTACTGATTAAATGTGTATTCTATTAGAGATTATTTATTTCCCAAAAGAAATTAACCTTTCACTTCTTCTTCTTATCGTGTCGATGCTACAACTGCATTTTGTTGTAGCATCGTGTTGGAAAGATTAGCCAGACTAGACACTGCTTTACCGTGCCTAGCTGTTACCGGTGTGCGCCACGAGGAGGCTCTTTCCATGCACCCAACATTTCACTTATAATGAGAAACTTATACATAAAAAGTAAATTTCACATGCAAATTCAAGCAGTAACATAATTATAAGATATACATAGTAAATTCCTAGTAAGTATTCACAATTATGAATTTTGTTTTATTATGTTCTACTAATGTGTTCTAGGAGACGGTTCAGACGACCAGAAGGAGACAGAATGCGTGTCGGGTGACGTGCAGAGTGTTAGCATTGGCTGCGGTGCAGCACAGGACACCATCGAGTTCAAGTCGTCTTGCAGCAGCACCGGTCAGATAACCTCACTAATATTAATATTAAATAATGCTGGACAATCCACACAACATCATCTAGCCCCAAGCTAAGCAGAGCTTGTGTTATGTACTAGAAGACTGACATACTTAATACAATACATTATATAGATATTTTTTATTATACATATAAAATACCCAGAACACCCGGAATAAATATTTGCAGATCGTACAAACATTTATCCCAAGGCGGGAATCGAACCCGCAACCTCCGCGTCGCAGGCGGACCTTCGCCCACCGAGCCACATCAGTCGTCAAATAAGATAGACCGAATCTATTCATTTTGACTACACTATTGCAGCATTAGGACTCCTGTAAAGGTAGACCTAATAAGATAAGACCTCTACCACGAGTTGTCACAGTAAAATCGCCTGACTTTACTACAGTAGTTACGTAAATATTAGTATGTATTACGAATTTTAGTACCCAACTATCCGCTAGAGGCGCTGTACAAATCTTCATACATTTTTTTAACTACAGACGCTAGCGAGTATAGATTGTAAAAACTCATGGTAGAGCTACTGTTAGGATGAAATGAAATAAATAAATGAAATATGAATAGTAATATTGTTGTATCGCAGTATACACACTTACCTAGCATTAATTATTTTACTTATATTTAATACATATTTACATTTTATATAGTGTGCATGGAAATAAAACCTTTTTTATTTTATTTTTATTTTTATCGCAGTATACACGTGCCATGGTAGCTGGCAAGGCGGCGACCTCGGGTTTGTAATAGCGAGTGCAGTGGCTCGCGCCTCGACCCACCCGCGAGCCGTCTGCTTCGTCTACACTGCTTCCACTAAGAACGGTAATGTACACTAATATCTACATGAATACCTACTCGAATATCTACACAAATACCTATACTAATATCTACACTATCTTAATTAATATCTACAGTAATATCTACATTAATATCTACACTATGTCTACACTAATATCTACACTATCTACATTAATATGTACACTATGTCTACACTAATAATTACACGAATATCTACACTATCAACACTAATATCTACACGAATACCTATAGTAATATCTACACTATCTACATTCATATCTACACTGTGTCTACACTAATATCTACATTAATACATATCTATATGAACATCTACATTAATATCTACACGAACATCTATTTATACGGACATCTACACTAATATATTAAAGAGGAAATATTTGTATACTCAAAAGATTGTCGTTTCTATACGACTCGTGTCCTTAATATTTAATTTGTGTTTTACAGAAACTAGAGGCATGACTCAGCAGCTGTTTCTGAGCGCTGTGTCGCGCTCCTGCGATAGAAGTGTAGCTCCAGGGGTCGCCGGTGATAACGCATATAATCTCACAATCAATGGTAAATATCGCTTTTAATAATATAACAAAATGTAGGACTTTTTGTGATTTATCCCTTTATTTATGCCAAGTCGCGCCATCTAGTTTTAAACTAGCGTAACTTCTGTTATAGGATTTGTGATTTATCTTTACTTATGTAACAAAATCTACTTTTTTTTTTTTGCTTTTTTCGCCTCTGGTGTTGCAGGTGTCTATGGGCGGCGGTGACCACTTCTCATCAGGTGGCCCGCAAGCTCGTCTGCCAGCTAAACCATAAAAAAAATATCCCTTTATTTCTACCAAGTCGCGCCATCTAGTTTTAAACTAGCCTAACTTCTGTTATGGGATCTAGATTGTTATTAATACTTGTATTTTTATGTAAGTAAATAAATACATAGTAACACTTAATCACAGAACCATGATTTAAGTGTTTATCCCGATGGGAATCGAACTCGCGACTATGGTATAGCAGAGCTATCAACTGTTACAGCTTTTGTCTAATATTTTATTGTATTCTTTTATTTTCAGGTACATGCGAGCAAAATCTGAAGTATAACAGCGAAGCAGGTCGTATTTCACCCATCGCGGCCATTTTGTTTACAATTATACTACTTTACATAAGATGATAAATGAATATTTTTAGACCCAATATTTGATTATAGACGTAATATTATCTGTTCAATTACGTTATAATAAATAACTCTAGGTCCCTAAAACTGGCTATAATCACGATTCTAAATGATTCACGTGATTTTACTAAATAAAGTATAACGGTCTATCTTATAAAAAGTTAGCGCAGACTTGAAGTATTGATTACCATACGAAATGATGACATAAAGTCAACGCTAACATTTTTTAAGATAGGGGGTAAATAATTATAACTATAGAAATGTTACTTGAACAAATTTAACTCGTAATTTTGGCTTGGCAAATAATGATATTCGGTTATTATAATCTAACTCCGTGATAACTTCACTTGCGCGATCTAGAACTTGTATCGATTGATAATAGCGACATCTATCGGTGGCGAGTTATTCATGTATTATGTTAGATGGCGCTATTCACAACCAAAGCCAAGCTCACTTTGCTGTTTCTGAACGAAAGAGTTGGATACCCATAAAAATAAATAAAATTAAATGTGTGTCGATGTAATTACAGACACATGCAAAAACATTATCAGAAGGCAGTGCAATGGAAAAATGTCCTTATTGAAGCTCAGTGTATGGCCAGACTAAAACGAAATTTTTTAAGCTATTGCATAGCTTCTATCGCGGGCCTTGAGCGTGGAAACGGAATCCAGAAATTCCGTAACGAAAATACCTAACAAAAATAATCTAACACTGCGCATGCGTTATCCAGCAAAAAATGCTATGCAATAGCTTTACCGCGGCGGTCCCTGAGTGCCACACGTCTTTTTTTGTTTTCATAGATGGAAACGCCCACTGATTAAACCGAACAAAGTCGTAGGCATTCATTTAGAAACAATTACAGTTAATGATGCTTAGTACTTTTTAAGTGTATATTTTTCTTAAAAAATTATTTATAACAACAATTCATTTAAATGTATACAAAACAGCAAATAACTCTTTGAACAGATTAATAGTACGTCGATTAATTAAAATAATATCTTAGAAAAGTTAAAACATACATGATGATCATTATCCGCATATTTCTTGTATATAAATCATTATTTTTTGGCAAATGATTATAGAAAAATAACGACCAACAATTTGGACACCAATAATTGGCGGTAAGGCAGCGATATCTAATAATCATACCAGTATATCCTAAAAAGAACCAGTGTAACGAAAGTCAGTATAATATAAACCAATGAGCAGGTTTTAGCGTTAAAATAGTTGCTTTTTGTGATAAAATAAATTTTGGCAGCAAAAATAAATAAATGTTCGGATATAAAGCTTTTTAGATCATAATTTTGTATTTAAAATATTACTGTATAACGAAATATTTTTTTCACGAAACTAACAATGAAAGTTCATTTAATTTAAAATACTATTTTTGTCTCAAGATAACCTATTAACTGCCCATTTATTTGGAAAATATTTTTGTACTGGCAACACTCGTGACACAGTAAATTGTTATACAGTAACGCAATGTTTGTTGTTAGGTTAGGTAATTAAACAATGTCGAAAAGAAACGAAGTAAAGTGATTAATATTGTAAATAAGGATTGGATTATAAGAAAGGGTCAAACTATACACAAGCCTTTTCAGCATTGCATGTGAAACTTAACAGCTCGATATTTCCTTTAAATCATGCGAGCGGTGACGAGTGCAGTGCTGAATCGTGATGTGTAGTTTGACAGAATAGTTCTGAATAAATGTTACTTATATCATTGATTTGTTAAAACTAGGCGGATTTATGTGGTTTTGACGCATTCATTATTGGATATTTTTAAGGAACCATTTGTTTGAAAATTAGGAGGCAAGCAAAACTAGTCTAATAGAGGCCGCTGTTTTGGTAGACTCAGTTTAAATTTTTCTCCTAAATTCTTTGATAACTTTCATTAATTGAAGGTTTGTTTTAACACCAAATTAATGGCATAATTCGTAATTAAACCGTTTTTCTCTTAGATTATAATTTTGTATGTCGACCATGACTATCACATTACCAGCGCCATATAACGGAATAAGTAAGCAGTGTTTCCTTGTTGTGACAGAATCTGACATTTGTACGATATTTTACTATAAAAAAACATTTACTATAGAAAAAACGCTTTTGAAGTAGACATTTGTACTGTATGCTAAATATACAGATTATAATTAAGATTAAAATAACTTAGATAGACATAAATGTAGACAAAATGCTCAGCATGTTTATTTCATTGCATTTATTTAAAAATGACGTCCAAACTTTTTTTTAATATAATGATCATAATTTTACTGAATACTATGGAAATATTAGCTCAACTCAATAACACTTCGTGATAATTGAATTGATATGAAGTTGACATGCTGTATTCTTATCCTTTACTGTGTTTTTATACTTGCCAGGCTATATCGCTTTCCGCACTATTTAGTACTTTTCTGGCGAGTTTATTTGTCTACTTTTAAAACAATCTTTGTAAAATAGTAAAAACAAACATTGAAATTCTTGACCAACAGTAGTTTAAAATATTTGCTCATACGAAAATAGTTTGAAAATTTTATTTGTGATATAAAATTACTTATAAGATAAAAAAATACTAATAAATATGTAAATATTCACTAGAAAAAAGTTCCTGCATTATTTTCGTTTATATCCGGTTAGGTTTGGAAGAGGAATTGATCAAATGCTTGCCTTTTATTTAAATGTAGCCCGAAAAGACTATTGTAAATAAGATTAGCTGAATAATTTATATAAAAAAACATATTTTATAAACGCGATAACAGAAAAGTATTAATTTATAACTAACCGATGATAATAAATAGTTATTAAAAGCTTTGGCGCCGTTTTAGAATTATTTATAGGTTAGAATGATGGAACATTTTCTGACAGCTAATCTTGTAGCGTTCACAAATTAATTATAGAAAAATAATCGAAAATTTTAATTAAATAAACAGTTCCAGTCAAACTTGTAGTAAATATAAATACTAAAAGTGTTGTGTACACTCATAGATTTTTGTAAACTGATAAATATTTTACACCACATATTTGTTTCCGTTTTTAAAATGATAGATATTAATACTGAATTTTAAAACTTAAACAAGATAAAATATCTACTCAAAAAGTGTATACTATATTAATTTCTTTGCTAAGATATAGTTTAATATATTTTTGTTTATTTTTTTATTATTAATATTTGTTAAGAACGCCATTGGACTAAATAACTGAAATATTAGTACTTTCCTTATAAAACCGATTGGTTTATATAAATCTTTGAAAAAACCTTATAAAATAAAACTTTTCAGTATTCAAATGTAAATTAATGTGTTAAAAGTGCACGAAAGTTATGTAATTTCACCATTAGACTTAAGACAGCTTTTCTGGTAGTTATTTTATTTATTAGTAATTCTAAGATGTTTTTCACAATGTGAATAAATGCACTAATTTTATGTAAATATAAATATGGCTATATGGCAGCTTGTAAATATTTTTTTGGATATAGTTTTGGTGTTTTTTGGGAAAATCGATGTTTTTACAAAATTTGTAATGTTCTGCAAGATTCTTTCGGTATTTTTGTTTAAGCTTTTTATTTTTTTCGTCACGCTATGAGATACGATTGTAACTACTTATATGTAAGCCTATTATTATATTTTGACTACGGAAATATATTTGAAAAATCATTGTTTTGTTTTATTTACTTCCCATGCTAGTCACCGTATTTTAAAGATTTTTATCAAGACAATACTTGCAACTCGCTTGGGACCATAGACATAGGTAGGTACAGTATATACAGTAGTATTAAAAATGTTGAAGGAGCTCGTTAGAAAATATTTGTCGTGCAGCAGTGAACTGATATAAGTTGATGATGATGATGATGACACTATCAACATTCTAGGAAAATTTAGTACCTTGTAGTAGTTTGAAACTAGAGCATTATAAGTGATATGCCAGAGGATAAGCGGAGTCTGTTTTCTTATTCAAAATACCAGAATAAAAACTGTTATGCTGGTATTTTGGCCAAAATCGGTAGATAATTATTCTAAACAAGACATTCGCGAGGGTTTCTTTCCACACAGAACTAGTATTACTAATACCTACAATAATTAAACGTAAGGGGGAGACCTTTGCCCTGCAGTGGGAAACAACAGGTCAAATAAAAAAAAAGGAGTTATAAATAAAACACTATTTAATTTTTATTTTTTAATTAACCAATATTTTCTTAAGCAGATACAGTACAGTTAGCATTAGCAGGTTCTTAGTTCGAGTATATTACAGAATAACTTTTATATTCACTGACACAAATACTTTATAATTAATTTAAATTATATTATAAAGACTTGGGGGAGACCTTTGCCCAGCAGTGGGATGAGATACTTTAGTATAAAAAAATGAAATCTAAAGAGTAAAAGGACAATATAAAATAATTAATAAGTAATAAAAATATGAATAGGTACTTGAACATAAAAAAACTGAATGTAATGGATATTAAGTCTGAAATAATAAATTATTCTTGTTATAAAAAACATAGCCACAATAGACTTCTAAAATATTACAATACAATGATTCCAACGAGGACTTAATCAGTATATTTCTATAATATTACAGTTAATAGCGTCTAATGAGGACTTTACCGACGCTACAGACAGGGGGATAAGAGTAGCAGAGTTCTACTCAAATCGAGTGTAAAGTTGTTGAGTTATTGACACGCAAGAAGAAGAAGGAGGACTTCGAAGAGGAAGTCCTCATTGGACGCAATAAGAAAAGTTTATAATAAGACCAAATTAATATAATTTTATAAATGAATGTGTCAGTGAAATAAGCCTTTAGAAGTAAGTTTTCGAGCAATATTTTATTAAAAAAAACCCCATAATTTAAATATAAAGAATTCAAAAGATGTTTGACTGAAAACATTATTATTTATTATACAAAAGACATTCGCAAGTCCAAGTTTAAATAGTATTAAAGTAGAAAATAATATTGTAACTGAAATATATCATTATTATGTAAAAATGACTATTTGTGTGAAACTAACATTAATTGAATTTATCATAAATAAATTTTCAGTTAACAAATTTTGCTCGAAAATCAAATAAGGATTATACAGAAAAGAGTTTTAAGTATAATACAGTAGACACGAACACATGTTAACTAAAATCAACAAATTATTACATTTAAACACATAATAAAGTTATGAGTTCAAATGTAAATCCCATAAGTTATGTTTTTAAATGTAAAACAGATATAATATAATCGGAGTATAAAAATTACTTTTTAAAATATACTCTCCGCAGCAGGCATTCTTAAATTACATTAATAACAAAACGGCTACATATACAAAATATACAAACATTAAATACAAAGCATATCATTATATCGGTTTTTGCAATAACTATTCCATTATTATTATAATATCCACACATAACTACGGATTTCTAAAACAAATATTTATTTATCTTAAAAAAACATAGCACTGTTACGACTTAATTCTTGTAAGCGGGGTTTTATTATAACTTATAACTATGGACATCGACTACTACATATTATATTTGCATTTAAAACGTCGGAGGATCATAATAAATATTCACGGACATTTCACACATCACACTCTAGTCCCAAACTAAGCAAAGCTTGTACTATGGGAGCTAGACTGCTGATAGAATACTTATATACATTTTTTTTTATAAATACATATGTATGATGATATATTTAGCCAGTAAGCTCTCAAATACATAAACTGTGACTAGTCGTAACAGTCTTACCTATCCTAGAATCAAAACATGGTAAAGTAAGGGAAAGTTTATGAGATCTAACAATTATTAGTTTACGAGCACGAATTATAAATGAACTCATATGTAATGTAAATGATGGCGACGTGATATGTAACAAATCAGGTCAACTAGTATGTGTTTACATATAAATGTATTTATAAACAAGATATTTATAAACTTATATGTTTATTATTACGATATAACAAAATAATCTACTTAAAGAAATAGGCACGTTGAGATCGCAAAAACATATCTAATTAAACTTAATATAAACAACTAATTTTAATAAATAATATTAACAAGAAACATTAAAATTATGCTATTATTAAGAGTTGGTTTATTATAATTAAATAAAATGATTATATAATATATTTTTATATTACATAATTATTAATGAGTTAAAAATTAAAACATACACTAATTATACTACCTACATAATTAATAAATTAAATATGAAAATAATTAATTATCAAATAAAATTCAGAATTAATATGACATCATAGTTATTATTAATAATGTCACTACATGTGCGTATAGATAACCAATTACACCATAAATATTATTAAAATACACGCGAATAATTTATAAATTATAAAATCGCTACCAACAAAATTATATCTAAAAAAAAGTTGCCTGAAAGTAAATATATAAACCTCATGTTGGTTACATACGGTCTTACATTGCAGTGTGATCCGAACAGAAATTGCTTTTAGCGATAAGGCCCTCCTTTCATTAAACTCAACGAACTCGACACTGGCAGAATTGTGGCAACATGTCACAAAAGCCATAAACCAAGAAGTCAAGTCAAGTCATTAAACTCAAATACTCTATAATAAAATTATAAATTGTAATAAAATCACTAAGATCATTTAGCATCGAAGATTCTACCTAGATTCTACTGATTTTGTATGATCCTTCTTGCAAAGAATTACAATTAAATACTGAAGTTTCAGTGCGGTGTCAATTAAACTAATAAATTATTTAAATGCAAGAAAATGATGATAAAAATAAATAAATACACTCTAGTCCCAAACTAAGAAAAGCTTGTACCATGGGAACTAGATTGCTGATAGATTTATTGTAAATACATGGGAAAATAGGCGGTCTTATCGCTAAACTATATCTTAACTATGCAACTACAGGACTTAACACCTTATATATCATAGCATGCGATGCATCACTTAACATCAGGTGGGTCTCAGCATGTATCATTCATAAATAAATAGTAGCTCGCAAGTATTTTGAATTCATATCAAATCTAATAAATCTAGAATTTAAATAAAGCTGCATGTATAATAACATATTGATAATAACATTGAATAAAATAATTATATGAACATTGTACGGTCATTATATTTACATATATTAACAAAAACTAATACATCTAATTATTTATTAGATTATTTTGCCAGAAAATAATTTTAAAATAATGTAGACGAATTGATAACCTCCGTTTTATTAAAAGTAGATACGAATATGATTTTAAAATTATGAGATAGTGGAAGTCTAATATCATTACAAAAAGATTATTGAATAATTAATATTATAATGAAAAGAAATTAGGCATTTTTATAGTTAAGATGTTGACTTTATATATAATTTAAAAAAATTAGATTATAATATTTTGCAAAAATACAGCATAAAATAAAAATACATTATTTATATGGTTATTCAGCTTAAAATTACATTTAAAATAATTCAGTACATAATTGGGTATTTTTTATTCATATGGCCGGTTTCCGATGTTTTTTTTTTTAATTATTTGTTTATTTATAAAGCTAAATACAGCTAATATGTATATTCCTAATTTAGGATTTAAAATAAATAATACGGCGGATACAAATTGAGGGATTTTTAAATATTTAAATGGTGTACGCGTATGCGATTATGGACTTTAAATAGTTTGCGTTAAAGCCGATTTTACGTTAATGCGAATTCAATTTTGTGACGTGCGAAGATTTGAAGATTTTATAAATTTTTGAAAAAAAAAATCTAAAATGTGCAATTTATTTTGTAACCAGATTAAAAATATAGAATTAAATTATTTAAATCATTGAGATATATATTACAGATTGAAAATTTAAGCAATTAATAGTCCAAAATCGCTCTAATTTTTCTGTCACATTTATAGGGTTATTTTAACCAAGTGGTTATATTAACCTAAGCGTTTGCTTACTCATTGACTAGAGGATATTTACATTCATAAGGTATTTTTCTAATTCGGGTTATTTTTGACCCAAAACAGACTTTTAACGGATACACTTTACAAGGATTTGCTTTTTGAACACTGGTATTTAACTATATTTTAGGGTACATTCAAGCTATATTACTAAAACATGTTTTTTTTTATTATAACTACGACAATTCTGCTTTATTTTTTGCAAATACTATCTAATATACCAAGACATTTATTCATGAGTATGTCGTTCAAACGACCGAATACAGTAAGTGACCCAAACTGGGTTATTTTAACCAGAAAATGGTTACAAACACCTTTTGCAACTCAACACTGAAATATACGATACAGAGCGATCATTTCCCAACGAGATGGTATAGGATATACAATACAATATGGTTATTTTATACACATAATATAATTTAGTTAATTTCTCAAAAATCTGCGAGCGCGTTATAAACAATACAATAGGGTCATTTAAACCAGATAATGGTTAAATTCATCAATGACATCGAGCGCTATTATTTTCAATAATACAATATATACCTATAGTTATGTTTACCAGAATAATGGTTACATTTACCAAGAACAGCAGGCGCCATTTCACCATTTTAAGCAATACAAATCTTGACCAAGTATTATCTTGACCAGATAATGATTTATTTAATCACATAACGGTTATTACGACCAGACAATGGTTATTTTGACCAGATAATTGAAATTTGGGCCATATAATGCTAATTATGACCTGGTACTGGACATTTTGACCAGATAATGATTATTTTAACCAGATAATGGTTATTTTGACCAGATTTTGACCAGATAGTATTTTCACCAATAATAGCGATTTATTTATTTGTTAGTTTCACGCGATAGATGTAGCTGGTGTGACGTCACGGTCGCGCGTTAACAAATCACGTCGGTTGTCTCGCAACGAGTTGTTTCGTCGTAGCTCGTCCTTAATGGACGCGTCGCGGGAGTCGAGCCCGCGACGCGGCGAGGATGTGGCTTCGCGACATTCTGACGATGAACGTTTAGTATGGGTGCCTGGAAAGATGGGTAATTTTAAATTATAAGATATATACGAACCTGCGATCAGTCACTTAATTCTTTAATTATTAACAAATCTCAAAAATATGGACGTCCCATCAAATAACAAATGATTTTTATACAATTTTGTAGACCTCCATTAATAACATTTCCCCACCACATTTAAAAATATCGATCCACACCAACTTATTCAATTATCAAATGTATTTTTTTATGTCATTAAGATCAAGACCACCGCAGACCCCCAAAAGACTCCCAACTTTCCAAGCCCTCCAGGCCTCCTAACTCTCTAGCCCCAGGCCCCTCAACTTACCAAGCCCCCTAACCCTCTAGCCCCAGGCCCCTCAACTTACCAAACCGTCCAGGCCCCCTAACCCTCTAGCCCCAGGCCCCACAACTTACCAAGCCCCCTAACCCTCTAGCCCAAGGCCCTTCAACTTACCAAACCGTCCAGGCCCCCTAACCCTCTAGCCCCAGGCCCCACAACTTACCAAGCCCCCTAACCCTCTAGCCCCAGGCCCTTCAACTTACCAAAACGTCCAGGCCCCCTAACCCTCTAGCCCCAGGCCCCACAACTTACCAAGCCCCCTAACCCTCTAGCCCCAGGCCCCTCAACTTACCAAACCGTCAAAGGCCCCCTAACCCTTTGCCCCAGGCCCCTTAACTTACCAAGCCCTCCAGGCCCCCCTAACCCTCTAGCTCCAGGCCCCCTAACCCTCTAGCCCCAGGCCCCCTAACCCCCTAGCCCCAGGCCCCCCAACTTATCAAGCCCCCTAACCCTCTAGCCTCCCAACTTACCAAGCCCTCTAACCCTCTAGCCTCCCAACTTACCAAGCCCCCTAACCCTCTAGCCTCCCAACTTACCAAGCCCCCTAACCCTCTAGCCTCCCAACTTACCAAGCCCCGAGCCCCCCGGCCCCCACTCACCGGGTATGTCGCGGCCGCAGCGCATGATCTCGTGGTCTAGCGAGGCGGAGGCGGGCTCGGCCGCGCGGCGCCGCACGCTCTGCTGGCATCCAATGACTGATTACGTTTCACATTGTATTTATCAAAAATTTACTATACATTAAGGGCCTGCGCAGACCGGGACGGCATGGCAAGGGATTTTAATGTTTACTAATGTTCAACCGTACTGTTACAGAAATACAACATAAATTGCTATGCTGTAAAATGATGCCGTGGCATTGAACGTGAACGGAACGGCATCATTTTAAAGCATAGCAATTTATGTCGTATTTCTGTAACAGTACGGTTGAATGTCCATTAGTAAAAATTAAAATCTCTTGCCATGCCGTCCCGGTCTGCGCAGGTCTAAAACTAGCGCCACATCCCTATGTAGCCTATATAAATGAAATTGAGTATAACCTATCTTATTACTAAAAGATGCTATGTGTACTGTTTAGGTTCGGCGCAAACGGACCACCGACTACAGCCACCGGTCGCCAGCGCCGCGACGGCGACTTAATATGATAATGAAGTTAAAAAGCGGAAATTCGTTAGTAATTACTACCCCGGCTGGAAAGGGTTAACGCATTTTTTAATATATTTTGTATAGACTCGCCGCACACGTGTATCCGGTGGCGGCCAATCGCTACAGAAGTTAAAAAGTATTAAAAAGTGTGTTAAGTCGCCCGGTGGCTGGGGTCGGTGCCCGTTTGTGGCGAGCCTTAATGGTGAAAGAATGATTAAAATCGGTCGAGTAGTTTTTGTGTTAAATCGAAAAACACGATCGCTAGACTTTACTAATTCTTACATTTTTCTGGTGATATCGTCCGAATTATATAATATACAAATAAAATCGACAATCAAAAGAAATCAAGGAACTTAATCTACTAGAGAAGACAGTAATCTTTAAATTAGAAATATTGAATCTTTATTAAAAATGATAAGGGATTCGATTCTCGCGGCGGGACATTAAATGATGGGTTAAATACTTACTTTGTAGCCACTAGAACCGCTTGTTACTGAAGAACTAGATCCCAATGGATGAGTACCGTTCTGAAAAATAACACATTATTAATGGCCCGAGCGAGAGAAGCGAGGGATTCTAGATTGGATAAAAATAATTTTGTATGTCTGACAAAATGGAGGTTCTAATGTCAACGCGTTTAATATTATTTTTCAAAACATTATTTGACGAAAATTCGCAGATAAGTTCCTTGATTTAATGTTTTCTTGATACCTATCATCAAATGAATTACAATACATTACTTAGTACGACTAAAATCATCGATTTAGAGTCCCCGCAGACTGCAGACTTTTTATCGGCCGATAGTTTGGTCGACTTCTTAATCAGTATGAAGACTGAATCACTGTAATGTGCGCAACTGCAAAATCTGCATACATCTTCATACTGATTAAGAAGACCAAACTATCGGCCGATAAAAAGTCTGCAGTTTGCGGGGGCCGTTAGTAGATAGATAGATAACACTGTATTGCACAACGGAAAATACAAAAAACATCTTAGAACTAACTTAAATTAGTACAATGATGCCTTATCGCTGATAGCGATTTCTTCCAGGCTTAGTTGCACTAAATGAATCGTCAGTCTGGGGGATGATGCCTTAGGTAATGTTACCTGGTCTAGTTGGTCTATGGAAGTGTGGCTGGTGGGACTTTTCACCTGATCGAACACTGAACAGTCACTGTCGTGGTCTGACACGTGCTGGGGCGTCTCTGGACTGTCTGGGATCTCGTTGGCACCTGCCAAAATACATATATATTATAATATAATATAATACAAAAAGGGAGGCCTTTGCCCCGCAGTGGGACACCACAGGCTGAAAATGTAATGAAATGAATAATAATATTATATTATAATTCAAATAAACTTGAATTTCAATGACGCCCAAAGACTATTGAAGATTATCGAAGGCTTTCGATGACTTCCGAAGACACCAGTAGACACCCACTGACTTCAGCAGACGTCTAGCTACTTTTATGGTGTATTACGTAGTGTAAAGCTACAAACTGTGCGACTTAACTGCGTACGTCGCATGGAATGCGTGATGTTACATTCTTTCTACGTTTTTCGGTGGAGTCTTCAGTTAAGTTGCACCGCACGGGTTGTACATACAGATGTAACAGTGAGTGTATAGTATACCGTGTTGTGGTAAGGTGCGCCTGTGCGCGCGCGGTCAGGGCAGACTCTAGAAGACTGCCGAAGACTCCCGAAGACTCTCGAAGCTAATGTAAGCTACATACACATGTTCCAGTGGTACATACCGTGTTGCGGTAAGGTGCGCCTGTGCGCGCGCGGTGAAGGCAGACTCTAGAAGACTGCCGAAGACTGCCGAAGACTCCCGAAGCTACATACAGATGTTCCAGTGAGTGTATAGTATACCGTGTTGCGGTAAGGTGCGTCTGTCCGAAGACTGCCGAAGACTGCCGAAGACTCCCGAAGCTACATACAGATGTTCCAGTAAGTGTATAGTATACCGTGTTGTGGTAAGGTGCGTCTGTCCGAAGACTGCCGAAGACTGCCGAAGACTCCCAAAGCTACATACAGATGTAATAGTAAGTGTATAGTATACCGTGTTGCGGTAAGGTGCGTCTGTCCGAAGACTGCCGAAGACTGCCGAAGACTCCCAAAGCTACATACAGATGTAATAGTGAGTGTATAGTATACCGTGTTGTGGTAAGGTGCGTCTGTCCGAAGACTGCCGAAGACTGCCGAAGACTCCCAAAGCTACATACAGATGTAATAGTAAGTGTATAGTATACCGTGTTGTGGTAAGGTGCGCCTGTACGCGCGCAGTTGGGGCAGACTCCCGAAGACTGCCGAAGACTCCCGAAGCTAATGTAAGCTACATACAGATGTTCCCACTCCAGTGTGTGTACATACCGTGTTGCGGCAGGGTGCGCCTGTGCGCGCGCGGCGAGGGCGGGTGCAGCGCGGGCGCACGCGAGGCGCCGGGCGCGCGGCACACCGCGCTCTGCACCACCTCGCACACGCGCCGGAAACGACGGATGTTACCTACGAACAAACATATATATGTTACTAATAGGACGGGTGTTACCTATGCACAAACAAACATTTTGTATGTTACTAATAGAACGGATGTTACCTATGCACAAACAAACATTTTGTATGTTACTAATAGAACGGATGTTACCTATGCACAAACAAACATTTTGTATGTTACTAATAGAACGGATGTTACCTATGCACAAACAAACATTTTATATGTTGATAATAGACGACGGATGTTACCTACGCACAAACAAACATTTTTATATGTTACTAATAGGACGGGTGTTACCTATGCACAAACAAACATTTTGTATGTTCCTAATAGGACGGATGTTAACTACGCACAAACAAACATTTTGTATGTTCCTAATAGACGACGGATGTTACCTACGCATATAAATAAATAAATAAAACATGCTAGACTATCCACACAACATCATCTAGCCCCAGAGTGATATATTTCACCGGGACGCCATGGCAGCGCAACCAGTCGCCGCCACCAACAAATTGTATACAGCTCTATAGAGAGATACTCACCTGGGGTCCGTTTGGTCGCGCAACCAAAGCGACTGGTTGCGCCGCCATGGCGTCCCAGTGAAATATAGCCCTTAGGGTAAGGTAGCTTTTTTTCTTCTAAATTAGGACTACTCTGTAATAAGTTCTATCACTCTACCCCGTTTTCCAATCGCGAATTCAAATCTATACTTAATATCTCTATAGATGTTAATATGTAATTTATTAATATAAATATAATATATTTACCGGATAATAGAGTGAAAGTGATGGCGTATAGATATTCCTTTCCATTTTCTCCTGGTGCTTTAGTTATTGCAGATATATCGACCTGTAATGATATTTAATTATTAATTTAATTATATATTTTAATATAACATTGTGTAACAAGGAATAAGAAGGAACATGACGTTATATGTTAAAATCTAAAATACAAGTTTCAATTTATTATTTATTTATAAATTAACATGAATTAAAACATATAAGTATTTACAAATCCTTAAAGTTTTTTTTAATTTAATATAATAGATATATATATAAAATATATATAAAATGTATTTTATTAGCCAACTGCCCCTCTTAGTTAAGTATGACTTGTAATAATATTTTTATAAATAATGTGTAAGTATTTAAATATAATTACCTGAAATCGCACATGTCGTTGGAACATTGCGGGCGCGTTCGAGCCTCGCTTGTATTCAACGCGAAACGACATCGGACTCAAAACACTGTGAGATAACTCTGCTATCTGTTAACAAAACAAATATATATAAATAAAAAAACACGTGTGCCACTCGGGGACTGCCGCGGTAAAGCTATTGCATAGCATTTTTTTGCTGAATTACGCATGAGTGTTAGGTTATTTTCGTTCGGTATTTTCGTTACAGAATTTGTGGATTCTGTTTCCACGCTCAAGGCCCGCGATAGAAACTATGCAATAGCTTAATCACACTCTAGTCCCAAACTAAGCAAAGCTTGTACTATGGGAACTAGAACTATATTGCTGATACAATACTTATATAACTTTTTTTACGAAATACTAGCGTCAAAAGGTTTTTATAATTTATTTTTCTAAGTATATAATTTATTCTACACCCTTATCTACCTAATTATAGTAAATAAGTATCTACTTAATTAAGTTTGTAAAATTTGGTTATAAATAAATAAATAATTACATATTTGCAATAATTAACGATAATTCCGTTAATAAAACCAACTTACACTAAGGAACGCGTGTATCAGATCAGCTTTGACAGTGCTGAGTGGTTTCCCTTTAACAAGCGCCGTAAAAGTTTCCTCCTTATCTGCAGATAGGAGGAGTGATCCAAACCACGACCGTCTAGCGAGCTCCGGAGACGATGATGGAGTTAGATGGACTTCTTCTGATGATGCTGGGAATAATAAGATTAAAATAATAAGTTATTAACCGACATTTTACAACATCACGCTCTAGTACCAAAGTATGGTGTACAATCAAGTTATATTTTATTTCTATGCAAAGCCTGTACTATGGGAACTAGATTGATGATAGCATACTTATATATACATTTTTTATTTGTAAATACAAAAGTAATTCAAAGAATGTTTGGTGCGTCTCTTCTGGGTGGGAATCGAACCCACGACTCACAGCATGGTAATCTAAATTACATGATTGTTAGACACTATTAGACTTATGGTCTATCTTATAAAAAGTTAGCGCAGACTTGAAGTACTGATTACCATACGTAATACGTACTTGAAGTCTACGCTAACTTTTTATAAGATAGGGGGTTATAGTTTAGTCTAGTAGTATAGTTTTAGTTAGTTATATTAGTTCGATTAATTTAAAAAAAAATCCTACCTTGCATTTTCCTTCGATGGAATCTAGGAGAACCTAGGAATGAATTTTTGATGGTAGCCAATCTGACTCTCCATGGGGCCGCAGCGCCACCCGTGGTGTTCGGTGAAACTCCTGAGAAAGTAGTCAAAATATAGTCAAATATTTGGACAAAATATGTTCAAAATAAAGAATACTAGCTGTCCCGGCGAACTTCGTACCGCCTTAGAGAGATTTTTTTTTTCTGAGAGATTTTCTTAATATTTTTTTCCTTAAGATCCTTGTACAGAGTATTAGAAAACTACAAAAAAAATCAGCCAAATCAGTCAAGCCGTTTTCATGCTATGTCGTGACAACGGAAAACGGGTTTCATTTTTATATATACATATAGATTTAGTATGTTAGTAATTAATTTAAAAATTTTACATAATTTTATTGTTCTTCCATTAAGTATGTAAGACATTGTCTAATCTGCATACTATATTTTAGTACAAATACATAAGGCGTCTAAAAACGCCTGTTAGAGGAGAGCCTATCTGACAGGCTCGCTATTATGGCATTTTTACACCTACCAACCCTGGTAGGTGTATAAATGATAAAAATATAAATTATTAAATATAATAATCTTACCAGTAATAGTGTTTAAGTTAGGGAATAATGTGGGCGGGGCCGGAGCACATGTATTTGGGGGTCCGGGCAGAGATGACCTTTCACGCACTGAAATAAAAATATATAGGTTTTAACTTACATAGATTTATAACAGAAATATCACTGAGAAAAGAGGTAACTCAAATATTTTCATATCAGAAGTTACTTCTTAACATTTTAGTATTTTTCAAAATAAAGACACATACCTATTGTGTTAGAATTTTTGGAGTCTGTCGAAAAGTGCTCCTAATCTATACTAATATTATAAAGAGGTAAAGTTTGTATGTTTGTATATTTGTTCAATTGTAAGGGGTAATCTCGGGATCTACTGAACCGATTTTAAAAATTCTTTCACCAATAGAAAGCCACATTATTGCTGAGTGTCATAGGCTATATTATATTTTCAAAAAAATTAGGGATTCTTACTAAAACTTCGATTATGTAACCCAAGGTGTAAAAAAAATACCTAAGAAATTACTTACATCGCGTGCGCTGCGAAAACTATTGATGATAGAAAGAAATTAAGTACTACAATTTTGTAGAACACATCATCATCCACAAAAAAGTCAGCGACAGCATATGTCTAAATATTACAGATATGTCACTATAAGTGTTTTAATATAGAAAAAATATAATTAAAATGACGCCGCTAGAAAACGTTCTTTATTTGTGCTTTGGTATTAATCCTTATCTAAATAAATTTCTTCATAATTAAGACTGTTTCAATACCTCTATATGACTTTTTAAATTATTCAATTTTGACATTCCATTCAAAAGATATCACGAGTTCAAAAATGTAAGTAATAGAAAAATGTCAAGCGGAATAAAGCTGGTGCCGGTTACGGGAGTATATGCGGGTTCTATGGTTTAGTTACGTGGATTCAAAAGGAGAGTTATGAGTTTAACAGTATACATTATAATGTTAAACTCATAATTAGTAAAATCTATACTTATAGAAGTAAAGTTTGTTTATTTGTTAAATTGTAAGGGTAATCTCGGGATCTACTGAACCGATTTTAAAAATTCTTTCACCATTAGAAAGCCACATTATTGCTGAATATCATAGGCTATATACAAAACTGAAAAATAAAAAGGCTTTTACGTGGTAGTCCGTTTTGCAAAGCGAATCGGAGAAAAACGGTCGAATTATGCCCAACGAAGTGGGCACGGGTCAGCTAGTAATTAATAAAGTATATTGCGGAGATAGGTGTGGTATCTCCAGCGAAAAGGGAAGAACATCCACGCCGAGCGACCTTTGGCTCGGGGTCCGAGGACCGATGGAAAGAATTTGGTCGTATTACTTATGTTCAAACTCTTATAAACTTCGTTTGCGCGATCTAGGATTTGTTTCTGCTATCCGTTGGTCTGTTGCGTAGACTACGATGTAGTTCATCATGTAGCGATATAGATGGCGCTACAATATAAAATATATAATTTTATTGGCCTATTTTGTAGTCTCATCCTGTATTGTTTGTACTGTTGGTTTTATTATAAATAAATAAAGTGCTAGAATATAAATAATATAGTAACTGACCTCTATGTGATTGAGACGGGCTATGCGGTCGCACGGAAACCGAAGAGCCGACCATCGGAGATTCGTTGACGATGATCACCGCTTCACCAGGCTCCCCACCTGATACCATACACATCAATTTATCAATTACTCAAAAGATAATATATTCAATTCGATAACCAAACACAGACAGTTTATTATTATTCTTATTAAAAGAAACGAGAGATAATAACAAATAATAAGAAAAACAGTAACATAATATATCAATTTAAAAAATGGTTTAAAAAAATTACCTATTTATGTACCAACTAACAAATAATCATGTGATTTAAGCTAAAGTTATTAAAAAGTTAATTTTCTCCAGTATTTCAAACCCGTAACGCCCCTTTGCAGTACTCTTAGGAAAACCTCCCTTTTCTAGGCCCCTAAGTAAACCCCCCTTTTCTAGGCGCTTAAGTAAGCCCCCTCTTTTCTAGGGCTTTAAGTGAGCCCCCTGTTACAAGCGCTTAAGCAAGCCCCCTCTTTTCTAGGGCTTTAAGTGAGCCCCCTTTTACAAGCGCTTAAGCAAGCCCCCACTTTTCTAGGGCTTTAAGTGAGCCCCCCTTTTCTAGTCCCCTAAAAGAGCGTTTTACAGGCGCTTAAGTAAGCCCCCTCTTTTCTAGGGCTTTAAGTGAGCCCCCCTTTTACAGGCGCTTAAGTAAGCCTAGAGGGCCCCTCTATTCCCTCCTTTTGCTTAAGGCTAAAGAAAATGTATATTGCTTACTTATATTCAGACTAATAGTAGGTCCTGTAGAATTAGCTCGTTGATGATGATGCTCGCGTACTGATGGAGAAGCTGCAATGAAAAACATAATACGGTGCCGGAAAATAACGGACTTTTGTTATAGAAAACTATGAATATGTGTTATTTTGTAATATAAATAATCCTAATAAAACAAGACAAGTGCGTGTCGGACTCGCGCACGATAAAAATGTATGAGAGCTCCCTTATAAATTTATACTGATTTTTAGTATTTGATGTAACAGAAATACTCTTCGGTGAAAATTCAACTTTCTAACTATAAGAGTCCCCGCAGACTGCAGACTTTTTATCGGCCGATAGTTTCGTCGGCTTCTTAATTGGTATGAAGACTGAATCTCAGTAATGTGCGCATCTGCATACATCTGCTCTCTTCATACTGATTAAGAAGCCGACCAAACTATCGGCCGATATAAAAAGTCTGCAGTTTGCGGAGGCCCTAACGGTTCATAAAATACAGCCAGAAAACTGACGGACAAACAGACAGACTGACAGCATAATCTCAGTAATAGGATCTCGTTTTACCTTTTGGGTACGGAACCCTAAAAACATTGTACTTTCACAAGTCAGGAGTTCAACACATGTAAAATGAAACTAATTTTATGCGGATTTTCGTGCGTATTCCGTATTTGTATTTTGTAGGGGAATCGAACCTACGACCAAAAGGATTGAATTCTTACCTAGAGGTGATCCTGGCGTAGCTGGAGTGCCGCCTAAAGATGACACTCGATGCGGAGTGTGAGCTGAACAAACAAAAATATATTTATTTTAAATATATAAATAAATAATGCTGGACAATCCACACAACATCATTTAGCCCCAAGCTAAGCAGAGCTTGTGTTATGGATACTAAAAGATTTTATTTATTTTGTATTAGCTATATTTTATTCATTCATAGCTATATTTGAACCCGCGCCAGCTTCTCACGAATGCAATGCTGATACATATATTATTCATATAAATCTTTATTTTGAAATATTACATACAATCAATAAAAATCCGTTGCTTAGTTTGAATGATCTAATAATAGATAGGGAGCGACTTTTTTTTTACACTGTATAATTCTAAGAAATCCGTCAAGAAATCCAGTAAACTTTTGCGGCTCATTTAGAATTTATAGATAGATATATTTATTATGTAGTAGTATGACGTTGGTTACAATTATAGGTCTTAAATTTTAAGATTAGAGCCGAACATGACCCCGCTGGGGAATTAAGATATTACTATAAAAAAAAAAAAAATTGTATTCTAGGTGCCAGTTCTTCGCATCATATGGGATTATATTGGGTGAAGCGTAATATAATCGTATCAGCATTGCTATTCAGCGCGGCAATACAGCCAGTATCTTGGGTACACAACCGATTGGTACTGATTTGGATTAGTTGAACTATCTATAGATCCTTTGCAACGGTCTGTGGATAGCTCAACTGTTTCTTATGTATTTTATATGCCAATGTACATTTTGTAAATGCTGTAATATGAGTGAATAGGTGTCTCATAGATCATCCTGCTCCATCGTAGGCCGCAACATCACTTACCACCAGGTGAGTTTGTGGCCAAAGGATGACCTATTAATTGTAAAAAATATATATATATACATAATTTATCATGGGTAAAGCTATACATAAAGCACTCACCAGGCGGGCTCGCGGATAGCTGAGGCGAGCTGCGTCCGTCGTGGCGACGACCCGATGCAGACCGACTGCGGGCAAACCTGCTCTTATTATTAATTCTTGTGTATTACGTACAATAACATCGAAAAACCACAAAAAAATATAATAATTACATTTCATTTATTTCTTTCGCCATAATCACAGTGAATGTCATACAAGGCAAGTCAATTTACGGCCCTCGCAAACTGCAGACTTTTTATCGGCCGATAGTTTGGTCGGCATCTTAATCAGTATGAAGATGCATGCAGATGCGCACATTACAGTGATTCAGGCTTCATACTGGTTAAGAAGCCGACCAAACTATCGGCCGATAAACAGTCTGCAGTCTGCGGGGACTCTATAATACATTTCACTTTTATAAATGGTAGATTTTTTTTGTTATATTTTTTTGTGTTTAAGTTATTTGATTATGGACAACTAATTGTAAACATTGTTAAAGATATCTTACTAATATTATAAACGCGAAAGTTTGTATGGATGTTTGTTACTCTTTTACGCAAAAACGACTTTAGAGGAATTTTATTAAAATTGTTTCAATAATGTCATTTATACAGTAGGTGACATGATGACACATAATTTATAAATAATTTGTGCAAGTTGTCAAAACTATAATGATGATAGACGAAGTCGCGGGCACAAGCTAGTTGGTATATAATTAATTAATTAATTATAGATAATATACCATCTACCATTATCTACCACTATCTACCATTATCTTCCATAATTTACCATTATCCTCCACTATCCACCATAATCTACCACTACTACGTGATAATTGGTATTGATGTAGAAAGTGGTAGAAAATGGTACAATTAACATTTATCTAACTACCAATATTTAAAAATCAGTGGTGTATACTCCAAAAATCAATAACTTTTACATTTATTTCTTTATTTGTAGTTTTTCGATAATTTCGACTGAGGATTTGAAAAAAAAAACGATTAGTTTGTTAGTAGATTAACTCTATAAAATGAAACAGCTCAAACCCTCTGGATCACAAATACAATTCGCAGATTCGATTTCTGTAATGTTTTAATAAAACATTTTTAATGTCTTTATACTATTATGTTGAATTTTGCGGTCTAGTCTCTCACGTCTTTTATTTTTATTACAATACTTGAGGTCGTAGCATATTGTATAAATCGTTTAAATATAAAAGTGTATTGTGTTATCGATATTTGCTGGAACTCGCTAACCATCGGTTTTGAATAGAAAATTCTCCATTTCTCTAATGACAGCCGACTTGACAATTGACTGACTTGACAGATATATTTCAAAATAAAAACTTGACACTGGCAGAATTGCCTGTCGTATTGACGGGCAGAATCCATATAAAAAAAGGTGCAATTCGCAAAGCCATTTCAAACGCAGTTGTGCTTTAAGGAAGTATAAAAAAAATTAACAAAAATATATACAAAAGAAACAAGAACTGGGAATTGTTTAAGAAACTTCGCAGTCGCTGCAACTTATTCTGACATAATACTAAATAAATAAATATTTATGGTCATTTCACACATCCCACTCCAGTCCCAAACTAAGCAAAGCTTGTACTATGGGAACTTAATGGCTGGCATAATACATAAAATGCATAGTAACACTCAGATCAGTACAGATATTTATGTTCATCACACAAACATTTGCTTTCGGTGGGGATCGAACCCGCAGCCCACAGCAAGAGCTGACATCTGTCAAACGTCTAGATACATAGCTGAGCAAATTCAACTCTCATCCCCCGCCGACATTTTAAGGTTTTTACAATCGCTGATCAACCTTTTCCTAACTGGAATAGGGTGTCCCGCTGGGTGACATTCTGTCCCCTGCTTTTCTTATTGTTTATAATATAAACTACAATGTCATTATTATAACATGACGGTATAGTTGAAGCTTCAACTGTATCATCATGTTCGCCGATCGCATAAATGATTATATTCGTGATCTCAATGATGATTATTTCTTTCTTCAACTTCAATCTTGGTCCGTTAATTATGGTTTAATAAGGTCTCAATAATTATCGATCAGTCATTGCCTCTCATCAACTAGCCAGGATCGTGCAAACATATTATCTCTCTGCGTTAACTCTTTTACCTTTTTCTCTAGTCGTAAAAGAACTTTGCATCTATCAGATGAAAACTTATGTTGGTCGGCACAAGTCAAAGAGGTATTTAGAAATTATTTTGAGACTCTTCTTCATCTTATCTTATCTTATCTTCCAACACGATGCTACAACAAAATACAGTTGTAGCATCGACACGATAAGAAGAAGAAGAATCTTATGTTAAAACTTAGTTTTACGAAGAAACAAAAAAAAATCTAGCTAACGCCGTCTATATACCTATGCAGATGTAGTGTTGACTCTGACTACCATTTTAATAAGTTAGCATGCAACATTATAACAGGTTGGTGTTCAAAAAATAAGGTAAAAATATAAAATAAAATAATTGTTACCAACATAAACAATAAAATTAGCAAAAGCATCGTCCAAGTACTAATAAAAACAAAATAATCGATTAAAAATGAAAACTTATACCATGTATTAACAGCAAAAGCATAATATGTAAATAAATTTAATGAATAATATTCGCTTTTTAATTTCGTCGCCAGTGCATATGAAATCAAGTTCAATTTCATAATTTAATTCAGGATTAAACAATAATTACTCTACGGACAGGCCGTAGATAATAATATTGTTTTAAAAAAATTGCAGAGCAACATGTCAATAAAAATCTATTTTTTAATGATTTTTACCTGAATTGTGAACGTCTCGGAGTAATAGGAGACCCCTCACTTATTTGACCAAAATGCGCCTGTTGTCCATTCACCTGTCGATTACAAATTATAGTTAATCACGGTCATTTCACAAAACTAGCCCTTTTTGAAGGAGTTGTGAAAAATTAGAGATCCGCCATTTTGTGACGGCGGCCATCTTGGACAGATTTTAATCAAACATCTGTAGCTCTACCATGAGTTTTTACAATCTATACTCGCTAGCGTCTGTAGTTAAAAAAATGTATGAAGATTTGTACAGCGTCTCTAGTGGATAGTTGGGTACTACAATTCGTAATACTAATATTTACGTAACTACTGTAGTAAAGCCAGGCGATTTTACTGTGACAACTCATGGTAGAGGTACTGATAACACTCCCTACACCTAACACTCCCGTGATATAGGCGAAGTTGCCAATATACAAAAAAAATAATTGAAACACTCCCTACTTTCGGCGTACTACTAGTATTTAATACTAGTAGTACGCCCCGACTTCGCACGGGTAGACTATATAAAAAATATCATTATAATATAGCCTATGTTCAGCGCAGATAATGTAGCTTCACAACAGTGAATGAATTTTAAAATCGGTCCAGTAGTTTCGGAGCCTATTCGATGCAAAAAAACAAACAATCAAATCTTTCCTCTTTATAATATTATTTTAGAAAAAATATGCCCAATTTAGTGGGCACGGGTCAGTTAGTTATAAATATTGATTTACCCGGCACGTGTCGAGTCGTTTCCTCGGCGGGTCTGGCGGCGCGGGCGGCGCGGGGGGGCGCGGCTCGTCATCTCTCGCAGGACGACGTCTCTTACGCTCCAGCAAGAGAAAGTAGATCACTTTCTCTGTGTTGTGACTGGAATTGTATAAAAAACATCATCATTATCTCTCTCCGAGTTCAGAAAAAAGTTCTATGAGGAATAGAAATTAAATGAAATATACATTAGAAATAATATGTACTTACTGTGCACTGAGTAATTCTTGTATCAACTTGTCCCTCTGTTTGAAACAGCCCAAACTGCATATTGCCTGAAAATTTATAGATATACTAAGTATACACGACCCAAGGTCCGCCTGCGACGCGGAGTTTGCGGGTTCGATTCCCGCCTTAGGATAAATGTTTGTACCATCTGCAAATATTTATTCCGGGTGTTCTGGGTATTTTATGAATGTATAATAAAAAATGTTTATTTATGCAATTAAGTATGTCAGTGTTCTAGTACCCATAACACAAGCTCTGCTTAGCTTGGGGCTAGATGATGTTGATGTTGTGTGGATTGTCCAGCATTATTATTATTATTTATAGTAGGTGTTTTTCATGGTCATTTTACACAAAAGCATCTAGTCCCAAACTTGTACTAACTAGACAGCTGTTTTAATAAAAACAATTAAATTTAGAACTTTTATTTACACCTTTTATTATCAACAACTCAGCATGAGCTATAGTAACCATTGGTTTCATGGCAAATGCGCTTGATGTGCGAGTCAAAAACAAAAAGCATTGGTTCCTAATTTGGGAAAAATACCTGTAAAACATCAGGATCTATAGCATCAGCAGTTGGCAACACTCTGGTCTGAACCACCTCCATCATGGGTAGCTCCTGCTCTAATTCTCCTCGGCCTCCGGCCGTGACCCACGGATGTCGAGTGATTTCTGCCAGCTGGAAGACACAAAGGATGTTAGAAGGATATTATTCATAAATTATTGAAGAGAAAAAACATAAGACAAAATGGCGGATTAGAATACAAAAGTTTTCTGAAAATTAATTAGTTTTAGAGGATAACATAGGACTAGGCGGTATGGTTCTAAACCATAGCCTGCTCCGAGGAGCAAATAAATAAATAAAATAAAATTCATAAACTATTACAAAAGATTTTTCTTTTGTTACAGATAAAATAACTTACTGTCATCCTTTTCTCAGGATTGACTTCAATCATGCCTCTCAGCAGTTGCTGGCAGTCAGGAGGAACAAAATGTGGAACGTGAAACACTCCTCTTTTAACCTAAAAAGGAACAACGGAATATAAATATTCTTAGACATGATTAAAGGCATCAATCAGTTTTGGATTGCTTCTTTATATATGGACAGTATAATCTCAAACAATAAAAATATATTGTAGTATGTCAGTCTTGTAGTACCCATCACACAATCTCTGTTTAGCTTGGGGCAAGATGATGTCTGGATTGTCCAGCATTCTTTATTATATTCGTTTCTATTGTCGCCTCTTTAGAGATAAACCTGTTGAAGCTAGAACTAGCAATAAAACCTTCGTAGTTGACGAAGGAGGTTTTATTTGATGCTTTACAGTTGATTCGTACCTTTTCAAGAAGCTGGCGTAGATTATCATCGTCGAATGGCAGAGCGCCGACGAGCAATGCGTAAAGAATAACGCCGCAAGACCACACATCTGCTCGACGTCCATCGTATTTTTCTCCCTAAAGAAAATAAGCAAATATGAACGAGATCGGCACAAACAACTACAACGATACGATGACAACAAAACATTTTTTATTTTTACCAACGGCGTCGCGTGACAGAAATATAATATGTAATTAATGCCGTTCCATTCCGTTCGTTGTAAGTTGTAACGTACGTGGTTTTAAATAAATATTTATTATACTATGATTTTTTTTTATTTAGTAGTAAATTCTTTGATAATGATATTTTGAAATAATAAAACATATGTAATATCATTCGGGATCTCGGCGGACAATAATTCCGACCATTTTTTGCACTTAACAGACAAGAATCTGCGTAAATCAAAACAAATATCGTAATTTTCTATTTTTTAATTCAATCAAAGCTACCAACATTTGGAATACAATTAGCATAATCTAATGTTTCCACATCTGTAAAATGTACTTGACTTAGGTAATCTCAATAGGTTATAAATCTTGTCTACACAACAACTTGGTAGACTTCCAATTTAAATTGGTATCTAAAGTATGTATTACAAATTCAAATTCAAATTCAAATTCTTTATTAACTAATAAAATAACATTACAGACTATTCTAATGCGTTATTCTATTTAAATCTAATATTTTACAAATAATATAGTTCTAATTATTGTATTAAGTAGGTAAGTATTTACAGACATAAAAATAACAAATAATAATAATGAGATCAACTTGGACATAAAAATAAACAAAAAAATATTAAAAATCTAACAAGAAAAATAGGCAAGAAAAAAATTGTAGCACTCCGGGAGTGCCGGCAGAAGTGAAAACTTCAATATTAACGTTGTGTTTTCACTTCAAAAATATAACCACAGTCGTGATTGTGTCATGTCATTGTGTCACATTCGCGCAAGCGCGAATGTGACACAACGACGAAGACAACGAAGACACACTGACACAGACACATTCGCGCAAGCGCGAATGTGTCTGTGTCTTTGTTGGCTTCGTTGTCCTTGCACGTCACATTCGCGCAAGCGCGAATGTGACACAACGACGAAGACAACGAAGACACACTGACACAGACACATTCGCGCAAGCGCGAATGTGTCTGTGTCTTTGTTGGCTTCGTCGTCATCGTCACGTCACGTCATGTCGCCACGTCATCGTCACGTCATGTCGCCACAACACTATTTAATTGTTTGAGTCATACGTCGCGTGACCGCAAGTGTGTTCTTTTGTCGTCTCTTGTTTTACGAGCAATGTATAAAAATTAAATAAGATCTTACGCTTTTTCGACGTCACGTGACCCTGACGCGAGTTTGAAAGTTTTTACCCACCCAGCGCCGCTAAAGAAGTTTTCACTTCAATTATATATCTTAAACACTAGACAACAGAATGAGTGGGTTATAGTTTTTATTAGGTACTTATTTAATTTATTACCACGGTGTTAGGGGGCTAGGTCTCTCACAGTATCTCAAGCAAAGTCTTTCGACTACTGCCCATCTGTCTGCGTTTAATCAATTTAAATTTATTAAAAACATGTATTACAATGTGTTTAATCAATTTCTGTTCAGTATCAAAGTTTACACATATTTTTCAAATAGGCCAGAAGAAACGATGTTAGTTTCATAAATTTTAAGCATAGTCATGTTTTGTAGGGGGAAACATTGTACGTAAAAAAAAAATGACATATTGTTGCCGGTTGACATGGGTGTCGTACAATATGACTAATTTAAAAATATATGCTGCCATCAACGGATGTAAGAGACAACGATAGAAAATCAACTGTGTGAGAAAGAAACAAAAGCTCATACCACCAAGAAGAAAGCCTCCCCTAGATTGCATCATATGAAATAGAATTCATAAAAATTAACGGTCGTTTGTTTCGATTTCACCGGACGGTTGGTTGAAATTGTAATTTTCGCGAAAACAAAGTGTGATTTTAATGTGATAAGTTTATACATTAAAAATGAAGTCTGCAAAATCTAAACAGAGATTGAACGACATGCGAACGCCTGCTCGAAGTCGTCAAAACCTCTATCCAGGAGATCGAGATCCGGTACAGGTTTACTGCCGTTTGCGACCCTTGCAGAGGAATTCTGATTCACCATGTATAAAGATCATGTCACCCACTACGGTGCTCATGAGTCCTCCAGCCTCAGCTATCAACTACAGGAACGAAAGCAACAAATGTATAAAGTACACATTCAAGGAAGTTTTCCCGCCCGAAACGAATCAGCAAGAAGTCTTCGATAAAGTCGCTCTTCCTCTTGTCGAAGGCCTGATAAAAGGTAAGAACGGCTTGTTATTTACATACGGAGTTACTGGCAGTGGCAAAACGTTCACAATGACCGGAGAAGCACACAATTGTGGCATCCTGCCTCGATGTCTCAACATCATTTTCAAAACGATAAACGACTATCAAGCTCACAAGTACGTGTTTAAACCAGATAAAATGAACATGTTCGACATTCAGTCTGAAGCAGAGGCTATGTTAGAACGTCAGCATGAACTTCACAAAATCAAATCGGGCAGAAAAAACCACTCAAACCCAGACCTTGCCATGTCATCAACTGATGTCACTAGAGTTGGTGGAATCAATGAAGACAACCAGTATGCAGTCTTTATCACTTATGTTGAGATCTACAACAATAGTGTCTTTGATTTGTTGGAAGACGGACCACCTGGCCAGAACTTATCAGTTAAAATAATAAGAGAGGATGCAGCACACAAGATGTATGTCCATGGAGTCACTGAATTGGAAATAAAATCGGCAGAAGAAGCATTTGATGCATTCTACTTAGGCTTAAAGAGAAAACGAATGGCCCAAACAAATCTGAATGCTGAATCAAGCAGAAGTCATTCAGTATTCACAATAAGACTAGTGCAGGCACCCGTAGATGCGATGGGAGAGGCTGTGATCCAAGATAAGAAGTATATCGCTATTAGTCAACTCAGCTTGGTTGACTTAGCTGGAAGTGAACGCACAAACCGCACCAAGAATTCTGGCCAAAGATTAAGAGAAGCCGGTAACATAAACAAGAGCCTCATGACTCTCAGAACTTGTATGGAAGTATTGAGAGAAAACCAGATTGTTGGGTCTTCCAATATAGTTCCGTACCGTGAATCCAAAATAACTCATCTGTTCAAAAACTTCTTTGAAGGAAAAGGTCAAGTTAAAATGGTTGTCTGTGCTACTCTCAGAGCAGAAGACTATGATGAGACCCTCCAAGTCATGAGGTTTGCTGAAATGGCTGCGGAGGTAGAAGTTACCAAGTCACAAGTGATAGATGTGGCTGCAAATACTGGACTCATGTCTGGAAGACGTAAGGCTAACAAACTCTTCAATACTGCAAGAGATAATATAGCTAGACCTGAAGCACGAGATCTAGAACTAGACTTAGGTCTTGTCTACAGTCTAGGACCTGACTTCCCAAGCCTAGATCTGACCAGCTCCGATGCAGCTCATATTGTAAAAGAACTGCTGGCACACTTAGAAACGAGAATCAGTCGTCGGGAAACTTTAAAACGTAGCAAGCAAATCAAAGATGAGAAACTCAGATCCGCTTTACTTGGACTAGAGAAAGAATCTATGGAAGTGCGAAGCGAAAATCAATCATTAAAAGCTCAACTGAATGACTCGGAACGCAGAGTTAGAGCTTTAGAAGATCGTCTCACCACAACAGAGAACACATCTCTATCTTACCAGAGGAAACTGGCGGAGATGACAGAATACACATCCACATTAAAACGGGAGCTTCAAGAAAAAGGTTTGCTACTCAAACAGAACAAAGTGGATAAAGAGAAACAAAAGAAAGTTCTAGAACGAAAGTATAACCACAAAATCGCAGCAGAGCTCGAGAAGGCAACCGAAATCTATTCCGAAAACGAGAAACTAAGAAACGAAGTCGAGGAGAAAGAAAGTCGACTACGCATCATCGACAAAGTTCTACAAGTAGACCGAGGATCTTATCGGGGAGTGACCGAATCTGGGAGTGGCTACCAGGATCCAGATTGTCAAAGAAACGACCTGGCAGCTCAAACCAACAGAGATTACAAGCTTGGATCGACGCCTGGAGCTCTGCCCGTGCATCTGCTAACTCCATTCAGTTCTTGCCCTCAAACTAAAGACACGCGGGAGTGTAAAGATACGCCTGCATCATCCCGGCGCGGGGTTGCCATAGCGAACCCTAGGTATCGCCGTTCGCTATCCGCCGACGGCCGAGGCTGGGTCGAACACGCACCGACCAAACTCGCCCCAATGGGCACAGTCATGAAGCCTAATATCGTCAACAGCAAAGTCGTCAGCAAACTGACCAACATTAAAGATATCGCAAACTCTAAAACGTCCAAATACTGTCTGATTTCTCAAGAACAGGACACAGATGGGGAATTGGAAACTAAGTTGTACAAAGGGGATGTGGTGCCGACAAGTGGCGGAGGGGCACAAGTTATATTCAATGATGTGGAGATGCTGAAGCAGTTTTCTCCGAATCAGAACCGGTCTAGTTCAAACCGATCAGGGGGCAACACTTGTGCTAGGCATTCGGGGAAGAAACGAGACACGGTTTCGCCTCCACAAACTCCTTCTTACACCAGTAAGAAACAAAGGGTAGATTATGATTAGATGTGATTAGTTTTAGGACTGTCTTTTGTTTTGATAAGCTTATACCTGATTGCACCAATAACCAATAATCTAAGTATGTATGAATAAGACAATCGCAAATGTATCGGTAGCGTCAGAGTTAAACTGCGCGTGACACTTGGCGCTGCAGCGTTCAGCAGTCGAGCTGGCGTTGACGCGCAGTGTAGACTCAAATATGTAATCTCAGTTTATCTGTCTAATTTGTTTGTGTGTTGCCCATCTGAGGTAAGTTCACAATAGTTATAGTAAGTTTTGTATTTTGTTCGTTACAGTAACAAGTTAATTTGTTTTCTTTTAATTAATATTTTATGGACATTTCTAATTCATACATGTACTAGAAAAAAGAAACTAACACCTTAGCAACCTACTAGCCACAAAATTAATATTTATTCTTGACCAATATGTACCAAAAAAAAACAGAAACCTTGACTGACTCATAGTTTTAAACTTTATAAAAAAATTCTTTATATAAATCTGTACTATCAAACTCAATGTAAACAGGATGCAACATTTTGTGTTCAACAAATTACTTCACAACTGACCCCAAAGCACTTTCTTTGGGGTCACTAATTTAAATCTTGGGTCAAATTCATTGGCCCTATAAGTAAGGGAAGATGGTAATTTAAAATTGTGATTCAAAATTTCTTTCTCGGAAGTAGTGTATTAATTCTGAACCCTGTAGTGACAGTATGATTATCATTATGTTTAAAGCCAATGTTTAGTTGTATATAAACCCCCTATCTTATAAAAAGTTAGGGTTGACTTAACGTCATCATTATGTATGGTAATCAATACTTCAAGTCTGCGCTAACTTTTTATAAGATAGGGGTTTCTTTTTTTTTATTCGGAAGAAGTCGAGATAAACTATTCTAAAAATGCACAATCAATACAGTTATATAAGAATTTTGTACGGGTACCATACAAATAAATAGGATTTTATCATAAGTCACCATCTTGACACGTTATAATATAATGTATAGATTTGTTGGCCCAACTAGTGCGTTAATGAGACGAACATCCATGCATTTAAAAATAGATTTATCTCTGCTAATATGTTGGATGTATTGTTTATTGTGATTAGATTTATTAGATACTCTTATCTACCTTCTCTTTATAGATTCTAAGTTACACCTATTTCAATGTTATTTGCGATTGTTACCAAACTCATTCCAATAAAATAACTCTATAAATCTATATAAATACTGTGATTATTGATTGCTCAAGAATCTTATCGGCTTATTCTGTGTTAAGAGGAATAACTTCGTAAATGTGACATTGTAAACATATAATGCACTAGCTGACCCGTGCCCACTTCGTTAGGCATAATTCGATCGTTTTTTCTCCGACTTTGCGAAACGTACTACCACGTAAAAGCCTTTTGATTTTTATATATCCTATGACATTCGGCAATAATGTGGCTTTCTATTGGTGAAAGAATTTTTAAAATCGGTTCAGTAGATCCCTAGATTACTCTTACAATTTAACAAATATGCAAACTTTACTTCTTTATGATATTAGTATAGATTGCGCGGTGGCACTACAACGTTCGTCAGTCGAGCTGGTGTAGACGCGCAATGTTTGCGTTTCAACATGTTCGGGTTTATCTTTAGTACTACATTCGTTACCCAGAGCAAGACCACATCTCACGGCCGGTTTCTCGAAAGATGATCAACCAAAAAATCAAATTATTACTATGTGTCGAACTCGGATCAATCGTGATTAAGGTTTCCAGAAACCGGCCGTTAGTTAGATTCTAACTTAGGGTAGGAACTGTCCTAGGTAACAATTACTGTTGAATGTATAGTATTTAGTATTTCTTAGTTAGTTAGATTCTAACTTAGACTAGGAACTGTCCTAGGTAGCAATTACTGTTGAATTTATAGTTTAGTATTCTTAATTATTTTTTCTGTAAAAATCGCTATGATCATTTAGAATCATCGTATATACTAGGTGATTCTATGTGCCAGTTCCATACGAGCTTCGGAAGAACAGGCAAGAAATTATGTATAAATATTTGAATGTGTTTAAGCTGACGTACTTAAACTAACTTTATAAGAGTTTGTAAGGTTAGAAATCGATTTGCTTTTTCTCTTATGGGGCATTTTAGACTTCTAAAATTAGTTTGTTAGAGAAGTAGATTTTTACGAATTATGCAATTCTAAAATATCCTACATCATATTTGATTAGAAGTTGATTTTGATAAGTTTTAGAAGTTATATAAAATTAGGATTTATTGTAGCTTTGTATAATTTACTTAAGGAGATACCTCTCGCTCTAGCGGGAAATTTAAATTTTTTAGGGTTTTTTTTTTATTTGCGGCTGAACTGTTACGTCTTTTACTAGTTTAAGCTATTTTGCGAACATAAACAATAATTTTATGTGTAACCCTGTATCAATTTTTGAGATTGGTTCTTTATATTTGCTGGGAAAGTACAGAAACTGTTTCGTACAGTTTCTGCACTTTCCCACATTTAAAAATTATTAATTTCCCGCTAGAGCGAGAGGTATCACTTAAAATATTTTTTTTTAAATGTTACAATAAATTCTTGTAGTTCGGAATATGATTTATTTGCTTTAAGATTACTCATTTTTTTTATAACTTAACTAACTAAAATTTTAATTAAAGTTTAAATTAACTACATAAGACAATAGCTAACTGTCTAAAGACTATCATAAGACTAATAAGACAGTATTGTAGAGCATTTTCAATTCTTTAATATTTAAGTAACAAATAACTAGTTATCTCTTCTGGAACAAAATTTAGTAACATATTATGTTTATTATAAGTAAAATTATTCGGGTATGGTAAAACTAATAAAATGTTACTATAAAAGTACTTAACTAATATATATGTAATAGAAGTGATTTATTAAATAAAATGGCTTACAATAATTGTTAAGTTTTTTTGTATGTTAGTAAAATAATGTATGTGTAAGTACTGTAGTTTTTGTGTGGAAGTTATTAAATTACTCTCTGATGTAACATAGTGTTTTTTTTCTTGTAAATAAGCAACTTATAATAATATATATTTCAGAAACATTAGGTCTATATTACAGAAAAATATAAAGGAATCAATGAAATTGAACGAATATTGATATGATTTTAAACGAATATTAATTATGATTTGTACTTAGAAGCTCATTGATCCTGACAGGCGACACAGCCCAGTTAGTAGTAGCTCTGCCTTCCATACCGTGAGTCGTGGGTTCGATTCCCAGAGCTTTAGATATTAAAACTTCCGTCTTAAAACACGTTGTTATCTCTGTAGCTGTATTTTGGTAACTTACCCGAATAACTTCCGGGCAAGCATAGTGTGGACTTCCGCAAGAAGTTTCTAGAAGCGATCCCGCCGGCTGGAGCGACGCCATGCCAAAATCCGCTATCTTTATATTATTCCGCTCGTCTAGAAGCAGGTTCTCTGGTTTTAGATCTCTGTGGCTGTAAAAAATATATATTTAGTACTCTTTATTCTAAAATCTAGGCACTAATTAGAATCCTCCACGTTATCGATGTATATAAATAGTTTTTGCTACTCGACGCTAGATGGCGCTAAACATAAACTTTCTTACCATATGGAATGGCTATGACAAAAGTCCAGCGCAGATATAATTTGCCTAAAGAATCTCCTCGCTTCTTTAGGTGTCAGCCTTCCTTTCTTCACTAAATAATCAAATAGTTCACCTCCGCTCACGTGCTCTAACACCAAATACCTAAAAACATTCAAAACATGGTTATAGATTCAAAAACCATTGTAGACCTACATAATCCCATTTAGGATTAAAAAACAGGACTATTTACACGAAAACTGCATTTTTATTAAATAAAGTACCTAATCTTAATACAAAAAGTTAATACAAATGTAAGCTTTGAACAAGCAGACACGATAAAGTCATAAAATATGTTTAAAAAAGACACAAGATGGCGTTACTAGTAGATATACAAACAGTTTTATAAAACTTACAAATATTTTTTGTTCTCGTAAACATCTGACAGCCCTAGAACGTGTGGGTGTTCTATTAATTTCATAATAGCTATTTCTCGCTCCACCTGCAATATGAGACATGTTGATAAGTATTACATTTCAGTGAAAATGGATAGGTTTAGGTACTATATTAATGTCGAAGATCGTATGTCACTAAGCTTTCAATGAGTAGGTTGTAATGTATATAATAGGTTTTATTATTTTTTAACAAGAATATTTTACAACAAAAGTCAATACGCAATAAGTTGTAGTAACTCTTCTCAGCACTAGATGGCGTTAAACTCAAATAAATGACAGTTGGCTGTTTGGATAGTTTCATGCAATAAAATTTTATTACCTTCATCAAAACTGATTCGCTTAGTTTTTCTCTGTTTATGATCTTGACTGCGACTTTTTTCCCTGTGACGCAGTGGACGCCTAGTTTTACTAATCCTGAAAAATACAACACAGCGTGTAAATATGATTCACATAAATAAATTAAATAAAACTGGACAATCCACACAACATCTAGCCCCAAGCTAAGCAGAGCTTGTGTTATTGGTACTAGAAGACTGACATACTTAATACAATACATTACAAATAGATATTTTTTATTATGCATATAAAAGACCCAGAACACCCGGAATAAATATTTGCAGATCGTACAAACATTTATCCCAAGGCGGGAATCGAACCCGCAACCTTCCGTGTCGCAGGCGGACCTTCGCCCACCGCGCCTCATCGGTCGTCGACATAAGACACATCTTTTACGAATTTTGACTTATAAATTTTAGTATATAAATATTTTTAGTAAATATATAATTTAAGAATCATAAAATTTAACAAAGGATTATACCTATTATTTTCCTGTGCTTTGAATAGATTTAGGACGCACTTTATATTTTTCCCTAAAAGTATGTCGAAAATGGAATAGGTACCTAAGTTTTACTTACTATACTCTTTTACTACTAACTTTTACTAATCTTAGCTGAAAAATATGCGTATTGAAATATTATTAAACATTATCGTTGTTGTAGATTTTGTTTTGACTTAGGTATCTTCTTCTTCTTCCTGCCTTTATCCCACTAGGTGGGGTCGGCACAACATGTTCTCTTCTTCCATTCTCCTCTATCATCCGTCATCTCAGTATTCACTTATTAGGTGTACTTATAGGTAGCTACATATTTTTTTTTATAGAATAATAAACGTCATTTTTATTCTTATTTCCACGTAACTGTGTTGAATACATTGCATTACATTTCTCAGTAACGGTTCGTATTGAATTTCAAAGTTTCTGCGTAAAGAGTGAACTGAACAATAAGGAGCTGTTACAATACTTTCAATAAATAAATAATGCTCGACAATCCACACAACATCTAGCCCCAAGCTAAGCAGAGCTCGTGTTATGGGTACTAGAAGACGGAGTTACTTAATACAATACATTACATAGATGCATTTTGTTAGTTTTTATGTTTTCTTTTTCTTAGTAATTAGTTGTAAGGTGTAGTAGGTACTTGTACAATAAAGTGTTTTCATTTCATTTCAATTTTCATTTCATTTTTTTTCATTTCAAATGTTGTATCATCTCTGTACTGTCCAGTGAAAAGATAATCAAAACATAGATTTCAATTATGTTAGTTCTCGCCAAGCTTCTGACGAGGTAGGCTGTTAATTTTTCAAAATTATGAATATCTATGGGTAAGTTTAAAAAAAAATATATTCAATAAAATCACAAGGATCACAAATCGTCTTACATACCTACTAGGTGATTCTAGGTGTCATAACTTATAAAGATATTGTATAAATTATAAAATATATCGATAGCAAGACGAAGCGCGCTTCAAATAAACTTATTGGTCTATTTATAATGTACTAGCATTATAAATAGACCAATAATGACAATAACGTATCGGTCTATTTATAATGTACTAGTAGTACGCCCCGGCTTCGCACGGGTAGCCTATATAAATAAATATCATTATAATATAGCTAATTATGTTACTCAGTATAAATGTATTTTCGAAAAGATAAAAAATATAGACCCTATTATGTAACCCCCCCGCATATACTCCCGTGACCGGCAGCGGCGCGGCGCCCGCTGACTTTTTTCTAATAAGTACTTACATTTTTGAACTCGTGATATCTTTCGAATGGAATGTCCGAATTCAATAATTTAAAAAGTAATAGAAAGGTATTGAAGCAGTCTTAATTTTAATTACACTTATTTAGATAAGGATTAATACCTAAGTACAAATATAGAACGTTTTCTGGCGTCGTCATTTTAATTATATTTTTTTGATATTAAAACACTTATTATGACATATCTATAATAGTTAGACATATGCTGTCGCTGACTTTTTTGTGAATGATGATGTGTTCTACAAAATTGTAGTACATAATTTCTTTCTATCATCAATAGTTTCCGCAGCGCACGCGATGTAAGGAATTTCTTTTACACCTTGGGTTACATAATTGAAGTTTTAGTAAGGATCCCTAATTTTTTTGAAAATATAATATAGCCTATGTTCAGCACAGATAATGTAGCTTCACAACAGTGAAAGAATTTTTGAAATCGGTCCAGTAGTTTCGGAGCCTATTCGATGCAAACAAACAAACAAACAAACAATCAAATCTTTCCTCCTTATAATATTAGTTTAGACTAGCATTATATATAGACCAATAATGACAATAACTTATTGGTCTATTTATAATTTAAATGCATTATAAATAGACCAATAGGTTTTTTTGCTATATTTATTTAGACTTATCGTCGTGGTCAGCTGTTCCCTGAGCACACTGAGCGCTCCGTTAGACGAATTCTCAGCCTCTATTCAAGTGATGCCGCCTAGTGTGTCACTGTCTCCAATCAAAGACAGATTCGGCAGTTTCACAGATTTTAGTAAGTGTACGTTTATATTAAATAGTGATATTAGTACTTTAATCATAGAGGTAAAGTAGCCGCGAACCTAATCGTCTAAATAAAAAAAACTCACTAGTTTACAAAAATGAGGTTCTCTAATACCTTTTTATTTGTTATTATACTAAGTATCACTATCTTTAACACAATCATAAAGGTAAAGTAGCATTCAACCTAATCGTCTCAATAAAAAAACAACTTACTAGTTTACAAAAATGAGGTTTTTATTACCTTTTTATTTTGTATTGTTTTACTATTTCAATACCACAATCATAGAGGTGTAGTTGCGTTATAAGTAAAATAATGAAATAAAATAAAAATTGACAAAAGTCACATCCGTATTTATTCTATGACCAGAAATACATCATGTGTTTCAACACTGTGGAGTCCTTGTAATAATACAAATAACAATACAATACCTTATTAGTAGCACCAAGTTACAAGTCACACAATAATTTTTATTTTTATTAGAAGTAGCCGTAAATAATCGCTTCTTCTTCTTATCGTGTTGATGCTACAACTGTATTTTGTTGTAGCATCGTGTTGGAAAGATTAGCCAGACTAGACACTGCTTTACCGTGCCTAGCTGTTACCGGTGTGCGCCACGAGGAATAATCGCGTAGATATATAAAAGCGAGTTTATAAAACCGACGTTTTTTAATACCTTTGACCACTCCTACAAATACCAAAACAAACGACGAAATATCAGCTTAAAATACCATGGTTCTAGTCGACCCCATTCTACCGGAAGTATTGACATGAAAGGTTGACCGCCCCTGACAGGAAGTGTCAACACGTTCAAAAATAGCTGAAATGTTTTCTGATAGTGTACTTAATACGTGTATAGAAACTTTTTAATAATGTTCTGGGTATTTTATATGTATAATAAAAAAAAAATATATGTAATGTATTGTATTAAGTGTGTCAGTCCAGTCTTCTAGTACCCATAACTCAAGCTCTGCTTAGCTTGGGGCTAGATGATGTTGTGTGCATTGTATAGCATTTTTTTTTATTTGTATTCCGTATAATTGGATATACTTAAATACATGTGTTAATTGAATATGAAATGATTGAATTATTAAAACAATAAAATATACAACTTGTGTGAAGAAATTAGTAATTATATGCAACGGTCCTCACTATTTATTTTTATTTGTACTTTTTTCAAATATATAAAACTCACGCACTTTTAATCACTAAAAATGTTTGTATCATTATTACAACCGTTTATTGTAGAATTTCTTTGCCAGACTTATAAAAATTCACGTTTAAGAAATCCAACCCTTTAGATACGATTTAGTTTATTTCTGATTCAATTCTCTGCGGAGACATTAAAACCAATATTTAGAGCCTGCACAGACCGGGACGGCATGGCAAGGGATTTTAATTTTTACTAATGGACATTCAACCGTACGTTGTTGAACGTGAACGGAACGGCATCGTTTTAAAGCATAGCAATTTATGTCGTATTTCTGTAACAGTACGCAGGCCTTTATTCGCCCAATTTGGCGTCGAGTCAATTCTCGATCGAGGCTCGAATTTGGTTGACCCGCGTCAATCACAACGAACTCGATATATTTTTTGTGCCGTAACGGTTGGCAACTGTGTGTGACCTTTTAGGTTTATTTAAACTTAGAAAATCTTATAAAAAATTTCGGTAACTTGATTTTTATATTTAAGTTTTTTATACGTGATTTTTTATACGTGGTCAAAAAAGTGATTTTGATGTGTAATTAATTTAAGGCAGTTTGGGTCATAAAGCTGATAATTATGAAATTTTACGTAAATATAAAGTTATAGGTATTAAAAAAAAAGAGGTGTGGCACTCGGGGACTGTCGCGGTAAAGCTATTGCATAGCATTTTTTGCTGGATTATGCTTGCGCAGTATTAGGTTATTTCGTTACGGAATTTCTCGATTCGGTCTCCACGCTCAAGGCCCGCGATAGAAGCTATGCAATAGCTTAAAAGTCCGTAGGCTTAATTGTCTTCATAGTAGAGCTTAAGTCTATAAACTTCAAGTGTGTTTAAGTATTTTTATGAATTTACAGATGGTTTGCTAACGAACAGCTTGCTAAATGCTATCGTTGAGGAGTCAGAACAGAAGAAACGAGTTCAAAGATACAGGGATATAGAAAAATAAATAAGTAAATAAAAAATGATGTACATTCTATATTACGTTTGTTATTATTTTTCTTTTTTTTAACACAAGCTTAGCTTGGGGCTAGATGATGTGTGAATTGTCCAGCATTATTTATTATATTTATTTATTTACACTATTTAAGCACCCTGTACTTAAATAAATAAAAAAAAGGTAATAAATAATTATTCTATGATCTACTTAATTCATATTGTAATATGGCAAACAGACGGTATATTTATACCATTAAGAATCAAATAGGTACCTACTAGTGATTCTAGTTGCTGCTTCTTCACAAGAGCCTAGATTATTTTCTACAAAGTATACTAGACGACCGATGTGGCGCGGCAGGCGCTCCGCCTGCGACGCAGAAGGTTGCGAGTTCGATTCCCGCCTTGGGATAAATGTTTGTACGATCTGCAAATATTTATTCCGGGTGTTCTGGGTATTTGATATGTATAATAAAAAATATCTTATGTCTTCTAGTACCCATAACACAAGCTCTGCTTAGCTTTGGGCTAGATGATGTAGTGTGGATTGTCCAGCATTATTTATTTTTTGTAATATGGCAAACAAACGGTATATTTATCCCATTAAGAATCAAATATACTGGGTGATTCTAGGTGCTTCCTCACTAGATTATTTTCTACAATGTATACTAAATTACTAAGTTATGGTTTCGAATAAAAGCATTACTCAGGGCTTAGTCCGAGGTTGCATATGCAAAACTCTCAACTCTCGAGCCGAGAGTTGTCTCTGGGATATCCATCCATACAAAAATATAAGGACATCCGAGAGACGACGGTTCGAGAGTAAGGAATTTCAAAAGCCCTCAGGATTAAAAAAAAATAAAAAATGGTACTTTACCTGTTTGACCCTTCCCCAGCGTCTTCTCCAATCTGAAAGGACCGACATATTGGTAGGCCTCTGTGGCCGTACTTCCTCCGCTTTCCATCTTTATTCCAATATCGAGTCAACATCGGCACATCACTAGTTACTGTCAGTTATTGCGCTGACTGGTTTTGGCGCCATTTTGCATCCATTTTGAATTTTGAACTGGACGGTCATGCTGCGCAATTATTTTTTTCACTACAGTTTTGAATGTTGGAATTGATTTCAATGTCTTAAACAATAATGTTCTTCAAAAACAGTAGTAATATTTTAATACTATTGTATAGGCTTACAAAACAACGCTTAGTACTTTATTATGTATTATTTACTATGTATTAAAGTGTAGACTAGAGTGTGATGTGTAAAATGTCCATGAATATTTATATATAATTATTGATTAATAGAAATCGGGTGTCGTATTTTTAGTTGTAGAAATACGTATTTTTCTTTAAAAGTTCTAAAAACGCTGTGTACGTGTTTTAACAAGTGCTTGAAAGCCCAGTTAAAGGCATATGTTTATAGGTCACAAAGGCCTCAAGGTCTAGTTAAAGTTTTATGCAACCGGCAAACTGCCCAGCTCGAAGGCGTGTTCATTTTGTATGGAGAGATAGTTGAAGAGCCTCTAGATAATTCATTGAGAAACTTTGGCTTTGCATACAGAATTTCTTACTACCCTCTGTTTATTAATCGACATTTCTGACTATTAATAGACTTCAACCCATTGGCCATTGAAGTTTCCACTGGAATAGAATAGTTTGAGGATGAATCTTTGATATGACGAATGAATGAATCGACATCAAAAAGTATGGCCCAGCGTATTATATCGTAATAAAGCGTATATCGGCAATGCAGCTAGTATAGATAGTTTGCAACGGTCTGTAGATAGCTCAACTTTATTTTACGAATTATAAATACCCAATACTTTCTTAGTACCCAATACTACTGGGTAGGTATGTTTTTGTACTTAAGGCCCAAGCGCTCAGTCAGGACGGTAGCCCAACAACAAAAGATGTCGCTAGTTTAAAAAACTGCGGTTTTTCTTCTGATTTGTTAATGGTTTTTTGCGTTTAGTTATCAAAATTCACCTTTGCGAAAATTTATTAATAGATACCAATTAATCAATACAAAATACTATAATTTTAGTAGGAAAAACGTGCAGAGGCTGGCGAGGAATTTCAAGCTTGCTATCTACTTTGACACGCAAAAATGTTTCCGATATTTGAAACGCGCTAGCGTTTCATAATTTCGACGTCAGGCAATAAGAACTAATAGCGCAGTTCAAGGTACTGTGGACTGACAATCAGAGTATTCGAGTTCAAATCTCCGCCAGAAATGTAACTTTTTGTTGCTTCCTTTTTTTGATATTTATCTGTGTCTTTCTGCAGAGCAGAGGCTCTGCAGAATTTTTACAGACTACTATAAAACCTACTTTATTGGAATTTTTTTTGAACTTAAATGCAATAAAATGCAGTAGATACCTATTACATAGGTTACCTTCTAATAAAACTGCTAATATCTTCAGGAATATGTTTATATGTATTTAATATTTCAATAGTAAGACTCTCTACAGCTCTATAAATTAAACAAATAAAACACATGAATATGTTTTGCCCAAAAACGGGCTACGGGCTATTTATGTCGTTTTCTGTGGCGTCGCTAAGATTCTTCAATTGCAGTTGTTGGTGCATTGTCTTGCCTGCGTACAAAGGATATAGATTGTTTGTGGGGCAGTTACATCATAATGCTTCATCGGAGTGATCGCAAAGCGTGAATGTTTCTTCGGATCCTTTCTGTTACCACAATGAGTTTCTAATTGGCACAATTGATTACTATACTTACAAGATAAAATTTCATCAAAAACAACTTTACTATGTACGACTAAATTGACAGACAGCTAGCAATGACAATTATGTCAGCGAGGTTGCCTTACTACAGGTTTTATTTACTTTGACAACAAAAAAAAAGGTTTTATTTACCTATATTTCAATGCATTATTTGGAAGTTTGTAATTTTTCTTACAAATAAACGTTTTTTTTAATGAAATAATTTTTCTTTATATTTATAATTACAGAACATTAAAAAACGAACAGTTTGATAATAATGTTTGCAAGGAAATACATTTATGGCCACACTTTTATAACCAAACTTTATGAACAGTGACATTTATCAGTTATTTATTATTAGCAGTAGTGAGACTGACTACTAGTGACCCGTGACACGGCACGCGTTGTATATTTCGGCTCGGCAACGTTTTTGGCGTTCACTTTATTTTACATTGAAACGTTTTTTTCATATTGCAATTTGTACAAAAAATAGTCTATGTTACTCGGTAAAGATATTAATTACATCCTTATGTAGAAATAGTTTTAAAATAGGACGTGTACTTTTGAATTAAATAGTGACCAACAAACAGACAAATCTTATCCTTTCTAGAATTTTAGTTTAGATAATAGATTGGCAACGTAGCATTTTCAAGAAGAAAAGGGATAGATTTAGTTTTGTTGTCTTGTTTCTTTTCCTACGACTGGAGAGCTGACAACAAACCTTAGAATTTTGTATTTGATAGATAATTGTAAGTATTCGAGCGAATGACGTAGTCGTATACTTACTAGATACCTAAACATTGACGACCGATGTGGCGCGGTGGCATTGACGACGTGGAGGTTGCCGGTTCGATTCCCGCCTTGGGATAAATGTTTGTACTATCTGCAAATATTTATTCCGGGTGTTCTGGGTGTTTATATATATAATAAAAAATATCTATCTATGAAATGTATTGTCGAGAAATTACAACACAGGTGGTTCATATATTACGTGTACAGTACATATTTAATTACCGCTAGTTTTGTTTCATACTAAGTACATACGCTTTTTGATTTTATTATGGTGTAGAATTATGCGAACTTTATTTTCATACTATACAGTTAATAATGCTACAATATCCAGCTACAATAGCCGCTGTTCCGAACAGGGTAAAAGAGGTTTATTATACAGGGTGTAACAGAAGGGGTGGACCAAAAGCAAAAGGGCGATGGAAGAGCTCAATACCTATCGAAATAACCCCCATGTATGCTCAGCGATATTCAGTCGTTCAAAAGTTACTCGCACTTTTATGTTTTTTTTTCATTAACATATTTTAGGTTAGATTTCCCAAGTTTTCCCAAACTATCAAGTACGAAAGGTCTACTATGAAGCTACAAGGTGTAAAAAAATACGGTTGTAGCTCTAATAGTTTGGGTATACAAGATAAATCTAACCTAAAATAAAATTATGAAAAAAAAACATAGAAAGCGAGTAACTTTTGAACGACTGAATATCGCTGAACATACATGGGGGTAATATCGATAGGCTAAGAGCTCCTGCATCGGCCCTGTTGCTTTTGGTCCACCCCTTCTGTTAGACCCTGTATATATTTTTTTTAAAATATTTAATTCTGCACAAAATGATGCAAAAAAACAATGCCGCGTTAGCGCACAGTATATCTCCCATATACGTTACATTTACGATTGAGCTACGAAATATGAGTAGATAAACAAAACTATACTCATACAATGTGTAGCAAACTTTTTGTTGTTACGTGGTACCTTTAACTTTTTTCTTGGTTGTCATGACAACTAGTAGTAAGTAAATAAATATGTCAGTCATAAACACCCAACATTTTGTTGTTAAAAAAATCTCAAATAGTTTGTAATATATCTCAAATAGTGCCTATTTTTAATGCAATGTAAGCTAGAATTCATGGAAGCTGTCTGGGCAGTCTAGCCCAGATCCTGGCATTCAGTTACTCGCAGGCAGAAATCCTTGACGCGAAGAAAGTACTACAAGAACCATAGGCTGAGACCACCGTAACCAACATTCACCTTGTGATAAGAAAACATCTTCGTGAAGAGACCGTTGCCGTATCATAAAGGATTGAAGTAGGAAGAAGGCGACCAACTTCAAGTCATACATCCTTACCATGGTGACCCAGTACAATGACAGTTCTTGGCTCTAGTATTCTGGACGTCTGGATTAGTCTAGCGGTAAAATAGGGGACCATTGCCGCAGATGAAAGATCAATATGTATTACTTTTGTGTACTAGTGTTATTTTCATTTTATATAAAAAAAGTGTATGCTAGCATCTAAAGTATACTTTACTATTGTTGTAAAGTGTGTTAGTCAGTAAGGTTTATCTATGAGCCGTTTTTAAATAAGTATTTTAGTACTTAAATTTTTACAACTATATTATGGTAAAAAATATATTTACTTTTCTTACAATAAATTGATTTTTTTCCACAGCTGTGGAAAAAAATCCAAAGCTATTTTTTTTTGTACGTTATTATCCACATAAGCTATGTAGAATGCATTAAAATTATAAGAAAGAAACCTGTTTGGTTCAACCAAACTTCTTTGCACGGGAGACGGGTGCAAGATATTACAATCTTTACGCTGACAAGTCCGCTTCGAATGTAAATATGACAAAGTACGATAAATAAAAGAATAACTAAAAGAAAAAGAGAAAAAAGATTTCCTATTTCTTTCTACACAAGTATTTAGTTCAAGTAACTAGATGGCGCTCTAGATACTTTTGCTATAACTTAATATCTAGTGCTTCGCACAGATGGTGCCTTTTTTTCACAGTTATTTCATTTTTTGAACACGCGTCACGAACCACCTTAACGCGATTATTTAATTTTATAATTTTGTTTGTTTGATTTTATCATATTCTGTAGATGAAAGTAATAGACCGACCCTTCAATTTTATTTTTTGTATTAATACAAACAGCTTTTAAAATTAGGGATTATATGAGATCATAAATTTGAAGGTGTGGCTATTACTTTAAAGTTATCCTAAAAATCTGTATTTAGTATTGTCTTTGTCGATGACAATTAATGTCGATTTTCATCATTTTTGATAACAATTATTCATATTATTGTGTATCTTCTTATTTATCTTATTGTGCTCTCGTTGTTTCAGAGATATACTTACGCAAAAAACTCAAATTTATGACCTTTGACCTCGAATAAAAAACAACGCACAAGCGGGATCGATGGGAACTTTTCATAATTTGTAATGACGTATTCAAAGCCCGCACAAAAATCCAGCTTGTTGGGAATTAATGCAAACTGGAATCATAATTTTAGTCTATTTTGACTGGACTAACTCTCTCTATACCTAATTAGAAGAAAATCCAGTTAAATCAGTCCTCCGCAATCTGATTTCTAATTTCGTCCGGTCCGCACGAAACCGGTGAATTAGAAATGACGGATATTTGTGTCCAATGCTCTGCTAAATGGTGAATTTATTCACACTTCATTTGAAAAGGCTTTATTTAATTCATTGTTTTTGTTTCAAATTCTGTTTTGCATCGATTAACATGAAATATTCATGGACATTTTGTGGTAGTACTTAGTACTAGTTTTTTCAACCAAACATAGATAGTTTGACGTGTGTTGTCGTATTTCAATTCCTATTCTAATTTCCAGTGTTGTCGATCTTTTCAAGCAGTTTGTTTGTTTACGTTAATATTTTGTGTATGGGTGTACTTAGCTAAAATTTTCATTTTATTTTATTTTTATTAGAAAATCAATCACAATAAACAAATTTAAAGCTTAACTAAATCTTATAAATGTATAATAAGATTTAGTTAAGCTTATTTATTTAGTTAAGATTTCCTAAATAGAGTAAGTATTTACTAATTTTGATTTGAAAACAGAAAGTTATGTATTGATTACAAAAAAAAGAAGATTGTTTTACAATAAAAGTATATGAGCAATCTAGTACCCATAGTAGGTACTTTGCTAAGTTTAAGCTGGTTTAAGACAAGATAGCGTTGTTTGTAATATCAATGAATATTTTATTCACATATTTTAAATCTTATATTAGTAAAAAAAAATTTATAGTATAGATATAAAAAAACAGAACACGTGAATATTTTATTTATAATTAACTAGCTGACCCGGCGAACTCTGTTCCGCCTTAAAGGAATTAAATAAGCAGATTTTTATACACAACAATTTTTTTTATAAATGAAGAACCACTCGACACATTATAAGCCAACTTCACATAAATCATCAGCTAATTAATTCGAATAAAGCCTAAAAATTTGGTGTGGATAGGTGAGCCCGTTCTTGAGTTATAATATAACAACGAAAAGTGGCATTGATTTTTGTGAAAAATAGATAGATAGATAGGTAAGACCTGTCGTATTGTATGGATCGGAATGTTGGGCAACCAAGGGGACGGATGAGAGGAGAGTGCATGCAGCAGAGATGCGAATGTTGAGATGGATGTGTGGAGTGACAAGGATGGATAAAATTAGAAATGAGTACATAAGAGGAAGTTTGAAAGTTGCGCCCATAACGGAGAAGTTGAAGAGTAATAGGTTAGCGTGGTATGGACATGTCGTGCGGAGGGAAGAAAGCCATATAACAAGAAGAGTGTTAGATATGAATGTGGATGGATGTAGAAGTAGAGGGAGGCCAAAGAAAAGATGGATGGACTGTGTGAATGATGACATGTGTAAGAAAGGTGTGACTGAAATGACGTCTGATAGAGGAGAGTGGAAGAAGATGTGTTGTACAGACCCCACATAATGTGGGACAAGGGTAGGAAGATGATGATGATGATGATATAGATAGGTATAGGCACGTTTGAAGTACACGACACTCTTGATAATATTTTAAGCCATGAAGCCAACGAGCAGCCTTCACAGCGTACACAGTACTAGATATTATAACGAGGCAGTGAGCGTGTTACAGATATTGGTGAACAAAACATTATGTTACTTTGGCAGACTTCCAAATAAAATGTTACATGGATTAAGTATCTTGTCAGCTGTACCATTGCAAAGAGTTTCATGATTTAGTAAAAAAAAAATCTACTCACTTCAAAAAAAGAGGTTTTCTATTCGACTGTAGGTATGATTCACGAACGATGATCAATGATAAAATCAAACAATTACTAAGTGTCAAACTCGGATCAATCGTGATTTGGGTTTCCAGAAACCGGCCGTAAATATTATAATAGAATTCTTACGAAAAGTGGATTATACTTTATTAAATGTCTGTAAAAATTTATTATTATTTATTTATTATATTTCTGATACGCGGGACAGCTCAGTTGGCCTTTTGTGCTGTGAGTCGTAGGTTAGATTCCCAACAAGAAACATTTGTGTGGCTTTAATATTCATTTATTAGATGTACTTTATAGTTCGCTTAAGTCTTACATAAGTAAAATCTTCCATTATTCCTTGCTAGGTTGTTACAACTTAACATATAAGTATTATAATGTATGTATTTCACTTTTTTGTACATCTTAGGGAAAGAGTTAAAAAAAAATCTTTCAATCTTACTTTGAGTTAATAACTTTTTTGTACATCATAAGGAAAGAGTTAAAAATATTTTTTCTTTCATTCTTACTTATGTAAGTTTTTCTTTGTTTAAGATTTTTCAAGTTAAACAAGATTATCTGCAGTACCTACATCAGTCGACATGGCCCTTTAGCATTCAATTTTGGTTAAATTTCTTAACAACTTTTATCGGAAATTCTCAAGGGTTTAATATTTTTGATAGATTTAACGTTTTTCATTAGACTCTTGGATAATATTGCTATTTTGAATTTATTACTATGAAAACGGATTGTAGGAATATATTTAAGTAATAATCGAACGACCGAGCGAAGCGAGCGAGACGCTTCTTTTTCGACATAAAGGTTGTCTGGAAGAAATCGCTTCATGCGATAAGACCGCCTATTGTAGGCCAAACAATTTATTTATTAGTCCTCAATAAAGAATTTTATTATTATTTATTAGGCGAAATGCTCTTGTTCTTCTGTCTGTCTGTTCTCGCCTACAGATCGCATTTTTCAACCGATTTTTACTTAAACTTACTAAACATTTTTCAACAAAATTTGGTACACTTGTTCCTTGAATTTATTATTATGTTTTGTCAGCCGCGATTTTTTACTGGGGCAAAAGGAGTAGAGGGGGCAAGTTTGCTGTAGCGTTATTTATCGACGGATTCCAATTCCAATGTGATAGGCGCACTAAGGACTTAATTCTACACAATAATTGAAAAAAATGGAAGGAGTGGGGAAGGGAAATGTGTTGTTTGAAAATGCAAGCATTATTTATCGGCAGATTACATTCAAATTTGCCACGCTTAGGTCTCCATTTTTCACAAAATATTGCAATAAAAACGAAAAAAAAAAGGGGTTGTGAGGGAAGGGGGAAGTTTGTTGTAGCGATATTTATCGATGGATTTCAATAAATTTCATTTCACACTAGACGTTGCTTCAGAATCGGCTATTGCGTGGTTGTAAAGACTCGTGACGTCTGCAGTGTATTTTATTTATTTGACGACCGATGTGGCGCGGAGGGCGAAGGTCCGCCTGCGACGCGGAAGGTTGCGGGTTCGATTCCCGCCTTGGGATAAATGTTTGTACGATCCGCAAATATTTATTCCGGGTGTTCTGGGTATTTTATACGTATAATGAATAATATCTATCTATGTAAAGTATTGTATTAAGTATGTCAGTTTTCTAGTACCCATAACACAAGCTCTGCTTAGCTTGAGGCTGGATGATGTGTGGATTTTCCAGCATTATTTATTATTTATAATCATTCTTACACTTATTTTGTTAAGAATGTATTATGTCAAGTAGAATACTCTTGCGAGATAAAAGCTATAATGTGACAGAGACATGAAAGATAGACGTGGGTTTGATGTCAATCCTGTCTTATCATACAGGTCTAGAGCAAAATTGTGCTTGTCGCATTATTGTTTTGAAATTATGTGTTTTAGTAAACTGTACTTAAAAAGAGAGTCCAAATAAAAATATCGATATTTATCGTATCGATATTTTTCAAATATATCGATTATATCATCCAAGAAATATCGATAAATAAAAATTGCCAAAGTATTCGATATTTTAAAGCAAATACACATCTGGCTGTATTGACATCAGTTTTTTTATTTAAAAAAAAACAGGTTTTTCATTGCATGACTTAAAAAAAAATTAAACATAACATTACTCAAAACAGAATTTGTCTGATATTGACATCAGGGGCACTCGTTGTTTAGAGCTTTAAAAATACATCGATTTTGATATCTGAAAATAAATATCGAAAATTGATATATCGCTGGAAAAAATATCGCCGTTATATGTATATCGATATTTTTTCTGCAAAATATCGATATATTTTGATATATCGATATTTTTTGCCCATCCCTAAGAGAGAGGTTAATCTAAAAGAGAGAGAGAAGTGTGAAAAAATAGATGCATTATTTATCACATTTTCAGTTGCACATTTCCATCGCAAGTTAATGAATAGATTATATTATTAATCAGATTTTTTATATATAAGATATCATAAAGATATACCTAAATGGTTGAATATTAAAAACAAAAATAAAATATCTTCTTGCTCGGTGTAAATGGCGTCTACAAAATAACATTATATTAATTAAATTCTGTTATAATTTTTGCTCAAAAGACTCTTATAAGATAATATATTTGATTTTAATAATTGTAAAGAGTTTTAATCACTTAGACATTGAAATCAAATTCCAAGCATTCAATTATTATCTATAGTTTTAATCTATAGACTAATCAATTACTTACAGATTTATGAATACACAACACTCTTAATAATAACACAGTATGATCCGCATAGTATGCTCATGCACGTCACAGAAAAATCAATAATTTTAGCAGCACGCTTGTGAAACATAGTTAGACTACGCGTTTAACACTTTGTTCCCCTTGTTAATGAGTTTACACATATCCGTCTAAGAGTCCAGACTTTGTAGAAAAAATATTTTTTTATAGTTACATAATAATATGGATGAATTTTAATGTTTTTAGTGCGGCAGAAGTACGCGAGACTGTCGCGAATGCTCGTGGTTTGTCGGGTGTTTCCGTAGGGGGTGGGTCGTGAGTCATTACCCTTAGGGGTGGGTTTCGCGTTCCGTTCTACGCGAATCACAAACCCTATTTAGTAATATCATTGTTAATAGTTTTTTTTATACTTAAACATTTATGACAATCTATATATATAAAAATCTATGCCACTTTTCGTCGTTATTTTATAACTCAAGAACGGGCTTATCTACCTATCCAAACCAAATTTTTAGACTTTATTCTGACTAATTAGTAGGTGGGTTACCTATGTGAAGTTTGCTTATAATATGTCGAGTGGTTCTTCTTTTATCTAATTTTATGTAGTATTGCCTTTAAGACGGAACAGAATTCGTCGGGTCAGCTAGTATAGTATAAACCTAACTAATTTGATTTATTAAAGTGCTTCATGCTAATTTACATTAGTAGTAGGTACAGTGTTTTAAGTACCAAAATAATTTGCAGGCTCGTTGTTATACTTGAACAATTTTAATCGAATGTACGATTCCTGACTACGTTCAGTCCTGTCTATCCAAAGGTTGGTAGAGATCGCTATTAGGGATAAGGCATTACTATTTTTTCTACTCAATGTATCTTACCAATGTATTGACAAAGTAATCAATAGGTTCATACAAATCATATTATATATATGTAATATAAGTATATAATATATATATATATAATATATTTGTAACCTTTTTTTCTGTGAAGGCTCAAAATAAGTATATGTTGACGTTAATCAAAAATAGTACAAGTTATATAAAAAATCATGAGAATTCGAGTTCTGTCAAATTTTAATGTTTTATTAATATTAGAGATTTTTTATTTTAATATTTTGTCGCTATGTTGAGTTTTGCTGTCTAACGCTGGATTTTTTTCTAACGATTCTTGAGGACTTATACAATGTATAAACCATGTGATTTTTTTTGTTGGTTGTCCTAAATAAATAAACCGTTAAATAAAAGTGACGACGACGACCGATGTGGCGCGGTGGGCGATGGTCCGCCTGCGACGCGGAAGGTTGCGGGTTCGGGTCCCGCCTCGGGATAAATGTTTGTATGTTCTGCAAATATTTATTCCGGGTGTTCTGGGTATTATATGTATAATAAAAAATATCTATCTATGTATTATATTGTATTAAGTATGTCAGTCTTCTAGTACCCATAACACAAGCTCTGCTTAGTTTGGGGCTAGATGATGTTGTGTGGATTGTCCAGCATTATTTATTATTATTTATTTATTTTAAAAGTGTAGGTAATAAACGAGATCGGTAATTATTATCTTTATTCACAAACAAACTTACGGCTATACAGTATTTACAAAATGTACATTGTCATATAAAATACATAAGAAACAGTTGAGCTATCTACAGACCGTTGCAAACGATCTATAGATAGTTCAACTGATCCAAATCAGTACCAATCGGAAGCGTACCCAAGACACTGGCTGCATTGCCGCGCTGAACAGCCAGTGTCATCGGTAATTAATGGAACTCGTTTCACATAGGTTTTGAGAGGAAAGTAAGGCTAAAAAAAAAATACTTGACCACTGATATATTTTAAGATAAACACTTCACACTGTCAGAATTGCCTGTCGTGATCGGCAGATGCTAATAAAAAAAGAATAAGAAGAAAATATTATTATTCGTTCATTTGTTCGATGTCATAATTATAATTTTTTTTTACCGTTGTATCAATAATCTATTCTATACTTAATCCATTTCTATATTAGCTTGGCTAAGTTTGGGGCTAGATGGCGTTGTGAAAAAGTCCATGAATATTAAATATTTATTTTTAAATACACCAACTTAAACTATGTACCTACATTGTTATTTAAAACATAAAACCGTAGGTAGATGAATAGAATTAACATTGAATAAAATCATTAATAAGCAATTCTATGTTAATTAATTTGCTTATATTTGACCTCAGATGTAGCCAACTTTTGTATTTACTTAGTTAATATCATGATTTTACTTATTACTTTTTTCTTATTAGATACTACTATACTATTATTACTCGGAAGAATGCAATCGGATTCTCGTGGCTTAGTCCGAGGTTACATTTTAAAACTCCCTACTCTCGAGCCGACAGTCGTCTCTCGGATATCCATACAAAAATATGAGGATATACGAGAGACGACTCGACTCGCAAGAAGAAGTAGATACATCTTTTTCTTGCCTGTCAAATGAACACACAACTTTCTATTATCTATAATATTTTCAATAAACAACAGTATTTTTTTAACTGATTAGGTATTAAAATGTCATATTATAGTTACGAATCATATCATAGTTATGATGTTATAAATAACAAGACAGACTATAAAAAAATATTGATAAAAAGATGTGTGGCACTCGGGGACTGCCGCGGTAAAGCTATAACATAGCATTTTTACTGGACTACGCATGCGCTGTGTTAGGTTATTTTCGTTACGGAATTTCTGGATTCGGTCTCCACGCTCAAGGCCCGTGATAGAAGCTATGCAATAGCTTAATATGGTTCAGTTAAGTTAAACAGTAAAAATGTTGTCGAGCAATGTATACACTAACTTAATTCACAATTAAAGTGTTATTTCAGGGACATACCAAGTTCATTGTTGCGAGTGTGTCCACGGTAGGAGCTTAAAACGGTAAGTTTTTTTGTACCTCTAATTAATTACCAACTTTATACTCAATATTTGTGCTACTCCTGCTAATATAAACGCGAAAGTTTGTATGGTAACATCGCAAAAGCTACAGAACGGATTTTATTGAAACTTTACAATGTAGTTTATACATCGAAATAAGACATAGGCTATAATTTACGAAGTATTTGTGCGAATTGTCTAAAATATAGTGTTAGTAAGACGAAGTTGCGGGCACTTATAGTCTTAAATAGTCACGGATATTCCACAGAGGGCTTAGTCCGAGGTTGCATTTTAAAACTCCCTACTCTCGAGCCGAGAGTCGTCTCTCGGATATCCTCATATTTTTGAAGTGAAAACTTCTTTAGCGGCGCTGAGCACTTTTTTTTGTATGGGTAAAAACTTTCAAACTCGCGTCAGGGTCACGTGATGCTGATCGAAAAAGCGTAAGATCGAGGGGAAGGGAGAGGAACTAGTATCTCCCACTCTTTCTACCGTGCCTGAGTGTGCTGCTCTGTTTAGGCGGCACAGGGCGAAAAATAAAAAATAATAAAAAATAAAAACATAAACATTGTATTCTACCTCATAAATGATAGTACTTTTATACTAATAATTAAACACAACGTTAATATTGAAGTTTTCACTTCTGCCGGCACTCCCGGAGTGCTACCTTTTTTTTTGTACTTATGACAACTTTCGGCTCGAGAGTAGGGAGGTTTAAAATGCAAGCTCGGACTAAGCCCTCACGTTCTAGTCCCGTGAAAAAGCGACTAAATTGCGAAAACTGTGGGCTGATGTAATCAATATAGGTAGGTACATATATTTAGGATTCCGTTTCATTTTTACTAATGTACACTTTTGTCTATCTATATCATTTATGTATGATCTAGGGTTTATTTTAATAATCTTTTTCAATAATCGACCGATTTTTTTTACACAGAACAAAATGACAAACACATTCAAGCAAGTAAGCGACGAGCGCTACGAAATATTGACGACACGTTACAAAAATTTTCAAGCCGCCATGAGTAGTTTTGACCTACATGTAGTAAATGTTTTCGATCCACTGACGCAGAAACAAATTGATGAACTGGAACTGATCAGGGAAGTCAGTAAAGACCTGCAAAAGAAAAAGGAGGAGGACGTGAATAAAGCACAGGTAATTTTGGATTGCCACTCATTGCGTAACACCATCCGATACACCGCCATCTATTGGAGAATAGCGTTTTATAGTTAACTAGATCGATGAAAATAGATCCATAAAAATAATACGGTTTTTTTATTAAGTAAATTAAATAATGAAAAAAATACTAGCATTTACGCAAACAAGTAATATATTGTAAAACCATATTTTTCAATAAGTAATTTTTTCGCAACGGTATAGGTAACGCCATCTATCGTTTTTCTTATTAATTTTAATGTATTTTTTTCAGGAGCAAGCTGCTGAAGTGCAAGTCAAAGAAGAAATTATAGATGCAGAAGTAGAAACAGCTCTAAAAGAGGATGCCTAACAAGTTGATTTATTTAATAAAACCTATCTTTTTAATAAAATTCTTCTGATTTTTTTTTTCTTTTTTTGATGATGGCCAACAAAACGAAAGGCTGGAACATTTATGTTTTTTAGTAGGCTTGTCTTTTTAGTATCTTTGTCATTCAGCCAAGATGGTTGCAACTTGCATCTACAAAAGAAAGTGCAGAGTTGACTGCAGCGGGTTTTTTTATGTTCCTTGATCTTTTGAGAATGAACTCTACTCTACTTACTATTGTAAACTAAGCTTATTTGATAATTTTGTGTAAGTACAGAAATATGCGTAGTTGTTCGAATGGATTTTACAATAACAATAGAACCCACAATAACAAAAGATTTAAAAAAAAAATCATTAATCTTGTATTTTATTACCAACATTTTGTTGTAGTAAGTTATTATGTACCTATTAACAGCGTTATTAAGAGTATTTTATCTATCCAATCTATGTACGGATTCAAACCCACAACTCGAGAATTTGGTTGACATATATTAATAAATAAAAAAATAGACATACTCTATTATATATTTACCTAATCTTGTTTTCAAAAAACTATAGACTTGTATATATTATTATATGTAGATGCTAATTAATTATACTGTTCCTTTCAATCACATTTTAAACATTTATATTAAGCACCACATCATCGGTGATGCTAGAACACAGCTGCCAACCCAAAGTCCTTCTCCGTTACTTTAAGGAGTTGTGCTGGGGTGAGGTTAGCAGGGGGACAATGCACAATACACCCCATTGCGACATCAGTGCAGATCTTATTCCCCCAATTAGAATTAGCAGTGTTCTTCGTAGCCAGTTATCCAGTTCTTTTTTGAAGGCATTAACAGAGTCAGCGGATACAATATCTTCAGGCAACATGTTCCAGTTATGGACCACAATGTGATACTACATGCATGCTGGCTGGAGCACGAGCTAGTCCTATGTATTCTAGCATTAATTTTTATAATAACTGAAATAAAGTACTTATTCTATGCTATGTGATGGCCATGTGAACATTCACATGCATAGCCTCACCCAACACATTCAAGATTCTTGATTTTTGAGTATGCATTTAGTGTAGAATAATCTGCAAATCTAGATCATTTAGGTAACAGAAGTTATATGCCTAAAACTGTAAAATTGCGACAAACAGCTGCCTCTGACATTCTACATTAGGATATTTGGAGTGTTTGGTAGTTTGTAGTGATGTATTGACTGTTGTTTCATAATAAGGGGACTAATCATTAAAATACAATTAATAGGATAAAAAAGTATATTTCATTTACATCTTACAATAAACATACTTAGATCTAAGAATGATCTGTCATAACATCCTCATCGTCATCTTCTGGTTCCGCCAAATCGGGATGAACAACTCTTATGTGAAGGTTGAGATTGATTTTAACGATGAAACTCTTCCCGCAAGTCATACATTTGTATGGTCTTTTAACATCATCCTCGTGGATAGCCGGGTGAGCTCGAGTCATGTGCGTTCTTAACAAGGACGAGTGCAATGTGCGGTCGCACTGATTGCATTTCACGAGACAGTCAATGGGCTGCCCCTCATGAGTCTGACGATGCTTCTCCATGGTTATCTTCGAGACAAACAGCTTCTGACACAAGTCACATTTGAAATTCTTTACTTTAGTGTGCTTCTTCATGTGATTTTTGAGACAGTTTTTTGTCGGGAACATGTCATCACACTTTGAGCATTTAAACTTCTTAATATCGTTGTGGAGCTGCATGTGAAGTTTTAAGTATGCTTGGCCGGTGAAACTTTTCTCGCAGATTTCACAATTGATGGTACTCGTGGCGGAGTGTGTCTGCATGTGACTCTTGAGGAACTGAGCGGCGACGAAGCTCCGGTCACAGATCTCGCAGATAAACTTCTTGGAGGCGGCGCCGTCGTGCTTGCTCTTGTGAATGTCGAGATGGTACTGCGAGTTTACCTTAACATCGCATTTATCACATTTAAACTTGCGACGTTTCTTCGGGCCTGTCTTCGCTGCCGGCTCGGGCTCCGGCTCCATCGGCGGCTCGTCCTTTTCTCCGCCATGGAATTTCTTGTGGAGCATTAAAAACTCCAATCCCTCGAATGTCATTTCGCAGACATCGCAACGATATCTCTTTAGGATTCTGTCGGTGTCTCCGTTGTACTGCTCCGCCATTTTCTCGTGTTTTACTGATCCTTTGTCGCTTGAAGCCGGTTCCATCATACTTTTCATCCAGTGGTCTTGAATTCCTACTCCCGATTTGCCTTCCATTGAGGACGCTACGGATGCATCTTGCCTCGACGATATTGATCCGTATTTCGTGACGCGAGTTCTTATTGGTGTTCTATCAGCCCTGTGGCGGGTGGTAAACACTAATAGAGCATTGTTTACGCTGTTTCTAGTCGAATTTCACGCAATAATTATTCGGTTAACACAAAGGGAGCCTTGTTACGCTACCATAAATTCCAAAAGAGAAGCGATGCGCGTTGGTTTTTTTCGGGCGGTTCATTGGCAGTGTTTTTTTTTAATTCCATTGTTGATATGTTCAATTTTACCAGGTTGAAATAATATTCTACCAAAAGTTACTACGCATGTACAACGAAACAGAAAAAAATGGTTTCATGAACGCATTTTATTGAGTGACGTCCAATCAGAAATAAGCTTACTTGGCTAAAGTATAGTTTATGATAGATAGTCTATAGTCTATTCTCTGAAAAAAAAATGCACGTTGTATTTGCAGTGCTTCACTAGGTTCATTTTGAGTAAAGTTGAATATTTCTTCGAATTAAATTAATCATGTCGAACGAACAACCAGGTTCCTCAGGAGGAGAAGCCAGTATGATGAAACACATTAAGTCAGTTGACATAGGATACCAATGCACTTTGTGCTCATCAACATTTACTCACAAACATTTACTGGTAAGTTCAATGACGAATCAAAATATCTCTTACCAGCTATTACCTGTTTAAACCTCTCAGCTATTACCTGTTTATATCTCTTTTCAATATTTTCTTTTAAAATCGTTAAAATTGTTTGGAAAACGCTTAAAGACCAACCATGAGATTGATGCTTAAATATATATAAGTACCCACAAAAAAAAAAAAGGTAGCACTCCGGGAGTGCCGGCAGAAGTGAAAACTTCAATATTAACGTTGTGTTTAATTATAAGTATAAAAGTACTATCATTTATGAGGTAGAATACAATGTTTATGTTTTTATTTTTTATTATTTTTCGCCCTGTGCCGCCTAAACAGAGCAGCACACTCAGGCACGGTAGAAAGAGTGGGAGATACTAGTTCCTCTCCCTTCCCCTCGATCTTACGCTTTTTCGATCAGCATCATGTGACCCTGACGCGAGTTTGAAAGTTTTTACCCATACAAAAAAAAGTGCTCAGCGCCGCTAAAGAAGTTTTCACTTCAAAAATATTCATGGACATATCACACATCACACTAGTCCCAAACTAAGCAAAGCTGATACTGAACTAGATTGCTGATAGAGTACTTATTTAGGTAAATTTTTTCTTTATACATAAAACCCATATAACACAATTTACAAATTTAAACCTAGCCTGTTCATAGATGAACAAACAGCAACATATTTACAAAAGTACTTACATATTTGTCAAGCATATTATATTGTATTACATCATTTGCAGTACCTAATAATAAGTTCCTTATGTGAGATCATTTCGCTTACACACTCTGTCACTATTTTTGTCCATGCTTTGGATCATGGCTTGATACCTATAAGCCCCAATATATGTCAATAAAATAATTTTTCTATGCTATATATGCTATATGCTAACTATTTCACTAACAGATTGAACACAAGAATATAATTCATCCCTTGGATGAGCGAAGAAAAGAGTTGAAAAGGAGTTTGATACAGCCTAAGCCCTACCCCTCTTACAATGATAACAAAGCTGCTGAATTAACCACAAGATACCAACAGTTAGTGCTTGTAATCATATAATCTAGACTAAAATCTCCGGCGAGAGATGGAGCGACAATCTGAGGAGTGTAGCTTGCAAACACTGGATGAGAAGAGCCGAAGACCGGGCTCAGTGGCCCGTCTGCAGAGATACATACGTCCAGCAGTGGACTGACAGATAGGTTGATGATGATGATGAGACTAAAAAAATTGATTTTGAAAGCTCTTTCATCATTCAAAAGCTAGTTTATATTTATATTTTTTATAACACTTTATTGCACAAATATACAAATAATGTAGAATAGGTGGGCTTAATGCTATTAGCATTTTCTGCTTGCCGACCTTAAAAGTCAAGTAAATGGTTTGCATACTAAGTTAATAATAAAATAAACTGTATCAAGGATACTTAAATCAGGTTACAGTATGTTACACTAAAATTAGTTGTAGTCGCTAGATGCGGTCAGTTTAATAGGTGTTCATGAACCAAACGCTTAGAGTCCCCGCAGACTGCAGACTTTTTATCGGCCGATAGTTTGGTCGGCTTCTTAATCAGTACGACTGAATCACTGTAATGTGCGCATCTGCATACATCTTCGTACCGATTAAGAAGCCGGCCAAACTATCGGCCGATAAAAAGTCTGCAGTTTGCGGGGGCCCTTAAAGATCAACTTAAATCTATTTTAGAACCCTATTTATTTGTTACAGTGCATACTTTACGTACCGCCAAATCAAGGCAACACACACAAAGGTACAAGGAAATATAAACGCGAAAGTTAAAAGAGAACCAGCTGATTCCACCACCGAAACTCCTCAGCCGTTGATCATAAAGCATAAACCGCGATATTCAGACAATGAAGCTGAACCAATGTCACACAATTAATAATGCTGGACAATCCACACAACATCATCTAGCCCCAAGCTAAGCAGAGCTTGTGTTATGGGTACTAGAAGACTGACTTACATTGATAGATATATTTATTTATTTTTTGACCACCTATGTGGCGCGGTGGGCGATGGTCCGCCTGCGATGCGGAGGTTGCGGTTTCGATTCCCGCCTCGGGATAAATGTTTGTACGATCTGCAAATATTTATTCCAGGTGTTCTGGGTGTTTATATGTATAATATAAAATATCTATCTATGTAATGCATTATATTAAGTATGTCAGTCTTCTAGTACCCATAACACAAGCTCTGCTTAGCTTGGGGCTAGATGATGTTGTGTGGATTGTACAGCATGATTTATTATTATGTATTTATTATTATTTACACCCGGAATAAATATTTGCAGATCGTACAAACATTTATTCCAAGGCGGGAATCGAACCCGCAACCTTCCGCGTCGCAGGCGGACGTTCGCCCGCCGCGTCACATCGGTCGTCAAAATATAATTAATTAATCCTAGTCGATTTTTTACGCCAATCTTTTTCATTATATTACTGTAAGTAATGTAAAAATCATCATCTTATTCTGTGTATTATTTAATGTATAATATATTTTCATTGATTGTAAGTATGTGATAATATTTACAGGTGTTATAGCTCAGTTGGCTCTGACTTCCATGCTGTGGGTCGTGGTTTCTATTCCCGCCCAGAGCAAATGTTTGTGTGATGAACATAAATATAGAAACCATGACCCATAGCATGGAAAGCAGTCCTACCACCAAGTTGTGACGCCTGTTGTTGTTGAAAAGACTGGTAGCCATATTGCTAGCGATAACATTACCTATGTTAATATAATTCATAGTAAATTAATGGGTTTAGTTGTAAGTATACAAGTTTGTTAGAAGTTGATTAATTAGTAGGTACTTTGTTAATTATATTTAAGAAATATTATTTATTTCTGAATAATGCAGTTATTTTTAAATAATTTATTTATGCATGAGTGTTTATTGTATGCATGAAAGTCTTTTTTTTTCTATTGAGTAGATCCTGTAGATTCTAGATCGATATAGATTCTAGATCATATCTAACAGATTGTGTTAAGTGATCCTATTAAAAGTTAATAAATTACCATGTTGTTTTGTTAATAAAAGTTTTGTACTGAAGTATATTTTGTTTTCTTTAGTTCTATCACCAAAAGCTTCGATGAGAGAAGAGAGAAATGACGAAAAAATGTGTGGATCGCTCCGCTCGCTGATATTGCTTTGCCTTTTATTGCTATCGGTCGCTTTTGCATACGTACCTACTTATTGCATACCGTATTATACCATAGCAAGCGTAAACAATATGGCGGCGGCTCGCGCTGCCGCCGTTTCAAAAAAAACAATATACCTAGATGTAGACTTCATTTTTTTCTGTGCAATAAAGAATTAGATAAATAAATATAGGCCATAGAGCTCCACCATTGTTTATTCTCTACTTATGAAGGTACTATAGTACATTGTTCACCGAGAGGAGAAAGTGACCGATTACCGTCGAGGGTGTCGTTTGAAGCCCGAGCCGCAGGCGAGGGCTTTAAAACACCCGAGATCGGGAATCGCACTTTCTCTTGAGTGATACATAGTGCTTTATACTACACCTACGAGGAAAATAAAAACTAAAATTTTCACATGTTCTTTTTTCAAATTGTTTGACACCATCCAACACACAGCTAGTGGCCAGTGTCATTTTGCGAACTTGGAGATAAAAACTCACTGTAAAAACTTTTTGGCTTTTGATATTTAGGTTACCAGCGCATAGTCTTACCCAAAATTAAAAAAGAAAAACCACGTAAGAAATGGATTTTCATACACTTTTCTCTCCCGCTCAGATGCGTTTTCTCGCCGCATATTTGTTCGATATGCAATGACGTACTTTCTACCGTAAATTTGATAAAGTATCAAGGTACTTTCCGAGCAGGTGTAGTATAAATTATTTTTTGAACCAAAAGTAGCACTTTTTTTTTTACTTAGTGTATCAAAAATTGTTTGGCTGTTACGAACTATTTTGTATTTCTCAATAAGTAAAAATGAAATTTTCTTCTGAGAAATAAATTACGATATCTGTTTTGAAATTGGTTAACTGTTTTGATAGAATAACGTAATAAATAAGCATCTGTAATGTTATTCTGTAGATAATAAAGAATTTTGAATTTTGAAATTATCTACAACCACAAATAATATTTTAACTTAGTTCCTCAAAAGAGACCGTTTTGATACTTTTTTGAATTTGAGTCATTTGCATTCAGCATTGCTGACTACTGCGTGGAATGTTTCTCTGGTAAGCTTCACTCTTCGTTCAGAAATTTTCGCGGATTTCCGAATTGAGTTTTTCACCGAAATTCTTTATGTCAAATGTCAATTTAATCAGCTGGTTGGTTATCTGTTTTGCAATTGCTCATTGTATGCGTAAAATCCTATTGGCCTGTGCTGTGCTAATTGTATATTTAATGCATCTAAAGTTACCGGTAAATTAGTTCCTGCATTAACCTTTGCTATATATTGGAAAGGAATATCGGATCTAACTGTAAGTCTTATTTTGAGGTGCTGAAAGAGTATTTATGTAATAAATTAGACAAAATATTATACTAAGTTTTAAGGTTACGTTTTGTTTATTTTTCAGATGTGGCCCATTTTGATGCAATTATTGCGAAATAACGCAGCATATATAACTTTACCTGTTGCTGCTGTGGTTGGCGTAGTGGGATATAATTTAGAAAGCTTACTTTCTGATAGATATACTCCTTACAACAGTAAGTAATTCCTTTGAATTTTATTGTTGAACTCTGCCTAAGACTCTCCCAGTCACTATATAAGTCAAATATAGGAATAAAAAGCTTCATTGACACAACATTGAAATGAGATTACCGTAATTTTAAATGGTGGCTACTTTTGACCACAGTTTGGTTCATTTCTGTTATTTGTTGGTTACAATATTGCTTTTTGTTTGTAGAAGCAGTCCAAGACCAACGGTTGGAGCGAATGACTGATGAAGAAAGCCTTAAGGATCCAACAAATGTCCAGAAGCTAAAATACAAAGAGAATGTACTGGGAAAGAATGTCTCTCCATCATTGCAAAAAAACTAGTCTCGCTTTCATTATGATTTATTATTTTCCCCCATAATTTTTAGCCAGACTTAGTAAAAAAACCACCAGTTGCTTGAGTAATATACAGATAATTATTACCAAGTTTTGAAGTAATACTTTTGATATAATAAGTATACTTGGCTTTCAAAAATCTTTATTTCTGTAAGGGCTTGTCACAACTATGTGCAAATTGTTACCAGCTAGCAATAGGATATCCAATCGTTTTCTGTCTATTATGTCCTGTGGGCTTAGTCCGAGGTTGCATTTGCAAAACTCCCTACTCTCGAGCCGAGAGTTGTATCTCTGAAATCCATACAAAAATATAAGGACATCCAAGAGACGACTGTCCGCTCGAGAGTAGGGAGTTTTAAAATGCAACCTCGGACTTAGCCCTCTGATAGTTTATTCAGCTAGGGAGCTGTTTAGACTGAGTTAGCTGTCAATCTGTACTTTATTATTATACCTACAGAGCTGACTAGTATAGTAGGTTTACATCACACTGTCAATGTCAAAGCATCTAACATAGATTCTCCTACGACAAACAACATTGTATAAACCGTTAAAATTAAAATATAATTAGTGATATTGGGATTTGCTAGAACTCATTTCCTACAGGTTTTAAAGGGAAAATTCTCCAGCATTTTCTCATATAATAAATGACAGGCAACTTGATAAAACCAAGTTATTAAAAATAAATGCTTGACACTGGCTTGTCTGTTGTATTGATGTGCAGAAGACATAAAAGATACATACTATAGTAAGTTCTAGTGTCATAAATAAATAAACTCTACCTATCAAGCAATTTGTATATACATATGTAGTTCTTTTAAGAATAATGAAAGCTCATAAGTTCATATTTACTCAAACAAGATTAAAATACAGAAACTAAATTATAACATTCACTTTTCTGGCTCGAAGAAAATTACCCAATAATTTTGTTACTGGTTATACTTTACCAAAAATAATTATTTAAATGTTTTGTAAATATGCTAGTTCAGTTCTAGCTGTAAATAGAAATATTAAATTATAAATAATAAAAAGATATGCTATATTTCAAGACTTTTAATATAAAGTTAAACTTATATAAAGTTAAAACTTAATATTACAATACAACAGTTAATAACAAACAGATTATAATAACGAACAGACATTTTTATGATAATTCTCTATAAAATTTAGACACAAACAAAGAAAAAAAAACTATAATATGATAATATAAATCAAGCAGAAACCTAATATAACCTAATATTGCATATATATTTAAATCCCGATTTATTATCGATAATATAACATATAATAATTATATTATTATATAATTATGATATATCGTTACCACTTTTTAAATTATTAACAGATTAGCTCAAAACAGCACTTCAGAGCAATAAGGGTCAATAAAAACCTAAACATCTTGTAAAGCAAGTTACTGGCTTATTAGACCAATAGGATTTCACAGATTTTTCAGTATAAATACTCCTTTATTTCAATAATTTAGCTCACTTGAATGCTCAAGATGTAATATTAGGGCCCCCGCATTATCGGCCGATAGTTCGGTGATAGGTCGGTTTCTTAATCAGTATGAAGACTGAATCACTGTAATGTGCACATCTGCATACATCTTCATACTGATTAAGACGCCGACCAAACTATAGGCCGATAAAAAGTCTGCAGTCTGCGGGGACTCTTAATAAGTTTTATTAGTTTAACTTAATAATAACCAAAATTCCTATCATCAGCCAATCAAGTACCTTCATGGAAAATAATCTTGTTTTCTACAGCCTTATTGGTTGGTTTTTTTTCTTTTCCGATTGGTTGATACCGAGGTTCAGTATTAGATTAGCTGTGTGCGAACAAGATTAATAGTATACGGCCGGTTTCTGGAAACCCAAATCACGATTGATCCGAGTTTGACACATAGTAATTATTTGGTTTTTTCGTTGATTATCGTTTGAGAAACCGGCGGTTAATCTTGTATATATATTTATTAATTTAATACCCCAGTTGAAAGTAGTGAAAGTAAAAAGCGAATGAGATTTCAAAATGCGAAAGAGTTTGCAAAATGGCTTTTAAAATGTTACACTTTGCACAGACAATCATAATTTGCGTTTTAGTATTAGGAGACTCGTTTTAAAACTTAGACTACTGGTCTATCTCTCTGCGAAAGTTAATCAACGTACAGTACATCCCAAAACATCATCTTTCTGCAAATACTTTCTCACAACCTGTAAACTTTGCAAAGCTTGTTCGTTTTTAACAGACTCATTCCCAGTTATTGGCTGGTTATTGATCAGCAAGCATTCCTCTACTTCAGTTTTTGGAAAAGCTTTATGGTTTCCACCAAACACAGATGCATTTGTCCCTTGAGCAGTCAGGAGATCATCGTCCACGGTCAAATATGCATCCAGCAATGATATATCAGTGAAGTAATGTTCTACGTTATAGTTTTTGAGAGCTTCACACATAGATTCTTCGTTCTCTGATTCTTCTGACAAAACACTTTCGTTTGGCATTGACACATCATATCCTATTGAGAATAAACTCATCGTGATTACTTCTGGGGGCGTTCTGATCCAAGCTTTTTCTAGCATATTTAACGCTTCTAAACAAGTTATAGGTTTATTCACAGCGGTCATGCAATTATCAACTTTATTTTGTAGGATAAGGCGTCTAAACTCAGCTCTAAAACGAGTGTACACCCCATTTCTGATGGGAACAAGACTGTTTTTTGATTTGTATGGAACGAACAGCAATTTCAGATGTGATAATTGTAGCTTTGTGTGTATTGTAGCTCGGTCGAGGATAAGTAAAGCTTTTTTATCGCGTTGTTCTAACTCCCTGTTCCAAGTAGTAACATAGTCTTCAAAGATTCGTGTCGTGAAATGTGCTTGGGCGTGCCTCACGTATAATACAGGTAAGGTGTGATCTCTATGCGAATGTATTAACGGATCTTCCGTTCCGCAAACTAGAAGCTTTTTCTTATCCGTGCCTGAAGCGTTAACGCAAAGGAATATGGACAGTCGATCTTTGACACAGCCTTGCACGAATTTCTTCCCGCGAAATTTCTGTATGCGATTTTTCGAAGGGTTGTAAAAGAGGCCTATTTCATCTGCTGTGTAGATGTCTTCGTCATTCATCCCGATTCTCGCTTCTGCCCATTGTTCAACCAAAAATTGTGTCTTTACTTTGTTGTCTGGCGTGGCGGTATAGTCTCTTTTTCTCGTGCCAAACATAATATCATGTTTTTTCTTGAATCTATCTAACCATTTTCTGCTTCCATCGAATGCTATGAAACCTAACTCTCTCGCGTAAGCTTCTGCTGCGTTTTGTATCATTTTCCCGGATATTTGTATGTTATTCTCTTTTTGTAGTTGTATCCATTCTAATATATTCTTCTCTATAGTAGCGTTCATTTGTCTATGGCCAAGTCCTGGTTTTTTTATTTCGTATTTATCTCTATCTTCCCAAAGTTCGTTGACCATTTCTGGTGTAACGTTGTATAGTTTACAAATATCTGGTATGGGTCTTCCTTTGAACATTTTGTTAACTATTGCACATTGTATTGCGTAATTAACATCTTTAGTTGAATAATTGTTATCATTGTGGTTGGAATCTGATTCGTTTTGTGTGAGATCTGAGTCGTTCGGGGGAGAATCCGCGTTAGAATTACTTGCATCATCAAAGTGTAAGGGTTCTACTTTGACGATAATATTTTCGGTTACAGCGTTAGGATTGTAGCTTATCACTTGAGATTGCTGGAATCTGAAAAAAGGAAAATGCTTTGTAGCTCTGTGCTGAGTCATTTTTTTTAAGTGGACATGATGGGATTATAGTTTTATAACTATATTCTTTATAAACGGGGTATTTACCATAGTTTGTGAGTTTTGATTATTTCCCGATATTTCGGCACAGTTGCATGCGCCTAATAAATTGAAAGAAATATCGGGAAATAATCAAACTCACAAATCATGGTCTATCTATACCCCGTTTATAATGAAAACTTTGTTCAAAATCATGATTGTTTCAAATATTATAACTATATACTACAAGCTCGTGTGATAACTACTGCCTATATTGCATTGACTGATCACGTCAATTGAGGATGTGCCCTGTTATGCATTGCACTGCACTCACTCTGAGACAAAAAAAAATGGTTGTCTGTAAAGTCGGTTTACTGACGATAGTTGAACGTGACAACGTCACTTCATGGAACGCCTCAGAACGCCTCATGAGTCATGTTTTTTCGTGCGTGCAGCCGGCTCTATCGAATTATAAGACGTTGTCTCGTCAAAAGAGAAGTGTATAACTAATTATAAGCAATTTTTTGTATGTTTGAGTGTTGTACCTAGTACCTTAATATTTGAATCCTACCAAAACAGTATTTAAAACTAACTAATCTAACTATTACACCAGGATAGCCCAATCCAATGAGGATTTCGCTACCTTTGACCTTTTTATAGAACTGATTTTGATGATTGTATTTTTGAAGATACTTTAGAGCAGATCCCTTACAAAGATTAAGATCTTATTGAGTTATCATTTAAAATGAGTATTAGGTATTACTTGTTGATAGTTGAAGTTTAAAGTCAAAGTTGCTTTATTCAGAAAAATCACAAGGATCATTTAGAATCGTCTTACATACTAGGTGATTCTAGGTGCCAGTTCCACGCGACCAGAGCCTAGAAAAACGGGCAAGAAACTTACTTTACTTTGAAGTTATATTTCTTCAGTTTTGACATAAATATGTTACTAATAACAAAAATACTTACTCATTATGCTTAGCAAACTTCAGCGAGTGATCTTCTATAAAAGGATGTATTTTTATGATATGCTGTTGCCATTGTTCAATGTCGTTGAAAGTGACTCTGCATTTTTCACATTTTAACGATCTGACTGATATTGTAGTGGGATCCTGTAATTATAATACAGTAATTATTAACACTGCATATTAATTATGAATTAAAAAAATTAAATTATAAATATGTCTAGGCTCTATAGGTGTCTATGTCTAGACTCTACAGAGGTTTAGTATAACTATTAATTTTTAAAAGGGAATAAATTTGGATGAATATATAGATATAAAGATAAAAAATTTTTTTCTTGCATACCTAACTTAAAAAAAACAAGTAGAAATTTAACAATAATTAGACTACACACAATGGGCAGCCTCATTGCAAAACAGATATCTCTACCAGACAACCCAAATAATTACTTATATGAATGTGAAAAGAGTGAATACTGAGATGACAGATGATAAAGGAAAATGGTTGAAAATAACATGTGCCAATCCCACCTAGTGGGATAAAATAAATACTCATGTAAGGCGACCAAGAAATTGGTTTACCACTCTAAGGCTGAATATCATTTGCACGTACAAAACATCAAGGCATTTCACTTGACAGATTAATAATTTTTTTTTTTTTTTTATTTGCTCTTCGGAGCAGGCTAAAGTTTTAGAACCATACCGCCTAGTCTTACGTAAATGTTTTTCTCTTAAATTAGTTTATTTTCTTTATTATTTTATTTACAACGTCTTCCCGTTCACTTTACACTTCTATCATAAAGCATTCACTTTACAGTTATGTTTTTCCCGCCATCCCCAAGATGGCGGGAAGTCCACTTATATTTCGTACGTTATGTTTTTCTCTTATGTTAATTTGTTTTCTTCAATATTTCATGCATTCACTTCACAGTTATGTTTTTCTCTTGAGTTAGTTTGTTTTCTTCAGTATTTTATGCATTCACTTTACAACTTTACAGTTATGTTTTTCCCGCCATCCTCAAGACGAGAAGTCCACTCATTTTTCATACGTTATGTTTCTCTCCTATGTTAACCCGTTTTCTTCAGTATTTCATGCATTCACTTCACAGTTATGTTTTTCTCATAAGTTAGTTTGTTACAGTAAATGTTTTTCTCTTAAATTAGTTTATTTTCTTTATTATTTTATTTACAGCGTCTTCCCGCCATCTTGAAGATGGCGGGAATCTTGACAGATTAATAAATGCTACATCAGAATCTGTCAATCTGTAATCCTTAGCGAATAATTATGTTACTGGGAGATGTCATCAAAAGTGGTAAACCAATTTCTTGGTTGCCTATACATACAATAGTAATGCTAAATACCTCCTTAGGCTTAGCTCGGGACTTGCGTTTATACTTTTTATGGTAATCCAGACGAGCTTTCCTTTGTTCAGGTGTTTCATGCCGTCGGGCCCAAGACTTCCGGGCTCTGTCTTTTTCCAGACGTTCCTTGCGCTCCTCTGGTGTTTCCGGCGGTTTCTTTCTCTTTGGTGTTTTTCTTTCTTTTTTGGAACTCTTAAATGAAAATATTAAGAGTTATTATGTGAAGTTAAACATCACAATAGTCACAGGAATGGTGGACATCCTATGAAGATATCAACCATTAGAATTTTAGTATTGTAGACAATCGAATATTTTAGAACATCAATTCTTAATTAATTACGTATATATTTAAAAAAATTATGGTGTCTAAAAATAGTTGTATTAAAAATTAGTCAAAAAACAACTCACATTTGAATCCAAGGACTGTGTATCAGTAATTTCTTCAACTTGCACGGTAACCATCATTTCTGGCACAATTTCTTCAGCCTCACTCATCATAGAGTCTTCTTCCTCTAATTCTATTTTGATAAATGTAGGTTCTGAAGGTTCTTCCATTGTAGGACGTCTATTCTACAGATTTGAACCTCTACCACTACTAGTTCGGAACACTAAATGTTACATCGTCAATGAATTATTTTATTTTTCTTTCATGATACCATATCAACGAAGAACAGAACAAATAGCAATAAACAAACGGAACGATTTTAAGCCCAAAAGGAAATTAATGAATAGAAGAAAAGTCAAGCAGCTGACAGTGACAGCTTTAAAAACTACCATTTTCTACCTATCAAATGAAATAAATGCGTTCACCAAATGTATTACTAAAATTATTCTAACCAATCAAAATTGATCTTACTTTAGAACTCATGCGAAAAAGATCGAATAAAATCAAAACATAACCTCAATTCAAGTTTCGTGAAATAAAAATAAATAATGTGATTATTTCCATCTCTATAGTATCTTGTAAAGCAAAAAATCTAGAAATTATTGAGATATGTCTCTTACAAGATTATCCAGTGGTTTTTCAAGACTTCTAAGTAACAAACCGGTGATTTATCCAAAATATTTACGTAACAATGTTCGTAATAAAAGTGCTTCGGCTCAGAAAACTAAAACAGCTAGTTCTGTGTACCGAACTATGAATATATTTGATAGAAAAGCGAAGGCTTTACAGCGGGAACGGTCCGCTCAAAGATCCGACTATTACCTAGCGGAGTATATCAAGGAAGAAGTTGGTTGGCGAACTGCAGACCGAATTTTTGACATCAAACGAGTCTTTAAAAATGCTGTAGAATTAGGTATGTATCATGTCTTAGTATGTATGATTCTCCATGCCATAAAAATTGTAGATATCTGCCTTCCATGCTGTGGGTTGTGGGTTCGATCCACACCAAGTACAATACAAATGTTTGTGTGATGTTTGTTCTGTCAATACATACCTATATTTATTTACTTCATAAATATTAACAAAAATAAATATATAAAGTATAATGGAAAGAGAGGGGGTTGACCTTTGCCCAGCTGTGGGACAGTGTAGGTTGATTTAAAAAAAAATACTGTCCGTGATGTAGTTCTTAAAGTACAATACTAGTAATAATATTAAATACAAAAAGCTATAATATTTGTTCAATAAAATATAAATATAATTTCAGGGGCAAGTCGTGGCTATGTTTCTCGTCATTTCCTCCCGGATAGTGTAGAGAAAGTAACATTATGTGACACCTCACAGACACACCTCAACAAAGCGTTGGTGGGTGATGGGGTGAAGGTTGAAAAGATGGTGATGGATGAAGAAAATATTGATGTATGTTTTTTTTATTTTAATCTACAATCTATACATCAATAATATATAATACTTATATATTATTAAAAAGTTACTAATCTGTAGGTCCATGAGTTTTTACTATACTATATATAATAAACTTGCTAGCATCTCTAGTTAAAAAAATGTATGAAGATTTGTACAGCGCCTCTAGCGGATAGTCGGGTACTAAAATTCGTAATACTAATATTGACGTAACTACTGTAGTAAAATCAGGCGATTTTACTGTGACAACTCATGGTAGAGGTACGGAGCTAACAAGCTGAGACCAGGCCTTTTCTTATTTTTATTTAGAGTTAGACCATTTAGTCTAAAACCAAGGTTTATTATGTGGACTAAAATTCCTGATGTCACACCACATGTCATCACACAATTGTTTGTCTTGGGTGAGAATCAAACCTATTGTCTAAGCCAATACAACCTAAATAGCCTTAAAAACTACATTCTTATTTGTCAAACCCTTATTTTCTTTATTCAGTTTAATTTTCCCCAAAATATCATATTTTTAATATCAGTTTCCAGATGACAGCGTAGATCTCATAGTATCATCGCTGGTACTACACTGGGTGAATGACCTGCCCGGACTGTTTGACAAGGTCATGAAATGCTTGGCACCTGATGGGGTATGTTTTTAAGTCTTATTGGATCCTGTGTCCCACTGCTGGGCAAAGGTCTAAACTTAGATTAGTAACTTACAACTAACAGCGAGATCATTCTCTGGATGAGCTTCCTCCTTAACTTCCATCATCATCGTCCTACCCTTGTCCCAGATCATGTGGGGTCGGTACCTCCTGTCTTCTTCCACTCTCCTCTATCAGACGTCATCTCAATGCACACATCTTTCTTACACATGTCATCACTCACACAGTCCATCCATCTTTTCTTTGGCCTCCCTCTACTTCTACATCCATCCACATTCATATCTAACACTCTTCTTGTTATATGGCTTTCTTCCCTCCGCACATGTCCATACCACGCTAACCTATTACTCTTCAACTTGTCCGTTATTGGCGCAACTTTCAAACTTCCTCTTATGTACTCATTTCTAATTTTATCCATTCTTGTCACTCCACAATCGCATCTCTGCTGCATGCACTCAAGCTGCATCACTTACCTAACCTATACTTAAGTTGTCTGTAAATACAAAATAAATATGGACAATTTTCACATCACACTCTAGTCCCAAATTTATCCCAAGGCGGGAATGGAACCCGCAACCTTCGCGTCGCAGACGGACCTCGGCCCGCCGCGCCACATCGGTCGTCAAACGGTCGTTGTTATTTATTTATTTATGTCTTTCCAGGCGTTTTTATCCTGTGTATACGGTGGTGATACATTATCAGAACTAAGAATGTCCATACAACTTGCTGAGACGGAGCGATCAGGCGGGGTCTCACCACATATCTCGCCATTCACCAGTGTTAGAGACATCGGAGGATTGCTTACTGCGTGAGTTGACCCCCTTTTTTTTTATTTGTCCCACTGCAGGGCTAAGGTCTCCCCCATACTCTTCCGTTCATCTCGATCTCCACTCCAACACTCCATCGCGTATGAGTCGAGATCGTCTCTCCAACATATTCTCGGGCACCCAAGAAGTCGCTATTCTCGCCCACTTCTCAGGTTGCATCCGCGTTGACCCCTAATATTGATAAAATACTAATGAGATAAAGATAAAGTTTTTATTCAGACTATATATACAGTAGTATGAAAACTAGAATGCTGATAGAACACTAATATAGGAAAATTAAATGGAATTCCTTTATTGAAGCTTATTATAAGTCTCGCTTTGTATATTTGTATACCTTGTAGGATATTTAAAATATATTTTAGTATTGCACATTTTTCACACATACAAAAGATATTTATTTAGAGATGAAAAATGCGTAGCACACTAATAATTAACAAATTAAAATATCAAGTATTAAAAGATACAAATAATTTTGCTAACTACTATCTAACTCTAGTAACTATCAAAGAACTAGCTCCTCTCATGCGACTTAAGGTCACTAAAATATATTTATACTCCAATATGGTCACAATAAATCGTTATTTCTTATACTCCAATATGGTCACAATAAATCGTTAATTCTTATACTCTAATATAGTCACAATAAATCGTTATTTGTTATACTCTAATATAGTCACAATAAATCGTTATTTGTTATACTCCAATATAGTCACAATAAATCGTTATTTCTTATACTCTAATATAGTCACAATAAATCGTTATTTCTTATACTCCAATATAGTCACAATAAATCGTTATTTGTTATACTCTAATATAGTCACAATAAATCGTTATTTGTTATACTCTAATATAGTCACAATAAATCGTTATTTGTTATACTCTAATATAGTCACAATAAATCGTTATTTGTTATACTCTAATATAGTCACAATAAATCGTTATTTGTTATACCTACTCCAATATGGTCACAATAAATCGTTACTTCCAGGTCAGGCTTCACATTGCAAACGGTTGACGTAGACACGGTCACAATCTGGTATCCGACTGCATGGGACGTTATGAGGGATACAAGAGCTTTGGGCGATGCTAATGCCGCCTATAATCGACCTCTCAGACTAAACAAAGACGTACAGTTCGCAGCGGCGGCGATTTACGACGAGATGTATGGCAAGGTTAGCTGTAATATGATATTACTAGGTTACCGTGGCTTCGTCTTACTATCGTTATATTTTAGTCAATTCATAATATCTTTATAAATGTGCCTATGTGTTATTCTGTTGTAAAAACTACATTATTGTAAAGTTTCATTAAAATCCATTCTCTAGTTCTCCGTGAAGAGTAACAAACATACATCCATCCATACAAAATTTCGCAAATTGTAGTTTTTTTTTTATGTATTATAGGCAAACGCTTGGCCGCAATCACATCTGATGTTAAATGAAAATGCGGCCTACGGTGTAACGCGTTTGCCTAGATAGAACCTATTCATTCTCCTTTTGAAGACGTCCCAATTGTATGCATCTGGAAACACCGACGCCGGCAACGAATTCCACTCTTTAGATTTCTACAAGTGTTCTCTATCTTGAATTTCAGGATTTCCCAGAACATAATTCCCGGGGTGTTCCGGCTACGTACCAGATAATTAACTTCCTCGGATGGAAACCAGATCCAAAACAGCCACAGCCAATGGAACGGGGCACTGGAGAGGTATCCCTTAAAGATTTGCATAAGATTGACGAGATAATACAGAAGAAAACCAAAGTTCAGTTGAGAGACGAGGACGTTAAATGATTTATTGGGACCTAGAGTGATTTATAAGAAGTAGAATGATTTATGTGACACAGTGATTTAAGACAGAGTGATTTATGTCTTAAAATGATTTATGATGACGTAAAGTGAATTATAGTGACACAAACTGACTTAGATAACTTAAAGTGATTTGTGAACACAATAAAGGAACAAAAGTCGCGATTTTTCTGATGCAAAATATTGATTTACTATATATATTATGGTCTTATCAAAAAAGAAGTATATCAGTGTTGAGTCAAGTATATTTTCAAAAATAAATCACAAGTAATGCATTTTTATGACCTAAAATGTTCTTTCAAATAAAATTTTAGAATGCTGTTAGATTAGTTTAATAAAATAAGGGTTCAGTTACAAATTAGAATTTATTATTTATTTTTGTGTAAATATTTACAAAACTTATAATTAAAGGTTACATTTTTTTAATAAATAAACTAGTCTTTTTTTTGTAAAATCACATCATCATCATCATCAATCTAAATTAGTCCACTGCTGAACGTAGGTCTCTCAAGATAACGATTGTCGGTTCTTCGGCAAACATGGCCGGCCCACAGCCACTTCAGCTTGCTAATTCTTTGAGCTATGTCGAACACCTTGACGAAATTATAAATACATACTAAATACTAATTCTCAGCTAATATAACATATATCATAAATTAATATTAAAAAAGGCGTTTAAAATAAACACATTGAAACTTCGATCTTATATCTATTGAAAGCTCTAAAATAACACGCATGACATTAAAAAGCTGATAATTACAGTTTTTATATTCCTACGTCACAGATGGACGCAGTTGCCTCACAAGACAGGGTTCGAAAATATCCAATAATTATTATAAACATCAAAAGACAATCCACACAACATCATCTAGCCCCAAGCTAAGCAGAGCTTGTGTTATGGGTACTAGAAGACTGACATACTTAATACAATACATTCCGAAGATAGATATTTTTATATACATATAAAATACCCAGAACACCCGGAATAAATATTTGCAGATCGTACAAACATTTATCCCAAGGCGGGAATTGAACCCGCAACCTTCCGCGTCGCAGGCGGACCTTCGCCCGTCGCGCCACATCGGTCGTCAATATCTATCAGTCGGATCAGGGTTTGATATACATAAATGTATATCCATTTTGTATGTATGTATATTATTTCATAAATAATATATTTGTCCTAGACTACAGTCTACACACTACAAAATTATTTTAACTACTAACGACTTAACTACGTACTCCATGTGACGTCATAGTATGACATCTCGCTCGCACTCGTCCGTGGCACGAGCAATGTCCGCGGTTAAGTCGCACGCGCTATAGGTATTATTATTTCTACTTTTAGTACTTTATGTGTTTATTATTTGAATTTCTTTGGAGGTGCATTTCCGTATATTCTATATTCTGATAAGTCATCGTAACAATCAAATTCTTCATCTGAGTATTCGCTGTACTCAGGCTCTTCTGGAAAAAAAAAATACAATTACACAATTTATATCTTAAGATCTTTTGCAACGGTCTGCTGGATAGTTTAGAAGAATTACGGCCGGTTTCTGGAAAGCCAAATCACGATTGATCCGAGTTTGACACATAGTAATTAATTGATTTTTTCGTTGATCATCGCTCGAGAAACCGGCCGTAAGAATAAGAATCATTTATTGTAAAACTGTGTATAAGGATCTTATAATATAAATGTTTCAACAGCCTACCTATTTCGGGCGTACATTATTTTAACTTAAATTTAGGGACTTACAATTATTATTTTATTAAATATAATCACTATTATTTAATTTCCGCCCAAAACAATATTAAACATTATTAATACTGAGTATCATAATGTTCTTCTAAATAGTAGATAGATAGATAACTCTTTATTGTCCAGCACACACAAATAAAGAACAAAGAACTAAAACAAGTAATAATAGGCATCAGAATGAGCGGCCTTATCGCTGAGAGCGATCTCTTCCAGGCAACCGAAAAAAGTAAAAATTCTTTAGTTTTAATAATAACTTACCAGGCAATGGTTCTGGTTCGACCGGGACTGGTATGGGAGCCTTTGGCTTAGATGGTGGAACTAGAAATTAAAAAAAAATATAATATCGGACTACTCTGTCCAAAGTTACGCTTGAACACACATGAATGTAGCAACAACCTTCAGTAGTAGGTGGTTTCTATATTTTTATTTAGGTACTTATATAATGACTAGGTCTTCGGACGACTATGTACTTTATTCTACTTTAGATTACAATTACAATTATTACGTATTATATATTTATGTATGGACCTGTTCCGAAATAAAGACTTTTTATCTATTTATTTTATTATTTATAAATTATAACAACTTAGCGTCAGGGATTACAAAACCAAACTTTTTTATTTGTTGATTTAGGTTAAGATTTTTACCTGGTTTAAGTTTAGACATATTACTGTTAGAGTGAGTTGGTGGCGGCATTCTTGTCGGTTCTGCTGTCATCCTCGAAGGCTCTATTGGAGCTTTTGGCATGTTTTTATTAACTGAAACATTCATAATCATAATCATAATCATAATCATTTATTTGCATTAAAATGTAAGTACAAAAGTTCTTGTTTATTTTAAGTTCATTATAAGTAAATAAATATTATATATATAGGTTGTTCAGTCACATAGACATGGTTGGCCTAGGCTCTGGTCGCGTGGAACTGGCATCTAGAATCACCTAGTATGTAAGACGATTCTAAATGATCCTTGTGATTTTACTGAATAAAGTAATTTTGACTTTGACATGATATCATTAATAACGAATGGCTGGATTTGTTAAATAATAGAGCATTAAAGATCCGACCGCTATTTCACCTTTTATTACCTTGGTTTAACCGAGGTAGGCAATAGATAGATAATTATTTTATTTAGTAAACACAACACAAAGATTAAAGAAAAAGTGATCTTAAAATTACAAAAATTAAACTTCTTACGTGTCAATAGTTACAACGGCAACAACTTCAAACCAATAATTCGAATAAAACTTAGCCACTTCTATTCCCTCATTTGTGCGTTAAAAATTAAACTAATATCATAAGTTAGGTACATGTACCCAACTAAGGGGTAGGTATGGGCATTAACTAGTCTTGCTCTGTAAATACAAATATACTTACTTAGTTTTCTTTATAAACAGGATATTTACCATGATTTGAGAGTTTGATTATTTACCGATATTTCGGCACAGCATGCGCCATGATGAAGATCTCTTTTATTAAGAAAACTATGTTCAAAACCGTGATAGTTTCAAGTATAAACACAATACACATATTGTTATTCTTAATCATCAATAAATACTTAATAAATAAATAATGCTGGACAATCCACACAACATCATCTAGCCCCAAGCTAAGCAGAGCTTGTGTTATGGGTACTATAAGACGGACATACTTAATACTTACTATACATTACATAGATAGATATTTTTTATTATACATATAAAATACCCAGAACACCCGGAATAAATATTTGCAGATCGTACAATCATTTATCCCAAGGCGGGAATCGAACCCGCAACCTCCGCGTCGCAGGCGGACCTTCGCCTGCCGCGCCACATCGGTCGTCGAATCAATATTCAGAGAGAACGTACCTGGTCTCAACATAGCAGGAGATATCATTGAAGGTAGAATCTGCACGCCTCCCATTGCTGTCACAACTCCTGGAGGCAGACCAGGCATTGGCTGTCCTTGTCCTATTGGGGCTCTACCACTGGGGCCTGTCAAACATTTATATAAATAAATATTCACGGACAATGCACACATCACTCTCTAGTCACAAACTAAGCAAAGCTTGTGCTATGGGAACTAGATTGCTGATTGAATACTTAAATATTTTTTAAATACATACATAGAATACATAGAAACACCCAGACACAGAACAAATACTTATGTTCATCACACAAACATTTGCTCTGGGTGGGAATCTAACTCATCACCCACAGTATGGAAGGCAGAGCTACTACCAACTGAGCTGTGACGCCTGTCACAGCCACAGCACACTGACAGGCGTCGTAACTGTCTATCTTATAAAAAGTTATCGCAGATTTGATGTATTACGTATGGATTACCTTACGTACCTATCTGACATAAAGTCAACGCTAACTTGTTATAAGATAGGGGATATACATTTAAGTTTTCACCATAAATTTTGCAGATATAAGTATATATACTGTTTAAATGTATATATACCTGGTACAGGGTTTCCAGGTGGTGCCATGGGTCTCCGCCCGAGTCCTGGGGATGGCACGTTGGATGGGATGCCCACGTGTGGCTTGAGGCCTGGCGGAGCCCCGTATCGAGCTCTTTCCTGTGGGGGCTCCACCGGCGGCTTTTGACCGAATAATGCTTTCTTGGGCTTTGGTGGTGTTAGCAACGGCGACTTCTCTAGCGTTTTGGGCTGGACTGAAAGGAGGGGGGTCTTTTAGTCCTTATGCTTTATCCCCCTATCTTACAAAAAGTTAGCGTTGACTTTAAGTCATCATTACGTATGGCAAATAAAACTTCAAGTCTGCGCTAACATTTTATAAGATAGACCGTATACCTATAATAGTACCTTGGCATTTTCAATTATATGCAGTTGACTGCCTGCCTACAAAATTACACATATTTTAAATTCGGTAAGACTACTGTAGATTGGAGCTGACAGACGTAAGAACAAAATAATTTTTGGCAACAAGGTTTTTGTAGGAAAGGGGTTTAAATAAAATAAAATGACTTACATCGGTTCCATGCCTTCGCTGCCTCGGGAGACGGCCCAGGAGTCATCACTGTAACATCTTTAGTGAGTAATTGTTTATTTAATTAATTAATAAATATTCATGGACTTAGTTACAAACATTTAACCCAACTTCAATCTTGTATTATTAGTAATTTGATTTTAATGTAAAATTAGTTTAAAATATTGCAGATGCCATCTTGATAATATTGTTATACCTGTATATATTATAGCCTATGTATTATTCTGATGTATAAACTACATTATTGTAAAGTTTCATTAAAATTCATTTAGTAGTTTTTGCGCAAATCGTGTTACATAAAAAAAAACCATTTTTTTTGACGTGATAACGTCTTATAATTCGATAGAGCCGGCTGCACGCACGAAAAAACATGACTCATGCGGCGTCACCTCGCTCTGAGCCTTACTCCATGTAAGGCTTGAAGTGCAAGCGAGAGCGCGGAACGAGCGACAAAGAAGCACAATCGGCCTTTGCGTTCGTTGTCACGTGCAACTAGTCAGTAAACCGACTTTACAGACAACCATTTTTTTATGTCGGTTAAGCACGTACCTTCGTAGACTATATCGGCTTGTGGCAATGGATGTTGTGGGCGATTCTTTGTTCGCTCTTCAGAACTGCATCTGTCTACTGTATCTGTACAAGAAAAAAACTATTATAACATAGGTACAATCGAATTGAGAACTTCCTCCTTATTTGAACTCTGTTAAATACGTAGTTATTTTTTTTTTGTACAAACTTCTGACAATTATATTATCAACCTGTCAAATTAGGAACTCCTAACAACAATACAGACGAATTCAGAACCTTGTCAATTAATGATGACCATAAAACGTCTGTTTTTATTTAAAAAAACACCAAAATCGGATCACCAAAAAGTTCACATAAAAATCTCATAAATCCCACTGAGAGTCTAGGAAAGAAATTCTGTTATCTAAACTAATATTATAAAAAGAAAATATTTGATTGTTCGTTTGTTTGCATCGAATAGGCTCCGAAACTACTGGACCGATTTCAAAAATTCTTTCACTGTTGTGAAGCTACATTATTTGCGCTGAACATAGGCTATATTAGGTATATACCACCCTACCCGTGCGAAGCCGGGGCGTACTACTAGTCTAAACTAATATTATAAAGAGGAAAGATTTGTTTGTTTGTTTGTTTGTTTGTTTGTTTGTTTGTTTGCATCGAATAGGCTCTGAAACTACTGAACCGATTTCAAAAATTCTTTCACTGTTGTGAAACTACATTATCTGTGCTGAACATAGGCTATATTATATTTTCAAAAAAATTAGGGATCCTTACTAAAACTTCAATTATGTAACCCAAGGTGTAAAAGAAATTCCTTACATCGCGTGCGCTGCGGAAACTATTGATGATAGAAAGAAATTATGTACTACAATTTTGTAGAACACATCATCATCCACAAAAAAGTCAGCGACAGCATATGTCTAACTATTATAGATATGTCATAATAAGTGTTTTAATATCAAAAAAATATAATTAAAATGACGACGCCAGAAAACGTTCTATATTTGTACTTAGGTATTAATCCTTATCTAAATAAATTACTTTAAAATTAAAACAGCTTCAATACCTTTCTATTACTTTTTAAATTATTGAATTCGGACATTCCATTCGAAAGATATCACGAGTTCAAAAATGTAAGTACTTATTAGAAAAAAGTCAGCGGGCGCCGCGCCGCTGCCGGTCACGGGAGTATATGCGGGGGGGTTACATACTATAGGGTCTATATTTTTTATCATTTCGAAAATACATTTATACTGAGTAACATAATTAGCTATATTATAATGATATTTATTTATATAGGCTACCCGTGCGAAGCCGGGGCGTACTACTAGTAAAGAATAAATTGATATGAAATTTTGTGATTACATGAAATTGCTTGATGAATGAACTTTTTATGTCACCCCCTATTTTATAATAAGTATCTTGTATTGTATCTAATATATCTCATATTACAATACATATATCTTATAAAAGCGTTGACATTATTTCACCATTACGTATGGAAATCAAGACATCAAGTATGCGCTAACTTTTTATAATATAGATCGTTAGTAGGTATGTCTGGACAGTGGACGGCATGGCACTAGTAGGTACCTATTAAAGATATGATTAATAAATGGTATTACTTACTGAACTTTCCCGGGCTTGGCATCTGTCTAGGCGTTCGAGGAGTGGTTCTAAAATGCTGTGGTTCATTTCTCATATGCAAATTATTCTGGGACGCTGAGCGCAGCACATTTGGAGTCACTAAAAAAATGGTGAGCGCCCACCGTAGTGTTTAGTAAGACTATTTTTATCTTATGTTACTGTGTATTCTATGTATGTATTAAAATATATATATATATTATAAGTATTCTATCAGCAATCTAGTTTTCCCATACCTACAAGCTTTGCTTAGTTTGGGACTAGAGTGTGATATGTCTATGAATATTTATTTATTTATATTAAGTTGGTAGTCGTCGGCGTCAGTAGTAGAGTTCGGAGGGCTTAGTCCGAGGTTACATTTTAAAACTCCGTACTCTCCAGCCGACAGCCGTCTTTCGGATGTCCTTATATTTTTGTATGGATATCCGAGAGACGACTCTCGGCTCGAGAGTAGGGAGTTTTGCAAATGCAACATCGGACTAAGCCCTCGGACCCCATGACCGAAAATCGTCAAAGCAAACGGATGGAGCGACGGTACAAGAAATGTAGCACTAACTCATGAAAAGAGCCGAAAACAGGGCTTAGAGACGCACCTGCAGACACCTACGTCCAGCAGTGGACTGATGAAGTGGTCTGAAGGACCGTTAAACGTGTTGCTATCACTTTTCATTGGCATACGAGTGAAGAGCATAGACAATACTCAAAATTGCTATAACAGAGGAGTTATCCTTACGCATATTTTTTTGTATATTACCTTTATATTACCTTATTACAATAAAAATGAAAAATATAATTTACCTGGTAATGTTTCTATTGGCGGAGGAATAGGCGCACGGTCTGAAAAATCTAAATCTTCATTAGTAAATCTTCACAATTTTCTTATAACATCACACTGGAATTTCAGTATTTAATTTTAATTATCTACAAGAAATCCTTCTTACATATAATATTACTCTCAATATAACTGTAGGAACCAGACCGTAAGTTTCTTGCCCGTTCTTGAAAACATAAGAAATAACAGTTTAGGTTAATGTACAATGGGCAGTCTTATCGATGTAAGCGATTTCTTCTAGACAACCTTTGGATGGAGAATCTGTGTCTGGGTGTAAATAAGTAGGTATTCTAGGTAGGTAAGTATTTCCAAAAAAAATGTATATAAGTATTCTATCTGCAATCTAGATCTCACTGTAACTGAGTTTGAGACTAGAGTGTGATTTGTCCGTGAATATTTATTAGATGAAAGTCACCAAATATGGAATAGTATCCAAATATGGAATCCCTTCATTTCTCTAAAACCATAAGTATTAAATGCAACACTTGACCATCTTCTGTTTCATTTGGTCTACTAACTATCACACTGACACCATCGAGTCGGTTGCGCGAACGCTTCACGTGTGGCATGCGTGTTTTGTTTTGTTGTCGTGCAGAAACTTTTAAAGGTAAGTAATAAATGAGTATTACCAGCTGTTATGTTTGTATACATAAGTGTTATACTATTTGGTATATCGCTATTATGTTTATTTCACCATTTTAGGTTTTTTTTTCTTTAAAATATTATTACTTGAAATAATATTTAGAAAAGTTTGAACTAGTATAAAAATCCAAATATGGACAGTCGTCGGTGTCTAATTATGGGCCATTAATAATGGTAGTGAGCATGATGAGTTGATGGACCAAGTACCTCCTGACTCTGCTGATGCAGAATGTATGTTCTGTTCAAGGCTTTTTTCCATGGATAAAAGTGGAGAAAGCTGGATTAAATGCTTGATGTGGGGGCTCTGGGCACATTATGATTATGCTGGTCCAGAGTTTGATACTTGGATCTGTGACTTTCCAAGTAAGTAATTATGTTATTTCTTTCATTTATCACAATATGTTATATTCATTTAATTGATCTAAAAGATTTTAATATCCATTTTTGTTATTGTTATGTTGATTTATGCTTATATTCCATATATGGGTACCTATTCCATATTTGGTTACTCATTTGTGATTTTGATTTTTGTGTTAGATTTTAATTTGACAACTGATATTTTTGATTAAAGGCTGTTAATTACTACATATAAATGTATGACTGATTAGAAAAAACATTAAAATGTTTTAATTTATACGTAGTTTTTCTTTTATATCCCAAAAACAAAATGGTATTCCATATTTGGTTACTTTCCTCTATATATATTTATTTAATGACTATGACAAAAAGTTTTGATGAACTATAGTGCGCTGATCTTGTTTTAACCCACCTTGCGTTATCAAGAGGAGAGTGAATAGGTTCTATCTAGGCAAACGCGCTACACCGTAGGCCGCATCATCACTTAACATCTGAGGGCTTAGTCCGAGGTTGCATTTTAAAATTCCCTACTCTCGAGCCGACAGTCGTCTCTCGGATGTCTTTATATTTTTGTATGGATATCCGAGAGAATACTCTCGGCTCGAGAGTAGGGAGTTTTGCAAATGCAACCTCGGACTAGCCTTCTGGCGAGATTGCGGTCAAGTGTTTGCCTATAATGTAGGTATTATCTCTGATCTATAGATCTCAGTGTTCTAGTTACCTCGAATAGGCTCCAATGCTTCATAAATACCACTTTCTCTCATCATCTCCCCTGCTCCACTGGTTTGTTTTACATATCTTGTGTCTGTAAAGATTCAGGTAATAAGTAAATAAATTAACAATTCTGTCGATCGATTATATCGAACATTGCCGTTTCCCAACACTATGAAAGCGCGTGTCACGTCACTAGTGCTACTTTTTGGCTTGTTTTTTCTTGTCAAAGCAACGTTTATACTATGGGAGTTAAATTCTGTCCGCCATTTTGAATGACGTCACGGTAACAAATCTAAAATAAGGTGTATGCGGCAAAAGATGAGATTAACCACTTTTTCAAAATGTGTTGTATTAAATCTTACAGTTTCTAGGTATTTTTGTTATTAGGTTACCTACTTTAGTCTAACGGTATCTTATAAAAAGTTAGCGCACACTTGATGTCTTGATTACCATACGTGATGGTGACGTAATGTTAACGCTAACATTTTATAAGATAGGGGGTAAGTTATATGATACAATATATAAACTAAAAATTGAAAGAAAATACAATTTATAATATGTATATACAATTTATAGCGATGACGCGTGACCCGAGGGCTGGTGAGTATCTGGCCCAACGTATCAGCATGCTATTCAGCGCGGCAATGCAGCCAGTGTCTTGGGTACGCTTCCGATTGGTACTGATTTGGATCAGTTGAACTATCTATAGATCGTTTGCAACGGTCTGTAGATAGCTCAACTGTTTCTTATGTATTTTATATGTCAATGTACATTTTGTAAATACTGTATAGTCGTAAGTTTATTTATAATACAATTATTTAATTACCTGGTACATCACGACTGTGGGTTGAATTCTTTGGAGTCAAGTTTTTGTTGATTTTGGCTCGTTTAGCTATAAAATAAAACAATGTAGGTACTTATGATTAGCTTGACGTCATTCTAAATCCAATATTATATGGATATGACGAATGACACAATATGGCGGAGAGCCATGATTTTGAAGTTTGATTGTGTAGGTTTTTTAATTATTTTATGTACCTTATATCATTAATAATAAGTAGATAGACCGCTTAACTTTGTTTTTGGAGAAAAATTAACTATATTAAAAACATTAATTTCGCTACGTTAGGTAGGTACCTTTTCAAATAACAATTTGAACTGCATTTTTGTACGTGTGAAGGTATGGACTGATTTTGATATTATTTGTTATCTGCGTACCTACTTAGTCACATTTTTCATATCATAGTCATTTGTTAACATGGTATAACTTACCTTTTGCTTTAAAGTATAATATGCATACAGTTTGTCCTATTATTATAAGTATAACGCATACGCTTATTGCGATAACAATGTATATCCAGGGTTCTGAAAAAAAATATAATAAATTTCGATGATTCGATTTCCATAGACAAGTTAGAGAAAACTTTTCTTCTATCCTTTTCAGGCTTTAGTGCTAAACTATAGTTTAGCTATATATGAAGCAAAAAAGCTTTGCTTCCCGCGGTTCAACCAATCAGGGACTGTAAAAAACACGGTCATTTTCCGTGAAGGTATCTGTACCCCAAGTACGAGTTTGTGCACACACGAATCGTAGAGACGCAATCGCCGAGCGCCACCGTTTTTGTATGGAGATCCAAACAGCGCCCCTAGCAGATTTCTTGAGAAGCTTGGATTTCCATACAAAATTGGTGGCTTGCGATACGAAGGCGATACGTTCGTATGCATGTGCAAAACTCGTACTAGGCCCTCTGATTGGCTGACGTGGGATGTAATAAGTAGATGTATGGACATTATTATCTACTGCTGGGTCCAGGCCTTCTTCTGCCTCTTTTAGACAGATGGCGTTGTACGGAGTGTAATTTATTTATATTTTCTCGCATGATCAAAAATTTTAAGCAGCTCGCTTCGCTCCTCTGCTTATTAAGTGAATGATTACCGATTGGTTCAGGGGGAACAGTTATAACCATGTTTAAGATCTGTTTAACTTTTTTATGGGAATGTGGAAGATTAATTGTACACTTCCATGCTCCATAGAAAGATGTTGTCACCTTCATTGTTAGCTCGGCCTGCAAACAAAATAATATATTTTTACTAATATAAGCAAAAACCTACTATTATCAACTATTGCTTAGATAAATAAATAATGCTGGACAATCCACACAACATCATCTAGCCCCAAGCTAAGCAGAGCTTGTGTTATTGGTACTAGAACACTGACATTCATAATACAATACATTACATAGATAGATATTTTTTATTATACCTATAAAATACCCAGAACATCCGGAATAAATATTTGCAGATCGTACAAACATTTATCCCAAGGCGGGAATCGAAACCGCAACCTCCGCGTCGCAGGCGGACCTTCGCCCGCCGCGCCACATCGGGCCTCAAAGCTTACTCCTTCGTGCCGTTTAAAACTATTTAAGATTTTACTTACTGTTACAAAAAGGTCGGTCGTCCCATTTGCTAAGTACGTTGAACAGGCTGATATTGAGATGTTGTTATTTAGTTGTGTTATTTCGCACCTGAAAAATAAATTAACAATATTTTATACGGACATTTCACACTTCACAAAGCTTGTAATATGGGACTAGTTCCCATATTACGAGCTTTGTGAAGTTTTTGAATTGAATTGCTGATATGATACCTATAATTACTAAGATATTATATATTTTTGAAAATATATACATAGAACACATAGCAATATCCAGACATAAATATTTGTGTTCATCACACAAACGTTGCTCTCTGTGGAGATTTTGTTTGGGTGACTATGAATTTACAGAACAAAAATGTATATTAGTCTTATATACTTACACAAATATTTATGTCTGGATATTGCTATGTGTTCTATGTATATACATATTTTCAAAAATAGATAATATCTATATCATAGGTTCGTGGCACCCTATAATTGAAGAAACACATAGCTATAAGCCCACTTACTTTAATTTTTAATTCTGATTGTGATTTCTTTGTTGGTTGTCCTAAATCTATACTAATATTATAAAGAAGTAAAGTTTGTGTGTTTGTATATTTGTTAAATTGTAAGGGGTATTCTAGTGATCTACTGACCGATTTTAAAAATTCTTTCACCAATAGAAAGCCACATTATTGCTGAGTGTCATAGGTTCTATAAAAAACCGAAAAATAAAAAGGCTTTTACGTGGTAGTCCGTTTTTCAAAGTAAATCGGAGAAAAAACGGTCGAATTATGCCCAACAAAGTGGGCACGGGTCAGCTAGTAAATAAATAAATATATCAGCAATCTAGTTCCCGTAGTACAAGCTTTGCATAATTTGGAACTAGAGCGAGATCTGCGAATATGTATTATTTATTTATATATCTACTAGCTGTCCCGGCGAACTACGTACCGCCTTAGAGAGATTTTTTCTTAATATTTATTTCCGTAAGAACCTTGTACAGAGAATTAGAAAACTACAAAAAAAATCAGCCAAATCGGTCAAGCCGTTTTCATGCTATGTCGTGACAACGGAAAACGGGTTTCATTTTTATATATATAGATAGGTACCTATGTAGAATATGACTCACCATCCTGAGCATGTGCCGACTTCGAACTTCTCTTTGATTTTTGATATGTTCATCACCACAGTTTGATCACCTTCACCCAATGACTGGTTGAACACTTCATCTGGTGAAGTGATCTCGAACTTTACGACTGGAAAAAGAAGATTTTTATATCACAATCTGAATAAAATATTTTTTTTTATAAAAATGAAGAAAACTGACTTCAATCGTCATCAATATAAATACATATTTAAAAGAATAAGTAGGTACCTAAGTCAAAAATACTTGTTAGATCTTTACACGTAACATAGGCAAAAGAAAACATACAATCGAACCATGAATCTTTTTTTAAGGCGGCTGTAAATATGTTGTTATTAAAAGTTATTATTATAACAAACATTACATCACACTTAGGTCATCCAGACTGTCAAAATGCGTCATAAAGGTAAAGATATCTTTGGTGCAATCGGAACATAACAGACCACGTCAATGTCCAACACTCTTTAAGCGTAAGAGAGCATGTAGAGTTGAGTATACACTCTTAAAATACGATAGACACTTTGGCAACACAATTTCCGATTTTGGAAAAATATCAAGTCGAAGACGCCCGAAGCTGCCGCTCGGGTCTCGCTTGTCAATCGTCGGTAATAGCAGATACTAGTTTAAAGTAATAGCTACATTTCCTTTGAGTTATAGTCTAATCAATACTCATGTGCTAAGTGCAAACTTTGACAGGTCTCTCAGCCTGAAACTATCTCTGAATAAGCGAATTGCTGAATTGATTATTTCATTTCACTTCTTGGTCATTGTAAATGCAGGACTATGAAATACGGTGACATTACCTGTCAATGTTTGCACATTTTATACAAATAGGTAGGTACGTGATGTGATTATGTTAACTCAGCATTATCTTAAGAGCTAAGGCGCACAGGCGATTATACCTACTACATTACACATGAAAAATATAAAAAGATACATATATCACAAAAAAAGTCAATTCGCAATAGACTGGACTTGCACAGTGCAACATTTCGCCACGATACTTATGAGAGTGTCAAATTAAAAAAAAAATACCATTTTGAGTAAAAGCTAAACTAATAACACAACTAAATACAACAAATAAAATCATGTTGTTTGTCACCACTCCGCCTATTTTGTGACTAGTGGGAAAACATGGGTGGATAGGGTGACTACAAGTATGATTATAATGTGTATATGTCATGAAGTTTCAAAAGTCCCAGAAAGCTTGACAGATGTAGTTTCAGTCGTAAACCTATGCTTGAAGCTTGAAGCATACCTTTAACATATTTTGGTGACTGCATTTGTAGAATACAACTAGGCTAAACAAGCTTACAAAGTTGGACATACACTGATATTATCTATTTATGAAGACTTTTGGAATAAAATGATCGTTTGATTAGAAGTCCTTAGGACACCTAGCGCCACCTAGCAGCAGCAAAAGTATGATTTAATAATAAGTATTCTATCAGCAATCTAGTTTCCATAGTAGGTACAAGCTCTGCTTAGTTTGGGACTAGTGTGTTGTGTGAAATGACCATGGATATTTATTTATTTATGTCAAGTGTATATGCTATTTACGAAGATTTTCTCGAGTGGGCAAATGGTATTTCCCCAGACGAGGGAACTACTACTACTAAAAATCATGGACACATTGTGTAAAGTGTGTCATCATTTCAAAAGAGGATAAAATGACAATTTCCTTATGATTTATTAATAAATCGTTTTGAATATGGTTCATTAAATGTGTTTTTGACAGACGTCAGACCTGTAGCCTGTAGCCTCAGTTGGTAGCCCTGCGTTTCCATGCTCTGGGTCTTGGGTTCGATCCCCACCAAGAACAAACATTAGTGTGATGGCAAACGTTACCCCTCCACTTATTATAATTTACAAAAATAAATAGAACCAACATCAACAACTAAATCAAATATAAATTTTTAAAGAATACTTCTCATAGTATGATCTACAAAATAAAAGATACACACAAAAAAAAACGAATTGAGAGCCTCCTTTTTTTGAAGTTGGTTAATAAGTATTATACCAGCAGCCTATCGTCACAAATTTCGCATAGTGTGGAACTTGATGGCTTGAAGATATCAATAAGGTAAGCGGTAAAACCTACTCCAGGTTTTTTTGCCAGTAAATTATATATTCACAAACAAAATTACATTTTCAAAATGTTCTTACTTATTTACAAAATACGTAAAAAACAGTAGAGCTATCTGTAGACCGTTTCAATGATCTATAGATGAACTATCTATAGTTCATTTGCTCTGTAGACCGTTTCAACTGATTATTTGCAACGGTCTACAGATCACTCAACTGATCCATATCAGTCAAAACCTTGTAACTTCCACTCACCTTTTTTATTTGTTAATGGTATTGTCTCTCTTTCTGGTGGCAAACTTTTTTCAATTTTTACATTAAATGTAAGCTCAATATTTTTTGACAAATTCTTTCGTTTTACAGGAAAGTGACAGTTCCATGGCCCACCTAGAGATTTCTTCATTGGCTTGTTTATTATTACCTAAAAAAAACTTTTTAATTATTGGTGTGAAATTATAAAGAACTAAATACTTTATTTGTGTCACAACAAAAACAAACATAGTTGTCTGTAAAGTCGGTTTACGGACGATATTTTTACGTGATAACGTGATAAGAAACATTGATGAAAAATTGCATAGGTACTTATATCATCAACAGTAACATAACATCCGTATGCACTAAAGCTGATCTTTTGAGGGCATCCAGTAAGGCCATTGAAGTTGCCACTCGCTGCATGAAGTAGAATAATTTGAGGATGAACCATTGATACGACGAATGAATGAAGTAGTATTACATATTATTGGCTATAAGTTAATTAGAGAGTTAAATAGGCCCAAAGTAGTTGCAGCCCAGGGCCCCACAAATTCACGATCCGCCCCTTAGAAGCAGCTTATCTTTCCATTATTTCCGAGAATGGCATAGAAATATAAAAAAAAAGATGTGTGGCACTTGGGGACTGCCGTGGTAAAGCTATTGCATAGCATTTTTTGCTTGATTACGCATGCACAGTGTTAGTTTATTTTCGTAAGGTTTTTTCGTTACGGAATTTCTGGATTCGGTCTCCACGCTCAAGGCCCGCGATAGAAGCTATGCAATAGTTTAACTAGACACTTACATTTAAGTACTGAGCCCGATCCATCTGCAACACGGTGCAATCAGCTTTCAAAATCTCTTCTTTAGTTGAACATCTGAGAAAGATAGATTTATTTACGTCAATAAAGTAAGGGAAGTTATGAATATAATGATAATAATATGCTGGACAATCCACACAACTTCATCTAGCCCCAAGCTAAGCAGAGCTTGTGTTATGGGTACTAGAAGACTGACATACTTAATACATTAAATTTTTTTTATTTAACCTATTAAGTCCCACTGCAGGGCAAAGGTCTCCCCCAAACTCTTACATTCATCTCGATCTCCTGCGTCCATCCACCACTCCATCGCGTATGAGTATATATATACATTACATAGATAGATATTTTCATTATACATATAAAATACCCAGAACACCCGGAATAAATATTTGCAGATCTTACAAACATTTATCCTAAAACGGGAATCGAGCCTGCAACCTCCGCGTTGCAGGTGGATTCGCCCGCCGCGCCACATCGTCTATGTGCTAAATAATACTCATACTTACTCTCCAGAGCAGTTAGTTAGAGCATGGTCGGGTCCAATATGATGTATGTGCAACAACAAAGGGTGACCTTCGGCCACGGTGATAGTCTGACCGCCAGCGTCGTATGATATATTGTACAGTGCTGAAAATATCAAGGCACCTTAATAACAAGCAGTTGATTGTAATTATATTGAAGATCATACTAGAAAAGGAACCAGTACCCCAAGTACGAGTTTGTGCACACACGGATCGTCCAAGCTTCTCAAGAAATCTGCTAAGGGCGCTGCTGGGATCTCCATACAAAATCGGTGGCGCTTGGCAATTGCGTCACTACGATCCGTATGTGTACAAACTCGTTCTTGGGGTACTGGTAGTTTATTGCCCCAGTACCCCAAGTACGAGTTTGTATTGTTCGCGTTAAACTGGCACGTAGAATAGACCTAGAATATAGACGATTCTAAACCTATACAGTATTTACAAAATGTAAATTTACATATAAAATACATAAGAAACAGTTGAGCTATCTACAGACCGTTCCAAACGATCTATAGATAGTTCAACTGATCCAAATCAGTACCAATCGTAAGCGTACCCAAAGTACTGGCTGCATTGCCGCGCTGAATAGAATGCTGATACGATTCTAAATGATCTGCATGATTTTACGGAATAAAGAATATTTGAGTTTGAGTTACTTAGCTCAAGAGGATTAAAATCTAGTGTTCACCGCTAAGCTTACATCCCGAGGTTCGACCAATCAGAGACGGTAGAAAACACGATCATTTTCTATGAAAGCCCCTGATTGGCTGATGAATGAGATGTAGGTACCTAATGATTGTCTGAGATGTGTGGAACTTCAAGCTATAGCTTCAAGCATCAGACCAAATAGTTTGACAGCTTGAAAATGTGCCTATATAGTAGATACCAACTGATGTCTGCGACTTCGTCTTACTATCGTTATATTTTGACAATTCGCACAATATCTATACAAGTAGTCTATGTGTTATTCTGATGTATAAACTACATTATAGTAAAGTTTCATTAAAATCCATTCAGTAGTTTTGCTTAAAAAAGTAACAAATATACATACATCAATACAAACATTTGCATTTTTTATATTAGTACGATAGGATTAGTTATAATTAAGTCATTAAATACATTTAAATCAATATCATAAGATATAAATAGATAATGACGCAAAATAATATAATGAAAGAAGCGGGATCTAAAGATACTAAACATATTACTAAATTATTTAGCAATAAGCGTAATCAATAATTTAATAGAAAACGTACCATGATTTTCATGAAAATTTATAATAAAAATCAATAAATAACACAGTATACATTGCATTATATTAATTTAGGTCGTCGATATAAATGTATCGGTCGACTGCGAACTTAGTATTAAAATGAATCATTATTTAACAAGGGTGACCATTATAGCATTAATTTACCATTATTTTATATAAAAAAAATAGTCATGTCTTTCAAAAATTAACAAAACCAGCTGCGATCGGCAAGTAATAATCGAAATCACATTCATACTGATTACTCGAAATCTTAATTATTAATAAATTTTAATTAAATTAATTACCTAGATGATGCCCGCGCCTTCGTCTTGATATCGTTGTATTTTTGATAGTTAGCACAATATCTTTATATGTTGTTGCCTATGTGTTATTTTTATGTGTAAACTACATTATTGTAAAGTTTCATCAAAATCCATTCAGTAGTTTTTGCGTGAAAGTACATGTAGAAACAAACATACATCCATACAAACTTTCGCGTTTATAATTAGTTGGATGGAATATTGTGGAATTTGAATTCAACATAATATTTGTTTTACTTAAAAGAAACAAAAAGTATTAAAGCGCCAGAAAAACTAAAAACATTAAATCTCTTTGATTTTACCGAACAAAACAATCGAAAAAAATACGCGACAAAACTTCCGCTTTTTTTTACAAAAAACAGAAATATATTTTTTAAAGTACCAGATTTTCTTATTTTTTTTTAACAAGTTGTAGTTTCGGATTTGATGTCCGGACCAAACTTAGCAAAGCTTGTACTATGAAAACTGGACTGCTGATAAGAATATCTACTTATATACTTATACATATTTACATGAAATAAATAGATATACCCAGACACAGAACAAATATTTATGTTCATCACACAAACATTTGCTCTGGGAACCATCGAACCTACGACCCACAGCATGGAAGGCAGAGCTTCTACCTAAGCTGTGACGCCTGTCACTTTGTATAAAATATTACGTTTGTTTTCATAAATAATAAAAAAATGTGCATTTGAGGAATTCATTGTTACTTCATTATGTTTAAAAACAGGATAGAATTTTATTATCCTTCTTACTGTGTATTTTAATGTATACACGCGGAAAATTTGTTTTAATACAATTATCGACCGAGCGAGCCAACAGGCAAATCGTCTCAGTTTCGAGATTGGTCAAACATGCTCGGTCTGTCTATCTGATAGAATTAACGAAAAATCGGGTAGGCCATGCTAAAATCAGGGTAGGCCATGCTCAAATCAGGTAAGCCACGTGCTAAACCGCGGCATTGACGTCATTTTTAACAGCTCAGTCATAATTTTATAAAGCTCAGTCGCGTCAATCCACCAAAATGCCACGGAATATTGATGAGTTACTATAGTAAAATCATCGAAAACTGAACTGCAACTGAAAGGATATTCGGTCACGCAAGTTTCCCCTTGCAGGATAGCCCCCAGGTCGCATTTTTCAACCGATTTAAACGAATATTGATACACCTGTACCTTTTTTTCTGTCAAGCGCGTTTTTCTTTGGAGCAAGGGGATAGAAAGTTTTCTGTAGCGTTATCATCATCATCATCAACCTATATCAGTCCACTGCTGGACGTAGGTAGCGTTATCTACGGATTTTAATTAAATTTGAAAAGTACACCAAGGACTTAACTCTACATACGTGGACAAATCCCTACCATCCGTAGAATAAAGTTGTAGAAGAACAATTTATATAGGAACTGAAATGAAATTTTAAATAAATATATAAATAATTATAGATATTTCACACATCGAGCTCTAGTCCCAAACTAAGCATAGCTTGTACTATGGGAACTAGATTGCTGATAGAATACTTATATATATATACATTTTTTTTGTAAATACATAGAATACATTGTTTGCACATGATTTTGGGCTCATTCCCACCCCCACCCGATTTTTCAGAAATCCCCTACGCGGGGGCGTTTGAAACCTCAACAAGTTTCAAATGCCTCTAAGAATTATTGAACAAAAACAAGGAAAAATAGATTAAACATAAGCTTTGCTTTTAAATGAAGAAATCTAGGACATTGTATAAAATATTCATTTCTAACTCGGTCGGTCTACTTACATAAATACATAAGAGTTATAAAATATTACATAATATTATAAGTTTATAAATAAAATTACGCAAAGATACTCTGTTGCTATTTTTTTCTAATATTTGGTACATTTTGTAGACATAACAACAAACCTACAGAAAGAGACAGGTATTGGCCGCACAGTCGCGTTGTCTCTTTCTAGAGAGTGGCCAATTTCGCGAGGCTATTGCTCTCTCTATGTCTGTTTGTTTTGTATGTATATATGTCTATGTTACATTTTTATGTATGAACAATTTTATTTATTTAGAAAAAAATTCTTTAATGGTTTGAAAACATATTTTAAAAACCAAATAAAAAAAGACATTTTATCCAGAGGCACGGTAGACTTTGTTCCAGATTGACCTCTAGATACAAATATATCTAGGTTAAATCTGCTTAAAAATAAATGATGATTCATAGAAATATGTAATAAGTTTTATTTTTAGTGTATGAATGTAATAATTAGTACAAATTGTGTCACCGACAATCATTGGAGCATTTGGAGCAAACGGATACTGGAGTGGAGACCGCGTTTAGGCATTGTGTAGTGTTGAACGCACCCATAGAGATGGAGCGACGATACTTGAAATGTAGCGCAACACAACATGAGAAGAGACGAAGATCGGACTTCGTGACGCGTCTCGGGAGAGACCTACGTCCAGCAGTGGACTGATATAGGTTGATGATGATGATGATAGTGACGACAAATTGTGTTGGAACAATTAGCCATAATTTTTTTATTACTATCTTTTATTAATTTATTTATTAATACTTATTACAAAATGACGAAAGATCGATGTCACACTAACTCTGCTAAATGATTTTTTTATTATTGTTATTTGTGTACAAATGAAATTCTATTCTATTCTTAATATCCTAAGAACATTGAATCTTAGTTACTATTTTTGATAACTTAAAATTTTATCAATGTATCGACATGCGTAAGTTTCCGGAAATCAGACCAATAGGGCACTCTTGTCATTAATGGTTATGTTGTAATATCAGGATAGATTTTTCATTCATCTCGCCACAACCTGTCATAATTGACGTGGAAATTGATGACGTATTCGACTACGTCATCTGACAGTTTCAGAACGCCGGTTTGCGTCAGATAAGTATCTAACAATATCCATGTAGTTAGTATTAATGAGCGTATTTAAAAAAAAATAAGATGAGTCTAGATTTAAATATGGTTAAAGATCTGCAGTAAATGCATTGTTCTGACTGAACAAATCATAGATAATAGTTTGACAGTGGCCCCAGACTTTCGGGCGGCGACTTCAGCGCATGCGCGCCAGACCAGCCCTATCCAGGCCCGTCAGACACAAAATGGCTACCAAGTGAAGCGTCTCACAATTGATTTTTTTACCACCACACCAGTTTCAAATAGCACAATACGAAAAAGGAACCGGTCCATGAGTATACCGACAGTAATTATAGTTGGCTAAACGCGGCGGTCAAAAATAACCTATATTAAAATAACCTAGCGCAGATGCCGTGCTAGAATCTGAAAATTCGATTACAATTTTCTTCCAATTTATGTTTAAATGTGCAATACACGTATGTGGTATTCTTTCGGTTCGTACAGTGACGCAGTACCCGTTCCTGCCAGCTTTGGTGAGTACATACGCCTTCTATCAATTTGCCGACTAGTTTAAGACGGTTTGTGTGACCTAAAAATCTAGACTTAATGCAGTTAGTAACAGTGTCATACGGTGCTAATACAATCGTTACATGGTTCGCTATTTCCAACAGCGAACAACGTCTTTACATTCAATTACAGGTATCTATGTAAGTACTTATTCAAAAAAAAGTAAAAAGAATAAAAGCTGGCGATTGACATGTCATTCTACTTTTGCATTCGTGTTCGAATATGGAACACTAATTTTGGATATAGAACAAAAAACATGACATAACTACATATTACTTTAGCGGCATGTAATTTGTTCAATGATCGCTCGGCGATGTGGGTTTCCCTGAATTTCGGGGATCCTGTTTCTGTCTCAGTCACTCGCGTTGCGTTCGTCTCTCTCTAATAATGTTCCTGAATGGGTTTTAGGCATGCGCGGTGTATATTCAGGGTCGCTGGAAAATTGGTGATAATTTTTCCAGTGATTTTTCTTCGGCCAAACCCCGTTAAGACGAGCTCTACCATTGTCATAGAAACCTCCTTCTTGTGTCTTTAATAATAGGGTTTATATTTCTGTATTTTCAAAAGCTTACGTAAAATATGTCATGAGATTTCTAGGTGAGATGTCTGTTGTGACAGGCTTAGAGATAATCGAATAAAGAGCGGCTTGACAGAACGCCAGGAAACTACATAACTCAAAAATCGATAATTCTTCGTGACAATTTTTAGGTTATATCGAAAAAAGGATTTCTATACATGTATTTATAGTTTTTAGACAAAAGCTACATCTTATTCATAAAAAAATGTTCCCATAGTACCTTTGCTTAGTTTGGAACGTGAGCGTGATGATCGGAATCTCGAACCGAACTCGATAGAGTTTGGTTCCGATTCCGGTTCGAGTAAGTATTCGTAGTACAGTACCCCAAGTACGAGTTTGTGCACACATGGACCGTAGAGACGCAATCGCCGAGCGCCACCGATTTTGTATGGAAATCCAGCGCAGCGCCCTTAGCAGATTTCTTGAGAAGCTTGGATTTCCATACAAAATTGGTGGCGCTCGGCAATTGCGTTTCTACGGACTCTACGTTCCGTGTGTGCACAAACTCGTACTTGGGGTACTGTTTGGGTGTGTTCTGATGGATAGCATGGGAAAGTCCTAGTTGGAAAGTTTGTTCGTGACAATTTGCTGTTATGTATTAATTAAAAATAATTAAAGTAACATATGGTGTAATTGTGGTATGTAAATTAGTCGCAACTCTTTTTAATTATTTTTTATTTAAATGTTTTACAGAAATGAATAAAATCGACTTCAATCGTCATTAAATAAAATACTTATTAGTTTTTATTCTCTGTAATCTACTTATTATCAGAAATCTAGTTTGAACAGCAAAATGCTGTTTACTTTGAGACTAGGTGGCGTTGATTTTCTATGATTTTTTTATCTAGTTATACTTAGATAGACAGATAAACGTTTATTTGTCCCAAACACATAAACTTATCACAAAAAAATAAAAATAAAAATAAGTAGGTACAAGTTGGTTGGTTGGCAACAAAGGTGTGTTCCCAACCAGACACACCAAATCCAGTCACACTGCGACTCGTTGAGAAAAAAACTTATATGCTATTTATATAGGTATATGTACCTACTTAGGTCTATAAAGATCTATGACCGATCGTTTTTAAAATATATCAATGAACCCATGAGGATATCCTCAATTGACGACCTCAATAACTGAGCTGTGCGGACAAAGGGCTGACAGTATCATATGTATCAAACATCTATTCTCATCTAATCTATCTTCTTTAATATATTCACACACCTACGACTATAACAGTATTTTATTTACGTAACAAAATGTACATAGGAATATACAAAATACATAAGAAACAGTTGAGCTATCTACAGACCGTTGCAAACGATCTACAGATAGCTCAACTGATCCAAATCTGTACCAATCGTCGCGTACTTAAGATACTGGCATTGCCGCGCTGAATAGCAATGCTGATACGCTGGGCCAGATACTCACCTGCCCTCGGGTCACGCGTCGCTTCGACTAGACGCCCAGAAATAATTTTGAATACCCGGAGGGCCTCGATACCCCACGGACCTAGAGTCTCGACCCCAAGAGGAGCAAATGTGTAGGCTCTGTCGAGACCTGCATATTTGCGTCTCTTGAGATCCTCGGCCGAATCCGCCGCCGCACCAGCCCGAACGAATGTCTGTGACAGGTGAGAAGGTGCAAGGGTATCGACACAAGTTGCTTCCCACATCAAAGGCCTTCCCACCTTCCACAAATCTTCTTTAATAAACAATTGTAATAAGAATCATATGAAAAAAACACTGCCTACATAAAAACAACTTAATGTAGGTACATATCTTTAATATTTATAAATTTAGAACGTGCACTTGAATCCCTTCTATTTGATACCTAACACTATTATTGTTATAAGTCTGTTCTTATTTTTTCACCTGAAATATTTGCCTAAATTTTCCATCATAGGAATAAAACGATGCCGTCAAATAACCCTTGTCACCCGCACTGTCCAGACGCTTCATTTGTTAAAAACGGTTAAATGGTTTATATTATGAGTTACAAGAGAACAGTACCCCAAGTACGAGTTTGTGCACACACGAATCGTAGAGACGCAATCGCCTAGCGCCACCGTTTTTGTATGGAGATCCAAACAGCGCCCCTAGCAGATTTCTTGAGCAGCTTGGATTTCCATACAAAATTGGTAGCTTGCGATACGAAGGCGATACGTTCGTAGGCATGTGCAAAACTCGTACTAGGCCCTCAGATGGACATCCCACATACCTACATACATAGACTGTCAAACACATAACCCTCCGTAACGTAAGTAAAGTAAAGTAAAAAAAGTTCTTTAACGCAGCGAATTCTCACTTTGCGTGTCAAACGTCATCGACAGTCATACGTTGCAGCGTCATCGCGCAGTGTGGATCGAATTGCGTTTACTTTAGGATTATCATATTTATTCGTATTTACCCTTCTGTTGGAGCGCCTTCCTATCGGCCGATAGTTTGGTCGGCTTCTTAATCAGTTTGAAGATGTATGCAGATGCGCACATTACAGTGATTCAGTATTCATACTGATTATGAAGCCGACCAAACTATCGGCCGACAAAAAGTCTGCAGTCTGCGGGAACTCTAAGTCTTTTCGAAAAAAAAGACATGACCAGGGACGCGAGGGCGCGTTACAATTCTTCTTTTTTTTTAAAGAGTCGTCACCGTCGGTCGACCAACAGTAATTAGAAAAAGAAATAAGACACTTGTCAGGGGCGAGCGCATGTTACTATACTTCTTTATTTCAACACGTTTAAGTCTATTTTTGAGTTATAACAAGGGCTATGTTTTATTGCGATTAACATCTCGGATTCTGAAATATATTTTTTTGATTTATTTCAGAATCCAATTTCAGTTTACTTTTGTGGAAATTCTAATTATTCTTATACCTTTTTTTATGAAGAATTAAGTAAGTACTTAATAAAATTAAATGTTTTAATTAGTAAAGGTTTTTTAATTATTTTAATGGGAAGTAAAAAAAATGTCATTTACATCATTTGTGTGTGTCAGACCTTATTTTTTTTTGCAATAAATATTATCTGAATTTAATAACCAGATTCATAATAAACATTTTACTTGGTTTAATAACAATGCATATCATAAAATAAGTGTAATATTATTATTAATATTTTTTTATAAATAAATTAACAAAGATTCGGCTTTGTAAATAATATTAAAAGTAAGGAAAAACACATTTTAAAATACCTTATAGCACATTTTAACACATTTTAATTTTAATACCTTACCTACAATAATATTGTAGGTACTTTATTCACAAACAAACTATACAGTATTTACAAAATATACATTGTCATATAAAATACATAATAAACAGTTGAGCTATCTACAGACCGTTGCAAACGATCCATAGATAGTTCAACTGATCCAAATCAGTACCAATCGTCGCGTACCCAAGACACTGGCTGCATTGCCGCGCTGAATAGCAATGCTGATACCTACAATTACATGGAGATGATAAGGGTTATGATTAATTATGCAGATTTCAAGCTTTAAAAACAACAATTAAAACACTGTTTTTATTTTTTTAATCGGGTTTAAAAACACCAAGATACAGATTATTTATGTGTGAGTGCTAAAAATAGATTCTTACGCGTAAATTAAAAAAAAAATCTCAGCTTAAAAAAACATGCTGCCGAAGTTAATAAATAAATATTCACGGACAATTCACACATTACTTTTTAGTCCCAAACTAAGCAATGCTTTTACTATGGGAACTAGATTGCTTATATTGTACATTGTTTGTACATATTTTATACATAGAATACATACACCCAGAAACAGAATAAATATTTATGTTCATCACACAAACATTTGCTCTGGGTGGGAATCGAACCCACGACCCTTTTCTTCTTAATTTAAATGGCTTTAACACACGCCTACCCCCTTCTAAACTTTATTTTAATAATTTCTAAGTCAATTCACAAACTGATAGACTTCGGCTCAGCTAGTAGTCTTCCATGCTGTGGGCCGTTGGTTCGATTCCCATCGAGAACATATATTTTTTGTTGACACTGATGTTCGTTTTTTTTGTGGAACAGTTTTTGTAAAATCCATTTGTGTGCCTCTTAAATTTAATTAAAGAAATTTAATTAACGAAAATCACGCTCCACTAAATAAAAAACTGATGTACCAATTTTCGTTTAAATCGGTTGAAAAACGCGATCTATTGGCGAAAACAGACAGACAGTATTTTTGGACAATCTCGAAACTGAGAGTAAATAAGTAAAGTTACACCAAAACTTTCATATAATATTAGGTATAATATAATGGTAGGATTAAGAGGATATAAAAAATAAACCTCAATATAGGTCGTAGCATCCGATTCGTCTTAGTAAAAGTTACCCAATTGTTGTATTGAGTTCTTTATTCTGTGAATGGGCACCGAAGTATGTCACGTGGTGCAAGTGACGTGCGCACAGCGTTTTATTTACAATTTTTTTAAATGGTAACTATACTGTATTAATGTTAGGTATACGCTATCTGCCAAGCATAATGGTACGTGATCTTTTCGTTAATTAATAAATAATGCTGGACAAACCACACAACATCGTCTAGCCCCAAGCTAAGCAGAGCTTGTATTATGGGTACTAGAAGCTTCAATACAATACATTACATAGATAGATATTATTCATATGTACATATAAAATACCCAGAACTCCCGGTATAAATATTTGCAGATCGTACAAACATTTATTCCAAGGCGGGAATCGAACCCGCAACCTCCGCGCCACATCGTTCGTCAAATTGTGAATCGAGTTTGATTAATTTTTGTTTAGTTGATCACATTTCAGAGGTATACAATTTGATTAAGATCTTACTACTTAGTAATTTTTGAGTAAACTTTTAATATGCGTTTAGTCTAAACTCGTCATGGCGATTGAATGAAAAGTTTCCGATATCTCACGTATGACTCAGATACAATTAATTTATTTATAAGCTTTCTTCAAATGCAATAACATCCAAATTAATCATTGTTATCAGTAATTAATCATTATGTAATTAATATCAAACTTTACATACAATGTAAGATTGTCTTTTGTAACTAATATCTAGGTCCTTATTTTACGTAGTCCCTTTGTAAGTTCATTGCTACTTGTTATTTTGATTGTCTTTTTCTTGTTCTTCCTTTCGACGCAACACTTTATTTTCTTCTATTCTTCATTATTATCTTTCCATACATGCTGTGCTTAGTTTGAATGCGATGTGCGAAATGTTTTTATATATTATTTATTTATTATCATCATTATTCATCTCACACCTTTCACATCCATATCCTTTTTCACACTATTTTCTTAGGCCTACTTCTTCCTCTACATCCACATTAATACCGAACATAACACTCGAGAAATAAGATTATTTGTTTGCATTGCTATTTCATTTCAACTAAACAACATTCAAACATACAATCACATTTTATACAATGGAGTTTGATTGACGTTTCGGGGTGTAACGGTATAGTTGCACTCAGATACTTCTGTAGCTCTACCATGAGTTTTTACTATACTATATATACTATAATCGCTAGCGTCTGTAGTTAAAAAAATGTATGAAGATTTGTCGGCGCCTCTAGCGGATAGTTGGGTACTAAAATTCGTAATACTAATATTGACGTAACTACTGTAGTAAAGTCAGGCGATTTTACTGTGACAACTCATGGTAGAGGTACTGTTACTCAGTCAGTTTGCTGCACTACAGGTGTGGGCACTTTTATTTGGTAATGTATGACTGAAAAACGTAATAACGTGACTATTTCAAAAGTGCATAATTTTTGGCATAGTGAAATGATTCATTTCACGTACTGCTATATACTACGTGAAATTGATCTGTCTCAATTATTATTCTCTTACTGATTGAAAGTTTATTTTGAAATGTTCTTAAATCCTTAAGTGATCAGTTTTTTTTATATTGTTCAGTTATTAATAAACTATACACCAAATCACATAATTAAATTTAACATAGATTGACATTTACCAAAGATTGTTACTTATTATAAATTATAGAAGACAGATAACTTGTAATTATGACTGGATCTCTCAATATATTTTAAGAGCTGTGGATTTTTATAAATAAATAAATAACTCAATAAATAAATGTCATCTTTTATAAGTTTAAAACACTATACATAGATAACTCGGAATTTATCAAGCAAACACCAGTGCAAATAAAGCACAATAAATCAAATCAAATATTATTTTTCAAATAGCTCTCGCCTCGATGAGGACTACCCTCATCGATTGCGATGACGGCAACCCTCAATAATTAATTATTTGGCGACCTATAATTAATTATTTTTGAAAATAGCTCTCGCGTATACCTTGCGTCACCAATCAAGAGCAAGTGGCGCGTGAGTCGCGACGTTCAGTTAGTTGTAGAACGGCTCGTGTGGTGGTAAGCCGGCCGCTGTGTGAGTGTGTGATTGTGTTTATCGGATATTTGACAGGAGTTGTGATTCGGTAAGATATTTACTGTGGCTTTTTGCGGTGTGGTACATTTTTTTTATATATTTGTATTGTGTATATTTATAGAATAAAATTTATTTTTACATTTTGAGGACACATTCCTCAAAATGAAAAGACGAAATTTTAAAAATTAAATTTAAAAAAAATCTTTTATCCTTCTTTTGTTTTCGTTAGGTGAAAATAGTTGTTATTTATCATCAATGACAAACATATTTAATACGTTTTACTGTAAAACGTCAAAATGTTTTTAAAAATATTCACAATTTATTATTTTTTAAAGAACACAATTTAAAAAATAATAAAATATTTAACATTTAGTTACTAAAATTGGTCATTGGTAAAATTAGTCTTATCTACAACTACTCACATTGGCTTATATCATTTTCATATAGCTATAGTGTTGCTAGCTTTCTACATAATATGAAAGTACTGCGAACGTGATTATAATATTAACGATTCATTTATTTGTTTGTATGTTGACAGTATTTTTTTTAAAAGGGGCTCGAATAAATTTGCATGCAGACGTACGTACACGGTTGTATGTGATGTGAGTGACACTACGCGTTGACGCAGCTCGACTACCGAATGTTGCAGCGTCACCGCGTGCTGTCAAGCAATGCGCTAACGTTACGATACGTTTACATGCGTCACATTTAGGATGAGCACACACCGACAGAGCATAATAGAGTTTATTTTATGTCACTTTCTATCCGATACCTATATTAAAAGTCAAGTCATGTGATTTTTAAAGATGTTTTTACGTCGGTGTGCGCTCTTACTTATTCGCGCTCATCCCTTTAAGGCGACGGGTAGGGTGAAATTTTTCATAATAAATAAAAATGTCAATAACTTCCAAGTTTATTATTTATTTATTATATCTATACACACGTTAAACTTGTAACACGGCATAGTTTTTGCCGTGGTGGTTAAACTCTAGACAGTCAGCGTGGCAACGTCACAATTTCAATTTCAACAAAAATGCTGACAACGGCTCAAAACACATAATGAGCCGCGCACAGTTCGGATAGTCAAACTCTAAAGCAGTGCCTTATGTATACTTGCGAGCACACAGCAATCAAACACTTATAATTCCTAAGGCGCTACTCTTCTTCTTCTTTAAACACCTTAATGTAGAAATGTTTTCTTTAGAGTCACAAGATACGAACCATAAGAATAGCTGTGCTGAGTTTGGTACCAAACAAATCTGCCAAACCCATAAAAAATGGGATCTTAAACCACACTTTTGCAAAAGGTGTTGGTACTAAACTTACATTTAAAAGTAAACTATATCCAAGAGCACAAATTTTGAGTAACAATACACTAGTTCAATATATGTGTTATAGGAAATAATAAGTTTCACAACTCCACATGCTATCACTTTTTCTGAAAACAGTTTTCGGTGCCCCAAAAACACGCATTTGGCTATACCCGTCACCTTAAGCGTATAGTCTAAATTTCACTCGAACGAGTCTCCGTGCAATATTGCGTATAACTTGAAAACTTAAACGCAAATATTGTACGGAGGAAAAAGAGATTTTGGGTCGAAAAATCAATTTTCCCATCGTTTTAGTTTACATATTTGTTTGAGTAAAATTTAGGCTAAGGGCAGTTAACTGTATATTAAACATATATATGAAAAAAACTGAGTTATTTTTTTTTATAACTCGAGGGCATGGTTTCTTTCTCATTTCTCTAACTTTCATTATTTCGGACTTGGCCATCACCGCTCTTCTCAAAAAACTACCCTATCATTACATAATTATGATGTTTGAAAAATCTTGACTCTGTTAGTCCTATAAAAGTATAGATAAATTTAATAACCCGTCTTGATTTTTTCAATGGATCAACAATTTTGAAAGTCGTATCGGTTCGCGAATTACTATTTCATAATAACGCCGCCTCAGTTATGTAAAGATTAATGTTATAATCTAGAGGCCGTAAAAATAACTAGCTAATTTACAGAGGTCACTATTTTGAATCATGATAGATCATATAATAATACTTATTATTTTAAACGATTATAAAAGAGTTGAGGATATTTTTTTTAACCCAATTAAGCAAAAGTTATATTTATAGTTATATTATATTAACATAAAGGAACCCACTTTATAAAAAAAATCCTCAATTTGACGGTGTTTTTTATGTATAAAAAAATAAATAATAATAAATAATGCTGGACAATCCACACAACATCATCTAGCCCCATCTAAGCAGAGCTTGTGTTATGGGTACTAGAAGACTGACATACTTAATACAATACATTACATAGATAGATATTTTATAAAATATTTTTTATTAAATACCCAGGACACCCGGAATAAATATTTGCAGTATGTTGTCTATAATTCCGGTAATTGTGATTTTGATAATTCATAATGTGATTGATAAATAACTTCGGTGGTCCCATTATTAATAAATATTAATAGACATTTCACACATCACATTCTAGTCCCAAACTAAGCAAAGCTTGCAATGGGAACTAGATTGCTGATTAAGTTGAGACTAGTGCTCAAAATATAAAAAAAAAGGTTTTATTTGTTGACCTTTTGAAAAGGGTAGAATTATAATGACACATTCTTATGTATATGACATCTTTTTACATGTAATTCTGCAAATAAATAAACTTTGACTTTGACTTTTGTTAACAAGAACAGTATTTTTTGTGTTTCACTAATTGTGACAACGGTGTAAGGTGGTCAAGTGATTGGGATTTTGAGTGAACGGAGAACTCAAAATACTAGTAGGTAGGTATATTTAAAAAATATGGTAATATGGTAATATAATAAATATATATTTTAAGGATAACTCCAAATATATCCTTAAAAATGTGGTTTTTATAACTATTCGATGACATAGATTCGAGGCAATATTTATGTTTGAAAATAAAATAATTTGTTTTAAGTTATGTAATTGCCCCTTCTGCTGAGCGTAGATTATTTTTATTTACATAGTGTAATGGTTACTTTAGTAGACTTCGAAAAAGGAGATTTTCAATACGACTGTAACTTTTTATGTTTTTTTTTTGTACATTTTTCTATGTACCTACCATTATCTATCAAACAAAAAAAAACTTCAACATCAGTTTCCAATTAGCGGAGTGATCGCGTAACATACATGAAAAATAAACTACTTAATAAATTCAAAACCTCCTTTTTTGAAGTCAGTTCTTCTTCTTCTTACCGTGTCGATGCTACAATTGTATTTTGTTGTAGCATCGTGTTGGAAAGATTAGCCAGACTAGACACTGCTTTACCGTGCCTAGCTGTTACCGAAGTCAGTTGAAAAATATAGTGTATTGGTATTTTTAGCTGGACGCACCTTGTAGACAGAGTTATATCCAAGATATCTTCAGAAAACTTTACCACAGTCCTCGGTCAAGTGAGTCACATTACTTAGCACCAAGCTTTCTCTTTCTTTACTTCATCATCATCATCATCATTTCTTTACTTATAAATATTTAACACTAGCGACCCGCCCCGGCTTCGCATAAGTAGTACATATGACTAAGATATTCTTAAAATATATGCCATAGCGAACTTTGTCGTGAATTAATAGCAGACGTCACAGCTCAGTTGGTAGTTGCTCTGCCTTCCGTGCTGTGGGTCGTGGGTTCGATTCCCGCAGAACAAACGCTTGGGTGAGCGAAACATTTTATGTTTGTTCTGAGAAATCTTTATTCTGTGTATATTTATTTATAAATAAAATGTTTTCGTTTATGTATATCTACTATCTGCAATCTAGTTCCCATAGTACAAGCTTGCTTAGTTTGGGACTGGAGCGTGAAATGTCCGTGAATATTTATTTATTTAATAAACAAACAGTATATTGTACTTTAAACTACCACCAACATGATAACAAAATAGGTTTAGCTCGAAATGTACAACGGGCTGCCCTATCGCTAAAGCGATCTCTTCCAGGCATTGGATTGTTAAAGGTAGGTACTGTTAGCATTTCTAATGAGAGTTTGCAGCTTGACATTTTTTGTAATTTTCAAAAAAGGAGGCTATATTGCTTTTGGTAGATCATACTTCAGAAGTGGCCATATATTTTTGTTAAGATCTGACTAATACTTTATCTTATCTTTTTTTTTAGTATTATCAATTGAAGTCAGTTTTGTTATTTTTTTATTAAGTATTTATTTATTAAAAAGGACATTCAACGAAGAAAACACAATTGAAACAAATCTTATGGCTAAGGTCTTAAATCTACATGTTCATACAAATAAAGAATGCCACAGCATGCACAAATATAAAAACTCAACTAGACTAGGTAGTCTAAAGTAAAATAAAAAGTTTAAAAAATAATTGTAGACTTCTAATAAAATAAGAATAACATACTTGAAAAATATAGACTATCAAAAACTTAAATTTTAACTTATTTTAAAAATATAATTCCGTATTGACAGTATTATAGTGACCGATAAAGTACCAGTGTAACGCACTGGAGCCAAGCGCGCGCGCACCGGTCACTTTCACTAAGGTCAATGACTAGGCGTACTACATTGGTTACGTGTGGCCGTGACTCATTTTGGACTGACCTCATTTCTCTTATAACCGTTAGATGTCAAAAAGAGGATTATGGACAGATGGACAGACAGGCGGACAGCGAAGTCGCAGTAGTAGGTTCTTGTTTTACCCTTTGTGTACGGAACCCTAAAAAATATATACCCGAATTGAGAGTTACATTCTATAAGTCAGTTAAAAACAGAACTTTTGTTCTTTGTAGGAGTCGACCAAATAAATATGTCAAAAAATACTGCTTAATCAAACTTATATGGTACTTCTAATCTATCAAATTAATAAAGATCATCAAAATCGGTTCTTAGTTGGTGAAATAAAAAAATACAATCGAATAGAGAACCTGTTTGATTACTCGAAAAGATGATACTAGCTCTGAAGTAAATATCATCTTCCGAAACAGAAAAGAATGATTAAAATTGATTCATAACAACGGAGTAACTTGTGAAAAATTCAGACTATTTTGTAAAAAAATTAGTGTTCAAATATATAAAAATAACGCGTTAACTTGAGAAAATCTTCCGTTCTTTTAATCTTTAAAAAAATACTAACATACAGTCAAATTGAGAAACTTTTTAGCTTTTTTCAAATAAGTTCAAAGCTTAATCAGAATCGATGCATCGTAATAATCGCGTAACATACATAAACTAGTGTCCTACACTATTAAATAAGTATGGGAAAACTTGAATCGCCTGATTTCGGCGATCAGGAAGTTATGTAACCAAGATTCCATCATGGTAAGCAGTGACCCACTCTCGCGGTATAAACACCCAGCCATGTCGCAATGTTGATTTGGCAGAAACATGCACTGACTGATTTTCTACTTCTTGTGTGTGGCGTCTGTCAGATTGACAGATTTTTTTATGTAGGTTTAGTTATACCCCCCCCCCCCCCCTTTTTTTTGCGATATCTGGAAAAGGTGAATAAGTTTTACCTCCCTGTACCTCCCTACTTTTTAAGACGTTTGTAACACTTATTTTGGCAAAATAAATATTTGTAGGTATTTGTATTTTTTTTTCTGGCTTGCACATTGTACGTATTTGCCATATTATAAGTTTAGCTTGCATCAACTCGTTCTTCTTTTGTTATATTACCCGTCAGTACGACAGGCCAGTGTCAAGTTTTTCTTTTGAAATATATCCTAGTCAAGTCAGTCCTTCCTGTCGTCGACTATTCTTCTTCTTCTTTTTTATTGTAGGCCGTCAATACGACAACACTGCCACTGTTAAGTGTTTATTTTGAAATATAAGTTTAAAGGGAAAATTCAAAATTTAATCACAAACAAACTTACGACTATACAGTATTTACAAAATGTACATTGTCATATAAAATACATAAGAAACAGTTGAGCTATCTACAGACCGTTGCAAACGATCTATAGATAGTTCAACTGATCCAAATCAGTACCAATCGGAAGCGTACCCAAGACACTGGCTGCATTGCCGCGCTGAATAGCAATGCTGATACGCTGGGCCAGATACTCACCAGCCCTCGGGTCACGCGTCGCTTCGACTAGACGAAAATGGTTTAAAGGGAAAATGGTTAGGAATGTAATTTTCTTCTTAGAAGGCCGCTGTCATGTTGACAATCTATTGCGACAGAATTTTCAAGTTGTCGGTGTACACACGGCTAAGTATATTTGACTTACGTCACGAGACATAGGGACATAGAGAATGGACTGAGCGTTTGGTCTGAACCGGAAATACCAATTTTGATGCGATTTTGTCACAAAAAAATAGTAATGATAACATTTTCTGGGTGGGCCCAATAACATTTAAAGAAGAAGATACATGTCAAGGTTAATTTACTTGGTTTAACAAACTCTTTTTTTAAGATAATGCTGTCACTTACCTTCAAAATTTAACTTTTCGATTTTCCTTAATAATTTTGTTGATTAATGGTTTAAAAGTTGACTGGATGTCGTGTAAATATTTACAATGAATTCTGAGGTCCATGTCAGGGTCTGGGCGGTGTTTCACAAGGCACATCCGGTCTACCGGGCCGACCCTATACAATACTTAAAATACTTTACGTAGGTATGTACCTGTCGCCTTTATCGATCGTTTTGAAAAAAATACAAAAAAAACTTCAACCCTTTCTGTATTTTGTCTTAGCAAAGCATGTTAATTTTCCTATAATTGGCCTATAATATCGTAGAAACTCGTTGATATTGAAATACTTCGACCTCAAATTTGGACCACTTAGGATGATTAAGAACTTCGAATCTTACGTCTACGTATAAACAGGACTGTGAGCGAGAACTTCCTATGAAGTGACTTATAACTTTAGAGCCGTTACGCACTGTCGACTTGCCGCCGGCGACACTCCTGGCGACTGTGACTTACTACAGTTTTAATAGGTGTTTACGCACTTGGTCGTCGGTCGTCCTATTGTTTTTCAAGACCGAGTCGCCGGCGACAAGTCGGCAGTGCGTAACGGCTCTTAAATAGTGAAAGTGTAGGACGCCCTCCGGCGAGATGGAGCGACGAACGGAATGTAGCGCAACACAACATGAGAAGAGACGAAGACCAGCAGTGGACTGTAGGTCTATCCCAGCCTCTCAAAACATGCCACGTTTTAAATCACGTTCAGTTTCTATAATATCTCATCGGTATTCTGTGGGATATAAGTGGATTAATGTGACTGTGACATTATTATTAGAAATGAAACAGCTATTTTATCATCAAAACAATGCCACAGAATAATAAATAATGCTGGACAATCCACTCAACATCATCTAGCCCCAAGCTAAGCAGCGCTTGTGTTATGGGTACCAGAAGACTGACATACTTATTTCAATACATAGATAGATATTTTTTAATATACATATAAAAAACCCAGAACACCCGGAATAAATATTTGCAGATCGTACAAACATTTATCCCAAGACGGGAATCGTACCCGCAACCTCCGTCGTAGGTCGTCCGAATACCGATGTGATACAGAAACCGAAACCAGGTTACGAGAAAATAAATAAATTAATATAATGCTGGACAATCCACACAACATCATCTAGCCCCAAGCTAAGCAGAGCTTGTGCTATGGGTACTAGAAGACTGACATACTTAATACAATACATTACATAGATAGATATAGGATAGGCCGGCTTATATAGGTTGATGATGAAATATCTGTTCTTTTTTTACATCCCATATGTTGTAGGAAGTCATCAGTAAAAAAATGGGCCGTTTGTACAATGTATTATGTCCGATTATAATACATAATGTTTATGTAAGATGTCTTATATAATACATTGCCATCATGCCACCAATGGTTATGTAGTGGTAAACATTGGTGGCGTCATGTTAGCACTAAAGAATGATAATAATAGGTCCAAACTAAGCAAAACTTAGTCAGGACCTATATACTACGGGAACTAAATCGATGATAGAATACGTTAATACTATTTTTACATATCATTTTCATACCTAATTCACATAATTAAATGAAAAGGAATAAAAAGTGAGAAAAAGGCGGTCATATCGCTAAAGGCTGGTTTTTAAATAAGCTTCAGTAATAATAGCACGAGTTTAAACACGCCACGTTTTCAAGGTTTACAGCCACACTCAAAAACATCACTTAAATATAATTAACTTAATAAAAAACTAGTGTTTTATAAAACGAGACACAATTTTCGTTAAAATTATTTTTATTTATTTATTTAGGACAACCAACAAAGAAAACACGAGAAAAAGAATATTAGAGTAAGTGGGCTTGAAGCTATGTGTTCCTTCAATTATAGGGTGCCACGGCATGCGGTAGCATTGACATTCAATTAGACAAAAAAACTTGAAAGGTGTTAATGGACACCGGGATGGAATTAAGTTCTTAATTTAATAACTGGCTTGTTTAGAGAGACAGACAGAAAAAGACGCGCTCGCCGCACGGCTTACTACTAAAGCAAAAAATTAAGACCAAAATTAGTAACGACACGTTACATCTTCCGTCTTCATTTTTCCGTCTGCATTCAACCCCCTTTCCTAACACCTTAACAAACAACTTACTGAAAAACAAAGATATAACTTAAAATTAAATTATAAATTAATAAAAACAACAATGAAATATAATATTTGAAACTATCATGGTTTTGAACATAGTTTTCATTATAAACGGGATATTTACCATGATTTGTGAGTTTGATTATTTCCCGATATTTCGGCACAGTTGCATGCGCCATGATCACGGGTCGAACTGAAGTCTTTGCAAGTAGATATAAAAGTCATTGGCAGACATACCGGTCTACCCTCTTTCGCACTCTTTTATTACGAACGATACTACCATCGGTTTCACTCTCACTTTCAACTCGATTACGACATACTACGCTCACTATGTCCGGACACTCCGTTCGTTCACGAGTTTTTGGATCACGGCACATCCTTATAACCGGATTCCAGACTCCAGATAGTTGAAAACCATCTTCCCGGTTAAAATTCCTGTAACTGAGCGTCATTATATACCAAGACTGGTTCAAGAAGCAATTGAGATTACCAAGTACAGGAATTTTAACCGGGAAGATGGTTTTCAACTATCTGGAGTCTGGAATCCGGTTATAAGGATGTGCCGTGATCCAAAAACTCGTGAACGAACGGAGTGTCCGGACATAGTGAGCGTAGTATGTCGTAATCGAGTTGAAAGTGAGAGTGAAACCGATGGTAGTATCGTTCGTAATAAAAGAGTGCGAAAGAGGGTAGACCGGTATGTCTGCCAATGACTTTTATATCTACTTGCAAAGACTTCAGTTCGACCCGTGATCATGGCGCATGCAACTGTGCCGAAATATCGGGAAATAATCAAACTCACAAATCATGGTAAATATCCCGTTTATAATGAAAACTAACAATGAAATAATATTTGAGAGGCGGAAGATTGACAAGATTGACGATGGATTAACAATCTATATTACGCCAATATCTCTACGCCATTTTTACAAGTGTAACCGCGGTAAAGACACGTGCATTTTTAGCATAGTTTATTTATGTCCATGAGTGAGGCTGTTACTCATTTTATCGTTTTCAGCTATAAAAGCAATGATAGGTATTGATTATTCAAATAGTTTTATCATCTTATCAACTGAACTTGGTATTGAACACGATCCTTATGTTCTGACAATCATAAAATAAAACAAATAAAACATGCTTTTAAGTAAAATATATAAATAAAAATAAAAATAAAAATAATATTGTTTTTTTTTAAATTAATGAACGTATACTGTGGAAACTAAATGCAGATGCAGTGTGTTAATGAGTTTTTTTTTCTTTTTTATAAAACTAGAGATGTGCTGTGGTGTATAGTACCGAGCCCATTTCTCGGAGACATAGATATTAGTACATAGTTTTGGTAGTTTTATTTCTTACTAGTAGTACACGCCCCGGCTTCGCACGGGTAGCCTAAGACTACGGGTAAACACTTATTTTGAAATATCTGTAATAGTTAGACATATGTTGTCGCTGACTTTTTTGTGGATGATGATGTGTTCTACAAAATTGTAGTACATAATTTCTTTCTATCATCAATAGTTTCGACAGCGCACGCGATGTAAGGAATTTCTTAGGTATTTTTTATACACCTTGGGTTACATAATTGAAGTTTTAGTAAGGATCCCTATGTTTTTTGAATATATAATATAGGCTATGTTCAGCGCAGATAATGTAGCTTCACAACAGTGAAAGAAGTTCTGAAATCGGTCCAGTAGTTTCGGAGCCTATTCGATGCAAACAAACAAACAAACACAATCAAATATTTCCTCTTTATAATATTATATAGTTTAGAAAAGTGGCAATAGGCGAGCCAGTTCTACTACTGCTAACCTTAGGTTAATATATAACAAAGATATGTTGATTAGGCCCCAAACCACTTTAAAAACATTTGACAATAGCCCCTACAGCCGACTAATAGGAATATTTAACAAAATACCCACTTTTATCAAGAACCAAGAAAATGAATCTTCTTTTCGCAATCAACTTCGTAAATTCCTTGTATCAAAATGTTATTACTCCGTTCATGAATTCTTGACTGATAAATGTGTTAATGATAATAATTAGTTTAGTATAATTTATTTTAAGTTTTGACATTATATAGAATCAATTTATTTTTTTGACATTGATAGATTTATTTTGGACTGTATATTTACTTAATTGATTTGCTACTTTGACATCTTATTCGATTATTATTATTATTTTTTTTTGTAATAAATTAAAACATTGTATATAACAAAATTGCTGCGCCCTAACAGGGTACATGATTGTACAATTAGCAATAAATAACACCTGAGCTATTACTAATACCATGTGTGCAATAAATAAATAAATAAATAAATAAATAATCTTGATTTGACACGCAACGCGAACTCTCCCAAAGGACGCAAAGCATGTAATATAGGATATATATTGCTTATGGACAACTCATATACCTTAATTTGTTTTAAACGTAACTGAATCGTAAAATCGCAATTAGATAGGGGGTGGGGGGGGGGGGAAGAGTTTAATTCTTACCTCCTATCTCATAAAAAGTTAGCGTTGACATTATGTCACCTTTACGTCACAAGTCTGCGCCAACTCTTTATAAGATAGAACCGTTAAACTTCATTGTTTGCCACTACACACATATTTGTTCGTTTGTATCGAACTCTCTACCTAAAGCATGAAAGGTAGAGCATGGAAGGCGTTTGTTTTACATAAATAAACTTATATAATAGGGCCATATCAAGAAGTGCAGTACAAAACCTATTGATCTCCATTAGTATGTATCAAGATCGGTGGCGGAATAGCTTTGGTTCCATTTCGTCCTCATAAAACTCAAAACACGCCACGCCATGCAACCTCATTCGAAATTCGTAAGGAGTCCGGACACGACCGGCTTGGAAACTCTTTCGAAACCATGACTGGCGATTGTGTAAAAAAGTATCTATGACTGTGACAGTTATCACGTCACAAGCTGTCACTAGCCTCTGGTGTATCTTGGTTCGATAATTCGTTGTAATCTAGGCCAAATATCTGATAATATTCGAGTTTGCGTAATCGGCCGAGTGCGGACTTTCGTGCAGTGTTCGCAAAATGAATTCGAGAGCGAAGTTCAAGGATTTGTCGATATTCTAGAATTTTGTGTCTGTGCACATGTACAGGTGAGACCTTTCGCTAACTAAAGCTTTACGGTTTGTCTGGAAGATACCACGCAATAAGACCGCCCTTTAAAGGAATGTCAATTTATCTAAGCAAAGGTACGTAATGCTGTGAAAATTGAACGATAAAGTTTTTATTTATAGTGCTAATGTTTATTACGAAATCACAGGACATTTAACAAAGCCCCAAACTAAGCAAAGCTTGTACTATGAAAACCAGAATTTAAAACCTAGGATAATAATTTCAGTGATGGAATTGTTTTATGATATTTACGATAACTTATTTATTTATTTTGACTTAGGTAAGGTTGGTTTTTCTCACGTAACAAGTGTGGTGAAAGTCGAATAATAAGTACTTAGTAATATAATTGGGTAATAGTTACATTTCATATAGTTAGTACCTACTTACGCGATATGCCTGAATTTTGCTCGCGAAAGTTTAAAAAAATTTTGAGTTGCTCTGATCTAATTTGCTTTTTCAGATTACTTACATGGGTATACAATTTTATAAATAAATAAATAATACAGCAGGGTGCTTTGAAGAAAAGGGCGGGTTTTTGAGAAGGGTTTGAGGGGGTAAATTTTTATGTCTGAAACCACGATAAATGTTGGGAAAGGAACCATGCCCTCGATTTTAAATTGGTTTATCTATACGTACGTTAATGTGCCAAATATGTTTGAACACAATTATACCGTTCCACTTTCAGAGGGCTTTCGCTAGTCTTATAAATAAGATGTCGTTGAGGTTAGCTTTTAACTTAGACAGACAAAAATATACAGATTTTAGAATGAATCTGTCTGATGACCTGACTGAAATAAAACTAAATTTATCGATGCTGACGAACTGAATAGTTTTAAAATAGATTCTATAATAGAATTTGTGCAATCTGTTTGTTCGATGACACAAATAAATGTTTTTTTATCATACTCCATGTTATTAGGAATCATTTTGTAAACCAGGTTAATAATAGAAATTAAAAAAAAACAAATAGGGCTCTAGTGTCAATATTAAAGATATTCCAAAACTAGTGAGATCTTAATCAAATTTAAATGGTAGTTACATATAAACACCAGCTTTAAAATAAAAAAAGCATCGTCAAAATTGGTTAAGCTAAAAACAAAATACAGTCAAATTGAGAATAATAAAAATGTTCTTTTTTTAGTCGTTGAGTTAACAAGATTTCACTAATCACACTTTCAAGCCTAGTCTTCAAAGTCAAAATACTTTATTCAGTAAAATCACAAGGATCATTTCGAATCGTCTTACATAGGGTGGTTCTTCAGTTTTGCTCATATGTTTACATTCTGTATTGCAAGATATCTTATTTTGGCAGTAGTTTATTGGTCTCAAGATTAATTTACTGTTTTTTGAGCAGCTTATAGCAGTGCACAGTACACATCAGTTAGACACATATTAATAATAAAAAATAAAATATAAATATTCACACATCTCTAACCCTAAACTAAGCAAAAAACTAAGCAAAGCTTGTACTAAGAAGTAGATTACTGATAGAACTACGTTTTTTTTTCAATACATTCATATTAACAAAATGGGTGGGAATCGAACCCACGACACCTGAAGGCAAAGCTACTACCACCTAAGCTGTGACGCCTGTCATTTGTCTAATTTAATTTGTTATACTGACCGAACATTTTAACCAGCATATGGTTTTAGCTAAGACAGGTCAAGTTGTATCTTAAAATTTCATCCTTGATTGCAATAAAACTCAGTCTTTAATACGATCCGGAAAAGAGGCTTCTAAATTACATACGTTTAATTTCAATCTGTCCAGCGGTTTAGGCATGATGCTCTAACAAACAAACAGACAGACAAAAAATACGTAAAGAATCGTTTACTTATCTGCATATTTACTGGATCTGCATATCTATATCATCATTTCTAATTTTTGACTTTACAGTTTTCGAAGTAATGTTAGTAAACGTAGTGCTATGTATGCAGTCGCGTGCAAACAGGGAAAGTGAAATTCTGAAGCAATGCTGATCACAATGAGACGTGTTATTTTTATAAATAGGTGTATAATAAAAGCCAATGACTTACACTGTCTAAGGCAACCACTAGGTAGGTACTCTAAAGATGGTAAGTATCTAAATGTCGAAGTGCAATTACAAATAATGTTTTTATTCATAATGTCAATAAAAACATAGGTATTTGATTTAAAAAAGTTTGACTTTTCACACAGTCCTGTATAGTTCCGAGCTAAGCAGAGCTTGTATGTAATTTGTTAATGGAAAACTTACTGGAATATAATTTTGTTTTATAAATATGTACATAGAATGCATAGTCACACCCATCAGACACAGTACAAACGCGTGGTCATCGTGGGAGCATGGGAGGCAGAACTGCTACCAATAAAAAAAAATGTATTTATTTCAGAATTGGTCCATAACTTGTGTTAGTAAATAAGGCCTCACTAATGTTAGTAGCTATTGCGATTTTTATTTTTGAGATATTTGGACGAACTAGCTCCAACTACTTTAGCAATTGTAATAAGGATCATATAAAAGACCACTAGGATCCAGACCTAGTTTCTTGCCTGTTCTTCTAGACTCTGGTCGCGACGAACTGGCACCTAGAATAACCTAGTATGTAAGACGATTCAAAGTAATCTGTTTCTTTTGAATTTTGAGCAAAAGCAATTAACCTGTGACGCCTGTCATTAGTATTGCCAGTTTAAATAATAGATTTTCCTTGTTTCAGGTAAAACCAGCCAGCCATGTTGATAGTTTACAACTGATCTGCGTTCGACACAGCTGAGAGATGGCGTCGTGTTTGTCTGGGGGTGGATTTGGGGCTCACGAGTACGTCCCTGTTGCTGATTTCTATGCCGACAAGGCGGTGTTTGTGACGGGGGGCACTGGGTTTATGGGGAAGGTGAGTTTGTCCACAATTCTAGTGAACCTAGGTTTTAGGACCTTTATCTGAAGTTCATGCGTATGAGAAACGGATCTAGTTTTGGAATTGGTCACCAGTATATTTCAGTTGGACTGCTGAGATTCGATTACGAGTCAATGTGACAATCGCATTCGTATCGTAACGGTAGCGTATCCGAGACACTGTGCAGTGACGCTGCAACGTTTGACAGACGAGCTGACGTGCACTGTGACTCGATGACTGTTACCGTTTCCGATTGCCACATTTATCTATGATCACATTTATCGATCATCCTCTAATTCCATTCTAAAGTCAGCATAAATAACCGTCATATTGACTAATTAATGTGTTAAACTTGGAATCTAAATTCAGTAGTCCACACCGATTCAGTCCACAGCTATTATTCAATACAGATTTAATGTGACAGTGTGATCATTCCTCTGGTTTTTTGTTTTAAGTAAGCAGAAATAACCACCCATAATAATTATTAAGTACCCAAAATGGTAACAAAACTATATTTCCATAGGTCCTCGTTGAAAAGCTATTACGAAGCTGTCCAAAAATCAAAAAGATCTACTTGTTGATGAGACCGAAACGTGGGCAGGATGTTGACTCTCGACTCACAGAGCTCACGCAGTCTCCGCTATTCGAGACGCTGCGTCGAGAGAGACCTCAGGAGTTGCAGAAGATTGTGCCCATTGTTGGAGATATCACTGAGCCGGAGTTGGGCATCAGCGCTAAGGATCAGGCTATGCTGTGTCAAATGGTAAGTCACCACGTAGGTTTGAAGACTATTCCTTAGAACTTGTCAGAAGTTAAAACTTGTTAGGAGTAGTCATCAGGTGGAAGGCTGTGCCTTACTTGTCAGCGTTAAGAGATTATAGGTCATAACGTAATGCCGAAAACCTGGATGATGTTGAACGTTTCTGACCTAAAATTTGCGACAGAATTGTCAAAAGGTCAGGTGCTGGCTGACCGCATTTTATTTCTTTATACTACTTTTTTATAGCTGTCCGACCATTTGTTCTGTTAACGCTTGAAATATTTCAAAAATCCGGCTAATGGAGCTATTCAACTCTCCTGTCATTAAAGAGTATCATCATGATGATATATGATAATCCTTAAACACAAGATTAGTGCTAAACTTCACCGATTACCTTGCAGATATCAATAGTATTCCACTCAGCGGCAACCGTCAAATTTGACGAGAAGCTCAAGCTGTCAGTCACCATCAACATGCTTGGAACGCAGCAGTTGGTCCAACTGTGCCATCGTATGCTCAAACTGGAGGTATGTACTCAATGATAGATTTCTTCCAGAGAACCGTAACATGGAAACCATTATGGTAAGATCGGCACAACATAGTGACCATTAAGTCTTACATCAGCTGCCTATCCTATATGGCATTTAGGAAGATGGTGTTAGCCTCGGTGACATGTCGGATGTTCCAGGCTCTTGTCCACGTCTCCACGGCGTACTGCAACTGCGAACGGGAGCGCGTCGAGGAGATGGTGTACGCGCCGCCAGCGCTGCCGGAACACGTGGTGACCCTGGTGCAGACTCTGCCGGATGAGCTGGTGGATAGAATCACGCCGGATCTAGTCGGTGAGTTCTACTTTCCACAATTATATGATAAACTAGCTGAAACACGCAACGTCAAATGCGTGGGCGGAAATATGTGTCACCACACTCACCATCATTTGATGAACCTTGAACCGCGTAGCTGCTTTTAGTTAAGCTGTAACTAAGAGTTCAAGTCTTTGATTGCAATGAGACCAATCCCATGTTGCGATCCAAAAAACAGGCTATTAAACAGTATAAGTCTAATCTAAATCTAGGTCCAGTGGTTTAGGCATGATACTCTAACAAACAAACAGACAAACTTTTTTTAGATTCAGAATCGCTTACTCTGTGGATTGGCATATTTTTGGCTCTTTTACATATAAAAGTGTAGATAAATACTCAAAGACATTTTACAAATCGCGCTCTATTCCCGAAATAACCGAAGCTGGTACCATGGGAACTAGATTGCTAATAGAATACTATTTTGTGAAAAAATAGTAACATTCAGACAAATCCATGTTGAAGGCCGAAAAAAATGTGGTTGGATTGTATGATGTGAAAGATGATATGAATGTGAGAAGAGTAGATTCAGAGTTGACGAATGATAGGCGTGAGTAGACGAAGAACATTTTGCCCACCCCATCTAGCGTGGGATAAGGCAGGGGAATGATGATAGTAACATCCAGACACAAACATGACAAGAGCGTGATGTGTACAATGTCCGTGAATATAAGTATATGACGCATCTTTGTTCTTCATTATAAAACCGATAGATAACACTAATTATTAATTAAAGATTGTCCATTCTCCGACATATATTTATTGTTTTTTTTGGTTACAGGTGACAGGCCCAATACTTATACATTCACAAAGGCCCTCGCTGAGGATATGCTGATCAGGGAATGTGGAAATCTGCCTGTGGCTATCGTGCGACCATCTATCGGTGAGTTATTTTTGTATTATTATAAAAAATGGTTGGAACCAGTACCTCTACCATGAGTTGTCACAGTAAAATCGCCTGACTTTACTATAGTAGTTACGTAAATATTAGTACATACGAATTTTAGTACCCAACTATCCGCTAGAGGTGCTGTACAAATCTTCATACATTTTTTTAACTAGAGACGCTAGCGAGTATGGATTGTATAAACCCATGGTAGAGCTACAGGCCATAGTTTCTTGCCCGTTCTTCTAGGCTCTGGTCGCGTGGAACTGGCACCAGAATCATCTATATATAAGACGATTCTAAATGATCTTTGTGATTTAACTGAAGCGTGACCTTGATTCAAGTTTCTTTATGATTTCATCAAGTTTTGAAGATTATTGTGAAATTTAAACTAAACTAATCTGTCTAAAAATCTATGCTTCAGTAATTTCTGAATTCCTTTTAAGTATTTATAAATTTCTGTATAAAAACCTGATAATATTTAGTTATAGGTATGTGTGTCCTTTTCCCACCCTAGGTTTTAATATGTTTTCTTCCACTCATTCCTATTCGTCAACGGATCTACTTTTTTAATCTAATCTATATAATAATAAGTAGTAGTCGCGTAGCGGTAAGTAACTATAATTCGAACGTTTTTTCTCCGATTCACTTTGCAAAACGGACTACCACATAAAAACGTTATAATTTTTCGATTTTTTATATAACCTATGACACTCAGCAATAATGTGGCTTTCTATTGGTGAAAGAATATTTAAAATCGGTTCAGATCCTGAGATTACCCCTTACAATTTAACAAACACAAACTTTAACTCTTTATAATATCTATTAGTATAGAAGTATAGATTTACGTTTTGCTTTCCTGTGTATCATTTAAAGAACTTTCAACGGTCGATTCTTCGATCTATATTTGTGCTCAGGGGAAGTGATGTCATTTCTGGTTTTATTTATATTCTGCTCTGTTTTATGTAACTCTCTTGTTTGTGACACATTGTAGAGAATAATTATACAATACTAGATGATGCCCACAACTTCGTCTTTATTGTTTGTTATAATTTAGATAATTCATACAATATCTTTATAAATTATAGCATTTACACTTACATAAGTAGGTATAAACTGCAATATTGTAAAATTTCAGTAGATTTTTGAACGAGTAACAAACATACATCCACACATCCATACAAACTTTCGCGTTTAGGGCCCCCGCAAACTGCAGACTTTTTATCGGCCGATAGTTTAGTCGGCTTTTTAATCAGTATGAAGATGTATGCAGATGCGCACATTACAGTGATTCAGTCTTCATACTGATTAAGAAGCCGACCAAACTATCGGTCGATGAAAAGTCTGCAGTCTGCGGGGACTCTTATAATAACTAATAAGTATTAGTAGGACTAGCATCTTCCAGCGACTGCCTCGTCAAGTTAGAGAAAGAAGAATTGGTATTATTGATATTAGAATTTTATAAAATTAGCCTTTTTAAATTAGTCATAATATTTCTTTAGAATTATAGTTAGAAAAATAAGGCTTAATTTTTGTAATAAAATTACTTATATAACTTTGTCACATTTATTGATAATGGTGACTGTGCACTTGTTTCGTGGAAATTTGGTTGATTCAGTAATCATTTGATAACGCTTGATAAAAACATACAGATATAGTTTTTTTATTAGTTGGTAATCAATAAGCGAAAAATCATAGTAGGTATATTTTGCATAAATGTTCAAGGAATAAATAAATAAATAATGTTGGACAATCCACACAACGTCATCTAGCCCCAAGCTAAGCAGAGCTTGTGTTATGGGTACTAGGAGACTGACACACTTAATACAATACATACATAGATAGATATTTTATTACATTAGATATTAAATTATAAAATACCCAGAACACCCGGAGTAAATATTTGCAGATCGTACAAACATTTATCCCAACTTTTTTCTAAGATTTTAAATAAATGTGTGAATAATAAATATTCATGGACTTTTCGCACATCACACTTTAGTCCCAAACTAAGCAAAGCTTGTACTATGGGAACTTGACTGCTGGTATAATACTTATATATACTTACTTTTTTTTGTAAATACATAAGTAGGTACATAGTAACACCCAGACACGGAACTAATAATATATGTAGGTACTTTGTCACTTTTTAGTACATTTTCCTGTTACAAACTCACTCTTAACTAATTCTTTTTTAGTTGATTCTAAAAAAATAATGTATATAGGTATATATTCTATCAGCAATCTAGTTCCCATAGTACAAGCTTAGCTTAGTTTGGGACTAGAGCGTGTTGTGTGTAATGTCCATGAATATTTTGTTAAATTTATTTATTTTAAGTTACGCTCAGCAAGTTACGTTTTATTAACTGACGTAACATTATCTAGTTTCATTATCCCTTCGTTATCAGTCAACATCATGACATCCATACATCCATCACGGTCTTTCTTACAACCTATCCATCTTTTAACTACCTACCTCTGATAAATACATTTCCTTACATACATCCATATCACCTTATCATTTTAAAATTTAAATTAACTGACAAGAGGGAGACCTTTGCCCAGCAGTGGGACAGCATGGGTTGACAAAAAAAAAATTAATTTTTAACTCCGAATTATTTTAAGGGTTCCGTGCGCAAACGGTTAAATATTCACGGACAATTCACACATCACACTCTAGTCCCAAACTAAGTAAAGCTTGTACTATGGGAACTAGATTGCGGATAGATTAGTTGTATAAGTACCTACTTATTAAATATTTATACCTAATCATTAAGAATGTACTCAATTAATCTATAAATTAAGTATGTTTATGATGTAACAATATAATCCTTTAAGTGGTGTTTAAAATTGTATTTATCAGTTTATTATAATGTGATATTAATATGATAATATACTAGTATTTGACCTTGAACAATGTCTCTCCTTGAAATTAAAAAAACTTGAGAGGTGTATAGGGACACCCGGATGGAACGAAGTTCTTAATTTATTAACTAGCTTACTTTCTATGGGAGAAAGAGAGAAACACGCGCACGTCGCACGGCTTACAACTGTAGCAAAAAGTGTCGTTGCAACTTTTGATCTTAATTTTTTCCGTCCAGCCCCCTTCCGCAATGCGCGATGGAACTTCGTTCCAGAAATAAAATTACCTAGAACTCAACATGATGCGATATAAATAAATTACAGAAATCTATTGATATTTTTGTAATTTATTAAAATTAGGAAGACAACTGTACCTCATTACTAGTCATTACACATAAATTAATACTTAGGTAAAGTATAAGCTGGCGCTGGTTTCGGGAATTCATTACTAGATACATATTCTTTGACTGGATAAAAAAGACGATATTTAAGGTAGGTATTCTATCAGCAATCTAGTTCCCAGAAAACAAGCTTTGCTTAGTTTGGGACTAAAGTGCGATGTGTGAATTGTCGGTAAATATATGACTTTCAGGAGTGCCCACACATTATCGAGGCAATTAAACTCATATCCCTCATTTACTCCGCGTAGTCGAGTAAAAAAAGTCGAATTGAAAACCTCCTCTGTTTTGAAGTAGGTAATATGTCACTCTAAGAGTCCCCGCAGACTGCAGACTTTTTATCGGCCGATAGTTTGGTCGGCTTCTTAATCAGTATGAAGACTGAATCACTGTAATGTGCGCATCTGCACACATCTTCAGACTGATTAAGAAGCCGACCAAACTATCGGCCGATAAAAAGTCTGCAGTCTGCGGGGGCCCTTAAACGGGACCATTCATTGCTGTGGGTCGTGGATTCGATGCCCAATGAGAACAACCATTTGTGTGATGAGCACTTAAGTTTGTTCTGTGTTTGGGTGTTACTATGTATGTTATTTTCCAAAAATGTATGTTTAGTTATATCTATAATATAGTTCCCATAGTACAAGCTTTGCTTAGTTTGGAACTAGAGCGCGATGATGTGTAATAACTATGTAATTATTTTTTTATTTTATAAGTTTTAGGAAAACTAACAGTTACATAGTACAAATAATAAGAATCTGAAGGCCAATTAAAAGTTTCAATTTATTAAAATAAGATTTATATTTTAATATTTTTTTTAATATTATACAAACCCTAAATATAATCAATGCATAATCAACTAGATAGTCCAGTCAAAATAGACTAAAATTATGACTTCAGTTTGCATTAATTCCCAACAAGCTGGATTTTTGTGTAGGCCTTGAATACGTCATTACCAATGATATGTCAAAAGTCCCCATCGATCCCGCTTGTGCGTTGTTTTTTATTCGAGGTCAAAGGTCATAAATTTGCATTTTTTGCGTATATCTCTGAAACAACGAAAGCTATCGAAAAGTGGTTCAGGCAAAGTTTGTACATCGTAAAATTGTCTACAAAAAGATATCAACACTTTTCTTCTACAAAGCATCGTTTTCGAGATATAGTCACTTTAGACCGCAGGAAAATCGTCGAAGATGCTGCGTTTTTTTCATTTCAGCCGTTTTATCTGCTTCATTGCCTCAGAACAAACAGTATTTCTTGAAATTTACTGAAAGGGGTGATGGGTTCGATGGGTTAGTCCTCCTCCAAGGTAATGAATCGTCTTTTTGTTTCAAGAAATACTGTTCGTTCTATGGCAATGAAGCAGATAAAACGGCTGAAATGAAAAAAAACGCAGCATTTTAGTAGATTTTCTTGCGGTCTAAAGTCACTATATCTCAAAAACGATGCTTTGTAGAAGAAAAGTGTTGAGGTAATTTTGTAGACAATTTTACGATCTACAAACTTTGCCTGAACTATTTTTCGATAGCTCTCGTTGTTTCAAAGATATACGCGAAAAACGCAAATACCCAGGTTAAAGTCATAAATTTGCGTTTAAAAGTCATAAAAGAGAGCTATCGAAAAATAGTTCCGACAAAGTTTGTAGATCGTAAAATTGTCTACAAAAATATCTCAACACTTTTCTTCTACAAAGCATCGCTTTCGAGATATAGTGACTTTAGACCGCAGGAAAATCTACTAAAATGCTGCGTTTTTTTCATTTCAGCCGTTTTATCTGCTTCATTGCCATAGAACGAACAGTATTTCTTGAAACAAAAAGACGATTCATTACCTTGGAGGAGGACTAACCCATCGAACCCATCACCCCTTTCAGTAAATTTCAAGAAATACTGTTTGTTCTGTGGCAATGAAGCAGATAAAACGGCTGAAATGAAAAAAACGCAGCATCTTCGACGATTTTCCTGCGGTCTAAAGTCACTATATCTCGAAAACGATGCTTTGTAGAAGAAAAGTGTTGATATCTTTTTGTAGACAATTTTACGATGTACAAACTTTGCCTGAACCACTTTTCGATAGCTTTCGTTGTTTCAGAGATGTACGCAAAAAATGCAAATTCATGACCTTTGACCTCGAATAAAAAACATCGCACAAGCGGGATCGATGGGGACTTTTGACATATCATTTGTAATGACGTATTCAAGGCCTACACAAAAATCCAGCTTGTTGGGAATTAATGCAAACTGGAATGTCTATTTTGACTGGACTATAGATATGAAATGGATAGAGCTAGTGACATACATTTTTATCTTATCGTATTTTTATCGATAAGTCCGTTGCAATGTGTAATACCTAGATATGTAGATTACATAATCGAAGTCAAAGATTAATAAAAAAAATTTGGTCAACCTATGCTGTCCCACTGCTGGGCAAAGGTCTCCCCCTTCTCTTTTCACCTATCTCTATCCTCTGCCCATTCCTGGACGAAGGAGTCCAGCTCGTCGCACCAACGCGACAATTTTTTTTCATTTATCTATTAAAATTAATGTTAAAAAATTATTGATATTTTTTTATACTTATTCCAACTAATTTGTACCAATTTCTGGCGCCAACTGTACTCGTATTGCTGTGTTGGTGTGAAAGGTGTTGGTGTAATGACACTCGCATGACACTTAGCACGACTCAGTGTGGACGCAGTGCGATGTCTCACAGGACACGTCCTTAACGAACGTGCTCGGCGAGGGACTGCATTTTCATAGGCAGAGGCTACTTAACATTTGTTTTTTTAACGGACATTTCACGAGTACTATGTAAATTACAGAATTTATTTAGAATATCTACTAACATATTCTTTAGTAAATACATACTTACATAGAATCGGAATATCTACTTCTTTTAAACTAACTAAAAAATAACTAAAAATCAATATTGTATTGTTTAATGTCGAAGGTAATTCTTGGAAAATATGACATTAAAATACACTACGAGTAAGTACTTTGCGTAAATATTGATGTGACTTTGTGACTCAGTAAACTTACAATCTTAAGATAATATATTTTGTAGAAAAATGATAAACAACTCAAATCGTCATCGATACTGAATCTACAAATTTAAGGGTAATTCAATAATTAATTGTAAAATCTTAGTTAAATTAATATGGGACAACCTCTGAATAACTACCAAACAAATATCGACTCAAAAAAAAAATTTATAATTGACATAACGTCGGCCGAAGAAGCGTTGGAAGGATGATCTGGACACCCAGGAGAGGGATTGGTGGAAAATCGCCAAAGACCGGGATAGGTGGAAGCAGTGGCGTAGCTAGGTAACCAAGGGCCCTGGGGCAAATTAAAAAATGGGGCCCCACTGCTATGTAAACTGATTTAGACTAGTCAACAAGTTCAAAAACTTAAAAATATGAGCGATGGCTCATTCGATTCGGAATCACCTATAGAAAAATGTTTTTGAAGGATTTTGGTGCAGGTTAAAAATTGCAATAGTTATTAACAAAATAAGATTAAAAAAATAATAATATTCCATTTTTTGTTAATAACTTGAAAAATATTAACATTTAAGCAATTTTGCTCGTTAAAGAAGAAGAAATTTCCAATAAAAAAGTCCTAACTTTCGAAACTCTATCTCCATTATTTATAACTTTAATCAGACGTTGAAAATAGAGCTCCGCGCGGCTGTTACAGCAAGCCGCTAAAGAGAGTTCAGCAATAAAAATAATATTTTATTACATAAAATGTGATTTAAAAAAATTTGAAAAAAATCTTGTATCTTCTTAACACTTGAAAGAACCGAGCCCTGAAGAAAAAAAAGCTAAATCATCATTTTTCAAAAAGTTATTCAATTTTTAACTGACAATTTGTTTCGTAATTTCCATTGGTTTAAACAATGGAATTAAAGGTATAAATAATTGGCCTAAAAATCTCAAACTTCGTGGAGCCCCGCTGATGTATGTACTTTATAAGATCCTGCGGTAAATTTTCATAAAAGTTAATTAGCTTGTTAATTATGATTTTTTATAACTATTGAAAAATTATAACTATTGAATATAAAACGGTTGAAATGAAAAAAAAAACTCAGCATCTTCGACGATTTTTCTGCGGTCTAAAGTCACGATATCTCGAAAGCGATGATTTGTAGAAGAAAAGTGTTTCTATATTTTTGTAGACAATTTTACGATCTACAAGCTTTGTCTGAACCATTTTTCGATAGCTTTCGTTGTTTCAGAGATATACGCGAAAAACGCAAATGTATGACCTTTGATCTCGAATAAAAAACAACGCACAAGCGGGATCGATGGGGATTTTTGGCATATCGTTTGTAATGACGTATTCAAGGCCTGCACAAAAATCCAGCTTGTTGGTTGGGAATTAATGCAAACTGGTATGTCTATTTTGACTGGACTATGTCACTTCTGCAGCAGCTAAAAGATCATTTAAGAAATGGTATGGGCCAAACTCGACTCCGACATTTATCGCTAATAGCAATTGAAAACAAAACCGCATCAAACCTGGATTTTAACGAAGTTATTGCAAAAACTAAAGCTAGGAAAAAATTGTAAATTTAATTGTTATTTGGTCAGTTGGTAGGCCCGACCTTTATACAATAAACCCTTAAATCTTCTCTTTTAACAGGCCAATATTTTACTATATTTACGGAAAAAATCCGTCCCATGTAAATCAAGATATTCCGAAAAAATAGTTTTTCAATAACTACATCATATTACTTAGAATTCTAAAGGCCCACAAGGATAACTGTTGTGTGTGGCGTATAATTAACATTAAACGGGCTTTATTAATTTCTCGGATTGTTTGAAAATCCAACCTGTGGAAAGTGAGTTGTTACTGAAAAGCATGTGGTATTGTACAAAAGAAATACAGTTATTCGGAAGTATCTCGATTCCCACTGGTTGGATTTTCAAACAGTCTGAAAAGCAAATAAAGTACGCTTAATTTTTCACGCGAGAAATTTTTCAAATTTTTCGATTTCAATGGGACCGATTTTTTTATAAAAATAGTAAGAAATAGGCCTGTAAAAGCCCTTTAATATGTATTATGTGGCAACCTTGAGGGACGAGTTTTTAAGTCGTGGCCCACGCTCCGTAGAGTATTGCCCTATCTCCTTTCCAAAAGTTCAGTTCGATCGAGATTTCTAGTAATAGAGCTCAGGGGGCCCCCCTGAGCTCGAGGGCCCCGGGGCACTGCCCCGCCTCGCCCCTTGGTAGCTACGCCACTGGGTGGAAGGCTTTGGGGGAGACCTTTGCCCAGCTGTGGGACAGTATAGGTTAAAAAAAAGCAATTGACGTAACACACATACAAACAGATAAATATCCACACACCCCCCATCTCCCCTACGTACACACTGTAGGTACATGTCACGAGTTATTTGTTTTATATTCATCGTTATAGTTGCCTGATCTGAGGGGGTACAAAGAATCCCAATTAAATTTAGTAATAGGTATAGATTTCTGGGAAATCGATTGGCGAAGTTTATCGGCTTGCTGGTTATAGGTACAGAAGATTTAGTTTCGAGGTGAAATAACTAGACTAAACTAGCCTCGGTTTTAATAAAGCCGTAAGGCCAATCTATTCACTAAATGGTAATATGATAGGTAACAACAGTCATAGAAATGCGCAGAGCGTGTGAATATGTCTCTTGGGACAGTACTAGTAATAAAATAATTGAAAATTACACTATCCTACTTTACAGTCTACAAAGTAATTTGATAAACATTTAAATGTAATCTAATATAATTCTAAAACCAGTGGTTCTGTAAGAACAGCAGACCTCGCCCTTTCAACCATGAAATCAGCGACAGATGCTTGATGCAAATGCTTTGGCAAGAAGGATTAAGAGATATATTTTAAGAGATTGGATACCCAACACGGGTTTACACTGTACATTTAAAAGAGCATTAACAATAATGAAAAACTAAGTGCTCCCATAATTAAAGGGTACCACAGCATGCATAAAAGATCAAGCAGTAACTTATACTAAATTAAAACTAAGTTAAACAAGTAGGAAAACAAAGGTCAAAACAATATAAAAAGGTTCTTAGCACTAAAAGTAAAAATCAAAGACAAAATTTTGATAATATTATCCACGTTGGAGATAAAGAATCGTTGAAGATAGACAAAACACTTACTCATAAACGAGTCCATATCTCACAGTCTAGAAATAAACTTAATACTACCCTATATGAAATTTTAAAAATATGCAGGAATATTAAAGTTGTAACCTAAAGAAATGTAGACTAATGATCTTGACAGAATAACAATGCCAACTTTTAGGTATTACCTACATCTACAAACCTTGCGGTTTACGAAATGCTACCTAACTAAGTAATTTTATGTTAACTTTTAAAATGGTAAATAAATAAAAAAAAAGGTGAAGAGGCATACGCTGTGTCGAGATGTTGATTTACCAGCTTCTTAATCATTTGTCTATTTCTTCCTCTCTACTTACGTCATTGTTAGCTTGTGCCCCACCACCTGTATAAGGCTGGACCTCATCAACGCCACAAATGAGGGAATAGAAATGGCTCAGTTTTATTCCAACTTAGTTTGAAGTTATTGTCGTTGTACCCGTAAGAAGAAGATTGTTAGTTTTGTTTGTTCCTTGTGTGCTGAGTCAAAGTCAAAGTCCAAAATTGCTTTATTCAGTAAAATCACAAGGAACATTTAGATTCGTCTTACATACTAGGTAATTCTAGGTGCCAGTTCCACGCGACCAGAGCCTAGAAGAACGGTCAAGAAACTTACGGCCTGGTTCCTACCGTTTTTTTATATGATCCTTCTTACAAAGAATTACTATTAAACTAAATAAAGTACTGAAGTTCCAGTGCGGTGTCAATTTAACTTAGTTATAATACAAATTATATACAGTCATGCCAGGGACAGGGCTGTTTGAGGCAAATCAAATTTTGTCTAGATGTCTAGGTATTTAATAAATTATTAATTATTATAATTTGGATATAAAAGCTATCTTATTCTTGATTTGTATATTTTGTATTGTAGTACTCTCATCTCTACGGGAGCCGGTAAAAGGATGGGTTGACAACTGGAACGGTCCGAATGGCATCATCGCTGCGGTCGGCAAGGGTATCTTCCGCACCATGCTTGGAACTGGCACCCGCGTGGCAGATCTAGTTCCTGTCGACACTGTCATCAATCTAATGATCGTTTGCGCTTGGCGGACGCATTTGAGACGGTAAGTCGTTGGGGACCTCAGATTTTTAGGGGGTTTAAAATCGTTAATTTTTTTTTATAATTATTACCCCAATTTGCTCTTATTTAAGCGAATCTTGCCCGTTCTTCTAGGCTCTGGTCGCGTGGAACTGGCACCTAGAATCACCTAGTATGTAAGACGATTCTAAATGATCCATGTGATTTTACTGAATAAAGTAATTTTTGACTTTGACTTTGACTTTTGACTTTGAATTATTCATTATAAACAACTTTTCTAGGTTACTTTCTCTATCATATTATGTATTTTTATAGGGGTGAAGGCGTTGTGGTGTACAACTGTTGCACCGGACAGCAGAATCCGATCACGTGGCAGCGCTTCGTGAAGACCAGCTTTAAATATATGCGGAAACATCCCTTCAGTGAGTTTCCACAAAGAACACTTCACACTGAGTAACATTCGAACTATCAAAATGTGGCAAAGTAGGCTATAGGTAATCGGCTATAGGTAATAAATCGAAAATGATTCAAGAAGAGTTTAAGAATGATGTGCAGAGAAATACCCTACCTAAGTTTATTTTTGTTTTTGTAACTAGATATTGTTTATTTCAGGCTAATATTAACCATAATGTTCCAGGTGATGTAGCATGGTACCCCGGTGGAGATATAACGAACAATCGGCTGAAACATGGCGTGCTGTCGTTAATACAGCATCGTGCGCCGGCTGTTGTGATGGATTTTGTCGCGAGGGCAACTGGGAAAAAACCTATGTAAGTTGATTAATTAATCTTATGTAAAGTTTTTAATATCCCACTTCTTCTTCTTCTTCTTGTCGTGTCGATGCTACAACTGTATTTTGTTGTAGCATCGTGTTGGAAAGATTAGCCCGACTAGACACTGCTTTGCCGTGCCTAGCTGTTACCGGTGTGCGCCACGAGGAGGCTGTTTCCATGCATCCCACTTAATATTATAAATGCATGCAGAATGGATGTAACTCTTTCAACGTTTCAGTTTCATTGAAATCCATTCTGTGGTGTAAGCCACAGAATGGATTTCAATGAAACTTTACAATAATGTAGTACCATCAGAATAACACATAGGCTATAATTTATAAAGATATTGTGTGAATTATCTCAAATATACCGATATTCAGTATAGGAGCTATAATATAACTAAGTGTGTCTTGCGACTTTATACGCGTCGGTGATCTTATTCATGAGTCTTTCCAAGAAATATTTGTAATTTTTTGTCTGAGTGTTTGCATGCATCAATTTTATCTATAGCTTTGTTATATTTATTATTGTTTCGATATTAATGTATCTAAACCACTTTCCTTACTGCCCTTTCTGTCTAAATTTGTGTTACAGTATGACTAATAAATGTTTCTATCATCATATAAAAAAACGGTAGGAACCAGGCCGTAAATTTCTTGCCGTTCTTCTAGACTCTGGTTGCGTGGAACTGGCACCTAGAATCACCTAGTATGTAAGACGATTCTAAATGATCCTTGTGATTTTACTGAATAAGGTAGTTTTGACTTTGTCTTTGACTTTGTCTATCTAACTAAATTGAAGCTAAATCAATGAATCCCTCTCATCCAGGATGATGCGAGTTCAAAACAAGCTAGAAAAAGCTGCCGCTTGTCTGGAATACTTCACGACCCGTCAATGGGCCTTCGCTGATGGCAACGTCCAGTCGCTCTGCGGAGCCCTATCGCCTGAAGACAGGCGCGTGTTCGACTTCAACGTGAGGAACATCGACTGGGACGCGTACATCGAGTCCTATGTGCTCGGCATCAGGCGTTTCCTCTTCAAGGAGAGTCCTGCTACTTTGCCTCATTCGAGAACTGTGCTTTGGAGGTTAGTTGTGATATGATCAGTTTCATTTCAAATCAGTATTTTCGGTATTTATTTGGGAACAAAAACAATGTAAATCTTAAAACATAAAAACGATTAAGTATAATTACTTGCAGATGTAAAATACTGTGTCGCATGTTTTTGTGTAGAATTCAAAAGGTAATTTTGCTGAGCTCGAAAAGTAGGAATACCTATGCTCCCCACATTTTGGAAGATTTTGTATGAAATTTCCAGGGTTTTGGTGTGTTTAGTACACGTTTTACGTAACATATGCTGTGCATTCGTATTTAGATGGTTTAAAGCCTACAATTTGTTTTTGTTATCAATGATATAAAGTTTTTAGTTTACCTAGATTAATAATAAATATGGATTATTAAATAAATAAATAATAATAATGCCAACCTAACTACTGATTGTTTTAAATCTTTCAATATCTACTACTAGTTATGTTTTGTGTTATATAAAACTATTTTATTTTTCCAGATTACACATGGCTCATATCCTATTGCAAGTGTGCACCGTGATGCTAATGTGGAGATTTCTATTCTCCCGTACGAACGCTCTCCGCAACCTACTTCGTCGCATTCTCGAGGTGATAACACGGGCCGCCCGTCTACTCGCCATAGCCTGATGACGCGATACTATCGCAACTGTCACTGTCACTGTCAACTGTCACGTTGACACTGACATCCCGTTATACGCTTCCAAAACATGGCGGCATTTGTATTCCTCTGCGGTCAAGGGTGACGGTTGAAATATAGTTTTGGTGAATTTTGGCTTTGTGTGATCTAAGCTATCGTTGCGATTTAAATTACTTAGATCAGTTCGTTTAGGTTTCACGTATACATCGATCCATAGACTAATCATGTTATAGGTAGTAAATAAAATACTTACCTACTTTAGAACTTATTGTTCTTTGAGAATATTATAACATCTTATGAGAGGGGTAGTGAAAAGAGGTTGAAAATCGAAAGTATTGACGGTTTGCAATTTGAATTTCGAATGCCGCCATGTTGTCGTGTTTCCAATTTTGAAGTTTATCACAAAATGGCGGGAGATCATCAAACACCAATAGGAATTATAAGGCAGAATATAAATTAGATTTTCCTTGACGCTTCCACGGGGCTAACTCGCTTCCCATTGCATCTATGCGATCTTTTTAATAAAATAAGGTTGTTTTTATCGCGTGTTATATTCCCCGAACGCTAGGCAACTAAGTTCTGTTACGACTTGTTATAAGTAATAGTGATTCCAAATAATTTTGTACCTATACAGCTCAATGGTTATCTAAAAAAAATATTAATAATATGGTATAAAAGTTCAAAACTCTGTTGAAGTCGCATAGTGATTGTACTAATAGAATAATGCTGGATTTAGATTAGCAATATGGTGGTACACTTCGTTGGGCTGAGTCTCAAACGAGACGCTTCTTAGTAGCTAGTTTAGAAGATTTTAGTCGAGAAGCGTAAATTTGATGACTTGAGCAAGAAGTATAGCACAGTTATATCGAAATCGGTTTTTTTCGTATCTACTGACTATTTATTCAAACTTTGCTATATAATGTAGGAAAACATTAATTTTTCATACAAATTTCGCGCCTAATTTCGTCCAACACTTTTTTTTTAAATCGATTGTAGATTCTAAAAGCTCAAAAATATAGACGATTGAATGCTAGTCAAGATGGTCAAATAAATTTATATTAAGCACACAATGTAAAGTACAGTAAATTTATAAATTTTACTAAACAGTTTTTAGTAAATTTGTTAAAATTTAATATTAATGTGACATAATCTTTTGGATTTTATAACAGCTTCCAAAAGTGATATAGATGAGATTACGTACAGTAAATACTCCTCATTGGTAAAATAGTGTATAATTAAAATATTTAGGGCTGTTTCCGCCAAAATTGGATAAAGAGGCTGATTGACTAGCACGAGTTTAAATTTTTGACAGGTCGACTGTCAAAAATTTAAGCTTTGAAAATTTCGCGGTCATTTAGCAAGTAGCTACTAGATGGCGCTCGGATTTCTAAGGCTTTCGAATCAAGCTGTCAGTCAATGTCAAAATCATTTTACATAAATTATCCAATAGTTTAGACACCAGTCAGTCCATGTTATTTAGTGTCTACCACCCATTTCTATTGTAAGCTATTTGTTATTTCAGCAAATAAAATCTATCTTTGACGTGTCTCGATTCAGGTCAAGCTTGAAATTTTACTTGTGCTTGAAGCTTTAAGGTCCATCTGTAGAGCCTTTTGTAACAATTTTCTGTGCAATAAACCTTCTTGGTTTTTATTCTCTTTTGTGACAGTAATCAGCCTCTTTACAGGGCGATGAAAAATGCCCGGATAAGTTTTGAAGTTGAATATCCCCTATATTTAGGTTTCGTAGGAAAAAATTGCGTAATAAATCAAAATTTAAATAAGACGAGACGCAGGTTCAAATAAACCTGACGAAGTTCCATAGATTTGGAAATAAACAACAATTTTGTTTGAATTTATATTTATAATATAATTATGTATCAAAGGCGTTTGGGCATTTCAGGTCCCGATTTCTGAAGTAATAACTGCCGTTTTTTAAGGTTTTTGCCAGTTGTATCAAATCAATTTCGCAGTGGTGATCATAAAAACGCAGAATAAAAATAATATCAAAAAATATTTACCCTCAACTCTCAGTTTAAGAATTCAATCATATAAACTCTCAATTTAATAAAATAACGCAGTAGGAACACTGCTTTAATATCAAAAGAGGGAATTAACGGGGACCTGAACTCCATACTATTTTGCCCCAAACCCTTTGTCTGCGAAAAGAAACGGCAGGAACTTGACAGCTACTGTCACACAGTAGCTTATCAATGACAGAAGTTTAACACATCAGACATAAAGTATAATTTATATCTAATGTGACTCGGACCTGGGGCGTATTCTAGACTTTGAAGACGGAACTGAACCCGAACTCGATCTGAAATGAACTGTAAACGAAATTTATGAAATATCAAAACTTTGATGTTCTCGGAAATATTGTTATTAAATTTATTACGTTAGTGATATCAACCTATTTAATTCACGTTTCCATCGTTTAGATATTATGTAAATGAACATCAAGATTGTGGTATTGAATCAAATTTTGCTTCAAATCGAGTTTGGGAGCTTCTAAAGTCTAGAGTACGCCCTGTTGTGACAAAACGAACCGAGACAAAACGTTTTAACAGGTGTTACTTCTCTAATCTCTGTCAGTTTAATCCATTACATATAATTTTAATTATCATTTTTGGTAGTACCACTTATGAAAAAAAAATTAAATCAAGAAATATAGTATTTTTTTCAGACAATTAATATCATAACGCTGTATGTGGGGTTGTGTGAGTTGAATGACGTGTTATAATACTACATAATTACGTATGTAGATGTTAACGGTCATTGTTAACGTTTGAAAACGGCACGATTTTTAATTAAATTTTTAAACATTACTTTAAAAAAGTCTAACCCTAGAGTTCAAATGTAGAGGCACTTCTAGAGTCGTATTCAATATCGAAACTCGAAAAAGCCAAAGTTTATGAATCCGAGGGTAGAATTTACACGTTATTTTGAAAATCTTCCATCGCTTGATAGTTATGTCGAAACTTCCACGTTCGTGAATAAAATGTTAAAAAGTCCTGCTCGGGAGTGCGGTAACGGAACCTAAAGACCCGGCTTCGCAACTGCATGTATTACAAATATAAACCTTCCTCTTGAATCGCTCTATCTATTATAACGTATCAAAATACATTGCCTAGTTTTAAAGATCTACGCATACATAGGGACAAACAGAAAGCGAAAAGCGACTTTGTTATATAATATGTAAAATCAAAATATTGTAAAGTATTCATCGCTCTAAATGTTAAAAACCATCAATTATTTGGTATTGATCCATGTTTTGCTTTTGCGGTGAGCGCATTCGATATAGGGATTGGTGTCGTTGCTGGACTCGGGAGTAAGGCGGCATGCGTGGAGAATATGCCAGTGTCGGGCAAATGTGAGAAATCTTTAGAGTTTATAACAATTTCCAAACCATTTCCTATTCGCTTAGTTATTCGTATTAAGCGATGTCTAATTTAGTTCCATTGACGAAGCTTCCTTAGTAATAATGTAGGTATTTATTGTTTTTATAAATAAATCCTTTTTAAAATTAATTTAATATACGCTAGGTAATTTTTCTAGCAAAATGTTGAAATGCGGGCCTCACGACAATTTCGCCTCTTCAGTTATGGATGCTAGAGCACGTTCCTCTAGACTGCTAAAGAGGCATTGTGTGTAGGATGTTGTTAGATAGGTAATGTGATTGTCCCCGTAATGTTACATTCATTTTTATCTGCCTTACATGCTGCCCGAAAGTATCTTCACAATTTTGTCCCCACACAATTTTTGGTATAAGTTTTACTTTAAGTAATGCCTAAGTTTATACGAAATGTTATTTAAGTGTTAGCATTTTTAATGTTTAAGTCAAAAGCTTTGTGCTTTCGCTCTCATTTTCTGTTGTGTTTAAGATATTAAGCTAGTTTTTCAAGCGAGGATGACGTTAAAAACTAGTAAGCAGAGCTAGCTTTATTTCAGCTAGTAGTTACTGAACAAAAATAGCTAGAAATTTATTTATAAAAAACCTGAAGCTAGTGCTTTAAAAACTAGCTTTGAATATCTTGAACATTAGTCATTGTGATTGTGACACCAAGAATGGATTGATTTTGGGCTTAACTTGGTTACATCGTAATACATTAAGTCATCAGTCCTCAATTCTACATTGCTTGCTTTCTGCTGTAAATACATCAAAACCCATCGTGATCGCTAGTTATTTTTTGTGTATTAATTAAAATTAATTTGTGTCAAATGTCCGAAAAATCCATTCCCATCTTCCAGTGTATTATTTGTTTAATTTAATGTAGTGTAAAGGTTTTGGAGGATTAGTGTTGGAGGGTCTTAAATATACAGTCAATATACATATTTGTATATTGAGTGTATAAGTTTAGGATGAACGCGATGTCGATCGCTTGTATTTATTATATATGTAAATTTTGAGGAAAAAAAAATTCTGTCTTCAAATATTTTGTTTTAGCAAGCTTGTAAAGATTTTGCGTTGGTGAATGCTTTTTGTATTTTTAATTAAGTTAATATATTATTGTTTTGGGAAACTACAAGTGCGGAATAATGCCTGTGCTGGATATATTGTATTTATTTGTGTATATAGTTTAGTTACCCAAAGTTAAATCCAAATACATTAATGCGAAAGTATTATTTTTTTTAATTTATTTTGCAGTATGTATATTGTAGAAACGTTTCTGAAATATGTAACGATGGTTGCGAACGGTTTTTGAATGAATACTACAAGTTTGCGTGATTTATAATGGCGCCATCTTAAATTTTTTTCCTCATTTTTCAAAAGACAAAAATCTATACTGACTTTAATTACTTATAAAAATTATAACACATACTTACCCCATTTATAATTTATAGGATTCAATTTTGAATGTGATAATGTTGTAAATTGAGTATTAAAAGTTTAGTTTTATTCACGCAAATTAAAAAGATATTATTCAAAAATCGATCGTATAAAGATGCCTCTAATCTATTTTGCTTGAAGTCTTTCACATCATCAGTGTTGAGTAGTTATAAAATGCGTTTTGACAGATATTTTACATTCAATATCTGTCATATTGTCTGAACTACCCTCAATTTGATCAAGTAGTGAAAGATGTCAAAAACTTAAGGCTACTCTAACAGTTATTTGATTGGGTGGAAAATAGAATCAGTCGGTATATTATGCTCAATGTAGGAACGACTATGTCTCTTTTTAGCTAAATAGGCTATTGACACATAAATCATCACTGGCACGTTCTTACGTCTGTTTCAAAAACTCGACTTGTACTGATTTCCAAGTATTTTACGCCCAAGATGTCCAGAATCTAATAATATCAGACAACGAGTGGATATAAGAGTTAAGAAAATATAACTCTCTTACGATATGGAATACTCCTGAAAAACAGAACAGAACTTTGTATGAACCAACTACATAATATGTGATGTAAAGATGTACTTCTGACTTTCACTTTGATTTCCTTAAATACGTTGTATCATAAAGCCTGAGAGAATGTCTACCGTGCTGTAATTCTACAAGAGTTAATCGTACTTTTTGAGTGGCACTAAAAAACCTCGTCGCCAATATATAGCCAATCACATACCGCTAAATCCAATATGGCGATCTTTATGCCAATGTATTAACTCTAGTTTCCTCTGAAAATAACTTTGTAGACTTGTGTTGGGCTCATTAGGTCTAGTGAAAAAAAAACGTAGCTTAAAGTTAGCTAGAAAGAGACAGCGATAGGTTGCAGCCAACGTGTTTCGGTGATAGGACGTTATATACGCAAGGGGGGGATTATTATTCCATATATTAAAAATAAACGGATTGTAAAGATTAGGATGTTTTATTTGACCTATCCAAATTCCTTATCCAGTCTAATTTAAGAATGTTTTCTTTTTAAGTTCCATAAAATTATTTGACATAATATTTAGTTAGTTTAATAGCCAAAGCAGATGACTCACTTAATGTTATGTGGCAATCTCTGTCAATGCATTGCCTTAAGTTAAATGGATGTTAAATCTGATGTGCTTGTAATAACGTGGGCACCCAAATTTTGGTAATGAATAATAAAGATTTAAAAAGGATTCAAAAACATTTAAAGCTTTATATAACTGTGCATAAGTTAAAAGTGCTGGTATTAAAATTAAGTGTCAGAACGAGCAGTTAATCTGTGATAACACCACTTGTAGGCACTTCTTCTTTTCCATCATAATTGTACTCGATGTATCTGGAAAGGACAAGACAGATGAATACCTAAATCAATTGGTCAGAGGACGCACGAATAAATGTGACAGTCGCAAGCGTATCGAAGCGGCGGCGTATCCGAGTGACACTACGCGTTGACGCCAACTTGAGTGCCGAACGTTGCATTGTCAGCGCAGTGTCTTGAATTTACAATTACGACTAACGATAGGTTTACGATTGTCGCATTTATTCGTGCCCATCCATCTGATTTCAACCATCAAGCGTCGATCTTCAAACTTTAGGTGCTGTCGAGAATCTTAGTTCAAAATTGTTTAGATGGGTTTTTATCGAAACTTAACAATCAGGGAAGGTTGAGGATGGAGATTTTTAATATTTTACACACAGCAATAGTAATGTTTGCATGAGACGAGTGATATTACGAGTCAGGTAGTCTTGTCTTCGTGTACGCGTATCCTAACGGTTCGAATCCTACCCAGACTCCTATTTTTTGTTATGTACGTCAAAATAATCTTTATTCGTACATAACACACTTGTATTTAAAAAGTAAAAACAAAGAAAGATAAAGGGTATCTTCTAGGCAAATGTGCTTCATCGTAGACCGCATTGTCACTTAACATCAGGTCACACACAGGTAACACATGAGATCGCGGTCAATTTCTTGCCAACTTGTAAAAAAAAACTAACTTCTCCAAAGGCGGGCAAAGGAAGTGCCTCACATTCCTCGGCATGAGCACATCAGCCTGCACCTTGCACACGTCGAGGGCATACTCCGTGAACTCGCTGATGATGTCATCGTCCACCGACGGACCTATGCCTGGTACTGCGAAGACTACGGTTATCTGGAATTATGAACAAGGAGCTAAATAAATAAATAATCCTGGACAATCCTCACAACATCATCTAGCCTCAAGCTAAGCAGAGCTTGTGTTATGGGTACTAGAATACTGCATACTTAATACAATACATTACATAGATAGATATTATATCGAACCCGCAACCTTCCGCGTCGCAGGCGAACCTTCGCCGCGCCACATCGGTCGTCAAATAATAACACGTTAAAAAACAACTTATTACATAACTTTTGTACAGTTGTAAAATTTTCAAAATGTAATGTTAACCAGAGATATTTTACCTCCGGAATAGGTTGTTCCTCCTCCTCCACCTCTTCGATCTCCGGCACGATCACGTCCATGTTCTCATCCAGGAACGTCTCCAGAATCTCTCGTATCATCGCCACCTCTTCTGGTTTCGCCTGTTACATTATTTATACAATTTGAATCGTATTATTTTTACCTTTAACTAAAATAATGCCGCTACTGGGCTCGGAAATGTATTACATAGCAATATATCAATACTTTTGTTTATTAATTCGTTCTTTTGAATTAACTATTGAACCATGGACAAATCAAAATCAAAATTGGTGTAATAAGTAGGTAATCTCCAAACTGAAGATGTTCAAAGCTTCAAAGACTTGAATCTGTAATTCAAACTATTTATTTATTTAAGGTGCTAATTAGCCAGTTAACACCTATCTAAATACCTTTTTCTTCTTCAAGTCTGGATCAGGCAAAATACCGATCTGCTCATCGATATACGCCATGATATCTTTCTCGATATGCTGAACTATGAACTCTCCACTTGTGGTCGACATCATGCGACCCGCCACCATTCCTGGAACAATGCATATTATCATCTCTTACTTCTCTTTTAACTGCAAGAGCACACTTGGCGAAAAGAAGTATATGTAAGATGCTTTGTACATTACTCCATACATTCAGAAATATAGAAGAATAACAAGTAGCAGATGGACCGAAGATATAAGATTTACAGCACTGTCTACTTTCCTAACCAACTGCTGCCACTGCTTATAACTATGAGCGTTTTAAGCTAAATGTTGGACATTGTCTAATGTCCATGACACAGGGGATCCTAATAGAAGACTATTGTTGAATAAACTACCAATAAAAAAGTATCTTATTATACCTGTTACAGATCATTATTATTCTATTCCAACTTACTTATTTTCATACCGATGTAATTACAGTTTCCCGAAAACCAAAAATAATCACGTTTTTGTAGTACTAAAAGGAAATCTAACCAAGATCATAGTTAGCAGATTTATATCTGTCCACGATAGCAGCTATTTCGTCAATCGTCTGCTCCAGATCTTCTAATCGATCCTGACGCGCGGTGTATTGCTGAGGATAGGAGTGGAGGACTCAGGATAGATAAAGATAAGGAATAGATAAGATATAAGTAAGTTTGCTTGGAAACATAAACACGGCTATTATTATTGCCCCTCTCCCCAGATGGCAATAGTAAAATTAGTAGAAAACTAAAAAGAAATTTAGTTGTGTGGTAGTCTTTTTTTCTGGCTAAAATTTACGCAGAAGATCTTGGCGTACATCTATAAATAATATGAATAGCCAAAATTAAATGGACAGTCTTCAACCCCTTTAATGCTGACGTAGATGTGTTAACTAAATGTTTCATACCCACACTTGCATTTTACTCCTACATCTCTAAATAGCAGATTACTGTACCTCTACCATGAGTTGTCACAGTAAAATCGCCTGACTTTACTACAGTAGTTACGTAAATATATTAGTATTGCGAATTTTAGTACCCAACTATCCGCTAAAGGCGCTGTACAAATCTTCATACCTTTTTTTAACTACAGGCGCTAGCGAGTATAGATTGTAAAAACTCATGGTAGAGCTACTGTTTGAAGAAAGTGACAATACAGTTTTGGAAATATGCTCTACTGAATTACGCATAAGATTAAAAAAGTCGTTTACTTCAGCAACCATCAGCGCTATCTTGTCCTGTTCGGACGGTTCTACTTCATCGTCTTTGACAGCGTCTGCATCTTCTTGAGCTGTTTCTTCAGTTTCTTCCTCACCAAACTCTTGTTGAACTTCTTTTAGCTCGCCTGCTTTTTATACATTTTAATCAAAATCTGGTCTCATTTCCTACGCTGATTTTGTCTACAACTATCTTCAACTACAACTCTTCTTTTTACTTAAGCTTGGAGTAAAGAGATAAAATAAACGGATTTTTATCATGTGGTTTTTATTCTTCCCAACATTTCAGTAACCACAATAAATGTGGTCGTGGGCAGGTCATTCTGCAGAATTAACTATCTAGGTAAGGTACCTAAAATACTAAGAATTTATGTAGAATCTTTAAACTAGATTACTATAAATATCAGGAGGTACGTAACCAAAGAATTCGTAAGGTATTTCGTTTTCATCCTCATCGTAGACAAATATCTCGACTCCTTCTTTTTTCTTTTCAACTATCTTCTCTTCCTTAGGTTTTGGCACATCTATAGCACATTCGAAAGTTAATTAAATTTAATTAATTCTTCTAAAACTAAAAGGTAGTTATTTAATATTAAAACTTACTATCTTTTACAGCTTCCTGTGACGAAAACTTGGCATTACTCATTTCTCGCAGTTTTTTCTGTAAATAAGAAAATTTAAGTGAAAGATTGTTTACATTTAATTTTATAATAGCTGGTAAAATTAAAATGCTAAAAAACTAACATCGACATCATCGCTTGGAACTGCTCTTCCTGTAATCATGAATTTGTATTAGATCTTATCTTTAAAAAATACATTTTTGACAGTTTTCAAGGTTCCATAAATTATATAGAGTTACGGAACCATTCCTGTACACTCAAATTGATATTTACTAGACCAAGCCCTACGTAATTGACTACGTTCTAGTTAAATTCTAGACATATTTTACTCTAACATCTAATTTATTCGGCAGCAACCTTTTCTCTCCCTCTGGTAATTATCCCACTCAATCTGTCCCGCTCTCTCAGCCGAAGGAGACCTCTCGATCTTGCCCAAAGTAGGCATGTTCATTCGTTCGCTCAGTCGAGTGCTTCGTGCCACAGTGGCGTTTATCAGAGTCAACTTCTGAGTACCTTCGCCATCTGCCCAGAACTCATCAGAACCAGACTGGGGAGAGGGATGGAAGATAAGGATTAGGTAGGTTGGAGTGAGATGGAGGATACGGTACGGATAAGTTTTACTCACATCATCATTTGTTTCAACGTAAGTAGCTTCAGTAGCCTCTTCATCACCAATGTCCTCTGGTTCTGGTTCATTACCTTGAAGATATAATTCCATGTTCAAAAGAAAATGTAATATCTTTTGACACACAAGAAGAGGAAGAACGAAATCAAATCAAGTCATGTCAAGCCGAACGTTGCAGCGTCATCGCGCAGTAAATAATTTGAATACGCTGCGTTATATCCTCAGCTCAGAAGGAAACATATAACAATAGCCTATTTTACTGACTGCTAAGGGCATTCCCCCATCCGCCCTCCGGCGAGATGGAGCGACGATCTGCGGAGTGTTGCTGGCAAACACTGGATGAAAAGAGCCGAAGACCGGGCTCAGGGAGAGACCTACGTCCAGCAGTGGACTAATATAGGTCGATGATGATGATGATGATGATGATGATGATGAAGGGCATTCGGTAAAATAGGCTCTGGGGCAAAATTTACGCTATTTTTTAATTATTTTCTTTTACCTTCGCGATAACCGTTCAAGTACCGGACATCTTTAGAAGCATCTATATTCGCCAGCAGTTTGTACATGATCAGGAAGTCGTGGACGGGTATGGCTGCGGAGCCTCCATCAGGTTCCTTCGTCAGGGACTCGCAGAGCAGAATCATGGTGTGGGTTAGACACTGGAATAGAAGGTTTGAGAGTGTCAGGCGTCAGTACCACAAGTACATATTTTTTGGCTCAAAACAACCGACACTGGTCAACACCCACACTGTTTTGATAACTTGTCATAATTGTGTGTTTTAATAAATGTTTATGTTTTGTTTGTATTTCCTATTGTTGTGTTGCTTGTGTTTGTGTGCTAAATAAATGTAATTTCTCTCTTTCTTCTCTCATACTTCCATACAAAACGATCGGGTCTCTACGGTCCGTGTGTGCACAAACTCGTACTTGGGGTACTGTTCTGTGTCTGGGAGTTACTATACATTCATATCGACAGGTGTCACAACTCTAACGATGATTATTTATTTTATTATTTTTTAAGAGATTGGATACCCAACACGGGTTTACACTTTTAAAAGACAGCTTTATTGTTAGTTAGTTAGCTGACAATAGAGCTGTCTTTTAAATGTATATTAAAAATAACATCAACAATAATAAAAACTAAGTGCTCCCATTAAAGAGTACCACAGCATGTTTTTATTGATATTATTGACTTGAAAATCATAAACCTTACCTTGGTGAGCAGACCAGCAGCCACAGCGATGAAGTGCAGGAATGGAACCGTCTCCTGGCGCAGGTAGACTTCGCACAGACAGAAGATGCGCTTCAGCTCCTTATGGTCCAGACAGAAGCCTTGCCAGGCTGCCTTTACCACTGGCAAGGGCAGTTCTGGCATGCCTGCTAGCTATGAGATTACAGGAAAACATCTTACGGCCGGTTTCTGGAAACCCAAATCACGATTGATCCGAGTTTGACACATAGTAATTATTAGATTTTTTCGTTGATCATCGTTCGAGAAACCGGCCGTTAGTAGATTAACCCCCTATCTTATAAAAAGTTAGCGTTGACATTATGTCACCGTTACGTATGGTACAACAAGTCTGCGCTAACTTTTTATATGATATACACCGATAGTATTCTAAAAATGCACTCGTATTTTCCGTGGTTACTCACACATGCTATAATGGTGTACCGATACAATACGCATAAACTGGTGTGTGTCAGTTGTTCAGTCACCGTTTAAACACGTTAATTATACAGCTGAATCTGTCGGCCACCTAGTGCATTAATGAGCCGAACGTTATTACTCCGCCAATTATGAACCAATTTTGATGGTTTTTTTTAATGTTTTGTAGATCATACTTCAGAGGAGGTCCAATTTTTTGATTAGGATCTCAGTACTTTTTGAATAATCTTATAAAATGTGTTTTTAGTATAACAGTTATTTTTGTACAATATATTTTATATGTAAGACGATTCTAAATGATCCTTGTGATTTTACTGAATAAAGAAATATTTGACTATATGTGGAGTTCATTTCTCACCTGATTGGCCAAGACCTTCAAGCAGCCTCTGGTCAGGCCACCTTCGGTGCTGTAAATAGGGTACTCCAGGCGGAGTTTGACAGGCGGAGGCCTGTGCTGAGCGAGGGCCTTAAAGTATTCATAGGACCAGCGCAAGAGATCGTAGGGCTGGGTTTTTATTGCAGCTGGAAAATTAATGAAGTTTGATTTGGTTCTAGAATGCTGGATACGGAAATTTTGTATAAAAGACAATAATTTAGAGTAAATAAATATTCACAACAATCAGTCAGGCGTTTCAGCTCAGTTGGTATAAGCTTTGCCTTCCATGGGACGTGGGTTCTATTCCCAACATTTCTGTGTTGAAAACTGATGTTTGGATGACTTTATATTCTATCTTTGTACTTACAAATGATGTATTCTATCAGCAATATAGTTCTCATAATACAATCTTTGGTTATGTGGGACTTTTAGCAAACGAAAAGTCATTAAATATTTACCCCCTATTTTATAAAAAGTTAGCGTTGACTTTATGTCATCATTACGTATGGTAATCAACACTACAAGTCTGCGCTAACTTTTTATAAGATAGACCGTTATTAAATAAATCTTTACCTTTACAATATCTCTTCAGTATGTAGGGAAACTTCGGAGGTATGACTATTTGCTGTGAGCAGTACATTTGCTCTATTAGCTCCGGCATTTTGGAATTTCATGAAAAACTCCAGCAAATCCTGAAAAATAATTAGTAGATTATCTTAAAAATAGTCCAGTCAAAATAGACTAAAATTATGATTCCAGTTTGCATTAATTCCCAACAAGCTGGATTTTTGTGCAGGCCTTGAATACGTCATTACAAATGATATGTCAAAAGTCCCCATCGATCCCGCTTGTGCGTTGTTTTTTATTCGAGGTCAAAGGTCATAAAAATTGTGTTTTTTGCGAAACAACGAGAGCTATCTAGCTCTCGTTGTTTCAGCTTGTTGGGAATTAATGCAAACTGGAATGTCTATTTTGACTGGACTAAAAATGTTAGCGCAGACTTGATGTATTACCATACGTAATGGTGACATAAAGTCAACGCTAACTTTTTATAAGATAGGGGGTAAATCTTTAGGAATAGTATAGTATTTGATGTGATGACGAGATGGAACGTTGATAGGTACAAGAAATAAGTATAGCGCAATACAACAAAGAGACGAGTCTTGGTTCAGTGGCGTGTCTGAGACCTAGAGAATCCCTTCTCATGTCCAAGGGGAGCACGAATAAAAGTGACATGAACGTGTACTGATACGGATACTGGAGTGGAGACCGCGTATAAGCAAGCGTAGTGTAGGACGCACCCGGCGAGATGGAGCGACGATCTGCGGAGTGTAGCTGGCAAACACTGGATGAGAAGAGACGAAGACCGGGCTCAGTGGCGCGTGGGAGAGACCTACGTCCAGCAGTGGGCTGTTAAAGGTTGATGATGAAACGTATCGTAACGTTAGCACATTTAAGACACACTGCGCGGTGACGCTGCAACGTTCGAGCTGGCGTCAACGCGTAGTGTGACTGGAATACTCGATACATGTCATTGTCACATTTATTCGTGCTCGGGCTTCTGCAGAGACATAGATAGATAGATATATTTATTGTATCACGTTGGTTACAATTCTGTCTTGAATTAAGATTAGAGCCGAACATTACGCCGCTACAATATTATTGCCTTTTTGGTAAGTACATACTCTTAACTTCTTATTCGGACATATTCTTAAAATTAACCAAAAATATAGTTTGATAATGATAGCCTCACCTTTATCACTGCACTTAAACTTTTTCAGTGTTTTAATAAGAATTTTCTCAAAACTATTTTTTACGATAGTTTTGTGCGAACTATTTTCGTTTTGTTTACGTTTTTCCGTTGCTATGGCAACATTTAGAAAATTACGATCTGACATGCGTATTGAAATGACTGGCATTGATTTTTAGGGGAGAATGGGCAAAATTAATTTAGTTTGAAGTTTTTATATAATTTATTAAAAGTTTAGCTTTTCATGCTTTACCAAGAACCAATGGATATTATTTCTGACCGCTGGGTTGGGAGTATTTTACAAAATTATATAAACAAACACAGTGTTTCTATTAACAATCTATTTCCCAATTTTCATACATTGCGTACTTGTTTTAAACTAAGCGTACCTACATGTTTTAATTCGCTGTGTTGTGAAATAACTATATAAATTAATTTGAGATGTATTTCATTAAAACACATTATATTTATACTACTTTAGAAAAAGTATATATGTTTAAATCTACGATTAACCGTGTATTTTAGATAATGTTTTATTGTAACATGGTAAATAGAGAGTAGGTACAATGTCACGTTACAACCATAAATTCTAATCAATATAAAATTCAATCTGTACAAAAATTTACAATGCCAATAAAATTTTACACGGTTTGTTACACGCGAAAAATAATAAATATTCTATGGAATTTAATTATTTCTATCCACTTGTTACATAAACTGTAAATAGCGCCATCTAGTGACAGATACGTGAACTACGTCGTGAACAATCAATCGTCGTGCAGGAGCGGCTTATACGAGAGCGAAAAAAAAAACAAAACCTGTTAGTTCAGTGACGTCTAGTTTCTGTTTTTGTGTCGTGCGGTGTCACAAGGAAGAGGTGCTATTCCATGTAATTTTAATACAAAACACGGACAAACTTTCGTTTTAAGTGCAAAAACTCATTAGAAAAGCTATAAAGTTCTGTTATACAGTGTTTGGTGAACTATACTTGTATGTTATAAGCAAAACAAGTGACATTTGAAACGATACCACAACTTGAATGATATTGCGAATGCTTATAAATACGGAAAAAATGTATAATCGCATATGATTCCTCTATCAAGTGTTATAATGGATCGTTATAATTATGTGACAGTGTTCTGTGTAACAAAATAGCTTCAAAGAAATGGGTGACAAATGGAAAAATCGATTCAAATTGAAAAAAACATATTTGACGATTCAGAAAACATGGATATGATGACTGACTTGTCTATTTTAAGTAAGTATACCTTTCTATGGAGTTAAAAGAGCTTATGGGGAGAGAGGGGCGATAAGGTCAAATTTTACTGCTAGAAAAAAGGTTTATAGGTTACTACACTTTATACCTACGTAGTTAAGTTTTAGTATACAATAAAGTTGTAATATAGTTAAAATAAGCTTTCTAAATAATAAAATGGTTATAGGGGAGAGATGGCATCTTTGCACTTAGATTAAAATATTACGAAATTTATATTAGTTTTTTAGGACGTAATTAACTACATAGATAAATCATTTTAAAGTATACAAATGACTCTAAATTACAAAAATATTAATATTATTACGAAATACCTGATAAAATACCTATACATATCGTAATTAACAAATAAATACTTAAATCAAATAGTGTTTTCCTTAACTACTTATGTACATCCTTAAAAAATGAATCAAATGTATCATAAAAATTTAATGTGATGCTACTATGATACAGTCTAAAAGATTTGCTAGATGAAGACCATTTTTAGAGCTACGCTCGTTTTTTACATGTTTATTTAATATTAAATGTAGACAATAAACATTAGACAGACAAATAAATTAAGTAATTCTGCCTAATACCTAATTGTTGTTATCTTAAACTTTTTCCTGTTCTCTACCAGTGCCAGATTAAGCAATAAATAAATACAGGTTACCGTAGTGGGTTTAATTTAATATGCGGGGCCCCCTTTCGCGCGGGGCCCCCTTTCGCGCGGAGCTCCCTTTCGCGCGAGGCCCCCTTACGCGCGGGGCCCGTAGCAAATGCTACTGTTGCTACGTGGTTAATCCGGCCCTGTTGTCTACAAGCTACAAAAAGATGAAATCTACCAAACCCAGGGTATACATACCTAGATACTCTTTCCTTGACCATTGTTACCTGATTTGAGGTGAAGTTCTGAGGTCATCACTTAGTTTACAATTCTCGACATTCACCAATAAACCGGTCTGTACCTACATTGACTGGTTAGTAGATTATTTTTTGTTTCACACCGATACTGATGGCTCATAATCCACACAACATCATCTAGCCCCAAGCTAAGCAGAGCTTGTGTTATGGGTACTAGAAGACTGACATACTTAATACAATACATTACATAGATAGATATTTATTTATTATACGTATAAAATACCCAGAACACCCGGAATAAATATTTGTAGATCGAATAAACATTTGTCCCAAGGCGGGAATCGAACCCGCAACCTCCATCTTACATCCAGATTCAACCAATCAGAGACTGGAGAAACCACCATCATTTTTCGTGAAGCTCCCTGATTGGCTGATGTTTGATTCAATTTACATTGTCATGATTTTCGAATGTTGCCGTATTTAAAATAATTTTAAAACTTAAATATAAAAAAAACTACCTAGATATCTAACTAATACATAACTAACAAGTTATTTCGCTAGACCTTTTAGAATCGTGCGACTAGATCGTGACTGTGTATCTACAACTTGCGAAATCACATCGAAAACAATGATAAATCAACACTGTATACCTATTACTTACTCAGTTCGGAATTAATATACTCAGTTGTATAAAAACAAGTTTTCTATGTAGACTTTTCCTCAAAAAATGTATGTTAAAATGGGTAGTATTCAATGTTAGGCGTCACAGCTTAGTTTTTTTTTATACATTATTATGTTTGTCACCTGTACCCCAAGTAAGAGTTTGTGCACACGCGGATCGTAGAGACATCCATCGCCGAACGCCACCGATTTTGTATTAAGATCCAAGCTTCTCAAGAAATCTGCTAAGGCTGCGTCTCTACGAGCCGTGTGTGCACAAACTCGTACTTGGGGTACTGATGTTAAGTGATGATGCGGCCTACAATGTAACTATTCAGTTGGTGTTAGCTCTGCCTCCAATTACCGTGGGTTTGACAACCTAAAACAATTTGTTTGATGGCAAAACTGTTCTTTCTACGTTCGGGTTATAAATATAAAAAAACAGTAATCTATAAGAGTAATCTAGTAACACAATATAGCTTTGCTTGGTTTGAGATTACAAAATAGCGAAATCAAATAAAAATATTATTCACAAACAAACTTACGACTATTACAGTATTTACAAAATGTACACATGCAGCCATATAAAATACATAAGAAACAGTTGAGCTGTCTACAGACCGTTGCAAACGATCTATAGATAGTTCAACTGGTCCAAATCAGTACCCATCGCGCTCGGGTCACGCGTCGACAACACTAGACGCCCAGATATAATTTTGAAAACAAGAAATAAAATAAATTAAAACAATTCACGCAACAAAGACACCAATGCAGAAGTGTGAAACAAGATACAAGATAAATAATGACTCATCGAAAAATAAATAGCCTAGAGGATGCTGTATAGTTCAAAAGGGGTGTATTGTCACTTATCACCTGTTCCTCTACCATGAGATGTCACAGTAAAATCGCCTGACTTTACTACAGTAGTACAATGGAGGCGCTGTACAAATCTTCATACATTTTTTTTAACTACAGACTTAAGCGAGTATAGATTGTAAAAACTTATGGTAGAGCTACTGATCAAACAGAGAAAACAAACATGCAACCCAAAAAAAACGACACATCGTAGGCTTGAAGTGAATGAACTGACGTTACTAGTCTCTTCAAACTATTCTCTCTATTTGATCAAGCACAACCTTTTTGACATATCAACTCTTTTTTTTCTTTTCTGTCTCGCACGTCTTTTGAATTTGCCATATTATATAACTCTATACTTATGGCCGGTTTCTGGAAACCCAAATCACGATTGATCCGAGTTTGACACATAGTACCTACCTAATTATTTGATTGTTTCGTTGATCATCGTTCGAGAAACCGGCTGTTATTGTTTTTTTTATTGTTTTCTGTTTGTTTTACTTAGTTTTCTTTTATTTTTTGCTTAAATCTTTTATAGTTTTAATATAATGACAATTGTACTAAATGTTTGAAATAAACATCAAAGTTTATAAGTTATGTTATAAATGAACAGATATAAATCTTAATTTTAATCAAAATCATTGTTAAAATGATTACATAGATTAAAATCTGACATATAGCAGACCATGGTACCGTAAGTTGCGCTTTCTAATTAATTACTAAGATCCTGTTGTTATATATCTAAAACTTGGACTTAAACTGGTTCTAATGCGTCATAAACAAAATGACATTCACTCTGACCCATCTCTGAGCATCATAAAATAGCTATATATTAGTATGTCTAGTAAAAAAGATACCTACGTCATTGCCATCAAAAGTTTGGTAATACATACAAGTTAAATAGATTGAAGATTTTCCTTATTTTTTTATTATTCTACTGAATTTAAATTTATTCGCTATATGTACTATGTTTTTTATAATATAATAATTATGATAGAACGAGCAGATGTAATTAGTCTGCAAAAGTTTCACAAAATTGACATGTGCGGCCAATACTTGTCTCTTTTCTGTAGGGCTGTAAGTCTGACCGCACGATTATTTTGTCTCTCTTATTTACTTCATACCAGAGGGCTTACTCCGAGGTTGCATTTTAAAACTCCCTACTCTCGAGCCGAGAGTCGTCTCTCGGATGTCCTTATATTTTTGTATGGATATCCGAGAGACGACTGTCGGCTCGAGAGTAGGGAGTTTTAAAATGCAACCTCGGACTAAGCCCTCTGGATGGTCGCTCAGTCCATTCTGTCTATCTAAACTAATATTATAAAGAGAAAAGATTTGATTGTTTGTTTGTTTGTTTGCATCGAATAGGCTCCGAAACTTATGAACCGATTTCAAAAATTCTTTCACTGTTGTGAAGCTACATTATCTGCGCTGAACATAGGCTATATTATAATGATATTTTTTATATAGGCTATCCGTGCGAAGCCGGGGCGTACTACTAGTGGCTAATAAAATGCTGTCAAAATAATGAGTCTTCATTTCCATGTGTCATTTTTATAGTTGAAATGTCATGTGCTGATGGTCCAGAGGTGATAAAACAGTACCTCTTGACCTTCGGCCAGCAGACTTGACGCCTAACACACAACACGCCGATAAACTGTACTGTTACTGTGACCTAAGTTACGGAGTTTAGCGATTGATTTTTGCATCAAAAAAACACAAAAACAATCTATCAAATATTAAAAATATATCTAAAGATATTCTTTGAGATCTTTTATTTAAACGGTATCTCTAACATCTGATAAACAATGTCTTGATCTGGGTAAAACTGATTTGAGAATGCAAGAAGTCTTTAAGTGCCTTAAGGCCCAAGCGCTCAGTCAGGACGGTAGCCCAACAACAAAAGATGTCGCTAGTTTAAAAAACTGCGGTTTTTCTTCTGATTTGTTAATGGTTTTTTGCGTTTAGTTATCAAAATTTACCTTTGCGAAAACTTATTAATAGATACCAATTAATCAATACAAAATACTATAATTTTAGTAGGAAAAACGTGCAGAGGCTGGCGAGGAATTTCAAGCTTGCTATCTACTTTGACACGCAAAAATGTTTCCGATATTTGAAACGCGCTAGCGTTTCATAATTTCGACGTCAGGTAATAAGAACGAATAGCGCAGTTCAAGGTACTGTGGACTGACAATCAGAGTATTCGAGTTCAAATCTCCGCCAGAAATGTAACTTTTTGTTGCTTCCTTTTTTTGATATTTATTTGTGTCTTTCTGCAGAGCAGAGGCTCTGCAGAATTTTTACAGACTACTATAAAACCTACTTTATTGGATTTTTTTTTTAACTTAAATTCAATAAAATGCAGTAGATACCTATTACATAGGTTAGCTTCTAATAAAACTGCTAATATCTTCAGGAATATGTTTATATGTATTTAATATTTCAATAGTAAGACTCTCTACAGCTCTATAAATTAAACAAATAAAACACATGAATATGTTTTGCCCAAAAACGGGCTACGGGCTATTTATGTCGTTTTCTGTGGCGTTGCTAAGATTCTTCAATTGCAGTTGTTGGTGCATTGTCTTGCCTGCGTACAAAGGATATAGATTGTTTGTGGGGCAGTTACATCATAATGCTTGATCAGAGTGATCGCAAAGCGTGAATGTTTCTTCGGATCCTTTCTGTTACCACAATGAGTTTCTAATTGGCACAATTGATTACTATACTTACAAGACAAAATTTCATCAAAAACAACTATGTACGACTAAATTGACAGACAGCTAGCAATGACAATTATGTCAGCGAGGTTGCCTTACTACAGGTTTTATTTACTTTGACAACAAAAAAAAAGGTTTTATTTACCTATATTTCAATGCATTATTTGGAAGTTTGTAATTTTTCTTACAAATAAACGTTTTTTTTAATGAAATAATTTTTCTTTATATTTATAATTACAGAACATTAAAAAACGAACAGTTTGATAATAATGTTTGCAAGGAAATACATTTATGGCCACACTTTTATATCCAAACTTTATGAACAGTGACATTTATCAGTTATTTATTATTAGCAGTAGTGAGACTGACTACTAGTGACCCGTGACACGGCACGCGTTGTATATTTCGGCTCGGCAACGTTTTTGGCGTTCACTTTATTTTACATTGAAACGTTTTTTTCATATTGCAATTTGTACATAAAATAGTCTATGTTACTCGGTAAAGATATTACATCCTTATGTAGAAATAGTTTTAAAATAGGACGTGTACTTTTGAATTAAATAGTGACCAACAAACAGACAAATCTTATACTTTCTAGAATTTTAGTTTAGATAATAGATTGGCAACGTAGCATTTTCAAGAAGAAAAGGGATAGATTTAGTTTTGTTGTCTTGTTTCTTTTCCTACGACTGGAGAGCTGACAACAAACCTTAGAATTTTGTATTTGATAGCGAATGACGTAGTCGTATACTTACTAGATACCTAAACATTGACGACCGATGTGGCGCGGTGGCATTGACGACGTGGAGGTTGCCGGTTCGATTCCCGCCTTGGGATAAATGTTTGTACTATCTGCAAATATTTATTCTGGGTGTTCTGGGTGTTTATATATATAATAAAAAATATCTATCTATGTAATGTATTGTCGAGAAATTACAACACAGGTGGTTCATATATTACGTGTACAGTACATATTTAATTACCGTTAATTTTGTTTCATACTAAGTACATACACTTTTTGATTTTATTATGGTGTAGAATTATGCGAACTTTATTTTCATACTATACAGTTAATAATGCTACAATATCCAGCTACAATAGCCGCTGTTCCGAACAGGGGAAAAGAGGTTTATTATACAGGGTGTAACAGAAAGGGGTGGACCAAAAGCAAAAGGGCGATGGAAGAGCTCAATACCTATCGAAATAACCCCCATGTATGCTCAGCGATATTCAGTCGTTCAAAAGTTACTCGCATTTTTATGTTTTTTTTTCATTAACATATTTTAGGTTAGATTTCCCAAGTTTTCCCAAACTATCAAGTACGAAAGGTCTACTATGAAGCTACAAGGTGTAAAAAAATACGGTTGTAGCTCTACTAGTTTGGGTATACAAGAGAAATCTAACCTAAAATAAAATTATGAAAAAAAAAACATAAAAAGCGAGTAACTTTTGAACGACTGAATATCGCTGAACATACATGCGGGTAATATCGATAGGCTAAGAGCTCCTGCATCGGCCCTGTTGCTTTTGGTCCACCCCTTCTGTTAGACCCTGTATATATATTTTTTTAAATATTTAATTCTGCACAAAATGATGCAAAAAAACAGCGCACAGTATATCTCCCATATACGTTACATTTACGATTGAGCTACGAAATATGAGTAGGTAAACAAAACTATACTCATACAATGTGTAGCAAACTTTTTGTTGTTACGTGGTACATTTAACTTTTTTCTTGGTTGTCATGACAACTAGTAGTAAGTAAATAAATATGTCAGTCATAAACACCCAACATTTTGTTGTTAAAAAAATCTCAAATAGTTTGTAATATATCTCAAATAGTGCCTATTTTTAATGCAATGTAAGCTAGATTTCATGGAAGCTGTCTGGGCAGTCTAGCCCAGATCCTGGCATTCAGTTACTCGCAGGCAGAAATCCTTGACGCGAAGAAAGTACTACAAGAACCATAGGCTGAGACCACCGTGACCAACATTCACCTTGTGATAAGAAAACATCTTCGTGAAGAGACCGTTGCCGTATCATGAAGGATTGAAGTAGGAAGAAGGCGACCAACTTCAAGTCATACATCCTTACCATGGTGACCCAGTACAATGACAGTTCTTGGCTCTAGTATTCTGGACGTCTGGATTAGTCTAGCGGTAAAATAGGGGACCATTGCCGCAGATGAAAGATCAATATGTATTACTTTTGTGTACTAGTGTTATTTTCATTTTATATAAGAAAAGTGTATGCTAGCATCTAAAGTATACTTTACTATTGTTGTAAAGTGTGTTAGTCAGTAAGGTTTATCTATGAGCCGTTTTTAAATACTTAAGTATTTTAGTACTTAAATTTTTACAACTATATTATGGTAATAAATATATTTACTTTTCTTACAATCTTTTTTTCTTACAATAAATTGATTTTTTTCCACAGCTGTGGAAAAAAATCCAAAGCTATTTTTTTTTGTACGTTATTATCCACCTATGCTATGTAGAATGCATTAAAATTATAAGAAAGAAACCTTTTTGGTTCAACCAAACTTCTTTGCACGGGAGACGGGTGCAAGATATTACAATCTTTACGCTGACAAGTCCGCTTTGAATGTAAATATGACAAAGTACGATAAATAAAAGAATAAATAAAAGAAAAAGAGAAAAAAGATTTCCTATTTCTTTCTACACAAGTATTTAGTTCAAGTAACTAGATGGCGCTCTAGATACTTTTGCTATAACTTAATACCTAGTGCTTCGCACAGATGGTGCCTTTTTTTCACAGTTAGTTCATGTTTTGAACACGCGTCACGAACAACCTTAAAGACTAATTGTATCCATTTTTTTTTATTGTACACATTAGTTTGTACCCATAGAACAAGCTCTGCTTAGCTTGGGGCTAGATGATGTTGTGTGGATTGTTCTGCATTATTTTATATTTATTTAACTAAGAATATTATTATCCCTTATCCTAAATGCCTTATCGCTAAAAGCGATCTCTTCCAGGCACTTGAACAAAAAAAACTTTCTACATAAGGCTGAGTTGACAAATCCACTATTATTGCATTCATCTATTGCTACAATTTCGATACAAGTTGCATCATGATTTAAACAAGTTTTCATCAACATTCCGATGAATTTGTATCATTTATTGTCAGTCTTCTAGTACCCATAACACAAGCTCTGCTTAGCTTGGGGCTAGATGATGTTGTGTGGATTGTCCAGTATTATTTATTTATCATTTATTTATTTTATTTGTTTATTATATGAAATATTGAAGCAGGTTATTCAATGTAAATAATAGGTTTATTTTAAGGTAAAGGGACCCAATATGCAAAAAGCCCGTGTAAGAAAATAGTGGCGAATGAGTGAGAAGGCTTATCCCAGCAGTGGGCTGAAGTAAACATAACGAATTAAAATACTTAAGTAAATAAATAATGCTGGACAATCCACACAACATCATCTAGCCCCAAGCTAAGCAGAGCTTGTGTTATGAGTACTAGAAGACTACAATACATTACATAGATATTTTTTATTACACATATAAAATACCCAGAACACCCGGAATAAATATTTGCAGATTGTACAAACATTTATCCCAAGGCGGGAACCGAACCGGCAATCTCCGCGTCGCAGGCGGACCTTCGCCCGCCGCGCCACATTGCTCGTCAAAATTATTCACAATATAAGTGTATTTCCCATTAGTATCTGTTCCCTCTTATCATTCATACCAAACAAACCAGTGTCGGGCAGATAACGATGTGTAATATCTGTGGGATATATCCATTGTTCCCTACTAGAGCCGAAATTTACTCATTCATTATTTTTTGTTTGCTTACTCGTAGTACATTTGGTAAATATTTTTAGTGACCTTTGTAACCTAATAATGTGTAAGAAAGGTGTCAGCATTGAGATGAGATGACGTCTGATAGAGAAGAGTGGAAGAAGAGGACGTGTTGTACCTACCCCACATAATGTGGGACAAGGGTAGGAAGATGATGATGAGTGACATTTGTAATCTGATATGCTATACAAGATTCTTTAATAGTGACCTGACTTCACAAGATCCTGGTACAAGATCCAGAAATAAATAAATAATAAATAATCATGGACATTACACCGCGCTCTCGTCTCAAACAAAGCAAAGCTGTACTATGGGAACTAGATTGCTTTTTGTATATACAGACATAGATTACACAGTAACACCTAGACACAGAAAAATAACATTTACTCTGGGTGGGAATCGGACCCACGTCCCACAGCACGGAAGATCTACTACAAATGAAATTAAATAAAGAAATACTACCAACTGAGCTGTCACACTTGTAATATGTAAAAACCGTAGGACGCATTATCATTTAACAGATGTGATTGCAGTCAAGCGTTTGCCTTTATTGCATAAAAAATAAACAAAAAAAAAGTAACACTCTACACTCTCTTAAATTATTATATATAATATTTTATTGTATTAAAAATGATAAAGCAGATGGCTTGTTTATGGTAAACATTAGCCTATACAAATGCATTGTTTTACCCAGCACGTCCACTATTACACTAACTATGATTTTACATCTAGTAAAAAACGGCATTCTTTCATATTATGAAATTATATTCAATGTAATTGTAATTATCTCACCCAGGAGGAAAATTCAAATATAAATAAACCCGATAAGATACCTACTATCGGACGCAAACCAAATGAACCACGAAGATTGTTACTTAATATGATCAATAAGTATACTAAAACAAGATTATCTGAAGCATAATTAGTCAAATCAAACACTGGTATTGGGTAATTTTATGATGTACTCTACTATGTTAACCAAAGTCGGTATACAATATTTTATAAATAAATCCTAGAAAATAGAAATGTTGAAATAAAATAATTAACTCAAATAAATGTATAATAAATCATGTTCATACACAATTGTAAACAAATTATAATTAAAAACAAATTAAGCGAAAAGAGAAAAAATATAGAATACATTTTTTACATACCTAACAATAACGAAACTTAATATAAACGAAAGGAATAAAAACAAAAGAAATATAAAATTAAGTATAAATAAAAACAAGTCAAACGAAAAGAGAAAAATTATAGAATACTTTTTTTACATACATTTAAACGAAAGGAATAAAAACAAGAGAAATATTAAATTAAGTAATATTAAAAACAAGTCAAGCGAAAAGAGAAAAATTATAGAATACATTTTTTTACATACCTAACATAAAAGAAACTTGATATAAACGAAAGGAATAAAAACAAAAGAGTTTTAAGAAGAATTCAAGCACTCAAAGGAACAGACAGCGAAAAAGGATGAAAGCGTCCAACAGCCAGCCCAAAGCAGGCCTGTCAAGTAGATAATGGTTATCCCAGAAATAAAGTCATTGTTCCCTCATCTAGGTCTGAGGAAACCTTCACTCCTTGACATCATTCGCAAGTGATTGAGAGCTCATTATTCAATTGGGCTGTCATGCCCGTTCACACGGGACACGCTGTGTGGAAATTTCTAGTTTTGTATGCGTAGTTTAGTTTTTTAAGTGACATGGAAAGATATCACATAAACAAAAAACTATAGATAAACTCTAACGGCCGGTTTCTCGAACGATGAAATCAACGAAAAAATCAAACAATTACTATGTGGCAACCGCGACTCGGATCAATCGCGATTTGGGTTTCCAGAAACCGGCCGTAACTCTATCTTATAAAAAGTTAGCGCAGACTTTTATTGATTACCATACGTAATGATGACATAAAGTCAACGCTAACTTTTTATAAGATAGGGGGTAACTATATCTTATAAAAAGTTAGCGCAGACTTTTATTTATTACCATACGTAATTATAACTTAAAGTCAACGCTAACTTTTTGTAATATAGGGGTACATAAATAACAGATAGCGTAAGAACAAACAATACAGGTATTGGGTACCTACATATTACTATACAATCGGCGGTCTTAACGCAGCACAAGCATAAAAAAGCGGTCTTATAAAAACACTACTATAACTTCTATAAATAATATAGATAGCACAAGTAGAAACAATACAGGTATTGAGTACATATTTCTGTACAATCTACTCACTGACGGTTTTAGCGCTTAAAGCACAAACTTAAAGGCCTTTAAGTTAAATTTAAGAATGTAATAAGATTTATTTAGTTCACAATGAATATTTGAGAATTTGCAAAGCAAGTTTAATAATAAATAAATAATGCTGAACAATCCACACAACATCATCTAGCCCCAAGCTAAGCAGAGCCTGTGTTATGTGTACTAGAAGACTGACATACTTAATACAATACATTACATAGATAGATATTTTTTTATTATATGTATAAAATACCCAGAACACCCGGAATCAATATTTGCAGATCGTACAAACATTTATCCCAAGGCGGGAACCGAACCCGCAACCTCCGTGTCGCAGGCGGACCTTCGCCCGCCGCGCCACATCGGTCGTAGTTATAGTAATACTGAGATATAAAAGTAGAACACGGTTATGTTTGTAAACATTACTTATCAATACCTACATTAATTATTGTATTTATACGTACGTTATTGCACGAGGTGATCTATAGGTAACGACATTAGCCAGGAAAACAAAAGAATTAGCCAATAAACTAATCCGCCTATCAAAAGAGGATCGCCCGAAGCTAAAAAGCCTTTGAAACGGGTCCGAAAGACGAGGGATAGTGTTCGGTAATATTCGTATATACTCGGGCTCCGAGAAGCACTCATAGACATTTTATTATTATTTTATTTAGACATAGAGAATAGAGTCTGGACTGAACATTAGTACTTAATAGCAAGATTATGTAACATTGTCCCTTTAATTTTGTCTTATAATCTTGTAATTTTGTCCGCCTATGTACAGAGGATCGTCCACCGAAAACTTTTTGGGTAAAACGTTTTTCTTTTTGGGTTTTTATTATTAACATTTTAGAGCAGTTGGTTTTGTTACTTATTTCTACTAATACTTGAATTTGAATTTATTTATTTGAACCAAAAAATAATCTTACACTAGCTTAGAACTAGACATGAAATCTTAGACAGTATTACATACCTACCTATATTACAGAATCATAAAAACAAATAATAACTTTATTGACCTAATATTATAAACACGAAAGTTTGTATGGATGGATGTATGTATGTTTGTTACTCATACATAAACTACTGAAAGGAATTTAATTAAACTACAATAATGTAATTTATTGATCAGAATAACACGGCTAATTTATGAAGAATTTGTGCGAATTGTCAAAAATATAACAAAAGCACAAAGTCTTTAAGTCTGTATTGTACACATAAGAAAGCTTACAAACTAGTACAAAATATATGTACAAAAGCGAGCTTAACCCTACTAAGAGTTTTCATCCAGAAAACCTTTGAGGCTAAGGAGAAGTTACATATTTGAATTAAAAAAAAAATGTATTTTTTGATTTATTTTAAAACTTTATTATTACTAACATTGATATATAAAACCAAAAACTTAAAAAACATTTTTTTCAATTAACTATAAACAATTAATAATTGATGAAATCTTAAAATGATCACGTGACTTTAAAACGCGCCATGATTGGTCGCGACTGGCGATAATTGTGACGTAAAAATGTTATATTTATATAATAACAGTAGAGGCACAAGTAGCCATAAGAAGTTCTTTAGAATAAAACGTAGTTCACAAAGGAGGCCAACAAACACCACGCGTTTTCGTCAGCGCGATCTAGGAATTGGACATATTGAGCAGCGCCATCTAGTTCTAAACTTTGTAACTAAAACTATTATTGTGACGTCACACGCACGACGGTTTTGTTCGGGAGTTGTCGGCGTGTTTTCGGTAGGTACTGGATTTAAAGATGAATTTTTATTATGAAATAACTTTTTAATTATTGTGAAAAAAAATAATATAAAAATAGTTTGTTACAAAACTTATACATGATTTTTCCATTTATCACAAAAAAAATATATATTCAAATACCCAATTACGAGAACGGATCGAGTCGCGGGCAGTTAGTAAATAAATGCTTTCGGAATGGGGTCCGAAGACCGATGGATAGTGTTCGGCAATACTCGGGTATGCTCGGGATTTGTGCCTAGTGCTTGCGATCTAGAACTTGTTCGTGCCTAACGGTGATGTGAGATTTGAGCGCAGGACATCTACCATGAGTTGTCACAGTAAAATCGCCTGACTTTACTACAGTAGTTACGTAAATATTAGTATGACGAATTTTAGTACCCAACTATCCGCTAGAGGCGCTGTACAAATCTTCATACATTTTTTAACTACAGACGCTAGCGAGTATAGTAAATATAGTATAGTAAAAACTCATGGTAGAGCTACAGTTCTAGATTGTTTACCTATAAAACGATTTTCCTAAGTTAGTTCTAGTCTTGTCGACGCGTGACCCGAGGGCTGGTGAGTATCTGGCCCAGCGTATCAGCATGCTATTCAGTGCGGCAATGCAGCCAGTATCTTGGGTACGCTTCCGATTGGTACTGATTTGGATCAGTTGAACTATCTATAGATCGTTTGCAACGGTATGTAGATAGCTCAACTGTTTCTTATGTATTTTATATGACAATGTACATTTTGTAAATACTGTATAGTCGAAAGTTTGTTTGTAAATAAAGAGTATGTAGTAATAATGTTAATAAGCCATCTAGAAAAAATACAGAATAATTGTACGTACAAGCAGAGGTATTTTAAGATTACGTATAAATAAATAAAACGAGTCTAGTGAAAAATAGATTAAATAGATATATAATGTCATATAAAGAAATAAACTGTTAGAATATATCAACAAAATAGATAATGAACAACTTGACCTAATTAAGAAATCTATGCGTAAGTTGCTAACTTTATCAATTTTGACCCAAGCATTGAAAATTTGTATGCAATAATTAATATCATAACACAACTATCTATAACTAACCTAGTTTTAATAATCTTTTTAAAACATATTACATATATTTACCTACTAGAACACGTCGATCTCGCACCTGATGATAAGTGGTGCTTGTTACAAGGCACACCACTTAACATCAGGTGAGCTATCGGCTATATATCCATGTGTTTCAGGATGTTTGAGATGCATTTACCCCAGGGCCATAATACTGAGACAAATTTCTAATTATTTAATTTATGTAACAGGTTATTGTAAATAAACGGATGCCTTATCACATTTTTTGTAATAAGTGCTTTTTTTTCAAATTATTTAAATTTAAACTGAGGTGGTCTATTTTTCCCCTATATCCTCATAGCTCACTTTCCTATTCGTATTAGTTATGTATGTTTTTTGCTAGATGGCGCTAGTAGTAGCTTGAAATGACTTCAATTTGTTGCAGGTTCGATTCCTTCAAAATTTTATGTTGCATATGGATTTTATGGTACTGTTAACATCAAGCTAAGCTTTATACTAAATTGGTTTTAGTTGGGGATCGAACCTACGACCCACAGTAGTTTAAAGCTTATACCACCTACACTTTTAATCAAACACACTTCCAGATATGTTCCTAAGTCTAATTAAAATCTTTTGTATATGTATAATATTTTTTTTTGTTTTTTTATAAGCCCACTTGTGATTCAGAATAAACGTTTATTTTTATTTTATTTAACTACGCTGTGACGTTTGTCAACATTATAATGGAACGCACTGGAACTTCAGTACTTAATTTAGTTTAATAGTACTTCTTTGTAAGAAGGATCATATAAAAAAACGGTAGGAACCAGGCCGTAAGTCTCTTGCCCGTTCTTCTAGGCTCTGGTCGCGTGGAACTGGCACCTAGAATCACCTAATATGTAAAACGATTCTAAATGATCCTTGTGATTTTACTGAATAAAGCAATTTTGATCTTGACTTTGACTTAAAATCAATGCTAAGAAAATCCCCAGCTTGCAAATCATACAATAATAAAAAAAAACTGTTTAGCAGGTGTACAACGCACACATAGCTACAAGTAAACGTAAGTAGGTTTAATGAAAAACAATGGTTAAACAATGGCAGTTTTATTGTATACCATTTTCTTAATAACTAGGTAGATACGTGGGAAAAAAGTCTATACCCCTATCTTATAAAAAGTTAACGTTGACATTAAGTTACTACTACGGTAATCAAGACATCAAGTCTGCGCTAACTTTATGACTTGACAACATCTTATAATTCGATAGACCCGGCTGCACGCACGAAAAAACATGACTCATGAGGCGTTCTGAGGCGTTCTGAGGCGTTCCATGAAGTGCAAGCGAGAGCGCGGAACGAGCGACAAAGAAGCACAATCGGCCTTTGCGTTTGTTGTCACGTCCAACTATCGTCAGTAAACCGACTTTACAGACAACCATTTTTATAAGATAGACCGATAACTTTGACAGATAAGTTTGCAGATTTTTCACGAATAATATATGTTATAAAATGATCGAGAAGAATGAAATTTAATATCTGAAGGTTTAACAAAGCTACTACTAAGTAGGTACTAAATAAATTATGTTATTGTGATTTTTAACTGCGTGCATAGAATAGTAACACCCAAAAGAAACATCCATATTAGCCATGCTAATGTTAGTTTTTGGTGCGAATCGAACCCACGACCCACAGTATAGAAGGCAGAGCTAATACTAATAACGGAGATGGACTTGGAAAAAAACACTATTGAAAACTGCTGAGTAATAAAACGCATAAACTAGTGACTTCGGTAAATTTTCGCTTGAGTTATAGAAACTTAGAATAGAATAGAAATTGGCGTCTTCTTCTTTCACTCTATCAGCCGTCTCGCTCACACCTTTCATACGCAGATACGATTACTCATCGTGATTCACACATTCCATACATCTTTATTTTCTCTACTTTTACATTCATCTGTATCACACGCTATCGGCCGGTTTCTGGAAACCCAAATCACGATTGACACATAGTAATTATTTGATTTTTTCGTTGATCATCGTTCGAGAAACCGGCCGTAAGTGGATGGGTGAAACACGTCTTCTTCTTACGCCTTTATTTATCAGCCGTCTGGCTCAAACTTTTATCATATTCACACAGTTCATCCATATTACAAGCTTTGCTTAGTTTGGGACTAGAGTGTGATTATGTGAAATGTCTGTGAATATTTATTTATTTGTGTTTAACACACTCAAGCGTCTTTTTATATGTTAATTCAAAGAAATGGACACAAAGCATGTCTGCATTGGATCTTGATATGATAACATCCAAGATAGTTCTGATACTTTTTACTTGATAAAAAACACTTAACCTCAACTTTTAGCATAAAAAGTAACCTTAAACAAAGTTATAACCTTCTTTAAATATAAATTGTATTATTTTTAAATGGCCCAAGTTTGTAGTTGTCGTGGTCACCACTAATTGAAGGCTGTCAATGTCAATGATGAAACTATTTTTTTCTTTTTTTTTTCTTGTACTTCCATCATTGGTAAACTGTGAACATATTATTATATATTTGCAGTACACACTGTGTTGTTAAATCTACATTAGATTTAACAATTGCTTTTTTTGTTTTTTTTTATTCAATTTAGGCCTGGTTTATTTAAATAAATAATAAATAATTTGGGTCTATACCTACTTGTTCTTTACCTAGGTTTTTTTTTTAATTTGGATATTTTTTATAACCTCAATACATAATCAAATATGTTTTAATTCATTTTTTTCTTATTCTAACGGCCGGTTTCTGGAAACCCAAATCACGATTGATCCGAGTTTGACACATAGTAATTATTTGTTTTTTTTCGTTGATCATCGTTCGAGAAACCGGCCGTTAGTTATTTTCTGTTTTTCTCTACTGTGCCTATCTGTTATACTTTTGTATTGCAAATAAATAATGATTCTATATGCCCTAAAGATGCTTTTATTATCTATAAATTATCGGCGAATTTTGCCCAAAGTTCGTGTAAAATGGTTTGCCTCCAAAAGATAATTAACTCAATTAAACCAATAAAAATACAATTAAAATTAAGTAATGAATCGTTAAATAATTTGACATTCAAACGGTTGCATTTATTTCGTTTTCGTGACTCGTGTCGTGACTGTCATATATATATACAGGGTGTTTCAAAAAGACAGGCGTCACAGCGCAGTTAGTATTAGCTCAACTTTCCATATGATCGGTAGAGACCAAGTTTTTTTTTCTTTAGATTTAATCGTCCCACTGCTGGGCAAAGGCCTCTCCCAAACCCAAGAATTATATAATTAAATTTCCATCAGGCGATATGAAATCCAAAGGATGGACTACCCTATCTTATAAAAAGTTAGCGTTAACTTAAAGTCATCATTACGTATGGTAATCAGCACTTCAAGTCTGCGCTAACTTTTTATAAGATAGACCGTACTAAGTATAAAAAAAATGACATTGTTCGTCTGGGTGTAACTCAGCTGTGTTGTGATCAGCCTCCAAGAACAAACATTTGTGTGATGACAAACATTGTAAACATGTGTAAAGTTTTAAGTTTTTTTCTATATATTTAAAAATATAAAATTGCTGGTGTTGACCGTTTCCAAGCTATCTCATTCTCGCCAAATTTTTGACAGCTCTTAGTCATGCCATTTGGTCAGACCATTCGGGCTGTTCAAAGCTCCGACACATTCATACACTTTTTTTTTTCTTAAAAGGTTGGTATTTCTAAGATACTTAAGAAACGAATGCCAAGGTTAACTCATTAGATAAATATTAGCATTCAAATTACCAACTTAATTCACACAAATATAATAATAACTGTAATTTATGACTATAATTATATTTATACTATAATGAATATAAAAACAAGTATTTATTCAACGCCATCTAGTTCCAAACGAAGCAAAGCTTGTACTGTGACCTAGATTGCTGTTAGAATACTTTTTTGGCTCATACACAGAAAACATAGTATAGAAATCTAGACACAGAACAAACATCAATGTTTGCCATCGCACAAATGTTTGTTGTTTGGTGAGAATCGAACCCACGACGGCACAGAAGACTGAGTTGATACCAACTGAGTTTTGAGATTAAATACCTCTGTAAGAAAAGTCCCTGAATATTGTATTATACAATATTATTATTGTATTATTGTTGTATCTCTTCATAATTTGATATAATAAGACTTTATTCACAAACAAACTTACGACTATACAGTGTTTACAAAATGTACATTGTCATATAAAATACATAAGAAACAGTTGAGCTATCTACAGACCGTTGCAAACGATCTATAGATAGTTCAACTGATCCAAATCAGTAAGTAATCAGTATCTTCATATTTTTAATTCTAGTCATCTCGATATCTAAACATAGAGGATGGGCAGAGCAATAGACGAAATTGTGTGCGGCCAATACCTGTCTCCTTTCTGTAGGTGTGTAAGTCTATGAAGGAATATAAAACTACTGGCCGCACGCTTGTTTTGTCTCTCTCACGCTTTGCCACCTGTATCTAAACTAATATTATAAAGAGGAAAGATTTGATTGTTTGTTTGTTTGCATCGAATAGGCTCCGAAACTACTGGTCCGATTTCAAAAACTCTTTCACTGTTGTGAAGCTACATTATCTGCGCTGAACATAGGCTATATTATAATGATATTTTTGAAGTGAAAACTTCTTTAGCGGCGCTGAGCACTTTTTGTTGTATGGGTAAAAACTTTAAAACTCGCGTCAGGGTCACGTGATGCTGATCGAAAAAGCGTAAGATCGAGGGGAAGGGAGAGGAACTAGTATCTCCCACTCTTTCTACCGTGCCTGAGTGTGCTGCTCGAACACACACAAAAACACAAAGTAATAATACTCCCAAACAGTTTGCTTCGGTGTATTTTTACAAATAATGAGACAAATAAAATTAATGTAATATTTTAATGATTGTTTTATTTTAATGAGGTTACTTTAATTAGGGTTTCTATGTTATAATTTTTAGTATAAATTCTGTGGTTGGAAAAGGCTCATAAATAATATAACTAGAAATGTACTGAGCCTGTGTCAAGTCAGCGGGTTGCTGCTGTTGAGATGATGATTCTTTAGTTGGAATTAGGTACAATAAAATAATTGTCATATTTGTGTACGATAGCGCAATAAATAAACATTGTATTCTACCTCATAAATGATAGTACTTTTATACTTATAATTAAACACAACGTTAATTTTGAAGTTTTCACTTCTGCCGGCACTCCCGGAGTGCTACATTTTTTTATAAAGGCTACCCGTGCGAAGCCGGGGCGTACTACTAGTACTTCATACGTGGATAGGAAACGGTTTGTTCATTCTGTCATCACAAACAAATAACACAAAAAACATCAGCCTATACCACCATATTTTGTTCTAACGATACGTCAAATTTTGACATTACAAAATGACGTGTCAGCACGCGTTCCTAATTTAAAACCCTGAGCTCTGATTGGACGTGTGTTTTACTATAGAAGGGAGGCCCCGCCTACTTCTTATGACTGTTGAATCGATAGTTCAAGGTATCTAAGGATTGTTTCGTAGCTAAAAGTGAAAATCTGAACGTTAATGCTATCCGACACGCTATGTTTGATATTGATAAAATACTCGAATACTTGAAGTTTAGGACGCACCCGCAGAGATGGAGCGACGATACAAGGAGTGTAGCTGGCAAACACAACATGAGAAGAGACGAAGACCGGGCTCAGTGGCGCGTCTGCAGAGAGACCTACGTCCAGCAGTGGACTGATATAGGTCGATGATGATGATGATGACTCTTGAAGATAATAATTATATTTTTACAACAATAAACAAAACCGTCTTCAATCATCATCGAAAAGTAATAAAAACACATTTTTAAAGATAAAGTAGTACTTTTCAGATTTAAATGAAAATTTGGAACCACCTCTGAAGTATGATCTACAAACAAAAAAATAATCATCAAAATCGGTTTACGATTGGCGGAGTAACGGCGTAACATACTTACATACTAAAACATACAGTCAAATTAAGAACCTTTTTTGAAGTAGTTTGAAATTACTTTCGATGATCATTCTAACATCAAAATATCATTTTGACAGGTGTCACAGCTCAGTATTAACTGTCTTCTATATAGGTAGGGGGTTCGATCCCCACTAACAACAAACTTCTGCGATAGGCCTTTCGTGGGTTCGATTCCTGTACAGTCCTGTGAGAGCAAACGTTGATGTTCGTTCTCTGTTTCATTTATTTAAATCTTTGTGATTTTTTTAATAAGCATATTAAATTGATATAATTTGAATATAAAGACAAAATACGATTGAATGCGGATATATCGCTTCAAAGCCGTACCTTTATACTTCAAGGTTCACCACGATGAGCATCGAACCAACAACCCTTAGTTACCACGATGACGCAGGTTTATTCAAATTGATGTTGGTAGATACGTTTTATGTATTTACATGTTACTTCTCGCGGTTCTCGAAGAAATCAGTTTTAGAGACTTCAAAAAAAAAATGCTGGACAATCCACACAACATCATCTAGCCCTAAGCTAAGCACAGCTTGTGTTATGGGTACTAGAAGACTGACATACTTAATACAATACATAACATAGATAGATATTTTTTATTATACATATAAAATACTCAGAACACCCGGTATAAATATTTGCAGATCGTACAAATATTTATCCCAAGGCGGGAATCGAACCCGCAACCTCGCAAGCGGACCTTCGCCCGCCGCGCCACATCGGCCGTCTAAAAAAGGAGGTTATATTGTTTACATTGTTTTTTTTTACAAGTTATATGCAATCGTTTGACCGCGAACTCACTGTAGCGCGCTTGCCTAGAAGATACCCATTCACTCGTCTCTTAAAAATATCTTAATTTACTGCATACTTTTTTGTCTGATTGTTCTATCATTCCGTCAATTAAGAATCGATTTGATGATTCTTCATCTGTTTGGTAGATTGTACTTCAGTGGACCCACAATTATTAAGAACTGACAAGTAATTTTTGATCAAATAAAAATGCTGTGTTACAAATGATATTGATTGTCATCTGTTTATGCGAATCTTGTAAGCGACTTTTATCAAGATTGACGTCAGTCTAAAATACCAGTGGCTCTACCATGAGTTTTTACTATACCAATTTTTACTATACTCGCTAGCGTCTGTAGTTAAAAAAATGTATGAAGATTTGTACAGCGCCTCTAGCGGATAGTTAGGTACTAAAATTCGTCATACTAATATTGACGTAACTACTGTAGTAAAGTCAGGCGATTTTACTGTGACATCTCATGGTAGAGCCACTGACTTATCATTGCCGTACGCCAAACTGTAAACATTATTCTCATAATACTCTCACTAAAACCTGCCTTATCATCATAGATAGATAATGATTTATTTGGAAAACACACAACACAAAGCACACATAAAATAGACCTTAAAATAATATGTCATCCACGTATATCAGTCCACTGCTGGATATAGGTCTCTCAAGACGCGCCACTGAGCCCGGTTTCATCTCTTCTCATCCAGTGTTTGCCAGCTATATTATATTTTAACTATCTTCAAAAAAAACTTTACCTATTTAATTATCGTTTATATTTTTCTACGAATAATTAAGTTCTGAAAGATTAAAAGGTCTTAAGTATTGTAGTTTTGAACGCGCGTTTAAATCTTTTGTATGAAGGCTTAAAATCAATCTTGTTTAATTTAACAGGAGCTTGCTATCTCCTCCAACGGACCCGCGGTAGTGGTACAAACAACGCCAGAATAGACACAACTGAGCCATACTCCTAGCAAACAGTGCTTTCTAAAGTTGAGGCTAGAAAAAAGAACGCAAGATCGACTCTTACCCGCACCTCTTTAAACCAAGACGGTAGAGCTATGTAGAGTCGTGATGTAGATGTCTTATCAATAGCCAAATGGCCCGAGTCAAAGGTTCAGATGCTGGCTATAAAATATAAGATAATATTAGCTCAATAAAACTTTTTAATAAAAAAATTAAACCGCCGAAAAAACTGAAGCTAAAAATAATATCTTTTCTATTCTATCCTAATTACTCCATTTTTGTCGTCGGTTCAAGCCAAGTCATTCACGGGAAATATGGGTGACTATGTATTCTATCAGCAATCTAGTTCCCATAATACAAAACATTGCTTAGTTTAGGACTAGAGTGCGATGTGTAAAATATCCTTGAATATTTTCGGTCTATCTTATAAAAAGTTAGCACAGACTTGAAGTATTGATTACCATAGATACGTAATGATGACATAAAGTCAACGCTAACTTTTTATAAGTGGGGGTTTATGTTTAATCTTTCGGTTACTTAAATTAATATAATTTTATAATAAACTATCATTACAAATATTTATTTCTCACGGTACCAATTAACTTCGATAATCGAGGGGTAGTGAGCGGCCTTAGCGCTTAGTGTAATTACTGTGTACAGAGGATTTTACGTAAACAATAGGCGTCGATTTGTTCTGGGGGAAAACACGCATAGCTATTCACATTATGATATATTAAAATAACATTTGGAATTTTTAAAAATCTTTGAATGCCGTTTTCTTTCTTTTCAAAAATAAAGGGATGTTTTCTTTGAGTAAAATGTTCTATCTAAAGTATTAAGAGTACTTCCCCTTCAGGTGGCATTACAAAATTCCACCATGTATAAAATAGTATTTTAAAGTAATAGTATGGAATATGGCAAACAGTAGTAGATCCAAATATAGTACCTACTACCACTGAAGTATGTCTATCTATAGCAAACAAAAAAGATTTATCATTGGTTTATTATTCGCGGCGTTATCGCGTAACATACAAAACGTTATGATAGTACAACTGGTCCAAACTGGTCAAAATTATTTTGCTCAATTATGACTTTCCCATGGCCCTTAATAAGCGTACATCCGATTGTTTGATTGATTATAATATAAGTAATTACATTAAGTGACAACCATATTTATAATTATATTATTGACAAGTGTAAATACTATTTTTTTTTCTTATAGCTGAGTTTTAATGTCTAATTTTGGTGTAGTTCAACCAAATATTTTCAAAACTTGACATTGGTGGAATTGCCTGTCGTATTGACCACATAAAAAAAAGAAGAAGAAAAATTAGTGTTTTCTAAGCTACTAAGAAACAGATGAATAACACATCTACATTCTATCAGCAATCTAGTTTCTAAAGTAGGTACCTACAAGTTTACCGTACCTAACTAGTTTGCTGATAGAGTATTTTGTGTAGAATACATAGCAACCCGTAGGTGTTCATCATACAAATATTATCGGTGGGAATTGAACCCATGGCCCACAGACAGAAGGCAGAACTATCAACTGAGCTGTGACATATCCATAGTAACCTTGTAATAAAAAAAAAAGTACCTATACTTAAGTATTATATCAGCACTCTAGTTTCCATAGTACAAGCTTTGCTTAGTTTGGGACTAGAGTCATCATCATCATCATCATCTTCCTACCCTTCCTTCCTACTCAACTTCCTACCCCACATTATGTGGGGTCGGTACAACACGTCTTCCTCTCCTCTATCAGACGTCATCTCAATGCTCACACCTTTCTTACACATGTCATCATTCACACAGTCCATACATCCTTTCTTCTCCGTCTACTGCTACATCCATCCACAAAGTCAAAGTCAAAATTACTTTACTCAGTAAAATCACAAGGATCATTTATTTAAATAAATTTATTTTAGGTGATCCTAGAAGCCAGTTTCACGCGACCAGAGCCTAGTAGAACGGACAAGAAACTTACGGCCTGGTTCCTACCGTTTTTTTATATGATTCACATTCATATCTAACACTTACGGCCGGTTTCTGGAAACCAAAATCACGATTGATCCGAGTTTGACACATAGTAATTATTTGATTTTTTCGTTGATCATCGTTCGAGAAACCGGCCGTTAGTTTGGGACTAGAGTGTGATGTGAAAATTGTGAATTTGAATAGAATTATATAGAACGTTGAATGTAGAAGTGAATAATAGCAATCTATACTTACTTATATAAAAATGAAACCCGTTTTCCGTTGTCACGACATAGCATGAAAACGGCTTGACCGATTTGGCTGTTTTTTTTTTGTAGTTTTCTAATACTCTGTACAAGGTTCTTACGGAAAAAAAATTAAGAAAATCTCTCAGAAAAAAACATCTCTCTAAGGCGGTACGAAGTTCGCCGGGACAGCTAGTAGGTAATAATAATTAATTTATAAAAGCAGCTGAATCGTCACAGTCCATTGGCGCCACCTGATGGTGGTAACTAGGGTCGATCAAGACACGGTTCATTGCGTCAAACGGTACACCACGGCAAGGCATGTCTGTTTCCCAGAGCAATGTCACGCACAACACGTCCTCAGCAGGTGTGCTTTTATAGAATACTAGTAGTACGCCCCGACTTCGCACGGAGAGGCTATATAAAAAATATTATTATAATATAGCCTATGTTCAGCGCAGATAATGTAGCTTCACAACAGTGAAGGATTTTTTTAAATCGGTCCAGTAGTTTCGCAGCCTAATCGATGCAAACAAACAAACAATCAAATCTTTCCTCTTTATAATATTAGTTTAGATTATACTAGCTGACTCGTGCCCACTTCGTTGGGCATAATTCGACCGTTTTTTCTCCGATTCACTTTGCAAAACGGACTATCACGTAAAAGCATTTTTATTTTTCGGTTTTTTATATAACCTATGACATTCAGCAATAACGTGGCTTTCTATTGGTGAAGGAAATTTAAAATCGGTTCATTAGATCCCGAGATTACCCCTTACCATTTAACAAACACACTTTACTTCTTTATAATATTAGTATTATCAATGTTAATATTCACGGACATTTTTATTTGACAGGCGTCACAACTCAGTCGATTACCACCCAGAGCAAATGTTTGTGTGATGAACATAAATATTTGTTCAAATCAAATCAAATATTTTTTTATTCAATAAAATCACAAGGATCTTTTAGAATCGTCTTACATACTAGGTGGTTCTGTCTGGATGCTACTATGTATTATATGTTGAAATTTTGCAAAAAAGCAGAAAGTTACTTTTCAAAGATTGGGCTTACTAAGAAAAAAAAATTAGTTTACACAAAGAGGATACAATTCAATTTTCAATAGGTAAATAATAGGCCTAAAGCTTTTTTGATTGTATCATAACGAACTAAATCAAAATTCGAAATTCAAAACAAAATTTATTGCTCGCAAAACATTAGCAGCTTTCCCTATAGGCAATAAGGCCAGCCTTCAAAATTAGGACTATTTCTATTGGTCCGTTATTTTTCCCTAAAGTTTTCATGAAACTTATGAAAAGTGTAATATACCTGTCCTTTTCTGTCACGCGAATTGTTCCATTCGCTGGCTTTCTCGCACGAGGGTTGAAACAAAACGCATTCTGCGCCAGTGTCTTCGAAGTTCAAACTATTGGCGGACGTTCGGTCGAATTTATAACCGGCCAGTGTTTAAAATCAATAACAATCAATCAATTTTATTTTAATAATATTTAATAAATCGTTGATAATTAAATCGCTTGTTTACGAACGGTTCAGTGATAACTAATAAAATAATTAATAAAATTAATCATTTGCCCCGTGATGTGTTATATTGGTTTTGTTCTGGATGTGACGTAATAAGTGAATTAAATACTTTTTAGTAGAAAATTATGACAGTTAAAATGTTTAAAGACTGAGTTACCATGGAATACTGGATGGAGATTACCGGCCAAGATAATAACGGAAGGACTGTGAATAGGATCCAAAGAAACCAAGGTAATATGCAAACATCGATTAAAATAATCGAAGTAATATCGATCTTTAAAAATAATCATCGATGTGAATGAGCATAAATAAAAAAATAAACGCGCGTGGAAAACTGAAATTTTAATATTTAGCTTGCTTATTGCCATTTACTCAACAAAAAATTTAAACATTCGAATTCCGATTCCAAAAAGAGATGTGCAGATTTCTTTTTTAAATGAAACGTAATGTAGTTAGTATCTACAAACAAAACACTTTTTGTAATTGGAACGTCCGAATTCAAATTTGTCGCGGTGCCTATGCGATTTATTTGGAGGACCCACAACTTGAATTAACGGTTTAAAAACTTATATTTTAGGAGCTAGTCTTAAAATACTAGTTTTTAACTTAGTTTAGGAGTGTAGAACCCACATGTTTATATTACAGTACATACCTTAAATTTGTCATCTTCTGTAATGACTTTTGAATATTGAAGTTGTACGTTGTTTTATAAACTTTTTTTTTATTTATAATCTCAGTGTAAACTGTCATTATTTGCCTTCCATACGGCCGGTTTCTGGAAACCCAAATCACGATTGATCCGAGTTTGACAAAGTTATTTGATTTTTTCGTTGATCATCGTTCGAGAAACCGGCCGTTAGTCTTCGACCTTCGTTGAGGTATAAAACCTCATTTCAAAATTTAGATTATGTAGATACTTATACTGGCAGCTAATATACAATTTTGAAATTGGAACGTCCGAATTCCGATTTGGCGCGAACACACGTTCACCGGTTCATTGACAAATGGAGCGTGTACCGAGCACCGAGCTCACTTTCATTTACAAACAAGTACCTAAGTAAGAATCTCATTATTATTTATGGGTTCTGCATACTTTAATTACTCATTTAAATAAATATACTTACTTAATAAATTGCGGAGATTTCGGGTTCGATTCCCGCATTGGGATAAATGTTTGTACGATCTGCAAATATTTATTCCAGGTGTTCTGGGTATTTTAAGTAAGTATAATAAACAATATATATCTAGGTATGTAATGTATTGTATTAAGTATGTCAGTCTTCTAGTACATAACACAAGCTCTGCTTAGCTTGGGGCTAGATGATGTTGTGTGGATTGTCCAGCATTATTTATTTATTTTAATAATGATAGTTAGATTGTGTCTCTACCTATGCAAGCAAAGCTTATGAGTACTTACTTTAATCTAGATTGCTGATATAAAACTTGCAATTAAGTACAGTTTTTTTTGTAAAATACATTAATTGTTAAAATAATGATTTGATGAAATAAATGCGATGTAGGTATAAGATATTATAATTTCTTAAATACTTACCGTTAAGTAAGTATAATAAATAAATATTCACGGACATTTCACACATCACACTCTAGTCCCAAACTAAGCAAAGCTTGTACTATAACTTGACTTCTACTTGACTGCTGATTGAATATGTACTTAAGTATATACATTTATTTTATAAATACTTAAATAGAATACGTAATAACAACCAGACACAGAACAAATATTTAGGTTCATGCATGGAAGGCAGAGCTACTACCAACTGAGCTGTGACGCTTGTCAAATTATAAAAAAAATGTATTTTATGTTCTTTTATCGTGCGCCATACTTTCATAAATATTATAATATCAATTCTAACTAGAATTTAAATATGTACATACATAGAAACGTTTTAAGTTCTTTAAAAATAGTTTTTAGACTTTGTACATTTTTAAGTCTAATTAATCTTTTAATTAGGTAAAACCTTAGGTAAAACACCTTTAGGTAAAACTTGTGTTGTGGGTAGCTAGTCTCATCCCTCCACCATGATTTTGGCACAATAGAAAGCTTAATTATTAGGATAAATAATTGTAAAAACCAACCCCTTTAAACTGCGTCGCGTGTTAGGGGGTATATTACACCTGTAGTGTTTACCCCACTAATGACAAATCACATGGTTGAGTGGTCAATACCACCCCTAATTTGTGAATTACATCGTGCGACCGGGTGGGGTTGGTGAAGCGTGAAACTGATTTTCAATATTAGGGGACTTTAGAACTATATTGCACATTTTTAAAATAAATTATGCTGGACAATCCACACGACATCATCTAGCCCCAAGCTAGAGCTTGAGTTGTATAGAAGACTGACATACCTACTTAATACATTACATTGATAGATATTTTTATTATATATGTATATAAAATACCCAGAACACCCGGAATAAATATTTGCAGATCGTACAAACATTTATCCCAAGGCGGGAATCGAACCCGCAACCTCCGCGTCGCAGGCGGACCTTTGCCCGCCGCGCCACATCGGTCGTCTTACATTTCAGTTTAAAATTTTGTATTGAATCAATACCTTGTCGTAACTCAGTTAAATCTACACGGAAGGTATCGTTTTGTAACTTATTGATAAGTAGATATTTTTGTTCTCACACCATGTAACTTAGTAAGTGATTATAGTTACAAAGACTGTAAGTAAGTAAGTAAATTAATTTCTGGAAATACACTATCCTCGAATGACATAGGATATATCTTATATCCAAAATACTCAGAAATCCTTACTAAAACTTCATTAATGCAATCAAGGTGTAAAATGACCTCAAAATTCCTTACACCACGTGCATTGTTTAAATTATTGATGATAAAAATAACTAATGTATAATATTCATGTTTTCTGAAAGTGGTAGGCTTTTGGGACCCCCGCAAACTGCAGACTTTTTATCGGCCGATAGTTTGGTCGGCTTCTTAATCAGTATCAAGATGTATGCAGATGCGTACATTACAGTGATTCAGTCTTCATACTGATTAAGAAGCCGACCAAACTATCGGCCGATAAAAAGTCTGCAGTCTGCAGGGCCCTTAGAAAACATGAAAACACAAAACAATATCGCATATTTTTTGTTTTCTGAAAACTAAAAGCATATTAGCTTAGTTTGGGACTGGAGTGTGAATTGTCCGTGAATATTTATTTAACTAATCCAGTCATGTCACAATAAGTGTTTTTCATTTATTAAAATAGATAGATAGATAGAAGATACTTAAATCACACCACAAACCACCGCTAAAGGTATCTTGATATTAATCCTTATCGAAATAGCTAGATTTGTCGCCCAACAAGTTCATTCAAGAGACGAGCACAATGTATACAATACAATCAACAGATCGGATTACTGACGCGTCAATATATGACGACGAAAGAGTTTTTTATTGAATCGTAGTATTGGGTAATTTGTAATACGTAGAATGCATGTGGAATCCAAAAAAGATACAGGCTGGAAAATACTTTTATTCAGAGGAAATAACCATTATTAATTTTCGATATAACAACATTTTAACAGACATACAAATAATTACACGCGAACTTTGTCAGTTCATCATCATCATCAACCTATATCAGTCCACTGCTGGGCGTAGGTCTCTCTCAAGACGCGCCACTGAGCCCAGTCTTTGTCAGTTCACTCAGCTCAAATTATGAAATTAAAAAGACACTTAGTAAATGCTGTATTAGCTTTGTTTGCTGTTATTTTATTCATAATCATTTTAATTATGTTTAAAAAGCTGAAACATGACATTGTCAAAATTAGCTTAGAAAAGTGATAAAACTATTTAAGCCTAGAAATTGTACCCCAAGCAGCGCCTCTAGCAGATTTCTTTAGAAGCTTGGATCTTCATAAAAATCGGTGGCTCTCGGCGATCGCGTTTCTGCGATCCGTGTGTGCACAAACTCGTACTTGGGGTACTGACTAGACTTTGGAACAACCTGGTAGGTAGGTATTGGGGCGTATAGTAGGCATGAAACTAGTAAGTCATAGTATTATGATAAAATATAATATCACGTTTTGGTGTAAATAGCCTAATGTTGCGTTATTTGTTATGACGACCGATGTGGCGCGGCGGGCGAAGGTCCGCCTGCACGCGGAGGTTGCGGGTTCGATTCCCGCCTTGGAATAAATGTTGGTATGATCTGTAAATATTTATTTCGGGTGTTCTGGGTATTTTATATGTATAATAAAAAATATCTATCATTGTAATGTATTGCATTAAGTATGTCAGTCTTTAAGTACCCATAGCTCTGCTAAGCTTGGGGCTAGGCTAGGCTAGGCTTATTTATTGGTTGATTTCTATCAAATTTGAGAAGCACACGGCTTTTGTGACCATATTCGTCTATTCTCACAGAACCATTTGTATTTAATCTATGTTTGTCTGATCAATAACCTTACACTATGTAGTGTAATTATAAGTTTTCACACAAGATGAAGCAGCGAGGCGTTAAATCAGGGGCTAGTAAGAGTTTTGATTAGTATAATTATGTTTAAAAAAAATGAACAAAATAGATTTTAGTCGTCATGGATAAATAACACTACATATCTACACATTTTTAATAATTACTCAAAAAATATTAGTCAGATGTAAATATACGATTTTGAAGCATAATCACTTTTGATGTATGATGTAGGTACCTAACAAATCAAATCAAATATTTTTTTATTCAATAAAATCATAAGGATCATTTAGAATCGTCTTACATACTAGGTGATTCTAGGTGCCAGTTCCACGCGACCCAGAATCTAGAAACAAAAAAGAACCATTAATTTTGATTCATAATTGACGGAGTATAATAAAATACCAAATATAGCCCTTAATTATGGTGATTTATTCCTGTTTGTTCCAGGTCCAGGTTTTATCGACGATCTGGATTTCGCAGCGTATATGGCGCCTGTGGGGGAGGGCTGCTACCCTCCACAGTCCGCCGACGGACGGAGGCCTGCGTAAGTACCTATTATTACAACTGTACCGATTTTGTATGGAAATCCAAGCTTCTCAAGAAATCTGCTAGGGGCGCTGCTTGGATTTCCATACAAAATCGGTGGCGCTCGGCGATTGCGTCTGTGCGATCCGTGTGTGCACAAACTCGTACTTGGGGTACTGCACATATTTTGGTCATACTTTTCCTGATTATACATTGATTTAGCAACAATTATTTGTAAGCATTGTGCACAGTTATATTTTAGTCTAAATTGAACAAAACTGTTTTCAATCTTGACAAGGTATATTTAATTCTGATTTCACAACTAGATGTCGCTGCCCTCACTGATTCCTAGATCGCGATTATCGCTGCGTTTTGAGTTGAAGTCGATCGAATTGATCGAATTTTGATGTAACTTTAACAAGGATTATTCTAAAAGTACTAGTCAGATCTTATTGAAATTAATACGGAACCACCTCTAAAGTATGACCTACCAAAAAACATTATTTACTTATTTATTTATGTTACACTAACGGCATATTCACACATAATAGTTACGATCTAGGACGGTGTGGTATACCATACATTCAGGTGTAAAAAAATATAATCGGTTTATTATTGGCGGAGTAATCGCGTCACATACACAGTCGTTAGACTTTATTTTTTAATAGTAGGTAGTCGCAAGGTTTCAGCATAATCTTTCCCCCCAGAGGCCACCAGCTTCCTGAAAGTCCACCAGACTCCGGCTCGGAGAACCCTTACAGTCCTGAAACGATACCCATACCGGTACCCAACGTGCTGTCAGCTGATTACATGCTGGTGCATGATCACCTACCACCGCACGAGATCTTGCAGAATGGGGACTACATCTACGAGGAGCTGAAGTCGGATATGAACGGCGTGGTGGTGCTGAACCAGGATCCTGTTCGATTGGATCTGGGGCTGGATTCTATGTATCAGAACAGGTAAAGATTAGGCTTTGTCTTTTTTATGTCTTCTGCACGTCAACACGACATGCAAAATTTTAAATTTTAAATGTTTTTCACTTGTCAATCCATCTGTCATTTATTTTATGGAAAATTTAAATTAAATATTTATTTATAGTATATGTAAGTAAATAATATAAGATATTTTGAATATTCTTTAGGGTCCCCGCAGACTGCAGACTTTTTATCGACCGATAGTTTGGTCGGCTTCTTAATCAGTATGAAGATGTATGCAGATGCGCACATTACAGTGATTCAGTCTTCATACTGATTAAGAAGCCGACCAAACTATCGGCCGATAAAAAGTCTGCAGTCTGCGGGGACTCTTACTGTCTCACACTGTGCCAAAGTCTCCACCTCTCTTTTTGCTATAAAAGTTGGATAAGGCAGACTTAACCAGGGATAGCCTATCCCTAGGCTAATAATTAGTTGAAATAATTACATAAATTAATTTTACAGATACGGTCAGCTAACAGAGCTAGAGCAGGGAATGATAAATCCTCAGCTAGTGGCGTTAGGACATGACACATTAACGCCCGTCTACACGAGCCTGCAAGAAACGAGCACGAAGAAACGGAAGTACTCGCAAGACGGTTCAAACGTGAAGTGTGAGCCAGGTGAGATTACATATAAAAAATGTGTTAAAACTTTTTATTTCAGATTATTGTTTAATACTACAATCAGACTAAAGCTACTGAGGCCCGAGCTCAAATAAATGTGCCAATAAAATTAATACAAAACTAAATTTAAGGGTCATTTCACACATCACTCTCTACTCCCAAACTAAGCAAACCTTGAAATCGCAAATACATACATTTCCCACTCACGTACACGGTTGTGTATGTGAGTGGCATTACGCGTTGCAGCTCGACTACCGAACGTTGCAGCGTCACCGCGCAGTGTCACGCTATGTGCTAACGTTACGATACGTTTACGTGCGTCACATTTATTCGTGTTTACGCTTCGAGTCGCACGATTGTTTTCTCTTTTCCACCCGTATTTACTTCATACCTGGGGCCCGATCGCGCTAATTTTCTAACTACATACGAAGCTGCTCCACATACGTTATAGACTTTTTGGACATTTTGGGAAGCGTGTAGCCAAACCCTTTCAACATTCGAACGTTAGTGAGCCGAAGGTGGTTCCATAACCACTTGTCACACGAAGGGAAAAAAGATCAGCGGTCAGTCGTTCACAGCAATACGAAGTTGCACACGCTACGTACACGTTACGTTGGTGAACCTTAACTGCTGCTTAGACGGAAAAAAAAGGCCTCAGCTTATTGATTGAGCGAGCCAAGCGAGCAGATTTTAGTTTCAATTTGAGCAAATCAGCGCTATATTTATTTGTTTATTAATTGAGTTAAAAATAATTAATTTTAAAGCTAATATATTACAAACACACAAATCCGATTTGCCCAAGTTTTTTTTTTATGCATTATAGACTAACGCTTATTCAATACCTACGCTCGCTTAGCTCGCTGGATAAATTATTCAGCTTTCAATGACTAATGTAAAATGCAGCACAATAATTATAGCAATTAATAGCTTACAATGACAGTTTTCATGACACTTCCTAGACTAGGTGTCCGATCATTCGGAACGAATTTAATTTTTCTTCCGAATGCCAATTCACTTTCAAATCGTAGTGTATTTGTAGTGCTCTTCGTATACAGCTGTGTTATAAAAATATCATATTACACTCTGAAATAGACATTGGATACATTTTAATAAGTAATATATTTTATTGATGATGGTTGTTATTGTGATAATAAAACAAATGTGACTAATAAAGTCAGTGATTATAGTATCGATGAAACGTCATAAAAACGGTTGAGCTATCTGTTATACTTTAAGTTGTAATAATGACAGTTACTGTGTGTGATCTTTCTCGGGATAAGAGTGAGTATCTTGTTTTGTTACCACTAGGCCAACGCAGCTCTTAGTCATGGTACCTTTATTTATGTAAAATATGTGGATAATGTCAGTGCTTTAGAACGGTGAAAGAAACATAGTAAAGAATACGCCTTAGTTAACTCCCCGCGTATTAGGCTGAAAGGATGGCATAGTTTTTAGCTCAAGTACCCATAAGGCCATAGAAAATAAAATGTATAGATCTTAAAAAAATCAAGTCAATGAATGTAAGGAAATGGATGGGTCACCCAATCTCGTATCAGATGCTGCTCGTTGGTGATTGAATATAGTTACAGCATCTAAAGAGACCTGAGGGCCTAGTACGAGTTTTGCACATGCCTACGAACGTATCGCCTTCGTATCGCAAGCCACCAATTTTGTATGGAAATCCAAGCTTCTCAAGAAATCTGCTAGGGGCGCTGTTTGGATCTCCATACAAAAACGGTGGCGCTAGGCGATTGCGTCTCTACAATTCGTGTGTGCACAAACTCGTACTTGGGGTACAGCTAGATAATTAGACTTGATATTGTGTTTAAGTATGTAATGTATTGTTTTAGCGGCTCTCTCGCCCGAAGCAGTGAGCGTGCCCCGTCCAGCGCCATCTGTCGACGGCTCCGAGGCGGGCGATGATGCGCCCTTGCAATGCATCAGGTTCGGCCGCTGGTATGAACCAGCTTAGCTTTGGTCCATCGAACCGGATGCGATTGGTCTTTCGAACCAGATGCGATTGACCCTTCGAACCGGATAGAAATGTTTTTATTTAACTGGATGCCTAATGATTTCAAATATCATTAGATATTTGAGTCCGATTAAGTTTAGTCTACTTTTAATTGTTATATTGGGCCGGATGCTTAATGTTCTTTAGATAAGATATGTTATATTGCCGTGTTGTTTAAACTAATTATATATTTTCAGGTTTGCGCCTTTTCAACAACCTGGATGGCATGCGCTGTTTGATTGCAATCTCAAGCCACTGTAAGTATACGAATGTAAACCTTATTGTATTAAAAATAAGGTGGAAAATGAAAAATTACTTGTATTCTCCTGTGTTGACAGACTTATAACAGTTGCATATTTTCAGACCAACACTTTCCTACGTTGTGGGCGCAGACAAAGGTTTCAACTTCTCGCAAACGGACGAAGCGTTTGTGTGCCAGAAAAAGAACCATTTCCAAGTCACATGTCAAATACAAGTGCAAGGAGATCCTCATTATGTCAAATGCAGTGAGGGCTTCAAGAAGGTCAATAACTTCTGCCTTCATTTCTATGGCGTCAAGGTTAGTAGCTACTGCTGTTTCTTTAGTAGGTTGTTAAGTGATACTTGTGCAACAGTGTTATCTAGCTAAGTTAATAAACAATATTTTTTCTTATCTTTTCTAAGTACTCATTGCACTTAATATATACGGGGTTTATATCACTCATTTTTTCTCTGTATTAGATAATATTAGACTAGCGCTACTCTCAACCAAACGCATAGTTATTTAAAATACTTACTCTAACTTATTACATCTCATCTATATAAATTGTACCTCTGAGCAATTAATGAATGACCACAAATAATCCATTTGATTTCAGGCCGAAGATCCCAGTCAAGAAGTTAGAGTAGAACAAAGCCAGTCAGACAGAACAAAGAAACCATTTCATCCTGTACCGTAAGTTAAAGAATACAATTATTGTTTTAAAAGGAATCCAACAAACGCTAAACAGTTCTTGATATCTTGTGATAAACTTTCGCAGAGTGGAAATACGTCGCGAAGGAGCTAAAGTCACAGTCGGTCGTTTACACTTTGCTGAAACTACCAACAACAATATGAGGAAGAAAGGAAGACCTAACCCTGATCAGAGGCATTTCCAACTAGTGGTGGCTTTGAGGGCTCATACAGCGCATTCTGACTTCATGGTAGCAGCTCATGCCAGTGACAGGATTATTGTCAGGGTATGTTGATATTCAGTTAAGCTTTCGATACGACATCTATCCTTTCTCTCCTGAATTTAAGGGATACCCCAGGGCTGCATTCTGGTTTCAGTTCTGTTCAACATACGTGGATAAAATGAATTCTCTTTTATGGTCTTAGTAATAATCTGTTCAGTAAAATCACAAGAGTCATTTAGAATTGTCTTATATTTGACTAATAGTCCTAGGTACTACTTTTTCGCAATAGTACGTAATAATATCATAAAAGAAAATATAAAATCCGCAATTATGTAGATTTATTTTCATACAAAGACTAACTAAATCTACAAACATGGTATCAACGACTGAATAAAGTTGTACCGATGCGTGACTGTATAATCACAGCAGGTAATAAGTAGGTACGCTGGTATTTTAAGTGTGCTATTATTATTACTGCACTGCGCTGGACATGGTTCGGTGGATATTGGACTTCAACACTTGGTTTTTATTACGGGTTTTTGTTGCATGTTTGCCATGTATGCAGACGCTAAGAAAATGTATTAAATGATAAGACTACGCACAGACAAAACCATGATACGTACATAAGTTTCAATAGAAACAACGTGATATATTTTAACGTATCAAAATTACATTCGATTTAGCACTTTGAGGTTTGCAAAAAAAACAACTTCTTTTATATATTATTATTTTTTGATGTTAAACATGATCTCTTTACTATTATCGTTATAATTTATTAAAAATGCTTTAAGTACTTGAACATTTCTGTCCACTTCCAGGCATCAAACCCTGGACAGTTTGAGTCGGACTGCCCTGAAGGTTGGTGGCAGCGTGGGGTTTCAGAGAACAGCGTACATTTCAACGGACGAGTGGGTATCAACACCGATAGGCCGGATGAGTCTTGTGTTGTAAATGGTAAGTTAGACCTCTAGATTTATTAAGAGGTAGGTATTGGAGTAAAACTTAATAAAAAACTGCGGATTGTAAAGTAATCCAAAATGCATTTTTCTTAATTATCAATTTGGATTCGGTTAAAACATTATTGTAAGCAGAAGTTTTAATTCAAAAGTATATGATTAAGTGTATGTTGAATGAAACGCTGAACCAATAAGCACTTTCGCATAAATAGGTAAACATACAAGTATGTTTGCAGGAAACCTGAAGGTTATGGGACATATCCTGCATCCATCAGACGCCAGAGCCAAGCATAATATTGAAGAGTTGGATACCGCACAGCAACTGAAGAACGTCAAGAGTATTCGAGTTGTCAAGTAAGTCAAACTGGGTTCAAACACTTGACATACAGCTGATCAGACAATCAGTCACAACCAGTACAATAAACAAAAAATCATGATCATAAATGCTAATACCAACAGAATGAAGATAATAAATAAAAGAGATCAATCAAAGATCTAGTCAATGAACGAACTTGGGGGTGAGCACTAATAAATGTGACAATCGTAAACGTATCGAAACAATGACGTATTTGAGATATACTGCGCGTCAACATAAGCTTTATTCACATCGTACATTTCGTCACATTCTAGATTAAAACTGGTTTTAACATTGGATACCACAATTCACTGCTGATTTAATGCTGACATAAAATGTTCAGATAGAAAAATCCTTGTAATCATCTACTACACAAAAGATCTTTTCGGTTCAGCATCATTTTTCTTAGATTCTGATAACCATGTAGGTACGGTGCTAGTACATTCTACTTTAGTATAAAAATATATGTAACTATATCGCAGGTTTAACTACGACCCCTCGTTTGCTGAGCACTCTGGTTTGGTCGGCTATGACCCTCTCGAGCCTAACCCAGCATTGGACACGGGCGTCATAGCACAAGAAGTGAGGAAAGTGTTGCCAGAAGCTGTGAGAGAGGCTGGCGATGTGGCTCTGCCTAATGGGGATACTATTCACAAGTTTTTGGTTGTGAACAAGGTAACAACTAATTTTATGTTAAAATTCTAAAAAAAAGAAACTCAAATTTTGTAAACTCAAAAATGTTGAGCTTGATTCTCATCTGCGATCGTAGTTGGTTATCGCATCCCCTTGACAAAAATAAAGTCGCAGGTTTTAATCCAGCCCAAAACTTTTGGGAGATTTAAAACAGTTGTGATAATTGCAACCATTCGGTCATGTCATTATTATCGCTCTGGATTAAAAGATACACAATAACATTTTTAAAGTCTTTTAGATTTTTAGTTCTCAAGTTTCAGTTTTGTTAAATTTCTGATTCCTTAATCACTATAGTAAAAAATCTTTTTCATACAATTATTTGTGATGAACGCTATCGAATGCTTTTGATAAATCCAAGAATAATTCCAGGATCGTATTTTCATGGAAAACCTTGGAGCAGTAAAGGAGTTATGTAAAGTGACCGGCCATTTAGAGTCTAGGATTGACCAGCTCGAGAGAATCAACAAGAAACTGTGCAGCATTGGACTTCAACGGAGAGATAGCTCAAGATCCAGTGTTAGTAATGGTGAGTTGAACTGAGCTGATGAGCCAAGTTCTATTAACCTAAACTCTTTCTAAGATGATTTAACTTTCTGATGAGCTACAGCTTTTACGTAACGCCAACGAAACTAAGCAAATAACTAGATTGCTGATAGAATATTAAAATTTCTTTCTTTTGGTGTGTTTTTTACTCATTTTACGTAACAATTTATATATTTAATTAGTACTCATACATACATATAATTATTAGTAACACAATTCAAAAAAGAGATGGTTGATCAACTCCTTTATATTGTATCCTTTTCTAGATTCCCGTTACTCAGCTATATCAAACTCATCAAAATCCTATGGCGACAACATATCCATAGACCAAATCCGCGATATCGCCCGCAATATAAAGAAGCATGAGTGTTGCCACAAACTGAGTCACCATTCCCCGAAATATACCCGAAAACAGTGCAAAAACTGCCACACCACCTCGAAACTTGGGAAATATTATAACTATAACAAAACATGTGTGAGGTAAGGCTTTTGGAAATATTTTTAGATTTTGTATACTGATACAATCATTTTGAAAGAATATAATAAAAAACGACAATGTATGACAAACAATCGCAAGACTCCAGTTTTGCATTATGTTAATCTTTCAAAATTGGAATAATATAAGTTAAAAACGTCAATCTTTCTGAAATACTAAACTATATTACCTAATGATGTAGATAATAATAATACTAAACATTATTATATTTTTTTTTAATATTTTGACATTTTCACACAACAGCTATGTAACTCTATGTTTTTTTGATTTGATATTACATAAAACATTCATTACCTTTATACGTACCATAATAAAACAAAGATTATTTTTTTTTAATTTTAAGTAAATTTTATATTTCTTGATATTAATATCATAATCTTCACAGATATCACTCTAACAAAGCAGAGGATGAGAAAAAACTCGACAATCCGACATACATCGACACAGAAAGTCCATCATCGAGCGAGGAAATAAAAAAAAAAGACACGTGTCTATGGATGAGAGACGATTTATCTTATGGCAACACTAAGCTTGGTTTTTGCTGCCGAAGAAAAGATTTTAACGATACCAGCTCTGAATTAATTTCAAATAAGTTTCTACAAATTGTCATAACAATATTGATTTTTATTATGGCTGTGTGGTGAGTGTACAATTTGTTTTTAAGTTATCATTTATATAATGCTTAGAAAACGTGAAATTATTTTTATACGCATGTCAATATCTATCCTATACTTAAAATATTACTTACACTGTACTTACAAATTTAAAAACAATAAGATGATTGCCTACGTGATTGGTCCTTCGAGCCGGATTCTCATTGAATGCACAACGTGTTCAAATGTCAAAAATGATAAATCCCAATTTCTCGTGATTGGTCCTTTGAGTCGATATTCTTTGTACATAGTGCAGACAACGCCATCTAGTTCCAAACAAAGCTAAGCTAATTTCGAAAATGTTTTCCGATAAATTACTCTTTCTTAAGTACGATTCTAATTGATTTAACTATTACATTTATTAATTGGATTTTAATTGTAAATATTAACTTGAAGTTGATTCACTTAATTTTATTAATTAATATAAATTACTCTTACAGCCTAGTGGTCATGTCAGCTTTATACTTCAAAGAACACCAGGAGCTAATAACTATGAAAGAGATACGATTACACGAAAAGTTTTCTAACTACGCACATTATGGCAAACTTAACGGGGTTACTGTACATCGAACACCGCCAGATCTGAACCAGATACAGGTAAGATTAGACTTTATAGTCATACAAATAAAGACCATTATCGAGTGAATATAGTTAAGTCAAACTTATTGGAGCTACTGTACATTTCGAACGCAGAGCTCTCTGAACTAGATACAGGTAAAATTAGACATAATGCCAACAAATAAATACCATTACATTATCGAATAAGTATAGTAAAGTCAAACTTATTAGAGCTACTGTACATTCGAACGCAGAGCTCTCTGAACTAGATTCAGGTAAAATTAGACTTTAAACTCATATAAATAAATACCATTATCGAATAAGTATAGTAAAGTCAAACTTATTAGAGCTACTGTACATTTCGAACGCTGCGCTCTCTGAACTAGGTACAAGTGAGATAAGAATTTAGGATCATAGTAATAGAGACGGTTTTCGAATGAATATAGTGAAGTCAAACTTATTAGAGCTACAGGGGCCCAATCGCCCTAAATTGTAACGTAAACGGTTCGTGTTAGTAGCAGGGGCCCAATCGCCCTAAATTGTAACGAAAACGGTTCGTATCAGTAGCAGCTTCGGTTCGCTAACGTAACGTATACGTAGCGTTTGCAAATTCGTATCGCTGTAAACGGCTAACCGCTCATCTTTTTTCCCTTCGTGTGACAGTGGTTATGGCACCAACTTCGGTTCACTAACGTTTTGGTTTCGGCTAGACGCTTATCGTGATGCCAAAATACGTACGTTAGTGAACCGTAGCTGCTACTGAAACGAACCGTTGACGTTACAATTTAAGATTAGACTTTAATCTCATACAAATAAAGACCGTTTTCGCATTATTTTATTGCACTAAATAAACTTTATTGGGAATTTCGAACGCGACCTGTTCTGACCAATTATTTTAATTATTTTACAAAGATTACTCGTTATGTTCATAGAAATACAGACCGTTTTAATAATATATTTTTTAAAAATTTATATTATCAATACAAGCACATTCTAAGTTTAAATAAAATAAATCATAAATTTAAAAAAATACTTTCAGAATTCAAAACCATTACTGCACGCCACAGCAAAGAAAGCAGCAAAAGGTAAAACTATATATACTTTGAATAAAAATCAGCAAAATTCATGGACTTCAGAGCCGTTTAGCCCCAAATAAAACAAAGCTTGTACAATGGAAAATTGTCATTTCATAGATGCATGGAATAATAATAATATATATAATGCTGGACAATCCACACAACATCATCTAGCCCCAAGCTAAGCAGAGCTTGTGTTATGGGTACTAGAAGACTGACATACTTAATACAATACATTAGGTACATAGATAGATATTTTTTATTATACATATAAAATACCCAGATCACCCGGAATAAATATTTGCAGATCGTTCACACATATATCCCAAGGCGGGAATCGAACCCGCAACCTCCGCGTCGCAGGCGGACCTTCGCCCGTCGCCACATCGGTCGTCAATAGGAATAATAATAACATCTAAAAAACAAACATCTATGTTTTCTATCGATGAACCCACGACCAACAGTATAAAAGGCAGAGTCAATTGAGTGTGACGCCTGTTATACACAAATTTAACAATCTTATTTTTTTGTATTTTACAGATAAAGGACCACATAAAACCACTCCAGAATACGTCACCACTACACATACGGAGCCGCCACTTGTGCCATCACCTACATTACCCAACAAAAACTATGCCAGTAACTTTGGCATAAGTAAGTTACTTAAATCTCTGAAATTAAACTTATAGAAACTTAGAAACATAATAGACCGAATTCGCTAGAAAATAAGTATTGATCGGCATTTCAGACAACGCCATCTAGTGTCAAACTAAGCAAATTACTATCGAAACAAATTGTTAATGTTTTTTTTTTTAATACAGCATCTCGACACAGAACAAACTATTTACAAGACGCAGCACACTAATGTTTGTTCTTGGTGAGGATCGAACCCATGTCTACAGCATTAAAAGCAACGAGTACTAAAATAAATAACTCTGTAACATATATCTTAAGTTCTACTCCATCTAAAGGTTGTCTGGAAGAAAACTGTTCATTTGAAGACTGTTCATTGTACTCCTCCATATCTTTAGTTTTTTCTCCATCTAATGCTTGCCTGAAAGAAAATGCTCATTGAGCGATGATTCCGCCCATGTCATCACATTATTATTCATAATATTTTTCTCTCAGATACAGTTCAAACCTCACCACCGTCACCTCTCGATAGATCCATCTCTCTCTCAAGAGTGGCAGAAGTCATTGGAAATGGATGTAACTACGCATTGAACAACAACAATGAACTGGATCCAGAATGTCAAGTAAGACTTGTCTTTATTTCTTTCAACGTCTGCTAAAATATCAAAAATATATAGAATGAAAACAAGGGGCTCTAGAACGCTACCCTGTGGTACACTCTCATCGTTTGTGGAATCTGTAGTTATAATTCATATTATGAATAAAAAATATTAGATTTATATAAGCGGCAATTGTAGTTGTATTCAAAATAGTATGATGATAATAATAAATGCTTTTACTATCTTGAGTATATTTTTTCTAATCTTGGGTAATATAACTCTGTCAAAAGCGTTCGATAAATCTGACTTTAAACTTTATTTTTACGCATGCTGCTTCTTAAGGATTATGAGCGAATTTTTCTATGGATTCATTCTTTACTGGTAAGAGTAAGTCTTTATTTTTTACAATGTTAATTTGTATTTTACAGCATAATTTATCTTTACCCTTATTTTTAATGATTCGTGTAACGAATGTGTGTTTAGACCATTTTTTTTATTTATAATAAAAAAAAATGGTTTTCATAACACTAACGTTTAAAACTCAAACAACCTACAAACCCAATTTAACTTGTTACATGTAAATAAGCTATATATTTTTTGATAAATAATTAATTTTGAAGAATGTCTAGACAATAACTTTTGATTATTTATTTGATTATAACGTTTTTGGAATTGTTGAAGTTAATTTTAATAAGAAACTATTATTTCAACAGTCGTCCTGTGGTCTTGACTCGCCCCAAGCCTTCGAAAGCCAAGAGCCCCTAGAACGTATAAAACCAGACAAAGAACTAAACGACACATACACCCGTCCTCTTGAACTACCCCACAAAGTCAGACAACCTATGATCCCGATAACTCCTGAAAAAAACAATTCAGAAGCTCTTAAATCTGACAATGACAGCTTCAAAAACAATGAAGGAACAGAGGATATAGGTTATTCTAACTTGCTAGACGGAGACAAAGCTAATGGTACTGATAATGTGAGCAGGATGAAAAGAGACGTCAGATATAAGAGAGAGACGGATCAGATTAGTTCGGAAGAGATGCGATTGACTGACCAGTCGAAGGAATTGGCGGGAATGCGTGGTGAGTGTTTATATACCTTTGTCGAATTTCGAATCTTTACTAGCTTTGCAGCCAAAGCGACTTTTACTTTTGAAATTGTTACTTTTAAACATTTTTATCAATGGTCTTAGATTATATTAAAGCGTAATAATGCGAAATAAATGTAATGTACCTAGGTTAATTAAACATATGCATTTTTTTCTTAATTACCTATCTTTATGTGCGTCATCTTTTTTGCAGGAAGTCTGGCAGACGATAGCATTGAAGCTACAATTCATAACTTTGAAAGAAATATTTGTGTATTGCCTGCATGTATTACTTTTTAGTAATACTGTTATTTTAGATAATAAGTGTATCATTTTCTTTCAGTTTTCCTTTCATCATTCTTATGCGTCTTTATTTTGTTTAAGCTTTAGATTTATACGATTTTACTTATATATAAAAGTGTATAGTAACTAGCGCATCAGCTTTGCTTTTGAGCGCGGCAATGCAACCAGTATCTTGGTAACGCGACGGTTGTTAGTAATTTGGATCAGTTCAGCTATCTGCAGATAGCTCAACTACCATTATGTATTTTCTTAATTTACTGTTATAGTTAAGTTTGTTTGTGAATTGATGTTTTCTAGTTACATTATATATTATAATTTTCTGTTTTCACAGAATGTGACACAGTACGCTTTGGTATATCCAGTAAGACAAACAACACCTTGTTCTCTGAGACCGTGTGTGCTGATACTGTTTACAACATCACATATACTGTGCCGCTGTCGCATTGCCTCAATCAAAAGAACATTGGAATTGTCTTCAAGTAAGTTAATAGGGGACACAAATAAAAAGTCTGGTCAAGAAAAAAGAAAAAAAACAAAAAATTTAAGGCACAATCTATACTAATATTATAAAGAGGTAAAGTTTGTGTGTTTGTATATTTGTTAAATTGTAAGGGGTATTCTCGGGGTAATCTACTAAACCGATAAAAATTCTTTCACCAATAGAAAGCCACATTATTGCTGAGTGTCTTAGGCTATATAAAAAACCACATAAAAAAGGCTTTTACGTGGTTGTCCGTTTTGCAAAGTGAATCGGAGGAAAAACGGTCGAATCATGCCCAACGAAGTGGGCACGGGTCAGCTAGTTTTATATAAATAAAAAAATATGTATAACTCGATTTACTACCATAAGTATTTTTGAAAAAACGTTACATCAATTTAGTTTCTCATAGAAGCTTTGTTAGTTTAGGACTATATAATATAGATAAGACCGCTCATTGTACATTTTATTTATATATTTTAGAGATGAATCGGATAGTAGTTTGGCCGGATACCGGATACCGGATATTCGGCAAGCTACTACGCCGGAGCGCCGGATATTCGGCCCTTCACGCGATCAGTTTGATTTGAATAGTGATTCGGTGAAAGGCTATTTTCAGAAGCTGGTCTGATATACGAAGCCAATCTGAGTCGCCTCTTACCAACAAACGCCGAAAATTTAGTATCACAATTTGCCAATTGTTAATATTGAGTACCATTAAACTAATAATTAATAAAACAAACATTTTTGATGTGCGATTATAAAAATAAACCTATTGGAGTATGATTTGCCTTGTGTAAATTAAATAATGAGATTTCTTAAAATTTTACTATCCGGTATCCGGCCGGATACTGTATTACTATCCGGTATCCGGCCGGATAATGAAAACAAGGCCTGATAAGTCGGATACCGAATAGTTACCGGATATCCGTTTCTTCTCTAAAATATAGTATTTTTGCAATAAAGTATCTATTTTTCATTCATTCATTCAATGTATATATTATTCACCAGGTCATCAAAACTAAAAGACTTCCGCCTTTGTGACCTGCACTGCGCCAATGATCCAACTAAATCCTGTCGCGGCATGGAATCGTCCAAACCTATCCCAGGCCCATCTGACACTTACACTTTTAACATGCAACTAGATTGTAACATCGACAGAATCTTGAAGATACGTGCTGTATTTACTACAGGAAAACTACATTTTACTGCTAAAGTGAGTATATAATTATTATAATGTATTACTATACTAATATTATAAAGGAGTAAAGTTTGTGTGTTTGTATATTTGTTAAATTGTATGAGGTAATCTCGGGATCTACTGAACCGATTTTAAAACTTATTCACCAATAGAAAGCCACATTATTGCTGAGTGTCATAGGTTATATAAAAAACCGAAAAATAAAAAGGCTTTTACGTGGTAGTCCGTTTTGCAAAGTGAATCGGAGAAAAAACGGTCTAATTATCCCCAACGAAGTGGGCACGGGTCAGATAGTACTTATAATGTATTATAATATAATATGTTTATTCTGTGTCTGAGTGAGACTATAATATTACACGTACTTACGATATACAAAAAAGTTTATAAGTATTCTATCTAGTTCCCATAGTACAAGCTTTGCTTAGTTTGGGACAAACGCGTGTAATGTGAAAGAAAATAATGCATACTTATTATAACTTATCATGACGATGCGTTGACGTCACTATCTGCAAAATAAAATAAAATCGGACTAAAAACTCGCGACATTAGCATTATTATGCAAATGCAACTAGACCGAGAGATTTTTAGCTAAATTGTAAATCATAAAAAAACAAATAATTGATAAGTGTTTGCATTTATACTTATTATGTACCGAAAATGAAAAAAAATAAAAATGAGTGGGAGGACTTGGGGGAGACCTTTGCCCAGCAGTGGGACGAGATAAGTTAGAGAAAAAAAATGTACTTACCAAAAATTTTGGGTATGTTTCCTATTGTTACTGATTAGAATTAGTTGAGCTATCTTTAAATGAATTGCAACTAGATATCTCAACTGTTTCTTATGTGTTGTATAATAATGTTCCTACTTATAGTAGTTATTGTAATTTTGAAAAATATATAAGTAATCATTTATTTTTATTTTCAGGATCTCTGTTACAACATGCCGGATCCATTTATAGAATACAACATACGTATTTATAGACATTGTCATAATTAAAATTAATATTATTATAATAATTATAACTAGAATTAATTATTATAATATAAGTCTGTAATTGGGCTTCTCGTCCGTCACAACGTGAACATCTCAAATTATCTGTAGTTATATTTATAATAATACTTATTATTATAAGTATCACAATAATGAGATCACAATAGAAATTAGTTTTTGCTTCGTAATAAGTAATAATGCAAATTATTCTAGACAGTGACATATTATTTAAATATTTGAAATATATTATAATCATAATAATTATCATCTAATTAATCTGCTTTTAAGTAGTTTAATAAAAATACATTCCAAAAGTGCAATTATTGTTCTTGTCCGTCCCAGTTATTATAAAAAAAAGATAATAACTTTAATTAATCTTTGGATCTAATTTAATCAATAATTTTTGTTTTGCATGCATTTATTACAAAAAGTTTACGCTGTTTTTTTGTTAGAGTTTTTGCATTAAACGTAAGTATGATTTATTTCTTCGTCTATTCTATACCACAAAAACAGTAAAAGTGTCAAAATTCTAACATGAAAAATCCAAACTATCAATGCCCTGTCCTTATCCCAAATAAATAAAAAATAAATAAATAAATATGGACAATCCACACAACATCATCTAGCCCCAAGCTAAGCAGAGCTTGTGTTATGAGTAGGTACTAGAAGACTGACATACTTAATACAATACATAACATTATATATTTTTTATTATACATATAAAAAAAATTGGATAAAATATCTTTAACCAAACCAATTTTTATAAAAACTAAAACAATTTCATAACATATTTATTATGTTTCAAACATGGGCTATGTTTTATTGCGATAAAAAATATTTGAGATACTTACAAAAATTCATCAAATGGCGATAGATATTTTGGTAACAAAATTACTTTATTAACTAAAATCACAAGGATCATTTAGAATCGTCTTACATAGTAGGTGATTTTAGCAAAAATCAAATAGGTTTTATAGTATTCACAGTAAGTATTTTTTAATTACTTTTCCATAACGACTGCTTATAAAGTCTCAAGTAACAAATCATAGTAAATAACAAACTTATAATCTCACAAACCATGACCTTAATATCTCTTGAAATTAAAAAGTCTGTATTAATGCCAGTGGAATTTTATTTATAATTAACATTTTTCTGATTTTCTAAGTTCCTTTACATTTACAGATTTGTATGTTTTGTTATTTTAGTATAATTTTAAGTTATAATTTAAGTAAACGATGTTTATTTTTTTATGATTTTGTAAATATTTACATTAGTTTTAAAAGGAATTGTTTTTTTTTATTATTTTACAGTAATTAAATATTTAGATACGGTGGTAGCTATTAGTACATATATTTTAAAGTATTTTTTCAGCTTTATTATAAAGTATATTTAAGTGATTTATTGTTTAAACAATACTCAATAAAACGTAATTATACATTTTAAGGTATTAAAAACAGTTGAGCCATACATGTTTTTTTGTTGCAAAATGGTATATCTATACATGATTATATTTTATCTAATTTATATTCAAATGTATACTTTTATGTTTGTTTTTTTTTTCAATATTCATATAACTAGTGACCGGAAAACCAACTTTCTAAATACTAAACACATTTATTTGTACTTAATTAGAGGTAGGAAAAAATATTTAAATATCACGAAACATTAGGTACATAACCCAGTGTTTTTTTTATTAATGATATTATAATGTTATTCTTTTATTGTTAAATCTTTTAATAAGCATTTTATAAACATTATTAGATCAAAACTCGTAAATACATACATATATTAATTTCATTATCTGGTTTATATATTTTCATTATAAAATTCAAAAAATAAAATAAATAAGTACATTGAAATTTGTCATTGCAAAGATAATATAATTAATTTTATTTTTTAATAATCTGGTTTATTTTATATAAGCATCTTATGATAAAATAGTATAGCACATTATTATATAAAAACCATGGAAGATCAGTGATTGTGACACTTTGACACGGCCAAGTATTTAGCGTTTTTTTTTAAATTAAAATATAAATATTTCAAGTATTTATTAAAAACGTACAAAAAAACTTTAGACGTGTTCGCCATAACATAACTAAAACAACAATTCATTCATAAAAAAAATACTTTTAATTACGTAGCAAAATTTTATAAGTAGAGAATCTCGAATAATTAATTAATTAATTAGTAATTATTATTTACGATATGAATGCAAGAGTTGGAACAAAAATGCCGTATTTACTGCGTTTTTGTTAGGTAATTATAAGATTTTGGTATATTTGTAATAATTACTTCCACAAATGTATTGTCTTAAGAATAAAATGTAGCTGTTATAAAATTGTTTTATTACCCTCACCAACAAAAAACATAGTGCAATATATTATTATTTACATAGTAAAAAAAAAACTATCGAAAACTCTTATTAATTATATGAGTGAGTTAACAAATTCAAAACAAAAATAACAAGTAAATTGATCAAATGATCAATTTAATATAACTTACATACTGTAACAATATTAAACACGCAGTTCCAAACTAAAGAGGCAAAAGACTACTAGACTGCTGATTTTTTTTAACCTTTGCTTTCCCACAGCTGGGCGAAGGTCTCCCCCCTTTTCTTCAGACGCCGCTTCCCACCATTGCTAATATAACTACTTTATATATTATTTATTGTATATAAATACTTAATGTAATTAATATAATACATAATAACACAGAGTAATAGTGTTTTTAAACACAAATAGTAACACTCAGACAGAGACTGAACAAACATCAATGTTTAGCCATCGCGCAAAGTTATTTTATCTTGGAAATCAAACCCACGACCCATAGCATAGGATACAAGCTAGTGTACTAAATAATAATGTCAAGTTTTAATGAAAATTCGAATAAATTAATTTTAATTTGTATGACAATGATTTTTGGAAATAATAAATTATATTTATTTCTGACCTAACTCTAAAGTAGAGACTCTAAATTAAGTATGATTAATCAAAAAAATCCAGAATTTTTCGTATATTCACGGACATTTCACATAAGGATTGCAAGAAAATAAGTGTAGTTTGCACTTATCTCGTAAGTACCAGTAGGTACCACCCAACGTAAAGTACAGAAACCTGTTCTTCTGATCGACGTTGAAGTAAAATTACTGGATGTGGCATAAAGATTATGCACAGTTGACACGGCCTCGGCTCTTTTTGCATAGCGATTTTCCATGTTCCGTGTTATTATGAAAGTACAAATAAATAAATAAATAAATAATGCTGGACAATCCACACAACATCATCTAGCCCCAATCTAAGCAGAGCTTGTGTTATGGGTACTAGAAGACTGACATACTTAATATAATACATTACATAGATAGATATTTTTTATTATACATATAATACCCAGAACACCCGGAATAAATATTTGCAGAACATACAAACATTTATCCCGGGGCAGGAATCGAACCCGCAACCTTCCGCGTCGCAGGCGCGGAAAATTTAAATACATTATTTTTTAACAGAAATCCAGTTCCCATTTCTTTACTTTTGTAAAACCCACTATATTAAAATGAGGCAACAAAAGTATTTTCATTCTACTCTAAAAAATAAGGTTCTCAATGTGACTGTATGTTTTTGTATCAATAGAAAATATAGAAGAGTAGAAAATTATCTTTACTGTAAGTACCTACACCAGAAAAAGAGAAACAGTACAGAGAGACAATAAAATCAAAACTTAAAATGGACGGTCTTATTGCTATAAGCGATCTCTTCCAGACAACCTTTGGTTGGCCAGATACAGAGGTGGTAAAAAATTGTCAGTAGGTAGGTACGATCATTATTAGGTAGTAGATAATTGTGAAAAGTCTTTAAAAACGTGTTAGGTAGGTACAAAGTGTAGAAGTACAAAGTACACCGACTATTAAAGTCTAGATATTTACATATTTTGTGTAAAAATATTCTATTCAATATTTATAAATCAAATTTAAAAATCTATGATTCAGTATAAAAATGTACACATAATAGACCTTAGATAGGTATTAGTTGACTTTGTTTTTCTGGATTTATGACTATAATTTTATTTAATGTTTCTAATGTAATAATTTAATCTGGTATATTTTATTAATTGGTACTATATATATATATATATATTTTTATTATAATTAACTGATAAATTTGTATAAAATATAATTTGTATGCCAATGTGTTTGGTGAAATGTGTGAAACTATACTCTTTTTAAGACCTTTTGTACCATGTTTCTGACAAATAAACAATTTCATTTCATTTCAATCAAACGCCGGAAACTTTCTTTCTATTCTATAGAACGCTACCTCCGTGCCGGTCACAGTTACTTAGCAGTATTTTATTGGTGTCGTCATGCACTCCGTACGATGGACTATGGAATATTTTAGTTCTTCTCGATCCGCGCGGCTGAACGATCGTTGCGTCACTGCGATTCAAAAGTTGAGTGTTCGTTTTTATTTTGGCTGAGGTGAGTCAAGTTAATTACTTTTTAATAACTATTTTCTATGTTTGATCGATTTTAATTGGTTTTTGATTGATATTAACGCGTTGATATGATTTTTTGTTAGGTTATAAAAGGTGCATTTACGGAAATTAAGTATTATTTATTCTGTGATGTTATGTAAAGTGTACAATGACCGGTAAATTGCCGATGACTACCTTGAATATCAAATACCTCATCATTTTTTATTGTGTTGGTTTAGAACACCATATACTTAATGACTTGACAGGCGCCACATCTCTGTGTGGGTCGTGGGTTCGATCCCCACCGAGAACTAACGTTTGTGTGATGAACACGGATATTTGTTCTAAGTCTACGTGTTACTATACAGGGTGTAACAAATGAGGTGGACCAAAAGCAAAAGGGCGATAGGGGAGCTCAATGGCTATCCATATAACCCCCATGTACTTATGTTCAGCGATATTCAGGCGTTCAAAAGTTATTCCCACTTTTATGTTTTTTTTTTCATTAAAATATTTTATGTTAGATTTCCCAGGTATACCCAAACTATCAAGGCTACAACCGTAATTTTTTTAAACTAAATTATATTTAAATAAAATAAATTTTTTTCTCCCTCTCTTTCCATCATTCTATATCCCTGGCTAACTCTGCCCATTCCCGGTCGAAGGATAACATAACAATAAAACAATAAAAAATAAATTAAATTACTTATAGATCGTTTGCAAGGGTCTGTAGATAGCTCAACTGTTTCTTATGTATTTTAAATATTACAAATGTGGGCATTTTGTAAATACTGTAATAGTCGTAAGTTTGTGTGCGAATCTAACGTTTATTATGAAAAAAATGACGTGCATGTTTTATCAACAATGACAGAACACAAATCGAGCTCATAAATCCTCTCAAACCACGCGCGTTACTTGGCGACGGCAAGACAACGGCGTGGAATCTGAAAAATATGTATGGCGTAAGCCTTAGTTGTCTCTTAATTCCCAACCGCGAAACGGTACGGTTTGGCCACGGTTTGAACTGTCAACTAATCGTGCCGACGTCTGCCGTGTTATGAAAACTATTCGTTTCAAAACGTGTCATGCGCGATTCGAATAATATAGATACAAATCAATCATTTTTGAAGTTTGCGTTTTGGAACGCGTTGTGACGTAGCACGGTTTGGGGAAGGAATCTCCTATGTCATAGAGAATAAGGCCCCAGGACCAACAACGTCATCATTTACTGAGCTGAACAAAAATTATATTATTTTTCAACCAAAAAAGTTCCAAATACGATCGTTTTAGGGTTCCTTACCCAAAGTAAATATTTAAAAGGGTTCTCATACAAAAACGTGATATTTTGGCACGGAATTCTTCGTCGTCGAAACCAACTCGCACTTGGTCGGTTTTATTTAAACTTGAACTTTTTTAAGCTATTGCATAGCTGCTATCGCGGGCCTTGAGCGTGGACACCGAATCCAGAAATTCCGTAACGAAATAACCTAACACTGCGCATGCGTAATCCAGCAAAAAATGCTATGCAATAGCCGCGGCAGTCCCCGAGTGCCACACATCTTTTTTCTTATTGATCTTTGTTTGGAACCATGGCGTTTTGTGAAATGTCCAAGAATATTTATATACCAACATATTTTTGGTGTAACTATAAATTCTATGTATGTATTTACAAAAAAAATGTTATAAATATAAGTATTTTAACAATCTAGTTCCTATAGTACAAGCTCTGCTTAGTTTAGAGTGTGATGTGAGAAATGTCCATGAATATTTATTTATTCTATTTTATTGTAGGTCCATGTAGTGTGTGTACACCATTACACGGAGTATTTGCCTCAACATTTTGTGGCCTGTGACAAATTTGGTAATATAACGCAATATCTGCTATCAAAGTGTACTCATCTCGTTTACCTACCTTAGAATGACACAAGACGTCTTTGTTGAGAAATCCACTTAAAAAAACAAATACAAAAGTCTACGGTTTTCACGTGGTTTTCACACTACTGACGACCGATGTGGCGCGGCGTTCGAAGGTCCGCCTGCGACGCGGAGGTTGCGGGTTCGATTCCCGCCTTGGGATAAATGTTTGTACGATCTGCTAATATTTAGTCCGGGTGTTCTGGGTGTTTTTATATGTATAATAAAAATCAGGCGTGATCGCGGCCGCCTGACTTAACTAAGTATTATTAAGTATCTAGTATTACAGTATTTATAAATGTACTTACATAGGATATCTAAAATACAAATATGACTTAATAATCACTTAACATCAGGTGAGACCGCGCGGTCAATGTGGATCACCATACAGTTTAGGTGAAAAAGCGGCAATACCTATCTAATCTATCTACTATCTGTCAAGTTTATACATAAGTATGTGTAAGACTGAGTACATAAAGGTGTATTTTACGTACATTAAAATAAGAAACGTGGCATTTAAAATATCATCAACTTTGTGGCTAACTGTAATATAACGATAACTACTATTTGCGGTCGGAAGATAGTGTTAGAAAGTCTAGAAAGTTAAAACTCTTAACTGAATAGAAATTATTTAGACGGGACGTGTCACGCGACTTAAAAATAAAGTAATTAGAGCAAAAAACCGGTAATTTTGTACCTAATACATTTCTAATAGTAGATAGGTATATATATAATAACCTGTTTGGCCTCAGAGCTCTATTTTCTGCTCGCAAAAAATTCATTAAAGCAGTGTATCTACCATGAGTTGTCACAGTAAAATCGCCTGACTTTACTAGGTACAGTAGTTAGATACGTCAATATTAGTATGACGAATTTTAGTACCCAACTATCCGCTAGAGGCGCTGTACAAATCTTCGTACATTTTTTTAACTACAGACGCTAGCGAGTATAGTAAATACTTACAGTATAGTAAAAACTCATGGTAGATCTACTGGTGTCTGCGACTTCGTCTTACTATCGCTATATTTTTGACAATTCGCACATCTTTATACACATAGCAACGGCGGATCCAGGGGGGGGGTCATGGGGGTCATGACCCCCCCTGCGCTGGACTTAGGTGGACCACTAGAACATAAAATTATAAGTTCTTGAATTGACCACGACTATGTGACCCCCCCCCCTGGCGCCAAAGCTGAATCCGCACTTGACACATAGGCTATAATATAATATATTGTAGCCTATGTTATTCTGGTTTAGAAACTACTAGCTGTCCCGGCGAACTTCGTACCGCCTTAGAGATATTTTTTATCTGAGAGATTTTCTTAATTTTTTTTTCGTAAGAACCTTCTCCTAATAATAACAAATACTTACAACAAAAAAATCAGTTGAACTATCTATAGATCGTTTGCAACGGTCTGTAGATAGTTCAACTGTTTCTTATGTATTTTATATGACTATGTACATTTTGTAAATACTGTATAGTCGTAAGTTTGTTTGTAAATAAAGTTTCATTTTTTCGTCGGTTAACAAAAAAAGAATTAGTGAAATCGGTCCAGCCATTCACGCGTGATGCCGTGACCGAGGAAAACGGGTTTCATTTTTATATAAACTATATATTATTACAAAGTTTCATTAAAATTAAATTTAAATAAGTCCATTCAGTAGTTTAAGCGTGTAAGAGTTACAAACATACATCCATCTACACATCCATACAAACTTATACCTAAATACTTTATATAGCTTTTAATACATATTAGTAGGATAGGATAGGATTAGTTTGATTCCAAACTTTGGTGTTTATTTTGTGTCTGTTCCACGCAATTTACTTACGTTATGTTCATGTACTTAATTATACTACGACCTTAAGTAGGTAGGTACTTTGGTATTAGGTAATCATGTGGTAAAACTTACAAAAGAAAAACAAATAATATGTATTTCATTAAAATAATACAGTTGGAATGCTCCATACATATTTAAGATGCATAATAGTCAACAAATTACCTAACATTCGATGTGATAACTCGTTTCGCGGCAACAACATCGTGTTTTATAGTGTTCCGCAGTATTTCGCATCAGCACCGTGAAATTTTCCACTGACAAGTGTCAAAAGAAAGGTTAGTAGGTAGTGATGTGTCAAAATCGAAATAATGTCAATATAGAGTTCCTGTTTATTACTATTGGTAAAAACTGTAAAAGAGCCAATAACTGGAAATTATTTAATTAATTTGTATTAATTATTTTAAATGCTGGAAAATGGATTTTTATGCAGATCTAATAAATAGTTATTATACGGCCAACCGTTTGCCTATAGAGGATACTGAATTCAAAAAATAAGTTTTTCTGTTTATTATTTTGCATCACGTCTAAATCACTAGACAGATTTAAATCGATTTAACGATTTAAAAGCCTGTTTTCGAAATGAATACTGGCTGGGTTTTATTTCCATCAAGTCATTGATGCCAATAAAACCCACCCAGACTGATGTTTTTCTTTATACTCCTTATTGATCATCTTTAAGTGGTGATAGATATTTTGATTAGATAGATGATATATATTGGTATGAAATTTATATATAATAAAAATTTTATTCGTGATACGTCGCGGTTACAGGTAATAAGAAACAAACATTTATAAAAAAACTAAACTTTAATCGACATTCACAACTAAAACATGGCAAATAGAACTAATCCAGTATTTAAAAAACACGTATAAAATAGGTAGGTACTTAGATAAAATAAGCAAATTATTTTTAATTAAAATGCAATTCCAAAAAATAATTAAAAGGTAGAGTACCTACCTAAAATTCAAAAATAAACTATCAAATTGGAAACACTCTTGAAGTCGAAGAAGTCGCTGAAAATAACACATATTTTAGTAACAGAGGGCTTAGTCCGGCTTGCATTTTAAAACTCCCTACTCTCGAGCCGAGAGTCGTCTCTCGGATCTCTCTCTCTACTTACAAAAATATAAGGACATCCGAGAGATGAGTCTCGGCTCGAGAGTAGGGAGTTTTAAAATGCAGGCTCGGACTAAGCCCTCAGTGCTTTTTGTACCGGTTTGTACCGAACCGCAGTGTTTTGTTGAACAAAAACAAAGTCCGGTCGTGTATGGAGTACTGCTCTCATCTTTGGGATCTTGAGGCCTTAGAGACCATTGATCGACGAGCCAAAAGGCTCATAGGTAACGATTTGTTGGTTGAGTCTAAGCTACTTAGTCTCGAACACCGCCGTAAAGTTGCCAGTCTATCGGTATTTTACAGAATTCATTTTGGAGAGTGTGCGTTGGAACTATACAACTTAGTTCCCCCATCACCTTTTTATCATCGGACTACCAGACGATCGGAGATGAGACATCCATTCATGGTTGACATTCCACCTGCCCGCACCAAGCGTTTTGCTTCTTCTTTTCTAATGCGGTCAGCCAAAGAGTGGAACTCGTTGCCGGCGTCTGTGTTTCCAGCGTCCTATAATTTGGATATTTTTAAGAGACGAGTGAATGGGTATCTTCTAGGCAAGTGTGCTACATCGTAGACCGCATCGTCACTTAACATCAGGTGAGATAGCGGTCAAACGCTTGCCTATAACTTGTAAAAAAAAAAAAAAAAAAACAATTGTTGTGTTTCGGTTTGTAGGGTATGGGTGTCGACGCCATTACACGCACTTGCGACGTATGTCTTGATCACACCAGAGACTAGTATAAACAAGAAGACTGCTAACCTCATACAAAAAAACGTGACTCGGAAAAAGGTGAAATTCCGCGCGTTATACCTGGCTTATTCCTAGATGGCGCTGCCACATAGCCGTAAAATTATCCTAACAGCACTAAAAGCCAAGAAATCTGTATTATTTCTGTGTTAGGGCACACCAAAATTTTTATTTTATTTTTAGGTGTGAAAAATGTGATCGTAAACAATGATTTATACCATAGGTTTGATCGGAATACAGCGCCATCTAGGAATAAGCCAGGTATAACCCGTGGAATTTCACCTTTTTCCGAGTCACGTTTTTTTGTATGAGGTTACCAGTCTTCTTGTTTATACTAGTCTCTGATCACACGTACCGAGTAAACCGGCGAGACAGTGACGTATTTAAGATACATTGCGCGCTAACGCTGCAACGTTCAACAGTAAAACTGATGTCGACGCGCAGTGTATCTCAAATACGTCACTGTCTCGCCGGTTTACTCGGTACGTGTGATCAAGGCATTACTGCCGTAGAGTGAAGGACGCCATGCCCACTAGGCATGATATGGAAGTGCTCAAGCTATTGCATAGCTTCTATCGCGGGCCTTGAGCGTGGAGACCGAATCCATAAATTCCGTAACGAAAATAACCTAACACTGCGCATGCGTAATCCAGCAAAAAATGCTATGCAATGAGCTTTACCGCAGCAGTCCCCGAGTGCCACATGCCTTTTTTTACGTGAAAAAATACATCATGGATACAGCCTGGTAGAGCATTAGGTTAGACATAAACTGACCAAAACTCACGGTCTGGACACTTCTGCCAGGGAAAGATATGGAAGTGCCTAGCGAGATAAGGTTACAAGCTAACTAGCGCCTAGCATCAGATAAAAAGTTGTAATAATAAAGGTAGGTACTTGAAAATAGTTAATTGTTATACAAGAGTGCAAGCTATTTAATTACGTACCTACTCAATTTTGATGACCGCAAAATTATAATGAAGTAAGTACCTACGCATCGAGTCAAGAGAGCGCGAGTTAAAATATTGCAGTCGAGTGCAAGTTGCAAAACGTAATCAACATTTCATTTCAGCGAGAAAATGCCTAAAAATAGAACATTGCGCGCGCAAAGCAAATTAAAAAAAAAGACACTAAGGAGGTTCAGTTCTGAGTCTGAGTTTTTAATCAATTAAACGGCACCAAGAAGTTTTATTGATGTTTTTAATTTACAAGGTTATGTACTTAAACTTTGTGGAAACGATGTTCTATATTCAAATTAACTTTATTCTCTATGATAAAACTATTTTTGCGAAGATTAAATCTATACTAATATTATAAAGAGGTAAAGTTTGTATGTTTGTATATTTGTTCAATTGTAAGGGGTAATCTCGGAATCTACTGAACCGATTTTAAAAACTCTTTCACCAATAGAAAGCCACATTATCGCTGAGTGTCATAGGCTATATTATATTTTCAAAAAAATTAGGAATCCTTACTAAAACTTCGATTATGTAACCCAAGGTGTAAAAAAAATACCTAAGAAATTCCTTACATCGCGTGCGCTGCGAAAACTATTGATGATAGAAAGAAATCATGTACTACAATTTTGTAGAACACATCATCATCCACAAAAAAGTCAGCGACAGCATATGTCTAACTATTACAGATATGTCACTATAAGTGTTTTAATATCGAAAAAATATAATTAAAATGACGCCGCTAGAAAACGTCCTTTATTTGTGCTTTGGTATTCATCCTTATCTAAATAAATTACTACATAATTAAGATTGTTTCAATACCTTTATATGACTTTTTAAATTATTCAATTTGGATATTCCATTCAAAAGATATCACGAGTTCGAAAATGTATGTATTAGAAAAATGTCAGCGGAATAATGCAGGTGCCGGTCACGGGAGTTTATGCGGGTTATAAGGTACCTGGGTCGAATATGGCCAGCCGAAAAATATGGCCACATACCATTATTCCAAAGACGAAATATTGTAATAACCTGAAGGCGACCATATATTGTCGCTAGTGTCGCATGTATCCGAACGGCGTACCTGTCACCCCTCCCGCGCACCCGCTAGTCGCCCAGTGTCAATTAAAGTGAAACACGCTGTTGAGGTTATAAAAACATTTGGTAAGTATTGTCCTGTATTTTGTTATTTTTTAAATAAGAATCTTTGTAAATCACATTACGGTGTTGTGTGACGATTGTAATTTGATATTTCTTTGTCTAATTATCAAAGTAATAGTGTGTATTTCTTTCGTAAATATAAAAACGTAAAAAATCCATGACTGCAAATATGGCCACCGATTGGCCATATTTCCGGTAGGAAATTATAAACTTTTTGAAGTGAAAACTTCTTTAGCGGCGCTGGGTGGGTAAAAACTTTCAAACTCGCGTCAGGGTCACGTGACGTCGAAAAAGCGTAAGATCTTATTTAATTTTTATACATTGCTCGTAAAACAAGAGACGACAAAAGAACACACTTGCGGTCACGCGACGTATGACTCAAACAATTAAATAGTGTTGTGGCGACATCCGACCGCCCGGCGCGGCGCCCGGCTCGAGTACAAGGCGCTGCCAACACGCGGTGCGGTGCGGAGCGCGGGGGCGGAGGACCGAGGAGCGGCACTCGCGCGCCGGCAGCCGACACACCCTCTGAGCACCCTCGCACGGGGAACACGTATCGCTCGCCGCGCGCGCATAACCAGATAGACGCTAAATTTCATATTTTAAATATTATAATATAAATATAAATAATTTCATATTTTATTATTGAAGTGAAAACTTCTTTAGCGGCGCTGGGTGGGTAAAAACTTTCAAACTCGCGTCAGGGTCACGTGACGGTGATCGAAAAAGCGTAAGATCGAGGGAAAGGGAGAGGAACTAGTATCTCCCACTCTGACACACTGACACAGACACATTCGCGCTTGCGCGAATGTGTCTGTGTCAGTGTGTCTTCGTTGTCTTCGTCGTTGTGTCACATTCGCGCTTGCGCGAATGTGACACAATGACATGACACAATCACAATGACACAGACACATTCGCGCTTGCGCGAATGTGTCTTTGTGATTGTCATTGTCATTAAGACGACTGTGGTTATATTTTTGAAGTGAAAACTTAAAAGTGAAAACACATTCGCGCTTGCGCGAATGTGTTGACACAATCACAATGACACAATGACACAATCACAATGACACAGACACATTCGCGCTTGCGCGAATGTGTCTGTGTCATTGTGATTGTCATTGTCATTATGACGACTGTGGTTATATTTTTGAAGTGAAAACTTAAAAGTGAAAACACATTCGCGCTTGCGCGAATGTGTCTGTGTCATTGTGATTGTCATTGTCATTATGACGACTGTGGTTATATTTTTGAAGTGAAAACTTAAAAGTGAAAACACAACGTTAATATTGAAGTTTTCACTTCTGCCGGCACTCCCGGAGTGCTACCATTTTTTTTTTGTTTGTTTTAGACCATGGCACGCTATAAAACTGAAGGGATTCGAGGTAATTTTGTTGTTGATTATAAAAAGGTATAACTATGCGTAGCATTTTAAGTTTAAAATTAAGAAAAACTTGTTGAATCTCATTGTTGATTTTTATATCATTCAATTTATATTTCTTGTTAAGATAGTTCTTAATTTGTACTGAATGTAGCCCAAAGAATATCTTTTAAATAAATACTCTATTAAAACATAATATTTATTTTTATTTCATTTTATTTTGGATATTTTTAAACAAGTAAATTCATACAATAAATATGTCCACATGTATGGGCATATTTACCTCCCCCCTCGTAAATATGGCCAATTTCTATTTTTTTATAAATGTTGGAAATACTTTTTTACCGTTTAAAGTCTTTATATTTTTTTGCCTTTGTTTTAAAGATAAATAGCCACTCTTTATGAAAGAGTGCTAAAACTTGTTTTTTTTTGCGTTATTATTATTAAAAAAGGATAACAAACCTTAAGGTGGCCATATTCGACCCAGGTACCTTATTGTTTAGTTACGTGGATTCGAATTATGCCCAACGAAGTGGGCACGGGTCAGCTAGTATCTAATAATATGGTTATGGGGAAGGGTTGGACTGAGAAAGATATGAACTAATATCAAGGTATAATAGTATGATACCTGAATTATTTCAATTTACAGTATGTAGGTAATGTCTGATAGGTAAGTACCTACTATATAGATAGGTGCTAGTTGGCCTTGTAGAACATCCGGAAATAAATAGTAGTTACAAACAAACTACAAAGGTCGAAATACCTGAGATGAATTTTATTTTTAAAGTGATTGTTAGAAAAAGTTGTTATTTTTGTAAAACGCTCTATCTTTTGTTTTTTACAATGTACTTACATTGTAAAAACAAAAGATAGAGCGTTTTCTATCAATAATAATAATGTAAAACTGGAATAAACAATATACACATACCCGCACCTGCCCACACCTTTATTTTTCATGTCGTTAGGTACTACCTCACCAAATTTTTTGAATACTTTATACTAATATTGATCCTTTTACCTACCTTTACCTAATAAATATTCATGCACATTTCACATATGTATTACACTCTTACGGCCGGTTTCTGGAAACCCAAATCACGATTGATCCGAGTTTGACACATAGTATTTACTTATTTGATTTTTTCGTTGATCATCGTTCGAGAAACCGGCCGTTAGTCCATATACATAATAGACAGTAGACCTAACTGTTTGTTCTAACCTAGTTTTATAACATCTAAGTATGTAGGTACACAATTAAACAATAAATACATTTTTATTCTTAAGCAAAGCTTGTACCTACTTTGGGAACTAAACTACTGATAGAATATAGGTACATATTATGAATACTTATTTAGGTGCATTATTCCACTGTTGTATTGAATTTTATCTAAGTTACGTAACCATTAACAATCTATTGATAGCTGAGTAAATCGACTTGCCTTGAATGGGCACTTATTAAGTATTTTCTTGGCATCATTTTTTTCTAACATCAATCATGACGTGTAAGTACGAAGTAGGTATCGTTTTAGGGTTCCATACTCAAAGGGTAAAACGTAAAACGGTAACATATTACCCACAAAGAACGCTGTTTGTCTGTCTGTCTGTCAGTCACTAAGCTGAGGGCTTAGTCCGAGGTTGCATTTGCAAAACTCCCTACTCTCGAGCCGAGAGTCGTCTCTTGGATATCCATCCATACAAAAATTTAAGGACATCCAAGAGACGACTGTCGGCTCGAGAGTAGGGAGTTTAAAATGCAACCTCGGACTAAGCCCTCTGTATTCCTATAAACCGAGATAGGTAGAGTTGAAATTTTCACAAATGATGATGTATTTCTATTGCCACCATAACAACAAATAATTAAAAACAAAAAAAAAAAAATATTTATTTATATTTAAGATATACTCTCATACAAAACTTTGGGGTTTTAATGACAACAAGTAGATATGGTGCAGAAACCTTCATGCGCGAGTCCGACTCGCACTTGGCATGTTTTTTTTATTATTTAATTAGGTATCCTTTCGAGCAACCTTGCTTTTGTGTTGTTTTAATTATTTTAATATCTACCTATTTGTATTCAATTTTTTTATTTTCTAACTGTAATTTAGATGAGTTAGATAAGGACCATAACTAACTTATTTACTATTGTGGTGGATAACAATTTACTATAATTAGTTAAATAAGTTTCCTCGGAAACAATTCTTGATTATGTTATATTTTTGTAATAAGGGCCAATGCCCTTAGCCATTGGTATTAACTAAAATAACACAATGACCACGTTAGGTAGAATCATATAATAATGTATGTAAGTGTCATACCCATTCAATACTGACAGATGATGTTCTGGAAATGTGTTTAAATGACATTGACATTTCAGTAATTTTGATCATAGACCATCCGATCGGTAGGTAGGTTCCGCTTCACATCGCGTTTCGCGCTTGCATGTCCGAAAAACTGCCATGTTGACTAAATAACTTTTAAATTAATCATTTCATTCACTTATTATATTTCTCTGAATTAGAATAGCGGCTGACAAAACCTACAATGTCGGACGATTCGCAAGTCCGTGCCTTCTACAAGGGGAAGAATTTCTTCATAACCGGTGGGACCGGCTTCGTAGGGCTCTGTTTGATTGAGAAAATCCTGCGAAGTATTCCCGATTCAGGGAACTTGTACCTTCTGATGCGGCCGAAAAAAGGCAAGGATATCAGCGAGAGGCTTCAACAGTTCCCCAAAAACCCGGTAAGCGCCGATAACCTAATTTTATTGCCTTTTATGTCCCAAGTATATGTACTGACCAAAGATTAGTAAATACATAATATGTATGTAATTAGAGTCGCAAAAACCATGTCTGGATTGTAATTTTTGATGAATCTTCGCTAGCTTTATTTACGAAATATATTAATATTAATCTTTTTTGCAAATACATTGTGTAATACTAGACTCAGAAAAACATTACTTTGCATTAAGTTTCAATATTTTGTTTTTTGTAGGGATTTCAACCATGAAGGTAACTTACAGACTAAATAAGCTGTAAAGTTTTAACAGCATCTTGTATTGTGTCAGCGTCTTGTAAAGCATTAAAAAAAACCTCTTTTTAAAAGTGTTCCTCAAAGCAACTTTTCTCTAGTGTTCGGTGTGTTAGTAGTGAAAATGATTATTTATTTATATTTTTTAGGTCTTCGCAACCCTCCTACAAACAAAAACAACGGAAGTATTCAAGAAACTTATCCCGATATCTGGAGATGTCGGTGACGAAGACTTAGGGTTGAGTCCTGCAGACCGGCAGACCCTCGTGGATAATGTCAACGTGGTGATCCACTCGGCAGCCACCTTGGACTTTCAAGACAATCTGCGGCCCACTGTTAAGATTAACTTGTTGGGTACACGACGTGTTATGGAACTGTGCAAACAGATCAAAGACATTAAGGTTTTTTTATTTCTTCACTTAAAATAACAAAATACAATATTTTTAAATAAACTATGGTGGGTACTCACACTTGTGGAAAGTTAGACTTATACTTTTGACGACCGATGTGGCGCGGTAGGCGAAGGTCCGCCTGCGACAGAAGATTGCGGGTTCGATTCCCGCCTTGGGATAAATGTTTGTACGATCTGCAAATATTTATTTCGGGTGTTCTGGGTATTTATATGTACAATAAATAATATCTATCTATTTAATGTATTGTATTAAGTTTGTCAATCTTCTAGTACCCATAACTCAAGCTCTGCTTAGCTTGGGGTTAGATGATGTGTGGATTGTCCAGCATTATTTATTATTTATTTATACTTAAACATACATGATAAAATGACATACCCAGGCAACACAAAAACAAAATAGCTACATATTGCCTATGCTTAATTGTGATTGTCATATTTTGATAGTAAACCGACGGCCAGTCCCTGCAATTTTTACCGTTATATATATTTAAGCAACATCATGGATGTTTATGATGATGTTAATTGATTTATTGAACAATATAATATATAATAATATATCTTGTAACTTATAATATTATAAACAGAAAAGATTTGATTGTTTGTTTGCATCGAATAGGCTCCGAAACTACTGGACCAATTTCAAAAATTCTTTCACTGTTGTGAAGCTACATTATCTGCGCTGAACATAGGCTATATTATAATGATATTTTTTATATAGGCTACCCGTCCGTACCTACTACTAGTAATATAATATTTGTAATTAATAAGCATAGAAAACCCAAAAATATATTTTCTAAGAATTTAAAAGCAGTTTGTTTCAAGTTAATTCACAGTTTAAAAGGCAAATAAAATTCCTTAATTTCCAGGTAATGGTGCAAGTATCTTCAGCGTACGTAAACTCGTACTTAACGGAAGTGCACGAGAAATTGTATGACGCCCCCGAAGATGCTGAGAAAATCATTTCCTTAGTGGGGACACTGAGCGATGAAGGTCTAGACCAGATTGAGCCTAAGTAAGTTATATCGCACTAAATAAATAATTACATAGATTTTTTTTTTATTATTATATATATATAAAATACCCAGAACACCCGGAATAAGTATTTTTTCAGATCGTACAAACATTTGTCCCAAGGCGGGAATTGAATCCGCAACCTCTGCGTCGCAGGCGGGCCTTCCCCGCCACATCGCTCGTCAAAAATATACTCTATATATAATATAATACTATCAGGACAAGACAAAAGTCGCTCGGCATATAAAATCCTCCCTTTAGAAAGAAACAATATTCCTTCCATGTTCTTCACAGATTTTATAAGTAAATGAATACAATTAATTCATAATATCTATTACAGGATACTGAAAAATCATCCGAACACTTACACCTTTACAAAACATATGGCGGAGCATGAAGTAGCTATATGTGCTGATTTGTTCCCTTGTACTATAGTGCGACCAACTATGAGTAAGTATACAAAATGCTATAGCGGCAACAGAAATTATATAATCTGTAAAAATATCAACTCTCTTACTATCACAGTTAATGAGATACAGCTCTGTGACTAAAAGACAGACAGACAGACCGACAGACAAGCAAAGTGACCGATAGACAGACCGACAGACAAGCAGAGTGACCGACAGACATACATAGTGACCAAAGACAGACAGACAGACGGAGTGACCAACAGACAGACAGACAGACAGCCAGAGTGACAGACAGACGGCCAGAGTGAACGACGTGACAGACAGACAGACAGAGTGACTATCTATAGATAGAGAAAGAAAGATAGAGAGTTCAACTGGTCCAAATCAGTACCAATCGGAAGCGTTAAAATTAAATATTAGTATGATAATGGTGATGTTTGTGTTACAGTTGTCGCATCGTGGAAAGAACCCGAACCAGGCTGGACATGCTCTAAAGTGGGACCCCAAGGGTTCCTAATGGGGGCTGCAAAAGGTAACATCAAAATATAGTCCAACAAATAATGAAAAAAATATCGCACATCCAGTGCGACACTGACACTTATGCAAAAATGATTTTTTCCAGGAGAAGCATTTAAAACTTTGACACCTCACAAAACAATGACTTTAGAATATATAGATGAGATGAACGACTTATACTACAACGTCAACTTTTAACTTTACTTTTTGAATATGTATATATATATAATGTATATATTTTGGAATATGAATCACTTTATATTGTAAAAAATATACTAAACTATTATTTAAGCCTTCCAACCCCCTCAGAAGTGACGTTGTTGCTCTAACGAAAAATTATAATTGTAGTTGTGCTACAATGAGTTAAAAATAATATGTATCTTAGGTCACTATTGCTCCAGAATCAAAAAAAAATTGTGTCACAATTATCCTAGTGACAGTGTAGCTCCAAGACGCATTTTAAGTGGCGGAGGACCGCGCACAACTGACAATATAACGATGTTGCTCCAAGGGACGCGTGATTCGAGCCAAAACGGCAATGACACGCACGTCCTCATACGGAAACTATGCGTACTACACAAGTAGTGTTACACCACCAAGTAAAAGGGTGCTTTAGATTCATTTTCACATATTTAACTCATTTTCACATATTTAACTCATTTTCACATATTTAACTCATTTTCACATATTTAACTCGTTTTCACATATTTAACTCATTTTCACATATTTAACTCGTTTTCACATATTTAACTCATTTTCACATATTTAACTCATTTTCACATATTTAACTCATTTTCACATATTTAACTCATTTTCACATATTTAACTCATTTTTGCATTTTTTGCATAAGTGTCAGTGTCGCACCGGATGCGATATAAGTATTTTTTAGGACCGGGGTGTGTGGAAGACTACCGTGAAGATGAAACACAACAGTAAAAGTTTAGTGCGACGTGCCTTCCATGCTGTTTGTGGGTTCAAGAGCAAATGTTTGTGTGATGAACATACATTTGTTTTGGTCTGGTGTTACTATGTATTTTATTATCAACACAAAAAAATATAAGTATTCTATCAGCAGTCTAATTCCCATAGTACAAGCTAGCTTAGTTTGGGACTAGAGTGTGATGTGTGAAATGTCTATGAATATTTATTTATGTATTGTATACACTTTTTAAGGCTATTAAAATATTAAGGAAGCAAAATAACTGAAGGTTGAAATTAACTTATTACATGAACGAATAAAAAACTCTTAGATAGCAACTTGATGAATTAGCCTTGCTTATTCGGTAATTTCATACTTCCCGATCATTAATTACCATAAAATTGTTGTTAAAAAACGACCACATTATGTAATTTGAATCTTATTACGAAGAAGTGTAGTACTTCTGTGAGGTCACAAAAACCGCAGACCTCGCAAATAAAGTATTGCGTTCTTAAGTCCTTTGTGCCCATTATTCTTTCCAAAATGCCCATAATTCTTACCATTTGAGGGTCACTTATCTTTGAATTATTATTAATATTTGTAGGTGTGGTGAGGAGACTACCCATCGCGAAACATAATATTGCTGATTACATCCCCGTTGATGTAGTGGTCAATCAACTGTTACTAGCTGGATGGAACGCTGCTACTATCAAGTAAGGTTTATACTAAGAAATACTTTTTGGAACGAAGTTTTGGAACGAAAATCCATGCTTATAGGAACGAAGTTTTGGAACGAAGTTCCTAATCGCGCGCTGCGAAAAGGGGCTAGACGGAAAAAATTAAGACCAAAAGTTGTAACGACACTTTTTGATATAGTTGTAAGCCGTGCGGCGTGCGCGTGTTTCTCTGCCTGTCTGTCTCTCATAGAAAGCAAGCCAGTTTCGCATTGAACCGTGTGGTGTCGCGTCGATTATTTTTGTTGAGAGTATACAGGTTTTTTGTACATAATAAATATTAATACTAATTAATCGAAAGGAACTTCGCTCCATCCGGGTGTCCCTTGACACCTCTCAAGTTTTTTATTTATTTATTTTTTCAATACACTTTTTTTCTTAAATTATCTTTTTTTTCAGATCTGGCCTAACAATCTACCATTGTTCGTCGTCAACTCAAAAACCATTTATATGGTCTATGATAGAACCAACGGTCAATGGAATGCTACATAAATATCCACTTAAAAGTGCTGTGTGGTTAGTATACATAATTAATTATATAAAGAACAACTATGTCAGTCAGTCAGTTAATGGTAATTGAGCTGTATTTAATATAATATTAATTCATGGACATTTCACACATCGCGCTCTAGTCCAAGACTAAGCAAAGTTTGTAATATGGAGACTAGATTGCTGATAGAATACTTATATATACTTTTTTTTTGTAAATACTTCCAGACACAACAAATACATATGTTCATCACACAAACATTTGCTCTGGGTGGGAATCGAACCCACGACTCACAGCATGGAAAGCATAGCTACTACCAACTGAGCTGTGACGTCTATCAAATACGTTAAATATGCTTTTTAGTAACTAATAAAGAACTCTTTTTCAGGTACCCACATCTTAAATTCGTGTCATCTCTATGGCTGTTCAGAATTTCTGCAATATTCGTTCATTTCTTTCCCGGTTTTCTTTTGGATTGTATGCTGAGGGTGACCGGCGGAAAACCTATGTAAGTCAAAATAACCATTTTTAAAATACATGTTGATCAACTAGTTGGCCGACAGATCCAGGCATTATTAATGGTACTCTTTGAGTAATCTATTTTTTTTCTTATTTAATCTTTTTTATTACTTGTTAATCGGTTTTGTTCATTTATGAAATTTAAAAAAATTACACTCTTAATCATAGGTTTAAAAGTCCAAGTCTGTTTTAATTGCATTTATATAGGACCATCTTTTAAATATAATTTATAAAACAATTATCAAAATCGGATTACACTTGGGAGAGTAATTGGTTAACATAACATTATAATATTTTTTTTTCCTTAACCTATATTGTCCAACTGCTGGGCAAAGGTCTCCCCCAACATTATACATAAAACCTTCATTTTTAAGTCTGTTGAAATAATATTTTTTTACAGAATTTTCTTATTATTTTTTTAATTAACCTATACTGTCCCACTGCTGGGCAAAGGTCTCCCCCCTTTTCTTCCATTCTTTTCTATCAGCCGCTGCTTCCCACCAGGCTCCGTCATATGTATCCAAGTCGTCACCTAATTTAATTAATATATAATAATAATAATTAAATTTTATTAATATTTCAGATTGATACGTCTACATACAAATGTTTGGAACTCTTTAAGTAGATTAGAAACATTTATATTCACGGAGTGGTTGTTTCATAATCCTAATTCGATCGAATTATCTAAAAAACTCAACGATACAGACAGCAGAGACTTCTATATAGATATCAGCAGTTTAAGTGTAAGTATTTATTTAAAATATATCATTAAAAGCTGGGGCATGCGACTTTGTCTGCGCTAGAAAAGTGAAAGAGTAGCGACAATCAGAAATCGAATATTTTATTGTTTAACTGTGTTGTACATAAAAGATCTTAATTATATATAGTACAAATTTATACAGTAGCTCTACCATGACTTTTTACTATACATACCATATTTACTATACTCGCTAGCGTCTGTAGGTCTACCATGAGTTTTTACGATACTCGCTAGCGTCTGTAGTTAAAAAAATGTATGAAGATTTGTACAGCGCCTCTAGCTAATATTGACGTTACTACTGTAGTAAAGTCAGGCGATTTTACTGTGACAACTCATGGTAGAGGTACAGTTTGTCCAATCCGGACGTACAATAAGAAGGTAATGAACAGTGCCATACCCAATAAAAGACGAGAAGCTCACAAGATATGTCCTCAACTTCAAGAACGTAAACTTTAGCACACTATACACCTTTAGGCCGTTTGTCCACCGCCGCCGTCACCGTCACGTCACCGAGAACGAGATTATTTCGGGCCGAGTTTAGTATGGCGGCCGGGATGACGGCGCTCGGGTGACGGATGTGCGGTGGACACGCGGCTCAAGTAAATGTATGTACCGCTACTTCGGCGCCGTCATCTCGTTCTCGGTGACGTGACGGTGACGGCGGCGGTGGACAAACGGCCTTAGTCTTTATTATTTTTCTTACAAAGTATTCTTAAGACTCAAATATTATAATATGCTGCCGAAATTTGCGAATGTGAATGCAAAAATATGCTGCTAACATTTGCAGATGCGAAATAAGTATTTCAGTACAGACATACCTATTTCCAAAGTATAAATTGATATCAGTGTGAACATTTTCATTTATTACTAAAATGTTGCTTGCCACTGCGATTCTGATATTTTTCTAAATACGAACTAATTTTTTTTGTTATATAAATAAATCTTATTTTATAATGCCATAAAATTTAAAAAACTATAAGAATATTTGCGAATGCAAGAAAATATGCGAAAATCTGCGACTGCGATTATTTAATAACTGATACATAAATAATGGTATGATATACCTACTCAATAACTTGACGAATAATTATTATTTCAGTGGGAGGCATATTTCATTAAGCTACATCTTGGCGTCAGGAAATTCTTAAATAAAGAAACAGAGAAAACTATGGAGGCTGCCAAAAGCAAGGATACTATGTAAGTATATTTTTAATACAAATTATTACCAAGAATATTATATTTTATACAACCATACCTATAATAAGAGATATTTTATTTACAAACAAACATATGTATTTGCAAATACTGAAAAATATTTGTTCTGTGTCTGGGTGTTACTATGTATCTATGTACGTACATATTTACAAAAAAAAATGTATATTAGTATTCTTTAAGCAATCTAGTTCCCGTAGTAAGTTTTGCTTAGTTTGGGTCTAGAGTGCGATGTGTGAATTGTCAGTGAATATTAAAATAAATAATGCTGGACAATCCTCACAACATCATCTAGCCCCAAGCTAAGCAGAGCTTGTGTTATGGGTACTAGAAGACTGACATACTTTAATACAATACATTACATAGATAGATATTTTTTATTATACATATAAAATACCCAGAACACCCGGTATAAATATTTGCAGATCGTACAAACATTTATCCCAAGGCGGATATCGAACCCGCAACCGTCCGCTTCGCAGCGCCGCGCCGCGCCACATCGGTCGTCAATATAAAATATTTATTTATTAACCAGTATATTATTGTTTCAGGTTGTTAGCAGCTCACGTTATTTGGCAACTCGGCTTAATATGGGTGCTTTGGCTTATATTTGCTTGTATTACGAACCTGACTATGACGCAAAGTGCCTGGATCGCACCCACTATTTACATACTACTAAGTCTTTTGTAAGTCTAAGAATATTGTGGACTTAGGATTATCGTCCAACCGTTTTGCAGAGGGCTGAGCAAGAATAAATAAAAAAAAACCAACTTAAAGTCATCATCTTCCTACCCTTGTCCCACATTACGTGGGGTCGGTACAACACGTCTTCCACTCTCCTCTATCAGACGTCATCTCAATGCTCACACCTTTAAAAAAAACGAACTCAAAGCACGTAACAGTATTTTATTTACAAATTTAGTTCAGTATTTTACTTAGTTTGGGGATAAAGAAGTATCCCCAAACTAAGTAAAAAAAAATGTATATTAGAAATCAACAATCCATCCAAGTACAGTAGCTCTACCATCAGTTTTTACTATACTATATTTACAACGCTCGCTAGCGTCTGTAGTTAAAAAAATGTATGAAGATTTGTACAGCGCCTCTAGCGGATAGTTGGGTACTAAAATTCGTAATACTAATATTGACGTAACTACTGTAGTAAAGTCAGGCGATTTTACTGTGACATCTCATGGTAGAGGTACAGTTACTAAAAATAAACTTGGCTGGTATACATTAGAATGTGACGCACGTAACGTACCGTAATCACACTGCGCGGTGACCGGTCACCGTTACAATGCCCCGAGCACAAATGCAACGCACGCTAATGTATGTACACGGTTGTGTATGCGTTGCAGCTCGATTGTCGAACGTTGCAGCGTCACCGCGCAGTGTGATAACGTTACGATACGTTTACGTGCGGCAGATTTATTCGTGCTCCCTATGCATGATAGGATTATCCTATATATTTTATTATTATTATAGAAAAACGGCTTATTTAGAACATTTTAGAGCTAAAATCTTTAAAAGATTTTCAGATTATATCTTTTACAATTAATTTGCTTAAATATTTAATTATATTTCAAATGATTAATGTAATTATTTGAGGAAAAATTATATATGTTTATTTTTAGTGTACTAAGGTATTAAAAAATAAAGTATTATTGATAAATAAAATAACCCACTTATGTTGCTGTCTAGTCTATAACTAGACAGCAACATAAGTGGGTTATTTTATTATATCAATTAATGTTGCTGGCTGTACTTTTTTTCTCATTAATTAGGTGCTAATTAGACATATTTTTAATTCTAAATTTTTACTTGTGAATCTCTGAAAACCTCTATTTTTATATAATCATTAATAAATCTATATTTTGATACTTAAACATGTTTTGAAACTAAATAATCTAATGTAAGCAATACATATTATCCTATTAATAATAGTTTTATCAATATTATTGTCAAATAACGTTTGTATATGCATTCCAATGGTTTGGTAATAAATTGTATTAAAAAATGTTTTTTTATTATTTTTTGTGTATTTACACAAAATAAATTTAATGTGCTGAAGTCTAATTTACATTAATTCAACGGGCGTTGTTTAATTGGTAGATCTGCCTTCCATGCTGTCGTGGGTTCGATGCCCACCGAGAACAAATGTTTGTGTGATGAATACTGGTATTTTCTGTCTGGTTAAGAGTCCCGACTGCAGACTTTTTATCGGCCGATAGTTTGGTCGGCTTCTTAATCAGTATGAAGACTGAATCACTGTAATGTGCGCATCTGCATACATCTTCATACTGATTAAGAAGCCGACCAAACTATCGGCCGATAAAAAGTCAGCAGTTTGCCCTAAGTGTTGTGTATGTATTTTTAAAAAGTATTCCATCAGCAATCTAGATCTCATAGTGAATTGGTGTGCCCTCTTGCCTTCGACATCTACTAAGGCCGACTTGATCACAGCTTCGGCATGATAGCGGTTGCAACTTTCTGTACTCCAAGTACGAGTTTTTCCACACACGGATCGTAGAGACGCGATCGCCGAGCGCCATCGATTTTGTATGGAAATCCAAGCTTCTCAAGAAATCTGCTAGGGGCGCTGCTTGGAGCTCCATACAAAATCTGTGGCGATCAGTGATTGCGTATCTACGATCTGTGTGTGCACAAACTACGTACTTGGGGTACTGAGCAAAACTATGAAGGAACATTGACACGAAAGAAGTACAGCATTTATTTATTATCTCTAGATTGCATATTTGGTGCCAAAAAATATAATTGAAAAAAAGAATAGAGCTCAAAGTCAATTGCAAAAGTGTAGTGCTTTTTTGGCTACCAAATTTTACCAAAAAAATCACCGAAGTTATAGGCTGTGTGTAAGCCAAGCACATGGGTCCACAGCATGCAACATCTGGTAACGCCATACGGCTGATTGTACAGAATTTTTTATCGATGTGTATTTGATGCCTAAGGTACCAAAAAAATCAGACTTCTAGTTGAACAGTTTAGTGACGACTGATGGTCTATCTTATAAAAAGTTAGCGTTGACTTGAAGTATTGATTACCATACGTAATGATGACATAAAGTCAACGCTAACTTTTTATAAGATAGGGGGTGACTCTTTAGGGATGCAAACCTAAAATTGGGTAGTAATACTTCCCCAGCCGAACACACTCAAGGGTACAAAATAAAAAAAACAATTACTGTATTACGCTTTTATTAACCGCCACTAAAACAAAATCACACAAAAGTCGCAACAGTAATAAGTACAGATTTTGTGATGAAATGCATAGCGATAAGTTATATGATAAGCTTAGAAATAAGAGGTCAGCTAGTGGCATACAACTAGTTTACAGTATTCCAAAAATATTTTATCTTTTTATGTGAACTTGACAAAAGAAAAGTAATGAGGTCACGACTTTACCGTCAGGCACGGTAGACATAGTCCTTTTCCGTGGTACCTAACAAGTAAAAAATATCACGGATCACAGGCACCGTAGACATGCAAGCTCTGTGGTTCCTAGTAGGTACTTAATAAAAATACCACAAAATGTTTGACAGTACCTAGCAAGTGTATAAACAAATCAAAAAAATTATAACTATTTGGAGCTATTCCATACAACTTAATATTAATGTATTCCCATCTTGTTTACTAAGATAGCGGAATTTTTTTTCTAATGTTTGTTAATTAAATTTTATCTAAGCTGTGTATATTTTATGAAAATATTTTTTATAAAATGGACGGCCAAAACATAATAATGCCAAAAATAATTGATCTTTACAAAATATTGAGCACTATGTTAATAAACTAGCCTCTAGATTTTAGAATCACATCAAAATCGGCTCAGCTTGAGTTTGATTTCTAAAAGCTATTTAGAGACACTCTTTCAAAATACCACATCCATATATCTAGATTATAACTAAACTAATATTAGTTGTGACAGCACTTATACTAATAGAAATTAAAGTAATAAGTAGATTTATCTTTATTATATTTTACCTATAAAGAGCACCTATGTACTATAATCATGGTGATGGTGATTGACAGTTCTCACTCAACTTAAAGCAAATTGAAATATAAAATATATACACAGACATTTCACACATCACACTAGTCCCAAACTTAGCAGAGCTTGTACTATGGGAACTAGATTGCTGATAGAATACTTATATACTTTTGTAAATACATAGAACACCAAGACACTAAAGAAATATTTATGACACAAACATTTGCTATAAGTATTCAATGTATAGGCGGCCAAGAAATTGGTTTACCACTCTAAGACTGAATATCATTTGCACATACAAAACATCAAGGGCTATTTTCGCTTGACAGATTAATAACTGGTACGTCAGAATCTGTCAATCTGTAATCCTTAGCGAATAATTATTAGTCCAGTCAAAATAGACTAAAATTATGACTTCAGTTTGCATTAATTCCCAACAAGCTGGATTTTTGTGCAGGCCTTGAATACGTCATTACAAATGATATGTCAAAAGTCCCCATCGATCCCGCTTGTGCGTTGTTTTTTATTCGAGGTCAAAGGTCATAAATTTGCATTTTTTGCGTATATCTCTGGAACAACGAAAGCTATTGAAAAGTGGTTCAGGCAAAGTTTGTACATCGTAAAATTGTCTACAAAAATACCTCAACACTTTTCTTCTACAAAGCATCGCTTTTGAGATATAGTGACTTTAGACCGCAGGAAAATCGTCGAAGATGCTGCGTTTTTTTCATTTCAGCCGTTTTATCTGCTTCATTGCCACAGAATAAACAGTATTTCTTGAAATTTACTGAAAGGGGTGATGGGTTCGATGGGTTAGTCCTCCTCCGAGGTAATGAATCGTCTTTTTGTCTCAAGAAATACTGTTTGTTCTGTGGCAATGAAGCAGATAAAACGGCTGAAATGAAAAAAACGCAACATTTTAGTAGATTTTCCTGCGGTCTTAAGTCACTATATCTCGAAAGCGATGCTTTGTAGAAGAAAAGTGTTGAGATATTTTTGTAGACAATTTTACGATCTACAAACTTTGTCGGAATCATTTTTCGATAGCTCTCGTTTATGACTTTTAAACGCAATTTTATGACTTTAACCTGGGTATTTGCGTTTTTCGCGTATATCTCTGAAACAACGAGAGCTATCGAAAAATGGTTCCGACAAAGCTTGTAGATCGTAAAATTGTCTACAAAAATATCTCAACACTTTTCTTCTACAAAGCATCGCTTTTGAGATAAAGTGATTTTAAACCGCAGGAAAATCTACTAAAATTCTGCGTTTTTTTCATTTCAGCCGTTTTATCTCCTTCATTGCCATAGAACGAACAGTATTTCTTGAACAAAAAGACGATTCATTACCTCGGAGGAGGACTAACCCATCGAACCCATCACCCCTTTCAGTAAATTTCAAGAAATACTGTTTGTTCTGTGCCAATGAAGAAGATAAAACGGCTGAAATGAAAAAAACGCAGCATCTTCGACGATTTTCCTGCGGTCTAAAGTCACTATATCTCAAAAGCGATGCTTTGTAGAAGAAAAGTGTTGAGATATTTTTGTAGACAATTTTACGATCTACAAACTTTGTCTGAACCATTTTTCGATAGCTCTCGTTGTTTCAGAGATATACGCAAAAAACGCAAATTTATGACTTTTAACCTGGAATAAAAAACAACGCACAAGCGGGATCGATGGGGACTTTTGACATATCATTTGTAATGACGTATTCAAGGCCTGTACAAAAATCCAGCTTGTTGGGAATTAATGCAAACTGGAATGTCTATTTTGACTGGACTATTATGTTACTGGGAGATGTCATCAAAAGTGGTAAACCAATTTCTTGGTCGCCTATACATAGGTATTTACAAAAAAAAAATAAGTATTCTATCAGTTGTCTAGGTCCCATATTACAAGCTATGCTTAGTTTGGGACTAGAGTGTGATGTGTGAAATGACCATGAATATTTATTAATTTCTTTATTGATCTTTATTTGCTATTACATTTTAGAAAAACCGGCGGTCAAAGTTTGCTCATAAGACTAGTAGACTTATGTACGGTAGAGTAGTAGTGTCAACATTTAAACTGCAGTAGTAGTTTTTGTCTGTTTTGGGTTCATCCATAAAGTACGTCACACGTAAAGGGGGGGGAGGGGGTCGACAAAGTGTGACATGGTGTGACAAGGGGTGGGAGGGGTCCTAAGTTTCGTGACATCACATTTCAAAATCTAGAGGGACTAATTGCGTAATTTGAAATATTAATTAAACTAAAAAATATGTCCAACTCTATCTTTGATATTATGTTGATTTCATAAAAAAGGACTTAATTTAAATGGAAATAAAACTAATTTCGGAACTGCTGTTTTAATTTTATAATTTTTCGATGTTAAATTGCAAAACATGTGACGTCACACTAGGGAGGGGGGGGGGGGTCTCAGAAATGTGACCACCTGTGACAAGGACGGGGGGGGGCTCAAAAACTCATGAAATTAGTGTGACGTACTTTATGGATGAACCCTTTGGTGTAAAAAACATAGTCTGAGGCATGATGCACCACCAAAAAACTTACATAACAATTTTCATTATAGGTTACAAAATGAATACTTTTACTAAAATAATACTTCTAGTTACATCGAAAGATATCTACATTTTCATATTTAAAAGACTACAATTATTAAAAATGCTTTTATGTAGCTCGCTATCTACTACAGACAGTTAAATATTGAATTTAGTTGTTATATATAGAAAATTGTCTTTTTTTGTACGTTTAATGTTCCAAAATATATCTACTTATTATAATTTGAGTTTATTGAACATAAAATATAACAAAATCAAAGTAAGTTTTTATACACTGACGTGTAATATAATAAGCCAAAAGGGGTATTTTCTGTAAAAAATCAAATATTTATTTTCCGTTAAATCACAAGAATCATTATTGTCTTATCTTAATTAAATCCCCTTTGAGCTTATAGTAATATAAGAATATAAACTAAGTATAACTTACAATAAGAGCACAAACTTAAGTATTTCATTAAAGAAATTAAGTAGGTAATCATGTGATGTCTATTTGGAAAGTAAATTATTTATATTTTAAGTGACTGACCATTTGTAGGAACAATGTTATAAAGTACAGGGTGTACGAGAATATATAAGCATTAAGTATGACTATATAACAATCTAGAATTCTAGTCACAAAAAGTCTAATACTTATTGTATGTTTTTTTAAACATATATTAGAAATATGAACTATTAAGATGAAAATACTAAGTATTAAATTAAAGATTCTGTATTTTCATAAAATTATCATTTAACTTACAAAAGCTAATAGTCATTGTAATGTAGTAATTGGAAAATTTATTCATTTTAGCTCAGAGTGCTTCCACATTGATCAAGATACAAGATATCTATTTTGCCAAAATAAGTGTTACAAACGTCTTAAAATTAGGGAGGCACTTAAAAACTTATTCACCTTTTCCAGGTATCGCAAAAAAGGGTTGGGCGCTTAGACATTATATAATATAGGATATAGGTACTATATAGGAACAAAACAGTAACATTTGTGAAAAAAACTTACAAGAACTTGCCAAAGTTTAAACAATCTCAACTAAATGTTAGTACTAATTATATTAGAAAAAATGAACAAAACAGATTTTAATCATTAGAACAAGTAATACTAAAAACATTTTTTTTTACAATTATCTTCACACAATTTGTGGTGTAGTGTAAAGTGTAACATACATAAACAGTTGAGGAGCTCCTTATTGAAGTATGTTGAAAATCATCATGCATTTATCATCATAATCAGTACAGATCTGGTAATCCCAAGTCATCGTCTGATAGACTGTCAACTGAAAAATCATCTGTAAAGAAATCATCTTGGTATGAAGAGTCGAGCTCTAGGCTGTGTCTCCTGGTGTCTGGGGGCGGAGTAGGAGGACATATGTCATGCCTCTCTATTTCAGGCTCCGGTAGCAAGAAGTCAAAGATGTCTTTGTGGTAGTCATATTTGTATGTTGGCTTTGTGAACTCAACTTCCTCCATAACATCATGGCCTTTATCATCACTGTAAATAAGTGAAGCTACATTGACTGCTCGAGGAGTGAATACTTTTCTGCCAGGTGTGCTTTGCAGAGCTTTACCAGCATTGGACAGGAAAGACTTCTTTGGCTCACCAGCCTTTTTTGTGGGCTCATTGGGTTTGCTGGGCCCTGCTGAGACCAACTTGCCCATGTTCTCAATATTGGACCAAGGTTGACGTGTAACATTTTTCATCACCCGTCGCGTGTGGTGGTCACCAAATATATTATAAAGCGATTCAAACATAACTTTAGTTAATGTAGCAATAAAAGAAAGTAAAATCCCGTTTCCTCTTGACCGAAACACGCAACACAAAGAATGAAATGGTATAAGTATTTCTTTGTAGTTAATGTACCGGCAATTTCATAAAAGTAGTAGAAAAAAAAAACAAAAAAAACACCTAGGTCTTACAAAAGAAACTTAAAAAATAAACGTAACAAAATTACCGGTACTGTGATGTATAGATATTATATTTTTTATCATTTTTATGTACCGAAAAATAGTTAAAGACAATTTAGATAATTTTATATAAGTATGTATAAATAAATACCAAAAAAACAAATTAAAATTTGTCAAAAAAATTATGAAATCTTTTGTGTGTCGATTTTACTAAGTGTTAACGAAAAAAATATATTAATCTATACATAGTAACAATAATTACTTTAAGCGCCCACTTTATTACGTCTTTTGTTGAGCAAAGAATTATTGCTTTGTTCCAATGCTTTTATTTGTACCTGAAAAATAATTAAATGTTCGGTAATTAATTATATAATAAGCACTCACACAATATAGAAACTGACAGCGGAATGTAGTTCAAATTTTGTCCACCTGAACAGTTAAGTTGGTGGCGCTGTAAGACATTCATGAGGTCTTTTTAGAGATAGCTTCAAAAGGGTATAAGATATGATTGAAAATGTGTGTAAATTACTAACGGTCTTATAAAAGTTAGCGTAGACTTGATGTCTTGATTACCATACGTAACGACATATAGTCAACGTTAACTGTTTATAAGATAGGGGGTATGAGTTCAGAAAGAGGTCTACAAGAGGTGAAAAAAGGTCTACAAGAGGTGAAAAAAGGTCTACAAGAGGTGAAAGAGGTCTACAAATAGATATTTTTGGTGCAAAAATACATACACAGACCTGGTCATAGTCAACGCGCATAGTGGCCAATGAGCGGGTCATTTCGTCTTGAACATCCGCCCAGGTCTCGCCCCCTTCGCGTAGCAGTGCGTCGGTGTAGAGGGGGGTAGCAGGTACTTTTGTGTAGCCCCGGACCCAGGCACTGCTCATTACCTACATATTAGGAATCAATATAAATATATAGTTACGACATATATAATATGACGACCGATGTGGCGCGGTGGGCGATGCGGAAGGTTGCGGGTTCGATTCCCGCCGTGGGATAGATGTTTTACGATCTGTAAGTATTTATTACGGGTGTTCTGGGTATTTTATATGTATAATAAAAAAATATCTATCTATGTAATGTATTGTATTAACCGTTTCCGTGCGGGTGGCACCACAGTGGTGCCATGGATTATCCTTTGCGTATGGCGGGTGGCACCCGAGAGGTGCCAAATTTGAAACCCGTAAAAATCTAATAAATTGACGTTTTTCAAAAACTTTCCGTAAACAAAAGAGTCTTTATTTGTCACACAGATCCTCCCTACAGTGTCAGTTTCAGGAAATCACGTGATTTCACACACTTCAGGGATTCTCAACCTTTTCCATAAAGAAATTATATGAAATGTAATTCGTTAGATACAAATTGCCCAAAATATTAATGCCATGAATATCTAAGGCTGTTCTTCATCTTCTACTATTCTACTAGTCTTTTCAGTGGACATTGAAATATCTTTGGTTATTATTTCTGTGCACGTTGCACAACCCTTTGTAGTTTTTTTTTGGATCGTTTTTCATAAATTTTTTTTCATCCTCATTTTCTTATGTTCTCAGACGTCATAAGTCTGGGAATTTTGTTCGAAATAGGGATCTTCCCCAAACTCATTCTGGAATATAATTTTTTTTTACGTAATTCTAAATCAAAACAATATATTATTGTATAATATTAAATATCTGCCATAAACAAAAGCCAAATATCTAATTACTATAGTTGTATTACTATAATAGAACATTACGTTACTAGTAAGCCAGTAGAATATTCTATTAAAAACTTATCATGAATTTGAATTCCCAACAAAACACTAGAAAAGACTCATAGCGCTCTGCATGTCTCGAATGTTCATATTTCACTCTACAGTAACATTAAATCAATCGATCCATAAAAAAACTACAAAAATGTTTACAACCTCTGATAGAAATAAGAGATTTACCTTCTATTTCCGTTGATACGTGTACCTAGATAGTTACTTTTATACACGCCAATCGAAAAGTTAAAGTTAAATTTACGTTCGGTTTTGGGTGGCGACTAAAATTTCAGCACGTGAAAACAGGCAAAAAAGCGATAAGTTACAATTCCTGGCGGAGGACACCACAGTGGTGTCATCAAAGTCCCTGGCGTTAGGCACCACTGTGGTGCCACGAAATATTTGTTCGCCGCCAGGCGTTAAAGTTTGTCCAAGAGACTCCCGCATCGAAACGGTTAAGTATGTCAGTCTTCTAGTACCCATAACACAAGCTCTGCTTAGCTTGGGGCTAAATGATGTTGTGTGGATTGTCCAGCATTATTTATTTATTATTTTTATAGTTTTCTTTATATCCTGTGATCATGGCGCATGCTACCCGAAAAATCGGGAAATAATCAAACTCACAAATAATGGTAAATATCCGTTTATAAAGAAAATTATGTTCAAAACCGTGATAGTTTCAAATATTCAATATTATGTAGGCATGGTAGGATATGTGACAGGCGTCACAGCTCAGTTGGTAGTAGCCTGCCTTCCATGCGGTCGTGAGTTTGACTCCCACCCAGAGCAAATGTTTGATAAACATTTAAATATTTGTTCTGTGACGGCAAAGCTACCAACTGAGCTGTGACGCCTGTAATTTTTTTGGATAACCAAATCTTTTTGATTGTCCTTAACTTTTTACTACTTTATTTTTTAATAAGTACTAGCTCACTCGGCGAACTCTGTTCCGCCTTAAAGGCAATACTACAAAAAATGAGATAAATGAAGAACCACTCGACAGATTATAAGCAAACTTCACATAAACCATTCTTCTAATTAGTCCGAATAAAGCCTACAAATTTGGTTTGGATAGGTGAGCCCGTTCTTGAGTTATAAAATAACAACGTAAAGTGGCATTGATTTTTATATATATATAGATAGATAGATTATGCAGAGACTAGTATAAACAATATACTGCTAATCTCATACAAAAAAACGTGACTCGGAAAAAGCTGAAATTCCGCGGCCTATTCCCAGATGGCGCTGCCACATAGCCGTAAAATTATCCTAACAGCACTAAAAGCCAAGAAATCTGTATTATTTCTGTGTTAGTGCACACCAAAAATTTTATTTTATTTTTAGGTGTGAAAAATGTGATCGTAAACAATGATTTATACCATAGGTTTGATCGGAATACAGCGCCATCGGGGAATTATCTGGGAATAACCCGCGGAATTTCAGCTTTTTCCGAATCACGTTTTTTTGTACGAGGTTGGCAGTTTTCTTGTTTATACTAGTCTCTGGTATTATGTAAAAAATGACCTGTTGTATGGTGAGTCTCTTAGCTGGATCAACAGACAACATGCCTCGTATCAAGTTCTTGGCATCTGATGATACATTCGACCATTCGGGCTCGGGGAAATCGTATTGTCCCAGTCTGATGCGCTAAAAGAATAGAAAATATTTAAGGAGAAGACCACACGGACAACAAAGTATTTTAAAGTACCTATTCTATTGTTTAATTGAAGTATAACCAGAACTCAATGTGTCTTTTTATTTTCAACTATGTGTATGGATCTTGTGTCTGAATAAAATAATTATTATACACATTTATTTTAAATCTTAGTATAAAGTTTTTAACAATAAACATGATATATAAAAAAAAAATATTATTATTAAAGCCATGTGTCGTGACGTTTAACCAAATACGTAAGATTTGAACCCGCAACTTTTAGCTATTTATATATATTTTGTACTTATAAATTTCCATCAGTGCAGGAAGCTAACGAGAAAAAAATATATTTATAAATGTTAAGTAATTTCCTTAACCTAACCCTAACCCTTTTTTTAATCTATACTCTCCCAATACCTGGCAAAGGTAATTTACTTACTTATATGAAATTTAAAGATATACCTTTTTCATGCCCGGCGAAATGGCAAGTCCATGGTTAGAATAGAATGGCGGGAAGCCACAGAGCAAGATATACATGACCACGCCCAGAGACCAAATGTCACAAGATTTGTCATATTTCTCTGGTCCAAGCACCTGCAATAAAAAAAACAACCCATCATCATCTTCCTACCCTTGTCCCACATTATGTGGGGTCGGTACAACACGTCCTCTTCTTTCACTCTCCTCTATCAGACGTCATCTCAATGCTCACACCTTTCTTACACATGTCATCATTCACACAGTCCATCCACCTTTTCTTTGGCCTCCCTCTACTTCTACATCCATCCACATTCATATCTAACACTCTTCTTGTTATATGGCTTTCTTCCCTCCGCACGACATGTCCATACCACGCTAACCTATTACTCTTCAACTTCTCCGTTATGGGCGCAACTTTCAAACTTTCTCTTATGTACTCATTTCTAATACCCATCACCATTAATAATAATAACTATTAATAAATAATATAATCAGTCATCAGTCCTCAATGCCAATTTTTTTAGTAAATCCAAAGAATAACAGAAGCATAATTAATACCTATTTTTTACAAACAACCTTTACAACTATTACAGTTAACAAAATGTAAGTAAATTAGGAATGTTAGAGTTAGAGTTTCTTATACATATAAGAATCAACATGGTACTGTCTAAACACGGACTTAAATGTGTAACAGTGGTTGACTGTGGGAGTGTCTTTAGCATATCCAAAGTCTGTTAGTTTTAGAGTTATATTCATTTTTAGAGTTGCTTACCTCTAGATTGACATAGTACTGTCTAAACGAGTGAGTTTTTTAACATGTTTGTTAGTTTAAAGTTTCCATAGTTTTTAGAGTAGCCAAAATGTTTTAGAGTAGCCAAAATGTTTTAGAGTAGCCAAAATGTTTTAGAGTTACCTCAGGAGCGACATAATACGGCGTGTAGCATGGAGTTTGCAGCGTGTCAGCGGGCGTTAGAGTTTCTTTAGCGAATCCAAAGTCAGTTAGTTTTAGAGTTGCGTCCGGCGATGCGCTCGTGTACAGAAGGTTCTCGGGTTTGATGTCGCGATGAGCTATATTATAATCGTGTAGATGACGAACTGAGACGCAGATCGAATGCATTATCTGAAACAAAGATGCTTTTTTAAAATGATGTTTATTAGCTACTTTCATTTTTAGTGAGTTTCTTTGTTACATATATCTTTATTAGCAACAGAATTCATTGATTAAATAATATTTTTAAATATTAATTGGGTATTTTTTTTAAACTAAAGGGATTTACGATAAATTAAAGTAAGTATATATTAGTTACTGAATAAATTTTAATGAAGTTTTACATGTAGTTTATACATCAAAATAACAAAGGCTATAATATTATTGTGTAAAATCGGGGACTGCCGCGGTAAAGCTATTGCATAGCATTTTTTGCTGAATTACGCATGCGCAGTGTTAGGTTATTTCGTTACGGATTTTCTGGATTCGGTCTCCACGCTCAAGGCCTGCGATGGAAGCTAGAAAAGATAGTAGCTATAAGCTATGCAATAACATTTAATATAATTTTTAATAATATTAAATAAGAGCTTTGAGAATGAACCCTGACCTTAGCAGCCTGTCGTTCAGTGAACGCCCCCGTCCTGTTGTCCTGTATTCTCTGGAACAGTTCCCCTCCATCCATGCACTCCATCACCACCAAGAGGCACCCTCGACCACCGTATGTATTCTCGTATACATCTACTATCTGGTAAAAACAATGATCTTACTGGTAAACTGGTAAAAATGATAAACTTTCTGGTAAACTGGTAAAAATGATAAACTTTCTGGTAAACTGGTAAAAATAATAATCTTACTGGTAAACTGGTAAAAAATATAATCTTACTGGTAAAACTGGTAAAAAATAATAATGTTACTGGTAAACATTATAATCTTACTGGTAAACTGGTAAAATATAATAATCTTACAGGTAAACTGGTAAAAATTATAATGTTATTGGTAAACTGGTAAAAAATTAGAATCTTACAGGTAAACTGGTAAACATAATCTTGCTGGTAAATTGGAATATAATAATCAGTCCAGCATAATTTGCGCTTTCATTATTTAGAATAGAATAGAACACTTTTTTTCAGATATTATGAAACTTAATGCTAGAACATTTTTAACGATATAATTTTTTTTTATTACATGTAAAAATACCTGAAATTGGTCATTACTCAGCTTGTGCTGGCGAAGAACCATTGGGCTCTACACCAGCGCTGGGGGCCAATTCTCGCTCTTTAGAGATTAAGTCGAATTCGACATAGGTCGAAAAAAGACGGAGTATGTCGCTAAATAAGCTATTGTTGTAATGTCGCGGTTTAAAGGATTAAACATATGTCATAAAAAATCGTTTGACAAGCTCGAACAACGACATATGTCTATTATCGACATTACATTAATAGCTTATTTTATTTTATTTTTATGTTACATGGAATACAAACAGCTTTTAAAAATTAGGGAGTAATAGAGTGAATGTTGCACAAATAAGCCTTATGTAGTAGTACTTAGGTACCACTACAACACATACATATGTCCTGTTTTGGGGTCACAAAAATGTTAGTAGCAAGGTTTTTATTTTTAAATTGTATGTATATTTTTGATCTCATGTGTGTGACCCTAAATAAAGTTTTTCTTTCTTTTTTTCTTTCCTATTTAGCGACATACTCCGTCTTTTTTCCCGCACCCTGGTTTAGAGTTACGAGAATAGAGTCGTACAAATGAAAATAGACTCTATAGACTACAAAATAAGGGACATACCTCCACGATGTGAATACAGCCTCGCGCTCTCCAATGTAGCTCAACCTCGCGTCTCGCTTTTACGCTGTCATGAAGTACTTTCAAAGCTCTTTTGGTGCCGGATTTCTTATCCTTACATTCTAGTACCTGCAAAAAAATAAATAAAAATAATAATATAAATAAACAAATAAATAACGGATCATTATGTTTAGATTTGTAACTGACAGGCGTCACAGTTCAGTTCCTACTTCCGTAGGTCCGGTCCTTTCATGCTGTGGGTCGTAGGATCCCCACAAATGTTTGTGTGATGAACATAAATATTTGTTATATCTGGGTCACTATGTTAATAAATATATATATATATAAGTATTTTATCAGCACTCTAGTTTCCATATAACAAGCTTTGATTGATGACTAGACCGCGACGTGTGAAATGTTCATGTAAAGTAAAGTAAAAAAAATATTTATTCAGTAAAATCACAAGGATCATTTAGAATCTTCTTACATACTACGTGATTCTAGGTGCCATGAATATTTATTTATTGAATTACACCCAAAATGTTATTAAAATATGTTATATAAGTAATCTAGTATACAAAAACAAGCTGTGTAGTTCAGACTAGACAGCTGTATGCTGATACTTAGCTAGAATTCTTAGTAACTTTCAGTTATTATGAAACGAACGCCATTTATTCAGTCGTATTGATTACCTAGAATTTGGAGATTACCCCACATTTACTTTAACCCACCGTTAATTTGTGTATTTTACCCCTCTTCCCACTAATCCCCCGTAGCGTTACTTTGAGTTTAAATCCATCTTTGACGTAACTTTGTGTTGATTAATTCACCCTTTGCGTTACTTTGTGTTGGTAAAATCCGACCTTCGTTGTTCTAATACAAATCCGGGTTTACAGTTATTTTGAGTTGGTTACATCGATTTTAAGTTATGAACTAACCCTAGATAATTTAACAGTGTTTATTGATTATGGTAAACAGCACGTTTAGCTCAGAATTCTACGAACTTTATTTGTATACAAATATAGTTACCAAGGTCTTGTAAATAAGCGTCGTTTTTCCTTGAATGTGTGGGCATTGTTTGAATACGATTTTTCCTTGCCGTTTAAAATATTCTTTTATATATCAGTGCAAAGATAAGATATAATACGAAATAGAACACCATTCATATTCTAGAAATCTAGATTCTATCTTTACCTATTGAACCATGTACTTAGGAATATGTAATTATTATAATAATGTGTCATTTTTCTGAATGGAAAAAGCTGATGGCTCAAAAATAATAATGTTTTAGAGTTAAAGCAGTAATCAAGAATGTTATCACACCGAGCACGTCCACTGAGGTGCGATACATTACATAGATATATATTTTGTATTATACATATAAAATACACAGAACACCCGGAATATTTGCAGATCGTACAAACATTTATCCCAAGGCGGGAATCGAACCCGCAACATCCGCGTCGCAGGCGGATCTTAGCCCGCCGCGCCACATCGGTCGTCAAGCACATTCAGTGTAACTGCTTTATGAAATGTTATACTTACATATAATATTGAGTTTGCTATAGTTTATGTGAGTCGTATAGTGGATATGAAACGTTTATTAACTGTAAAATGGGTTAGTGTTTTCCATTTCAATTCATAACATATATTATGAGGTAGGTACCTAGGCATGGGAAATATATTTTTATCACCTTTGAATGTCACCGCTCGGTTGGTTAATATTAATACTTACAAGAGCAAAGCTAAGGCTCGGTCTAACATGTTGTGGGTTTGATCCCCACCATTTGTGTAATGGCATATTTATAAAATATCATTGATATTTTGTTTACTACTTATAAATAAACACAAAAAAAAAATCAAAAATTAACATATTTTGGCTGGTGTAGGGAACGATAGGTATCGTTCCCTACACCAGCCAAAATATGTTAGTGCGGTACCGCACCTCATTTAGTAGCGTTTGTCTGGCAATTAAGAGGGCTTAGTACGAGGTTGCATTTTAAAACTCCCAACTCTCGAGCCGAGAGTCGTCTTTTGGATATCCATACAAAAATATAAGGACATCCGAGAGACCACTCTCGGCTCTCGACAGTAGGGAGTTTTAAAATGCAACCTCGGACTAAGCCCTCTGAAGAATAACAAAGATATATATATATATAAACAGGCTACAAAGAAAAAAAACTATGTATGTAACTATTTCATACACTCAAATGAGATATAGGTACGTTTAGATTTTATATTATTCTGCCACAAGTACGTGGAAGAATAAATGTACAAGTATTTTGCTAAGCAACTACATAAATGATTTGTGCAAAATATACTAGGCGCCAATTACTCATGTATTGTATGGGTATTTATATTTACGATCGATAAGTAGATAACAATAGGGCCGTGATAATGACAACACAGAATAGGCGCCTATGGCTAATAAACAAATATACTAAGACTAGGTCATTACCTAGTCTTAGTATATTTGTTTATTCACAAAGTTACGACTATTATTGTATTTACAAAATGTACGGAATATATAAAATACATAAAACACAGTTGAGCTATCTACAGACCGTTGCAAACGATTTATAGATAGCTCAATTGATCCAAAAAAAAACGAAAAATCCTTTGACAATTTGTTAAATTGTCAAAGGGTTCTGACACCATTGTTAAATCTTTGTAGTAAAAAAAAGTATATTATTGAATATGTATAATTTGGGCTTCAAGTAAAAAAACTTTGAAAGATTTTGATGTAGTTAAAAATCTTTATCAAGAGTCGCTATTGTATCTTACAACTACGCTATCAAAAATATCTAACACGAAAAACTGCTTTTCTAAAGTTTTTTTTATAATTTTTGAAGGAACTTTTAAACATAGGTTTATAATGATCCATTAAGTAACAAGTTTCACCTTTAACAGCATGTTTTACAGTTTCGGTCTAAATGAGTCAATTTGGACTTTAACAACCTTGTTTAGGGGTACGAACAAATCAGTCACCTCATTACGTAATTTTAACGTGTTTAAAACACCTTGCGCGTCAACGTCAGTCCTATTGCGTAACATTGCAGCGTCACACCGCAATGTACCACGTTACACTACTATTGTGACATCTGGGGGATGAACACGAATAAAGGAGAATGGGCAATTCTCTATGGAGCGTGGGCCACGACTAAAAAACTCGTCCCTCAGGGTTGCCACATAAAATGTTTTAAAGGCCTTTTACAGACCTACCTTGAATTATTTTTATTAAAAAAATCCATCCCATGGAAATCGTTTTTTTAAATGCTTTATATGCAAACGACCGCAATCACATGTGATGTAAAATAAATGAAATAAAATGATGTTATATATTTGAGACACAGTGCGCGCAACAGCTTTACTGTCGAACGTTGCAGCGTTAGCGCGCAGTGTGTCAAGCGTGTATGTCTATCAGATTATATTGAGAAAATTATTATTATAAAGCATTTTAAATGGAGATCTAGTTAACCTGTTAACTGATACCGTCGTGTAGTATCTACGCCACTCGATTACCGGTGTTTGCACGATGATAAGGGCTACTGATCTACATTAGCGTAGGAGTTACTCGATTGCAAGTACATTGAGAATGAAATATATTAAAATATTAGCGATCTTCAGAGCCTAGAAGTGGTATTCTGTACCCACGATAATTGTAAATTTCATCCATGACATGGTACCAATTTTACAAGTAGATGTCGATACATCAATTCGTCAATTCCTAGATAGCGGTATCGAAGCGTTTTACGTGTCACGATCGAAATACTTGAAAAATTGATGACTCAAAAAGTACGCGTCAGATCTTCATAAAGTATCTCCTACTGATCAAAAAAATAATCATCAAAATCGGTTCATAATCGTGGTACATAAAATACAATCGAATTTAGATACTCCTGTTTTGCAGACAGTTAAAATACACTCATGGACAAAATTAGAGGAACGGTACAAAAAAGAGACAGATAGGACGTAAAAAGTTTTTTTTTGTATGAAGTATAAACATTTTATTAAGCACTTTTTTAATTTTATATTTTTAATGAAAATAAAACTAACTTCAGTAAAATAACACAAGACTAATCAATAGAAATCACAAAAATGATGTTTTGATGAATGAACCCTTCAATCATCACATTGAAAATACCAGGGTTTTATGCCATTATGGGGACTTTTTGTCGAGTGTTTGGGCACATTCAATATTTAGTGGTACCCCCTGTAGCCGTTAAAACTGCCAGCAATCTTCTCGGCATGCTTTTGATTAAGTTATCAATGAAATCTTGTGGTATTCGATTCCACGTTTCTTCCAGTGCTCTTTTGAGATCTCCTATGTTTCTTGGTGATGGATCCCGCTGTTTTTTTTGTTTTACGAGCTTGTCTAAAACATGTTCGATGAGGTTTAAGTCTGGCGAGCATGCTGGCCACGGCAAAACGTCAATTTCAACCTCTTGAAGATACCGCCAAACTACCGCTGCTGTGTGGGGCCGGGCATTGTCCCGCATAAATGAAAATTCTGTCCGATGTACGGGGCAAAGGGCATGATAACTGGTTCTTAGATGTCATTTACGTATCGAGCCGCAGTCAGAGATCCATTTTCTACAATGTGCAACTCCGTACGTGCCCCTATGCAAATACCGCCCCATACCATTACTGACCCTCTTCATATGACTCTCTTCCGACAATGTTACACTGAGCGTATCTTTCTCCGGGTCATCTCCAAACTTTAATTCTTCTATCATCTGGCTGTCGACAAAACCTAGACTCGTCAGTGAACAATATTTTTCCCTCAGTCATCATCATTCCAGTTTTGGTATGAGCGAGCAAAGCTAGCTCGAGCTACTCAATGATCTGTGGTAAGTAACGGTCCTCTGGCTGGCAAGTACGTCTTTATTCCAGCTTCTTTAACTCTTCTTCTTATCGTTTTAGTGCTAACAATCACATGTCGAACGTCTTGGAGCATAGATTTGACCTCAGAAGAAGTCAAAGTGCGATTTCTCTGAACTGGGGGTATCTTCGAGAGGTTGAAACTGACGTTTTGCCGTGGCCAGCACGCTCGCCAAACTTAAACCTCATCGAACATGTTTTAGACAAGCTCGTAAAACAAAAAAAACAGCGGGATCCATCACCAAGAAACATAGGAGATCTCAAAAGAGCACTGGAAGAAACGTGGAATCGAATACCACAAGATTTCATTGATAACTTAATCAAAAGCATGCCGAGAAGATTGCTGGCAGTTTTAACGGCTACAGGGGGTACCACTAAATATTGAATGTGCCCAAACACTCGACAAAAAGTCCCCATAATGGCATAAAACCCTGGTATTTTCAATGTGATGATTGAAGGGTTCATTCATCAAAACATCATTTTTGTGATTTCTATTGATTAGTCTTGTGTTATTTTACTGAAGTTAGTTTTATTTTCATTAAAAATATTAAAATGAAATAAGTGAATAATAAAATGTTTATACTTCATACAAAAAAAATCTTTTTACGTCCGATCTGTCTCTTTTTTGTACCGTTCCTCTAATTTTGTCCATCAGTGTAGTATATTTCATTACTAGTTCGGAAAGGCTGTCATTGCAACGAGTTCCGACAAATGTCTACACGAGCCGAGGCGCAGCCGAAGGCGAGGGTTGACAGTCGGAACAAGTTGCAATGACGGTTCCGAACGTGTACTGAACGACTATTTTTAATACAGTTGCGAAAAAATGAAGCAATTTTATAAAATAATAATAAAAACAACTAAACTCGCAAAGACAATTTCTAGAAAATGGCGCCAACCGTAGAATATAAGAAGAGATTTTTTTTTCATTCATTCTGGTAGGCAAAGGGAACTATGCCCATACAGCCAAGTCTTCAGTAGAATTTTTTTATTGATATGAAATGAAAATGAAATTTAATGAGATGAAATTAAATGAAACCCAACCTAACTCATTCAATCAAATCATTAAATCTGATATAGATACAAATTAGTAGCTTCTTTTTAGCAATATACGTATTTGCATGAATCATAAAAACTTCTTTGATTTTTTTTTAGTAAAAACTTCATGGTTCGTTTTTCTTTTTAATAGACATTATTTTGACAGTTGGGAAAGAAAACGCACTAGTGCGGGAATGGTAAAAAAAAAAGCACTAGTGTGTAATAGCCCACTTCCCGAGATTCCCGAGACGCTGTAAATAAAATAATAAAGAAAATAAATTAATTTAAGAGAAAAACATTTACTGTAACAAACTAACTTATGAGAAAAGCATAACTGTGAGGTGAGTGCATGAAATGCTGAGGGGAACGGGTTGACATAGGAGAGAAACATAACGTACGAAAAATCTTGAGGATGGCGGGAAAAACATAACTGTAAAGTTGTAAAGTGAATGCATAAAATACTGAAGAAAACAAACTAACTCAAGAGAAAAACATAACTGTGAAGTGAATGCATGAAATATTGAAGAAAACAAATTAACTTATGAGAAAAACATAACGTACGAAATATAAGTGGACTTCCCGCTATCTTGGGGATGGCGGGAAAAACATAACTGTAAAGTGAATGCTTTATGATAGAAGTGTAAAGTGAACGGGAAGACGTTGTAAATAAAATAATAAAGAAAATAAACTAATTTAAGAGAAAAACATTTACGTAAGACTAGGCGGTATGGTTTGTTACGATTTTTCTCAACTGGTGGCTCGATCTAGTTTCTTTTCCAGGAACTAACTCGATTCTACCAATATTATTGTTACTTTATTTTTACAGAGATTCACTAGATGGCGCTATCCGACATTTTTTTGTAGAAGAAATTGTCTATCGTTCATTCTATGATTCATTTTTAATTGTCGATGGTAAATCCGCCATTACAGATTTGTCTGACGTCATCGGACACCCTCAAAATCTACATTTTCAATGCAGTTTTTTTAGTTGTTCGGGCATTTGATTTTATGCCCAAATAAGGACATTTGTGGACTCTAGAGGTCGTATCACGGTCATAGCAGTGGGAGAGGCAGAGGGTATAAATAGAAGCCTTCGCTGGAGGCTCATTCTTTTCTGTTTGGACATCGTTGTCGGGCTGACTAAGTTGCAGTCGAAGTCGCTGGAGGTACGCGCTATTCTAATTCGTCAGCGATTCTCTAGCCAGTGTCATCAAGTGCGGAATTATGTGATTTTCAGGACCGCTGAGTTCAACAGAAAAGCCGTAAGCCTGCCGCCTGCAGCCTGCCATTTTCAAGCTTACATAGCTTCGCTATTATCTCTGAAAAGGAGATACTTCGTTTAACCTCCAAAATCAGGTACGTAAACGAAGCTTTCACTATATTTTGCAGGCTTTAAAATGTGTTATTTAGGAGTATAATTTCTGTGTACATTACCGTATAGGTTAACTATTGTGTGGAAGTTTGAACCAGCTACAGCGTGGCCGCGCGTTGCCACCTGGAGTGCTTTCTTTATTTAATCTTACGCTTACTGCTTTTGCTCACATGCGAATGGTGATTTCCAGGAGGTCCTTGGTACGAGCTACACTGCTTGGTACGAGCTACACTGCTTGGTACGAGCTACACTGCTTGGTACGGGCCACACCGGCTTAGTACAGGCTTGGTACGAGCGACACCTGCATGGTACGGGCTACACCTGCTCAGTACAGCGCTCAGCTCCGCTTGCCGCGTGCCTAGTGCCGCCGCTGACCACGCGCCCAGCTCGTGCAGGCCTGCTGAGTGTGCCAGCAGCCGCGTGGCGCAAACCCGTGCCGCCGCGTGTCGACCAAGCGTGAGGCTGCGATTGCGGTCCTCACCACGTGGCCAGCCATCTCTCCGGTCGGCCACGATTACTAGCCCCCTCCGTATCAAAAGTCGGTATTTATACACCCTTCGGGGTTCCATTTTTATTATCGGATGTAAATCCTGGCGCCCACTTTAATCTGAAGCACGTTCCACGTGGATCATAATTATTTTACCTAACGTTGAATAATTGAGGAAGTTATTTAGTAAATAAATATAAGTTTTCTGTAGTAGAAGGATAATCATTGCTCACCGAAAGACGTTCCCACATACTTTGTACCCTAGAGAGAGCTCTATAGAGCGAGTCGGCAAACTTTAATTTATGTACTTAGAAAAATGATGTAATTACTTTAGCGTTAACCTTATATAATCCATATTTCAACATTTTGTGTCAGGTAAAATACTATAGTTAAATACCGTTGGTTTTGATAGGAAGTTTTATTATGGTAGTTTGATAGGAAGTTTTATTGTTGTAGTCTGATAGGGTGTGTAATAATTAAGTATTTACCTGTACCTATAGTTGTAAAATAGGAAATTTATAAAATAAAATAACATGTACTGATTGATCCAGTATTTTATTTAAACATGCCACTTTAGGTAGGTCTAACTTCTTTTCTTTTTTAATTCGTAACAGTGGCATCCAACGTAGGGGCTTTTCTTTTTTTAGGTAACTGACATGTCTTTTGTTGCTATGTCAGAAGAGCAATGATTTACCGATTTTTCCTCAATTATTTAACTTTGTTTTTGTGTTAGGATATGTTTAATTTGATTTTATTTGTAGGATTTTAATATTGAACGAACCGTTCATACTTTTGTACTTTGGCAGGCAAGTTAGGTTCAGGCAAGGCTTACGTTAGTTTTAGTTAGGTTTAGTTAAGTTTAATTAGGTTTAGGTTGTTAGTTTTATTTTTTTTAATATATAGGGTGTATTAGGTAATATTTTTTTTAAGTGTTATATAACTTTACTAAAGGCTATATAAGTAGGGTGTTCTATATTTTATTGTTATACGGTGAGCAATGAAAACTTTTTAATTTTTTTTATATATACAGGGTGTACTCAAAAATATTTTTTTTGAATGTGATTTAGCTTCACTAATACTTACTTTAACCAGGTCCGTGGAAGTTCTTCTTTTTCTCCTCTGACACTTTATGGGAATTTAAAATTTTTAAAATTTTAATTTTAATTTTTAAAACTTATAAAATTTTTTTTGTTTGTCTCTCTCGTTATTTTTTTTTGGTGCATTCTTTTAGCACAGGTGCTGTGTTCGCTGTGGAGGAGAGGTCTATTTGTTTTTTTTGTTGTTTGATCTAGGTCTTTTGAAACAATGAGTGTAAATTTAGTCGGACCGCTTTCTAGGTCAGGTGCTGACTTCACGTTTATACTTGTTGTTGTTTGGTGGTTTGCTAAATATTGTTTGATCTTCCATTTTAGAAGAGCTGTGGACAGTATTGTTGATAGGAAGCTGGAGGAGGGGATACTTATGGTGCATGGAGTGCCACGCACAGTGATTGCAGAATGTGAATTGCAATTCACTGGTAGTGACTTTACAAAACTCTTGTTCAGCGCTGTAAAATTCCCCGACTACATTGATCTCTCCGTTTTAGTCATCGGGTTAACACGGTGGAGAGGTACAACAGTACCATTGTTGCAGCTTTATCGATATATTATGTCGTATAGGGTGTCTTAAAAGTTGTTGTATTTTTATTGCTATGTCATACATAGTGTCTTGACATTGTTTTTTTTTGTTGTTGGTTTGTTGATTGGTTGTTTGATTTTTTTTTGGGTTTAGGCGTATATTGTTTTGATGTTGGAAGTTTATTGGATAGTGGGTTCGATTCTCATGTGAGAAGTTTTATTGTTTTGATGTTTGAAGTTAATTTTGGTAGTAGGTTCGGTTCTCATGTGAGAAGTTATATTGTTTTTAGTTTGAAGTTGGAAGTTTATTTGTTCGTGGGTTCGATTCCCATGTGAGATGTGTATATTTTTTTTATTTTTTTTACTTTGTACTTTGAAGTTTGATGTTTTTTCTGTTAGCGGGTTTGTTTTTCAGGTGAAAAGCATATCCCCCGGTCAGTAGAGATAAAATGGTTTGATAACAACGGTCCTGGGTGCTGGATATAACATGGATTGATAAGTGTCTTTAGGATGGATAATAATTTTTAAGTACAGGTCGTAGTTTTAATTTTAGGTTTTTTTTAAATTTTTTATTATACATAACTAACCTTTCATGGACAGTGTTCCTTATGGAAACTTAGTGTGGGCTATGTTTTGTTTCTTTTGTTAGTATATTTATGTTTATCAGGCCCTGTCTAGCTTTAAAAATAAGCTTTAGCCGTTTTGTAACTTTACAGAATAGCAAAACTCGTAGAGGAGCAGGTGGCGACTCCTTCGCAGACAGTGGTTTTTGTTCATCTTGTCTTAGGTTTTGCTTCCGTCATTGGGTAAAAAATAAGCCTATTTCTCCTCACGGATCACAATGAGTACCAAAGCCTATTTACCCCTGTGTTCCCTCGGAGCGGCCTGAGATACTCCGTCACCTCTGACGTGTTGCAAACCTATAACTTGAATTCTTGCCTTTTGTTTCTATCGTAAGTGTGTTTATGTTTATTTGACCCTTTCTAGCTTAAAAAATAAGCTTTAGCCGTTTTGTAACTTTACAGAATAACAAAACTCGTAGAGGAGCAGGTGGCGACTCCTTCGCAGTCAGTGGTCTTTCTTCGTCTTGTTTTAGGGTTCTGTTTCTATCATTGGGTAAAAAATAAGCCTATTTCTCCTCACGGATCACAATGAGTACCAAAGCCTATTTACCCCTGTGTTCCCTCGGAGCGGCCTGAGATACTCCGTCACCTCTGATGTGATCTTAACCTGAAACTCGATTTATTCCTGTCGTTCATATAGTTTATATATATAATGTCACTTGCTTAAACACGTCCCTGTAACTTATTATTTTAAGGTTTTTTGTAGTATAGGTGTCTTATTAACAGATTGTTAGTAGCAGTTGTGGAGATAGAACTTAATTTATTTTATTTATATTTATATTTCAGTTACACTTCACACTTCACGTACACTACACATAGACACTTGGGTCCGGATACACATGTTACTGGAACCCTTAGTCGTAAGTTCGGCTTCGAGCTTCTGACATTATGAAGTCAGAATTCTCTTAGTTCGATTAGGACGGTACACACTACACAGTTACACTAATACAAACATTTACACACACACCTCTTCTTATTATTTTGCTAATTACTTTGTATGTTTATTATATTAACCTTTTTTCATTTTTTTATCTTCTCCACTTCTGGTCTGCTTAACTTTCTCATCTTGTTAGATAAACATTCGTTTAGTGGTACTTTGGTTAGTTTAGTATTTTTTTTTTTGGTACAAGTTTAGTGTATTGTTGATATAGCATTTTCTTTTCAGTAATTTCAGGTTTTGTTGGTTAGGTTTATGGGCTGGAGGGCCAGCCCGGATTTTACTTTTGTTCCACGTAAAATCCTGCGGAGTAAGGAGATACTGTTACGATTTTTCTCAACTGGTGGCTCGATCTAGTTTCTTTTCCAGGAACTAACTCGATTCTACCAATATTATTGTTACTTTATTTTTACAGAGATTCACTAGATGGCGCTATCCGACATTTTTTTGTAGAAGAAATTGTCTATCGTTCATTCTATGATTCATTTTTAATTGTCGATGGTAAATCCGCCATTACAGATTTGTCTGACGTCATCGGACACCCTCAAAATCTACATTTTCAATGCAGTTTTTTTAGTTGTTCGGGCATTTGATTTTATGCCCAAATAAGGACATTTGTGGACTCTAGAGGTCGTATCACGGTCATAGCAGTGGGAGAGGCAGAGGGTATAAATAGAAGCCTTCGCTGGAGGCTCATTCTTTTCTGTTTGGACATCGTTGTCGGGCTGACTAAGTTGCAGTCGAAGTCGCTGGAGGTACGCGCTATTCTAATTCGTCAGCGATTCTCTAGCCAGTGTCATCAAGTGCGGAATTATGTGATTTTCAGGACCGCTGAGTTCAACAGAAAAGCCGTAAGCCTGCCGCCTGCAGCCTGCCATTTTCAAGCTTACATAGCTTCGCTATTATCTCTGAAAAGGAGATACTTCGTTTAACCTCCAAAATCAGGTACGTAAACGAAGCTTTCACTATATTTTGCAGGCTTTAAAATGTGTTATTTAGGAGTATAATTTCTGTGTACATTACCGTATAGGTTAACTATTGTGTGGAAGTTTGAACCAGCTACAGCGTGGCCGCGCGTTGCCACCTGGAGTGCTTTCTTTATTTAATCTTACGCTTACTGCTTTTGCTCACATGCGAATGGTGATTTCCAGGAGGTGCTTGGTACGAGCTACACTGCTTGGTACGAGCTACACTGCTTGGTACGAGCTACACTGCTTGGTACGGGCCACACCGGCTTAGTACAGGCTTGGTACGAGCGACACCTGCATGGTACGGGCTACACCTGCTCAGTACAGCGCTCAGCTCCGCTTGCCGCGTGCCTAGTGCCGCCGCTGACCACGCGCCCAGCTCGTGCAGGCCTGCTGAGTGTGCCAGCAGCCGCGTGGCGCAAACCCGTGCCGCCGCGTGTCGACCAAGCGTGAGGCTGCGATTGCGGTCCTCACCACGTGGCCAGCCATCTCTCCGGTCGGCCACGATTACTAGCCCCCTCCGTATCAAAAGTCGGTATTTATACACCCTTCGGGGTTCCATTTTTATTATCGGATGTAAATCCTGGCGCCCACTTTAATCTGAAGCACGTTCCACGTGGATCATAATTATTTTACCTAACGTTGAATAATTGAGGAAGTTATTTAGTAAATAAATATAAGTTTTCTGTAGTAGAAGGATAATCATTGCTCACCGAAAGACGTTCCCACATACTTTGTACCCTAGAGAGAGCTCTATAGAGCGAGTCGGCAAACTTTAATTTATGTACTTAGAAAAATGATGTAATTACTTTAGCGTTAACCTTATATAATCCATATTTCAACATTTTGTGTCAGGTAAAATACTATAGTTAAATACCGTTGGTTTTGATAGGAAGTTTTATTATGGTAGTTTGATAGGAAGTTTTATTGTTGTAGTCTGATAGGGTGTGTAATAATTAAGTATTTACCTGTACCTATAGTTGTAAAATAGGAAATTTATAAAATAAAATAACATGTACTGATTGATCCAGTATTTTATTTAAACATGCCACTTTAGGTAGGTCTAACTTCTTTTCTTTTTTAATTCGTAACAGGTTCTAAAACTTTAGCCTGCTCCGAAGAGCAAATAAAAAAAAAAAAAAAAAAAAAAAATAGCCCACTTCCCGAACGCTACACGTCCCTGCAATATGCCACTTTTTGAGCAACTGTATTAAAAAGAATAATAAATACAATACCTACTTTAATATAGATTCAAGCACCATTGAATTTTGAACAGACAACCTTTAGCTCCGAGTCCCAGACGGTGTTGCCAACTACAAATTATTATAAACAACAACTCGCAAAAAGCAGAAGATAAAGTAAAAAAAGGGAGATTTCATAATTTTGCTCATATAACTAAACAATAACATATTTGAAAGCTAGTTGTGACTATAACACAATACGCAGTACAATAGTCCTGTAGCTGTCATTTACAAACTGGGATATCCCAGTGCATACAAATATGGTATCCCGACAAGATACTGCCATCTAGTGTCATTACGTTTTTTTTACGTAATGATTATCAAAAATGTTTTACGTGCAGTACCTCTACCATGAGCTGTCACAGTAAAATCGCCTGACTTTACTACAGTAGTTACGTCAATACATATTAGTATTACGAATTTTAGTACCCAACTATTCGCTAGAGGCGCTGTACAAATCTTCATACATTTTTTTTAACTACAGACGCTAGCGAGTGTAGTAAATACAGTATAGTAAAAACTCATGGTAGAGCTACTGAACGCTAGTTGAAAAACGGTGGAAATTAGGAATGAAACAGAAAACATGCACATCAATGTTAAAACAGCAAATCTAATGTTAAAAAAGTAGGGTTGGTAACATTGGTTCTAGACTGTCTAGACTAGACACGAAAAATGATATTCAACTCTAGAAAAGAGTTTATCACAGAATAAATCAAAGCTAAATGCGCGTAAGTTGGTACTGCAAATGTAAAAATTGAATTGAATAATAAATAAATTGAATAAAACATAACCAGAGTGACGTCAGTAAAACAGGTGACAATGTAGAAGGAAAGCAACAAATACATCCATACACTTAGGGCATACTAAATAAATAAATATTGATGGACAATCCACACAATATCATCTAGTCCCCAAGCTAAGCAGAACTTGTGTTATGGGTACTAGAAGACTGACATACTTAATACAATACATTACATAGAAAGATATTTTTTATTATACCATATAAAATACCCAGAACACCCGTAATAAATATTTGCAGATCGTACAAACATTTATCCGAAGGCGGAAATCGAACGCGCAACCTTCCGCGTCGCAGGCGGACCATCGCCCACCGCGCCACATCGGTCGTCAAAATACCACTCAACCTCGCCCTTTCTGTCTTTACTAGTTACATACTTGCATCTTTAAAGTTATATTTGATTCAAAGGATTGATATTTATCAATAAGAGTTCCCGCAGACTGTAGACTTTTTATCGGCCGATAGTTTGGTCGGCTTCTTAATCAGTATGAAGACTGAATCACTGTAATGTGCGCATCTGCATACATCTTCATACTGATTAAGAAGCCGACCAAACTATCGGCCGATAAAAAGTATAGTTTGCGGGGGCCCTTAAACGGTAATAAGAACACTGACGTGTGCGATGACGCCGATTCAGATAAATACTAAATATAAACACAAAGTTCCGTATATCTGACGCAGTTATCAGGAATCTCAATAAATGAAAATTAATTAATTCAATGAGGAAAACCCGGAAACAGTTTCGTAGTCTAGTTTTTCTGTAACATTAGTAAAAGTACATGCGCATCACGATATATCGAAGTAAATTGTTCAATGGGCCCTGTGATCATGGCTTGAGTCATCATCATCGACCTATCAGTTCACTGCTGGACGTAGATCTCTCCCAAGACGCGTCACTGAGCTGTTTTCGGCTCTTCATGTTGTGTTTGCCGGGTACTCCTTGTATCGACGCTCCATCTTTATTGCCTTGATCACACGTACCGAGTAAACCGGCGAGACAGTGACGTATTTAAGATACATTGCGCGCTAACGCTGCAACGTTCAACAGTAAAACTGATGTCGACGCGCAGTGTATCTCAAATACGTCACTGTCTCGCCGGTTTACTCGGTACGTGTGATCAAGGCATATGGGTGCGTCCTACACTACACAATGCCTAAACGCGGTCTCCTCTCCATTACCCGTTTGCTCTGACGATTATCGGTTCTTCGGAAAACATGGCCGGTCGAACACCTTGGTTTTCTGACTATAGCTTAAGTTATGTTGGTAAATAAACTTAACATGCCATTTTTCATGGTTCCTAACGAACCTTGACGCATTTTTAAATTACCATAAAAGGTCATTATAATTATTTATCGAGGTACATGCATAAAAAATATGACAATATACAAATCCTACTAATATTTTAGACGAAAGTTTGTATAGATGTATATGTATGTTTGTTACTCTTTTCACGCAAAAACTACTGAATAGATTTTAATGAAACTTTACAATAGTTTAGTTGACAAATCAGAATAACACATATTACAGCTATAATTAAAATGTATTGTGCGAATTATCAAAAATATAACTATAACACGAAGTCGCGAGCACCAGCTAGTATCTATAAATATAATAATTACGCCTTTTGATAACCAACCAGCTTGATAATAACCTTTGATCAGTCTTTACAAAAGTTCACGGATTAATCTATCGGAAAAGGGATCTTAGTAAGTAGGTGATCAAACGAACGAACAGGTTTATTTTTTATATGAATTTGAGGGTAGCTTTTTGAAGTTTTGAAGCTACATTTGATCCGTTTCTGGTTTATTTTAGGTATAAAGGAAGGTTAAACTCAATTTCGATGGTTATAAATATAATCCTAAAGGTCAAAGGTCGATAAAGGTGGATCTCTCAAGATAGAAATCGCCCACCAAAAAGGCAAAAGCGAACTAGAAGAAACAAAAAAAGACGTGTGGCACTCGGGACTGCCGCGGTAAAGTTATTGCATAGCATTTTTTGCTGGATTACGCATGCGCAGTGTTAGATTATGTTCGTTCGGTATTTTCGTTACGGAATTTCTGGATTCGGTCTCGCTCAAGGCCCGCGATAGATATGCAATAGCTTAAAAATGGATAAAAAGGACCATGTGTAGGTAGTAGGTACCAATTTTCGTTAAAGAATGCGACCACCACACCTTTCAAACTGCAATACGGGCATCACTGCTTAGCGGCAAAGTAGTACTTCCTCAGATAAGCTCTCGAAGCTACTACTAGTGGCCCTATGACAGCAGACCTCGTAAACATCTTGTGTACAATTTTTTGTGTGCTTTTTTTATCAAAAACCGTCGATAAATAACGATTTAGTCAACTTACCTCTTTCGAGCGTTAGCGCCCAGCGTTAAATACGTTACGTTTACGATTGTCACAAAAAATGATGATTTAATAGTAAAATAATAATCGCCTTAAAGCCAAAGTTAGGTTGGATAAGTATACATAATTTAACTAATTAACGCTAAAGCACGTATATATACGAACTATTATATTTTTAACAAGAGGAAAGAAAACCGAGTTCAATAAATTAAAAAAAAACACATTCGTAAAGATTACTCCACAAGCACTTGTGAAGTCGTAACCTTATAAATCTTAATAAATCTTATCTTATCTTAACCAAATCTTACTTCCTACTAGTAAACGCGAAAATTTGTATGTATGGATATATGTTTGTCTCATTCACGCACAAACTACTGAATAGATTTTAATAAAACTTTGCAGTAATATAGTTTGTACATCAGAATAACACAAAGGCTATAATTTATAAAGATATTGTGCGAATTATCCAAAATAATATAACGATAATAATGATGCTAGAATATGACGTAGATAATTATATGTAGCTAGTGTCTTGCAGGTTACTGGACTGTGGCTCTACCATGAGTTTTTACTATACCATATTTACTATACTCGCTAGCGTTTGTAGTTAAAAAAATGTATGAAGATTTGTACAGCGCCTCTAGCGGATAGTTGGGTACTAAAATTCGTAATACTCATATTGACGTAACTACTGTAGTAAAGTCAGGCAATTTTACTGTGACAACTCATGGTAGGGGTACTGTTAATAATGACGTGCATTACTACCGTTAATACAAGCATGTATTTATAGAACCGGAGCGTTTATTCCTGATAATGATTCACATTATATATTTTGGTTACAACGAATTAGATAGAATCACCTTGTGTAAAGCGATTCTTAATTCTTGTGATTTTACTGAGTGTACTTTTAAGACTGTTTGTCTGACTAGCCGATTTTGATGATTATATTTTTGTTTGATAGATCAGATTTTACTATTTATTTTATTTTTATAATTATGATACAGTATTGGTATCGGGTATCCTAATTACTGTCCTAATTACAGCGAACACAATAGAACAAATTACTTACAAAATGAAGACAAATGATGTTGGTTTGGTTGATTTTTATCACAAAATAAAACTATTATATTAATTTGCTAATATAGATGTGGCTGTATAACTGAGTATTGAACAAGAAGAATGTCAATGACCCAGTTCATCAACTTCTAGACAAGACTATCTTATTGAAATAACATTCCAATAATGTTATCCTTGTAGTTTATTCATAAATTGTATAATATAGAAAACTTGCATAATAATGAAATAAATTGAAAACAAAATATTTTTTTTTCCTTAACCTATCTCGTCCCACTGCTGAGCAAAGGTCCCAACTCCATTCACTCATTGCTCTCCGCTTTTGTCCACCAATCCCCTTCGAAAGTATCATATCATCATCATCTTCCTACCCTTGTCCCACATTATGTGGGGTCGGTACAACACGTCTTCTTCTTCCACTCTCCTCTATCAGACGTCATCTCAATGCTCACACCTTTCTTACACATGTCATCATTCACACAGTCCATCCATCTTTTCTTTGGCCTCCCTCTACTTGTACATTCATCCACATTCATATCTAACACTCTTCTTGTTATATGGCTTTCTTCCCTCCGCACGACATGCCCCTACCACGCTAACCTATTATTCTTCAACTTCTCCGTTATGGGCGCAACTTTCAAACTTCCTCTTATGTACTCATTTCAAAAGTATCATAAGTATATTAATATTATTATTTAAGTGACAACAAAGCTAGATATCATCTTTAGCATTGCACCATGTCTACTATTAAGTACCCTACAACAACAGTATGGTTGAGAAGAAGCCACATCCTAGACAATCTATTGCTATGAAGGGCAAAAAAAAGAGTACTGGGTCTGAATCCCAAAAGCCAGATATATATTAACACCCATCTGCCCATAGTACTCCAACTGATTGCAGATTTGAAGAACAACAAAAAAAAAAAAAAACTATTAAGTACAATGCTAAACTTTTAGTGAATTTCAAAATGTAGTGCAACGGTGATGATGTAAGTTCTGTACAAATAAGGTGTACAAGTATAAAGGTTAGATTCCTAGAAGTTCATCGACTTCATGTCATATGTATTGAGAGATAATCTTAACGCTGACTCAACGTTGTGAGTCATGGTTTTCACAAGTTCCTTTGATAAGGGCCAATTCGTTGGTGACTAGCCGTTACTTACAACTTTGTCTGTGCAGGATTAGTACTTTGCATCGTACTATGTATTATAAATGCAAAAGTTTGTATGGATGTATGTTTAAAACTCTTTCACACAAAAACAACTGAATGGATTTTAATGAAACTTTACAATAATGTTGTTTATATTCTGATCTATAAACATAATTGTAAACTTTTTTTTAAATCCAGCGGTTTTCGCTCAAAAAGTGTAACAAACATAAATCCATCCAATTTTTGCATTTATGGTACTAGTGATACACCTGAGTTATTCTATTATACATATTAATGTTTTGTATTCATATTATTGTAGTTTCATTTAAATCCGTTCAGTAGTTTTTGCGTGAAAGAGTAATTAAGATATGTCCATACAAACTTTTGCATTTATAATATGTATGATTAGCTGCCCATCCCGGCTTTGCATGAATTTATTCTAAAAAATAATGTTGTTTTATGGTAACATGCTAATATGGTAGATTCAGAGGTTAACCTTGAAGTAGGTACCCACAAATATTTCTTCTCTATAACATTGTAAAGATAATGGATTCCTGCTTTTTTTATAATTATTATTCAGCGGTGTACGTACTAGCTTCATTCGTTATCTTTGTGTAATCAGGAGATAAAATACCTGAAGACTTTACAGTAAATTGTGAACAATTGTGAAATTATAACATTGCTGCCATTTTTGAAATTCCAATTGCATAGTTCTAAATTAAAAAACAATGAGTCAACACTGTAACAATACAGATTTTCCAGCGTAACGGTAAAAAAACGAGTCCTTAGCTAATTTTATAGTTTACGTCATTTAGTAAACAACTTTTTCATATAAAAATGTATGATTTTGGATATAATGTGGGTAACGCCAAAAATAACTTACTTTTCCGTTGATCCCAAGGCCAAGCACCGTGTTTGATATATCGTAGTCTTCCGTGATAGGCGTAGTTTTGACAATATTTGTGAAATTACTCATTTTCGTGCACTTTAGTCACACTTTTTCAACACAAACATTCAGTGATTTCTTCTACCTGCGCGACTCGCTATCACTTTGAAAACACAGAAAAGCTAACACGTGCACACGACGTGTAAAAGTTTAAGTAATATTATTTCACACAGCAATACTATGAATGAATTCCTAAATTTTAGAGTTTTACTGAGATTAGCGGATCAAGCGCGCGGCTCAAGAAATCACAGAATCGGCAGAAAATAGAGCAGAAATGCAATGCCAACCTAACAAATAAGAACGTCACAAAATGACGTCATTGTCATTCTCCATTTAGTTTCGTTCAGAAAAATCTAACACTTGTACGAAAACGAAGTCTCACGAAATGAATTATTATTAAGGTCTGTGTGCATTTATTTACTTATTATAGTAAATTTCAACCACAATATGGAAAACAAGAAAGAAGCTGAAATATCTTGTGAAACAAACAGAAACCTGCGATTTGATACTATAATAATGTTTTTCAACGATATTTGTTTTCGAAGGTTGGCTTCATTGACAAATCTAGTGTAAAAAATCGCACTTAGATGGCGCTGTAACCAATCATTCTACCACATTGTATAAATAAAGTATTTCATCAAAACTGTAAGATGGCGCTATTATTAATTTGAAACAAAAGTTCAGCATCTGACGTTAGATGTCACTATTTCTCAGAATCAAAACTAAGTAATTTTATGGATGTCTTATCATGCTACATACAAAGTAATGATACCCAGGTTAATTTAATTCTTTATTGCACAAAGATATACCTACAGGAAGACTCAATGCTAAAGCATTTTCTACCAGCCAACTCATAGGTTCGTGTAGGTATACCTAACTTTTTGAACAAAGTAGGTTATTTTTCCTACCGAGTGGTTTAGAACTAATCTTGTGTGTTTTTTTTAATACTAAGTAGATAAAGCGACAGGCAATCAAACTTACAAAAAACTTTGTAAATTTAGAAACAATTTGCCATTCTTAATGACGAACAACTCTCCAGAGCGTGAGTCACGATCAGCGATTGGTGAAAGTGGCTCCGAAGCAGACTAACAGTCATTGTTTGCCAACGTAGTGTTACCTAAGTGCTAATCTACATAATTAAATAGGTACAAAGTAAGTATTATAAGTCTCTGTGTTTGAGCTACTCTAGAACACGCTAAATGACTGACGCTCGCACAAACAAAAATTACATAAGATCTATGATCTAAAAAACATGTTATTATTAAAAAAAGCATTAGAATTTTATTTTATTTTAATTTCGTCTTTAATTTATTGAACAATTATTCGAATTATATTTGCTGTTTGTATTCTTTATTATTTGACATTATCTTATACCTAAATCACCACTTAATAATAAGATTATAAGTAAATGTGTGTATGCTAACAAGCAGAATCTAGAGAACGAGAATACTACATACTAACCATCACTTTGTAACACCTAGATACACAGACAAATAAATGATTTGATTTGAAACTTTGCGCAAAATTAGTATCATAATCATCAGCTTATATCAGTTCACTGATGGACGTAGGTCTCTCCTAAGGCTGGCCTCACACAGCCGGAAAACCTATCTGAATTAAGAATCTTAATTCCGGCTCCCTCAACTCACATTATCTTAAAAATTGAGATAGATCAGTAGTCTCTTGTTTCACGACACACGCAAACGTCTCGAAATGGAGGAGGAATTAATACTAATCGCATTGCTATTGGCTCAATACTGAGCAATTCATAATCTGAATTCAATATGTGTGTGTTGCTCTATGCAAATGTATAGGATTACGTGCGTTATGAAGTCATAATCTTAAATATTCAGACCAGGAATTCCGGATGCACATCAGAATCATTCTTACAGATCGATCTGAGAAATTCATAATCTGAAAAAATCAGAATGTATGTGGATCATAACGACTTTGTATGGGATTCCGGCCTTTCTTAATTAATAATATGAATTCAGATTATGAATTCAGAGACGAATTCCGGCTGTGTGAGGCCGGCCTAAGACTCGCCACTGAGTCCGGTCTTCGTCTTTTCTCATCCAGTGCAACATTCCTTGTATTCGATTCATCTCGCCGGGTGCGTCCTACACAATTAAACGTGGTCTCCATTCTTCCATTCCAGTATTCATTTGCTTCGACGTTTATTCTTCAAAGTCAAAGTCAAGTCAAAGTCAAATATTTCTTTATTCAATAAAATCACAAGGATCATTTAGAATTCTTTCTTCGGCAAACATGGACGGCTTACTATACTTAATAACAATAAATAAATAATGCTGGACAATCCACACAACATCATCTAGCCCCAAGCTAAGCAGAACTTGTGTTATGGGTAGGTACCTACTAGAAAACTGACATACTTAATACAATACGTTACATAGATAGATATTTATTATTATACTTACATATGAAATACCCAGAGCACCCGGAATAAATATTTGAAGATCGTATAAACATTTATCCCAAGGCAGGAATCAAACCTGCAACCTCCGCGTCGCAGGCGGACTTTCGCCCGCCGCGCCACATCGGTCGTCAACGGTAGGTACTGTATAGGTAAGTAACTAGTTTTACACAATACATAATTTGCTTAGCAAATTCAATATTATAGTGCTAGCGTTGAGGTTGTGTCATACAATAAGCATATGCCATATGTAGGAACAATTTACCTATACTTAGGAGGTAGGTAGGTACACTAGTAGGTACCTACCTTGGAACTAACCAACAAACGTTATGAAAAGATTTGTGATTTTGGGTTGCACTAATTAAAAGTAAGTAAAAGACGTGTGGCACTCGGGAACTGCCGCGGTAAAGCTATTGCATAGCATTTTTTGCCGCCGGTCGGAATGTTAGGTTATTTTCGTTACGGAATTTCTGGATTCGGTCTCTACGCTCAAGGCGATAGAAGCTATGCAGTACCTAGCTTAAAAAGTAAGTAAGTAATAAAGTATTCAGACACAACTGAAAGGATATTCGGTCACGCAAGTTTCCCCTTGCTGGATAGCCCCCCAGATCTTATTCCTCCAACCAGAATTAGAAGATAGCCAAAGTTAAACAATAAGTACCTAGTATAACGTAGCTTTGTATACTTTTGGTTGAAATGGAAAAGGACACCGCCCACCGAGACAGGATGAAATAATCGTGATTTCTCTTTCAATAATGGATTTGATTGTGAAATATGAAATCCACTTTCTCATAGCTCCAGATAAGGTCAACGAGCTTTGAAATTACTTCGCTGAGCGTCCTAAATTTTTTTTTTAAAAGTAGGTATATTTAATTCACATTCATAGAATACCGCAGACAAGGACATACATAATGTCCAATAGCTAGAAAAAAACTAATTATAAAAATTATCTATGTTTTTGAACGAAAACTTACGTGCACTTTTTTTTCTACTCTTCCTCTTTTTTTTATTATGTTGTCATTCAAATCAAGTGCCAATATTGTGGTTTGTACTTCAACTGTTTTTTTTTATATTCGATTAAGTATTCAAATTTTGTTATTTTTTTTAGGATCTATAATTTTTGTAGGGAAGCTACTACTAAGCCTAGTAGTGAAATTAGAAGAACTTTTTTTAAATAGCTGGTTTGTACCCTTTCCATAACTTCTAGTTTTTGTAAAGATATATAATTATAATGCAGTTATTGTGAAACTGCTCGTCCGGGGAATTAGGTACTACCACCGTACGGTGGTATAAGGTGGTGGATTTTTTATCACTAAGCTTTGATAATTGCTTTACCAACAGACACAGAGCTTCTAAACACAGGGTACCTAACCTACCAACTTATCATGTACCTAGGTCATCAAATATGCCATAAAAAATGTATAAAATATGAATAATATGAGTAGTAGGTAGGTATAAGTACAAATGAGTTCTTACGCAAGTGAATGAGAAAAGTCGAATATTTCGCAAAAGCGTGAGTAAAGTCGATTAGGCATATCCATTATCTCGTGTAGGTCGAACTATCGAGTCGATAATTCGATTCGCATTGAAATTGCATTATTTCCGTGTTGCTAAATATAATACGTTTTGTTAACATTCAAATTTAAAAAAAAACCCAACATACAGACAAGAACTTTTGTTTTTAATTTTGTTGAGTTAGTCCTAAAATAAACTCGTAAAAACGAAATATTTGAAAAAAATCCTTAAAATTCAAAATTCGGTTGATAATACCTTAAGAGAAACTTTGGCTTACTTATGATCAGTACTGATTTCGGACATGATGAAGAGAAGTGTTATGGAAACGTATCTACTTATACGATATTTGGATCAACTGAGCTATGTACAGATCGACAAAGGTCTCCAGACAGTAGGAATGTACGCTGTTTCTTTATCTGAAATGTCTCTACCTGTTCATACAAATAAAATTCAGCTGGTGTATTAAAAAAATATATTAAAAAATATATTATTTTAATAAAAAAATCTAGTCACGCGGTCAACCAGTCGTCAGCGAGTGACAGCTAATGAAAAAAACTATTAAAAACAAAAAGAAGTAGGCAATCAATTAAAAACAAATTTTCAGTTCGACCCGTGATCATGGCGCATGCAACTGTGCCGAAATATCGGGAAATAATCAAACTCAAAAATCATGGTAAATATCCCGTTTATAATGAAAACTATAATCAATTATAAAGTTGGTTAAGGTGATTCGTCTCGCTCTAGTGGGAAATTTAAATTTTGTAGGATTTTTTTAATTGTGGCTGAACTGTTATATCTTTTACTAGTTTAAGCTACTTTGCGAACATAAACAATAATTTTCTGTGTAACCCTGTATCAATATTTAAGATTGGTTATTTATATTGACTTACTAAATTATAAAAGTGTTTTAAACAGTTTTAGGTTCTGGTTTAGCATCTTGCCTATTCCCCTTTTTTATGTTGGTCTGTGGTCTAATCTCTTTTAATCTATAGCTGTCATCGCGAGCGCTCAATACCTAAGGAACCTATTGTGATTTTAATAAAAAAAAAACAGACCGTAAAATATCACGGATCACAAATTAACAATTGAAGAAGTGAGATGATGTAATTCATGAATAATGCATACATATGAATAATTCAGTACTAAATGGAAAAATAGAATGACTAGATTGTGCATAACAGAGCTAGACTTTAGTATTAATTTACATAATCATTTCGTTATTAGCTGACCCGTGCCCACTTCGTTGGGCATAATTCGACCGTTTTTTCTCCGATTCACTTTGCAAAACGGACTACCACGTGTAAAAGACTTTTTATTTTTCGGTTTTTTATATAGCCTATGACTCAGCAATAATCTGGCTTTCTATTGGTGAAAGAATTTTTAAAATCGGTTCAGTAGATCCCGAGATTACCCCTTACAATTTAACAAATACACAAACTTTACCTCTTTATAATATTAGAGATAGATTTATATTTGATCGACGACATTCATCTAAAATTGACTTTCTGAGAATAATATAATATTTATACTGGACTACTACGGAGGTTTATGTGTTTGGCAAGATGCGTGGGGCACGATTAAAATCGATCAATTATGAGAATTTCGCGTAAAATAATATTCTTCTAACTACAATATTATAGTCTCTCTTGAAAGTATTTTGTCTTTTCCTTATTTGATTTCTTCACATAACATCCATATAACTTTTACGCAAGATGACTTTGTGTCAGTTTCTTAGAAATAATATTATTTTTTATTATGAACTTTTAAAATTATGTAAATTTTTGTTGGACTAGCTGACCCGACAGACGTGTCCTAACAAAAAGTGTTCTTAAATTTTCTAATTTTCCGCGCAATATGCATTACTTCTATCGCGGGCCTTGAGCGTGGAGACCGAATCAAGAAATTCCGAAACGAAAATAACCTAACACTGCGCATGCGTAATCCAGCAAAAAATGCTATTCAATAGCTTTACCGCGGCAGTCCCCGAGTGCCACTCATCTTTTTATTTTTCTTTCTTAAGAAGCTTCTCAGTGAAATCAGTCTAGCGTGATGGCGTGACCTAGGAAAATAGTGATTCATTTTAATATAATATATAGTTTCTACTTAATATCGGTACCTAAAGTGTATTAAACTTGAAGACTTGTATTAAAAAATTCTAATTCGATTCGATCCCTTGCCCCTTTGTCAACATACGTCATCATCATCATCATCTTCCTACCCTTGTCCCACATTATATGGAGTCAGTACAACAAGTCTTCTTCTTCCTCTCTCCTCTATCAGACGTCATCTCAATGCTCACACCTTTCTTACACGTCATGTCATCATTCACACAGTCCATCCACATTCATATCTAACACTCTTCTTGTTATATGGCTTTCTTCCCTCCGCACGACATGTCCATACCACGCTAGCCTATTACTCTTCAACTTGTCCGTTATACGTACATCTCTTAAATTGGTTAAAATTGGTTAAAACTCTTATCAAAGGCATATTATAAAATATCTGACTATTTAGAAGACAAGCAAGCTTGGGACGAACTAGCTCCAACTTTATTAAACAATTGTAAGAAGGATCATATGAAAAAAACGCTAGAATCCAGGTCTAGTTTCTTGCCAGTTCTTCTAGACACTGGTCGCGACGAACTGGTGCTTAGAATCATTTAGTATGTAAGACGTTTCAAAGTGATCCTTGTGATTTTATTGATTAAATGAATTTGAAGTTTGGTTGTAAAAATATAAGTCCTTCCCACCACTACGCCAACATGTAGTTCTTTGTAGTTCTTTACCACTATTTCAACATTAGGTACGTGAGGTTTTTCGTGAGTTTGTATGTTTATTGTTAAAAGGTCATTCCTATAGGTACAGTCAGCGATACCAATTGTTAAAGAGTGATTATCAATTCATAAATAAATACTAGGTCCTTATTCCGAGGGATATAGGTAGGAAGATTGTATGTGTGGATGGATGTATGTTTGTCACTCTTCACGAAAATAAAGCTTACACAGAAAAGTTATTTTGTAATGATATTGTGTGAACTGGCCAATCTTCTTCTTATCGTGTCGATGCTACAACTGTATTTTGTTGTAGCATCGTGTTGGAAAGATTAGCCAGACTAGACACTCCGTGCCTAGCTGTTACCGGTGTGCGCCGCGAGGAGGCTCTTTCCATGCACCCCAACTGGCCAATAAAATAACCATATTAAGTAAAGTAAGTATAGTAAACAAATCTTTATTTAATACAATCACAAGGATCATTTAGAATCATCATATATACTAGGTGATTCTAGGTGCCAGTTCCACGCGACCAGAGCCTAGAAGAACGGGCAAGAAACTTACGGCCTGGTTCCTACCGTTTTTTTATATGATCCTTCTTACAAAGAATTACTATTAAACTAAATTAAATACTGAAGTTCCAGTACGGTGTCAATTTAACTTAGTAATACAGTCATGTCTGGGACATACTAATGAGTTAAATATAGTAATAATAATACAATAAATAAGATAAGATAGATAGATAACACTTTATTGCACAAAGAGAGAAAATGTACTTACAAAATCTTAGAAATAACCTAATTTAGTACAATGGGCGGCCTTGCTGATAGCGATTTCTTCCAAAATATTAAGACATAGTAAGGTAAAATAAGGTATTGTGTATTTATTTCTGTCGCTAACTGTACCACACAATAGGGTTCCACGGTGGTTTCAATAACAAAAGAATGAATATTTTACAATGGTTTTATTTTTTATGGTTTATACGTTCATATCTAACTTCTAACCTAGTTCGCCCACTCGACTTTTTTCAGATCATCATCATCATCATCGACCTATATCAGTCCACTGCTGGACGTAGGTCTCTCTGCAGACGCGCCACTGAGCCCGGTCTTCGGCGCTTCTCATGTTGTGTTGGCCAGCTACACTCCGCAGATCGTCGCTCCATCTCGCCGGAGGGCGTCCTACACTAGGTACGCTTGCCTAAATGCGATATATTTAGGTAGATATCGCTGGTTAAATGCTAAACTACCTCATTCCAAAATTTCACTTTTTTCACTAGAGACATTCAAAGTTTTCAAAAGAGTTATTTTTAATTTCTGAGAAAGTCTTTCTTTGCATTTCTATGTTTCACCTATCAATCGACGCGTAATTTTAATTAGAATTAAAATGCATTTTCAGTTTTTCCGTAACTTTAACCCAATGTCTTATTAAACCAGATAAGTGACTTTAGCATATAAAAATTGATGTGTTTGTTAATAAAAATTATCGTTAAATGACCACATTTCATAAAAAAATAAGGTTTATTAGACAGTTTTCAGTACTTAGTAGCATAAATCTAAATCCCATTGTTTATTATTCAGTCTATTAATAATTAGTAATAAAACGCTCTACTGAAAATATGAAATAGAAATGTTAAACAGTCTCAAAAGTTAAAATTTCTTACAAAACAAAACAAAAAGTTATAAATTCTCACAAAACACTGCATAGAATACACAAGAAAAAATATTAAAACAAATGATATTTCTATTAAAATAAATGCTTCTAAACACCATCAACACACTTTAAAACTTATTATTACTTATTATAATAAATGATTCGTAATATTTTGGTATTACATCTTTCGGATCAGCTTTACAACAGATGCTGAACAGTCTTGCTGATTCCTCACAACGGATTGGCCTGGGCATGAACTTGGATAAAACAAAGATCATGATTAATGATGGTATTACCCCAGAACCAATCACTGGAATGCCTCTCGAAGTTGTGCAGGAGTATGTCTACCTCGGGCAGACGCTGCGGCTAGGTAGACACAACTTCCAGAAAGAGCTAAACCGGAATACAGCTGGGCTGGGCTGCATTTGGGAAACTTCGTCAAGTCTTCTCGTCGTCCATCCCTCAATGTCTGAAAACGAAAGTTTTCAACCAGTGCGTCCTACCCGTTATGACCTATGCTGCTGAAACGTGGACGCTGACAGTGGGGTTGGTCCACAAGCTGAAAGTCGCTCAGCGCGCTGTGGAGAGAGCTATGCTCGGAATTTCTTTAAGAGATCGAATCCGGAATGATGTTATTCGTCAGAAAACTAAGGTGTTCGACATAGCTCTTACAATTAGCAAGCTGAAGTGGCAGTGGGCTGGCCATGTTATCCGAAGAACCGACAATCGTTGGAGCAAACTGATACTGAAGTGGAGACCGCGTTTAGGCATTGTGTAGGTAGTGTAGGACGCCCTCCGGCGAGATAGACCGACGATCTAGGGAGTGTAGCTGGCAAAAACTGGATGAGAAGAGCTGAAGACCGGGCTCAGTGGCGCGTCTTGGGAGAGACCTACGTCCAACAGTGGACTGCTATAGGTTGATTATGATGATGATGGATCAGCTTTAAAATACCTTCTGTCTTTGCTTGCGGAACTTTAGAGTTTTTGGGCATATAATTTCCTCACTATACAATTACAATTTCAGACCTCTGGGTCTGAAATTGTAGTAGGTGATTGTATAGTGAAGAAAAAAAAGAAAGAGGCAAACAAAATCTGCTTTGTTTGCCTCTTTGTTAACGTAGAGACTGATCTGTAATCTTCTTGTTCGTAAGAACAGGAAGATTACTTAGTTCGTAGGAACTAAGTAATTACAAACAATTAGTTTTTTCAAATATACACGATGTAAATAAACACCATCATTATTTGCTTTTTAAAATGTTTGAAGGAAAAAATGGATACATTGAAACAAACTTTGCACCTTAACTTTATGAATACTATAATTATATTATCGAGTAGATCTTATATGAAATAGGCGCATTGAATGTGATGTTACGTAAACTCTAAGCAGTACGATTAAAATCCCGTAAAAAACGTATTCAAAACAATCACATCGCAAAAACTACACTTATTTCCTAAACAATAATGTTTGAGTTCACATAAAGGTTATGTTCAAAACTAACGCATTTCAAAAATTACACTTATGCTTCAAGCAATATCACGAAGTTAACGTAAAACTAATAAGCAAAGCAAACGCATTTCAAAAGTGTCACTTATGCTCCAAGCAATAAGATAAAGTTCTCGTAAAAGTTATGTGCAAAACAAACGCATTTAAAAAATAACACTTTTGAACATACATACAATGTAATAACAACAAAATTTCTCATGCCAAAGGTACCACATTTCGGAATGTGTTACCTTTGTACATAAAATAATGGTTGTATCTTGACTTCGATTTTTATGCAAAAGGACCATATTCCGAAATACGGTACTTTTGCATATAAATTTTAGTTAATATACACTTATTATTTTGAGATACGGCCCTATGGCATATAACTTCCGTGAGTTTCCGCAGACCACTCAACCACAACTGAAAAAATGGCTGCTTGGCTCTGAAATTTGGCGCCAAAGTCTAATAATGCTAAACAGCCACATCTGTTTTTTGGTTGTTTTTAATGCGAAAATGAAAAGTGTCTTTAACTCGTACTATAAAATAACTATTTTTAATCACATTTTTGCAATAAAAACGATTTTCACGATTTTTGAAATATGGTACTTTAGCATTTAACCAGCGATATATTGAATTGAAATTATGCTTATGTTACCTTTGTATACAAACTAGACTACTAGCTAAAAGTAAACAGAGTTTTTTAAACAGTTCAACTATTAAAAAAAAAAGCCAATATACAGGATGTCCCGAAACTCAACGATAACCTGGTACCGGGCGATAGGCCAATGTTTATCAGTTACGAATAAAATAAGAAAAAAAATCCATACCACTTAGTGAAGCGATAAAATAATTTTTTCTAAAAAGTTAAAAATTTTACACCTTTAATGGCTTCGGAACACCCTGTATATATAAAAAAAAACAGAAAACTGACTAAAATTGCCATCGATATGTAATACTAAATACACATTTATAATGATAACTTATAATTAAAAATAAATAAATAATGCTGGACAATCCACACAACATCATCTAGCCCCAAGCTAAGCAGAGCTTGTGTTATGGGTACTAGAAGACTGACATACATTACATAATAGTTAGATCTTAATTTCCATACGGTCTATAAAATATGGTCTATCTAACACATAAAATATCATCAAAATTGGTTTATAGGTTTGCAGGGTCCTCGCGTAACTTAAAGAAACTTAGTAGTTTTTTTGCACACTAATCAGTCGGATCAGACCCTCTTTTAAATATGAACAAATTGATTTATAATTAGCGGAATAACAGGGTAACATACAATTAAAAAAAAAGATAACATATATACTTACAAAAAAATAAGTTACCTACATAAAAAAATACAGTCCTTTATAAAATAATACAATAAAATCAACTGTTTATCCAACACTCACTGAACAATGAAATCCAGATTAGATTTAGTAACAAAAACTGATCTTTGTTACCAAACAATACAGTGACCTTACTGGTGGGGTCATATACTGTGGGTAGGCGTGCGTGAAGGTACATTTTTAACAGACTTCAATTAAGGTTCTCAATTATAAATAAATAAAGCTGGACAATCCACACAACATCATCTAGCCCCAAGCTAAGCAGAGCTTGTGTTATGGGTACTAGAAGACTGACATACTTAATACAATACAATACATAGATAGATATTTTTAAAGTAAACATGTTTTATTATGCAGCCAGTGTCTTGGGTACGCTTCCGATTGGTACTGATTTGGATCAGTTGAACTATCTATAGATCGTTTGCAACGGTCTGTAGATAGCTCAACTGTTTCTTATGTATTTTAGACAATGTACATTTTGTAAATATGTACTACTAGATATAATAAATAATGTTTTATTAACAAAAACATATAAATAAATAATGCTATCCGACCGATGAGGCGCGCTTGGCGAAGGTCCACCTGCGACACGGGTTGCGGGTTCGATTCCCGCCTTGGGATAAATTTTTGTACGATCTGCAAATATTTATTCCGGGTATTTTATATGTAAGTATAATAAAAATATCTATCTATGTAATGTATTTCAGTCTAGTACCCATAACACAAGCTCTGCTTAGCTTGGGGCTAGATGATGTTGTGTGGATTGTCTAGCATTATTTTTTTATTATTTATTTTTAATGCTGGACAATCCACACAACGTCATCTAGCCCCAAGCTAAGCAGAACTTGTGTGGTACTAGAAGACTGACTGTATATACCTAAGTAACGCCTTTGATGGACGTACTCAGTAAGTTAATAATTTGCTTGATTGAAAATACAAAAAATCATATGATTTTGTTCACATATTCGTTTGATAATTAGCATAAAGATTGCCTTTACTATTATTATTTGTGCAATAAATAATTTTCTTATGTTAGCGGCTTCAAACCCACACTGACTGTAATCAGATCGCGTCACTAGACCACTAGTTTTCCAACACAATTGTTATTCGGAGTAATTAGTTAATTAACAAGATAATTATCTTGTTTTTAATTAAAAACGAAGGTTTTCCGACATACTTGATTCAAGATAATATATTGCAGATGGTCTCAAGAAAGAGGTTCTATTCTGATATTCCCACAATTAAAACAGTTCAAAAGTGGTAAGTCACAGCTCAGTTGGTAGTAACTCCATGCTTTGGGTCATGGGTTCCCAACGAGAATAAACCAGTTGGTAGTAGCTCCATGTTTTGGGTCGTGGGTTCGATTCCCACCGAGAATAAACATTTGTAGGACGGCAAACACTGTTTGTTATTTGTCCAGATGTTACTATCTATTCTATGTATATATTAACAAAGAAACGGTATAAGTGTTCTATTAGCAATCTAGTTCCCATAGTACAAGCTTTGTTAGTTTTCTAATAATAATGTTTTAGAAAATGAACAAAACCGACTTCTAGTTATACTAGAAGCACACTTTTAAAAATTACTTAAAAGCACTAAACAAATTATAATTAATTTTTATGGTACCACTTTCAAAGTATCTATCAAAAAAAAGAATCATCAAAATCAATAATAGCGGTTCAGTAATAACGTAAACTCTCCTTGTAAATGACTTTTTCTCTCAACATGACATTTTGGACATATCTTATATAACTACTCACCCCTATCTTATAAAAAGTTAGCGTTGACTTTATCAACATTTCAGTAATCAATACATCAAGTCTGCGCTAACTTTTTGTAAGATAGACCGTATATCTTTAACCGACGAAAAAAACGGAGGTTCTCCATATATACAAGTTTTCATCATGAGTAATTTTGTAAAACCATATTTTCGTAACCATGCTTAATTAAACCGATAGTGTTAAGTTATTTTTTACGGTGTATTGTGAAACGCGCTAGATGTGAAGTGAGCTGTTCGCCCTAGTTTTGATGATCACTACGCCATGTCATGATGGCCAATGTTTGTCATCGCAAAAGTTTTTGTTTTTATGGGAATTGAACCCACGACCAGAATACTGAAGCCAGAGCTAATACCAACTGAGTTAGAGCCTGTCATATAATTTAAATTATAAGATTTTGAAAATTTATAAGTACCTATATAAGGATAATGTTACAAAAAACATTTAATTTATAGATACCTATTGTCTGCCAATTCATAATTTATGACTTAGTTTTTTGTCTATGCTATTATAAAACTGTATAATTATCAAAAACTATGTGTGTTTGTTTGAACATCACACCTAATATACTGAAACCAATTTAAAAAGTTATTCAATTTCAATATTTTCGATCAAGAACTCTAACGGCCGGTTTCTCGAACGATGATTAACGAAAAAATCAAATAATTACTATGTGTCAAACTCGGATCAATCGTGATTTGGGTTTCCAGAAACCGGCCGTATAATTCTGAGATGCAGTTTGACCTCTCTTAACCAAAAGCAGCCATACGCGACAAGGGTCATCTTATATTGGTGTCAGATATTTTGATCGAATAAGAAAAAAAAAGTCAGGGTTTCGTACCACTTTGAGTAAACGGGATCTTAGTGAGATTCCGCTGTGTGACCATAAGAGAAATAAGTACTCATCTATAAATAAATAATGCTGGACAATCCACACAGCGTCATCTAGCCCCAAGCTAAGCAAAGCTCGTGTTATGGGTACTAGAAGACTGACATACTTAATACAATACATTACATAGATACTTAGATATTTTTTATTATAAGTACATATAAAATACCCAATATCTATAACACACAAACACTAAAAAAACAGAATAAAACAATACAGCTCTCATACATTACATACATCTAATAATAAAATAAATAAATTAAAATAATAAATAAAATTGTTTTATTATAGGTTTAATTTATATTACAGTTAATACATTGCAATTACCTAGGTTATTTAGTACCGTACTTCATTAGGATTTTCCTAAACATGCATCCACGTACGAAGTCGCGGGCAAAAGCTAGTGGTCAATAAAACTTAAATGTGCTACACTTTGTGACTGATTTATTTACAAAGAAATGTCAACTGTTGTTGATTAAATGTCAATGTCAATTAGAATGTTACGTTTTAATTTTGGAACTTTAAAGTCTCGTCATAAATAATTCAGATTTATATCTTTTTTTAATCATCATTTACCCAAAACTTGATTAGGATTTTGGTTTTAAAACTTTATCTAAGTATAGCAACTGATAATTACAATAATGAACATGTCTACTAAGTAGGATATAAAGAATTCATGTAAAAATATATTTAACGGCCAGTGAGATTTTCGCCTTAAATTACAAAAGCCATCAATAACTTCTTAAACCAAACATCATGCATGCAAAATTGATTCTCAGAAAATGATCTCGTTAACCTTGAAGTCTAGATTGAGAAATAACACAATAGGTGCTTATTTTGAATCCCAGAAAGCTTTTAACCTGATGTCACACTGATAACAATCGTAAAGCAACAAAAATATTCCGTTTTGCAACAAAAGACCAGCCCTGAATGAAACAAAACGCATTAAAAAAAAATCCCGCCAAAAGCGGCCATCTTGCCTCTCACTCCCCGCCTGTCAAACACAATATAACAGCGCGAAAATCGAATTTGGAACTCAGTCGTGTCGCGCAAACAGACGCCTCGAAAGAAAGCGCGTAGTTTTTGTTTTTTTATTTTTATTTCACATAACTCAAAATGAAATACCTGGTTGTATTAGCCGTTTTCGCTTTGGCTTTTGCCGCTGAGGAGACCAAGGAGGAGGACAGACCGAAGACCTTCAGGAGATTGATCCCGGCCGATGTGCTAAGAGGTCAGTGCCATGCGAATTATTTAAAAAAAAAGAACCATATGGACAACGTTTTGCTGTGCCTGTCACACTGTATGCCAAAATTATGCTAAGCAAAATTAGGTCTTATAGAATTTATGTAAGGTTTTAAAATGCTATAAATTATATAAATATTAAGTATTTGTATTTACATGCATATTTTTTATTTATAATTTGATATTTGTACATTGATATTTTTTTTTATTTGGAAAATGTAAGTACCTATAGATTATTTCATTTTATATTTCCACTTCATATAAATAATAGTTCAATGTTAAAAAAAACTTCATCGACATTTTTATACTTACACCATTTACATAACAATAACCAAATCAATATTTTATTGTAGAAAATAAAAAGTAGTTTCGCAAGAAATCAGTAATTATATAATTAATTTACCGGTATCATTAATATTAAAAAGAAAATCACGCGACGTATAGCATAATCGGATAGTTAATCGATGATCGTTTTGCTTGTTAAATCTGACAGTGAAATTTTATGCAATCGATTGTTGAATCGATTGAGTTCAACAAACCGTTGCATTTTACCTGTCAAACCTGTCAACTTTAAAAAAAGAACGTCGTACCTTTTTCCTGTAACTAAATATTTTTTTTGTGTGGTTCGTGAATGTGGTACTGAATTTGTTTCGATTTTTAAATTTCTTGGCCATCTTTATTATAATGTTTTTTTTTTGGTCTCGCACATTAATATTATATCTAATGTTTTTGACAGAATTGGAATTAAAAAGAGTTTAAAAAAGTTAAAAATCTATTTTTTTCTTTCTAAATACATTTTAACCTGCTTCTTCAAAACTTTTTTACATTATAAATGTTTAGATTCTGATTTTTGTTTTAAATTGTATCATGCACAAGAAAAAAATGTTATTTTTTTATTTTCCTGGCTCGCACTTTTTGATAAAAAAAAAGATTTGCTGTATGTTGATATTATCTAAAGGAGATAGTTAGAGGCACGTCCGTACATTACTAATGGCATATGCTCACATTCAGTAATTCATATTTCAAATGTGACTGGCAAACTCGTAAGCATTACTAGACTACAGTAAAAAAAATGTAATTACTAGACTACAAATTTTTTTTTAAAATAAATCTTAAACAGGAATTGTTCATTTAGAATACGAGCTATTCATCTTTTGGAATAATTATATTTGCTCTCATTGACAGTAGGTGGAAATAAAATTAAATACTTATCAATTAAAAAAATATATTTTACAAAAAATAATTATCATCGCTAATACTAATAACATAAAGATTACATAAAGTATTAATTAGATCTTAATCAAAATTATATAAAACCACCTCTAAAGTATATATAAAAAAAAAGTATCACCATATTTTGCATTCTAATCGCTTAACATAAAAAAAAAGAATTCCAAAGTCGAAAACTCAATTGTAGAGCTTTTATTTATAAATCAACTAGCTGATGCCTACAACATCGTCGTTATTATCATTATATTTTGGGTAATTCACACAGTATCTTTATAAATTAAATTATAGCCTATGTGTTAGTCTGATGTATAATTATTGTAAAGTTTCATTAAAATCCATTGAGTAGAATAAGTAACAAACACACTTTTTTTTTTATATGTATCGTTCTTTGCCATTTATAAATGAATTGCTTGTTTATAATATTAGTAGGATAGAATAAAACAAGTAATCTCTATGTATATAAAAATTAATCCCTATTTCCCTTAGTCACGCCATCACGCGTGGCTGGACCGTTTTCACTTTTTTGTTGTTCTTTTTGTTATTAACAGAAGGTTCTTATGAAAGAAAACAATTAAAAAAAAAGACGTGTAGCCCTCGGGGACTGCCGCAGTAAAGTCGGAGTGTTAGGTTTTTTCGTTACGGATTCGGTCTCCACTAGGCCCGCGATAGAAGCTATGCAATAACTTGAAAATGTCGCGGAAAATTAGAAAATATAACACTTAACCTTTAAGACTGGACAAAGTCTGTCGGGTCAGCTAGTACCTAATATTTATGTAAAACTATGTATTAAGAATAGGTATTCTAGCTTTAGTTATCCTTGATCTTATTTATACGGCAAACGATTGACATTTCATAATCTTAATCTGCCATTTAGAATCAACTATAGATATAATTTAAATCTAGTTTTGAACCGGTCGCGATTCATTATATAAATGGACTGATTTTATCATAATATATTATATAATTTATATTATTGAATTTAAAGGTATAGCGAAGACTGGTACCTACTAAAGGTACCTAAGCAAGTTTTAAACATATTTTTCATCATTTTCCGTGAAGCTCTCTGATTGGCTGATGTATGGAATGTGATATGTCAGTATGACAGTAGATATGTCAGATCTGTCAGCGAGAACATCTAATAAATGTTCTGAGAATGACAGTCTTATAACTTTAAAAAATCCTAATGAGCTATTATTTTATGATTATTTAAAAAAATAGGTAAAAGTAAAAAAAGTAAAAGTAAAAAGTGTAAAAGGTATAAAGGTACGTATTTTTTTAATAGTAACACTTCTGTCATTTTTTTGGTTACACATTTAAATATATAAAACTTTAATTACTGCAGTATTAAATAAGTCTCTTAAAACTAAGTATTTTACTCAGAATAAATATATCAAATTAGAAAATTTAAGACAAAATGAATTTGTATATAATATGTTTTTTGTTATGCAAATTAAGTAGAAGCACGCACACAACTGTTTATACAATTTAAATATTTAAATAGAAAGTGCAACTTTATTATAAGTACGGAATTAAATGCAAATATAGTATATATAAAATATTATATATATATATATATAGTACAAAAAACGTAGTATTATATCAGAAATCAGAAATATTTTATTGTTTAACTGTTGTACATAAAATATCTATGTACAACTTTATACAGTTTGTCCAATACGGACGTACAAAGGATAATGAACAAAAATATCAGCAATCTAATTCCCATAGCCCTTTTGCTTTGGGACGATATGTGAAATGTTCATTAATTTTTATTTATTTAGTACATAATAAAACTGTACATGGATGAAATTATATATACAAATTATATACAGGGTTACATGGAAAGTCGTGCTAGATCCGTTAAGGGCGTGGAGTACCCATAATTTCTGACTTATTTCACTAAGAAACACCTTACCCTAAACTTAACCCATTTCGAGATATTCGACTTTTAAATTTTTATTGAAAATTGCAGACTTTTAGGCTACTAAATTTATTATTGTTTTTTCTGTGCATCTTATTATTATTATTATTGCATTTTTACATGGGTAATAAGATAGTTTAGGACATCAATCATTAAAATAGTGCATAAGTTAATTGAATAGATCGTAGTAGACAAGTGAAACTTATGAAATAAAAAAATATTTTAGAAGGTTTATTTTTCTCTAAGGGATATCTAAAAAAAATATTATGGCACTCGTTCGGCGGATGTTATAATAAATATCTACGTTTCAACAGCTATCTAACGACGTTTAATAATCTAGGGTTTGTATTACGTTTCGTGGAAAAAAAGTAGTTGGGACGCTCCAGGTTGCAGTTCTAACGGTCCCGCGCGAGCAAGACAAGTGAAGATTTATGTAGATGCGAATGAAAGAAAAAATGTGTAGAGACCGGCTAGGGCTGCGAATACAACAGGGGAAATTGTTTTGGTTGTCAGTCTGCTTTTGTGATTCGTACATAGTGAATGTGATATCGTTTTGCTCTTTTCTCAACTTGGCTGTGATTCTGAACTATTTCTTCTGATTTTTACTACTGTGCTCGTTAACCGGACTCTGATTTGTACCTGTGATACGGAATGTTGAAAATGACGTCCTAAACATCTGAAGAATATGCTGATATGCTTATTTGTTACGGATACTGCGATTGTGTGTCGACAAATAAAGCAAAGCAAGTCAAATAAAGCAGAGTTCGGTTAACGAGCACAGTAGTCAAAATCAGAAGAAATAGTTCAGAATCACAGCCAAGTTGAGAAAAGAGCAAAACGATATCACATTCACTATGTACGAAGCACAAAAGCAGACTGACAACCAAAACAATTTCCCCTGTTGTATTTCCAGCCCTAGCCGGTCTCTACACATTTTTTCTTTCATTCGCATCTACATAAATCTTCACTTGTCTTGCTCGCGCGGGACCGTTAGAACTGCAACCTGGAGCGTCCCAACTACTTTTTTTCCACGAAATGTAATACAAACCCTAGATTATTGTACGTCGTTAGATAGCTGTTGAAACGTAGATATTTATTATAACATCCGCCGAACGAGTGCCATAATATTTTTTTTAGATATCCCTTAGAGAAAAATAAACCTTCTAAAATATTTTTTTATTTCATAAGTTTCACTTGTCTACTACGATCTATTTAATTAACTTATGCACTATTTTAATTATTGATGTCCTAAACTATCTTATTACCCATGTAAAAATGCAATAATAATAATAATAAGATGCACAGAAAAAACAATAATAAATTTAGTAGCCTAAAAGTCTGCAATTTTCAATAAAAATTTAAAAGTCGAATATCTCGAAATGGGTTAAGTTTAGGGTAAGGTGTTTCTTAGTACAATAAGTCAGAAATGATGGGTACTCCACGCCCTTAACGGATCTAGCACGACTTTCCATGTAACCCTGTATATGTGTGGCACTCGGGGACTGCGTCGGTGAAGCTATTGCATAGCCTTTTTTGCCGCCGGTCGGTTAGGTTATTTCGTTACGAAATTTCTGGATTCGGTCTCCACGCCCTCGATAGAAGCTTATAGATGATTGAGTCTAACAAAATCCTTAGTTCCGAATACTCTAAAGTAAGTAAATGATTACTAACGGCCGGTTTCTGGAAACCCAAATCACGATTGATCCGAGTTTGACACATAGATAGATAAGATAGATAACAACTTTATTGTACACACAAATTAGAAAAATACAATGCTAAAAACAAAATTTTTACACAGAACTTATAAGTACAATGGGCGGCCTTATCGCTAAAAGCGATCTCTTCCAGACATAGTAGTTATTTGATTTTTTAGTTGATCATCGTTCGAGAAACCGGCCGTAAGACTTCAAGCTTTACAATTGCATTAGTCAAACTTTCAAAGCAAATGCATTTACTGGCGGAATTTGTTTTTTTACTTTCTCTAGTAATTTTCTAATTCGTTCGTACATTATAGCGATGTTTGCGAAGAGAGTGATTTATTAAATTTTACTTTCATTTCAGTGCATTAGATTTACCTATTAATACTATAATTACTTACCAATAAATAATATTAATAATACGAGGAAGGATAGTTGAAAAAGTAATAAATAGTCAATAAATTATAAACATGTTGTTAAATTGAGTTTGAAAACAATTAAAAAATGTTATGACTGATACTTAGTCATTTATTTATTGTAGCAATACAATATTTAAAATAATGTTCGTTGTAGAGTTGGCTCTAAAATATTTGTATTATACTTACTGAAATAAAAAACAAAAAAAAAGACGAGTGGCACTCGGGGACTGCCGCGGTAAAGCCATTGCATAGCATTTTTTCCTAGATTACGCATGCGCAGTGTTAGGTTATTTCGTTACGAAATTTCTGGATTCAATCTCCACGCTAAAGGCCCGCGACACATGCTATGAAATAGCTTAAAATGGAATACGACTTTCGTTGTCAACTCTAAAAAGTTTGTCATACTTTTTAAATGATCCAAACCGCTTAGTCATTGCAAACATTTTATCGAACGTGAAGTGACAGGAAGCTTCGCTTTCAACACACCGTCATAGACCATAGCTCAACGATTGCAATGTGCGGATGTTTCGACAGTTTGTGCGTGTTCATGCGTGATATACTTTCTGCCAGTAGCTCTACCATGAGTTTAAACAAAACCTCTTATAATTCGATAGAGCCGGCTGCACGCACGAAAAAACATGACTCATGCGGCGTTACCTCGCCCTGAGGCGATGTAATGCCTTGATCACACGTACCGAGTAAACCGGCGAGACAGTGACGTATTTGAGATACACTGCTCGTCGACAACAGTTTTACTGTTGAACGTTGCAGCGCTAGCGCGCAGTGTATCTTAAATACGTCACTGTCTCGCCGGTTTACTCGGTACGTGTGATCAAGGCATAAGGCTTGAAGTGCAAGCGAGAGCGCGGAACGAGCGACAAAGAAGCACAATCGGCCTTTGCGTTCGTTGTCACGTTCAACAATCGTCAGTAAACCGAGTTTACAGACAACCATTTTTTTTTTACTATACTATATTTACAATACTCGCTAGCGTCTGTAGCTAAAAAAATATATGAAGATTTGTACAGCGCCTCTAGCGGATAGTTGGGTACTAAAATTCGTAATACTAATATTTACGTAACTACTGTAGTAAAGTCAGGCGATTTTACTGTGACAACTCATGGTAGAGGTACAGACATAATCTACGCTACTGTCAGATTCATTTGACAGTTAAATCGCGGGTGTCATTACTACAACTTTCTCGAGTGTATCGTTTTGGTAGATAGCCGATGCATACTTTTTTGAGGTGGCGTAATTTTTGACACCTAGCAACAGATTTTAAAAGCTATTATTTTTTATAATAAATAAGTAAGTAATCATGTTTTGGGCCATTTTGTCAATCAACGTTTAATTTTCACCTGAAATCGGCCTGATTTCAGGAAATTGGGCTAGTCAATGCTTCTGTCATTATGTAGGTATAAATTATTAACAATCATTTTTTTACATTCTTTTTTTATTACCTGTCATTTTTTTTTATTACATAAATAGGAAATGATTGATTATATAATAAAACACTTACGGCCGGTTTCTGGAAACCCAAATCACGATTGATCCGAGTTTGACACATAGTAATTATTAGATTTTTTCGTTAATCATCGTTCGAGAAACCGGCCGTTAATCGACATTCAAGCAACTCCTAAAAGTAATTTTAGCTACTTTAGTACTTATATAAAAATCAGTAAATTATATAAAAGCCTTGGTTTGTGTCGTAACGTATAATTATGTCAACCCATGTCAAATAAAGATCTTTAAGTACTTATACAAAAAAATAAATGGTCATTTTCCTCAATTTCGTGACTCAAAATCTTGTCCTCGTAAATGCACTTAAATATTACCTTATTATCTTTTATTATGTGATCAGCATGAATTATGGTAATAAAATTGAAGGTCCGAGTACGTTTCCATAGATTTATATTTTATATTTACTAGCGACCAACCCTGGCTTCGGTTGGTAGAGGTCTAAAACTATATACTTACTTAGGTAATAATATGCCATCGTTCACTTTTCAGATTATTTCCAACAACTACCGCCATATTTAAATCATATTATAAAAAAAACTAGAGAATTACTTCATTTATAGGTTTAGTTAGCATGTCACTAGCATTCGTGTTTACAAATATAATAAATATATAAGTAAGTAAGTAAGTAATATAATAAATATAAAAATTTACTTAATACAATAAATATTACTTACCTACATAAAACTATGTAGGAAATTGTATTCCAAGTTTTTCCTGTTCCTGCTAGATTGATGCAAGATTGGTTCAATTACTCATAAGTTCCTGGTGTCCTTTTGTTAGTAAAAGTGAATCAGAAGTGAACGGTGAGCCTTGGACTGTTCTAGAACACGTGGGCTCGGACGCCGTTCGAATTTTAAAACGTTATGTAACTGTGAATCTTTGAGTTTGAATATTGAACAGAAAAGTAAAAGGATCTTCAGAAGTAACAATTGAAAGTTTCTTTCGAAATTGAAATGTCCTGTTTTTTTTGAATGTAGAAATACTTTTTTTGTAATTTTTAGTTTTTATAAATGTCAAATACTAAATTAAAAGCTTTTTGAGTGTTTTTTTATTAATTGTATATTAAAAGGTTGACTTTAAAGTTTCTTATGTTTAAAAGTTTCAACTCTAAAGTTTAAAATCTGTAGGTACTTACTTAATAATTATTTTAAAGATCATCTCTTTATCTCACAGTGTTATAATTATTAAGCGATGTGTTAATTTGATAAAAAGTAGTTTTTAATGGGGTTTTAACACAATTATGATGCAATATAATGCAATCTTCAAAAACACATCAGAAGAGTTACACTTATTAATTATTATATAATTTACCAAAACTAACACCTATAAAAAACATAATTTACTATAAGACAGATAAAATTTGTAGACATTTAATTATAAATTTAGATTGAGCGATATTTATTTAGTTTAATGTCAAGATATCAATTATGTATGTCACGTAATAGGTCAAATATTGTGTTACTAGGTTCTGTGATCGTACAAGGACAAAGACATTTAAAACTTGTTTTAAATTTTATTACATTTATGCGGTTTTTTAATGACAATTTAAAAAAAAGGTTGAAATAGGTTTTATTAATATTATTATAAGTTGCGTGTGGCCAGGAAGTATGACGATGTAGAACTATGTTTTAGAAACAGATTTTTAATTAGTCATGAAATAAAATTAATTAGTAGGTAACGTTTTATTTTACAAAATCATATAATAATACCTACCATGCCTAGAAATGACAACCATAACTGGTTTTGCTCTGTAAGGCTTAGAAAACAATGCAATAATTAAAGTATGCAAGCAGTCCGCGATTATATCTTTTTTAATGTATAATTATGCAAAAATAGCAAATTATAAAGTTATTGTTGAGAAAAGGTACCAGGCAACCATAAACAGATTAGACGTTACGAAATGCTCTGACATTTAGACCAATAGAAAGATCTAGATCTGAGCGGGAACCACTTTCACTTTATGACTGGTCTATCAACGATTTGAAATTCGAATGCATCTGAGAATTATGCTAACAAGAGCATCGAGTTTTTATTGCATAACATCTGGCCACATAGATTATAATACTTACATATTTTTTTTTAATTTCGAACGTCGCATTCTATTTTTACACTTTATTGCACAATCGATTAAACTAATATTCAGACTAATAGATTCAAAATGAAGTCAATAATATGCTTTGTTTTTGTTAAAAACTTTGTTTTTTTTGTGTTATTTAGTAAAACGTCTAGGTACAGCGAACATCTATTTCTAGATCAAGGCCACAGGGCATAATGTTATAGTCAAAACAATAGTTCCTATGGCATTGCTCAAGCAAATTGCAAGACCGTGGATGTCCGGGCATTATATAGCTTATTACCTTACATAAAGACTGACGAAATAATGATTGTACCAACAAATGTACAAGGAAGTATGAGTATTTGTTTGCGAAACTAACAAGGAGTTTTTATATCTCCTTTCTGAAATGAGTTTACATTACTGTCGGTAACCAATAAATCAAACAAAAACTTCATTAGGAACCAGACCGTAGTTTCTTGCCCTTATAGGCTCTGGTCGCGTGGAACTGGTACCTAGAATCACCTAGTTACTAGGTCCTAGTATATATGACGATTCTAAATGATCTTTGTGATTTTACTGAATAAAGTTTAATTGGGTTGAGATTCCAAGTGGAATATAATACATACTTCCAAGTTGAAAAGACTCAAACAGGTGGAAGTATCTGTTAGTACCAGGCAACCATAAAGAACATGAGATAATCTTGAAGTACGCATAAATTGAAATCAACAGGTTCATCATATATGCAGGTACCAGGGTATCAAGGCACATCAGAAGCTCATACGTAATCCTAGTAAAATATCAATTTGGAAGATAAATTAAACTCGAACACGAAACCACTGTTAGTACCAGGCATTCATAAAACAAGCATGTAGCTTCATACACTAGCCAACATGTTTATCAGACACGCTGGTACCAGGCTGTCATAACTGACAAGAGATCAAAGTAGTGAAAATTGAGCAACAGGTCAAATGATTTAGAACACTGTCATTTTCAATACAAGATAAAAGAAGCTCTATCAAGTGGTTGTTGGGGTTTTTAGTACCAGGACTTTATGGCTTTTAGGGTTGAATAATATGTTTAATCAATAATAATATGTATGCTTCCAACATCCAACAAGTGTTAACCACCGTTCTTAACCACTTGATAGCTTTAAACTCTATTGCATTATGCGGTCCTGGTACCAAGAGTAAGGAACAACTTATAAAATGAATAATTTTACAGCATTATTATTAACTAAAGTGACCTAGTCTAGTTCGTACTAAGTGGGATGTGCGTAGGTGCTCTAGTTTGTAATCTAGGATGACTAATAGTAGGAATTCCAGTACCTATTCACGTTTTTATGCTCTGGAAAACTTCATACCACTTAGATTTCCGGATAATACCAGTTTATCTCAATTGCTTCTATAAATAGTCTAGAAATAGTTGAAATCCAATGAATGTCAATTTTTATATTATGTAATGGTTGTATAAAAGGAAGACATCTCGTTTCGTTTTTAAAAGTCATAAATTAGGTGCACCAATGTTTGATTTATATATAAATCAAACACAAAATCTCACGTCATCTCACCGAGTAAAAAAATCAAGCAAAAACAGCAGAAATTTACAATAGGTACATTTTGTCAAATAAATCGTTAAATTGCCTCACGTAAAGATAAAGATAAAGATAATTTATTTGCTTAACATGTGTTAATTAAGATGACAAACATTTAGTTTAGGAGACAAACATGCTTTACCATCACTGGTGTGCAAATTGAGATAGCGCGCAATTATTAGTCTAAATATAATATAAAATAAAATTCAAAACAGGCTACATTAAAAAAAATTAAAATTAAAATATACAATAAAAATATTTAAAGACATGCAGTTTTAGATTACAATTCAAATTTTATCGCTTAAGAATTCTTTTTTCTAATTAATAAGCTATTAAATGTCACGAACATAATTAAGTAAATCAGGTGTCTTACTAATTAGTGTTTAATTATTAGCAAAACTTGTTTCCTATTTTCACTTTTAACATCACTCGACCGTGAAGTTGACACTCTACTTGTTAAGTAGGTACTTATAAAATACTGTGTATTGATGTATAATAAAAAAAATTATAAGTGACAAACTGTTATTTTTATCATCAAAATCGATTCCCCATTGTGGAGAAATCATACATATAAGTAGATATGTAATGATTCTCCACAATGGGGAATCGATTTTGATGATTCTTTGTTGTTTGGTCGATCATTTTTGCATTTTTATAATTTTATAATAACATTTTTTTGTGAATCTCACAAAATATAACTCAACAAAAAAATGATATTACAAAATATCTTTAAAATCACATTAAAATGTTAGAAATGAAATCATTTGACAAAACAAAACACGTTTGGAAAGTTTGATACTTAAGAGTGAACTTCTAAATCAATATTTGACTATGACAAGAATACTTACGTCAAGTAGTTGTTTGTAGAAATGTACGCCATCATTATTCTAACCAACCTGCCATTATTATAATAATCAACCTGCAGAGGTTATGTATAGATTACATTACGTCTCATGTATAGATTACATCTACTTTTTGGCTGCAATGTGTCTAATTTTTTTTTGAGTTATTCTAGATAATGCATAAAGTTTATACTTATCCAAAAAGTACTGGTTAAACTCATTGAAAATACGAGATCTCTTCACTTCCACTAAACAAAAAAGAATGATTTTAATAAATTTAGAATACGAAAAACTGAAACAAACACAAACATACAATCGTAGCACCTTTAACAACCTCTGAGTATGATCGATCAAACAACAAAGCATCATCAAAATCGATTCCCCATTGTGGAGAATCATTACATACATACTTATATTTAAGTAATGATTTCTTCACAATGGGGAATCAATTTTGATGATTCTTTAAAACACACTGTCTTCGTAAGAGCCAGTTAATAGTCTGTTAAAAAAATTAAACGTATCTTTCCCTCCAGATTTCCCCGGAATGTGCTTCGCTTCCACCCGTTGCGCGACCGTCGAACCTAGCAACACTTGGGACCTGGCTCCGTTCTGCGGCCGCTCCACCTGCGTCGTCAGCGAGGACCAGCCCCCACGCCTGCTCGAGCTCGTCGAGGACTGCGGACCTCTGCCGCTGGCTAACCCCAAATGCAAGCTGGACAGCGGTAAGAAACAACCTTCATCATGATAACCAGCAGACAGGTTGACGTGAGGGTAACACGTCTCAAGCTCGGCGAGGTCTACAAAAAAACTCATAACTACAGTAAATATTTGAATATTTTGGAAAGTTTACTTGGAATTGACGACCGATGTGACGCGGTGGGCGATGGTCCGCCTGCGACACTGAAGGTTGCGGGTTCGATTCCCGCCTTGGGATAAATGTTTGTACGATCTGCAAATATTTATTCCGGGTGTTCTGGGTATTTTATAAGTATAATAAAAAATATCTATCTATGTAATGTATTGTAATAAGTATCTATGTCAGTCTTCTAGTACCCATAACACAAGCTCTGCTTAGCTTGGGGCTATGATGTGTGGATTGTCCAGCATTATTTATTTATTTTAATTATTTCAATACAATTTTGATTTATAATTCAACTAAAGTATTTAAGTACCCTCATTTTTAAAATTTTCTATTTTTCTTCACAGACGCCACCAACAAGACCGCTCCTTTCCCCGGCTGCTGCCCAATCTTCAAATGCGAAGATGGAGTGAAGCTGGAGTACCCTGAGCTCCCCTCCCCTGAAGAAGAAAAGAAGGAGGAGGAGAAGCCTAAGGCATAAATAAAAAAAAATAATACATTGGTATAGCGCGCCAATTGTAAATAAGACACTATATTGACTAAAATCTGACATTGACAGCGCTGGGATTGGTTCTCACAATCCTAATTTGTATTCTAACTTTCCTTTGGTACTAAAGTCACAATGACTGGATTTCAAAACTATACCACTTCCGGTCAATTCAGCAACTAACAGTAATATTATCTAAAATCTGGTTTCGAACAATGGCGCCGAATTCATTGTTTAGTTATTTTTTAGAAGTTTATCGGCTTTTTTACTTGAATATCTGTCTAATTATAATGTTTGTGATAAAATAATTTAGAAAAGTTAATCAATAAAAAATACAAAATTTCTAATAGAATTGTTTTATTTAATCCGTGTTACAATACCTACTATAATAATCGTCTTAATTTAAAAAAGTACCCGTACCTAGGTATTTTTTTATCTCACCTACCCTTAAGACATTGATACGTTTATAGAATCTATAAGAATAATGAATTAATTAAAATCTTTAGAAAAAATATCTGTAGATACGTGGTATGCAAACTCAAAGGCTCAAAGGAATAAAATACCTACCTGAGCTACTTTTAGGCATTTTATCCTGAAATATAAAAGAGTTCTATACATCTTACCTAGAAAAGATAAAATATATTATATTTAGTGTGGGAGATAAATAAATAGTCAAATATTTAACTCAATATTTATTTTGGAATAATGAAATTTTATATTAAATACACAACTAAAGTGGTGACTATCAACACTTTATAATATTTATATATTAATAAACATACAGATTCACTCTTAAAATAACATTATTATTAACGTAAATAATTATTTGAATGTTAATCTTCAAATAAATATCAATAGAATAGTAATGAAATTATGAAACATAAATAATAAATTAGATATTGTTCAAAAATTAAATATTGTTAAAATATAGAATATTGTTAAAATATTGAATATTGTTAAAATATTGAATATTGTTAAAATATTGAATATTGTTAAAACATACATTGAAGCGGTTTGAAACACAACAGTTTATTAATACATGTTAACTTCTAATCTAAACATTGATATTAACTTTATATGATATTATATATTTTAAACATTATTATTTAGACTATACGATAAAATATAACCAACTATAATGTTAAAATCACATTTTGCCTAATTTTTAACATTTAATATTGCAGAAAATAGACACCGACCGCGTTACATTTATTTTGAGCTTTTCGATACTTCCAAAAGCTTTCAAATACATTTAAATACATTTATATTTACTAATGCACAAAAATATTGAAATGCAATCACGTGACACAAATCAGAGCATTATACATATAAGGCTTGATTAATATGTTAAATTATTTAAAAATATATAGGTTTATTCAGCCAGAATTGCTCTATGATAAAACAATAATATTATATTCATAAATATATTAAAATAATATGCATTTTTAACTCAAGTTATAAAATATATTGAATTATGCATATTTTTAAAGTGTTTTAGTTTAATAAAAATGTGTAGTTCAGCTGCAAAAATATTAAAATTTATCTATTTTTAGAATAAAATTTCATGAAAATATATATTTCTTTTACATATTATTTTGAAAATAAAAAAAAACATTTGATATGTTAGAATGTTGTACATCACAATCGGAGAAGCTTAGATATTATTTAACAAAAAATAATGGTCATTATATCTTTCAAAAAGATATTTTGCAGCTTGAGATAAAAATTCAAAAAATATTAGAAAATTTTCAAAATTAAAATAAGAGGTAGTATGCTCGGAAGATTATAAAAGCCTGTAATATTTAAACCTATAAAAAATGGATATTTATTGAACACGCTACATAATGCGTTTATTTCTATGTTATATACAATTTAATATAATTCCTCTCATTTTGACCTTTCATTTATTTAATTACATTTTTTTATTAACACGTCTACAAATACCACCTGGATATGCCTTCTTTTATAAAAATCATGGCAAATTAAAAAAAAACATATTTTAACGATTTAACAACAAAAATATTAGAAAATACATAGCAAAAAGAATTCAAGCTTTTAAGATATATCCAGTACTAGACATAGACCACAGAGAATAGAGAAAAATGTATATAGACTTTACTAATAAAGTTCTGAGCCAAGTGCCGATTCAAAAACACGTTTATTAAAACAAATGCACAGAAAAATACTCAATAGATAAAATAATAAAAGTAGTTTAGCAAAATATCAAAATGTGATTACTTTTCTAGTGAAACTTTCAAATGAGTTTTAATGAACTCTATGTGCAAAAAACTGACCAAATAATTAAAAAAAATAAAAATTTAAAAACTGATATTAAAATGACTCAAAGAACTGCTGATTTCAAAACATACTTTCTTCTTGAATTTGTAATTCGTTGTTATTTCAAAATATTATAGAAATGTCAGTCAGTAACAACATAACAAAACTTTTTAAAACAAAAGTAATTGGCTTCTTATTTCAAAAGTTCTATTCATTGAAATTAAAAAAAAAAGTTCTCCTTTTAAAATTTTCTCTCCACCAATCGGATTACACATTTAAACTGTTCGTAAAAACTCCTTATTACAAATTACTTATTTCAAAATATCTCATCGAAACATAAACTTTTTAAAACAAATGATGACAAAGACAGGTCACGTTATACAGCCACACCAAATAAGTAAAGCGATTACACCACGCTTTGCGAAAGTAGCTACCAGTTTGTTGCATTACTCGTACACGGGCACAGAATATTACTGCAAGTGAATTGCGACTCTGTTTCAATGACATAAGACACATATCGCTTGGTGATAGATACTCGTACAATTTATGACCAGATTATAAAAAACCTGTAAGTATAAGTATTTGTGCCAAACGCGAAACTGATTTGTTAAGTATTACGCCAGAATTACATACTAAAATACAAAAAAATGCTATGTAAGTTCGAAATAAGTTTTTTTTTTAACTTTCCATATCTAGACTAAGAAGTTATTAATTTAGCATGCTCATTCTTATTACAATAAAAGAATGAAATCTATTGTTTTGAATTGGCTCAGAACTTTATTTAATAGACTTTTTAATATTAAAACCAGCTAAACTTTCTTGGCATTTCCCTAAAATCGGTATTGAAGCTTAGATTATTACGAAATATATTTTTTTAAAACAACTCTTATCTGGAATAATTATTTTTTTCAGTGTTATTGTGTAAAATAAAATTATAATTCAAATCGAACTGATTTTAATTTGATTTTGATTCTAACTTGGAACTCAATAGTATTTATGTGCTTAAATTACACATAATTAATCAAAATAAACGTGTTATTATGTTTGAGTTTAATCTTAAAAATATATTTTTTATATAATTATAAAAAAACTTGTTTTGGAAATTATAATTAAGTAAGTACTTATTAAAAATAAAATTAAAATAAAATTTGAACAAAGACATTTTAGGTTTATTTCTATACATATTTTGTGATTATTAATGATTAGTGTAATTATTTTGCGCAATAACACTAAAATGTTGCAACTAATGTCGAAATACATCCAACGCCACTAACATCTATAACAACGAACTACACATTGTAACATACATCTATAAAATATACCTACGTATCTATAAAACCTTTTATAAATGTATACAATATTTATTTTTACTCTGATGACATTTTAACATTGACTTGATACTAAAAATCGTAAGCATCGTTAACATTTCAACAATAAGCTTTCACACTATCTGCAATTACTTTAAATATTTAAAATTAAAATATATTTTGTTAAATACTTTTATAAGGCTATAACTATTGATTAAAATACTGTTAATATATTAAATGAATATATTTTAACGTAAATTTTTAAAATTATGTAAATGTTTGATTACAAAAATCCAGATTAAAATGATATGGTTAAATAAAAAATTGCACTGTAATTTCGAATATTTCATAAAAACTCTCACCTAAAATTGACCAGCCACAATTACCACACCATTTTTTAACATTTTAACATTAATTTAGAATGTTTAAATCCTTCTCCATTACATTTCGGTAATAAATCAAAATTTTGACACATGCGTTTTGCCCATCAGATGACTTTTAATTTTGGCAGTTGTTATTATTTTTTTAAATGATATTTTTTTTTATTTTAATACATCTTTTAAAGTTTTTTGAGCAAGTCGAAAAACTTTATAAATTTGTGTACGGTGACAATTCAATATTAAAATTAGTAAAATAGTTTCATTTGAAACTTTAAATAAAATAGTTCTACTCATGATTGTGCGAACGTGAACTCGACTTTTTCAATATTTACTACATTTAACAATTATTTTTACATTTCTAACAATTGTTATTAAAACCCTTAACAATAAAAACGTCAATTTATTCAAGAAAATAGATGTGAATGGAAAAATTACAGAAAAAAATATTGATAAAAAGTGTTTTTTAAAGATCCCACTTGAAGGATAATGAATATATAACCTTTTTAGGTATTTAAGATTTCGAAGTTTGATACAGCGTTGTGCATTTATTTTATTTAAATTAAAAAGTACTTTCGATGTGTAAGATAAATAAAAAAACTGTTTTATAAAAAAAGTTTCTTAAAAAAACTCTAAAACTGCACATTGCTGTAGTTAAAGACAGATTTAGCGAGTAAGGTCTTGTACTTACTTAACGGATACTTCGCTATATATTAATATAAATTATAAAAACGTAAAATAATTAACAAATCTTCACACATTGCACACTACTCACAAACTAAGCATAGCGTGTACTATGGGAAGAGTGTACATATACATATATCTTTTATAAATATACATATAGATACATAGAATACATAGTAATAATTATACAAGGTGTTTTTTTTGAAGGGCGTTGATGGCCAAGTCCGAAGCCACGAGATTTTTTTTTTTTTTTTTTAATTTCGAACTTATTAGAAATGTCAGAACTTCTCAAAATAACATCCTGTACACATAAACTTAAAACCTGTGTTACAGTAACTTATTTATTTTATATAATTAGCAAAAATATCAATATAATTAAAAATAAGGCAGAGCTTTATAAATCCAGCTTAAGATCAGATTAAGACTTTTATCAGATAAGGGCCAATATTTCATGAAAATTTATCAGTGTGGAAATTGACAATAAAAAAAATATATATTATAATAAAATAATTAAAGTTTAATCAAACCTAATTCAGCAATTTGCCAACAAAATGTTTTATTCGATAAATTGAATTGAGTGTCAAATGTCAAACTTTAGATGGGATTATTTGTTGGACTATACTTCCTGTCAAAAAATCAATAGCAAAATTATAATTGGACTCAAATACATAGAGAATGGACTAAGCGTTCCTTCTTAACCTGTAGCTCTACCATGAGTTTTTACAATCTATACTCGCTAGGGTCTGTAGTTAAAAAAATGTATGAAGATTTGTACAGCGCCTCTAGCGGATAGTTGGGTACTAAATTTCGTAATACTAATGTTTACGTAACTACAGTAGTAAAGTCAAGCGATTTTACTGTGACAACTCATGGTAGAGGTACAGATATGAAGTATGCGGGCGGTAAAGCGTGAGAGAGACAAAACAATCGTGCGGCCAGTAGTTGTATATTCTTACATACACTTAAAAACCAGAGAATAGAATGGCCGCATGTCATTTTCGTGAGGCTATTGCTATGTCCATTTTCTATGTCTAGGATTTGACATTTCATTTTTTTTGCGAAGCATCCGTCAAATGAGTATTGAGAAAGAGATTCACATTTTTTCGTGCCCTTTTTTCTTTTTTTGTAATCGCTCAGTCTTATGACGTTTTTGTAACTTTTTTTATAACAATTACAACACTTACCAAATAACTTTGCGATTGTGAAAAATACGTAATAATTAAAAAAAAAATTAAGATAAATTCATAAAAAATACCTTTGCCCAGCAGTGGGACAGCGTAGGTTGATAAAAAAAATAAAGTTTTTTAAACTAATTAGTATGAGGTCCACCGGACGTGACATTTAAAGGAAATAGATAAAAAATATCGTACCTACCGATCAATACATAATGAAAACACATTTCTAAGTTGGATTTAAAGTATCGTACGATTTGTTATGACATATCGTACATATACAGGGTGGATTTTTGGGCGGTGTTGGCCAAGTCCAAAACCACGACAGTTAGAGATTTTTTTTTATTTTAAATGTCGCAAAAGGAACCATGCCCTCGATTTATATAGAACAATAACTGCATACTCCGTTTAATCAATCTTTTAGTTTAGGTGATTGACCTGAACTGACCAACAAAAAATCAAAATCGGTTAACAATTGTTAGTTAACTTAGAAACAGAGTTCTATAGGAAAATAATGATATCTAATTAACTGCTAAGTGATCTATGAACCTGCTATGTTGTTGATAGGAATATGTATCAGCTCCACGATTAAATAAATCCCATGCAGAAACCGATAGCAGTTGCAAAATAACAAAAAATATATAAAATAATCCGCGTTATTTTAAGACATAAATAAGTTGATATATAAGACATATATATATAACTAGCTGACCTGTACCCACTTGGGCATAATTCGACCGTTTTTTCTCCGATTCCCTTTGCAAAACGGACTACCACGTAAAAACGCATTTTTATTTTTCGGTTTTTTATAGATACCTATAACCTATGACACTCAGCAATAATGTTGCTTTCTATTGGTGAAAGAATTTTTAAAATCGGTTCAGTAGATCCCGGGATTACCCATTACAATTTAACAAATATACAAACACACAAACTTTACTTCTTTATAATATTAGTATAGAAAAGAGCCGCGTCATTTTAAGATATAAAGAATATTTGAGTTTGACTTTCAATTACTATTATTGTGTGTAAGGAGTTTACTTAGTTTTATTTTTATTTTGCAATAAGTTGACTTATTTTATTTGCGTATAATTATATTTGATAGTATTACGTTTACGTGATATAACATCAAATTAGTGAAAAATTTAACACACTATTTTATAATGATTTGTAACGGCTATTTGCGTAAAATTATTGAATTAGTGAGAAATAAACTTTTATTCACACTATTTGCGTGCCATATTATTATGTTTAAATTAGTGAGAAATAACATTTTATAAGCACACTATGTGTGTGCAATTAGTTTTAATTAAGTAAAAAATAAAGTTAGAACACACTATTTTTGCGTGTCATATGTTTAAGTTACTGAGAAATAAAGTTAAAACACACTTTTTGCGAGTCATACGATTAAATTAAGTGATAAATAAAGTTAACCGACTTTTCAGAGCCGCAAAGTTATTTGGCGTCAACGGGATGTGTGTGATGTTTATTCCGGCTTAAGACGATGCCATTGCACGATGGTCTGTCGAGGTTTCGTTATCATATCTTGCCAGTGCTTTGTTTCAGTAGCGCCTGAACCGTTTTTACCTGAAATAAACATAAAAAAAACCATAAATATTGTTTAAATTTTTTTGGGGATATAAAGAAAACAGATTTTAATCGTCATCACCATGACTTAATAATATGATGATTCACAAAAGGTGCAAATCAAAAACGAATATCAAAAAATTAATATTCATGGACATTTCACACATCACACTCTAGTCCCAAACTAATCAGAGCTTGTATTATGGGAAAAAATATATGCATAGAATACATAGTAACACTCAGACACAGAACAAATATTTTTGTTCATCACAGAAACATTTACACTTAAAAAAATGCACACTAATTCAAAGTGTTCATATTATACCTCTTGCTATACTTACATAAGTATATATTAAAATGTATGATATACAAAGTTTCTAATTGTTCATAAATATTAATTTTATCAAAAAACTTATAAAGGCGCTTTAGCCTGCAAAGTTAATTTTAAGTAAACAAGTAGATATACTTACTAAACCGTGTTTAGATTTAAGTATTCATTGTATTATAAGTATGATAATAAAGACCTTAAAAAAAAAAAAAAAAAAAAAAGTATCCGTCTAATGAGTTAAACATACCAGCCAGCAGTATCCGTCCAATGAGTTCGTTTCTCCCGATATTATCGAAGTCCATGACCTGGACGTCCAGAGAACATTCGCGAATCTTCTCCCAGGGCACGTTGAACGAGAAGGAGTCGTTGAAGACCGGGTTCAGGGTGCATTTGAAGATAGCAGTTTTGCGCTTCTCAATGCGCTTGTCTCCGAACTGAAGCCACACCTTCACGTATGGATCTGGAATAAATCATTAATTTTTATAATTTAAAAAAAAATTAAAAAATTTTTACATAATCGACGTCAATCGTAAATGACAAGTTCCAGATTGGGCTTTCATAAATTTATTCGCAGATGATACTCATATAGGTTGCAATGATAAAACCTATCCTAAGCTAGATATAAAAATTGAACAGTCAATGGAGCTACTAAGAAGTTGGTTCGAAGCAAATGGAATCATTTTAAACACGGAAAAAACTGTAGTTCTTAGATATCAAACAAAAATAACCAAAGACGCGCCGAATACTACGGGACATGCATTCTTAGGATACAGGATGGATCGAACAATTTGTCATATACCTCACATTGAGATGCTATGTAAAAGACTAGCGAGTGCTAATTATGCTTTGTTTAAACTAAAACCATTAATTGATGTAAAATCACTCATGACAGTATATTACGCCTATGTCCACTCTATTATCAACTACGCAATAACTGTTTGGGGAAACAGCTCCTCTGTAAGGAGAATACTTTTGTGTCAAAAAAGATCAATTAGGATTATATTTGGGCTCAAACATAGAGTATCAGTAAGGAAATACTTCGTTCGTAATAAAATAATGACAGTAATATCACTTTTTATATATAAGAGCTTGTTAGAAATACATCAAAACAAAGAGCAGTACATAAAAAAAGAAGACACGCACAACTATAATCTGAGAAATAAGCATAAACTTTATAATCCTAGAATAAGACTAGCTAAAGTTCAAAAGCAGGGTGATTATAATAAAATAATAATGTATAATATGTTGCCCATCAAAGTATCTAACCTAGAAAGTGTTTTAGAGTTTAAAATGAAAATCAAAGGTTTTTTTGAAGTGAATGCTTTTTATTGTTTAAATGAATTTATGAATATGAAATTAATGGAATCATCGTTTGACATAAAATGAACTTGACATGTATACTATATTTTAATTTTTTAATTTAACTATATTTAATTGGACTTAATTGAACATTGAATTTCTTTTATAAATTAGGTACTCATACTTTATAATTATTATACTTAAAATGTCTAGGGCCCTACTATAAATGTAAAATCGATTAAAATTAGTAGGTATCCATTGAAATGTATAATATTGTAATTGGACATGCCTTGTATGACTTACACTGTTATAATTATGGCGAAAAAAATAAATGAAATGAAATGAAAAATGACAAGTGTTTCATGCCATACGCATGTTTAAAGAGTAGGTACTAAAAAGTACTAGTCAAATCTTAATAAAATTATTTTGGCATAACAAAGTACCAAACAAAAAAGAATCATCAAAATCGGTTCGTAGGTGTAAGTGGATTAGCGTGATATGAAAAAACACAGTCTAATAACACCTTTGATAAATCTATACAAAAACTGGACTGTATAGTTAATATGTAGGTTGTACCATATTTTTTATATTAATTTGAAAATAATACCTTAATGCCAATATATGTATAATAAAAAATATATATGTATGTAATGTACTTTATTAAGTATACCTATATCAGTCTTCTAATACCCATAACACAAGCTCTGCTTAGTTTGAGGCTAGATTATGTTGTGTGGATTGTCCAGCGTTATTTATATTTACTTACATCAATATTATTAGATAAAAACTATAGAAACAAGAAATATTTACAGTACTATTTAATTTTCATTTGTGATCTAATTAGTTACGAGGTACGTTTGTTAGTTATTATATACGAATATTTACAAGGCAGTTTAAGATATTACACCTTTAATAACATGTATAGCAAACCACTTTACATTTTGCTCAAACTGTTTTTGTATCATGTCTGCTCTGTGTTATACTACGAAATATTGTTTACTTTCATTTGCACTCAACGTAGATTTGAATTTAGTTTTAATAAATATAAATAAATAATGCTGGACAATCCACACAACATCATCTAGCCCCGAGCTAAGCAGAACTTGTGTTAGGGGTACTAAAAGACTGACATACTAGTCCGGTCAATTTAGACATAAAAATAGTGATCAAATAAAGAAAATTCCGACAGAGCAGACAAATCTTCGTAGAGACCTTAGGTTTACCACAAGGAATAAAGTGTCAAAAGTCCCCATCAATCCCATGTGAGGGACTTAGGGACTTAATCGGGGCCCAACGTCAAAATTTTAGGTTTTTTGGATTTTTCTCGAAAACGGTAAGTTTTATAGACAAAGTACATTAGAGCAATGTTGTAGATCTTAAAATTCTCTATAAAAATAGTGATGATTCAAAAAATGCTTCAAAAATCACGATAAAAAAATGGTTGAACGATCAAATATCGTTTTAAATCTTAACGAGCATTATTTAAAGTAGCTGTAAGATGAGTCCCACCCTTAATGTAAGTAGAGAACTGCCCTTATTTAGTCCTTAAAGATTTATCTCGATTCAAGGGGTATTTGCGCAGTAAATTAATTTCTAGGAGATTGTGCTTTTTTAAAATTATTTGTAGCTTTTGAAATTTGTAAAATTATACAAATAATTTATTTAGTTTGCTCTTAAGTATTCTAGTTATGTATATTATTTTATAAATAAATAAATATTCACGGACAATTAACACATCACACTCTAGTCCCAAACTAAGCGTAAAGCTTGTACTATGGGAACTAGACTGCTGTACCCCAAGTACGAGTTTGTGAGACGCAATCGCCGAGAAACCGATTTGGTATGGAGATCCAAGCAGTGCCCCTAGCCGATTTCTTGAGAAGCTTGGATCTCCATACAAAATCGGTGGCGCTCGGTAATTGCGTCTCTGCGATCCGTGTGTGCACAAACTCGTACTTACGGCCGGTTTCTGGAAACCCATATCACGATTGATCCGAGTTTGACACATAGTAATTATTTGATTTTTTCGTTGATCATCGTTCGAGAAACCGGCCGTTAGGGTACTGGGGGGTATCCTGACAACTGAAATGTTTTTGAACTGTTATTTGATCAAATTGCAGTTCAGTTTTCTTCTTCGTCTTTTATTGATTTTTGGAATGATCGATTTTCATACCGTTTGATAGAATTAACGAAAAATCAGGTAGGCCATGCTCAAATCAGGTAGGCCATGTGCTAAACCGCGGCATTGACGTCATTTTTAACAGTTTAGTCACGTAAATCCACAAAAATGCCACGGAATACTGATGAGTTACTATAGTAAAATCAACGAAAACTGAACTGCAACTGAAAGGATATTCGGTCACGCAAGTTTCCCCTTGCTGGATAGCCCCCCAGTTCTCACAGAACCATTAGTGTTTTTATTACCTGATTTTCCATTGATGTCCTTTGCCTTCAGGTTCCTGGCCTTCAGCAGGGTCAGTGTCAGCACACTGTTGCTGGGGTGGTAGCACAGCGAGGTTAGCAGCTCACCACACTTGTCCTTTGCTGGTGGCTTCAGTGCCTTCCAGAAGGATGGCTTCTCGCTAAAATCGACCTGGAATAACAAAAAATAAATAAGACTTACGGCCGGTTTCTGGAAACCCAAATCACGATTGATCCGAGTTTGACACATAGTTATTATTTGATTTTTTCGTTGATCATCGTTCGAGAAACCGGCCAATATCGGGCCGGACAATATGAAAGACGGGTAAGTATATATTTCATACATTTTACTTACCCCGATATCGGATCGGCGTCCGACACCGATATCGGATCGGATAATGTGAAAACGCTCTTACGTGAACAAGAAAAACTTCGACAATAAGGATTATATTTGAACAATAAAAAATGAACATTTATGAAATTTTAAAAGTTTTATCGGCAATAAAGTCTGCTTTTAGTCAAAATAACACCATTATTGTAATTCTATGACATTCTTTTAAATTACTTTTTACATCCAAAGTATGAGAGATGAATAAAACCTAAGTACCTATTAATAAAATATATCTACATAATCTATACATATAAAAATCAATGCCACTTTTCGTTGTTATTTTATAACTCAAGAACGGGCTCTCCTATCCAAACCAAATTTTTAGGCTTTATTTGGACTAATTAGCAGATGGTTTATGTGAAGTTTGCTTATAATCTGTCGAGTAGTTCTTCATTTATCACATTTTTTGTAGTCTGCTTATTTATTGCCTTTAAGGTGGAACAGAGTTCGCCGGAACAGATAGTAAAGTATAAAGAATCTGACCAATACTTTTTCAATTATCATTTAAAATGTGTATTAAGTCGACGATCACTCTATTTTTTTTTTAAATATTTTATTTGTATATATGTACTGGATGATGATGACTTACCTGACACAAAGGCAGGAATACTTCGCCAATGGAATCATCTCTTGAAAACCGATCGTAGTCAAAAACATGAAGATGCAGGACCTAGAAAGTTTAATAACTTTAGTAATAGTAGATACTTTTGGTGCATTCTAGCATTGTCTATAGGCACTGCATTCATTTCATTCATTTTAGACGACCGATATGGCGCAGCGGACGAAGGTCCGCCTGCGACGCTGTGGTTGCGGGTTCGATTTCCGCTTTGGAAGAAACCTTTGTACGATCTGCAAATATTTATTCCGGGTGTTCTAGGAATTTTATATATACAATAAAAAATCTATGTAATGTATTGTATTATGTATGTCAGTCTTCTAGTACCCGTAACACAAGCTCTGCTTAACTTGGGGCTAGATGATGTAATGTGGATTGGCCAGCATTATCTATATATATTTATTTATTTTCAGCCAGTGGTGTCCCACTGCAGGGAAAAGGCCTTCCTTCCTTCTCTCCAATCCACTCTGTCCGGGGCTATTGTGGACAAATCTGTATGGGCATCAAATTCGTCCCTGCATAAGGTTTGGTAAATAGGTACTGTTTAAGGTTCAAAATATTTGGGACTTGCGTATACGATCCAAACTATTTTTTATGTAAAGATTAAGATGGAAACTTGCTAACTTGAAAGCTTTGTGCTGAAAACCAGCGCTGAGAACTCGTTCCCAGCACATGCTGAGCACAGAGCTATTCATGCAATTGTGTACATGGCAGCGTCCCGTACCCATGAGTAGACATACCCACGCCTACCTTCTGTTTTAATTTTGAGATTTCTACTTTTCACTTGTTATTTCTCCTTCTGTATCATTTATATCTCTCTATATCATTTTGTGTGTGTGTCACCTGTCATGTATATTTATGAATGAATAAATGTTTTGTATTGTATTGTAAGATTACCCGACTCTGCAGCTTCTGGATGGGGAACCCTTCGAAGTAGAAGGTCTCGTTCCACCTGGGGTTAAGGGTGCGTCTCTTTATCTTGGTCTCCAGGCGATGCTTCTTGTCTGGCAGCAGGGTCACACGCACGTATGGGTCAGAGGTTCCACTGAGATCCTTTGCCGGCAGTTCCTTTCCCTGAGGTATTCGAAGACAGCATGAAAAATATTCTAAGACCATCTGGTGCCCCATCTCGATATCTCGAGATGGAGCGACGATCTGCGGAGTGTAGCTGGCAAACACTGGATGAGAAGGGCCAAAGACCGGGCTCAGTGGCGCGTCTTGGGAGAGACCTACGTCCAGCAGTGGACTAATATAGGTTGATGATGATGATGATGATCTGGTGCCCGCGACTTCGTGTTGCTATCGATATATTTATAACAATATCTTTGTATATTTAGCCTATGTGTTATTCCGATGTATAAACTACATTATTGTAAAGTTTCATTAAAATTCATGCAGTAGTTTTTGCGTGAAAGAGTAACAAATATACATCCAATTACAAACCTTCGCCTTTATAATATTAGTATAATTAGGATATATAGATAGCTGAAACCCGTAACGTTAGTACGCGTGGGCCAAAATATTTGTTACTACCATTTGCACATGGCTGCTTTGGTTTAAAGAGGTCAAGTATCTTAAAATTCAAGCCTTTGATTACAATAAGACCTAGCCCATGTTTAAATCCAGGAAACTGTCTTCTAAACTGTATAGTTTTATCTAAATCTGTCCAGTGGTTTAGGCGTGATGCTCACAAACAGACAAACTCGATTTTTAGGTTCAGAATCGTTTACTTAGTGAGTCTACATATTGCTTTATTCATATCTTCACTTTGATTTTTGGCTCTTTTACAGTTTCTTAATACCCCTTCAGGTTTATGATGCCCTAATAGGTGTATTTACATACAAATTTAAGTTTAGTATACTGACATCAGTACCCCAAGTACGAGTTTGTGCACACACGGCTCGTAGAGACACTATCGACGAGCGCCACCGATTTTGTATGGGGAACCAAGTGCCACCCATAGCAGATTTCTTTAGAAGCTTGAATTTCCATACGCTCGGCGATCACGTCTTTGCGATCCGTGTGTGCACAAACTCGTACTTGGGGTACAGATCACTTAGAATCTGGGCAGACTCAAGTTACCAAAGCTCGTTCAAGTTCAAGAGAAACAATACGACGTAAATGTAGCTTCTTGAACAACTTATCGTTGTTCAAGTTACTAAAGCGTTTGAAACTTTCAATCAGATACACCAACTTTTCCCATCGGCAGAGAAGTTACTTATCTATTGATTTTTTTCTTTGTTTCTGTTCCTGTGTTCATTTTAACTTATTTATTTACAAATGCTGATTCAATAAACGATTCTGGATCCAAAAATCAATTTTGTCTGTTCTATTGCTTATTAGTGTATCATGCCTGAACCGCTGGACATATTTCAATAAAACTTTTACAATTTAGAAACCTGTTTTTCTGATTAGGAAAAGACTAGGTTTTATTTCAATGCCGCGGTAGAATCTAACCGGGACCCCGTGGCTCAGTCAAGTGCCGATGCAGCGTCGAGCCAGTCGTCAAGTGACGATTGGTTTGACGATGCACTGGCACTAAGGTGAATGAGGGTACATCGGAGTGTTTTTAGTCGGTATGCTGTCTGTGACAGAGAGTCCGACATCCTCTCATATTCTCTGAGGCATGCGTCAAGCATTTTCACTCCGTAAAAAAAAAAAAAAGGTTTTATTGCAATAAAATACTTGAATTTTAGATTTAGCTTGTTCTTTCTTAACCAACTGCAACCGCTTTTTAGGATGTTATAGTGGTGATATTTTGGCCCACGCGTGGGCCTAAATATCGAACGTCGTCGCGGGTTTCATCTGCTTAGTTTTCTATATAAATCTGCTTATCTTACAATAAAACAAGTTTTTTGTTCTTAAAATACATTATTATTATAACTTAAAAGTTTAAAATCTTAGTTACCTAGTATTTTTCCATTATGTTATGTATAAACAAAAGATTGGTTTACAAAGTTAGCTCAACAACTTATCACATTAAAATCGTGATGCTCTGATTTGCATATGATCATTATTATGAAAAAGATAAACATATGGTAAAGATATTTTAAATAAATATTGATTGTACCTATTTGGTAATGAAAATTCGAATGGATAAGCAAAGTTCGGTTTTCGAGGTAATACAATTGATACTTACATTACTTTTGATCTTTGTTTTCTTGTTGTCATACCTTATTGTATAAATATTTTATTCTTCTAGAATTTAGTATATGTAATTAAACAATGTACAGCCGCTAAGTTTATCACATACTGGTGCCCACGACTTTTTCAACAGAAGATTAGTATTTGGAAATTTTGTCACACATCGCACTAAAGAATAGTTCGCAGATGGCAGATTTTTTCTTTTACCATACACAAAGTTAAGCTTAGAACAAATCGCATAATATGCCAAATTAGAGTCTATGCGCTATTCTACATTATTGTAAAGTTTCATTAGCATCTATTAAGTAAATTTTGCGAAATAGATACAAACCCATAAAAATGTCCAATGTACAAACTTTCGCGTTTATAATATAGTAGGATTATGTTACCTGAATGATTCTCAAAATCAGTGTGGTGTTCTGGAAGTCGTATTCCAGCGAGAAGTGGATCTGCCCCACGTTCTCTGAGGGCTCCGAATTGTCGATGTACATATCCACCAGCGAGATCGACCGGTTCTGAAGGAACGCCATCTGTTAGCGCAAAGTGGAACCACTTTATACCAGCGCCAACTGAGTACTGAAGTAGCCGATGCGATGGTTGGAATGAATAGTCAGTAGGAATGTTGGTCAGACGGAATATTTGTGTAGTCAGATCGAATGATAATGTAGTCAAGTGGTATATGCATGTAGTCATTCGGAACATTTATGTAGTCAGTCGGAATATTAATTTACTCAGGTGGGATGTTAATGTAGTGATGTGGTAATGAGTGAGACAGTGAGAATGAAGAGTAATAGTCATCAGGAATGTTCATGTAGTCAAGTGGAATGTATACGTAGTCAGGTGGAATATTTATGTGGTCAGGTGGAATATTTGTGTGTTTGATGACGATCTTGAATAATAATGATTAGTCATGAAATTTATGTATTTTGCCGTATTGATATAATAAACATTTTAAGAATATATTGTATAACCTAAGTTTTAAAATAAAGAATAAATATTTTCGCATATAACTTATTCTTGCATGGTGTAGTAATAAATAATATAAATAATTATAATTAAGTTTGGTTTTGGATCTCGGTAACTTTTAAATAAAATAAATATTACAAAACAGGGGCACAATAGAAAATTCATGCAAAAGATTATAAAAGTAAAGACAAAAGCAGTTTTATTTAACTGTTAATCTAAATTAAAATAATCCATATATTTGAATAATTAAGGATTACTTTAAACTAGATTCGGTTGATCTTTAAAAACAGGTTTCATGCCAAAGTGACTTTAAAAAATGTCAGGTAGGGGTTGTGCTAATTTTCAAAATTATCAACTTAAAAAGTATTATCAAAAACGGTGTAGGCACTCGCACTCGTGATGTGTGCTGTCTATTTGACTATTTGTTAGTTTGATTGTGTTTTTTGGTGCTGCTAACTTCAAAACTACTTTTTTGGAGGCTAATTAAGCAAATCTAAAACTATGAATAATTTTCAAAATTAGCAATTAATTTAAGCTTATTTTTTTAATTAGTTTTATTTTATAATCTTCATTATTTAGATATTTAAAACTGATACGTAATTTTATTTGAGGCAACAATGAAAATGGTTTGTCATGTCAATAAAGTTATAATGTTTTCTATTTTAAAAATTAATAAAAATAGCGCGGCAAATTATATTTGATTATTAAGCTTTTATTAATTATTTTAAATTTACTAATTATTATATATATGACCAGCAAGATTAATCTAATCTAAAAATTGCCAGTTATTATTAAAATCTTTATTTACAAAATTATTCATTTTTTCATATGAATCCAGCTTAAAAATGGCGTTTAAATAATTAAAATCTAAATACTTTTTGAAGCTGAAAAAACTCTCAGTTACTAAGTTGTAGATTTTGGAACGCATTTTTCCCATTTTCTATACAAAAGTTCAATGATATAACTTGAAATAAATTTTGAAATTGATGACAGTTTTTAAAATATTAAACGTTTGGTTTCAAGAAGTCAAAAAATCTTTAATTTTAAATTTGTGATTTAGTATATTTAGACATTTTCAATTTAATTATTGTGTAATAAAATCTTCCCTTAAACATTATTTTATAATATTTTTTTTATTACAGTTATTATTACACTTAATTATTACCAATACAGGACAACCACCTCAACCAATAGATAATATATAAATATTTTTCTAAACATTGTATAAATATATTTATCATTGAACTTTGTATGAAAACTTTTACGCCTCCCAACGAAGCGTATAAGCATCTTCTGAAAAGCAAAAACTATTAAATAATTCAGTCTATTTTGTTCGTATACAACCTCGTCTACCTACCATTTTTGAAGGAGCAAGCATGGAAAAGATTTAAACTGTTAAACTTAACTAAAAACACCTTAACTAACAATAGGACACTAAACTACACAGTTAAAAGCGACAACATCAAATGTACTCTGACAGGATCGTGTGAGATCGCGTAAGATCGTGTAAGATCGTGTATGTTCGTGTAAGATCGGAAAACTGTTTTTGAGGTTAGGTTTTCAAAAAAACGGTTAGTAATTTTCAGTCTATCTTATAAGTTAGCGGAGACTTGAAGTATTGATTACTATACGAAATGATGACATAAAGTCAACGCTTACTTTTTATAAAATAGGGGTTAACATTTTATTACAAACTGCGACGTAGGTAACTGACTATTTTTACATATCGGTTTTATTAAATGAATTTGTTACTCAAAAATAACGTGGCTTTTTAATAATATAATAATTTACAAAATTGGTTTATGAACTTTATTAAATAAGTATAATTATCGCAACCTTTTACATAAAAGACTGATAATAACTTTATTCACAAACAAACTTACGACTATACAGTATTTACAAAATGTACATTGTCATATAAAATACATAAGAAACAGTTGAGCTATCTACAGACCGTTGCAAACAATCTATAGATAGTTCATAAAATGCTGTTTATTATGTTAATTAATATTCACAAACCACGCTCTAGTCTCAAATAAACCAATATTAGTTTAATGGAAACTAGATATATAAGTATAAGTTGTCTTAATTATAAGAAATATTATAAAATGTAAATCCATAATTGGCTTTATGTATTGTCTTTATGTTTTGTAAATTATGAATTAAGAGCTGTGGATTTTGTTTAATAAATAAATAAATAAAAAGTAAATAATATAAAAAAAAACATACATTATATATTTTTTTCTGTTTTAAAACGTTCACCGTTTTTTGAAAACCTCTGAATCAACATCATTATTTGTTTATCGTGATATTACATTACGTATATGCAAATCCATCCAATTTAGACACATATGATACATTTATATATTACAAACAATATTCCGTATACCTACACTTAAGTACAATTATAAAACAAAAAAAGAAACATTACTAATGAATAAATAGATCAGATTGAGTATCCTAATATATAACAATTAAAATCAATAAAAGTTTATTCGGTAAAATCACGGGGATAATTTAGAATCGTCTTATATAGGTACTAGGTGATTCTAGGTGCCAGTTCCACGCGACCAAAACCTAATGATAAAAAATGTTATGTTTTCCTTTAAAATGTAAGTCAACATGTATAATTTATATCCCAAATAAGTAAATAAGAAGCTTAAAACTCAAAGAAAGTTCAAATCCGAGTGCTTTTCACGAAACTTCATTGTTTTCAACAATTAAGAAGTTGAATAGAAATTCCCGTACCTTTATACGGGTTGAATTAAATAATTCAAATAACTTTATTGAAAACGCCATTTTTTGCTTAAATGAACACTTCTTTCGATCGTGACAGCTATATAAGTACTTATACCTACTACTACCCGTGCTCACTTCGTTGGGCATAATTCGACCGTTTTTTCTCCGATTTACTTTGCAAAACGGACTACCACGTAAAAGCCTTTCTACTTTTCGGTTTTTTATATAGCCTATGACACTCAACAATATTGTGGCTTTCTATTGGTGAAAGAATTTCTAAAATCGGTTCAGTAGATCCCAAGATTACCCCTCACAATTTAACAAGCACACAAACTTTACTTCTTTATAATATTAGTATAGACTTTATTATTACTTAAGCGTCGTCGTCAATACCTGTGACATTTCTACAGGTAAATGGGAAGTGCTTGCACAACAGAGACGAGAATGTCGCGATTCGGGTCACTAGGCCGTAGCTAATTTTGAAGCAAATAGACAACAAGATCTTGATGCTATGCGCTTACTTAAGAAGAACCGTCCCAAGCCTTATACCTACCTATAACTCTTTGGGCCAGTTACAGTAGCCTGTAACAGGTGCTTCAAGTTAGGGCTTTGCAAGTCATATCCGCTCCCATATCCGGAGTTAGCAAGGTTGGCCGTTGGCGGATATGCCAAGGACATCATATATAGTTCCAATCTCATAACCAGATGTCGCTGCACCATCTTGCCGATTACTAGAACGCTATTGAAGCGTTTTGCGTGTCACACACGAAGTTATGACACTCAAAACAAAGATTACTCAAAAAGTACTTATTCATTAATAATATAATATAATATAGATCAATAAGATAAGACTACATAAGACTGTTTGTTTTCCTTGGAAATAAAAATCAAAGCCACTTTTCGTTGTTATTTTATAACTCAAGAACGGGCTCACCTGTCCAAACCAAATTTATAGGCTTTCGGACTAATTAGCAGATGGCTTGCTTATAAATCTGTCGAGTGGTTCTTCATTTATCACATTTTTTGTAGTAGGTATATGCGGAACAGAGTTCACCGGGTCAGCTAGTATTCTTTAAAAATACCTACAAAGGGCTTAGTCCGAGGTTGCATTTTAAAACTCCCTACTCTCGAGCCGACAGTCGTCTATTGGATGTCCTTATATTTTTGTATGGATATCCGAGAGACGACTGTCGGCTCGAGAGTAGGGAGTTTTAAAATGCAACCTCGGACTAAGCCCTCTGATATCCACAGTGACCATTCCCAATCCATTAACCTTTCCCTCGCGTGGGGTCCGCTTGAATTATTTATACCTACGAACCGTTAGTTAAAATATCAAGAATCAATCGCAGTGGCCAACACCATCACTGAATTGCTTTTTACTTGACAGGCATCACAGCTCAGTTGGTAGTAGCTCTGTCTTCCAAGCTATGGGGTCTTGGTCTATAAAATATGTCTCAAAAATCTTTAAAATATATTATTCATTATGGCGAAATTATCAGTACCTATCTAACAAACAATAAAAGTATACAAAAATGTTAAAAAGGTATTTTTTTAATAATAGTCATACGGCACACTGTAGAATAAAACGATTCAAAGCATGAAATAAAATGCTACTAACTGGTACCAACTGAGCAGAAACGCGTGTATTTTTGTAAATACCCTCCTGTTTAAAATTAAAAGGTTTTTAGATTTTACCATATAAAAGAAGAAGGCAGTTTAAGGCCGGCCTCACACAGCCGGAATTCGTCTCTGAATTCATAATCTGAATTCATATTATTAATTAAGAAAGGCCGGAATCCCATACAAAGTCGTTATGATCCACATACATTCTGATTTTTTAAGATTATGAATTTCTCAGATCGATCTGTAAGAATGATTCTGATGTGCGTCCGGAATTCCTGGTCTGAATATTTAAGATTATGACTTCATAACGCACGTAATCCTATACATTTGCATAGAGCAACACACACATACTGAATTCAGATTATGAATTGCTCAGTATTGAGCCAATAGCAATGCGATTAGTATTAATTCCTCCTCCATTTCGAGACGTTTGCGTGTGTCGTGAAACAAGAGACTACTGATCTATCTCAATTTTTAAGATAATGTGAGTTGAGGGAGCCGGAATTAAGAGTCTAAATTAAGATTCTTAATTCAGATAGGTTTTCCGGCTGTGTGAGGCCAGCCTAAGAGTAGCTATAATATTATCGTTAAAGCTTTTATGATAATACGGTTATAAGCATATTCTCTAAAACCTTGTTTTTACCTATTATATAAAGACGCGAAAACACTAGAAAGCGTTATAATAAGGTTTACCTAATTCCAATTTTCACCATCAAGATGCAAACAAATAGGTATAAGACGACCGATGTGGCGCGGCGGGCGAAGGTCCGCCTGCGACGCGGAGGTTGCGGGTTCGATTCCTGCCTTGTGATAAATATTTGTACGATCTGAAAATATTTATTCCGCGTGTTCTAGGTATTTTATGTTTAATAAAAAATATCTATCTATGTAATGTATTGTATTAAGTATCTACTTATGTCAGTCTTCTAGTACCCATAACACAAACTCTGCTTAGCTTGGGGCTAGATGATGTTGTGTGGATTGTCCAGCATTATTTATTTTTATAGTTACAACATCCAGACAAAATTAACAATCTAAGCTCATCCTAAAATTATACATTAATGTTTGTTTGCGAAATCGGTTCTACAACTGTCAGAGCTAGAAATTGAGCTGTACTTATATCTATTATTTTTAGTACCTATGTTTGACTAAAAACTGAGATGTTTTTGTTTTAGAAACAGTACCTTAAAGATATACTTATAAACACTCGTAAAAGCATACTATCAAAACACTGCTATGAGTTTTGCTATGGTAATTTTGCAGGCGCTACGTATTTTAATTATGAATTATATTCATTAGTTATTAAAAACCTTTTTACTGGAAGCAGGTTTTAGCAGTTTTTTTATAATTTTATTTTGAGATTAAAAAAAAACTGTTTTTAAATTTATTAAAAAGCAAGTTTTAAGTGTTTCGTAAATCGAAATTTTGAATAAAACAAGAATATACATTATTTTACGCGATCATCACGAATTATGAACTAATTTTGATGATTATTACTCGTTTGGCAGTTCGACTTTTTAAAAAATAAAAATAATTTGATTTGAAAATAATTTGATTTGATTGACTTCTGGGGTGGTCCCATAAAGGTAAAATTGATAAGATTTAATTGATACTTATTGAGCTATCCTTAAAAATGTGTATTAATTACAAGTCGATGGCGATTGAGGTTAGATTATAAATAAGTATTTTACTGAGTATGGTACACTTTTATAATAGGTATCATTACATTATTTAAAAAGTCACATAATATGACGGTACAGTTATTTAAAAATTATAATCCTATTTATTTTTTTACATACATACATAGAATTCATAGTACACAGAACAAATATTCATGTTCATCATGTCATGGGAAATCAGGTCCTGGAAATCGAACCCACGACACAGCATGGAAGGTGGAGCTACTTCTAACTAAGCTGTGACGCCTGTCAAATAGTTGTAAATAAATTATTATATAGCGGTTTATATAAATAAAACCCGTTATATGTATGCGACCGCTACATCAAAGACCAAGAATTAACGAGTGTGTTGTAAGTACTTGTAAGGGTCGTACATTTTGAAACTTTTCTCATTACGAAAGTAGGTATACAAACACGTACCTACGGAAGCGTATAAAAAGGACAAAATTCTGGTAACATTATGTATTAAAAGCGTATACACTGAAAAATGTACTTTGTTTTTTATTCTTTGTAAATACAAATTAGCATTCTAGATTCTAGACAATCTAGGAATCAATTTCTAGGAATACTAACATTGGATTAAGAAAAAAGTGATCAAAGTAAAATATTTTTTTATTATAAGATATTAGATAAGCTTAATTTTTTGGTTTTTTGAAGTGAAAACTTCTTTAGCGGCGCTGGGTGGGTAAAAACTTTCAAACTCGCGTCAGGGTCACGTGATGCTGATCGAAAAAGCGTAAGATCGAGGGGAAGGGAGAGGAACTAGTACTTTTATACTTATAATTAAACACAACGTTAATATTGAAGTTTTCACTTCTGCCGGCACTCCCGGAGTGCTACCTTTTTTTTTCATGTGTTTTTATAATCTTTTAATTAAAACATGTTCTACGTGTTAATCATTAATCGTGAGTATTTCGTTTTTGTAATAAACTCAGCATTAAGATGTGCAATTCACAATAAATCTCCCTTAGTTAAGATTTGTTATTTCAATTTATATGAGACCACGCTTATCCTTAAAAAAAAATGGTTGTCTGTAAAGTCGGTTTACTGACGATAGTTGAACGTGACAACGTCACTTCATGGAACGCCTCAGAACGCCTCATGAGTCATGTTTTTTCGTGCGTGCAGCCTCTATAGAATTATAAGACGTTGTCACGTCAAAAAGAATTATCAAAATCTGACTACAAAATATACGTATCAATAATATAAATAATAACAACTAAAATCGACTTTATTTTAAGCATTAAATTAAAAACACACATAAATCATATTCTCATCTAAAAGGAGAAGCGTAACTTTCGGCACGTTTTTCGTTCTGATTAAAATCACAATTTTAGTTCTAAAAATCCACACGTAGCGTTAATATATCAAGACTCGTCTCAAGAAATAATAAAAAGAAATTGCCTCACGTTAATCTAATATAATCGGATTTAGCGCAAAATACACAAAAGTTAAAACAAAATACAATACAATCGCAAAAACCGGATATTGCCAGGCGTCACAGCTCAGTTGGTAGTAGCTCTGCCTCCATGATGTGGGTCGTGGATCGCATTCCCACCCAGAGCAAATGTTTGTGCGATGAACATAAATATTAGTTCTGTGTCTGGGTGTTACTATGTATGTATTTACAAAAAATAAAAGTATGTAAGTATTCTATCAGCAATCTAGTTCCCATAGTAAAAGCTTTGCTTAGTTTGGGACTGGGGTGTGATGTGTGAAATGTTCGTAAATATTTATATTTATTTAATAATACTTATAAAGTTATCATTTCTACTGAATTGTTTATAATAAAAACTGACAAATCCATTATTTTTTTATAATTTATTTTTCTAGTGTAATGTCTTTGAATATTTATATTTATTTATTTATACTTATAAAGTAATCATTTCTACTGAATTGTTTAAAATTGAAAACTGAGAAAATAAATCAATGTGTTTATAATTTTCCATTTCTAAACTATATTTAATTATTACATAGAAAGCCAATGGTGAAACTAAAAAAAGTGTAGCGAACATACATTTTTGCCCCAAATACTTTGGTTTCAACTTTTAACTTAAGTTAAAAGTCACTAATGAATTTGAAACTGCTACGAACTGCTACGGAGCTACATCCAGCTACGCCGTAGCATACATTTTATACTTTATTATATACCCGTCTCGGTCGCACTCGCTCTAGTCATATCTCTTGCTCGCTCTAGTTTCACTTTACTAATGTAGAGGTAACTGCGATCTATATTGCTAGGGTCGGTCTACACTTACAACGATATTCAGTTCTGATAAATACAATTTATTATTAAAAAAATTACAGGTCACAGCTCAGATGGTAGTAGCCTTCTATGCTGTGGGTCTTGGGTTCGATGCCTACCAGGAACAAATATTTGTGCTATGATGTTTGTTCTGTGTTAGAGTGTTACTATGTATTCTAAGTATTTATTTACAAAATTAGATAAATGTTCTGAGTCATCAAGTTCCTATAGTACAAGCTTTATTACATTTTTTAAAAACAAATAGCCGAAGATGATTCGGTGACTTATTTTTAACCTGCTTACTTATCTTATAAAAAGTTAGCGTAGACTTTATGTCATCATTACGTATGTGGTAATCAATACATCTGTGCTAACTTTTTATAAGATAGACCGATATAGTTTACCACGATAAACCGTCATTGCTGAATAGTGCAATGAAGTATAGTTCAACCGCAAATTGTCTATTTCACACGGCGGTACCTCTGTGCTGAGAAACTGTTATTATTAGTAATAATAACCATATTTTTAACTCTTTTTTTTTTTACTTTTCACTTATATTACATGTAGATTTTATAGATAGATAGATAAAAACTTTATTGTACACAGAAAAAGATTTTACACACAAGAAACATTAAATTAACAGCACAATGGGCGGCCTTATCGCTAAAAGCGATCTCTTCCAGGCAACCTTTTTTTTACTTGTAACGTAGATGATATTTAAATATTTTAATGAAAATATAAAAAGTAGGTACTTTAAATGTTTCTTTTAGACTTAATTTTGTTGTTGTCAATAAAAGTTTAGAGTTTTATTAATCAGAGGTTATTTATATACTTCTTTTAATTTTAGGTAATTACATAAAATATCAACATTAATAAAGAAATCTAATAAAATAAATAAATATTCATATCCATTTCACACATAACGCTCTAGTCCCAAACTAAGCAAAGCTTGTATAATCTGAACAACATATAGTTTGCTGATAGAATACATACATTTTTTATAAATACATACATATAACTAAGTATATATACTATTCCGTATTTCCAAACTTCGTACGAAACCAAAGAAAATACGAGCCTATAATTCCCCATTAAGGCGAATATACAACTTTAATTAGGGACTCAAGTTTGTCTCTACTTAAGGCGCTTCACACGTTTTCATGTAATTATCTTAACGGATAAAATAGAAACTTGTAATCCGCCCCATCCCCTATCTCACCCCCGGGCTGATACAAAATAATCTTTGTGTAAATATAAAAACATTACTTTATTTATTTCTTCATACAGTACTTCAAACACAATAAATACTAACCCTACTTATAAAAAGTTAGAGTTGACTTTAAGTCATCTGACGACCAATGTGGCGCGGTGGGCGATGGTCCGCCTGCGACGCGGAAGGTTGCGGGTTCGATTCCCGCCTCGGGATAAATGTTTGTATGTTCTGCAAATATTTATTCCGGGTGTTCTGGGTATTATATGTATAATAAAAAATATTTATCTATGTATTATATTGTATTAAGTATGTCAGTCTTCTAGTTCCCATAACACAAGCTCTGCTTAGCTTGGGGCTAGATGATGTTGTATGGATTGTGCAGCATTATTTATTTATTTTATTTATTTATCATTACGTATGGTAATCAATACTTCAAGTCTGCGCTAACTTTTTATAAGATAGACCGTTAAATTATTTTATTATTATTTAAATATTGTGGTTCCCCCTCCCTTCCACCCTTTTGTTATTTATATGTATTAAAGGCAAAAAATATTATTATTAAATTAAAAGTATTATAAAAAAATGATCATCTACAGGCACCCAGATAACCAAGTATTATTAATAATCTAACCATAACAATATAATAAAAGTTTGTATTATACTCTTACCGTCCCTAATATAACGAAGCCGCTATGCATGGATACATAGACAACTTGACTGTTGTACACAGAGCTGTGACATGTGAGGATTTTATAAAAATATAAATCGCACGTAAAAATCTGGCTACTTTGGCTATCAGGCTCTACCATGAGTTTTTACAATCTATACTCTCCAAGGTGTGGAGATAAAATGTTTTAAAATGTCTCGACAAAACGGAAAATCAAGGTTTCCCTTTAATATAAACATTGTGCAAATCGACACATTAATAAAGTAAGCTAATCAAAAATCCACTAAAGATCAAGCGTCAAAGCTCTTGATAGAATAAACACAGAGTACTTTGACCGTGACAAGGGTTATTAAATATTATGTAGGTGAAGCATTTTGTGGAGAAACTCCCTAAATTTCAGGTAATACGATTACAGTTTTATCCGCTTAGGGAGCTTTAAGCGTAGTGGTGCTTTAGAGGTGTAGGTTCTGGGTAAGCTTAGTCTAAAATCTGTACAAAAAGTAGCTCCGCAGCGGAGTTATGTTTGGATCATTATATAGTTATACCTATTAGACCTTTTATAAATGAATATGAGTAAAACCCCAGTTGGTGTTAGCTCTACCAGGTCGTGGGTTCGAAAAAACAAATATTTGTGTAGTAGTTTTTTTTTGTTTTCTCTGGATGTTATGTATTCCGACTCGTACTTGACCAGTTTTTGTTAAGATACTTCAGAAGTACAATATTAATTATATTAAGAACTGATGAGTATTTTCGCTTGCTAATTCTCTGCTGTCAAACATCTTGGCTTTCTGTCAGATAACTTCATTCCGAATCCTTTTTTAAGCAACTTAGATAATCCCTCCATCTTGCAAGCGATTTAATTTAAAAATTAATTGATTTATCTTATTATAACGTTATTATATAAAGTTTGAAATGTGTCTAAAATGAACGGATTTTTATAACTTTTTTATTTTTTTTAATGCATTTTAGGCAAACGCTTATTATAGTATTTTTGTATTTGTGTTGTATTGTGTTCGTCAGGGTAAGATTTTAGTACTGTCATTCGTAACTTAAACATTATCGCTTTATAAATAGCAAAAAATGATAATTAGGTACCTACTCCTTATTATATTATCAGTTTTTTTTATTAAAAATTTCAATAATTTATGAAGATTTATATTATAGCGATTATGTTTAAGTTAAAACAGTAACATTCAACAATTAAATAATGTATAGTTCATCAATATATTTCTAATAATATATAATTGTCAAAAAAATATTTAAAATCTTTATAAATCAGTATTCAAAGGTTTCTAATTTATTAGCAGGTTTTTTTAAATAATAATAACTAAGTTATAGAAACTCTGTCAGTTTAGTGTTGCCATAAACTTAATAATATTTGGAATAAAAAAAAAACCTGTGTATTCTGAGTATGCAGTGTCAAAAAAGTTAATATTATTATAATATTTGACAAACTATACATTAAACATACATCTTCGTAACAATAAACCAATAACAACCATTCACAAACATCCATCTACATACTATATAATTGATACAACATTGATATCATCCAATACCCTTTGACAGTTTCTTGACAGCTGCTATGTTAAATGTCATTTTTGACGTGCGTGAATTCATTTATCTGCACTCATTGTATTTTTTATATATAATGTAACTACTGATACCTTTGTTACGTCTTTTTATTATCTATAATGTTTGAAAACAATTAAATTGAATACTTTGAAACAAAACAAAAGTTTAGCTACAGAGGCATTTGGTTGAAGTTAAAATGACTCCGTTTTGGCGTCCATTTTGTTTTTAAATAAAAATAGAAAACGCCGCCATTTTGATTTCACGGCTGAATACATCGGAGGCACTAGACTGGTATAATAGCACCTGTCAAAACGTCATCTTCAAGTGCCTTTCCACACAATGCCTTTTGTGTTAGATATCAGAGGTATCTAGCGTTTCGCACTGACTATTGAAATATAAAAAATATTCGCGCAAAATCTTGTAAATAAATATATAAATCTGAATCTATAAATGACATGTGTCAAAATTCGTGCTAATTCACGTCTGATATTTAAAACAGCATTGACAGACGGTAGATCAGTAAAAATATATTTTTTTCTACTTAATTTGTGACTAATCCTACTCCTATAAACTTACGTCAACATCTTGATGTTCCCTTGATAGACTTTATAACTTTGCAAGATAAATTAATGACACTGATTGACAGGAAAACTGAAGAAACTTATCAAACTGTCAGTCACCTTTATGAAGATTGACATTTACAGCTTAACACCAACTTTGTAGAAAAGCTGACAATTCAGAATTCATAACGAAGCAAAACTTATTCTCCAAAACAATTTTCTATTTATGACTTAGTGGCTATGAAATTCTTATTCGTTAGAATGAAACCCAACCATCTATTAAAAAACATTGGATAATTGTTTATTTAGCCGAGTTGACTTTGCAGTTTTTGCTATGCTTTGCTATGATTTTTGCAATTTTGCGTGTGTCTGTAAAACTTTGATGTTATTGTCCTTTAGCAACTGTCAGATGTCAACTTAGATGAGAAGCGTTAGTTTTTCTTTACTTGCTTCTTACTTGCAACAAACACTATGAATTTTGTCGTTTTTATCTTCTAGCGACTGTCACATGTCAATTTAGTTACCCTAACTAAACCTTGACCATTTTTTTTTTTTAACTTGAGGTTTTTTCCTATACTGACCCTGTTAAGGTGAATACTTACAGAAGGATGCGGCGGGTCCTGCCCCTTGACATTCTGCAGCTGCTTGTTGTGGGCTGTGGGGGTCCGTTCTCCAGCTGTCCCCCCCACGCTGCTAGCTCCCCCAGCGCCGCCTGCGCTCCCCCCCGCGGGGGACTTCGCTCCTGGAGAACTGGTGGATGTTGTCCTGAAGACATAAATGGTAAATCTAGATCTGGGCCTTTGTTAAAAAATAAACGTCCAACTTGGCATACACACGGCCGGTTTCTCGAACGATGATCAACGAAAAAATCTAATAATTACTATGTGTTGAACTCGGATCAATCGTGATTTGTGTTTCCAGAAACCGGTCGATATGGTTTTAAATTAAACAGTCAGTTCTACGTAGCGTAAATATAGTAAGCCATAATTATATATAAAAAAAACATAGTTTCTTACTCAAGTTGTGCTCTACATTTGTTATCCCAGGCGAAGACAGGACATGAAACAAGGATAAAAACATGTTAGAAAACTATTTAAATAGACACATAAATATTGCCAAAAATACACATTATTATTTACGTTTATTAAATACGCATTTAAATATAATAACTCTTCGATACAACAACTGAAATGATGTAAGTGCTCATTTCGACATAAAACAAAACGTACAACTTTCTAACAAATTCAAGGAAATTGTAAAATATCACCAACAATTCGCGATATATGATGAATATTATGTTACACATTGACGGATGTTTGAATATATGCGCCATCTTGAATCTTGAATTTGTAACATAAATCTCATGACAGCGACACAAAAATATTCTTTGGGGAATATTTTGGAGAATTTCTCATGCAGCGAAGAGAATAATATAGGTACATAAAGTTAAGAATCATATTTTACAGTCTCGAAGACAAATTATAGTCGTAATTTTAAGGCTAATTTATTCACAAACTTGCAGCAATAATAAAATGCATTTACTTATAAATTACATAATAAACAGTTGAGCTATCTACAGACCGTTGAAAACTATCTATAGTTAGCTCAACATCCAAATCAGTACCAATCGGAAGCGTACTTATAAACCAAATAAACTGATTATCCCCACCGTCCCTTTTGTCTATAAAAACTAGCCAAAATAAATACCTATAAAATGTCTGTCCGTGATAATAGACAAAATCCATTTTGTCCGGAGAAAATGGACCGAACGCATTTGTCCGGACTCGGACACAAATGTACCGTTATTTTATTACAGTAGCCCGGACGGTCATATTTCGTAATAAGCTTAGGTAGAGTACAACCAAGTTGCGTCTGCAAAACAAGATATATTAGACAGGAAACGTCTTTAAACGGTCTGTCTTATAATAAAAGTTAGCGCAGACTTGATGTCTTGAATACGATACGTAATGATGACATAATGTCAACGCTAACTTTAATAAGATAGGGGGTAAGTTTTAAGTTCTTTGATAAGTTCATAAGCGTCAAGCAAGGACGTCACAGCTCAGTTGGTAGCTCTGCCTTTCATGTTGTGGGTTTGATATAGATAGATGTTGTGGGTTCCCCATCAAGAACAATCATTTGTGTGATATTCTATATAGTTCCAATAGCTTTGCTTGATTCGAGACAATTTGGCGTTACTTATATGCAGTTTTAAGGGATGATGAAATTGAATTGCAGATATAGCGTGGTTAGACTACATCTTACCTACATTCGAATTTATACTTTTGTTAGAATTTTGTGGACATTTTTGTCCACAAATAGATAGTGTACATTTGTAAAGTTTTTTTTTAGTTTTTTTTTTAATAAAGTTTATGGTAATATTTATAAAACTTTCATTTTAATTGTTGCATAAAAGCTCCAAAATATGTATAAATATATATTGGAACAAAAACATGTTGATACGTAGTTTTTATGTAAACAAAGTAAAGTAAAAAAATTCTTTATTCTATAAAATCACAAGGATCATTTAGAATCGTCTTACATAGTAGGTGATTCTAGGTGCCAGTTCCACGCGACCATGTATGTAGAAGAAAAGTGTATAAGTATTCTATCAGCAATCTAGTTTCCAAAGTACAATTTTACTTAGAATTTTATTTTTTAACAAGGAAGCGTTGTGGGAAATGTAAAAAAAAAGACGTCTGGCACTCGGGGACTGCCGCGGTAAAGCTATTGCATAGCATTTTTTGCTGGATTACGTATGCGCAGTGTTAGCTCATTTTCGTTCGGTTATTTCTGGATTCGGTCTCCACGCTCAAAGCCCGCGATAGAAGCTATGCAATAGCTTTAAAAACAAACTAGATGAAAGTTATTGATTTAATTATAAAATGTCATTTTTTTTATGATTTGGACGTAACATACAAAAAGTTATCGCATAAATTTGACGCGTTCACAGAATAGATAATAGTTTGCTGGCAGTAAAGACTAGTGCGAGTCTGACTCGCGCATGAAGGGTTCCGTACCAAAAAAAAAGGTTTTTGTATAAAAAACCCCTTTAAAAGTAGAAATGAAAACAGAAAAGAAATTTATTTTAATTTTATTTATTTCATTAAACACACTACAAAATATAATATTTTTTTATTTCTGTTAAAGCGGCAGAAATACATAATCTGCGAAAATTACAACTCTATCACAGTTCAGCCAGGTGACAAAAATCCTTTATTCAGTAAATCACAAGGATCATTTAGAATCGTCATATACACTAATAGGTGATTCTAGGTGCCAGTTCCACGCGACCAGAGCCTAGAAGAACGAGCAAGAAACTTCTGAGTATTAGGGTCTCAGTAATAGATGACCGATGTGGCGCGGCGGGCGAAGGTCCACCTACGACGCGGATGTAGCGGGTTCGATTCCCGCCTTGGAATAAATGTTTGTACGATCTGCAATTACTTATTCCGGGTGTTCTGGGTATTTTATATGTATAATAAAAAATATTTATCTATGTAATGTATTGTATTAAGTATGTCAGTGTTCTAGTACCCATAACACAAGCTCTGCTTAGCTTGGGGCTAGATGATGTAGTGTGGATTGTCCAGCTTCATATATTTTTTTTAAAGGGTCCCGTTTTACTCTTTGGGTACGGAACGCTAAAAACTAACTTGAGTTTCAGGAAAACCGATTTCACGCTCCGACTCCGATGCGAAAGTAAACGAGATCTACAGCAATATTTCAGCATCTTGAAGCCTTATTATTACTGAAATCTGTTTGGAATAGTGTTGGAAAACGGGGGACTTATTTCAAGAAAATCTAGCCCGTGAAAATTGAGTTATTAACGCCTAGATTTCAGAAACCCACTTTTCGTTTTAAATTTTAATGGAACCCAAGGCGTAATTAGGCAAAGCTTATAATATGAAAACTAGATGCTGATAAATAAATAACTAGATTGCACTAATTCTATGTGTAGCATACGTATAATAATGAAAATAAGGGAAAAATTAGACAGGTGATCTGCGACAGCTCAGATAATATTACTCTGGCTCCTTCTAACTTGACAACCTTGATATTATGATGTTAAAGTTCTCAAACTAAAAAAAATCTATCATCCGCATACAATTTAGAATCGTTTTATAGTATCTATATAAAACGATAAACTGGTATTGATGGAACTGGCACCTAGAAACACCTACGGTCTATCTTATAAAAAGTTAGTGTCGACATTATATCATCATTACGTATGGTAATCAACACATCAAGTCTGCGCTAACTTTTTATAAGATGGACGGTAGGTGTTTCTAGGTGCCAGTTCCACGACATCAGAGCCTAACATTTTGTGCCTGAGTAATCCTATGCATGTTTTTAATTAGTAAATAAGTATTCTATCAGCAATCTAGTCTATATAATATATAAAAATGAAACCCGTTTTCCGTTGTCACGACATAGCATGAAAACGTCTTGACCGATTTGGCTGATTTTTTTTTGTAGTTTTTTAATAATCTGTACAAGGTTCTTACGCAAAAAAATATTAAGAAAATCTCACAGAAAAAAAAAATCTTCTTAAGGCGGTACGAAGTTCGCCGGGACAATCTAGTTTATAATACAAACTAAGTTTAGTTTGGGACTAGAGCGCGTTGTAAGTACGAAAAGTCCATAAATATTTATTTATATAAATAAGTTATTTGTAATTACAAACAAGACAACGCAATCAAGCGATATAATTTATGTAGGAAACTTCAGTGTTTATTCAGTGCCCTTATTCTAACTTGGGCCCTAAAGCTGCGTGAACACCGACGCGACTGATATAACAACTTTTTGGTTTATGATATAACTGCCTTGCTATCGTTTTAGTTTAAACAATTCGCACAATAAATAATAAATAAGTAATGCCGGATAATCCACACAACATCATCTAGCCCCAAGCTAAGCAGAGCTTGTGTTATGGGTACTAGACGACTGACATACCTAATACTATATTTATTGATTATATTTAGAGATTACATTGATAGATATTTTTTTATCATACATATATACACCCAGAATACTCGGAATAAATATTTGCAGATCGTAATTATAGCCTATGTGTTTATCTGATGTATAAACTACATTGTTGTAAAGTCGAATAGTTCCAATAATAATAATGATAGATAGAGCTAATACAGTAGTGGTTCTTGTTATAGAGCTCGTGAGGGGATACTACTGTACATGTAAAACGGTTTCAGCCTAGTAATGCATTGACTATCATTACGTAGTTTGGAGTTATTCATTGTATTATTAGATCATAGGAGCCTTAAGATATGTTTTTGAATAATTTTAGTAGCCTTAAATAAAAGTAAAAAGTAAAGTAAAAAAAATGTCTCAATATTGTAGATGGGTCCTATTTGGATCAGTTTTTTTTAATTATAATACCTATTATAACCAACCTGAATTAATCAATCTATCAACCACAAGTAGGTAGATTGTGTGTTTACACTATCGTATGATAACGTCAGTGTAAACGTAGCTTTATTTAAGATTAATTAGTCATTTCAAGTTTGTAAACTACCCTTATTAGTCAACTTCAGTTTAAGATTACAAATAGTTAACTAACATCCGATAAACTTACTGTAAGACTGTTTTACGTAAAATTAACTAAAATTCAATCTACCATTTTGCTTACGTTTAACTCTTGTATTGATTAAAAAAACTAATATAAAATATTCCATAATTTACATACTTACCTTTAAATTTTTAAGTGTTTTTATTGGATTTAAAACTAGTATACTACATTTCTATAGATAAACCTAAGCTATTGAATAGTTATCCCACTTCTACAGAAAAGAGACAGGTATTGACCGCACATGTCTATTTCGTGAGACTAATTCTTAGTACATTATCTATTTTTTTTTTCAAATATAATGTGTAAGCCATAACACAATGTGTTATGTTATGTTCAAAATATATTATGTCTATAACTTAATATATTATTAATGCATTAATAAAAAAACAAAGTGTTTTTATTTAGTAATGCATTTTGAATTAAATATATAATAATGAAGCATTCATTCGAGTGAATAACCTCTCGATTGAACCGTCTGATTCCAGCTTAATGCCTTGATCACACGTACCGAGTAAACCGGCGAGACAGTGACGTATTTGAGATACACTGCGCGTCGACATCAGTTTTACTGTTGAACGTTGCAGCGTTAGCGCGCAGTGTATCTTAAATACGTCACTGTCTCGCCGGTTTACTCGGTACGTGTGATCAAGGTCTGTAGAAGTAGATATATATTGTAATAACTACTGGCCGCTTGATTGTTCTGTCTCTCTTGCAGGCTGTATACTTCAAACCCATTGTCTATATGTGTAAGCCGAACAAAGAACTGCGGTTGAAAGCTTCAGCCACCTACATTCAGACCAGACAGGTATACAATGGTTTATTGTCTAGAAACAGTCGTCGATACAAAAATAAACTTATTCTTTGAAGAAATAATCCACGCATCGGAACTGAAAATGAATATTATTTTTTATAAGTACACTTCTTCTTCTTCTGTCGTGTCGATGCTACAACTGTATTTTGTTGTAGCATCGTGTTGGAAAGATTATCCAGACTAGACACTGCTTTACCGTGCCTAGCTGTTACCGGTGTGCGCCACGAGGAGGCTCTTTCCATGCTTCCCATTTTATAAACTAAGACATTTATACACAAAGACACTTATACACTAAGACACTTTTATACACTGTTATAAAATGACATTATACATTACGTATGGTAATCAAAACATCAAGTCTGCGCTTTTTATAAGATGGGAATAAAGAAAAATACAATTAAATGTAAAAAACGTAAATAAGAATTAGGTTGTACTAAGTCTTGCATTTAGAGCCTAAATAAACAAACAAAATAAACATTTCATTTTTCATTTTCATTTCAAATAATTTTACGAATATAAACAAAACCGACTTCAGGCGTCAATGAAAAATAATACTAAAACATATATAGCAAGCTTTTAAGCTATTCAGATCTTCATTTTTCTATGATACCTTTTAGAAATAATTTAATGGAAAAATAAAAACTAATTATTGAAATATCTGGAATTATTATTTTGTTTTTAATGACTCTTATTCCAGAGTAGTACAGACCAAATTCGTTCGTCAAATTTTTTTTAAGACAACCGCAAGAATCACAAAAGTTCTGAAAAGCTAATAAAAGAAAATTTCATGAACTTCCCCTATTAGACCTTTTCATTTTAAACGCAATTCCATACAAACGATGTCAGAGGCCCTTTATTATGTAATAAGATTCAGGCAACGCTTGCCGAAATTTATGGTAACAGAGTTGACACCTTTTTTTAAAGTCGGTTAAAAAGCCGTAACCACCTTTTAATTAAAAGTTTGAATGGACTCAACGACTCGAAGAAGAAGAAGAATTAAAAGTTATATAATCACCGACATTTCACACATCACGCTCTAGTTCCAAACTAAGCTTTTTACTATCGGAACTAGATTGCTGATAGGATACATTGTAAATAGATAAAAACATCAAAAAAACTTGTTACCTATTTTAAAGTAGGTCATATTTATAGTCTGTTTCTTTGTGTCGGACTTTTGTCCGGACATTTTAGTCCGGACTAACATTTCTGTCCGGGTAACACTATTTGAATATTTCGCTAATTCTATCACATTGCGTTACTTTATGAAAAGGAAGGCTTCATTATCGCGTGGATTTATTGGGGTTTAAATCTTGGCATTTAATAATAATTGGAATAAGTCAAAATTATCAGTTATAATATTAATTATAATTATACATCGTGTTATCAGTTTTTGTTTCCTTTTAGCCAAAACAAGGCTAATTCCGACTTATAGTTTGATAAGTTTATTTTTTCGCTAGTAATTAATCGATGTGTCTTCTTTCCCACGCACAATTTTTTTTTATCGTTTATGTTTTACTTATTTTCGTTTTTACTGTAGGTCGAGAGTTTAATTCCTACCAAACAAACATTGAATTGTTGTACGTCTGGCTTACAAAAATAAGTAAGTAAGAATACTTAAATAGCTGATAGAAATCAGCAATCTAATTCCCATAGTACATGCTACGCTTATAGGACTAGAGTGCGATGTGTGATGTGTGTAATGTCCGTGAATATTTATAAAGTTTGTAATCTGTTGTAAACCTGGAGTGGCCAACACCAGGATACCTTAACAATGTAATCAAGTTAAAGCACGAGCCGTGTAACTCACATTTGGAATAATCCAAGAACATCTTATTTATGAGATATCTCCGTCGTTTTTGTGCGTACGTGATGTTATTATAAATCTCCGTGACACTTTTTAATATCCATAAATGATAGTCATATTATAGATAGAGTAATCTTTATTGTAAATAAAAAAAAACTCTTTTTTAACACTTAAGTCTTATCGCTGTAAACAATATATTACAAAAAACTTTTATAAAAACTGTCTGGTGTCTAATATTGTTATATTTTGAAAAATTCATACAATTTCTTTATAAATTATATCCTGTGTTATTTTGATGTGTAAGCTACATTAATAGAAAGTTTTATTGAAATCCATTTAGTATTTTTTTTAATTTATTTTAATTTATAACTGTTTTTATGCAAACGGAATAATTAAAATAAACTTTCCCAGATATATATACATATAATATATGTACTTACTTATACATATATATATCCATAAATATCTGGGAAAGGTAGTTTCAAACTTCAATTGCATTTATTCAATAAAATCACAAGGATCACTTTGAAACGTCTTACATACTAGATGATTCTAGGCGCCAGTAAGTCGCGACCAGAGTCTAGAAGAACTGGCAAGAAACTAGACCTGGATTCTAGCGTTTTTTTTATATGATCCTCCTTACAATTGTTTAATAGAAGTTGGTTTATATACTCTCAAACAAAATCAAGTGCAGAAGCTAGTCTCAAACATAAGTTGTTTATTTTATACGTATTTTAAAAGGCCTGTTTTGAGTTAGGATCTCTTTTGTTTCGTTATTTTTTAAGATCAAAGTGTTTTCTCTTGTCAAAGGTAAAAAACACCTAAAATTGGTACTCAAGAAGTTTTTTAAACTTAAATTAATGCGTAGATGTTTATTATTATAATTTTTTATCATAAAAATGAATGAAACCAACAATTAAAGAGTCATCATCGATAAGTTACTCTCATGTATTAATTTTATTTATTATAAATAAATAAAATTAACACCTTATTGCACAAATATCGCTAATGTACAAAACGTGGGCTTAATGCTATCAGCATTTTCTGCCTGCCGACCTTAAAGGTCGAGAAAATGGTTGTGAAATTAATAAGATTTTTAAAAAAATACATAAGTCAGATCTGAGTGAAGATTAAATCTACCACGGTGGGTATGATTTTGTAACTTAATTTTAATAGATATTTTTGTTCCTCACCCCATGTAACATAGTACCTAAGTGATTATGACAAAGACATTATGTTAAGTTTGTACATATTTTTCTAGAAATAAATTAATCTTTATCTTTAATGAAAATATAGGACCATCTATGAAGACACAAACAAACTTACGACTATACAGTATTTACTAAATGTACATTGGCATCTATAATACATAAGAAACAGTTGAGCTATCTACAGACCGTTGCAAACGATCTATAGATAGCTCAACTGATCCAAATCAGTACCAATCGGAAGCGTACCTACCCAAGATACTGGCTGAATTGCCGCGCTGAATAGCTATGAAGACCTATCAAAAACACAATTGGAAGTAATCACACAAACATACGAAAAAACACAGTTCAATTTTGAACCTCATTATTCTAAGTCAGTTAATATTTTTTTCTACGAGTGTGTTTTTCAATTTTTTTCATAAAATCGAGTTTGCTAGTATTTTAACTGAAACTAGTGCTTTAAGTTCTTCACGTACCTTCATAATTACACAAGGGATAAATGCGACCCTTTTTGCTTAATTAGTTCACTAACTTGACATTTTAATAAGTGTCCTTTCGACAAAAATACTTTAAGGGTCTATATAAACCCTTTCAGTCTATTATAAAAACTCAGAGGGCCTGAATAAATAATAAAGATATGGAATAAGTATATGAGTATCTACAAATTAACAAAACTAAATTCAAAATTTTTGACGACCGATGTGGCGCGGCGGGCGAAGGTCCGCCTTCGACACGGAGGTTGCGGGTTCGATTCCCGCCTTGGGATAACTGTTTGTACAATCTGCAAATATTTATTCCGGGTGTTCTGGGTATTTTATATGTATAGTAAAAAATATCTATCTATGTAATGTATTGTATTAAGTATGTCAGTCTTCTAGTACCTACCCATAACACAAGCTCTGCTTAGCTTGGGGCTAGATGTTGTTGTGTGGATTGTCTAGCATTATTTATTTATTTAAAAATCTAGAATCTAGAGAAACTAGCTTAAAATGAAATTTAGTTTAGAAACCTGTTTTCTAGATCAACATAAATAGATTTTTCAGATTTCAATCAGATTGCAATCAGTCAAAGTGTTTTTACTAGTTTTTTTTTAGATATAGTTTGACCTCTCTTAACTTTTTATCTTGAGCTTTTCCGAAATGAAGTAAAGTAGAGTAAAAGTAAAAAATTTCTTTCTTCAATAAAATCACAAGGATCATTTAGAATCGTCTTACATACTAGGTGGTTCTAGGTGCCAGTTCCACGCGACCAGAGCCTAGAAGAACGGACAAGAAACTTGAATTAGCTGGTTATAAATTCACGGAAACACACGCTAGTATATATAAGAATTTAAAGAATAGAATATAACTTTATCGTACACCAATATAAGAAACACAAAGAAAACATACACGATCATTTTTTTAAATATTACAGGATATTTTCTGTAGAGTTTAAATAATGCTGGACAATCCATACAACATCATCTAGCCCCAAGCTAAGCAGAGCTTGTGTTATGGGTACTAGAAAACTGACATACATTACATAGATAGATTTTTTTTTTATTATACATATAAAACACCCAGAGCACCCGGGATAAATATTTGCAGATCGTACAAACATTTATCCCAAGGCGGGAATCGAACCCGCAACCTTCCGCGTCGCAGGCGGACCATCGCCCACCGCGCCACATCGGTCGTCATGGTGTGACAAATTAATGTACCATATTTACAAACATACGACTATTATCATATTTAGAAATGTACATAGGAATATATAAAATACATAAGAAACAGAGCTATGTACAGACCGTTGCAAACGATATAGATAGCTTAACTGATCCAAATCAGTATCAATCATCGCGCACACGATACTGGCTGCATTGCCGCGCTGCATAGCCATGCTGATACGCTGGGCCAGATACTCACCAGCCCTAAGGTATGTACTTTATTATAAAAAAAATTGAAGAAATACAAGCTTGATTTAGCAGGTTCAATATTACGTGTGTTTGTAGTTGACAAGCTATTTGACATAATCATGGGAGACTTCAAGGCCACACCCACAACACGTCTATTAGACAATTAATTACTTAATAACATAGTAATACCATTTGGGTATTACCTTGTTAGTAAAACTAGTTACTAAGGGTGAAGCTGGGGGGGTATCCTGACAACTGAAATGTTTTTGAACTGTTATTTGATCAAATTGCATTTCAGTTTTCTTCTTCGTCTGTTATTAATCAAATATTTCTTTATTCAATAAAATCACAAGGATCATTTAGAACTATTGATATTTTGAATGATCGATTTTCATACCGTTTGATAGAATTAACTAAAAATCAGGTAGGCCATGCTCAAATCAGGTAGGCCACGTCCGCGAACCAAACCGCGGCATTGACGTCATTTTTAACAGCTCAGTCATAATTTTATAAAGCTCAGGTTGGTACGTCAGTCCACAAAAATGCCACGGAATACTGAGTTACTATAGTAAAATCATCGAGAACTGAACTGCAACTGAATGGATATTCGGTCACGCAAGTTTCCCCTTGCAGGATAGACTCCCTGAAGTGGCAGGAAACTGGCCGTGTTTGACGAGCAAACGGATACTGGAGTGGAGACCGCGTTTAGGCATTGTGTAGGACGCACCCATAGAGATGGAGCGATGATACTTGGAATGTAGCGCAACACAACATTAGGAGAGACGAAACCGGACTCAGTGACGTCCAGCAGTGGACTGACATAGTTTTTTTATTATTTAACATTGGTCCTTTTTTACACTTGTTTATATTTATTTCCTTAAACTAGTGTCACAGCTCAGTTGTTATTAGCTCAACCTTCCTAGATTTTGAATTATAGAGTTCAAAATTTATCAAAATTTTCTAGTTTTTGATAGCAATAAGAGATCAAAAAAATGATTTTAAATTGTTCAAAAGTTTACTTAGTCGATCAGCGTAATTACGTATTATATTATTAGTTATTATAATACATAAATTAGTTTCAATTTTTGGCTCTTCACCAATTTTTAAATAGAAAAAGCTATTATCGAGCTATCTATAAATCGTTTGCAAGTGTCTGCAGATAGCTCAACTCTTACGTATTATATACCTATGTACATTTCGTAAATTATGTAATGGTAAATAGGTAGATAAGTATTAGTTTATTAAGGTTTATACGCAATGCGATATTATCAACACATACGATTTTATTTTTGTACATTGCCATTGTTGGTTGGGTCCGTTCGCCCCGGGGTGTACTGCGAAAGTCTATTTTCATGTTTAGTCAAAGCTCGGGGAAGTGCTTTTTCTTGTCGAGATGATACACGATTTTGTATCAAACTTTCATAGAGACTAGGACATGTCATACAAAAGTTTATTTAGTTTATAAATATTTTTTAGTTTTAACACAGTGTGTGAAATAAAACGCATTTAGTCAATTCCTCGTTATTCTTCGGATTTTATTTATTTGAGGCAAAATAAAGTTCTGTACAAAAATAAAAAATAAAAATAACTTCAATTCTCATCGTCAAATATTACATATTACTCTAGAAATAATAGTCAAATACGAAACAAATTTGTATGAAACCACCACTGAAAAAATATCGAATAACGACATACAACCTTTTTTTTTCGAAGTTGGTTAAAAAACGTACACAGCACAGACAGCATTCAAAGAGCTAGGAAGTTATTTATACAACTTGTGTACTTTTTACTAAATATTTTTTTAGATAAGCGCCATCTATCGAGCCGCTTGGAACTATTATCGTCGTAATAGAGACGATGGCGGGACGACCTAGACACTTTCAAAGGGAATTGGTGGAAAAAAGCGGAGAATAGGGACGAGTGGAAGGACTTGGGGGAGACCTTTGCCCAGCAGTGGGACGAGATAGGTTAGAGAAAAAAAAATCGTCATAATATATACCGTTGATATAAGTTTCATAGTAGCTCGTGCTAGTAATGAAAAATACACAGAAAGCTGAAACGGTTCTCGACGGGCCTTACTGTTTGTTTGCCGGCTTTTGTAGCTTTTCTACTTTAAATACAAAAGGCATAATTCCTGAAAATCTGCGCAAAAGTCGTAAACTTTCATGTTTTCGGTCATATTCTCTTGAAAGACGTCACAGTTGGTATTAGCTCTGCCTGCTGTGGATCCTGGGTTTCATCCACACCAAGAACACAATCTGTGATGATCATTGAATTGTTCTATGTCTGGGTGTTACTATGTACTGTATGTATGGATTCTTTTACCAGAATTCATACTAAAAAAATTTTTATTGCTTTTTACTATGAAGATTGGCAATTTCATCTTATTTATTCACTTTTTGTAATAAAAAGGAATACTGGTCTCAAGTTAGACAATAACACTTTGATTTTCGTTCCGTACAATACTAACATCGGAGCGTCTGTACATTGTAAGTACCTATGAAAGGAACTTAGTACATGCTCTGGTAGGTAAAAGTTTACCTGACAAGAATTAGGTTACACGCACAAAATGCGCCAAATCGTAAACGTATTTTATCCATAGACATTGAGATTGGACTGAGCAATAGCAATAATATACTTGGTTTATTATGTAGGTCTATATAGACTTATAGACCACAGACAAGAGAACACAAAAGTACATAAATATCTAGAAATAGACGACTACTGGCCGCAAGATCGTTTTGTCTCTCTCAAGCTGGCAATGTATTTACTTCAAGCCTGGGAAATGCTCAGTCCATTCTTAGCGCCAAAACAATTGCACTGAGAGACGATCTCGAATATGTATTGACAATTGTGAAGGTATCGTTTCGTTCAGCAGTCGAGTTTGCGAATAGTTTGCTCTTACTCGTAGATAATTCCTAAACATATGTATCCATCAAATGTTAAGGAGTCAATATATCAGAGTTAAGTTATAAGTCCAAAGACAGAAAGAAAAAGTTATTATTGCATAATCTGACCTGTTTTGAACTTTGAACTAACAATGTCATGAATATTATATGATGTGACTATTGCATAGTATTTGTTGGCAGATAATGTTACTCACAATTCACTGTATCCGATTTTGAAATCATACTCAGTTTGGTATGATTATGTTCACGGGAACTCGAACTAACTATAGGTAGAAAGCTACAGGTGCCTTTCAATTTAATCCCCAAGATGGCAATAAAAAGAAATGCCTTAACATTCAAAGAACTTTATGACTTCAGTCGATACCTATAGAGAACAAAGCCGAGGAGCACTTACCCTCAGCTTTTATAATTGAGTAAGTAGAAAGGTTCTCAAAGAATAGGTATTCAAAGACGTGAATAAATTTGAAATTCTGTTCATAAAAAATTGAGTTTTATCAGTTTTTTTTTCTTTAACCTGTACTGTCCCACTGCTGGGCATAGGTCTCTCCCAAAGCCTTCCACTTATCCCGGTCTTTGGCGACACTCCACTAATCTCGTTGGTGGACCAATCTCCACCAATCCCGTTCCAATTAATCAGCTAGTGACTGAAAAATTGAGCTATCTATAGATTGTTTGCTACGGTCTTCAGATAGCACAACTGTTTCCTGTTTTCGTTTTTGTGTAAGTATTTGACGTGATTATTCATTTTAATAGCCTCTAAAGCCTCTTTTTTTATAAACTTAATCATAAACAGATTTTGATGAATCCTTTAAATAACCCTATTAAATTCACACAAAATTTCAGACGAAAACTGAAAAGAGCTACTTTCGAAAGGTAAACTTACCTACGGAAACTACGAAAACAATTAGTACAAAAGCACCGAGCAATGTTTTAGTTTAATTTATTAGGTCTGTTCGTGACCCGTTTTAGCATCGTAAATATGAAATGGTCTTCCTGCGAGCATTTTAAGTAGATTAGGTAGTTGTGTGCTAAATTATGAATTGTTACAGGTATTATTAAGTTTTCAAGGTATTTGGGTTATTAAATAAATAGTCACGGACATTTCAAAAGCGCAATATACCTGAGGGTGAGCACAAATAATCGTAAATATAACGTATTTAAGACACACTGCCGAATAAATAAATAATGCTGGACAATCCACACAACATCATCTAGCCCATAGCTAAGCAGAGCTTGTGTTATGGGTACTAGAAGACTGACATACATAATACAATACATCATAAAGATATTTTTTATTATACATAATAATATACTCAGAACATTCGGAATAAATATTTGCAGATTGTACAAATATGTATCCCATGGCGGGAATCGAACCCGCAATCTCGGCGTCGCAGGCGGACTTTTACCCGCCGCGTCACATAGGTCGTCAACTATGTGTTGACGTTATATTGTTATTAGCTCGACCAAACGTTGCAGCGTCACCGCGCGGGTCTTGAATGTGCTTACGTTACGATACGTTTACGTGTGTCACGTTTATTGCTCACCCCTCTGAGCGGTCGCATCGTCTACACCGTCAACGCTATTTCCGACAGTGTTTCTCTTGCCTCTCCATCATTTAAACACAACTCCCTGCCCGTCCATCACCTAACGCATTGTTGGGCATGCCATTTATATTTAACGACCGATGTGGCGCGGCGGGCGAAGGACCGCCTGCGACGCGGAGGTTGCGGGTTCGTCCCGCCTTGGAATAAATGTCTGTACGATCTGCAAATTTTTATTCCGGGTGCTCTGGGTATTTTATATGTATAATAAAAATATCAATCTATGTAATGTATTGTATTAAGTATGTCAGTCTTCTAGTACCCATAACACAAGCTCTACTTAGCTTGGGGCTAGATGATGTTGTGTGGATTGTCCAGCATTATGTATTTATTTGTATGTACAACGACAGAGCGTCACCGCTCAGTTGACGCAGCGACAATACAGACAACGCCCAGGTGACACCGCATTTATATTAGTTTCAAACTGTACTATGCAAACTAGATCGCTGATCTTCTTCGAGTGAAATTAACACAAAAAATTCAGACACAGTATAAGTAGAACTTTGTCACATGTATTCCCTTATCTGTAGCATTGATGAGATCATCCCTTGTGCAGGTGTTAGGGCAAACGAGCATGTGGGACATTGATTGTATGGGGGTAGAATACTTATACATATAAAGTTAACCGCACTGAAACTTCAGTACTTAATTTAGTTTAATTGTAATTCTTTGTAAGAAGGGTCATATAAAAAAACGGTAGGAACCAGGCCGTAAGTTTCTTGCCCGTTCTTCTAGGCTCTGGTCGCGTGGAACTGGCACCTAGAATCACCTAGTATGTAAGACGATTCTAAATGATCCTTGTGATTTTACTGAATAAAGTAATTTTTGACTTTGACTTGACTTTGACTTTGTTAAAGTAACTTTTATTTGTACATAGTTTAGTTGAGTTCTTATTATTATTTGCATGTTGTGGTGTCCTATAATTGGGAAAACACTTAGATTTAAGTCCTTTGTTTGTATTATTGTATTTTATGTGTTTATTCCGTTGGATACCCTTAATAAATAAATAATGATTTTGTAATGTACGTTTATAATTATTCACAGCTACATAAGACACAGAACAAACAACAGTGTTCATCACACATTTGTTCTTGGTGAGGAATCGAAGCTACGACCGACGCATGGTAACCACAGTTAACAACTGTACCTCTACCATGACTTGTCACAGTAAAATCGCCTGACTTTACTACAGTAGTTACGTAAATATTAGTATTACGAATTTTAGTACCCAACTATCCGCTAGAGGTGCTGTACAAATCTTCATACATTTTTTTAACTACAGACGCTAGCGAGTATAGATTGTAAAACTCATGGTAGAGCTACTGAGCTGTGACATAGGTCATATAACGAAATGACCAGCTGTTTCTCTCTAGCTGTGTCCAGATGAGGGTAGAGTAAATAAAACAATAGAATCCCTCCTCAAATATGCACAAGATGAGATGAAATCTGTGTCGGTATGGAATGGATAGAGGTTAGTTGGATATGTATTTCAGACTAGGAATTTTATAAGTAATTTATAAAACAAGTTTTTGCAAAATTATTTACAGTTTTTTTGTGAAAATGGGTAATTTGAAAAACGTACAGGACTTGATTTTACTTAAAAAAACAGTTTTTCTTTAATTTGACTAAAAATCCGATAAAAGAGACAAAGTTTTTGATGTTTGTTCATAGATTTATCTTTAATTTATTAATTTATCATTAGGTTTCTGGAAACCCAAATCACGATTGATCCGAGTTTGACACGTAGTAATTATTTGATTTTTTCCGTTGATCATCGAGAAACCGGCCGTAAGTGTTTGGATTAATTTAAGATTAGTCTCAAAAACCTACCGAAGCGAGGGCGCTTCTGTAAATTTTACAAGCCTTTATAGAATTACAAGACGTATTGTAGGTCAGTACATACAATGATTCTGTGTTTCATCCAAGCCGCATTAAATACATTTATTGCGAAGCCTTGGAATTGGGCGTTAATTCAACTACCTTGAAACAGAGAAATTTCAACTGCGTATCTGGAAAAATATTGTACAATACCACCGATACGATATCACAATATTCAAGAATCGTCTTAGTATACAAAATAGACAATAAACATCCTTTTCCTTTGATGTCACCGCAAGTTCAGTGAAAAGTTAAGTAGTTTTCAGTTTGAGACTAGAGCGCGATGTGTGAAATGTCCGTGAAAATGCTTTAGGAGGATCTCAATCGACTTTACTGACTTTGCTGAACCGATTTTTTTTCTATGTTTCAGCAATATCTACTTAGTTGTGAAATTGGGACGATCACGATTGAAGTTGGTTTTCTTCATTTCCGCAAATATATAAAAATATGCGATTTTTCATAGTTTTAAGACGCGATAACCTTGCCGGGTGCGTACTACACTACACAATGCCTAAACGCGGTCTCCACCCCAGTATCCGTTTGCTCCAAGGATTATCGGTTCTTCGGACATGGCCGGCCCATTGCCACTTCAGCTTGCTAATTCATTGTCGGAATCGGCCAGTGTACAACATTTTGTCCAATTCGGACTTTCTACTTTACTTTACGCTGGTATATTTTACTACATGGTACAGGAGTCGGTTGTAAAAGAGTATTTATGCGTTTCATAAAGGTCAGAAAAAACGTGTAATTTAAGAAGTTTGTTAATAAGTAAACATTTTGTTGGCGCTATTGTGATCTGAAGATTAATAAAAAGTCAAAATTAACTATAAATAAAATAATATCACAGCTTAACGATATACTTTTGTATGTCACATTATTTCATTACTAAAATGTGAAATACTGTCATAACACACAAACAATAGTACATTGTTCACCGAGAGGAGAAAGTGACCGATTACCGTCGAGGGTGTCGTTTGAAGCCCGAGCCGCAGGCGAGGGCTTTAAAACACCCGAGATCGGGAATCGCACTTTCTCTTGAGTGATACATAGTGCTTTATACTACACCTACGAGGAAAATAAAAAACTAAAATTTTCACATGTTCTTTTTTCAAATTGTTTGACACCATCCAACACACAGCTAGTGGCCAGTGTCATTTTGCGAACTTGGAGATAAAAACTCACTGTAAAAACTTTTTGGCTTTTGATATTTAGGTTACCAGCGCATAGTCTTACCCAAAATTAAAAAAGAAAAACCACGTAAGAAATGGATTTTCATACACTTTTCTCTCCCGCTCAGATGCGTTTTCTCGCCGCATATTTGTTCGATATGCAATGACGTACTTTCTACCGTAAATTTGATAAAGTATCAAGGTACTTTCCGAGCAGGTGTAGTATAAATACATGTTCCTTGCTTGTTTGTCTAGACTCTGTACCCCAAGTACGAGTTTGTAAACACACGGATCGCAGAGACGCGATCGACGAGCGCCACCGATTTTGTATGGAAATCCAAGCTTCTCAAAAAGTCTACTTGGGGCGCTGCTTGGATTTCCATACAAAATCGGTGGCGCTCGGCGATCCCGTCTCTGCGATCCGTGTGTTTACAAACTCGTACTTGGGGTGCAGGTCACGACAAACTGATACCTAAAACCACCTAGTATGTAAGACAATTCAAACTGATCCTTGTGATTTATTAAATAAATCATTGAAACCCAAGAAACAGTAGAGCTATCTGCCTTAGAACATAACTGGCTTAAACCCGCTTACAATCATCAATTTCCAATTGAAAGGTAAGCTCTACATATCACCCTAAGCCAATATTACCAATTGTGGCTGATATTGCTGATAAACCTATCTTCAATCAGCAGGCCTCGCCGTAACTCTGAGACCTTGAGTGGTAATCGTTTCAATTGTTGCTGACCGTCGATGAAGCATTAGTTTCGGTACCTCTACCATGAGTTGTCACAGTAAAATCTACAGTAGTTACGTAAATATTAGTATTACGAATTTTAGTACCCAACTGTCCGCTAGAGGCGCTGTACAAATCTTCATTCATTTTTTTAACTACAGACGCTAGCGAATATAGATTGTAAAAACTCATGGTAGAGCTACTGAAATATACGAGTTTATACGAGTTGAGTAGTAACCCAGACACAGAACAAATAATTACTTATTTTCATCACACAAACATTTGCTCTGAAAGGGAATCGAACCTACGACCCACAGCATGGAAGACAGAGCTACTACCAACTGAGCCGTGTCGCTCTAAATATTATTATTTTTACAAGTTATAGGCAAGCGTTTGACCGCGATCTCACCTGATGTTAAGTGACGATGCGTATGTATATATTATAATAATTAATATTTATATAATTAAATTAACTAGTGCTCACCACTTTGTTTTATAGAGACAGGTAGAAAAGATAATTTATAGGAATTACGATCATTAGAACGAAAGAGGGTAGACATTAAATAACTAAATATTCGAAAGTAAGATATTTCATTACTACCTTAATTAAAAATAAAGTTTATTAATTGACTAATACACGACGGAGTGGTGGATGGACGCAGGAGATCGAGATAAATGAAAGAGTTTGTGGGAGACCTTTGCCCTGCAGTGGGACACAATAGGTTAAATAAAAAAAAAATTGACTGAAAAAATAGGTTATTATTAGGTACTAGACAAAGAATACTGGATGAGAAGAGCCGAAGACCGTGCTTAGTGGCGCGTCTGCAGAGAGACCTACGTCCAGCAGTGGACTGATATAGGTCGATGATGATGAAGACAAAGAAAAGAAATCAAAAATGTATGTAACATACTATGAAACTTTTTTCTACCTACTTATTTGAAAACTGGTGTTTACAAATGTAAACATATATTTTAATTAGCACAATCAAATGTTATTTGGCACAAAAAACACTAAATTAATTTTTTTTAATAATTAAATACTTAAACTGTTTTGTTTTACCTCGTTTGATGTACTACCACCGTACTACATTATGCCGCCAAGCAGTGATCGCGATTGATTTTATTTATTCAACATCAATAAATTTAACCGCTGGTTATGTGTTGGTGAACTTACTTTAATGGTTAACCGATGGATTATCGATAAACCATTACGGGCGCGGACGCGTTCAGAATTTTAATGGAGTTTAGTGCTCAAAGGAAACGTAATTAACAAATTGTTTTATAACGGTCGGTTTCTCGAACGATGATCAACGAAAAAATCAAATAATTACTATGTGTCAAACTCGAATCGATCGTGATTTAGGTTTCCAGAATCCGGCCGTTAGTCTGCAGTAATCTGAAATGAGCAACTTATAAAATTCACGGACAATTCACACATCACACTCTAGTCCCAAATTAAGCAAAGCTTAAATAAATAATGCTGGACAATCCACACAACATCATCTAGCCCCAAGCTAAGCAGAGCTTGTGTTATGGGTACTATAAGACTGACATACTTAATACAATACATTACAAATAGATATTTTTTATTATACATGTAAAATACCCAGAACACCCGGAATAAATATTTGCAGATCGTGCAAACATTTATCCCAAGGCGGGAATCGAACCCGCAACCTCCGCGTCGCAGGCGGACCTTCGCCCGCCGCGCAACATCGCTCGCTTGTAGGTACTTTGGGAACTAGATTGAAGTAAGTAAGTACAGATATTTTGAGAAATTATGAGAAATCTATACATAATTTTTATCAATGATTGGGAATTTATTTATTTTTAAATCTTTTAACTATTTTAATTAAATATAAGTCTAAAATAATTTGTGTGTGTGTGTAGCGTTAATAGCTATTATCCTTAGTGGCGTCCAACTGCAAATTCTAGATCAAAGAGCTAAATAAGCTCTTAATCTAGAAAACTCGTTTCTAAAGTATAATTAAGCCTAGTCTAGTTTGAGATTTTGAGCTCATTTTAGTAATTAATTTGAAGTTATTTGTTTATGCATGAATTTTAATTATAAGTAAAATTTTATGGAAATATTTTGCAAGGTGTCTTCTTATCATATTATGGTGTTTTCTTATTAAGCTGTCAGTCCATGTTAAATACCTATTAGAGGTACACAATTTTTTTTATAAAACATAGTATAGCATCATTCAAGTTTTTTTACAAATAATGGTTATGTTTACTATTAAGAGTGACCTGTAATTGGCTGTTCTATATAAATGCTTATGTTAACTTAGCTATAACATTGTAGTTGTTGGTCGCTTTAATAAATATATAAATAAATTAAGGTTTGCCGGCAACGTTACAAAATTATTCATAATATATTGTCATTTTCATACAAGGTACGAAACAAATTTATACATTAAAATTTTACAGTGTGTAAAAAAACTTCAGAAAACAGATCATAAAACCGTAAAAGTTATTTATGAACACAGAACACAAAATACGCAATAAAAATTTAAGAGCGAACCGCTAATATGGATTTATTTTACAACTTTGTATTGTTTTACGATGATTATCGTACTTAGGGATTAGAGTCATAAACATTTTCCATAATATGTCTTAAATTTCATAATTATTGAGATTATAAGATAGATGTAGCACATACATATACACTGAGTTTTTTGTTCTGTGCATATACATATGTAGTAGTCTACAGACTATGTAGGCAATGTAGACGCAGAAATAAATAAATAAAATAAATAAATAATGCTGAACAATCCACGCAACATCATCTAGCCCCAAGCTAAGCAGAGCTTGTGTAATGGGTACTAGAAGACTGACATACTTAATACAATACATTACATAGATAGATATTTTTTATTATACATATAAAATACCCAGAGCACCCGGAATAACTATTTGCAGATCGTACAAACATTTATCCCAAGGCGGGAATCGAACCCGCAACCTTCCGCGTCGCAGGCGGACCATCGCCCACCGCGCCACATCGGTCGTCGAACCGTAGGAAAAGAAAGAAATGACAAAAGGAAATCGGTATCTCTGCCTTCCATGCTGTAGGTCGTGGGTTCGATCCCCATCGAACGAACTTTTGTATGATTTATTATTTATTACAAACACTGACAAACAACAGTACTAGATACAAGTAGGTATTAGTTAATTTAGGCATTTTGCAACGGTCTGTAGATCAACTGTTTCTTATGTATTTTATATGCCAAGGTACATTTTGTAATGTAAAAGTCGTAAGTTTGTTTGTGAATAAATGTCTAATATTTTATTGTTGTTTTATCATTAAAATCTGATGATTTTTGTACTGTTAATTACTGGTTTTATTTTAATTATTTATCCATTTTGTCATACAAGTATACGATCTTTTTTTATGTTACGTGTTGTATTTATTTTGTTTTAACAATAACCCATTGTCTGACCCGAGAAGCTATTGAACCGCGAAACGATGTTGTTACCGAAATATCCATTTATACTATGTGCTCTATGTATTTACAAAACAAAAGTATTGTATCAATCTAGTTCCCATAGTACAAGCTTCGCTTAGTTGGAGACTAGAGTGTGATGTGTGAAATGTCTGTCAACATTTATTATAATGATTATTTTGACAAAGCGGTGATAGACTGTTAATAGACTGTTAATACGTTTGACACATGCTGTAAATACCCTAAAATCATATATTCATTAATTTTTAGAAATTGATAAATAAATATATGTATAATATGTATATAGTTATGTGTACTAGAAGAGTGACTTAATATAACACATTACATCGATAGATATTTTTTATTATACATATAAAATACCCAGAATACTCGGAATAAATATTTGCAGCTCGTAAAACATTTATGCCACGGCGGGAATCGAACCCGCAACCTACGCGTCATTATACTAGAAATAAGAAATTTTCCTCTCATTTTTAAAGACGGTCAGAGAGTAATATCGTCGTTTATTTTCCTGAGTTTGCGATTGAAGGTATAATTTGAATAAATCTAATTTAAAATATGTCTTTGCGTTTAGAATCAATTTAATATTTAATTAAGCGACACCCCTAACTGTCAGAACATTATTGGGTTGTCAATTCAAATGAAAAGTGTCATGTGTGAAATTGTTAGATCTTTTTAATTTTTAGTTATAAAGTTCTGTCTTTTAAATTGAAAAGTTGATCCATAACGTACTTATTTCTAAGGTTTCATTTTAATTGTCGAAATAAGTTTAAAACACTTTTGTAAAATGGCTTGGCATTTTTAAATATTTACAAAAAAACATAAGTATTCCATCAGCAATCTAGTAGTACAAGTTTTGCTTAGTTTGGGACTATTATATAAGTATGTGTTGTGAGAAAAATATACCTATACTTCCATTTAATTTTCATAAATGAATTAAAACAACTTCAATCGTCATCGAGAAGTTACACTAACAAACATTTTAAAAGATTACTTTAAAAGTATTTGTCAAATCATAATCATTTCAATAGGAATACTATATGAACTATCAAACATAAATGAATCATGAAAAACGGTACACAATTGGCGAAGTAATCGCGTTACATACAAAATACACACAGCGGCTCTTGTAACACAGTTTTATATAGGTAACTAGCACAGGAGCGGATTCAAATTAATATCTATTAAAATAATTTGTCAATAAAACATTTTTTACTTACTTCTTTATTTTTTTTAAATCTCCCCCTTTTTTTAAGTCCCAAAAAACATATCCATCTTTCAAAAGTCGGTTCAATAGATAAAATAATAAGCAATACTAACAGCCGGCTTCTGGAAACCCAAATCACGATTGATCCGAGTTTGAAGTAATTATTTGATTTTTTCGTTGATCATCGTTCGAGAAACCGGCCGTTATTCTCTACATCACTATGGTGAGTCATAATTTCCCAAAAGTCAATGACTCAGCACTCGAATGACTCAATTAGAATGTAATTAAGTCATTTATTGCCTTAATTAGTACGTAAATAAGCTTAATTACTGTTTTGTGGTACACCTACAGGGTATTATGATGCAAAGTTATTAAGGTCAAGTGATACTTGACCGGTGCTCATTTTAACAGGACTGAGCGGAGGAAATTTAAAAAAAACAATGGGTACGCTGGGAAGTGGGACTTTTCCCGACCGATGTGGCGCGGCGGGCGAAGGTCCGCCTGCGACGCGGAGGTTGCGTTCGATTCCCGCCTTGGGATAAATGTTTGTGATCTGCAAATATTTATTCCGGGTGTTCTGGATATTTTATATGTATAATAAAAAATATCTATCTATGTATTGTATTAAGTATGTCAGTCTTCTAGTACCCATAACACAAGCTCTGCTTAGCTTGGGGCTAGATGATGTTATGTGGATTGTCCAGCATTATTTATTTATTTATATTTATTCATCTTTTACTCATCTAAACTAATATTATAAAGAGGAAAGATTTGATTATTTGTTTGCATCGAATAGGCCGAAACCACTGGACCGATTTAAAAAGATCTTTCTTTTGTGAAGCTACACTATCAGCGCTGAACATAGGCTATATTATATTTTCAAAATATTATAAAACATATGGATAAGTATTCTATCAGCAATCTAGTTTCCATAGCACAAGCTTTGCTAAGTTTAGGACTAGAGCGTGATGTGTAGATTGTCCATGTTTTTTTTAACTACTATTGTGGTAGCGTGTTCGTCAAATAACTTGCGTGCTTGAGTTCAATTAAGTTTTATAGGGCTATACTTATATTTATTAAAAATAATAAGTTAGGTCATAAAGTTTGTTCTTATAACCGAGTTCGATGAAGAAGAATGTTATCAATTTAACTGGTCTCTTATTTGTATGCAAGTAGAAGGCCGAAAAAGAAGTGGTTGGATTGTGTGAAAGAGGATATGAATGTGAAAGGAGTAGACTCTGAGTTTGACGAATGATAGGAGTGAGTGGAAGAAAAAACATGTTGTGCCGACCCCACGTAACGTGTTTTTGTTAAAAAGTTTTATATTTTTCGTATTACTTGTCGATGATTGAAGTTTTGTTCATTTATATAAAAAATATTTTATTTTACATTAGATACATACCTTTTGATAAAAGCGCTAACTAATAGCTATATTGAATACAAACTTACGACTCTAACGACCGGTTTCTGGAAACCCAAATCACGATTGATCTGAGTTTGACACATAGTAATTCTTTGATTTTTGCGTTGATCACCATTCGAGAAACCGACCGTAACAATATTTAAAAATATACTTACATGGACATTTATAAAATACGTAAAAAACAGATGAGCTATCTGCAAACTACTTAAGATAGGTCGACTGATCCAAATCAGCACCAATCAACGCGTACTCAAGATACTGGCTGCATTGCCGCGCTGAATAGCAATGCAGCAACACTCGGCCAGATACTCAGTCCTCTGGTTGGCAAAATTTTAAAAAGGGGATTTTAGTGAAACACTTACCTCTGTGCATAGTACTCGAAGAATGCTACTAGAATCTCGATGGACCGTGTCATAGCGGCCCACATTTCGTGCGGTTTACATTTTGGGTTGATCGCAGACGATAATCGGGACGGGCCGTCCGACATTTAGCTGGTTTTTACATAACGCGGATCACACATTGAGAAACACTTCGTCTATGTTGAGAAACACTTCGTCTATGTTGAGAAACACTTCGTCTATGTTGAGATATATTTCGAGAAACACTTGGTCTATGTTGAGGATTGTTTAGTCTGGTTTGAGACACACAGATACCTTCTGTATATGTAAGTCTGTATTGTAAATGGATAAGTCTAATGTACTTCGACTGTATTAAGAAACTCTGGGCCTATGTTGAAAAACAACTGAATCTGTTTTGAGAAAAACAGGGTTTTGTTTAGAAATACGTTGTCTATTCTGAGAAAGATAGAAGACTATGTTGAGAAACACTCGGATTAAATAAAAAAAAACCCAAGACTTTTGAGAAGAATAATAGTTTATGATCAGAAACACGGCGCTGTTTATCAAAATTTTATTATTATTTATTTATAACTGCTGGTGGTCTTTATGAAAAATATTATATTTGAGAAAACTTGTAAAATTTTACTGTTTTATTGTGTCATCATAACTTTGTATAACGTCTAATCAGATAATGGACTATGTTAAGAAATAGTTTTAATCTATAATGAGAAACAATGAAAGTCGCGGCTAAAACTTGTAAAGAGACTAACAGTAATTAATTAATATAATTTCTATTTCAATATATCTTATTATTTTTATACGTCATGGGTTTAGGTCAACATAGATTTAGGTAATCTGCGTAGGCCTCACGATCAACTAATTAACGAAAATAAACATTAATTATATTTGTATTGAAATAACGGATCTGAAGGGATTATACCATAATTAATTATAAAAACGAGCATTTTTATATCAACGACACGATATTTACAAAATTTGACGTTTTAGCATCGTGTCGGAAACGACTCTGATGTAAAAGCCTTATGGGGAAGTACTACCACCGTACCTATGACATTTACTACTATATGACGCTAGATACAAATTTTAGTGTAAGTTCTCCATATCAAACACAGTGCTGCAAATACCAATATGAATCAAAATGTATTTTTCATTATTGTTTTATTTTATTTGAATTAAAAACCGTTTTTAGAATTATATTATTAGATTTAGCTGTAATTTTGTCGTGTATGTTTTTTTAAGTTAAACTTTTTACGAGTGTGAGTACCCACACAAACCTTTCAACCTTATCAATAGTGTATTGTTTAAAAAAAAAAAATAACAGTAGAATGACGCTCGCTTTGCTGTTTTAGCTTGAAATGTGTAAAAAGTATAAAAGACTCAAACTATTAACTTATTTAGTGATGGACGTAGTGCAATCCACAACTTGGCACTTCCTCAGTGGACGTGATAGGACAGTTAGTGACGTTTCCGGTAACTGACTTGTTTTGTAAAATATAAAAAATGGCACATAACAATAAATAGAAATATCTATACAAAAATTACTATTAAAAAAATGTGGTAAATATTATACAAACAAATGAAGCCTCTTTATCTTCGTATAGTTACATAAATGTCGCTGTCGTTACGGTATCGGATACGTTAAATAACCTGGGACTGGGATTATGTCTACAGGCATTAAAGAGCATACCTAAACTCTTTTTTTAAATGTATCTATGAAATAATAAATACATATTTGAAAAATGTTAATCTATGTATTTTTATTAATAGTTTTGTTTTTTTATGTATTTTTCTATGTTTTTTTTTTATTATAATATAACGATATTTTGGAGTAATAATATGCACTTTTTCAATTTATCAACAAACTAAATAAAAAAATATTCTAAGAATTAACTAATATTGAAATTCTGTCTGAATTCCAATATAATAGGCCTACATCGAGAAAACTTAGAAAATAGTAAGTATATATCTTTTATTCTATCAATATAAATTAAAAATATTCTAAGAATCAATTTTTCCCGAAATTCTTTTGAAATTCTGACATGGCAACACTGGTGCCTATAAAAGAGATTACGTAAAAAAGTAAAACCCCCAGGTTTTTACGAAGTATTTCAAAACAGCCGTATAAAAGGCTGCTTTTTAATGTTACGTGTTCGTAAAAATGAAATATGATTTTAATTACAAAATAAGCACCGTAAAGAGGATTGCCAGCTCATTATTATTTTATTGTGTTTACTAAGATTAAAGAAGTTTATAATTAATTGTTATTACTGACTAATTTTTAATAATATAATATATTTTAATAATAATTTTTAAATCTATTTTTTTTCCAATTAATAAAAAAATTATCAAATTAATGTCATGTTAGGAAGAAATATATTTGTTTAAAGACATCATAGCTACTGTTCGTGTTTTCTTAAATTTATTATTTATTTTAGAATTTACTGTAATTTTAGTTTTAAATTTGTAATAAAAGTACTCGTTTATATTTTAAAACCGGGACAGCGAAGCGTCTGCTTTCGTCTACAGGTCGCATTTTTCAAATGTTTTGAAAAAAAAATTGTATTTATGTTTTTTTTTTCAAAATGGTTTTCGAGCGCCATTTTCGATTGGGCCAAAAGGAAGGGAGGAGAGGGGGCAAGTGTGGTGTTATTTATCGATGGATTTCAATCAAATTTGAGAGCCTGAAGGATTTCTACAAAGGAAAAATGGACACAAGAATAAGAAATTTTGAGTAACGTTATTTATCGACAAAATTTAATAAAATTTGAAACACTTCGTGTGCTTTTCCAAATTTCATTGAATTTTGTCGATAAATAACGCTAAAAAACACTTTCCTTTATGATTCGACACAAAATATTGAAAATAAAAAAATCCTTCTTTTAGCGGAGGAGGAGAAAAGGGGGGAAGTTGTCTGTTGCTTAATTTATCGACAAATTGCATTCAAATTTGAGAGCCACACTTAACATTCCAATTTACACGAAATAATTGCAATATAAACTAAAAAGGGCTTTGGGAAGTAAACGGGTAGTTGTAACATACTTCAATCAATCTCTTGAGCGGCACTAAATTAATTTTAAAAAAGATGTTGCAAAAGGATCGGGTATCGCATGTTATAAAGGCTCGCGAGGTCTGTAAATAAGCGATAATAAAATAAAATATAAAATAATTTCGCCGTTGCAAAAACAATAATTGTATTTTTCCCGAAATAGATCTATAGGTCACACATTTTATTTACAGAAAATATGTCACGTAGAGAAAAAATTGCGGTCATAACCAAGAATTCTCTTGGGTAAAATATTTCGTCTCACACGTTCTCGTCTACCGATAAAATATGAAACTAAGGCAAACCAATCTTCCTCAAGCCAATATTTCGCTTATCGCTAACCTATTCCACGAGTAGAATAGATCGACAATCGTTTGCTTCGAAAAAAAAAGACAAGCCACGACCTATGGAAAAAAATTGTCACTACGCTACGTTACCACCTACGTAGTTACTACTACTTAGCAACAGGTTCATTGCCCTCATATATTGTTCCAATGATTTATTTAATTAAATAAATGTGAAAATTATTAATTATTATCTTCTACTTTTTTATAAATTAGAACAGTCAACAAAAATGATATCAGCAATGCCGTACGAAATTTAAACTCCCGCCAAATTCTCTTTCAATTTAAATGAAAGGTTTGAATTTATAATACTTTTGAAAAAGCTACCGCGGTGTGCTTTCGTGCCCGAGCACCGGCATAGACTGAGGATTCAAACAACTGCGCATGTCTTTCGAGCTCGACCATTTCCACTAGACCTCCCGCGCTCACCTTTCTCATAACAATGTTCACACAATAAAGGGCACTTAGGCGTGCTATTAGGGATTTTTGTACATTGGTCTTTCCCGGCAAAACGCAGGAAAAGTGTGCACTTGTAAATAAGCTTATAGAAGCTACAGGTTACGTTTTTGAAGGTATATTGTTGCGCGGTCAATAGGTCAATTGTTATAATAAAATTTAAGATTATTCAACTATTGTTGAACTATCTATAGATCGTTTGCAACGGTCTGTAGATAGTTCAACTGTTTCTTATGTATTTTATATGACTATGTACATTTTGTAAATACTGTATAGTCGTAAGTTTGTTTGTAAATAAAGTCTTGAATATATAATTGTACTATGTATAATGAGATCTTACATTCGTGTGATGTTTGTTCTATGTATGAGTTATATTATATATTTACAAAAAATATGAATAATATAAAAATATTGTAGGTATTCTATCAGCAATCTAGCTCATAGTACAAGCTTTGCTTAGTTTGGGAGTGATAGTGAGATACTGATGTGTAAATGTTCGTATATATAAATTTATTAATTTCGGCCAAATGCTTGTATAACTTACTTAAATAATAAAAAAAAACCAATATCTATGATAATTTCACCCAAAGAGCTTGCGTTTTTTTTTTAACTTTGAAAAAATTGTGGACCCCAAATAGGTCGTATTGTCATCAATAATAATTCTACTAAGTTATTATGGAGACTATTATGGCCTTGAAAAAACTCGTGTAAATTGTACAGTCAGCGACAAAAGTCCCTTAATATAAGTTTTATTAGTTTTAAATACAGATGTGTAACACTTCATCGTTTTCTAAAAAATTGTGATTATGAAGCTTTTTTCATAAGAAAGACAAAATTACTTAGCAGCTAAGCTAATTTTCAATACCTCGTCATTTTTTACAAAACTTAGTAAAACTGACTTCAATCGTCATCTACAAGTAAATACTAAATAAATATTGCTGAACAATCCACACAACATCATCTAGCCCCAAGCTAAGCGGAGCTTGTGTTATGGGTACTAGAAGACTGACATACTTATTACAATATTTTACATAGATAAATAAGGAAACAGGCTACTAAATTGGATATATTTTATTTCAATCCGCGTAGTGGTTTAGGCGTGATGCTTTAACAAACAAACAGTTAAACACGATTTTCGGATTCAAAAATTTGCTTAGTGGATCTACCTACATATTTTATTATTATTATCTTATATATATTTCATTATGAATGTTTGCCCCATTTACAGTTTTAAAAGAGATAAAGAAGAGCCGACGACCGGGCTCAGTGGCGCGTCTTGGGAGAGACCTACGTCCAGCAGTGGACTGATATAGGTCGACGATGATGATGATGAGACGAAGTTAACAGGATCGAAAATACGAGACTGTTTCGAGAATAGGATACTGACCGAGTCGCTTTTTAACTGTATAAATAAAATGTATCTTATCTTTATCTTATCTTGTGTAGCTTTTTTGCTCTTGGTAGGGCTCTACCGTGCTCTCAGATATCGAATGTATATGAACTCATGTCGCTGACCGTACATAAGTAAACACTGTATTGTTTGCCTAATCGTTATATTGACAGAAAACGTACTTCTTGTAAGTGCTTTTCTGTGGTAACCTTATAATAATTGCTTTCTTGATCAAATATACATGAAATATATTTTCAAAATAACTATCAGGGGGTGATTAGTGATCGATACTGATGCCAAAAATGCAATCAGTAAAATTTTTGTCTGTCTGTCTGTATGTATGTTCCTTAAAGACACGAAAACTACTAGACGGATTTTAACGAAACTTGGTACAATTATTCTTCATACTCCTAACCTAACCGGGCAGGTTAAGAGCTGGTTCAGACAAGGCAGATTCCGCGCAGAAATCTGCCAGAATCCGCCGGAATCCGCGCGGACAGGTGTGAACGAATGAATAGGCGCTAATGTAAATAAGACCTACGCGGTTGACCCGCGCGGTTTGAAACCGCGCGGTTTCCGCCGTGTCTGAACCAGCTCTAAAGGATACTTTTCATCATACATAAAAATTAAAAAAAAAATCTTAAACTCTCTTTATTTGACATTTCAGTGAGTACTAAGGAGTATTTTGTAAAAAGTTTAGATGAGTCAACATTAATTTAAAAAGTATTTTTTAATGCTTTGGATTAATCATATTTTTTTATAAAACCATCTAATTAAACAAAAATAGTTTTATATAAAATTATTTTTATAAATAATTTTATATAAAATTATTACTTTCTTAAAAACCTTGTACAATGGAGACTAGATGGCTGATGTAGGTAATAAATTATATTCTTATTTTTTTTTGTAAATACATACTTACATAAAAACACCCAGACACAGAATAAATTATGTCCATCGCTCAAACATTTGCTCTGGATGGGAATCGAACCCACGATTCACAGCATGGAAGGCAGAGCTACTACCAACTTAGCTGTGACGCCTGTCACTTTGTAAGCAGAATTACCAGCTACTAAACGTAATAAATTAATAAATAAATATTCATGAATATTTAACGCAACGTCATCTAGACCCGAAATTTATTATGCTATTACTATGGGAACTATATTGCTGATAGAATACTTTTATACATTTATAACATATAAAATACATAGTAAGTAACATTTAACAAAAACAACATCAGTGTTCAACACACAAAATTGTTTGTTCGATGGGGATCGAACCCACGACCCACAGCATGGAAAGCAGAGCTACTACCAACTGAGCTGTGACGCCTGTCAGAACTTACTAATTCATTGCTCTAAGGTCATGAAAACCTTCCAACTAACCCTCGACAGTTTGAAGGACGTCTCAATACCTTTTTACCCATCGTCGCAAAACGACGAGCTGTTATAAGTTTGACGTATATTTGTGTGGATAACGGATGAGCCAATTTTGATTTCTTTTGTAAGATGCCGTAGCCAAAATAGGTCCCTATTACCGAGGCTTCGCAGTTGTCTGTCTGTTGTCACCAAGCTTTTTCATGAAAAAGAGATATAAGAGTGATAAAAAATTTTACAGACAAAGTTTATGTTTATATTATTAGTTGCCTCAAAAACACTAAATATTAAAATACAGAATTAAATGTTGAAAAAAAAATAATGTTGACAGGCGTCACAGCTTAGTTGGTAGTAGCTCTGCCTCCCATGCTGTGGATCGTGGGTTCGATTTCCACCTAGATGTTAATGAATTAGCAAGATGTTTGTGTGATGAATATAGGTATTTGTTCTGTGTCTGGGTGTTACTATGTATTCAAGGTAAGTTAAAGATATACCTACAGGATGTATTTAAAACTCCGAGATATACAGGATGCTTAAAAATGGCGGCGAATTGAGAAACTCCTTTTTTGAGATCAGGGGGCCTAGTACGAGTTTTGCACATGCATACGAACGTATCGCCTTCGTATCGCAAGCCACCAATTTTGTATGGAAATCCAAGCTTCTCAAGAAATCTGCTAGGGGCGCTGTTTGGATCTCCATACAAAATCGGTGGCGCTCGGCGATTGCGTCTCTACGATTCGTGTGTGCACAAACTCGTACTTGGGGTACAGTACAAACAATTGATAGGCAAAGCTTTTATTATGTGCTTTTTCATTCTCTTCCAGGAAAACACTATTGTGTTGTCTGCCGTCATGAAATCGCGTTTGGGTCGCTGATAAAATGATAAATAAAATATTTTAAATAGGAAGGTTGACCTACATTTTTGGTATGAATTTTTTGTTCATTATTTTCTTTTATGTTGGTTGTAAATATTATTTTCTGTTACATATTTAACCTAGGCGTCACAGCTCAGTTGGTAGTAGCTCTGTCTTCCATGCCGTGGTCGTGGGTTCGATCCCCATGTGTGACGAACATAAATATTTGTTCTGTGTCTGGATGTAAGCATTCTATGTATTAGTTATTTAGTTTACAAAAAATAAATGCAAATATTCTATCAGCAGTCTAGTTCCCATAGCACAATCTTTGCTTAGTTTGGGACTAGAGCGTGATGTGTGAAATGTCCGTGAATATTTATATATAGTTTCGTATATAAAGTCACTAGTTCCGATATATAATTGCACAACTTGTAGCGCAACCTTACAAAGTAACACTTCGCTGTCGGTTGCCATGGCAACCCTGATCGATTGATGATACCCTCAGTCCATCTCGCTTACACCCGCATTGTGTTATATATCCGTCTCTGTCCCGCGCTTATTATTCGAAATCGGCAGTTTACGACTGTTTTTAGTTTTGTTTTGTAACAGGTTCTGAGGCCCGAGAATGAATAAATGTAACGGAAGCGTGTCGAAACCGTGTCGTATTCGAGTTACACTACGCGTTGACGCCAACTCGACTGCCGAACGTTGCAGCGTCACCGCACAGTGTGTATCAAATGTGCTAACGTTACGATACGTTTACGATTGTCACATTAAATCGTGCTCAACTCTGAATCTTTACTAAGAACGATAACTTATAAAGGAATTTTTGAATTTATCTGATATATTTGAAGTTTTCTTTTTTGTGACATTTTTTAATGAAGAGTCTTGTTACAGGAAAAAGATAAAATTATTGGAAAAAAATAAAAAGAATCTCTTGCCGCAAAATGTCTAAAATGTTCTTTGTGCTATTATATTGCTCTCAAAGGGCGCATTTTCTTAGCTAACCTTAGGTATTTTTCAGTAAATTAGTAGAAGTTGCTTTTATTTTTCTTTAGAAAATATTAAAATAGATAAAGTTATAAATTCGTGATAGTCTGAAAATGTATAAAACATTTAACAAAAAGTACAAAACTTACTTCAATCGTCATCAGCCAACAAAAACTATGGTAATCATTGATCATAATAAATTTGGTTTGATTTTATTTGGTCTTCGGGAAAAATCTGTCGCATGGAAATTGAGATAATTAAAAAACTGTGTTTTATATAATACTTAGAGGCCCAAAAAATGTCAGCGGTTGGATTTAAAAGAAGTATGACCTAGTGGGATAAGGGGAGGAAGAAGAAGAAAACGGTTGGATTTAAAAGAAGTATCACCTAGTGGGATAAGGGCAGGAAGAAGAAGAAGAAGAAAAAGATTTGATTTAAAAAAAAGTATCACCTAGTGGGATATGGGCAGGAAGAAAAAGAAAAAGGTTGGATTTAAAAGAAGTAGTATCACCTAAGATAAGGACAGGAAAAAGAAGAAGAAAAAGGTTGGATTTAAAAGAAGTGTCACCTAGTGGGATATGGGCAGGAAAAAAAAGAAAAAGGTTGGATTTAAAAGAAGTATCACTTAGTGGGATATGGGCAGGAAGAAAACGAAAAAGGTTGGATTTAAAAGAAGTATCACTTAGTGGGATATGGGCTGGAAGAAAAAGAAAAAGGTTGGATTTAAAAGAAGTATCACCTAGTCACTAGGTGATACTTCTTTTAAATCCAACCTTTTTCTTACTAGTTTCACTAGGTCCTAGTGGGATAAGGGCAGGAAAAATTAGATAAAGGTTGGATTTAAAAGAAGAGAAGTCTCATTTTCAATGAAATCCGTGTATAAATGACGTTATAGCAAACTTCCCCCTTTCCCCCCCCCCCCACCCCCCCCACTGTTAGTTTTGACACAAAAGCAACAGCGACCTAGATGTCCTGGAAGTGACAGCAAACTCGGCTTGAGAGTGGCAAGTTTGTTAACTGTTGCGCGCTTTAAGTGGAGTTGGACCATTTAGTTTTTTATTGTGATTTACGTTTTGTAGACTTTTTCTTTTGATGGCGCTGTTTTTGACGGCATTTTATCCGCGTTCGCTGTAATATTTCATAGGAAAATTATTACTTGGAAAATGTATGTGTATTTTTTTTTTGTAATCATGGACACTAAAAATGTTAATAATCTAAAAAAAGATTAGCTTATGTTTTCCTACATTGACTACCTCAAGTAAAACAACGCAAAATTTAAGTTTTGGGTACTATCTAAATTTTTTTTACACGTTATATTGACAGGCTATCTGTTGACAGGCGTCGTCACAGTTCAGTTGCTAGTAGCTCTGCATGCTGTGGGTCGTGGGTTCGATTCCCACCCAGAGCAAATGTTTGTAAGATGAACACATCAACACAACATCATCTAGCCCCAAGCTAAGCAGAGCTTGTGTTATGACTGACATACTTAATACAATACATTACATAGATAGATTTTTTGTTATACATAAAATACCCAGAACACCAAATAAAGTTTTGTAATAGAACAGAATAGATAGATTCCAATACTTAATTGAAATTCGCACGTAAATCAATTGCCGTAACTGATTGGACTGATATTGAAATTGGTATTGGTATGGCGTCGAGTTTCCAGTAACCTCTACACCGAGGTTAGTTCGGACAGGAACTAATCAAGCTGCGTCCTGCTTCACTTGCTAAAGCTATCAACTAGGTAACGACGAGCTGTTTACATTACATCGATACGATACCGACACGACAAATAGTTTAACAAACAATCATGTATGAATTTAAAAAAAAAAAGGTTTTGTTAAAAGTGTTTTATCAGCAATCTAGTTCCCATAGTTTTAAGCTATTGCATAGCTTCTATCGCTCCAAAAATTCCGAAAATAGAAAAAATAGAAGAAAGAAAAAAAATCAGAAAAATCCAAAAATTCCGTAACCAAAATACTTAACGAAAATAACCTAACACTACGCATGCGTAATCCAGCAAGAAATGCTATGCAATACCTTTACCGCGGCAGTCCCCGAGTGCCACACGTCTTTTCTTTAATTATTTCTGTACGTAGTACTTTCCCCAACAAGGTCTTTGGTACCTACTACTACTCAAAGTCAAAAAAACTTTATTCAATAAAATCACAAGGATCATTTAGAATCGTCTTACATACCAGGTGATTCTAGGTGCCAGTTCCACGCGACCAGAGCCTAGAAGAACGGGCAAGAAACTCAGACAGTAGGTAAAATCATATTTTCAAACAAATAGCGGTGTCGACGATTGTACACACCCTATATATTCATAGCATATACTAGGTAGATATATAAAGCTACGTGCATAGGGGATTAGCTGACCCGCCTCAGAAGGTACTATACAGGATGTTACATGATGTCTTTTTAAGCCGATATACATGGTGAGCGAATTTTGATCAAATATTTATTGATTCAGTTTTGAAGTTTTATTTTATTATTTAATTATTAAGTTAGACGAATTATAAAATAAATATGTAATACAATATCAGAAGTATAGATTTTGTAAGACAGCAAAGCACAAATATTCGACTAAGTATAATAATAATTTGTATAAGTAGAAGCTTTGCTTAGTTTGAGAGAGAGACATTTTGAGTGAAAGTTCCATGAATATTTATTTATTTATTGGTCTAAAAATCAAGTACTTACGGCCGGTTTCTCGATGATCAACGAGAAAACCAAATAATTACTATGTGTCAAACTCGGATCAATCGTGATTTGGGTTTCCAGAAACCGGCCGTTAATCAACATCAAAATTGAAAATTTTATCTTGAATCAGACAAACGCTATCTTGTATCTGCATAGTTTCAGGAACTTTCCAACTTTTAGCTAAAACGTTACAAAATATTAACTGTTGCTAACAATAGATGGCGCTAAAAACAAGTATCCTAATAATGAAACATACGGCGCTGACAACCCAAAACAATAAATTCTACAAATGGCGCTGAATTTTTTAAGTTGTCTATTATGTACATAAGATGGCGTTCACATGAAGTTTCTTTCTTTGGGAGCCACAATGTAAGCTCTAAGCGAAAAAGTTGCCAAAAAATAATAACAGATGGCACTGTTACCTGCAAAGTTTTAAGTTTCAATAAGATGTCGCTGTATGCAAACCAATTTATGATTCACTAGATGGCGTTGCATGCAAAGAGTTGCTCTAATAAAATATAGCAGATTACGTTTCATGCGAGAGTCAACACAGATGGCGATGTGTGTGAAAAGTTTCTCAAATATTATAACAGGTGGCGCTATTTACAACTAGCGAAAGTGAACAGATATGGCGTTATTTACAACCAGCAAAGGTCTTAATGTCGCTATTTACAACTAGCAAAAGCCAACATAGATGGCGCTATTTACAACTAGCAAAAGTCAACATAGATGGCGCTATTTACAACTAGTGAATAGAGATGGCGTTGTAAATTTAGGTTGTTTTCGTTCATTCTATTATGTATGAAAATGAGGTTACGCAAAGTCAAATAGACAAGAACCTTTTAGTAATAACGTGTTCGTGTGTTATTTTTGATGTATTTTGGTTGCGTAATCGATGGATTGTTAATAAGAGGTATCTGAATGAGGCTTCATCAAACTCAATTATTCGGTGGGTTTAATTGATCTATTACATTTTGATTGGAAATTCTGGTTATATAAGTAATACTTATTCTTTATTGTACACAATAAACTTATAAAATAAAAACAGAAAACAGGACATGTACAAAGGCGAGCTTAACCCTAAAAAGAGTTTTCTTCCAGCAAACCTTTGAGGCTAGAGAAAGGTTATTACTGAGGTAGCTACGTGTACATAAAATAAATAAATATAGATACTTAATCTGGTTTTAATAGAAAAAACAAATTCTCGGAAATATCATGTTACAGATTAGATTTATAAAACTGAGAATGAAATGACGCCCTTTTAATGAACTTTTAAATGAAAATTCTAGTTTTAGTCTTTAAGAGTTCGAAACTATACCAGTTATTACCAGTTATATAACAGTTTACTTCAAAAGATCTCCATTTCCACGATTTTTTTGTAAATATACTATATTTAGACCTTTCGTACTATGCGGCAAATCTGCGGAAAGATATTTTGTCATGTTACAGACACTATACAGAGCATTCCATTCTTCAACAAGAATATAGTTTTAGATAAAATAGATAGATAACCACGTTATTGTACACACAAATTATAAAAATACAAACAGAAAACAAAAATTTTACACAGAACTTATAAGTACAATGGGCGGCCTTATCGCTACAAGCTATCTCTTCTAGACAACCTTTGGATGGACAAGAATTAAAGAATAGAAAGGCAGTGTACATTGTTAAATTTTATAAAAGGTACGAGTATGTTTTATGGAGAATACATATAATTTTACACAACATAAGTACACAACATATAAGTACAAATAAATACTTATTAAAATAATACATAAGTATATGTCTGTTTTACTACGTTTTTGTAATAGAAACTCAGGTGTTTCTTAACTAAAGCCAATCAGGGTTGAACCTTCGTATTGTCTTGTTTGTGTAACGTGTCTTGGAAGCCAATTTGACCTGTTTGACCTATTTTCAGTAATTTGGTTGTGGTATTTGCTTATCTGTCAAATTCAACGAAGGCTGAACCTGTGACGAAGTGTATAGGAAAATAGGTGGTAGTATATAGGTGTATTATATTACCTTTGCCCAGCAGTGCGACAATGTAGGCTAGAATAAAAAAAAACTTCTCACAGTTTTTAGGGTATTTTCGCAGAAATTTATAGAAAAATTTAAATTTTTTGTACAATTTTGTACAGAACAAAATATAAACTAAATCGACATTAATGTAATAGAAGCATTATTAGTATTGAGAACATAGTAGATAATTTTGTTAAAGTATTGGTATTGAACATTATTCGCAGAAATTGAACCTATTCCAGAACAGAAAACAGAACGCATTGTATTTGGAAACAATGAAATAAGTATTAGCAGCGATATTTCAACAACAAATAATTTAACACGAGTGGCAGCAGTACACAAAATTTATTAAATTTAATTTATTAATTTAATATTTAATAAGTACATACTTACGTAATTTTAGTTTATTTTAATATCTAAGTTTTATATGTGTAATAAGTTGTGTTTGCAAATAACTTTATATCCTAGCTTATCTAATAAAATAAAATTTATTAGTTGATATAAGAACCATCTCCGTTTCATAGTCGGTTAAATATAATATGTATATATATATGTGTGCATGGAAAGAGCCTCCTCGTGGCGCACACCGGTAACAGCTAGGCACGGTAAAGCAGTGTCTGGTCTGGCTAATCTTTCCAACACGATGCTACAACAAAGTACAGTTGTAGCATCGACACGATGAAGAAGAAGTCGGTTAAAAAAATCATCAAAAGTTAAAAACGCATAATAAAATGTAGAATCCGACTTTGACATCATCGCCCTTCGTATTAATACCAAAAATACCTTAATTTCGAAACTTTTTTGTGGTAATTCAATAAAGATATTATTAAGATCATTAATAGTCTAAATTAACTTACTAAATTGCGTAATGGTTCAATTACTGTAGCCGAGTCTGTCATTACATTGAAATTATTAAATTAATATCAAAGTGAACTCTGAGCTTTAAATAGATGAATTGAACAGGATATTAGGTTTAACGGCCGGTTTCTCGAACGATGATCAACGAAAAAATCAAATAATTACTATGTGTCAAACTCGGATCAATCGTGATTTGGGTTTCCAGAAACCGGCCGTAAGAGTTTGTTTTCCCGATTCATACGATTTGGTTATTTTTAAGCGACGAGTTTATGGGTTTTCTAGGCAAGTGTGCTACATCGTCACATCGTCACTTAACATCAGGTGAGTTCGCGGTCAAACGCTTGCATATAACTTGTAAAAAAATGGTTGATATATGATTGATAAAATCCTACAAACAGTTTGTATGGACGTGTTTACTCATTCATGCAAAAACTACTGAACGAATTTTAATGAAACTTTACCATAATATAAATCTGGGTGTTAAGGGTATTTCATATGCATAATAAATATCTATCTATTAATGTATTGTATAAAGTATGTCAGTCTTCTAGTACCATAACACAAGTTCTGCTTAGCTTGGGGCTAGATGATGTTGTGAGGATTATCCAGCATTATTTATAAAAAAAAAATGTTTATAAATATCAGAATAAAACAAAGACTATATTGTAAAGATATACTATATTGACTATATTGTTTAAATTATTCTAAATATTACGATAATAAGACGAAGTCGCAGACTTTAGCCTATACTTATAATAACTGAAGATACACCCGTTTTAATATTTTTTATTCGTAATCATTTTTGGCAGTAGTCCAAGAGTCTACGTGTCTTTTGTGGACGCTGGCAGATGGCCGTTCAAATAGATGACTGGACTTTCGGACTACATTGCAACTTTTCATAATATAGTCTAGAATTCAGGGTTTTTTGAAGGCGGCGATAGCCAACTCTATACCTAAAATACAGAAATGTGAAAAGAGGTCGCTAGAGGTCCATTTAAAAAAATGAAATGACCGCTGCGGTCCATATATTTAATGAAAAAAAATATTTATTGAATAAAGGTATTTACGGAAATTACAAAGGTATTATTATTTACATATTACATATCAATTACAAAAGTGACATTGTTTATTGTCTATTTATCTGTCTGAAGTTTGGAGTGGAATTGGTGCAAACTATTGACATTACTCGATACTTTACCCGGAATTTTGCGTGGGATATATTTTTCGGTCCGCATACAATGGGTCGGTCAAATCAAATCAAATCAAATAAAATATTTATAACGCCAAGTTACATGTCAATTACTTTTATTTAAAAATAATTATATTATGTATACGATCTTTATTATAAACTAGTAGTATGCCCCGGCTTCGCACGGGTAGCCTACATAAAAAAATAGGTATTTTTATACACCTTGGGTTACATAATTGAAGTTTTAGTAAGGATTCCTATATATTTTGAATATATAGATAATATAGCCTATGTTCGGCGCAGATAATGTAGCTTCACAATCTGAAAGAATTTTTGAAATCGGTCCAGTAGTTTCGGAGCCTATTCGATGTAAACAAACAAACAAACAATCAAATCTTACCTCTTTATTAGTATAGATAATCAATTTAAATTCATTAATTGAGTGAAAAACCGTGAAAAGTGTTCGATTAGCCACCTGCGGTCCGTATGCGGACCGCGGTCCACCATTTGGTGACCCCTGGAATATTATCTAAAATTCCTAAAGGTATTGTCATTGAACAAAACAAAGAGCTTGCTTATCTCACAAACAGTAAATCACTAGATAATATTGGTCCCGAATCTATGTAGTTTCGTTTCAATAAGAGTAAGGTGCCGGTGCCAAACTTCGGCCATATTGGTTCTTTGCTATGCCGGTACCAGCGGAACTCGATTGCACATTTTGATTTCCGTGTTCATTTCTTTATTTATATATAAAAGCAAGTCTTTTTACACTATTTAGGTATAACTCTAGAACGGCTGTATCGATATGGCTGAAAATTGGTGGGTAGCTTAGAGCCAGGAGACAGACGTAGGATACTATACTATACTATAATATGTATGTTCGTATGTATGTATGTATTATCTAATAAAAAAACTTAATAAATTCAAAAATTTGCTTATTTATTGCCTTTAATGCGGAACGGAGTTCGAGACAGCTAATTTAATATATAACTAAATAATAATATGTAAAATAATATATAACTAAATTGATGACCGGTTTGAGGGAGGTTGCGGGTTCGATTCACGCCTTGGGATAAATAAATAATGCTGGACAATCCACACAACATCATCTAACCCCAAGCTAAGCAGAGCTTGTGTTATGGGTACTAGAAGACTGGCATACTTAATACAATACATTACATAGATAGATATTTTTTATTATACATATAAAATACCCAGAAAACCCGGAAAATATATTTGCAGAATTGTAATGAATATAAATATATTATTGTATTCCTTTATGGATGTAATAAATAATACCGTAAATAATGTTTTTTATCACAATTAGTAATAAATTTTATAAAGATTGCAATTATAGAGTCTCTCAGCAATAAAAAGCTACATGCGTCCTTAGAACAAAAATTGAAGAAAGAATTGTAGAAATTACATTCTAATTTATTTTCTGAAGAAACTGGACAAGACTAACCTAAACTAAGCCATGTAGGGTTCCGTATTTAACATATTTACGTATAATAAAAGAAACTTACTATTCAAAAGACTAAAATTAATAAAAAAACATTTTTTTTAATATCTCACCTACTTACCCAGTAATAATAAAACTTATACAATTTGAAAGTAAATATTCTGAACATAGGTTATGTTTTTTTTTGACGATCGATGTGGCGCGGCAGGCGAAGGTCCGCCTGCGACGCGGAGGTTGCGGGTTCGATTCCCGCTTTGGGATAAATGTTTGTACGATCTGCAAATATTTATTAAGTATGTCAGTCTTCTAGTACCCACAACACAAGCTCTGCTTAGCTTGGGGCTAGATCATGTTGTGTGCATTGTCCAGCATTACATATTTATTTATTTACTTATTTATATTTTTATAGTGTATAAATATATAAACTTCTACTAATGCTTCGGCTACATTAGCGGGCGAATATTCGTATCGTGTTGGCGCGACAAAAACATCGTGTTCGGGTATAGGCGATCTTCTTGTCTAAATACTACGCGATGACACGATGTACCCGGCCACATACATCGCGTTTACACGAATATTCGCCGTAGCCCGCTAATGTGGCCCCAGCATTACTGCTACGACGAAAATGTAATGATTTTGTCCTAATTAGACTAACAAGTGAACGCGTTGTGTCTGTCTCGCTCTATCGCATTAATTATCGTATGCTCTCACTCTTTCTTGTAACGGTTGCTCTGTTACATATCTTTGACTATACGTTATTGGATATTAATTATAATTACGACTACGAATTATAATTGGACACGCGTCACAGCTCAGTTGGTAGTTTTGCCTGCCATGCTGTGGGTTGTAGGTTCGATTCCCACAGGCAAATGTTTGTGTGATGAACAATAATGTGTTCTGTGTCTGGGTTACTATGTATTCTATGAATGTATTTACAAAAAAAATGTCTTTAAGTATTCTATCAGCAGTCTAGTTCCCATAGTACAAGCTTTGCTTAGTTTGTGACTAGAGTGTGAAGTGTGAATTGTCCGTGAATATTTATATTTTAATGTTTACAATTCCTTATTGCCAAAATCCTTGGTAACTTCACCAAAGCTAAATAAAGTATAACCCCCTATCTTATAAAAAAATAAGGTTGACTTTATGTCACCATTACGTATGGTAATCAATAGATACTTTTTATAAGATAGACCGTAAGTATAACCTTTAAATGTATATAAAAATGAAACCCGTTTTCCGTTGTCACGACATAGCATGAAAACGGCTTGACCCATTTGGCTGTTTTTTTTTGTAGTTTTCTAATACTCTGTACAAGGTTCTTACGGAAAAAAATCTCTCAGAAAAAAAAAAGTTTAAGGCGGTACGAAGTTCGCCGGGACAGCTAGTACCAAATAAAGCTCCTAGTAATCTGATGGTTTTCATATCAGTCTACGGTACCCTAATATAATACGAGACTACGTCTGAAGTGCCATCAATCTTTCTGAAACTCCAACAAATAAGGTTCTATTTAAATTAACAAATTGGGCTCCTGTTTTTGTCTTGTTTACGTGATGTTGTTACATTAAAACTTGGACTCTAACCCAATGATTTTTCAAAAAGAATTATAGAATATCTATATAATTAAATAAAGTCGTGTTAGTTACACTATTTACACAACAGCTGTACCAATATGGCTGAAAATTTATCGGCAGGTAGCTTAGAGCCAGGAGACGGACATAGGATAATATGTTATAATATGTATGTATGTATTTTCTAATAAAAAAAAACTTAGTAAATTCAAAAATCTACTTATTTATTGCCTTTGAGGCGGAACAGAGTTCGCCGAGTCAGCTAGTTTATTATTTTTTTATATAATGGTTCTGTGTATTTATATAGTTTGTCGTCGTTATATATATCGTTATATATATATATGGCTGATTAAGTTTTTGGTCACATGTTTTGTAAGATTTTGTTTTCAGATGTAAAAAGGATCATATAAAAAAACGTTAGGAACCAGGCCTCTTGCCCGTTTTTCTAGGCTCTGGTCGCGTGGAACTGGCACCTAGAATCAATCACCTAGTATGTAAGATTCTAAATGATCCTTGTGATAAAGACATTTTTAACTTTTGAGTAAGCTTCTTAATTTGTATTGAAATCGATCGATAAATCACGCGTACGATTACTATAGCTTACTACTTAATTAAATAAAATGTTTCAAAACTTAACTCGTTAAAGAAATAACGTTAAAAAAAGTCTTTATTGGATAAACACTAAGCTTTGATTTAATCGAGAAACAACGCAGAGGTTCAACAATGCCCACTCGACCCAGTGAAGTCAATAAACCTTTGTGTTTCTCAATCTTTTACAATGTTGGACCACAGAACTTAACTAGTCAGTGTAGTCTAAGATGTATCTCTCTCTAAGACAATAAACCAGAGGATGTCTTCAGCCCGCATCTTGGATCATTGTTCCTGAATAGATTGCCAAGTAGCAGGCATATATAGAAAAAAAAAGTGTAAGTAGTCTTAGATTCCCTCAGAAAAATAACCTATAATTCGCTTTTTTTATTTTGGGTGTGCGTAAAATTGTTATTGTAAACATACACTAATGTATTACAAAGTATGACTGTTCTGGGTATTTTAAATGTTCAAAAATATCTATCTATGTAATGTATTGTATTAAGTATGTCAGTCTTCTAGTAGGTACCTATAACACAAGCTCTGCTTAGCTTGGGGCTAGATGTTGTGTGGATTGTCCAGCATTATTTATTTATTTACAATTATTCTAAACACTGTATGATAGAGATGGCATTCTACATCTCAGGTGGTTCTAGGTTCACAAGTTGTAGAACTCTGCTACTGCAAAAGTTTGAGAGCCTCAGTCTATCAACTTGAGCGCACTTGAGTCGAAACAATAGCGATTAACAAGCGATACGTCACTTGCAGTGACCAGTCTTGTGCGTGATTAATGTAGTCTGTCCCACTGATTGTCTATGGTCTATGGTTTGACAGTTGCGTTCTTAATGATGGATTCTTTTTGGCATATTACTTTTTCTAATTTGTTTTAGTTTTAGTCTTTATAAGTACTTACTTACACATTTATTTTATAATCTTAGCAGTAAGTTTTTTACAATATAGGTAAGTACTTAAGTACCTACTTACATCGATTGTAAAAAAATCATAATTAAATTATATTAGAACTTACTTAATATTATTTTTAATTAATATTACTTACTAACTATTTTTTTAATATTGATGTAAGTTAGTAATAAGTAATAATATTTTGTTTATAAGACATACTTACTGTTTATTGTTTAAGAATAAATAAATTGATTTGAATTGATTTATTTAGGTATGGTTAGGTTAATAACGGCATTTTATAATGCTTAACTTCTGACGCGGGAAAGGTTATAAAAAACTGTGTTGAACGTTTTGAAGATGATGAAAATCCCGAAGTCTAGCATTTTTTAAAATGTTAATAAGTACTTATTTAAAATATATGTTCCTTATTTAGTGTTCAATTATGTTCCTGACAACTAAAATACTTTCAATAAACCGTATTAGCATTACCAAATCAACCAAAAAACCAAATTAAGTCAAGCCAAAGGCTAGTTAGTTAGGCTAGTTACGTACTAGATACGGTTAAGGCCTGGTTTAAGACGGCTTATAGTATCACTCACTTGATACCTACATATCATCCTCACAGCTTTACCCGTAAGGAGATTGATTAATAGCTGACTAAACCACCGGTTTTTTCCTTTTTTTCCTACATTGATTAAAAATATATTGTGTTTGGTTTTCGTCAAAAATAACATTAAACAACCGACAATCGTTGGAGCAAACGGTACTGGAGTGGAGGCGTTTAGGCATTGTGTAGTGTAGGACGCACCCGGCGAGATGGAGCGACGATACAAGGAGTGTAGCTGGCAAACACAACATGAGAAGAGACGAAGACCGGGCTCAGTGGCGCGTCTGCAGAGAGACCTACGTCCAGCAGTGGACTGATATAGGTTGATGATGATGATGATGTTTGTTACACAATATACATCTAAACTAGTATAGTAGTATTATAAAGAGGAAAGATTTAATTGTTTGTTTGTTTGTTTGCATCGAATAGGCTCCAAAACTACTGGACCGATTTCAAAAATTCTACATTATCTGCGCTGAACATAGGCTATATTATAATGATATTTTTTATATAGGCTACCCGTGCGAAGCTGGGGCGTACTACTGGTTAAAATATAAATTTGAACAGAAATCAAAGAGATATTTCGTTCCGAGTTCAAATCGAGTTTAAGTATCAAAGAGTTTCATGGTAAGGCCAAACATTTCAAATTTCGAACGGGTTCCAAATCCAAACCGGGAAATGTTTGGATACGTATCGAACTGTGTTCTGAATTTCAATTCGTATTCCGAACGTCGAATTACCGCGCCTTTGACAGTTATCAGCTGGTTCTGAATTTGAATTTGATAGTTCTCTAGAATTAGACATGTGACATTGCGAAAATTCAAAACGAAAAAACGCTTTTGCTTTACTTAATAAATATATACGGACAATTCACACATCACACTCTAGTCCCATACTAAGCAAAGCTTGTACTATGGGAACTTGACTGCTGATAGAATAAATAAATAAATACTTAAGTAAGTAAATAAATAAATAATGCTGGACAATCTACACAACATCATCTAGCCCCAAGCTAAGCAGATGTGTTATGGGTACTAGAAGACTTACCTAAGTAAATTTTTTTTGTAAATACTTCCATAGAATTTATAGTATCTAACACCGATTTATTCATTAAATATGTCTGAAATGACGATGATCAATATCACTAAAGCTATATCTGTCTCTGATACTTATCAACACTAAAACCAATTGAAAATAAAATAAAGTGGCTCTTATTTACGACGTAGATTTAAGTTGGAAAGCCGAAGCGGGCATTTACGGCCATTTTATTTAGTTTCAGAATAACGAATGCATTCTCATTCGGGAAGATAGGAAACAATCCATTTTGTATATGAAGACAGATACTATACGTGTGCGAATAAAAAAAAAATAGAAAAAAAAAGGTAGCACAAACTTCAATATTAACGTTGTGTTTAATTATAAGTATAAAAGTACTATCATTTATGAGGTAGAATACAATGTTTATGTTTTTATTTTTTTTTATTTTTTATTTTTCGCCCTGTGCCGCCTAAACAGAGCAGCACACTCAGGCACGGTAGAAAGAGTGGGAGATACTAGTTCCTCTCCCTTCCCCTCGATCTTACGCTTTTTCGATCAGCATCACGTGACCCTGACGCGAGTTTTAAAGTTTTTACCCATACAAAAAAAAGTGCTCAGCGCCGCTAAAGAAGTTTTCACTTCAAAAAATAGTTTTGTAAATAAAATTTCCTGTTGCAGTTCTAACAATAGGTAAGTAAGTACTAAAAAAGAAATCATCATAATTATCTAAAATCAGCAAATTACTCGTAAATTATAAAGTATACTTATATTATAGAATATTTTTATTTGTAGGTACAACAGTGTTACACATAAAAAAATACATCAAAAATATTTACTAAAGAAAAACTTGGTTTGATAAAAAATATTTTTACAGGGTAAATATATTGCCAGAACATTTTAATTTCCACAACATGTTTAAAACAACATATTGACAAACTAGTTTCAGTATTCTGTGAAAAATATCTATACCTACCATAAAATATTATACAACCACTAAAATCACCGTTAACTTTTACAAAAAAAAAACTTTATCATAAAATGTTGCCAGAACTCGCTAGTAAAATCACCGTTAACCTTTAAAATTGTTTTTAAAACGACAACTTGCAACCCCGTCTGGGTATTTTACGACAGGTATAAAACGGGTTACGGCTACGTTGGATCTCTACAGATTTATTGGACATTTTTATAGACAGTGTAAACGTTGAGATTACCTTTTGTCTCGGGAGATAGTTGAGACCGTTTGTTTAGCAATTAATAAAAAAAAACGCGGTAAAAAAGTTTTAAATTCAAACTTTACAAAAGTTGGCAAATGCAATGCAAGATCTGTGTTTGACAGCCACAAAAACTAAAAAAGAGACGTGTGGCACTCGGGGACTGCCGCGGTAAAGCTATTGCCTAGCAATTTTTGCTGGATTACACATGTGCAGTGTTAGGTTATTTCGTTACGGAATTTCTGGATTCGGTCTTTTTTGTTTTTTTTTGTTCTACTCAAAAAAAAAAAATATTACAAATCAAAATCGCTCTGAACTTCTGTAAATTATAAGCTTAAGTATAGTTAACCTTAAATATAATAGATGTTTAAATAAACTTGTGTCAAGACCAATAAAAACTACTGTTTTGTTCGCTAGAGGGCGCTCAAGTAAACTATTGAACACTTGTGTGAAGTGAGGCTCCAACTGAAGAGTCGTTGGAAGCCTTCAGATATTCCGTTGGATCGTTTTAAAACCGGTTATATTTTTGAGCACAATTATTTTTATCACGGACGACCGATGTGGCACGACGCGGGTTCTATTCCCGTCTTGGGATAAATGTTTGTACTATCTGCAATATATATTCTGGGTATTTTATATGTATGAAACTATCTATCTATGTAATGTTTTGTGTTAAGTACGTCAGTCTTCTAGTACCCATAACACAAGCTCTGCTCAGCTTGAGGCTAGATGATGTTGTGTGGATTGTCCAGCATTTTTTTTCGAACCATTTTTCGATCGCGTATCACGTCATGAAGACATTATTTAATTTGAGATTATTTATTGCACTTAAAAAGTGTACAGCGGCGAGCTTAATGCTAACAAGCATTTTCTTGTAGTCTTTGTGTAGTTAAAGGTAGTGCTTTAAAGATTATTAGCAGGAAGTATCAAGAAATCAGGTAAAAGAATCCTTATTTCTCAAATTCCACTTTAAAACTTACTCTTTGATTATAGCAAAATCTGGATACTTACCTGAAAAATACAAAAAATATTGTTAAACCGAAGTAGTTGGTACTTATTTGTTTTTTTTTATACAGCTTGTTACAGGAATGCTTTATTACATTTTGGGCATTTTTTCTGGGCGTCTGGTCTTGTGTAAGCGTGACCCGAGGGCTGGTGAGTATCTGGCCCAGCGTATCAGCATTGCTATTCAGCGCGGCAATGCAGCCAGTGTCTTGTGTACGATGATTGCTACTGATTTGGATCAGTTGAGCTAATTCCAATTCTGGTTGGAATGCGATCTGCACTGACATCCCGCTACGGGGTGTATTGTGCAATGTCCCCCTGCTAACCTCACCCCAGCCAGCACAACTCAGTCAAACTATCTATAGATCGTTTGCAACGGTCTGTAAACAGCTCAATTGTTTCTTTTGTATTAAATACATCTATGTATATGTATTTTGTAAATAAATAAATAATAAATAATGCTGGACAATCCACACAACATCATCTAGCCCCAAGCTAAGCAGAGCTTGTGTTATGGGTACCTACTAGAAGACTGACATACTTAATACAATACATTACATAGATAGAATTTTTTCATTATACAAAATACCCAAAACACCTGGAATAAATATTTGCAGAACGTCAAACATTTATCCTGAGGCGGGAATCGAACCCGCAACCTTTGCGTCGCAGGCGGACCTTCGCCCGTCGCACATCGGTCGTCAATAATAATAAATAAATAAATAAATAAATAAATAATGCTGGACATTCCACACAACATCATCTAGCCCCAAGCTAAGCAGAGCTTGTGTTATGGGTACTAGAAGACTGACATACTTAATAACTACTGTTATAGTCGTAAATTAGTTTTATCTTAGTATCTGGTCTAAATATCTTCGCTTCGATCAAAAACACATAATTGTCAGGGGGTATCCTGACAACTAAAATGTTTTTGAACTGTTTTTTTAATTAATTGCGGTTCAGTTTTCTTCTTCGTCTTTTATTGATATTTTGAATGATCGATTTTCATACCGTTTGATGGAATTAACGAAAAATCAGGTAGGCCACGTGCTAAACCGCGGCATTGACGTCATTTTTAACAGCTCAGTCATAATTTTATAAGACTCAGTCACGTCAGCCCACAAAAATGCCACGGAATACTGATGAGTTACTATAGTAAAATCATCGAAAACTGAACTGCAACTGAAAGGATATTCGGTCACGCAAGTTTCCCCTTGCTGGATAGCCCCCCAGAACAGGATGTTTTGGATATAACTTGAAAATAAAACTCTCGATAAAACCTTGAATATGATATTCTTGTATCTATCAACCATAAAGGGACTAACAGTCGATGTATATGTACTTATATATGTTTAACAATACCCGATACCTTATGGAATACTCGTAAAAGAGAGGGTCAGTCTATATCTTAACGCATGCTTCAGCACACCTGTTATGAATTTGTTTTTTTTTTATGACTTAAGTCACATGTCGTGTTGTTACATTTCTGTCAATGATTTTTGTGATTACTTGTCATAAGTCTGCCATAAATGACATTTCTTAAAATGCAAGCCCCTTTACCGTGGTATTACTCACAAGCAAAAATGATGTATAAATACAATATTGCTTCTGTCTTTGGTTGTTCAGTCACCGTCTTGTCACGTTATCTATGATATCTATCATTAGCAATGACTGGAATTGTCAGCCAACTAAAAAAGCCGTATTCGAGTTCATTTTTCAAGTCCATTCATCAAGATTCCTTATCATTTTTGCATATTATTTTTAGACTTTAATTTTATAGATCGTCCGTTTTGCTGAAGTTTGCTTTAATATGTAGTTTGACTAAGCTTTTCATAGCTTATCAGCCCGGTTACGTTAAGGTAAGTAAAGTATGGAAAATGCTATTCGGTTTGTAGTATAGATAACATGCTCATATTTTCTACATACTTAGTACTTGTATTTATCTAGGTAGTCTATCGCAAAGAGGTAAATAGGTACGAGGTTTACCTGGGAATTTGTTTGTTTATTATTTAAAGCTAAATATATGTATTATGATCAAAAATATAGTTGAGAAAATCTACATATTATGTATTTACTTTTCTGATTTTGATATCCTTTCCATCCAAAGATTGTCTGGAAGAGATCGCCTTTATCGATAAGACTGTCCATTGTACTGAACGTTTTTATTATTTTATTTCTTTGTATCATGTGATTCTTTGTGTACAATTAATTAATTATTTATCTATCTTTTAATAAATACTTTTTTGAACATAAACATTAGAAATAGAAAAATACATAGAAAGTTGAGGCGTTGTGAAAGAAAAGGCAAAGAGCTAATGATTTGGCAAAGGACTTTGTCCAGCTGTGGGCAAAAGGTGACAGGACAAGTTGATGATATGTAGTAATTACATAGATTAAGTCGATTTAAACTTGGGACCAACTTTTACCCTTCTCGATAAAACACTTTAAATAAAATAGGTCAGCGGAATCAAAATTAGGAACAGGGGGGGTATCCTGACAACTGAAATGTTTTTGAACGGTTATTTGATCGAAATGCAGTTCAGTTTTCTTCTTCGTCTTTTATTGATATTTTGAATGATCGATTTTCATACCGTTTGATAGAATTAACGAAAAATCAAGTAGGCCATGCTCAAATCAGCTAAACCGCGGCATTGATGTTATTTTTAACAGCTCAGTCATAATTTTATAAAGCTCAGTCACGTCAGTCCACAAAACTGCTACGGAATACTGATGAGTTACTATAGTAAAATCATCGAAAACTGAACTGCAACTGAAAGGATATTCGGTCACGCAAGTTTCCCCTTGCTGGATAGCCCCTAGGGTTGGAGAATCCAATAGTACTTATATAGAATTTTGTATTAGATTTGACGGCCATCTTGGATCCGGAATCCGGAAACCAGATTGCGGCTGCGCGGCCGGACCGGTAGTATCATAACCGAATCATTGACAGGCGTCACAGCTCAGTTGATAGTAGCTCTGCCTTCCATTCTGTGTCGTGGGATCGATACCCACCTAGAACAAACATTAGTGTGTTGAACACTGTTCTGTGTTATGTGTGAAATGTCCGTGAATTTTATTTATGTGAGTATACTTACTCGTTTTCCTGTTTAGAAATATCGAATAAATGACTATAATAAAATGCCGCCAGTATCTTGGGTATGCCTCCGATTGGTACTGATTTGGATCAGTTGAACTATCTATAGATCGTTTGCAACGGTCTGTAGATAGCTCAACTGTTTCTTATGTATTTTACATGACAATATACATTTTGTTGCAAAAAAAACTATAAGAAAATGTATTTTATCAGCAATATAGTTACCGTATTACAAGCTTGGATTTATTTGAGACTAGAGCGTGATGTGAAATATCCGTAAATATTTAACATAGACATTTGACACAACGCCATGTAGTTCCAAACTGAGCAAAGCTTGCAAACTTTGTTGTACCTTATTAGTAATACAAGTCCTTAATTATGTACCTACTTGCATATTCTCGTTGTTATAACTTATACCAAGTAACAGTACTTAAGTTACGATAACTTAATGTTATGTTATGCAATAGTACAGAATGCTCTAAAATTTATACCGGTTAATCTACAGGATGCTCTAAAATTTAAATTATCTGTCTTTTCTGTTTTGCAAGACAAAGTTATAATGTAAATTTGTTCTAATTGATATAAGTAGGTATATTGTGTAATCATGTTTGTACACCAATCGGTAGGAGCTAGAGTACGAAACCTTAAAATAATGACTAACATCTATGGCTAACCTAGTTTCACAAACAATAAAAATATATTTCATTTCATTTACGTAGTCCTTCCTACTAATATTATATACGTCTCGAAAATAAACGAAAGTCTGTATATATGGATGCAACGGTGGATCCAGCTTTGGCGCCAGGGGGGTCACATAATCGTGGTCAAGTCACGAACTTATAATTTAATTTTGATAATGTTATTCCCAAACGTTTGCCATCATACAAAGTTATTATATTAAATAAATTAAATATTGAATAAGCAGTAACATTAAATATGTATGGTGACAAAATATATAAATAAAATGAAATGATTAGTTCAATTAGTAGTCCACAAGTCCTGGAACCAGCTCAGGGGGGTCATGACCCCATGACCCCCCCTGGATCCACCGTTGGATGGATGGATGTGTGGATGTATGTTTGTCCCTATTTCACGCAAAACTAATGGATTTTAAGAAACTTTACAATTGTGTAGCATATTTACAAAGATATTGAGCAATATGTCAAAAATATAACGATAGCAAGACGAAGTCGCGGGCACCAGCTAGTATAATATAATAATATTAAATATTTCTGTTCGAGTTAAAACCATAACAGTTGAGATACAAGTACCATTTTGAAGGAAAATATGTGGTTAGGGTTGCCACACGGACACTGAAAATAATATTAATAATACATAATTGAAACGTTCATCATCATTCCCCTGCCCTTACCCAGGAAATTATTCATACGTCCATCATCATTCCCCTGCCCTTACCCAAGAAATGAGTAAAACGTTCATCATCATTACCCTGCTTTTATCTAGGGAATGATTAAAACATTCATCATCGTTCCCCTGAACTTATCTGGGAGAATGTTTAAAGCGTTCATCATCATTCCCCTGTCCTTATCCGGGGGAATGATTAATGCGTTCACCATCATTCCCCTAAACTTATCTGGGAGAATGTTTAAAACGTGCATCATCATTCCCCTGTCCTTATCCGGGAGAATGATGATGAACGTTTTAATAATGTTATATTATTTAAACGTTCATATATTTACTTACTTATTTACTAAACGTTATGACTATGTTGCAATTTATTTATTTTTATTTCCCAGGAAAACAAACAGTCTTATGTAAGCTATATCTAATCTAAAATTATAACTATGGACCACTTATAAGTTTGCAATAGCAGTAGTCGTAGGCAGACTGTATTAAGTATTGTCGAATTGGATGGTGGGTAGATGGGTTATATGGAAATCGGTTATTTTATCATGTTTTTTTATGTAATTGCAGGATTTCAGGCTTTTGCAAACTGATACAAACACCCACACATTTAAAATGTTAAGGTCGCGAATTTGAATTTTAGTGTTTTTGGGTTTATTGTTAATTGTATCTTACTTCCGTTATTTTTTGTTAGTTATTTATTTATTTATTTATTTAATAAAAAAATAGTGTAGTGGCAACCCTAGCACGATGTCCAGTGAAGTTATAGTTGGCAACATTCCGTTAACATTGTTTGTAAACTTAACAAACAAACTACAAAGCTTTGAAACTTATGTTATTCTACTCGCAGTGCTTTTGCAGTATTTTAAAATATGTATTCTACAAAAATAAAGAACACCGTCTTCAATTGTCATCGACAAGTGATATAAATACACATTTTTAAGAAAACATCAAAATATAATAATGGTTAGGTCGTAGTTAATATGGAACCATACTTATATAAAACTTTTTTGAAGTGAAAACTTCTTTAGCGGCGCTGGGTGGGTAAAAACTTTCAAACTCGCGTCAGGGTCACGTGACGTTGATAAAAAGCGTAAGATCGAGGGAACGGGAGAGGAACTAGTATCTCCCACTCTTTCTACCGTGCCTGAGTGTGCTCTGTTTAGGCGGCACACAGACACATTCGCGCTTGCGCGAATGTGTCTGTGTCATTGTGATTGTCATTGTCATTATGACGTCTGTGGTTATATTTTTGAAGTGAAAACTTAAAAGTGAAAACACAACGTTAATATTGAAGTTTTCACTTCTGCCGGCACTCCCGGAGTGCTACCTTTTTTTTAAATTTATTCGTTACAAGTTGTATTTTTTATGTAGGTACTTCATAAAAAACGCCTTCAATCGCCATCGACATGTCATAATGACATAATGAAGGAACAAGGACAGAATGAAGGCGTTTTTTATTAAAGACGATCCCAAATAAATTCATATGGAACTTCTGAAGTATGATCTACCAAACAAAAAAGAATCATCAAAATCGGTTCACAATTGGCGGAGTACTTACGTAACATCCAGTCGAATTGAACCTTATTTTTTGAGATCCGTTACAAAATATATCAACAACCAAATTGTCATCTCATCATCATCATGGACCTATATCAGTCCACTGCTGGACGTAAGTTTCTCCCAAGACGCGCCACTGAGCCCGGTCTTCGGCTCTTCTCATGTTGTGTTTGCCAGCTACACTCCGCAGATCGTCGCTCCATCTCGCCGGAGGGCGTCCTACACTACGCTTGCCTAAACGCGCTTGCCTAAATTGTCATCTGACCATTTTAAATATCTATAAAAGAATAATTATCCTAATCGATTTAATTTTAAATTCGAGAATCACGAATTTCAAAGGAAAAGAATTGAAAGTATTGAAACGACTTTATCGTCAAACTCATAATAATAAAATTGGATAACCCACAAACGATCAATTTCAAAGAGTCAAAAGCTGTTTGACAAGAATATTAAAATTCAGCTTAGTGTAGTCTTAGGGGCTTCTCTTGGCTAGAATAATGAAAGAGGGGAAGGGTGACCATGATTTGTTACCCATTTTTGAGGACATTTTATATTTTTAGGTGTAACTTCAAACTTCAATCAAAATTCAATAAAATCACAAGGATCACTTAAAAACGTCTTACATACTAGATGATTGTAGGCGCCAATTTATCGCAACCAGATTCTAGAAGAACTGGCAAGAAACTAGACCTGTGTTCTAGCGTTTTTTTCTGGGATAAAATGGCCTGGTGACAGACGGACAGTGGGGTCTTAGTTATAGGGTACTAACACTCCACTGTACGTCTGTCATCAGGCTGTATCTCATTATCCGTGATAGTTAGGGAGATTTGTTAATGTATTTTTTTGTTACCGCTATAACACTTATGAGATCCTGGTAACAGACGAACCGGCAGATAGGCAGGCGAACAGCGGAGTTATCAAAATTGATCCGTATTGACTTACATAATTAAATTATTGCAAAATTGAACTCATATATAATTAAATTATTGCAAAAATTAACAAAAAACACTTTAAATCGTGACGAAATAATTTAGTTCCAATTTCAATACCAGATGTCGCTGCACAATCTCGATTCCTAGAGAGTTAAAGTTTTTGCGTGTAACGATCGAAATTCTAATCTTAAAACGAAGATTACTCAAAAAGTACTTGACCAATCTTCATTAAATTTATATAGAACTTTTGAAGTATGTGCTACTTAAAAAAATAATCATCAAACTTGGTTTATTCGCAGAGAAATATTTTTAAATACATACAAAAAAAAACGAATTGATAACCTTTTCTGAAGTTATAGAATATCACACATGTATAAAGGACCTCTTTTTGAAATAAAATAAATGAAAGAGTCCGGCAACACACGCAGCATATGGCAACCCTGACGTTGACCCAGTTTGGCCCAACACTTGGAAATGACTACATTTTAACGTGAACTTCTACTTTCATGATGTTTACTAAAACGTACATTATATATAAAAGGCTGTTTTAGCACTCTTTAGTGTGTTTTTATATTTTTATTTTGTTTGAAACTATCACGGTTATAAACATAGTTTTTTTTATTAACGTTTCTTCATTAAGGTAAATATCCCGTATAAAAAGAAAACTAAAATATATATTTAATCCTCCGAGATCCGAGAATTTTCTTTGATTTTTATTATTTTTATATAAATCTTACTAATGTTATATTGTATATGTTAACTATGTTTATTATGGTATACAAGCTTTAAAAAAAGTCTAAGACACTTTAGACACACTCAAACAGAGGAAATCTTAAACAAAAGATACATAATTATCGATAATGTCATACAAAAAAAATGTGTTTTTCCACAAAACCATGGCCGACCTACATAATATACATTTACCCAAAAATAACAATACCAAAGTGACAATACGAAAAAGCCTTTGAGAAAACGCTATACTTTTCTATTTTTCGTTTCATTGAACCTTATTGCAACGCGTTTCGATTCAAAATACTAAACTTCCGAAACAGGTTTTTTGTAAAAAAATTACGTTGTGTTAATCCCTTGATTGTAAGCTCTATTTCCAGCAAAATAAAGTCGAAAATTGCTTGAAATACGCTAATTGTCGTACTCGTTAGTGGCTATTTGTAAATGCAAACAATTCAATGATTTTAATGAGATTTCCTAAATGACCGACGACGGATACTTAATTTAATATTTAAATCAATTTAAATTTATTTATAAGGTAATTTTACAGTCAATATTGGGGCAATACTGGCTAATGATATAAGAGTACCAAATAAACAATTACATCAATTAATGGTGTTTTCTTTGCAAGGGCATTGACGGAGTTACATATAGGTCTTATTATACGGTGCGTGATTCATAAAACGTGTAATATATATTTTTACTGTTAAAGATGTAATCTGAAACTGAATCATCCTCATCAATTCTAATATACTTAATTATAACCATGTTGTTTTATAAGAGATCACTTAACATAAGAGAATAAATACATAATGCTCGACAATCCACACAACATCATCTAGCCCCAAGCTATGCAGAGCTTGTGTTATGGGTACTAGAAGACTGACATACTTAATACCTTACATACATAGATATTTTTTATTATATTACATATAAAATACCCAGAACACCCGGAATAAATATTTGCAGATCGTACAAACATTTATCCCAAGGCGGGAATCGAACCCGCAACCTTCCGCGTCGCAGGCGGACCTCCGCCCGCCGCGCCACATCGGTCGTCAAAAATAACCATAGATGGTCCTTCTGTCGGTTCTTACTTAATATAAAATATCATTTAAAACATAAAAAACATGATTTGTAACATATTTTTGCTCCTACAGTTAGCGATCGTAACTTTCATCAAAAACTGCACAAACTCAGCAAAAAATGAAAAATACACCTCATATTTTTAAACTCAAGTTCTCTCACAACTCTTTGATATAACTGCAATCAGCACTCGCGAACGTGCTAGCAATATTGAGCCGAAACACAAAGGCTTAGAATTGAATTTACATTGAATTCGTACAATACCCTCTCGACTTGAAAGGAGGGGGAGTATCGTCCGACAACCAGCAATTTCCGATTAAGTACTCTTTTCGCTTCTAAAATATAGTCAACGTCATGGGTATTTTATATGTATAATAAAAAATATCTATCTATGTAATGTATTGTATTAATTATGTCAGTCTTCTAGTACCCATAACACAAGCTCTGCTTAGTTTGGGGCTAGATGATGTTGTGTGGATTGTCCAGCATTATTTATTTATTATTACTAATTCTAAATTCATGATTCCATCGTCACGTTGAATTCCGAATATTTTTACAGTTATGTTTGCCTGGTAGCTTTGCTCAGATATACTATCTTTTATTACCGCTATTTAGCTCTAAACTAAGCCAAACTAAGCCTACACTACAAAAAAACAAGTTTATTTATATCATTACTAGCTGACCCGGCGAACTCTGTTCCGCCTTAAAGGCAAAAAATGTGATAAATGAAGAACCACTTGACAGATTATAAGCAAACTTCACATAAACCATCTGCTAATTAGTCCGAATAAAGCCTAAAAATTTTGTTTGGATAGGTGAGCCCGTTCTTGAGTTATAAAATAACAACGAAAAGTGGCATTGATTTTTATTTAAGTAGATTATTTCCATAACTGTTTTGATTACTTTGAGTATTTTAAATACAGGAACATCGTTTTCTTACGATCAGTATATAACAGAGGCAGGTTTCGGAACGCATTTGTCGGTTAAAATTTTGCTGGATCAATTTTGAGGTTCCTTTTTTCGTAGTTTTCGTTCTATTTTTGATAAAGAGCGTTCTGAATGTAGGTCGATGAGTATTGGTGTTGAATAAATCGTTTTGCATTTGAGTTGTGAAAATTTTAGCTAAAAATATACTATAAATTCTAGTTTTGCAACCAATTTCATAATAAAAGAGTCTCAAGTATGTTTTGTTTATTCACGTAGGTAAGTATTATTTAACTTGTAATTTTTCAGTATTTTAATTATTTGACTGTGTAAGATATCAAGAAAATTGTATTATTGTAGGTTATTACTGTTTATTGTTTTCTTTGAAATATTATTATTATTTAAAAAAAAAATTTAAATGATATTTAGTTATATAAAACATTCTAACACAATGTATAAGTAATTGTTTACGAATAAATGATTCGAATTGAATTTGGTAATCCTGCTTAGTTTTGGACTACATAGCGTTGTGTGAAATGTCCCTAAATATTTATGAAGCGAGCGTAGCGTCCCCTTCGAGATTGGCCAACAACATTTATTATTTACCGAATCGTAGCGTTATTTACCGATTTACACTAAGTTTGAATAAAGTCCTAGTATAATAGTGAAGATGATTGGCCATCTTAAACGACACGACGACCTCATCAGTAACATCATAAAAGGAAAGGTGTAGAAGGAAGGAGAGGAAGAGGAAGGCCGAGGATAAACTACATGAACCAAGTAAAGATGAAGGTTGCCCTCGTGTCGTATAAGGAGGTCAAGGAGGCTCTGGAAAGCAATAAATGGCGTGACTTGCATTCATTACGCAGACAAGAGTCTAGCTCTTAAATAAGAAGATATAGTACTAGGACTAGGAATAGGTTAAGATATAGATCTATATAACATTATATAATACAAATAACATAGAATTATAGCTTCTCGAAACAACCTACTAGTGTCAAATAAATGAGCAGACATGTAGAATACATGACTTGATATGAAACTACCAAAGTTATGCAAAATTGTACAGTTTGTACATCAATGAACAAGCATAACAAACGAGCGGTACAGTCGGCATCAAAAGTTGATGATAAATAATAATCTCTCTTCTCTTATTAAAGAGCTACGCTCTTGTCTGCGTAATCAATGCAAGTCACGCCATTTTTTCCTTTCCAGGGCCGCCTCCTTGACTTCCTTATACGACACGAGGGCAACCTTCATCTTTACTTGGCTCATGTAGTTTATCCTCGGCCTTCCTCTTCCTCTCCTTCCTTCTACCATTCCTTCTATGATGTTACTGATGAGGTTGTCGTGTCGTATAAGATGGCCAATCATCTTTCCCCTTCTGTTCTCAACCATAATAATATCGCTATATATATAAAAATGAAACCCGTTTTCCGTTGTCACGACATAGCATGAAAACGGCTTAACAGATTTGGCTGATTTTTTTTTGTAGTTTTCTAATACCCTGTACAATGTTCTTACGGAAAAAAAATAAGAAAATCTCTCAGATAAAAAAAAATCTCTCTAAGGCGGTACGAAGTTCGCCGAGACAGCTAGTACCTAATAAATAAATAATACTGGATAATCTACACAACATCATCTAGCCCCAAGCTAAGCAGAGCTTGTGTTATGGGTACTAGAAGACTGACATACTTAACACAATACATTACATAGATAGATAATGAAATGAGTGTCTGTATCTATCGCAGTTGTCCCCCCTGGAACTTCTGCACAAGGGGAGACTGAGTAAATGAAACTAAGTAGTTTAATTTATCTAGTCTCCACTTTATCGGCGCTACGTAAAAAGGGATAAAAGTAACAAAGTTATACTAAAATCAAGTTTGAAGTTGGTAATAATTGACACGCAAGAAGAAGAAGTAGGTTCGAAATTAAAAACAGGCTAAGTGCGAGTCGCACTGACGCACAAAGGTTTTGTACCAAAACATCACGTATTATTATTTATTTATATTTTTATGAAAGTCCGCTTCAATATTAATTATATAACTCATTTAATGAATATTTTATAAATTTGACTAATTCTAATAATAACAATAGTGACAATACATTACAATACAATTACATACTTAAAACGAATGACTCAAATATGTTCTTATTCCCTACTGACCCAAACGAAATATTCAATATAATTAAATCTCTCAAGAATACAAATTCAGTTGGTTATGATCAGCTTCCCACTGCATTGGTAAAGATGTCCAATAATATTGTAAGTCCCGTCTTGTCGCATTTAATTAATGTTTCACTTAAAGAAGGCATCTTCCCAGATTCACTAAAACCGACGGTTATAAAACCTGTACATAAGAAAGATGACAAGAGAAACCCAGGTAATTATAGGCCCATTGCCCTAATACCAGTACTGGCTAAGATCTATGAAAAGGTTATGTATGTTAGGCTCTCCAACTTCATTGATAAATGCGGTATACTTTCCCCAGAGCAATGTGGTTTTCAAAAAGGAAAATCGACTACATTAGCTGCATTTAAACTTGTTAATTATGTAGTAAAGAATATCGATAATAGAAAACAAACAACCGCCATTTTCTTCGATATGAGCAAAGCATTTGATTTTGTCTCTCATGCACTATTGTTGATGAAGTGTGAGTCCTATGGTATGCGGGGCCAGGTTCGAAATTGGTTAGAAAGCTATCTGAGTAACCGGACCCAATACGTTGAAATAAGAGCTCTCAATGACACCAACGAAGATATCCCCTATAAATCCATACCTCTAGCGAACAGAGTCGGTGTGCCTCAGGGAAGTATACTGGGACCATTGTTGTTTCTATTGTACATCAATGACCTACCGCAGGTGACTAAACATTTTTGTACTCTTTTCGCTGATGACATCTCAGTGGTTATCCTTAATGACTCGCTCAATAATTATAACAATGTGTTGAATGAAGCATTAGCACGGGTTTTGGATTGGTTACACGCTAACAATCTAAAGGCTAACATACAAAAAACAAAATACATCCAATTTAGGAATCAGTGCGCCCCGAAGCTTAACTTGAATCTTTCGTATAATAATGAAAGTTTGGTCGAGGTTTCGGAGACTAGTTTCTTAGGTATTATCTTGGATGAACATTGCACATGGAAGTCGCACGTAGGTAAAGTGTGTAATAAAATAAATCGCTTTGCTTACGCACTATGGAGGCTGACGAAAGTATCCTCTAAAAGCACGGCACTAAAAGCATACCATGGATACGTTGCGTCAAATCTTAGATATGGGCTAGTTCTGTGGGGCAATTCTGTAATGCTTGATAGAGCTTTTATATCGCAAAAACAGTGTGTTCGTGGCATTTGTGATGTAAGTCGCATTACGACCTGTAAGCCTTTGTTTCAGGCATTGAATTTGCTTACTCTTCCAGGTCTGTACATATTCGAAATATGCATTTTTGTCAAAGGTTATCCTGAATTGTTTCATAATAAGAATAGCATGTATAGCTTTAATACAAGATTTCCTAATAGACTTGTTACACCTAAGGTAAGGACTGAGATCTATAATAGGAATAGCTACCTAATGTGTGTCAGAATATTTAATAAGATCCCAGAATCAATTAAAAGCCTGCCCTTACGACAATTTAAACACCAGCTATTCAAATGGCTTATAAGTAAAAATTTTTATTCTGTTAGGGAATTCTTTAATAAATGACAAATGTTTGTATTAGGTATATTGTCTTTTATTTGGGTGTTTACCTACTTTTGATTTCACTGTTATTTCAATCAATTTAATAATATATTACTGCTGTTTAGTTTATTAATATTAGGTACTTCTTTATTTTTATTTTATTTATTGCAATTGACATTTGGATAATCTGACATTTTGAAATTATTATATTTACAATTCATGATGGATTTTTACAATTTTGATCTAATTATGTAATTTTATGTTATGTGCTATATAATAATTATGTCTGTGTGGAATATTGGATATTTAATTCTGAGCGTACTTATTTATAAATTAATTTAATTTGTCAAATGTTAAAGTTGTAAAAATAATGTATACACATATAATTTGCATGCTAGATTATAGTGATGTGCTGATCTGTAACACAACAAACACAAACAACTGTAAAACCACATTCTGCAAATAAATGATTTGATTTGATTTGATTTGATTTGATTTGAATTTCATTCAGCTTTTTTAGTATTTGTTGGAACGTTGTACAGAAAAAAAAATCAGTAATAAATAATAATATAAGCATGTATAGATGTATGTTTGTTACTGTTTCACGCAAAAACTACATAAGTATTTAATTGAAATAAGAAGAAGTCATAAAATCTATCACAGTACAAGATATACAGACACAGACCCTGGTGACAGAAAGACAGACAGACAAACAGACAAACAGACAAACAGACAAACAGACAAACAGACAAACAGACAAACAGACAAACAGACAAACAGACAAACAGACAAACAGACAAACAGACAAACAGACAAACAGACAAACAGACAAACAGACAAACAGACAAACAGACAAACAGACAAACAGACAAACAGACAAACAGACAAACAGACAAACAGACAAACAGACAAACAGACAAACAGACAAACAGACAGACAAACAGACAGACAAACTGACAGACAAACAGACAGACAAACAGACAGACAAACAGACAGACAAACAAACAGCGAAGTCTCAGTAATAATGTCCCGTTTTACACTTCGGGTACAAAACTCTAAAAATAAATACTATCTCTACTTTAACTGACAGTACAAATAGTACCAACGAATTTAGATTTTCCTTTTGCAAATACCAAACAAATGTCGTATATTTGGTCTAACTATTCGTAGTTAGACTGAATATACGACAGGCGTCACAGCTCAGTTGGTAGTAGCTCTGCCTTCCTGTGCTGTGGGTTGTGGGTTCGATTCCCACGAAGAGCAAATGTTTGTGTGATGAACACAATTATCTTATCGCTGATAGCGATTTCATTAACCTTAGAAATATTCTATATATATATATATATACAGGGTTACATGGAAAGTCGTGCTAGATCCGTTAAGGGCGTGGAGTACCCATCATTTCTGACTTATTTTACTAAGAAACACCTTACCCTAAACTTAACCCATTTCGAGATATTCGACTTTTAAATTTTTATTGAAAATTGCAGACTTTTAGGCTACTAAATTTATTATTGTTTTTTCTGTGCATCTTATTATTATTATTATTGCATTTTTACATGGGTAATAAGATGCTTTAGGACATCAATTATTAAAATGGTGCATAAGTTAATTGAATAGATCGTAGTAGACAAGTGAAACTTATGAAATAAAAAAATATTTTAGAAGGTTTATTTTTCTCTAAGAGATATCTAAAAAAAATATTATGGCACTCGTTCGGCGGATGTTATAATAAATATCTACGTTTCAACAGCTATCTTACGACGTATAATAATTTAGGGTTTGTATTACATTTCGTGGAAAAAAAGTAGTTGGGACGCTCCAGGTTGCAGTTCTAACGGTCCCGCGCGAGCAAGACAAGTGAAGATTTATGTAGATGCGAATGAAAGAAAAAATGTGTAGAGACCGGCTAGGGCTGGGAATACAACAGGGGAAATTGTTTTTGGTTGTCAGTCTGCTTTTGTGCTTCGTACATAGTGAATGTGATATCGTTTTTCTCTTTTCTCAACTTGGCTGTGATTCTGAACTATTTCTTCTGATAATGACTACTGTGCTCGTTAACCGAACTCTGCTTTATTTGACTTGCTTTGATTTATATGTCGACACACAATCGCAGTATCCGTAACAAATAAGCATATCAGCATATTCTTCAGATGTTTAGGACGTCATTTTCAACAATCCGTATCAGAGTCCGGTTAACGAGCACAGTAGTCAAAATCAGAAGAAATAGTTCAGAATCACAGCCAAGTTGAGAAAAGAGCAAAACGATATCACATTCACTATGTCGTACATAGTGAATGTGATATCGTTTTGCTCTTTTCTCAACTTTAGCACAAAAGCAGACTGACAACCAAAAACAATTTCCCCTGTTGTATTCCCAGCCCTAGCCGGTCTCTACACATTTTTTCTTTCATTCGCATCTACATAAATCTTCACTTGTCTTGCTCGCGCGGGACCGTTAGAACTGCAACCTGGAGCGTCCCAACTACTTTTTTTCCACGAAATGTAATACAAACCCTAGATTATTATACGTCGTTAGATAGCTGTTGAAACGTAGATATTTATTATAACATCCGCCGAACGAGTGCCATAATATTTTTTTTAGATATCCCTTAGAGAAAAATAAACCTTCTAAAATATTTTTTTATTTCATAAGTTTCACTTGTCTACTACGATCTATTCAATTAACTTATGCACTATTTTAATGATTGATGTCCTAAAGCATCTTATTACCCATGTAAAAATGCAATAATAATAATAATAAGATGCACAGAAAAAACAATAATAAATTTAGTAGCCTAAAAGTCTGCAATTTTCAATAAAAATTTAAAAGTCGAATATCTCGAAATGGGTTAAGTTTAGGGTAAGGTGTTTCTTAGTAAAATAAGTCAGAAATGATGGGTACTCCACGCCCTTAACGGATCTAGCACGACTTTCCATGTAACCCTGTATATGTATAATAAAAAATAACTATGTAAGTAATGTATTGTACTAAGTATGCCAGTCTTCCCTATAACACAAGCTCTGTTTAGCTTGGTGCTAGATGAAGTTGTATGGATTGTCCAGCATTATTTATATTATTAATGTACTAAAATATAAAAATAATGCGTATTTCATATAACTCGTAGAGTCAAAGGATTTTTCTTGTTTAAATGATACTTCTTTTGCATGTTTAATTCATTTCTTATATAATTCATTAAAAAAAAACTTGCCAATGCGGGTCAAACACGCGCACGTAGGGTTCCTTACCGTAAATACGTTGTATGAAAGGCCCCTAGGTATTTATTTGACGACCGATGTGACGCAGCGGGCGAAGGTCCGCCTGCGAGGTTGCGGGTTCGATTCCGTCCGATAATTGTTTGTACGATTGACTGATTTATTTTGTTTGTACTAGAAGACTGACATAATAAAATTCCTAATGACATGAAGGAACTGCCAACAACATTGTTTATAATTAAGTTAAAAAAATGGCTAATCGAAAAATCTTTTTATGACATTAATGACTTCTTAAGCGGTGGGTGACTAATTATTTTATGTATTATTAATTGTATTTTGTTTTAATCTTATTGAATGTGTGTTTATTGTATGACATTTTATCTTCTTTAATTAATAATTATAATTTTTGTAAGATTTGCATGCCAATATTTGGTGAAACGTGAGGCACTATGTATGATAAGATCTTATACCTACCATGTTTGAAGCAAATAAATTATTTCATTTCATACATAATACAATATATTACATACATAGTAATTTTTTATTATACATATAAAATACCCAGAACACCCGGAATAAATATTTGCAGATCGTACAAACATTTATCCCAAGGCGGGAATCGAGCCCGCAACCTCCGCGTCGCAGGCGGACATTTGCCCGCTGCGCCACATCGGTCGTCTTAACTTACTATCGCGAGCCTTTTTTGGACTATTTATAATATCAAATATCTATACTTATAATAAAACTGTAGAGAGGTCAATTCTGTACATTAAATATATTTTCAAAAAAACTATCAGGGGTTGATTAGTGATCGATACTGATGCCAAAAATGCAATCAGTAAAATTTTTGTCTGTCTGTCTGTCTGTCTGTCTGTCTGTCTGTATGTATGTTCCTTATAGAAACAAAAACTACTGGACGGATTTTAACGAAACTTAGTACAATTATTCTTCATACTCTTGAGCAACTTATAGGATACTTTTCATCACGCTACAATCAATAGGAGCGGAGTAGTGAAGGGAAATGTTGGGAAAACGGGAGAAGTTACTGTTAGGAATAGATACTCCTTTAATATCTATAACCAGCCTTAGATGTTACCATAGCAACCAAACGTTGTTGATTGTCATCAATGTCACTATCTTCACTTGACTAAATATATTCTTTACAGTATACGTTAATAATATTCGTTTATTTATTGTAACCGGTTTTATTCGATTCTACAGTATTTATATCTGCTTTAACATGGCGTGGTTAAGGTACCCTGATGGTTCTACTTTACTGCATCAGAAATCGTACATCGCTCGCATATTGCAAAGGTTTGTCATGGAGAAATGTAAGCCAGTGCCAACACCAATTTTAAAAGCAAATAATGCTCAAGATGTTAATGAAGTTTCTGTGAACTTCCCGAACCGTGAAGCTGTTGGATCACTAGCTTATTTGATGACAAGCACGAGGCCTGACATAGCCTTTGCTGTCAGTGTTGTATCTCGAAATTTAGATAAACCTACAAGGGAGAACATCATCAATATCAAGAGGGTATTGCGATACTTGAAAGTGACTATAGAAGAAGGCATCGTTTACAAGCCAGGAAATAATCATAGTTTAGAATGTGACGCTGACCACGGAGGTGATCATGAAACTGGAAGGTCTACCTCAGGCATTATTTGTATGTATGCTGGAGGTCTAATATCCTGGAATAGTAAACGCCAGAGCACAGTAGCGATTTCATCCACCGAGGCAGAAATAGTGGCAGCAAGTTAAACTGCTAGCGAGATTATTTGGCTTCAAAAGATCATGAAAGATATCAGCAATTAAGATGGCTAAGAATCCGCCAGAATTCCACCAAATGACCAAAAACATAAGGATACGATCATTCTTTATACGAGAATGTGTTCAAGATGGAAGCATTACCATCTGCCATGTGTCAGCAACCAGGCAGATTGCTGATATGCTCACCAAACCACTTTATGGGCCTAGAATTGAAAGTCTCAAGAAGATGGCTGTCATTATAAAGAGAGGTGGATGTTAGGAATAGATACTCCTTTAATATCTATCACCAGCCTTAGATGTTACCATAGCAACCTAAACGTTGTTGATTGTCATCAATGTCACTATCTTCACTTGACTAAATATATTCTTTACTAATATTCGTTTATTTATTGTAACTGGTTTTATTCGATCCTACAGTAGGTACTTATATCTACTTTAACAGTTACTCCATTTTTTAAGCTTTCGTCGCGTGTGCAGCCTTTATGGTTAAAGTTTCATAGAAATCACATATGACGGAAATATTCTACATATGGTTATAGATAATTTATTTCTCAAAAAAAATTACATTTTTCACTTAATGAGAAACATTAAAACTTACAATACAAAATAGTTCCTAACAGCCAAACAATTTGTAACACACATGTACGCAAGTATAAAAAAAAGTGCCATAACAATTACAAACTACCCGCTAAATTCGGCACTTTCAATGTGCCGGTTTCGTTTGGTTTCGATAAAATTGTCTAAAAAATATCCCGCAACAGCATATGTCTATCTTTTGTGGTTGTCTCACAATAACACGTGTAACTCCTGATAGCTTAGCAGTTCGGAGCATTCTGATTATAATTGTTTACTTTTTATAATACTCTCACTCATCCCTAATTTTAAAGTTAATTTTTAAAAGTTAACATTATTACCTACCTATTCAATAAAAAAATAATCACAGAAATCGGTATAGAAACACCAAATTAAACTATTAAGTTTTCCGTCATAGACTGCTCTTTACCATCAATTTTCTTCATAAGAAGATAGTAATGGGTTATAGCAAAATCTCTTAAAACGGCACGCGGACGAAGTCGCGGCGGGAACAGCTAGTAAATAATAAAGTTATATAACAACAAAAGATCAACACTTCAAAATCACATCACGTGATGTGATCGTACCACGTGGTACGATCATGTGATTACAATCTATTTTGAAACTTGACAGAAGAGTCCAGTACCTCTACCATGAGTTGTCACAGTAAAATCGCCTGACTTTACTACAGTAGTTACGTCAATATTAGTATGACGAATTTTAGTACCCAACTATCCGCTAGAGGCGCTGTACAAATCTTCATACATTTTTTTAACTACAGACGCTAGCGAGTATAGTAAATATAGTTTATAGTAAAAACTTTAAATTATTTTATATTAAGTATAACATATTATGTGATAGTTACATAACATGTGACGTCTCTGAGTGCGGCAGTATACTTATTTAAGACCCGTCTTCTACAGAAGCGAAATAAATTACTGCTACAAAAGTCTCAAAACATTTTAGGCAACAAATGGAAAACATTTTGGTATTACAGTAAATAAAGAAGTTTATTTCTACCGTTTCTTTTATTTGAATAAACGTTTAAGATATTTTTTTTAGTTGTTTTTTTTTTTATAATGTTTTGGACTGTACAGGATGGGTATTTTGAGAAGGGCGATGGGCAAGTCCAAACCCTGAAAGCGTTTTCACATTATCCGATCGGATATCGGTGTCGGACTCCGATCCGATATCTGTGTTGGACTCCGATCCGATGTCGGGGTAAGTAAAATGTATGAAATATGTACCTGTCTTTCATATTTTCCGGCCCGATATCGGATATCGGAGGTACATATTTCATACATTTTACTTACCCCGATATCGGATCGGCGTCCGACACCAATATCGGATCGGATAATGAGAAAACGCTCTGAGAGTTAGAGAAATTTCAAGAAAATAATCAAACCGATGTATGAAATGACAATTGTATACTTATTCTAAGAAATGAGTACCTTCTTTAACTAATCTATATTATTATAGTAACTTAAGTAAGATTAAAATTACTCATTAGGCTAGACCTAGATACAGGCTAATGAGTAATGTCGTAATCTTATTTGACGTACAATTTGTTAAGATAGATCTATAGATCGTTTGCGACGGTCTGCTGTTTCTTATGTATTTTATATGCCTATGTGCATTTTGTAATTCTGTAATAGTCGTAAGTTTGTTTGTGAATAAATATCAAAAATTTTGTTAAGTAGATACGCTTACAATAAAAAAACTTATTAAAAGAAAATATTTATTTACACCATGATACGTTATACATAATAACATTAAAACATTTAAAAAGAAGTGTAAAATGGCCACCACTCACTTATTTAGTTTTCTTTAAAAAAAATACGGAAATCGATTCGAAGGGCACAATTAAAAAAAAGTCATTCTGTATTTGGATCAATATTCTGTTACTGATGAGAATAAATGTTTTACTAAAAACAAATTCGGTACTAAAAAATTAAAAATTGCAATTTTCTCCTTTGATGCAAAATAATTTCGAGTACACTAATTATTTTAAAAATTTCGAACAAAAATGAAAAATAATCTGAATTCTGTCAGAGTTTTTTCAAAGCAATACCTATGTAGGTTTTATTAATATTGAAAAAACCCTGGGTGGTGCTAAACGAGCTCAGAAACTGACTAAATACGCGTGAAACAAAGATTATTTATATTATTTTTGTAACAACGCCTATAAAAATGTCATACGATGAAATAAATAAATATTAAAAAAACACTTTATTTTAACTCTGGACAATCCACACAACATCATTTAGCCCCAAGCTAAGCAGAGCTTGTGTTATGGGTACTAGAAGACTGACATACTTTATACAATACATTAAATAGATAGATTTTTTTATTATACATATAAAATACCCAGAACATAGAATAAATATTTGCAGATCGTACAAACATTTATCCCAAGGCGGGAATCGAAACCGCAACCTTCTGCGTCGCAGGCGGACCATCGCCCACCGTGCCATATCGGTCGTCGATGTTTAAAAACCTGCTTTCAAACATTTTCGAGCACACGGCTACATAATTCCTGAATACAAATAATTTTCGTCCGCGAACAGTAAATTCAGCAGATACCGAGCCGACGGACGAACATTACAATTTACTGATGTCGTAAATGTCAACCATGAGCTATGGGCCTCGCTCGAATGACAGGGAGAAAGTTGACAACGCCGCTCGATAGATGGCGCTAATCATGTAAAATATAGAATATTGTGTTTTATAATAATAAAAATATTTAAAATTTGATTTTAAGTAAAACGTTACGTTTTGAAATTGATCCAGCAACATAATTCATTGGTTCACATTTAACACATTTTTGTTCTTTTTTCACTTATTGAAGTCGATATCCTAAACTAAAAAAAATTATTAAAAAAACAAAAGATGTATGCAGAATCTCGCGTAGCATCGGAATGGATCATTACTATCTCTCTCAAAAAACCCTATATATGAAAACTAGATTGCTTATTAAATGTTATTCGTATAAAATTGTTTATTTAGCTCCCAATTGGTGAAGTCTATCAAACAAAGAACTGTAATTAATATTAATTAGTTTGCAAATTCAATAGAATTTGTATATTTCATTCATTCTGTATATCTGGATCCATTAAACTAGTTTTAACTCAATTCTAAAGGCGTAAAAACACAATAAAAACTATAAGCGACTTAACGACCGGAAGGAAGTGGCGCCATCTTGTGGCGGCGTTCATTTCCGGCGCTTTTGTTTAGATTCGCAGTGGTTTGCTTTAATAAGTCAGTTGGTGAATTGCTCTTTTTAATTGGTAGCTTTTGATTAAATCAAAAGCTAAGATAATGATTTAATCAAATTTTGATTAAATCATTATCTTAGCTTTTCAAGCAGTGGGTCTGAACCTATTATATTATATTCGACGACCGATGTGGCGCGGCGGGCGAAAGTCCGCCTGCGCCGCGGAGGTTTCGGGTTCGAATCCCCCCTTGGGATAAATGTTTGTACGATCTGTAAATATTTATTCCGGGCGTTCTGAGGTTTTTATATGTATAATAAAAAAATATCTATGTAATGTATTGTATTAAGTATGCCAGTCTTCTAGTACCCATAACACAAGCTCTGCTTAGCTTGGGACTAGATAATGTTGTGTGGATTGTCCAGCATTATTTAATAAGTTATTAAAAAAAAGTCTTCCATCACCAATCTAGTAGATCATAATAGTACAAGATTATGTAGGAACGTTTGAGACTAGATGGCATTGTTTCACCTCGAAAGCGAAGCCGATTTCTTATAACATTTTTATTGTTTGAGGCACCACATTATTCTTAATAAAAAATGACTGAACAGGAATCCTGGGGGGCTATCCAGAATGGGGAAACTTGCGTGACCGAATATCCTTTCAGTTGCAGTTCAGTTTTCGATGATTTTACTATAGTAACTCATCAGTATTCCTTAGCATTTTTGTGGACTGACGTGACTGAGCTGTTAAAAATGACGTCAATGGCGCGGTTTAGCACGTAGCCTACCTGATTTAAGCATGACCTACCTGATTTTTCGTTAATTCCATCAAACGATATGAAAATCGATTCAAATATTAATAAAAGACGAAGAAGAAAACAGAACTGCAATTTGATTAAATAACAGTTCAAGAACATTTCAGTTGTCAGGATACCCCCCAAGAGGTACTAATCCATCAGCTTTTGCAAGTTTACAACATAAAATATTTACTAAAATAACAAAGTTGACTCCGACATCGACAAATAATTGAGCGAACCAGTTTCGACATTAGTTAAAAATACTTTTATCCGTCTGTCTTTCGCTTCTGCAAATTGTTAAGCTGTTGCATAGTTTCTATCGCGGGCCTTGAGCGTGGAGACCGAATCCTGAAATTCCGTAACGAAAATAACCTAATACGAACCTAATCCAGCAAAAATGCAATAGCTTAACCGCGGCAGTCCCCTAGTGCCACACATCTTTTTATTATCAAAAATTTGCATTATTTGGTTATTTCAATTAGTCGATAGTAATTATTGATTTGGGGGTGAGGGGATTTTGCTGTAACGCTATTTATTTGTGGCTTTTTATTATATACTAGCTGACCCGTGCCCACTTCGTTGGGCATAATTTTTATTCAATATAAAAGTTAGACATATGCTGTCGTTGACGTTTTTGTAGGCATTTTCAAGCTCCACATTTTTCTCTAGAACACAAAAATATATCTTTCATAGTTAAGGTAGCGTTGGTAAGAAACGCTTTCATTACACATAACAAATATTTATGTTCACAAACATTTGCTCTGGGTAGGAATCGAACGATCCACAGCATGGAAGGCAGAGCTACTACCAACTCAGCTGTGACGCCTGTCAAATGATTTTTAATACTATTCAAAATCATCCAACCATACCAAACTGGGCCCAAAATGGGATCCCACGAAAGCACCAATTCATTATTTTATTATTTATTTTAAAATTTCACACAAAGCGTTAGTGCTAGGAGGACTTAATGCTAAGAGCATTGTCTGCCAGTCTTCTTGAATGTGCAGAAAGATGGTGTGGCGTGTTATAAAGATAAAAAAAAGTTGTACCTATATAGTATATTATATATAGTGTATATAGTATATTATTATAATCTAACCTAATCCTACTACAATAAAAATATGAATAAGTACATAAAAATAATAAATTACACAAAATTCGTGTCAATTTATTATTATACAGGGTTACATGGAAAGTCGTGCTAGATCCGTTAAGGGCGTGGAGTACCCATCATTTCTGACTTATTTTACTAAGAAACACCTTACCCTAAACTTAACCCATTTCGAGATATTCGACTTTTAAATTTTTATTGAAAATTGCAGACTTTTAGGCTACTAAATTTATTATTGTTTTTTCTGTGCATCTTATTATTATTATTATTGCATTTTAACATTTGTAATAAAATGCTTTAGGACATCAATCATTAAAATAGTGCATAAGTTAATTGAATAGATCGTAGTAGACAAGTGAAACTTATGAAATAAAAAAATATTTTAGAAGGTTTATGTGTCTCTAAGGGATATCTAAAAAAAAATTTATGGCACTCGTTCGGCGGATGTTATAATAAATATCTACGTTTCAATAGCTATCTAACGACGTATAATAATCTAGGGTTTGTATTACATTTCGTGGAAAAAAAGTAGTTGGGACGCTCCAGGTTGCAGTTCTAACGGTCCCGCGCGAGCAAGACAAGTGAAGATTTATGTAGATGCGAATGAAAGAAAAAATGTGTAGAGACCGGCTAGGGCTGGGAATACAACAGGGGAAATTGTTTTGGTTGTCAGTCTGCTTTTGTGCTTCGTACATAGTGAATGTGATATCGTTTTGCTTTCTTCAGATTTTGACTACTGTACTCGTTAACCGGACTACCGGTTAAAGAGCACAGTAGTCAAAATCAGAAGAAATAGTTCAGAATCACAGCCAAGTGGAGAAAAGAGCAAAACGATATCACATTCACTATGTACGAAGCACAAAAGCAGACTGACAACCAAAACAATTTCCCCTGTTGTATTCCCAGCCCTAGCCGGTCTCTACACATTTTTTCTTTCATTCGCATCTACATAAATCTTCACTTGTCTTACTCGCGCGGGACCGTTAGAACTGCAACCTGGAGCGTCCCAACTACTTTTTTTCCACGAAATGTAATACAAACCCTAGATTATTATACGTCGTTAGATAGCTATTGAAACGTAGATATTTATTATAACATCCGCCGAACGAGTGCCATACATTTTTTTTTAGATATCCCTTAGAAACACATAAACCTTCTAAAATATTTTTTTATTTCATAAGTTTCACTTGTCTACTACGATCTATTCAATTAACTTATGCACTATTTTAATGATTGATGTCCTAAAGCATTTTATTACCCATGTTAAAATGCAATAATAATAATAATAAGATGCACAGAAAAAACAATAATAAATTTAGTAGCCTAAAAGTCTGCAATTTTCAATAAATATTTAAAAGTCGAATATCTCGAAATGGGTTAAGTTTAGGGTAAGGTGTTTCTTAGTAAAATAAGTCAGAAATAATGGGTACTGCACGCCCTTAACGGATCTAGTACGACTTTCCATGTAACCCTGTATAATTCTGGAACATTTTATGCCTTAGTTTAGGAGGTGGGCGTTGATAGCTACAACACAGTAGATAATACTATAGTAGCTATCATCGTTACATTCTGTTATTGTATTTACCTACTGTTATTGTTCCGAAATAAAAAACTTTTGATTTGATTTGATTTGATTTGAATTATATTGCCTTTCCAAGCTTTGTTTGTGGTTGTCATTGTGCGGCATGACAAAAAAGTTGACTATTTTTAACTAGGTTAAAAAACATGCAGAAATGAATCGGTTTTTTATTGAAAAACAAATCCCAACAGTACGCGTATTGACAGTCAGTTTGACCCAGTTTCGTTTGAAAGGGGATAAAGTGGTTTATTCGGGCACTTAACCGTGTATGCCGCAAACCCTCGTCCCCTTAACAGCGGTGACAGGTGACGGTAACAGTACTTTCAAGAAACTCGTACCGACTGGTACTGTAGCTCTACCATGAGTTTTTACTATACTATATATACTATACTCGCTAGCGTCTGTAGTTAAAAATGTATGAAGATTTGTACAGCGCCTCTAGCGGATAGTTGGGTACTAAAATTCGTAATACTAATATTGACGTAACTACTGTAGTAAAGTCAGGCGATTTTACTGTGACAACTCATGGTAGAGGTACTGATTTGGATGAGTTGAGCTATCTTTAGTTTGTTTGCAATTTTTTTAAGCTATTGCATAGCTTCTATCGCGAGCCTTGAGCGTGGAGACCGAATCTAGAAATTCCGTAAAACGTTGGTGAACCTTAGCTGCTGCTCAGACGAACCGTTTACGTTAAATTTAGCACAATTGGGGCCCTGCACTGGCTCTGCATCAGCACTTGACTGAGCCACGGTTTCTTGGTTAGATTCTACCGCAGCTCTGTCTGTGAACGGTATAGCTCGACTGTTTTTCATGTTTTATATACCTATGTACATTTTGTAAATACTGTAATAGTTGTAAGTTTGTTTGTGAAGATTTGATGAGGATCAAACATTGACATTGTTATAATAGAAGCACAATATTCCGAGTATTATGTGTTTTACATCCACAAAGGAATGACGAAGTTGTTAAAGTTTTTTTTTACGGTTTATAATTGCGAGCGCTGACGTTACGCGTCCCAAACGTATTTCAAAGAAATAAAACTCAGTAGCTCTACTATAAGTTTTTATTACACTATAATTACTATACTCGCTAGCGTCTGTCTGTAGTTAAAAAAATGTATGAAGATTTGTACAGCGCCTCTAGCGGATAGTTGGGTACTAAAATTCGTAATACTAGATAATATTTACGTAACTACTGTAGTAAAGTCAGGCGATTTTAATGTGACAACTCATGGTAGAGATACAGTTTTGTAGTTTCAAAGGTAAACTTGAGACCCTAAAAAATGCTCAAACAGTGAATTTTACTCAGAGTTTAGAGGGATGTTAAATTATTTAAACGTTTGTGCCGTGTTACGTCACAGCGTGACGCTGCCTTTTGCGCGGGGTTTGCCATTTTAATAAACTAAAATATTTGTATATCAGTCATTTTATTTGATTATAAAAACACAGTAGGTACTATTTATTTGTATAAAATCTGTCGCGGCTTGACCTAGCTTCTACCAAATGATGTGAAGCAATTACACATCAAAACATTTGAAGATACCTCAACAGTGACAAGGCATAGGACAGTAATACGAACCCCCCCTACCCCGGGTCATCCACTCTTCCACCTTAGCACGAGCAAGCGCATCGTGAAAATTTTATATTATTTAATTTAGAGTCCCCGCAGACTGCAGACTTTTTATCGGCCGATAGTTCGGTCGGCTTTTTAATCAGTATGAAGACTGAATCACTGTAATGTGCGCATCTGCATACATATCCATACTGATTAAGAAGCCGACCAAACTATCGGCCGATAAAAAGTTTGTGGTCTGCTGAGACTCTAATATTGATTAAAGATCAATTTTATTGTAAATTCGGGTTTCACTACATAACCCAAGGTGTCCGTGCTTGGACAAATCATATAACGTATTTTGCGTCTTTTTTATAACGAATTTGAAATTATTATATTTGACAAGCACCGATATCTTAAGTATACGGTCGGAAAAAAGCGGTGTCAACATTTAAAAGACTTCACCTATAAACATACACTTACTGGTAACCAGTCTCATACAAAATAAGCTTATAAATACGAAAGCGAACCGCAAAATATTTATCACAAAATGTACCGAAAACATCGGAAATAAAGTTAATTCAACTTGTGAGACTGGTTCCTTTCTGTTTCGTTTGATTTCTGTTTATTTTTGATAAAATGTAGAATACGTTTATTTTCCTCGACTAATGAAAAAAAAGACGTGCCAGTCGGGTAATGCCGCGGTAAAGCTATTGCATAGCATTTTTTACTGCCAGTCGGCGTGTTAGGTTTTTTCGTTACGGAATTTCTGAATTCGGTCTCCACGCTCAAGGCCCGCGATAGAAGCTATGCAATAGCTTAAAACCCGATTTTTGAATTTGAATCGTTTATTTTTCTTCACCATATTTTTTTCTCTTTTTCTGTTTATTATAGGTACTATAGATTAGATAGATAGATTATGTTAATAGGGCCCATATACTTTACTACCTTAATCTTCAAGATTAATGAGATTATTCACTGGTAGAATTAATATAATTAGCCTCAAAAGCAATAAAATAAGAAAATAAATCGAAAACCGATAAATAAACTACATTATTGCTTAATAAACTTTATTTTCAACCGTCTTCAATAAAAGAAGTTGTTAATTTTACGCGTTTTTTTGCAATCAGTCCGTCATTTGACACCGATTTTGATAATTCTTTATTGTTTAGTAGATTTTTTTGTATTAGTATATATTATTGTATTATATATACTTAATATAAGTAGTATATTTTATTATATATTTAGTAGTTTTTAGGTAGATTTCACCATTTTAATTAAGGAGGGTAATAAATAAACTTCTTATATATTTTTTTTAATAAAACGTTGAATTTAATGTGAAAGCAATTTTATATAAGGTTTTCTAGTAGCTTTTGAGAGGAAAATGGTGAAAATGATTTTTATACTGAAAAAATAACGGTTTAATCTGTTTCTAGCAAACGTTAAGTCTTTGCTGTGAACAAACTTGACGTAGTTTAATACGCTTCGTAAGAGTGCACACTAAGCGGATATTTTAATATTTTATATATAATGTATTATAAATAAATAATGCTGGACAATCCACACAACATCATCTAGCCCTAAGCTAAGCAGAGCTTATGGGTACTAGAAGACTGACATACTTAATACAATACATTACATAGATCGATATTTTTTATTATACCTACATATAAAATTATATTTTAATAAATTAAATTAATATTTTTATTTTAGCTTCTGGCAATTCTGCCAGTGTCAAGTGTTAAAAGAATATTTCAGTCAAGTCAGTCAATCGTCAAGTCAGCTGTCATTTGTTTTAAAAGAAAATGGTGGACGTTAAAACCCTAAGTTCCATCAAATCCCGTTTATCACTTAATGCATATTTATTTCAACAGTTTATACATATGCATTAAGTGATGTATAACATTATATGTGTTGAAGGTTAAAATTCTACCAAAATTATACAACAAAACTAGCTATCACATGAGCAAAACTATTATAATAAAAATGATTTTCGATCAAAAAAACAGAACTTAAATCCTTATTTCATTTTTAGTAGATTGATTGTTAAAATTAAAATAATATAAAATAAAAATGTAAAATGTCACAGTTTTTTGAGCTAAAATCCGCTCAATTTTGTCCGCTAAAAGTATATACATTTCGCTATGGTTTTACCCAGCAAGGCTTCATAATATATTTCACTTTCAGTTCGCACTAAGTAAAGTTTATGCTTGAAATAGCTAAGTGCTTACAGTAGTAACTCTCTCGTGTTTTATGTGTAGTTTAGCTGAAAACATGCTGTAAGTAGAGGGGTGATTCTCTTAGTAAAATTTAATTTAAATTAAATTTATAATTTTGAATTTGAAATTAAGTAAAATCATCAAATGATAGATGAAAGTGTGAATATAATTATTAAAATAATATGACAGATATTTAAATAAGACTTTCATAAATAATTTATTTGATTAAGGGAATCACTTCATGAGTTTCTTTATTTATTTTAGAACAAATTATAGCAAAAAATAATTTATTCTAAATAAATTATTGTACCATACAAATATATCATTATTTAATAAGGAGCCGGTTCGATTTCTGCGTTCGGATAGGCATTAAAAAAAAACACTGATATCCACATTTTTTGCCTTCCATTATCGTGATCGTAGGTTCGATCCCCGATTAGAACAAAGATTTGAGTGATATCATTCTATGTATCTAGAACTCTATCAGCAATCTAGTTCCAATATTTGCTTCGCTCAGTTTTTCGCTATTCTTCTTAAAAGACACATTTTATACCTTTTAAAATCGCTATATACAGGGTGTTGGTTTGAAAAGGGCGGTGATGCCAAAGTTGAAACCATGATTGTTAGAAAAATGTTGTGAAAGGAACCATGTCTGCGTTTTATAAAAAAAAACTACTTGTACTTGTTTATTTTTCATAAATCTTTAAGTTTGGGAGAAACTGGCCGAATTTAAAAAAAAAACCTGTATAGCTTATTTCCTTGCATTTTAAATAAAATGATACTTTGTATTAAAATATCCTTATCAGTAACAGAATTCAATATAAACAGAGTTGAATATTATTCGATATTATTTATAAAGACGTGTTGTACCGACCCCACATAATGTGGGACTAAGGAAGGAAGATGATGATGATTATTTATCAAGATCTTTTATACAAATTAACAATGAGAATTATTAAAAATTAGAGGAAATAGGACATTGACCTCACCGTCACCGCCCTTCTAAAACAACACCCTGTTATATATATGCCAGAACGCAAAGCACTACGTATTATTCCATAATACATTTCCAATAATGACGCTATAGCTCGACAGTATAATAATAATATCGAGATGATTATAAATAAAAAATTCACGGACATTTCACACATCACGCTCTAGTCCCAAACTAAACAAAGCTTGTATTATTGAAACTAGATTGCTGATAGAATACTTACATTTTACAATACATACATAGAATACATAGTACCCAGACACAGAACAAACATTAGTGCTCATCACACAAACATTTGCTCTGAGCGAGGATCGAACCCACGACTCAGCATGGAAGGCATATTTTGTATGTATCTTACATAACTAAATCTCAATTACTCTGCCAATTGTGAATTGTTTTTTATATTATTTTCTTCAAGATCTGACAAGTATTTTTCTAGTAAGTACTACTGATAGTACAAGTGACTCACAAGTGTGTCATTTTTATGACTCGCAGTAGGACAAATGACACGGGTGCATGGAAAGAGCCTCCTCGTGGCGCACACCGGTAACAGCTAGGCACGGCAAAGCAGTGTCTAGTCTGGCTAATCTTTCCAACACGATGCTACAACAAAATACAGTTGTAGCATCGACACGATAAGAAGAAGAAGACACGGGAGGCTATTTAAAAAAGCTACATAAACGAGTTTTTTAGACAATGTATTATTATATTACTATTATATTGTATAATGTATCTTATTACTAGATAAGATACATACACATTGAGTAGCCTACTGGCTTGATGAATTTACCTTTATATTTATACTGTTGTTACATTCTAGGATTGATATCACAATTTACAACTCAAATAAGATAATAGACAAAAATGGATCCTTTAAAAATTGATTTATCAAGAGTCACTTTGACTCGTACTAGGTACGACCTAACCTTTTTTGTGTAAACTACGTTTTTTTTTATTAACCTATACTTTCTTACTGCTGGGCAAAGGTCCTCTACTCTTCTTCATTTTTAAACTACGGCTAAAATAATAAATATGCTCGTTGACTTGAGAACTTCTCCGTTTTTTTTCGTCGTTTAAAAATAGGTAACAAACAGTAAAATAAGATTATACCTCTAGTAAATCGGGTATAAGTAAGCACTTAGTATGGTGATTGATTGATTGCTTGATCAATCCATCATTCAACGTTATCCTCTTCAGGCTATTTAAGTAACAGACGGCGCTACCGCCAAGTATATACCTTTTTTTTATTTTTTGGCTGGTATTACCGCCAATTATTGTCAATAATAAATAAATAAATAATGTGTAATTATGTCATTTGAGGTTACGCCCAAGTAGTTTTAACATACATCCATCCATAAAAACTTTCTTGTTTATTTATAATATAACTAATGCGTAAAAGAGTAACAAACATACATACAAATATACATCCACACATCAATCTATACATAGATACTTACATACTGTCTCATTTATAATACATACTTTAAATTTGAAATATAAATTCAATTTTATTTTATCTTACATATAAAAGTTTTTACAATATAGAATTAAAAAAACTATTAAAATAAATAAATAATGCTGGACAATTCACACAACATCATTCCACACAACATCATCTAGCCCCAAGCTAAACAGAGCTTGTGTTATGGGTATTATAAGACTGACATACATAATACATACATTACATAGATAGATATTTTTTTTATTATACATATAAAATACCCAGAACACCCGGAATAAATATTTGCAGATGCAGTTGAAATCAAAATGTATAATCAGTGAACTGCATTATATTAGTTCACAAATCGAATGTACAGTCACATCACAACATAAATCAAATTAAGCTGAATTGCGAATATTCAATTTAATTTGCACCAACACACAGGCTATATACAACAGCTCGTTTACTTTACCCGACTACGCGGAGCAAAATGACGTTGACAGGTGACACAGTGCAGTTGGTAGTAGCTCTGCCTTCCACTCAGAGCGAATGTTTGTGTGATAAAAATAAATATTAGTCCTACCCCAGACGTAGAATAAAGCTATGTGTGTATTTAAAATGCATAACATAAGTATTGTAAGAAATCTAGTTCCCATACAAGCTTTACTTAGTTTATGATTAACGTGTGATGCGTGATTCGTCCAATTTTTTTTTAAGGAGGTATGTGCTGAGTATCACTTCCCGACCTCCTGGTCGGCATAACATTCTCTCTCTCTACTCTCCTTAATCATCCGTTATCTCTGCATTCTCTCCCTTCACGTGCATATCATTTTCACACAATCCTTCCATATTTTCTTACCCTTACCTCTTCCTATACATCCATCCACATTCATACCTAACAATTTTTTAAATGACATGTAAACACTGAGAGGTCTGAAACAAATGTCAGGCACGTAAACGTATCGTAACGTTAGCACATTGAAGACTGCGCGGTAACGCTGCAACGTTCGGCAATCGAGCTGCAACAACGCGTAGTGTCACATACACAACCGTGTACATATTTATGTGGTTGTCACATTGATTCATGCTCGGTAACTCTACCATGAGTTTTTACAATCTATACTCGCTAGCGTCTGTATTTAAAAAATGTATGAAGATTTGTACAGCGCCTCTAGCGGATAGTTGGGTATTACTGTGACAACTCATGGTAGAGGTACGGTAGGTCTACCATAAGTTTTTACTATACTATATTTACTATACTCGCTAACGTCTGTAGTTAAAAAAATGTATGAAAATTTGTACAGCGCCTCTAGCGGATAGTTGGGTACTAAAATTCTTCATACTAATATTGGCGTAACTACTGTAGTAAAGTCAGGCGATTTTACTGTGACAGCTCATGGTAGAGGTACTGGTCTCTATTTGTTCTGTCACAGCTGTTTGTATTTGGTCTGTGACACACACAGATTAAATGTAGTTAGTTTGCTGACAGAAACTTTAGTTGGATGTAGTATATACCTACCCATTTCATATTCATATGAAATGTTTGGAAGTGCGATAACTTGATACCTAGCTTTCACCACGAATATTATTAGACGGGCACTTTAGAAAATGTACGGGGATTTTAAGACTTTGTGCTAAAATCTTAAAATCTTTTTCTGACTAGCTATTGATTTTGGTACATGAAATAAAGAAAATCCTTCGAAGCTTTCAGCAGGAATATTATTAGACAGGGTGAGGAAATTCTACAATAATCCTTGACCTACCATATAAAGGAGATTTTGAAACTTTTTGTTCTAAAATCCCCTGTAACCTGCGGATGAATTTTGGTACAAGAAATTTAGAAATCCCCTCAAAATGCGCATTAACGCCATCTTTAAGTCGAATAATACAAAAATAGATTTAGATGAGGCCGAATATGTTTAAACAATGTTTTTTTACTATATTGATGCTTGTACATGCTTACATAAATAATTAAATTATGTAAAGATAAAGATATTTTTTTTCTGAAAATAAATTTATCTTTATCTTTACATATTTTTTTGTATCAGCGATCTAGTTCCCATAATATCTTCGCTTAGTTTAAGACGAGTGAAAAGATGTGTGAAATGTTTGAATACTAATAATAGTAATTAATAAGTAAACGAAAAAACTTAAAAAGTAAACAAATCGCACAAAAAATAATGAAAGCTTTCATACGAAGGTATTTATTTAAAATTTTAGGAAAAAGTTTATTACGATATAGGTACAAAAATTATGAAAAAAAGACGTGTGGCACTCGGGGACTGCCGCGGTAAAGCTATTGCATAGCATTTTTAGCTGGATTACGCATGCGCAGTGTTAGGTTATTTTGTTACGGAACTTCTGGATTCTGTCTCCACGCTCAAGGCCCGCGATAGAAGCTATGCAATAGCTTTAAAAACATTTATTATAAAAAAACTTATAACTAGGTGGCAGGGGCAAAGCCCAAAAAAAAGCTTTCATTATTTTAAGTCCAAGCCTTAAGTTATATTAAACATCTTAGTAAATCGCATAGAAAGTTTTTTATACCAGTTTCAAAATTGATTGACAGATTGTAACTAGCGCCCTCTATATACAGCTTTCGCTTGAATTTTTATTTCAAATTTAATAAAATTAATCGTTAATTTTCGTTCAAAAGTAATTCCAGCTTCAATATTGATTAACAGATTGAGTAAATGTGATAATCGCAACTTTTTTTATTATTAACTGAGTGTCAAACGTCAGCTTGTCAGCCAAATGTTGGAGCGTCATCGCGCAGTGTGAATCGATTATCGAATAATTCGCTGCGATACGATCATAATAATAATTATGATTGTCACTCATTTATTCGTACTCAATCAACTGAATGGTGAGTACTTTATTTACTTATTATTATTTTTTGTTTATTATGTTAATTTATTTATTTATTTCATGTATATAACTATGTACATGAACTCTTTCCGAATCGTATTCCTTTGTACAATTCAAAAGTTCTTTCAAAAGTAATTTAATTTACTAAAATCTGGAACTTTTTTCTAGTGCCCGGAACAAGTTTTTAACTCAAATTAAATTCTCTACGTTCAGAAACTGGAATAGTTAAAACTTATTAAACTTCGTTTGGAACTGCAGTTTGTTTTTGACGCTTTTGTTTTGAACGAAATAAAGATTTTTAAAATATTTATTTAAAGTAAACTTACCAAATTGAGGTTCTAGTAGAATTAAAATGAACTTACCTGAAAAAAAAAGAATAAATGAAAACACTGTACAGAATACATAAATAAGTTTCTAAGATGTTGACGACAGGATGTGGCGCGGCGGGCGAAGGTCCGCCTGCGACACGAAAGGTTGCGGGTTCGATTCCCGCCTTGGGATAAATGTTTGTACAGCAAATATTTATTCCGGGTGTTCTAGGTATATTATATGTCTATTAAAAAATATCTATCTATGTAATGTATTGTATTAAGTATGTCAGTCTTCTAGTACCCATAACACAAGCTCTGCTTACCTTGGGGCTAGATGATGTTGTGTGGATTGTCCAGCATTAATTATGTTCTACTGTTTTTTGTGAAAATCGTGCCAGATCGTAGAAACTAATAAAAACCTGTGTCACTATTTCAGATCACAAAGTAGTGTTGTTATAGCTCGCTTATTATATCCGATAGACTGCTCAGATTCTTCCAAATCTGGCATCTTGCCAGAAAAGTTTAAATAATTTACTTTTGAGATCAAGAAAACATCCAATTTAGAAATATTTTATAATTAAAATTTAGTGGATAATACAATGTAACAATCGTAAACGCATCGGTTTTTTATGTGCTGGCCTATTAATATTAATATTAGTAAGTAATATTACTATTACTGGCAACTTATTCACTTACCAACATCCTCCATTATACTTAATTAGCTATCTATAGATCGTTTGCAACGGTCTGTGGATAGCTCAACTGTTTCTTATGTATTTTATACTAGTAGTACGCCCCGGCTTCGCACGGGTAGCCTTTACATAATTGAAGTTTTAGTTTTTGAATATAATATAGCCTATGTTCAGCACAGATAATGTAGCTTCACAACAGTGAAAGAATTTTTAAAATCGGTCCAGTAGTTTCGGAGCCTATTCGACGCAAACAAACAATCAAATCTTTCCTCTTTATAATATTTGTTTATATGACAATGTATATTTTGTAAATACTGTATAGTCGTAAGTTTGTTTGTGAATAAAGTTACTTAATTACACTGAAAAAATTATTTAGTTGAATCAACATTTATTCAACCTATTTTTTGTGTTAATATAGAACCTACATAGAATATTTGTTAAATCAAACAAACCGAAATTGTTACTTTTAAAAGGTAAATTTAACCAAACCCAGTGAGGTTGTTTCAACACTGTTTTGAAATGGTAATATCAACTAGTTTATTATAGGTTGATATAGAACCTACCTTTATTAAATAGTTGAATCAATCAACCTTAAATATGTTGCTTGTAGGATAAATTTAACCAAACCATGAGCTAAGTTAGTTTAACAATTACTTGTAACAGGTAAATTTAACCAAACCACCAGTTAGGTTGTTTTAACACTATTTTGAAATAGTTATTTTAACTATATTATTAAACCTGTATTTTTAAGTACATAGTGCTTAAGTTGTAACAACCTAATTTTCATGATAAACTTAACCTGTATTTTTAAGTTGAAACAACTTGTGGTGTTTTGTTAAATGAACCTCTGCTTTGTGATAAAATCTACCTAGATCATAATAGTATTTTTGACAAAGGTGTAATGTAGATTCGACAAGTAGCAATAGGTTAGAATAACCTAAATTAGGTGGTAAAATTAACCTGTGTATATTGGTATTCTTGACTGTTGTAAATGTAGTATTAACATGTGAAATTAAGTTGAAACAACCTAATTTTTATGATAAACTTAACCTGTATTTTTAAGTTTAAACAACTTGTGGTGTTTTGTTAAATGAACCTCTGCTTTGTGGTAAAATCTACCTAGATCATAATAGTATTTTTGACAAAGGTGTAATGTAGATTCGACACGTAGCAATAGGTTAGAATAACCTAAATTAGGTGGTAAAATTAACCTGTGTATATTGGTATTATTGACTGTTGTAAATGTAGTATTAACATGTGAAATTAAGTTGTAACAACCTAATTTTCATGATAAACTTAACCTGTATTTTTAAGTTGAAACAACTTGTGGTGTTTTGTTAAATGAACCTCTGCTCTGTGGTAAAATCTACCTAGATCATAATAGTATTTTTGACGAAAGTGTAATGTAGAATCGACAAGTAACAATAGGTTAGAATAAACTAAATTTAGTGGTAAAATTAACCTTCGATATTGGCATTCTTGACTGTTGTTAATGTAGTATTGACATGTGACATTTAGTTAAAATTACTTGTTATTGGTAAAATCAACCTGCATTTATTAGTAATATCTACCTACAATATAAAGTATTTTTGACAAAGGTGTAATGTTGAAACGATACGCCTCAATAGATTAGAATAACATACTATACAATACAAATCTCTTTATTGCATATACCACAGACATAGTAAGTACATAAAAAAAAAGAAACTTAAACTAGGGTAATACAATTGGCGGTATTATCGCTTAAAGCAATCTCTTACTTTTGTACTTACCATGTAGGCTATGATAAATGATCTGTCCGGTGATCATTATGGTTTGATACTGGACTATGCCGGCATGATAAGTGCAAATGCTATTCTAACCTATCACTACATTACATACATACACCTCTAGGTGTATGTATGTAATGTAGGTTTACAACAAAGCCTAATTCAACATTATACCTATTTCTTCCGTGAAAATGCAGATTGATTTTACAAACATAATATTAAAGTAAATTCTGTATAAACAAGTATTTTTTACATTTCAGGTTAACTTATTACTTAGCTAATTACAAAATACCAATATAATATTGACACCACTCAATGCAGGCTTATTCTACAATACACTTTCATGAAAATACTTACCTACCTATAAAGGAAATCTAATTATAGACAGTTAAATAAAAAAGTTATAGATCATTATTAAACATTTATTTAAACATAATAAACACATAATACAACTTATAGTATTCAAATGAAGCAACTAGCAAATCGTCCAATACGTATATAGCCCAGTCATATTAGGGCTTTCACCTCGGAATGAAAGATAATAAGCTGCAAATTGGTATGAACCTTCATTTTGTCATTCTAAATGTTGTCTCAAAAGTCACAATCGTTATCGTGTCCGCGTCTCAAGATATTCAAGGTCAAAGGTCACAAAAATCGGTTTTTCGCGAATATCTGGCTTCCTATCGGTTAAATGAGATTTGCATTTATTATAAAAGTTGTAGGCTATAAAATTCCCTACAACTTTTGTTTAAACTTTTTTTTCATACGACCAACCGTTTTGAAGGTAGAGCGAAAAAACTTACAAACAAAAAAAATGTGGGTAGTTGGTAAAATGAACGCCTTAAAGCAAATGCTGGTCTAAGACAAGCAGATACTGGTCCCGGACAGTTCGATTCTTGAAGGGCGATGTTTTTAGTTGACTTTACAAGTACCCACACTTGTTCAAAATGAGTTAAGCACATGTCCGGGACCAGTATCTGCTTGTCTTAGACCAGCATTTGCTTTAAGGCATTCATTTTACCAACTACCCACATTTTTTTTGTTTGTAAGTTTTTTCGCTCTACCTTCAAAACGGTTGGTCGTATGAAAAAAAAGTTTAAACAAAAGTTGTAGGGAATTTTATAGCCTACAACTTTTATAATAAATGCAAATCTCATTTAACCGATAGGAAGCCAGATATTCGCGAAAAACCGATTTTTGTGATCTTTGACCTTGAATATCTTGAGACGCGGACACGATAACGATTGTGACTTTTGAGACAACATTTAGAATGACAAAATGAAGGTTCATACCAATTTGCAGCTTATTATCTTTCATTCCGAGGTTGACCCCTTTTTTTACCTAATATGACTGGGCTAATAGACATTTAGCGAGAGAATGTCAAAGTTTGCCAAACAAACTAACAATTATTAGTAGATTTAACAAATACGTTTAGTACCTAAGTTTTCAAATGTAATTACCGTTTTCTGGATCGTAGCGTAATGGCCATTTGCCATTAGTTGTTAGGCCTAACAACCAATAATCGTAATCGCTACGATCCAAAAAACGGTAGTAATTACATTTGCATGCCAGACTAGACCTACCGGTAGCGACACTTTTTTATATAAATAATAGAAGTTAAGGGTAGTTACCTACAGGACATACTCTGCTATATTTAAAAAAATGCCTAAGGCCAACAAACAGTATGTACCTGCATTAACGCCAGAATAAAACTTAACCATTACAGTTGACAGACTCACAAACTTAACTTAACTTATAGCTTGTTCATTATGAACGCTAGCCTAAAACTAACCAGCTGCGGAACCTATGTTGCAAGGCCCGACTTTAAACGTCCTGTAGGTCTAGTCTGTCATGCAAATGTAATTACCGTTTTTTGGATCATAGCGTAAAGCCCATTCGCCATTAGTTGTTAGGCCTAACAATAGTTTAATCACCATAGTGATAAAACTTTGTTAGGCCTAACAACCAATAATCGTAATCGCTACGATCCAAAAAACGGTAGTAATTACATTTGCATGCCAGACTAGACCTACCGGTAGCGACACTTTTTTTTATATAAATAATAGAATTTAAGGGTAGTTACCTACAGGACATACTCTGCTATATTTAAAAAAAATGCCTAAGGCCAACAAACAGTATGTACCTGCATTAACACCAGAAAAACCTAACCATACCTAACAATGACAGACTCTATTTCTAAACAACACATCACTAGCACAAAAATCTGTGAGTAATAGATCTGAATGTAATTTACCAGTTTATATCCAAAGTTTTGTTTCAAAATAGGATATTTTTGTAATATTTCTTGCAGTTGTTTCGTTTTATCATTATAGTCTTTCTCGACCCGGTACGCTCTTGTTGCCAGCCAGTTGCGCACCTCTTGGAACGGTTCTTTATGGTATTTTAGCCAGATGACCAGCTCATCATTTTCTGAAACCAAAAAGCAGAGGTATGATAAATAATTGCAAAGCGATGTGTAGGTATATTAAACAAACATAATATCTATTATACTAAAGTATTACCGATGATTATGTTCTCTTCGACCTCAGAATCTTGTTTTTCATCATCATTATATTTGCGTTTCCTTGATATGACCCCCTCTTTTTTTAGGACGCGTCTTTGATTGTTATACCTGTCCACTAGTTTTCCTCTGGCAGGAATCGTTTTTTTGTTTGTTACTATGGCCGGGATGTAGTAGGTTTCCTAAAAAATCATGCAAGGATAGTGAACATGAGTAGTGGTATAAACTTGAATCAATTTTGTAAACACACTAGTATGTGTCAAATTATGACCATTTTTTTGAAAGGAATCATAACTACGCTTCTACTACTACTGTAAGACTTTAAAGATGAAAGATATAGGTATATAATATAACGGAGATACAGATACATATACATAGACAGGAACATGACGCTCACTATTGTCACTAACTACGTCGCACTACGATAACTACGCTTTCTACGACTACGACGACTTTAAAGATGAAAAATATATAATAGGTAGGTATAAGTAATATAACGGAGATACACATCATAGATACATACCTACATATCGCTCACTATTGTCACTAACTAGGTACGTCGCACTACTATTATTTTTTATACTAGGTAGGTAGGGTACTTGGTAAAGAATGTACTATAGGTATCATAAATAGGCTAGTAGGTATATAAACCTTATGTTCTGTTGGAACAAAGCGAGTGATAGCCTCTGATAAAACAATGAAGTCTTCTTTTTTCATGCACTGATATTTGTTAATATACCACGCCACAATGCTTTTTGTTAGATATGATCGCTAGTCGTAGCTTGATTTCAGACGGGCCAGAACCAGTTTTCCATATCTGTTCTCATTATGAATGGTGGGTATATCTATACTCTAAAATAGAACAGTACAAAAAAAGTAAGAAACATGTGTACAAAAAAAAGTAAAAAAACATAAGGAAAACGTGTGTGTCATAATAAAATTATGAAGAATCCAAACTTACATTAAGTATTTGCTTTAGGTCAGCATTCGTTTTTACGCTACAGCATAAGCTACTATGACTAGAGCACGTTGTAGGGTTTGCAGGAGCAGAATTAGTGTCTTCCGATGCAGTTTCCTGTAAAATAATAAACCAAGTTAAAACTTTAGATTTTCTAGTTTGCTATCCGTGCGACTTAACTAGAGACTTCACGCTGTGACAATAAAAACTCAACAGAAATATTATCGAATGATTCAAAACTAGGTAGGTACTAATAAAATATTAATTAAAAATCATTTTTTAAAACAAGCTTTTATTTAAATGCTCTAAAACGAACAAAATAAATTTTGAATGCAATCAAACCCATCATTATATTAAATTATAAAATGTATATTGATATAAATAAAAGCTTGTCGCGCATGAACTTTAGCCGCGTTGTAAGTAGGTTTAAATTCGCATTTTTTTTCTCTTAGAGTCGACCTCTGTACTTGTACTATTACTTATTCTGTGGTAGTACGTACGTACCTTACTACGCGTAGGTATAAGTTAACATTACTTTTGTGTTAAAATAACATTTTGTGACGTATTTGATATACCTACCCACTACATTTTGTTAGTGCTTCCATAACCTATGGTAAGTACCTACCTAAATAAATAGGTAATTAAAAATTAATAATACTAATTACCTATAAATAGAGATTAAATTTAGTACCTATAATTAATTAACAAGTGAGATTAAAATAATAGAGATAGGTTTACTTACATGGGTTATTTTTTCCAGCTTCCTCACACCGACTCTGAATAATAAGCGGCACTAATATTTCTGTGAGTAAATCTATAGTGATTTCATTATCTGAAAAACAAAACAAATATTATTACTTAGATACGTAAGTTCCTTAGGTACCTACCAACCTACCACCTAACCTATCGTAGTTTTGGGTACGCGATCTTGGTAGTTTACTATAAAAAATAACTAGGTACCTTGGTACCTTACCTACTGGCTAGTGGCTACTACTAGGTACCTAAACTTGTAGTATTATGTGTAGGTATACCTACCTACCTACGTTGCAGTGCCGTCTTATGTCTACCGCCCTGGTTTTCTACTCACCGACACATACCTACATACGCGACGCGCGCCGCACTGTAAATTCAAATGAACTTATACCTAATTGTAGTGTTATAGAGATCATTTTTCTTTAAGTGCGGCTTTGTCAAAGGGCGGACGAAAAGTTGTCGCGCCGCGCGCCCATTTTTAATGAACTTACACTTTATTGACTTTGACTTAGAGATCATTTTGCTTCAAGTGCGGGCGACCGGGCGGCACAGGTCAAAGACTCTCTTTGGATTAGAGAATTTGCCGCGCGCGTATTATTAAATAAAATTGTTACATATTTGTGTAGTAGGTAATAAGAGTCATTTTAACTTGCACATCATGAGCAGTATGACAAGCACCGAAAGCGCAATAAAAGTAAAACGAACAATGATTATTGTTGATGACAATTTTTTTTATATTTAATGTTGCGTATTTGTCGTACGTAACCTGTATTATGAAGCTGTGCAATGGCGTTAAATTCAATGAAATATCTAAATATTCATTAATCAGCGCTCGGCAGGCGCCCACGGGCGCTCCGCACCCGGGTGCACCGCACCCCTTGCACCCCCGGGTAAAGACCCTGCTACTATTAACCTAGATTTTATGTAGATTTCACCTAGAATATGTGGTAGAAACAATACCACATATTCTAGGTGCAATCTACATAAAATCTAGGTTAATTTAACTTATTACTTCTTGTTCGTATTAGGTTACCTAGGTAGGTAACAGCACTGAGTAGGTACTCAGTGCTGTTTTATGTACTGAGTACATAAAACTACTACGAGCTAGATAAAATCTATGTTATGTTACTTACCTACTTGTAGATAAATTACTTATTTAGCTACAATTAGTAATTTCATCATGATCAGACTGGCGTTTCATACATTATATTATGTAAGGTAAGTACTTACCACAAAAAATTTTAATTGTCTCTTCAGTTAAACCCCAGTCTCGGAGATATACTGGCACCAGTGATTTCTCAAAATCTTCCATATTTACTTAAGGTACCACTGAATCAACGATACGTATCACTAAACTCACCTTTTATTTGGTTTGTTCTATTAAACCACTTTTAGCAGTGAGTTTTTAATAATTCAAATAAAAGTCTAACGTTTAGTAGGTACGTCGCGGGCGCCGGCGCCGGCGGCGCCGGGCAAACTAAACAAACGCAACGAACGCGCACTTGCGGAGTTGCGGTTGGATTTGATTGAAGTCAACAGTGTTGCCAGGTCACATTTTACAGTACCATAACTTAACATAATTTTGAAAAAATACATTAAATATAATGTATTGAGAAATACATCGATGTTTCTAAAACATCGATTGTTTTCGCAATGAATGTTTAGGCCTTAAAGAAAACTAAGTAAGAACAAGGAAAAATATGTATTAAAATTCACGATCACACAGCAACTAACCAGCTATATTTTATTAATTGCTTTAGTTGTCATTGTCATTATAGTGTCGCTTGGTCAATAAATTAAGTAGATTAGCTAAATTGGGTTATTTCAGGGCCAATACTTGTAAATAAAATAAATAAAAAAAAACCTAAAACTATACAGGGTCCGTAACTGTACCTCAGCTTTAAGCCCATTCATTATAAGATATTCACACGTTATGGAATGCAAATAAAGATATGAATATAAAGCCCCTTAAAAAATCCCATTCCACTTATTTACCGCCTAAATTTGGGGGGAATACCCTTTAGTTGGGAACCCTGTTTTGGTTTTAATTTTGCTATGCGGCTCCGCGGCAGCGGCAAAGGAAACCTAACCAAATCAACCGTATATCTCACGAACTAGGTACTAATGCTATCAACTTGAAATTTGGAACAGTTTTTGTCTAAAAAATCGAAGTGGGGCTACTATGGTATGTGGGGTATCATATGAAAGAGCGCTATTTGCACATTCTCAAGCACTTATTTTTTTTACGCTGCTTAAAGCGTATAAAATATAAGTAGTTTTTGAGTTTTGACGAAAAATGTAAAAAAAAACCGTCCCTTATTTCCGAAGTTTGCATAGAAAAAAAACTGAAATTATTTCATGGCACATGGGGCGGAGTTGAGAGGCTGATATTTAAAAAAATAAAAAATTGCCCTTTAATGAATAAATTTTAGCGTGTGAAGTGGTGAGGTTTTTACACCATATGCCTAGATGCTTTAACCTGATGGCAGCTAGCTGGCCTCTTGTTGTATGTACAGGTCAAGTGGAGTTATTTATAGGGCTATCTCCATGGTTGCTGTTGGGGTGGTTTTCATGCAGCCAGTGATAGCTAAAAAGGCTTGTCGCTGGAACCATTGGAGTCCGGTGATGGTGATCGAGAGTTCTGTCTTCGTTCACCAGACCAGAACGCCATATGCCAACCTTGGCCTGATCACCGCTTTGTATAGCCATATAGTAATCTTTGGAGAGAACCTCCCGGTCTTTCCTATCATTTTTGTTTTACATTGGAAGAGTGCATTGTGCACTTGTTGAGATTATAGACAAGATGATATTCCAGAGCAATTTGCTAGAACCTTGCGAGTCTGTTTTTGCAATCAATTTTGTAAATTTAGCTACGTTCGCTCGTTGATACAACTTTTGCAATATGGTTGAATTAAACATTATTTATTGGTTGTATACATTTCTAGCAAAAGGTTAAAATATTTTTGTTATTTTGACTAAATGTATCTGTTGATTCTACTATGTAATGAAATGTTAGGTGTTGACAACTACTCACAATAGTCATTTTAACCAATTTGCTTTGTTTATTAAAATATTTGCAAATAGTTGAATCAATTTTGTAAATTTAGCTACGATCGCTTGTTGATACAACTTTTGCAATATGGTTGAATCAAACATTATTTATTGGTTGTATAAATTTCTAGCAAAAGGTTAAAATATTTTTGTTATTTTGACTAAATTTATCTGTTAAATCTACTATGTAATGAAATGTTAGGTGTTGACAACTGTTCACAATAGTCATTTTAACCAATTTGCTTTGTTGTTTAAAATATTTGCAAATAGTTGAATCAATTTTGTAAATTTAGCTACGTTCGCTTGTTGATACAACTTTTGCGATATGGTTGAATTAAACATAATTTATTGTTTTTTTTTAAATTTCTAGCAAAAGGTTAAAATATTTTTGTTATTTTGACTAAACGTATCTGTTGATTCTACTATGTAATGAAATGTTAGGTGTTGACAACTACTCACAATAGTCATTTTAACCAAGTTGCTTTGTTTATTAAAATATTTGCAAATAGTTGAATCAATTTTGTAAATTTAGCTACGTTCGCTTGTTGATACAAATTTTGCAATATGGTTGAATCAAACATTATTTATTGGTTGTATAAATTTCTAGCAAAAGGTTAAAATATTTTTGTTATTTTGACTAAATTATCTGTTAAATCTACTATGTAATGAAATGTTAGGTGTTAACAACTATTCACAATAGTCATTTTAACCAATTTGCTTTGGTTATTAAAATATTTGCAAATAGTTGAATCAATTGTGTAAATTTAGCTACGTTCGCTTGTTGATACGACTTTTGCAATATGGTTGAATTAAACATTATTTATTGGTTGTATACATTTATAGCAAAAGGTTAAAATGTTTTTGTTATTTTGACTAAATGTATCTGTTGATTCTACTATGTAATTAAATGTTAGGGGTTGACAACTATTCACAATAGTTATTTTAACCAATTTGCTTTGTTGTTTAAAATATTTGCAAATAGTTGAATCAATTTTGTAAATTTAGCTACGATCGCTTGTTGATACAACTTTTGCAATATGGTTGAATTAAACATTATTTATTGGTTGTATACATTTCTAGCAAAAGGTTAAAATATTTTTGTTATTTTGACTAAATGTATCTGTTGATTCTACTATGTAATGAAATGTTAGGTGTTGACAACTATTCACGTATAGTTATTTTAACCAATTTGCTTTGTTGTTTAAAATATTTGCAAATAGTTGAATTAATTTTGTAACTTTGACTAAGTTCATTTGCTGATTCAACTTAGCATTATGTTGACATTACCGAATTATTAGTTAAATTGACCGCTATGCGATTATACATGAAAAAATATGTTAGCTTAACCCATTTTTTTGGTTGTAACAACAATTAGATTTTAACTTTTTTTAATTTGTTCTATTAAATGTAGTACTACGGTTGTCACAACGTAATTTATTGTTGACTCAACTGTTAAGGAATCAACATTCAGAAATTCAACTATTAGTTTTCTCAGTGTAGTTGTTTTTATTAGCTTCCAACAGCGAATATTTTTACGACCATCTTGTATTGTTATATTTTGGAATATTCTTCTCTCTTCTATCTCTCTATATATAATTAATGGGAATGGGTGTATGTGTGGGTGTTTGTTTGTTACTCCTTTGCGCAAACCACAGAATGGATTTTAATGAATCATTGCAATAATCTAGCATCTAACATCATATTATAAAAAAAACGGTAGGAACCAGGCCCTAAGTTTCTTGCCCGTTCTTCTAGGCTCTGGTCGTGTGGAACTGGTACCTAGAATCACCTAGTATGTAAGACGATTCTAAGTGATCCTTGTGATTTTATTGAACAAAGTTTTTGATTTGATTTTACATCACACATATATTTATAAAGAATTTCTTTAACCAAAACAAAACTTTAATAAAACAAGGTTGCCGGCATCAGTAAATAAATATTTAGAGCAATAGCGCACTAGCGGCCAGGCCGCAGCGGCCAGCAGCTATTGGGGTTAAGAATATTTTACTCATCGCGTTCTAGTCACAAACGAAATTTTCAGTTATATGTCAAAACCTAGATTAAAATAACTTAAAACATACCGCATAACTTTTCAATGTTTTTCACCATAAAAAAGCTTTAAATAAACTTGAACCAAACAAAATGCGGAAAGCTGAATCGCCAGCCGTAAAAACACACAGTTGGTATAAAAAGAGGTATAAATTCTTCAAAATGGACGCGTGTCTCGTAAATCGAAGGGCACGGAACCTTCGGGGACCAAATCTAAGAGATATAATGTATACTAGTTTATTTTATAACTTTGGTTCAGTTTCACTTAATTTAAGTTATTAATCTTTTTAAAGGATTCGCGTGGAGACTGAATCCAGAAATTCCGTAACGAAAATACCGAACGAAAATAACTTAACACTGCGCATGCGTAATCCAGCAAAAAATGCTATGCAATAACTTTACCGCGGCAGTCCCCGAGTGCCACACGTCTTTTATTATGTTACTACTTTTTCTCTCCTTTAGCGCGGCAATGCAGCCAGTATGTTGGGTACGCTGCCGATTGGTACTGATTTGGACCAGTTGAGCTATCTATAGATCGTTTGCAACGGTCTGTAGATAGCTCAACTGTTTCTTATGTATTTTATGTGCCTATGTACATTTTGTAATTACTGTAATAGTCGTAAGTTTGTTTCGTATTTTTTTTTTTGTATTAGTTCTAGATATTTTGTAGATGTCTAGTATTAGTTCTAGATATTTTGTAGATGTCTTGAAGACACTGACTACGGTACGTTCGGGCCCTAAAAACGCGAGCCCTAATATTTTCTCTCTAAGGTTTACGGAACCCTAAAACCCTAAACCATAAATTTTTCCCAGGTTTGTGTTGACTGCACGATGTATAATGTATAACGGTTTGGTCGAAAATGTATTTAATATAGATAATAATTAATTAAAAGTATATTAGATATAAGGGATGAATTATTAGGGTATTTTGGTTTGACCTTTTTTAAGTACCAGTGGTTTAGTGGTATACTGCGTTTTTAATGGTCGCAGGTTCCAACCCGTACGCAACCCCTTCAAAATAATATTCGGATTTTCAAAATACAGATATATTGTTTATTTATTATAATAAGTAAATGTTTAGTTACATACTTTATCTTGTACCATTTTATAAGAGTAGATATGTACAGTCACGAGCATTAATTTGGGACCCTTTTCCATTAAATGTTGTTAGAACATTCATAGTGCAATAAGGTCGAAACTTCAGTATGACGTATGACATACGTTAGAATATTAGCACTAAATAACGTCAGTTTGCCACACGATATTCAACCTTAGGTGGGTCCCAAATTAAAACTCGTGACTGTACATAACTAAATTATAAGCATTAAATCTACAAACCTTGTGGTTTTCTTAATGCTACTTTAGATTAAGTAATTATGTTACCTTTTTATTGGTAAATAAATAAAAAAAACATACTTACATATTAATTAAATTCGGGTAATAACTAGCAAAACTCACAGTATATGTTAAACTCATAACCCTTCTTTTCGTCCACATAGTCAGTTGAGTAAATATACCAAAACCACGTGCAAAAGTTAGTTTCTATTCTACCAACGATGTTGAACTACCCGTACTTAGTTTGTTCTATACACACACAAATACAAAACTCCACACAAAGGAATGTCTGTTACTGTGTTGTGAATTTCGCATAATGTTTGTTTTAGTTTGTACAAGCTAATTTAACCTGTATATACTTAAAGATAGAGTCTAGAACGGTAAGCCTTTTGAGCGAAAACTCAAGTCACTGTTCATAAAGTTTTAGTTCGTGGTGATATAACCTTTATTTACTAGTGAATAGAGTCTAGAATAGTAATACTTTTGTCACGACAATGCAACTGTGACAGAGAAGTGAAGCTAGTGGTTCTGTGAGAAGCAGGAACATCTTGCAGAATGAAGTTATTAGCGTCTCTCAAAGATAGAAGTCTGTAGATACCACTACAGCAAACTTTTCTATACATAGTTTTGCTGCCATGGAAAATCACAATCGACTAAAGAAATTAGTAAATCAAGAAACTTGTGTATCAGTTTTTGTTGCACTTTACCATCAATTTCTTTCATAATAATAATATAAGAAGACTGTAAAGAGGGTGATAGACGTACGAGCAAGTACGCGAACTTATGGCTCACCGACCTTTTTCGCTTGTGTCAGTACGCGTACTTACGGTGACACACAAGCGAAAAAGGTTGGCGAGCCATAAGTTCGCGTACTTGCTCGTACGTCTATCACCCACTTAATGGGTTATCGCAAACGGCACGCGGACGAAGTCGCGGCGGGAACAGCTATTGTAAACAATTTACTTTAAAATCTTATAATATGTGACTTGCAAGCGAACAGACATACAGAAGGACTAAGGCATTGTTGATCAATCTCAACACTGAGACGCTTCGCTCGCTTGGTTATAAAACATAAAAACAAATGATACATACTTACTAAATGTTATAAAAAACAAACTTGAGTTTTTTTTTGGCCTTGCAAATTTAGTGCATTTGTCATTTATCAAGCTTTTTTTTATAAAAAATTAGGGAAACGTATGATTTTAATGAAAATACGCAGGATCTAATACGAGGAATCTACTACAAAACTCGAGTTGTATATAATCTACAATCACAAATCAATACTGACAGCAGCTTGTCTAAATACTGTCAAACCGATCAGTTCAAGCAGTTCAACCACACAATAACTCACTCTGCCTGAAACCACAATTCGTATTTTCTGTAATTTTATTTGTTTCTCATTTCTAAACGTTCCTTAATTGGCATACATTATGTATTTGTCTACGGCCTTAATTATTATGCATTAACTTGACCTAAAAATGCTCTGTCCTAGCCCGGGCTAAAAGACCCTAGGCCTGGTCCTCGAACACAAGTACAAGGTATCGTATACGTAGAGTCTAGTAACTGAGACATTTTCTGCCCTCCTGCCACTTCGTGACTGAAATCTGGAACTGATATGATAGTGCGAGAGCTAGCTGGAGTCTAATACCTTAAAATACTTGTATTTGTAAAAGGAACTGGTTTTCGCAATAAGGCAAAAGGCCCTTGACACTTTGAAAAGGAGGTTCGACTGTATGTATTTTTTGGATGTATGTTACGCGCTTTCAATTGTGAACCGATTTTGATGATATTTTTTTTGTTTGATAGATCATATATACTTCATCGATAATCAAATATAAATTTCACTAAGATCTTACAAGTACTTTTTCATTTGATTTTTTGACTTGTTGATAAGGAAATAATTATATTAATGGTATTTGTTCATATTTGTAAAAAATATACATATTTATCTTCGGCTGCACGGGAGGATGCTAAAGATTAATTTGGCGCATTATTTTAATTCAATTACAAATAAACAACACAATTTAATTAAAATTAAACACGATGCGAATCGCCGTAGTTGGTATATTTATTTTTTACATTACATAACATATTGTATTTTTTATGCCATGTACAATAGTTAACGTAAGCTCCTGCTCTATAAAGCTCAGTCGCCGCAACAGTTCCGGGCGACTGAACTCCTTATCATTAATCTTGAATGCCTTACAAGTTTTCTTGTTACTATGCTTTTGTGTTTCTGACTAATAATATGAAATATTTTTACAGTTCAGCATATTTACTGAAAATTGAACACAATTTGAAAAAAATATGATCATTGAAATAATTATCTAAAATTTGTCTATCTGAACAGTTAAGTTGGTGGCACTGTACGGCCTGTTGATAGACGAACAGACAGACAACGGAGTCTCGGTAATAGGGTCCCATTTTCGTATGAAACCCTAAGAGTCCCAGAAGTCTGCAGACTTTTTATCGGCCGATAGTTTGGTCGGCTTCTTAATCAGTATGAAGACTGAATCACTGTAATGTGCGCCTCTGCATACATCTTCATACTGATTAAGAAGCCGACCAAACTATCCGTCGATAAAAAGTCTGCAGTCTGCGGGGACCTAATAGGGTCCCGTTTTCGTATAGAACCCTAAAACTTGCCTGTGCGTGTTTAAGCTCTAAGAGAATAGCTCAGGGTGACTATCCAGCAAGGGGAAACTTGCGTGACCGAATATCCTTTCATTTGCAGTTCAGTTTTCGATAATATTACTATAGTAACTCATCAGTATTCCGTGGCATTTTTGTGGACTGACGTGACTGAGCTTTATATAATTATGGCTGAGCTGTTAAAAATGACGATTTGAGCATGGCCTACCTGTTTCGTTAATTCTATCAAACGGTATGAAAATCGATCATTTAAAATATCAATAAAAGACGAAGAAGAAAACTGAACTGCAATTTGATCAAATAACAGTTCAAAAACATTTCAGTTGTCAGGATACCCCCCCAGTTTAGGAAGGTCAGCCAGAACAGGTGAGCTGGTGATGCTTCATCTAAATCATGTCTGAAGACATGATTTATCTTAAACAGTGACAGATTAAAGGCCGTACTCGATGATTAATGTACCATTATTCCCGTTTAATATATCTACGGAAAAAGGTAACAAAGTAAACAAAGGAAAAAATAAAAAATATAAGTAAGTATATTAAAAGCCATACAGGATTTGGTCTTTTGTCCACTGCTGGACGTAGGTTTGCAGTCGCGTCACTGAGTCCGGTCTTTGTCTCGTCTCATGATATCTTAGCGCTATATTCCTTGTATCGTCGCTCCTGGGTGCGTCTTACACTACACAATGCCTAAACGCGGTCTCCACTCCAGTATCCGTTTGCCCCAACGATTGTTTTTTTAAGCTATTGCATAGCTTCTATCGCGGGCCTTGAGCGTGAAGACCGAATTCAGAAATTCCGTAACGAAAATAGCCTAACACTGCGCGTAATCCAACAACAAATGCTATGCAATAGCTTTACCGCGGCAGTTCCCGGGTGCTACGTCTTTTTTTTCATTATACAACCAATTATTAGAACAGTGACGCACTGGATGTTAAGTGGTTACCTACTGCCTAGAACAATACAAGCTGCATAGAACAAAACAAGCAACCAATCTAGTTAGATAGTTGTTAGTAGTTTATTCTGTGCATGCTGCGTCACGGAGGAACACAGAGAAATTTGAACCTTAGCTCTTGTACATAAGACTGTATTTTTAACTCGCTCCAAATACTATTTATAAATGTTGAGTATGTTACGCGGTTCCAATTATCTACCAATTATGTAAGACTTGGATGCAAAAAGCCCAAATTGAGGCTTATATACCCAGCAGTGGTACGGGCAGCTGATACGGGCTGCCGATGATGATGATAATATCATTACCTAATGAATGATTGATGATTATTTTTTTTGTATTTTTTAGTAATATCTGAAATGAGTTGTTAGTACCTGTCGATGACAACTGAAGTAGGTTTTGTTATTTTGTATCTTATTGAAAAAGCGTACTATTCGACTGACGAATTTTTGCAAGACAAAGTTATAATGTAAATTTGTTCTGATTGATATACGTAGGTATATTAGGTAATCATGTTTGTACACCAATCGGTAGGAGCTAGAGTACGAAACCTTAAAATAATGACTAACATCTACTACTACGACAAACTACTAACCTAGTTTCACAAACAATAAATATATTTCAAATATTTCAAATTTCAAAATTCAAATTATTTTTATGAGTTAGAGATTTTGTATTAATAAAATCTACATTTCTTGAAATTTATTAAAACTAATGCCCTGACCAAGAAAGAAAAAAATCATGCAAAAAAGTGATGCTGTGACCGCGCGTTCTACGCCCTTTATCTCGAAAACTGTTTACAGTATAAAAAAAATTTCTTAAATTAAAAATTTGTAGAGAATTTTGTATTCTACAATATTGTAATACATACAAATAGCAAAAAAACCCATAGGAAATGAGATATTTACAAAAAAAGCTATTTTTGTGACCTTTGACCTTGAAATTGTATAGTTGCACACACCCTGCCATATGTAGGTTTTGAGACAACCTTTAGGGTGTCAATATACAAGTATTTACAGACTTACAGCTAGGTATCTCGAATTCCGAGATTCTTACCAAATTTTAGCATATTTGACTGGACTATATGGGCATACAGGATATATGCAACACCCTGTATAACCGAGGTTTTTTTTGTCACAGAACATACGAGAACAGTTAAATAAAAGACCCGCAGAGTACGACCAATAATACCTTTGGTTTGTCCCAATTCCCAAAACTCATCTAACCCTTATTATCTGCCTCATAAAGTCGAATTTAGCAGATCACGTTATTACCGCTATTCTAGGGGAATGAACTTTATTCTCAGGGTGTAAGGTTGAAATTGGATTGTAAGTTTTTAGTTAATTATATTTTCAAAGGGTCAGGTTAAAACTTTTTTGCCTAGATACAGCGTTTGTTTACAACTAATGTAATGCTGTGGTTGAAGATTTTACCTATTAAAGAACAAATAAAAAATAAAAATAATGCTGGACAATCCACACAACATCATCTAGCCCCAAGCTGAGCAGAGCTTGTGTTTTGGGTACTAGAAGACTGACATACTTAATACAATACATTACATAGAAAGTTTTAGCAAAATATAGGTATATCAGCTCGGTAGCTCTTCCATGCTGTATCAAACGTAAAACTAGTGGTCCTGTGAAAACAACAGACTTTGTGAACTTCTTGCGTAGAATAAAGTCCTTAGTGTACCTCTCAAATTTGATTGAAATCGATAAATAATGCTACAACAAACTTCCCTCTTTTTACCCTGATTTTACTTCAATTTAAAAACCATTCAAATAAATTCAAACCCCTGATTTAACTTCAATTAATCGCTTCAATAATCAAGTAACAAGTGTCCCAATTTTTTGTAATCAAAAACGATCTATAGACGAGAATAGACAGAACAAAATCATTTTAGGACAATCTCAAAACCTCGGTTCGCTCGCTCAGTTATTTACAATCAACTAAGCGAAAAAGGATACTAAAAAAACGACTTTTTCACTAAAACTCATAAATTAATATTCTTAAAAGACTAATAAATAACTCAAAGTAAACAAACTGTCCAATTAATCATAACGAGTTACTGGTTGTCCGATTAGACATTGTGGGAATAAGATACAGATTACAGAGATCATTAGTTGTTAGGTAATTAGTATCAGGCTGCAATTATATATAACTTTTGAAATAAAAGTACCTACTCATTATTCTCTCAGGCATCATATAAATAAATAAATAATGCTGGACAATCCACATAGCATCATCTAGCCTCAAGCTAAGCAGAGCTTGTATAATGGGTACTAGAAGACTAATACATAATACAATACATTACATAGACAGATATTTCTCGTTAAATCTAATTTAAAAGATATAACCGGGGGCCAAATATTTTGCAATTAGATCTGAGACTTTGGTTCAGATGATGAAAATTATTGAACCCACGACCCACTGGATAAAAAGATTACCAAGTTGTCGCCTGTCGTTCCCTAGATATTGTACACGAAGCTTTAAACAAAATGTAGGCATTAAAGCTTTAGAAATGGCGCCAAAACTTGGAGGCGTGAGTGCATAGAACCGTTTAGCACCTATACTATATAGTATAGCACCCGGATATAGTGCAGGCACAAAATTTACCTTTTCAACGCGTGCATTTTACTATAACGCTTGACGTTTTGGTTTTTTTTTGGAGGAACCAGGGCAATAAACTTTTTAAGTTAGCTATGTATAATCTGTAGACATACAAAGGCCTTGTAAGACCAACAACCAGGATGGATGACATCGTTGTCGTACTGGGTAGGACCTGAATGCAAAAAGCCCAGTTAAGAAAAGAGTGGCGTTTGAGGGAGGATGCTTATACCCAGCAGTGGGCTAGCACGGGCTGCCTATGATGATGATGATAATTAGTCTGTAAAGAATTGGGACTTGGAATCATAAACAAATGTGTGTCGTCTGCAGATAGCTCAACTGAAAAAATATTCTATTTTGTATATTTTATAAGTACAGTCACTATGGAACCAGCACCGACATTAAAAATGTGTTTTTTTGGATTGTTTGGCGAGTTTGATTTGGATAGGTGGAACACTGTCAAGGACCGGGATAAGTGGAGGGGTTTGGATGATGCTTTTGCCCAGCAGTGGGACGTTTAGGATAGAGAAAGAAAAGGTTACCTGTCATACATCAAGGTAAAACGTACAAGGTGGCTAAGCCTTCACAGTTACTTGTTGACGGACTGGCGTAGTGCCAGCTTTATAAACGAGAACTGTGGTACAGGGTGTATATAATATATAAATATAAAAATAATTGTTGCACTGTTATCTTATTAGCTTACTTAAACGTGTCTAAAATGATAAGAAATAAGAACAAAAAACCGTTTTTGTGTTACACATTATGTGTTATTCAATCAAAATTGTGTTTTTTTTTTCTTATTCTACCTACCCATTTCAACAGGTAGTAATGCTTTGACTGAGATTTTTTTTTTAATCTTATCAAATAAAACTGAGTCCCCTTGTACAAAACTTTTTGATGTTGATACGGTTTCGTCACATCCTGTATAAATTCCGTTTCCTCCGGATATGCGGCCATTGTGCAAGAGGTAAATAGGTTATAGGATATTATCTAGGAAATGAAGTATATATATAAGTATATAGGTGAAATATAAATAACAAAATATCAATATAAATTTCAGGAATTTATGCATATAATTATGTATATTAAATTTTTTTTGTCAAATCAATTTTAAAAAGTTTTTTATATTTATAGAGCCAACTTTTAGGAAACATAGATTTCTGAATAATTTTAAGTGTTTTGAGTTTTTTCCAAAGTTATAAATTTATTTTGCACTTTGTACAAGTACTAAAAATCAATACAATTATTGTAATAATTATTTATTGACAGCCTATCTTATAAAAAGTTAGCGCAGAGTTGAAGTACTAATTACCACACGTAATGATAATTTAAAGTCAACGCTAACTTTTTGTAAGATATAACTATAACTTGTCTCTGCATAGTAAGAAATATAGTTATATATAAACCATTTCGTAATTTTTTTTATAGCGAATTCTATTTAGTTATAAAACATCTCTTTTCTAAAGGAAAGGAAATGATAAAGGTCTCCACGACGCTGGTTACTAAAACACTCGAGCCTAATTAATTTCCACTCAATCTTCGCACTTCAGGTGTACATCTCCCAAAATTAATTATTTTTAAATACCCAAACTCGTCGCTAATTTGTCCCCAATTCGGGAACAAGAGAGTTTTGGAGCTGGCAACCCGCCAGATCATATCGGGGACCGCTTCACAGCGATAGTCAGAATTAATTGCTAACTTTCCAGGCGCTTTCACACGACTGTGAGTGACGTGACGAGCTGCATTGTTGCATGTTGAAAACGTCAAAGTTTCCTCATGAATTTCATGAATATTAAAGTAGTTAGCAAAAAATTACGGCACTTAGCCTAACTCAGATTATTAAAAACTTGTAATACTTAAATAACGTAATTATTGTTGTCTGTTCTGTGTAAAACTAAAACACCTGACAGACACAGATATAAAGAGATAGATAGATAGATAGAAAACTCTTTATTGTACACACACACAGATACCTTAATAAACTAAATTAATCTATTACAATGAAATACAATGGGCGGCCTTATCGCTATGAGCTATAGAGAGCAGATAGTAGTTATGAAAAAAAGGGAAATTTAAAAAAATCGGGTGCATGCTTCGTGGTTGTCTACAAGCACCCTGCTACTCACCAGTTTATTGGGAAATTGCAAAAGTTTCTCTTTGGTATTGCTATTGTACTGAACAAGCCGGAGAGGTGTCAGTCGGCCAACAGAAGGTATTGAACGGACACGGACTTTGGAAGTGGCAAAACTGGCAAAACTGGCAACACTGGCAACACTGAAGTTTAAAACTTCAAAAAGAATTTCAATCGAGGCACAAGAAATATAAACAGGATTGGTACAAGTATAATACGTTGGACAAAACTTTAGTTATGTATTAAAAATACTTCTTTTGTTTATACCCGACTAAGTAGGTTTATGTGTATGTACTTATAGAATGTTCATGTGTTCTTTTATAACTCACTAGCTGACCCTTGCCCACTTCGTTGGGCATAATTCGACCGTTTTTTCTCCGATTCACTTTGCAAAACAGACTACCACGTAAAAGCCTTTCGGTTTTTTATATGACACTCAGCAATAATGTGGCTTTTTATAGGCGAAAGAATTTTTAAAATCGTTTCAGTAGATCCCGAGATTACCTACCCCTTACAATTTAACAAATACACAATCTTTACCTTTTTATAATATTAGTATATACATATTAGTGTAGATGGGGGTTTAGAAATGCTAACCTCACTGCGTGTGAGTGTGGTGCTGCAACACAATCAATGCAGCATCTGCTGGTGTGCCCACCGCGCCCTAACACCTGCACCTAAGAGGATGTGAATGCAGACACAAGTGGTGCTGTAGAGCTGGCATAACACCTCTCAAAACTTATCTAGCATCAACACGATAAGAAGATGAAGTGAGCCAGATTTGGCAGAAAATAAGTTCAATACGATAGTTTGCTTTATATTTAATAAATCTTCCATAAAAGCATGGAAGGTGGCAGACTGCCAGAGTCAACAAGTATCTTATTATATTTACTGGTAATATCCGCGCCTTTTTCATATAGAAAGTTATAACTGAGCTCAGAGGAACAAAACAAACATAAAATAAATATTCAAGGGCATTTCACACATCACACTCTAGTCCTAGCAAAGCTTTTACTGTGGGAACTACGAGTAGATTGCTGATAGAATACTTATATACATATTTCTTGTAAATTCATACATATAATACATACACTCAGACACATAACAAATATTTATGTTCATCACAAACATTTGCATATATGTATATATTATTTGTGTGTGTCGTAATTTATAAGACATAGTTATGGCCAATTTGGAAAGTGAGATAGATAAATCAAATAATTTAAAAAATATTTTCGCGCTTTGGTTCTACACAAAGCAAAGCTTGTGTAATGAATCGATAACTCACTTTAAATATTATTATTATTTTACCAATTTTTTTAAATAAATAACTTGTCGACTGATTGTGACGGAACTTGCCAGAAGCCCGGTTGGATTATCAAATGACTAACAAGTTCTTATCGTTTTGTGATTAGTCGACCTGTTAATTATGGTTAATGAGGTAGCCATTTTGGCTAGAGAGTGGGGTAAAGAGATGGTATAAAAGAAGGAGTCATTGAGTAGAGTGACTCAGTCGTATTCAGTCGTGTGTTGAAGAATAAAGTCAAAGTTGTAATGAATCGATAATTCACTTTAAATATTATTATTATTCTTACTATTTTTATAATTATTTATGTTTCTATTTAAATGTATTTTTGTAAATAATTAAATTGTGACGGAACTTTATCAAATGACTAATAAGTTCATATCGTTTTATGAATTGTCGATGTGTTAATTTATGATTAGATATATTAGTGTGATTATGATTATGAGGTAGCCAATTTGGCTAATGAGTGGGGTAAAGAGATTGTATAAAAGGAGGAGTCATTGAGTAGAGTGACTCAGTCGTATTTTATTTATTTTATTTATTTATTTCTCTCTTAACAGCTAATGACAAAAAATTTACAAGTAACTTAGAGTACAATCTTATAAATTATCTAGTTAAGTACAAAGTTTCGAGAGCAGGTGCCCAAATAGGTCTAAGACCTGTATCTTGGGTCACCAGGCCCACCTTAATGTAGATGATGAAATACCCCGTATTCAGTCGTATTCAGTCGTATTCAGTCGCATTCAGTCGCATTCAGTCGCATTCAGTCGTGTGTTGAAGAATAAAGTCAAAGTAATCTACGACCGTGTTTTATTTTCATTATATCATGAAAACTTATTACAAATTCGTTTTAAAGAGTGGCACAGGTTTTAACGAGTGCATTTGGACTTCCAGAAAAGTATGACGTCATTTCTAACAAACATTATTGGCGCCACAATGGGAAGATTACTCTATATCTTCGAGAAAGAATTTCATTTTGTTCTGTCTGTTGCCTTCGGTATCTTGTAAGGTATTAAAGGTTTTCTGTGGGATATAATAAGAACTATTTTCGAAACGTTATTTTATACAATGTATTTATATATATTATACAATGTATATATAAAAATGAAACCCGTTTTCCGTTGTCACGACATAGCATGAAAACGGCTTGACCGGTTTAGCTGATTTGTTTTGTAGTTTTCTAATACCCTGACAAGGTTCTCACGGAAAAAAAAATTAAGAAAACCTCTCAGAAAAAAAAATCTCTCCAAGGCGGTACGAAGTTCGCTGGGACAGCTATTAAAAAAAGCTACTAAAAGCCATATTAAAAAAAAGAACTAAACCGACTTCTAACGTTGCACTGAAGATTTTTATAGATTGCTCTAAAAGAACTTGTTATATCTTGATGAAATTTGTATGGGACTGTCTCTGAAATATGATCTATCGATCAAAAAAAAAATCATCAAAATCGATTAACAATTGATGGAATAATCGCATAACATAACAAAAAAACATTATCGAGTCAAGAACCTTTTTTGGTGTCGATTGAAAACTAGCATTTTTAGTTTAGGTGTATTCAGCAATATTAATAATTGTAAGGTCAACACAGAACATTATCAATAAATAATGTTGGACAATCCACACAACATCATCTAGCCCCAAGCTAAGCAGAGCTTGTGTTTTGGGTACTAGAATAGAAGACTGACATACTTAATACAATATATTACAAGGATAGATATTATTTATTATACACATAAAATACCCAGAACACCCGGAATGAAAATTTGCAATCGTACAAACATTTATCCCAAGGCGGGAATCGAACCCGCAACCTGCGCGTCGGAGGTAGACCTTCGCCCGCCGCACCACATCGGTCGTCATATAAATGTAGGTACGTATATAAACACAATCCAATTCCGGTGTAATGATGCGACACAAATTGCGAAATCCAGCGAACGTTATATCAATGTCGACGCGAAGCCGCAGACCTAAATGCAGGTGCAGCTTTACGTAGCTTTTGATAACGGACAGCTCCAGGTCTAGCTGTCCGTTAACAAAAGCTACGAAAAGCTGCACCTATATTAAATAAAATATTTTAACAGTAGCTCTACCAAGAGTTTTCACTATACTATATTTACTATACTCGCTAGCGTCTGTAGTTAAAAAAATGTATGAAGATTTGTACAGCGCCTCTAGCGGATACTTGGGTACTAAAATTCGTAATACTAATATTTACGTAACTACTGTAGTAAAGTCAGGCGATTTTACTGTGACAACTCATGGTAGAGATACAGAACGCAATAAGTTTATACTAGATGGTGTTGTTAAACGAAATAAATATTCATTGACATTTCACACATCACACTCTAGTCTTAAACTTAGCAAAGCTATGGGAACTAAATTGCTGATAAAATATTTTTTTTTTTGAAAATACATAAGTACCTACATAGAATACATAGTAACACCCAGACACAACAAATATTTATGTTCATCACAAATATTTGCGCTGGATGGGAATCTAACCCGTGAGAACAACTTTTTTCTGGCAAATGGACCTGTTAAGGTTTGGTAAAACTATTTTCACCAAAAAGTTTTTTTTTTTTTTTATTAACCTACTCTGTCCCACTGCTGGGCAAAAGGTCCCTTCACTTTCCACCTCTGCCCATTCCGGGTCGAAGGAGTCTAGGTCGTCGCACCAACGCTTCGGGCGTCCGCGACAATAGTTTGATTACCTATTTAAAAGAGAATTGCATAAAACCTCTTTTTACCGCACCAACCAGAGCATAAACATTAAGATACTGTCCTCATTCTGCCTGATGGGCCACTATCAAACAGTAATGGAACTCTTTAGAATAGTGCAAAACGGAACGTGAAAAAGCGCGTTAAACGAAACGTCAAATTGGCTCCGAGCTTCAAGCTGACTACTTGAATATTTATTGTCGTTTCAGAAAAATAAATTTAAATAGTTTTATTAAAAGATGGTTGCAGTTTTGCTTTTATACTGTTGTTTAAGCAGTTAATAAAAGTAGATGAATGAGGTCTTGTTTCTTTAAAAAGTTTAAATAATATTAAGTACCAGCTGTCCCGGCGAACTTCGTACCGCCTTAGAGCGATTTTTTTTCTGAGAGATTTTCTTATATTTTTTTCCGTCCGTAAGAACCTTGTACAGAGTATTAGAAAACTACAAAAAATAAAATCAGCCAAATCGGTCAAGCCAACAACGGAAAACGGGTTTCATTTTTATATATATAGATAGTATAGCTTATGTGCAAAGGGATGGAGGAGGCCTTTACTCAAAAATGGGTTCTTATCTCACAAAATAATCACGAAAATAAAAAAAACGTGTGGCACTCAGGGACTGTCGCGGTAAAGCTATTGCATAGCATTTTTTTGCTGGAATACGAATGCGCAGTGTTAGGTTATTTTCGTTCGGTTATTACGGAATTTCTAGATTCGGTCTCCACGCTCAAGGCCCGCGATAGAAGCTATGCAATAGCTTAAAATGGTTATTTATCGAAGTGAAATCTTACATACGAGTTTGTGCACACACTGATCGTAGAGACGCAATCGCCGAGCGCCACCGATTTTGTATGGAAATCCAAGCAGCGCCTCTGCGATCAGTGTGTGCACAAACTCGTACTTGGGGTACTGTACAAACAAGTATTCTGCTCAGTTTTGCCGACTTTTCTCTATCAAAAGATGCGCTTTGTAGTGGCTACGCTAATATATTTTCTAGTTCTTTTTAAAGAGGAAAATGATTGTTCTTTGAGAAATATGCTTTAAAGTTGGATAAAAACTTTTAGTATATTTATTTATGTTAAAATTAGTAGTAAGTAAAGTAGCAAAATGTTACTTAATGTTTGTTTTAAATTTGATTTTATTAATATGTTTTGTAAATACATAATCCATACTAATAAGGAATTGAAGATAAAGTTAATAGACAAATTTAAATAAAATAAAGCTCTTAATAAAAATAATCTATTCTTTTTATTATCTTGTTTGGTACTGATTTGTATAAGTTGAGATCTATAGATCATTCACAACGGTATGTAGATAGCTCAACTGTTTCTTTTGTATCTTGTTTGCAGAAAATGATAATTATTATAGAACATATTACCCATTTTTAAATACATTGTTTTACACAAAACACGTAATAAATATACTAGTGACAAGCGTAAATAATAATACATTTCAGTAAAAGTATTTCGCAGAAATTTTAAATACTAAAGTACTCGAAGTAACTCTGTAAAAACAGCGTGAATTTTAATCCCCACAAGTTTTTGCGAAGCTTTTTCCCACTGAACCAAGTTTTTAAAATCATTTTTTATTCTCGAGCATATTTTTTAACAGAAACAAATAGTGGTTAACTATTCTTTGTTATAAGAATCTATTACTATCAAAATGATAGACTTGAATCATATATGTAAAAATAAACCTAATTTCAATATACGCTCATTCCCAAACGCCCGCTGGCAATTGCCCCTTCGCAGGAGCGTTTGAAACTTTTTCTCCCAAACGCCCCTGAGGGTTTTTTTTATTTTAAAACTAGCTGATTCAGCGAACTCTGTTCCGCCTTAATCTTTCGGGAATAAATAAGCAGATATTTGAATTTATAAAGTATACATACATAAATACGTACATACATTCATACATATTATCCTATGTCCGTCTCCTGGTTCTAAGCTATCTACCCACCAATTTTCAGCCATATCGGTACAGCCGTTCTTGAGTTATAAATAGTGTAACTAACACGACTTTCTTTTAAATATATAGATAATATCTATACTTCTATACTAATATTATAAAAAAGTAAAGTTTGTGTGTTTGTTAAATTGAAAGGGGTAATTTCGGGATCTACTGAACCGATTTTAAAAATTCATTCACCAATAGAAAGTTACATTATTGCTGAGTGTCATAGGTTATATAAAAAACCGAAAAATAAAAAGGCTTTTACGTGGTAGTCCGTTTTGCAAAGTGAATCGGAGAAAAAACGGTCGAATTATGCCCAATGAAGTGGACACGGGTCAGCTAGTATATAATTATATATAATATAGATATAGTATAATATGTATACTTACAGAGACTGTGACAGATACTTTGACAGTCCAAGCTTGGAGATCTTGCTGCCCTTGATGCCTTCATTGACAATATTGGTCACCGTGAGGAAGTTCTTCGTCATCGTTGACTCTTGCGATGACGTAGACGTCGATGTCACTGACACCAAAAAGTTTGATAAATAAACTATCGAATTTAAGTAAATCTTAGAATTTCCACATCAATATTGCAAATCAAACTGATTGTAATATAAATTAAATGTAATATAAATTAAATGTAAGTAAACACTTTTTATAATAAACAAATTAAACATGATGCTATTACTTTTAAAATATTGATTTAAAAAAAATAAAGCACTGTAAACAGATTGTAAACACTTCAACTTACTCTTTTTTGGATTGGGAAGCCAACATGGAATATTATTTTAAAATTTTAACACGCAACGTTAACACGCGGATAAAAACAAAAAAACACTTTAACTTTTATATAATTCTCTAACAATAACACTGACTCTCTCTTTTATCACAGAATAGTTATCGATGTAAGTTATTGCTTTTTGTTTTTAAAACAGGTTTTCGGAACCTGAAATGTAATATAATTAAAAAAAGTTTTTTAATTTTTAATTTCACTTTTATTGTTTACTGTCCAAAAGTAGGTATATTTTAATAATTTTGTAAATTTAAATTTAAATTCTGAAATAATTAAAAACTAATAATTATAAGAAAGATTTGTATTTTGACATGTTTTAAACAAATAAACTCAATAATTTCTAAAGGATTTTGAAAATTTTTTCATCATTCTTAAGCAACATAGTCTTTACATAAGTAAATATTTATAAGTAAAATAAAGAAAATATTTCATCCGAGGGAAGCTAGGACAAGCTTCTAGTTTACAATATTATTAAAAAGAGAAAAGTTTGTGAGGAAGAAGTAATCCGACTCAACCGATTTTTAAAATTCTTTTACTAATACAAAGCTACGTTTTTTGAGAGTATCATAGGCTATAAAAGCGAAACCAGGATACATTTTTAGATTATGTATAAAACCATAAAAAAATTCTAAAGATCATGAATGTTAAATAATTTAAAAAACCCACAAAGTAATTTCAACGACTTGTCTTCAAAAAAAACTTTTACCATTTTTTTCTCCCGAATAGGTTCGGAAAAGTTTCACGTATTTTCGCTACTTAAGCTGACGAATTTCCTAAAGCCGGGAGTAACTTAAGAACCGACTTTGAGTGGGGGCATTATACTAAAAAACCTACATTTTTGTATCTTTTGTAGGGAATATAGGATAGGTTAACTTGTTTTATTAAAGTAAACGAAAGTAAGGAAAGTAACGAAACGATGTAAGCTATTTTGTTATTTGTTTCGTACTAATACTAAAATGACTTACTTATTTTCGTACGGTACCTCTACCATGAGTTGTCACAGTAAATCACCTGACTTTACTACAGTAGTTATAAATATTAGTATTACGCATTTTAGTACCCAACTATCCGCTAGAGGCGCTGTACAAATCTTCATACATTTTTTTAACTACAGACGCTAGCGAGTATAGTCATATAGTATAGTAAAAACTCATGGTAGAGCTACAGAAATGAAATAATTTACAAAAATCCTTTTTCTCATAATTAGAAACGGGAAAACAGCTTAAATAGTTGACAAATTATACTTGACATAGGTAGTTTATCAATTTTTGTTTTTTTTTTTACTTTTTATATCAACGTTAATTCGCAAACAATACAGTATTTATCAAAATTGCTTTTTCAAGATTTTTTACATCAAACTGCAATATTTTATGATTTTGTCGTTAGCGTCACGGTGCGTGTGGTATTTCAAACCTTATTCCAACCATTATAAGATGCAGTTTTAAACCGCAAGTTCTAACGTATTCATTTTCAGTGTATACCCCCTAAAAAGGACGCCACGTTGTAATTGACAATTTATTTGAGAGAGAGCTTGAAAGGCTTGTAGTGTCGTGATTAATCCGCTGATAATGAGATCTACGGTGTTTTTAACTGACTTTACGAAATGAGGTTTTCAATTCTGAATTGAGAACCTCCTTCTGAAATGACTGTATGTATTTTGTATGTAACGTTTCTCAAGCCGATAGTATGATTTTTTGAAATATAATTGTTTAACTGTTGTACATAAAAGATCTTAATTGTAAAGTAGTACAAGTTTATACAGTAGCTCTACCATGAGTTTTTACTATACTAATATACTATACTCGCTAGCGTCTGTAGTTAAAAAAATGTATGAAGATTTGTACAGCGCCTCTAGCGGATAATTGGGTACTAAAATTCCTAATACTAATATTGACGTAACTACTGTAGTAAAGTCAGGCGATTTTACTGTGACAACTCATGGTAGAGGTACTGTTGTCCAGTCCGGACGTACAATAAGAGAGTAATGAACAGAGTCATACCCACAAAATATGTTTTATTTGTATGTATGTTACGATTACTTATTTAATTGTGAACTAATATTGATTTTTTTTTTTGTAGGTAGTTGGTGTTTGGTAGGTAGTCTGTAGGGTTATCATATTTCAAAGGTATATTTATACCCTATATAGATTTTACTCCTAGTATAATCATTAAAATTGTTTTTTTCATACCAAACATAAAATGAAACCTACAAATTATTACGTTTTCTTGTAAGAGATTCTTAAAACAGACGCTATTACTGCGAATAATAAAATAACTTTATATACATCTTTAATTCAATTTGTATCGCGAAATCAAGCAATTTCGTTGATTGAAACAACTTTCGTCAAATTACTTAGAAAGGTGCGGACGGAATATTAATTGGAACGAACTCTATTTCCAGAGATATACAGCTCATTTTCACTTGCGCTATCTATGTTGAATCGACATTTATTTTATGTAACAATTTAGCTTGTTTGTGTATTTGTATAATTATACTGACGTTATTCATTTTATTTATAACTATACAGTATTTACAAAATGTACATTGTCATATAAAATACATTAGAAACAGTTGAGCTATCTACAGACCATTGCAAACGATCTATAGATAGTTCAACTGATCCAAATCAGTACCAATCGGAAGCGTACCCAAGACACTGGCTGCATTGCCGCGCTAAATAGCAATGCTGATACGCTGGGCCAGATACTCACCAGCCCTCGGGTCACGCGTCGCTTCGACTAGACGCCCAACTGATATAATAAATTAATAAAAAGACGTTTCATTTTATGTATGGTATGAAAAAAACAATTTTAATGATTATACTAGGAGTAAAATGTATATAGAGTATAAATATACCTCTGAAATATGATAACCCTACAGACTACCTACCAAACACCAACACCTACCTACAAAAAAATAAATACTGACGTTCGTCTACAATATCTGTCACCACTATAAGATGATCCTTATAGCGTATGGCTGCATCAGGTTTAGAGAGGTCAAGCTGTATCTTAAAAGTAAAGTCTTTCATTGCAATAAGACCTAGCACATGTTTTAATACAGAAATCAAGCTTTGAAACCGTATAAGTTTCATCTAAATTGGTCCAGTGAATTGGCTATGTTTACGGAGAACCGACAGTCGTTGGAGCAAACGAATACTTGAGTGGAGACCGCGTTTAGGTATTGTGTAGCACCCGCAGAGATGGAGCGACGATACAAGGAGTGTAGCTGGCAAACACAACATGAGAAGAGACGAAGACCGGGCTCAGTGGCGCGTCTGCAGAGAGACCTACGTCCAGCAATGGACTGATATAAGTTGAGGATGATGATTATGATGATGATGGCCCAGTGATTTAGGCATGATTTTCTAACTAAAAATAGACAATCAATAGATTCAGAATCACTTGCAGAGTGGATATTTAATAAGTAAGCGCATGAATATGAGTAATATTTCCAGCGTCTGATCAGTAATCTAGTTCCCATAATACAAGCTTTGCTTAGTTTGAGACTAAAGCGTGTCTATCATTTTTGACGACCGATGTGCCGCGGCGGGCGAAGGTCAGCCTGCGACTCGGTGGTTGCGGGTTCGATTCCCGCCTTGGGATAAATGTTTGTACGATCTGCAAATATTTATTCCGGGTGATTTGGTTATTTTATATGTATAGTAAAAAATATCTATCTAATGTATAGTATTAAGTATATCAGTCTCCTACCCATAACACGAGCTCTGCTTAGCTTGGGGCTGGATGATGTTGTGTGGATTGTCCAACATTATTTATTAACAATATCTCCCTCAACCTTTACGTTAAAAAATAAATTTACAAGAAACATAAACAGAAACCAAGATAAGTTAACCATAACTTGTTTGCAATCGGCTCACTTCACATAAAGTTATCTCAGAAAAGGGCCGTACATAACAAGATACTTAAATGCGTTAATCTAGAATATTATCCGGTTTCCCCCTAAAAAGGCCTTGGGGGACGAAATAAACGATTTTACAGGGCTGGATCAAGGCCATTATAAGTCACCGAGTTTTAAGTAAACAAAGTTTGTGTTCGGCCATTTGATAAATATAATTCTATACGAGCGAATGTCCATTTTTGACAGTTAATCAAACAACAAGAACGTAAAACTGTTGTGTAAGGAAATAAAAACACTTGAGACCCTGTTTACACTTAAAACAATGCGCACTAATCCAAAGTGTTCATATATACCTCACTAGCATGTTTGCTATACTTACATAAGTATATACTAAAATGTATGATATACAAAGTTCCTTATTGTTCATAAATATTAATTTTATCAAAAAACTTATAAAGGCTAACGCTTTAGCCTGCAAATTTAATTTTATGTAAATAAGTAGATATACTTACTAAACCGTGTTTAGATTTAAGTATGCATTGTATTATAAGTATGATTAATAAAGACCTTTTTAAAACAAACAAAACGACAAGACGATTAGTTTCGACAGTGACATATATCTTAAGCTACACAAAGACTAATTAACAAATGTTTGTGTGATAAACATATCTTATGTTTTTGTTCTAGTCTAAGTATTACTATGTATTGTATGAATGTAATAGTATAAGTATTCTATCAGCACTAGTTTTTATAGTACAAGCTTGGGTGCATGGAAAGAGCCTCCTCGTGGCGCACACCGGTAACAGCTAGGCACGGTAAAGCAGTGTCTAGTCTGGCTAATCTTTCCAACACGATGCTACAACAAAATACAGTTGTAGCATCGACAGAAAGTAGATAAGAAGAGATAAGAAGAAGAAGAAGTACAAGCTTTGCTTAGTTTGGGACTAGAGCGTGATGTGTCAAATGTCTGTGAATATTTTTATTTACTGACTCATTACAGAACTCCTCTTGTACTAAACAAAGCACTACTTTATTTTATCAAGTTTAGTTAGTTTACAACTAGGTGACAGTGTACACTTAATTTAATTTAAAACAGAGACAAACAGGTCGAAGTAGGCCTAAAGTTTGTTGTAAGTTCTTGTAAGCTCTGGTCTCGAGCAACTAGTACCTTGAATCACTTAGTTTATAACAAGATAACAAATGATCTACGTGTGTTTCAATATCTATCTAAAATTTGACATTTTTAATTTATTAATTTCTAAGCAATAATCTTAATTTGAGACTTTTGCCCTGCTGTAGGACACAATGGGTTGAAATAAAAAATAATGTTAATTATTATTTTATTAATTATGGTTTAATTTACTGAGGCTTAAAATATTAAGGTTGTTTAAAGTTGCTCCTTAATCCAGCCCTGTGTTAAGGATCTTCAATGCTAATGTCCTTGTATCGACCCCTTCTTTATTGTAACTTAATCGACAATTCTTTAGCTTTTCTTAAATTTGTTCGATTTCACGACAAGTTTTATTTTTTTTTATATTATTTGATCAAAAACTTAATTTATTAAAATTAAAACTGTAAGTTTTAATATTTAAATTATACCAATATTTTTACACAACATATATATTAAAATCTACTAATTAAAATTAGACCACACGAAAACTAGTTTTCAATTAAAAAACGCTCATCAAAATCGTTTAACTCAAAAAATATGAGATAACAAAATAGAATGTTAAAATGAATCAAAGTAATAAAAAATAAAGTCAAATTGACAACCTCCTAATATAATGGCATATTAATAGTTAATTTAACTCTCGAAGTTTCCAAAACAGTTTTTAACACACCCTGTATAAGTGTTGCCAGATGAAATAAAATTGTATTAAAATTGCCACTTCGTTCGGTACAACGTGCTAATACCATTTGGACCTCACATCACCGGATATACCATCCGCCGGACTCAGAGATATAACACTAAGTACAAAAAAGTAGTAAAACAAATTAACTAAGTACCTAATTCTTCTTCTTATCGTGTCGATGCTACAACTGTAGGTATTCTGTTGTAGCATCGTGTTAGAAAGATTAGCCAGACTAGACACTGCTTTACCGTGCCTAGCTGTTACCGGTGTGCGCCACGAGGAGGCTCTTTCCATAAGTACCTAATAAAAACTATAACCCACTCATTCTGTTGTCTAGTGTTTAAGATATATAATTTCTTGCCTATTTTTCGTTAGTGTTAGTTTTTTAATATTTTTTTGTTTATTTTTATGTCCAAGTTGATCTCATTATTATTATTTGTTATTTTTATGTAAATACTTACCTACTTATTACTATATTACTTTATTAGATTTAAATAGAATAACGCATTAGAATAGTCTATAATGTTATTTTATTAGTTAATAAAGAATTTGAATTTGAATTTGAACACACAATTAATTATAACTTAAAATTCCGCTATATAATGGTATGATTATGATATGCGTTCTGAGATAAAATGAATGTAGATAAAATTAATTATTATTAAAAAAACCGATATATGTGTATATAATTGGCATACAACACATGATTATATGTTCTCATATAAATTAATATTCACGGACTATTCACACATCACACTCTAGTCCCAAACTACTACTATGGGTACTAGATTGCTGATAGAATACTTATATACATTTTATTTGTAAATACATACATATAATATACATATAGCAACACCCAAGAACAAATATTTATATTCATCACGCAAACATTCTGGATGCGAATCAAACCCACGATCCACATGGAAAGCAGAGCTACTATACCAACTGAGCTGTTTCCTGTCTAAAACAAAAACCAATTTTATATACACTTAGTTACGTATATACTAATTTTGTATGTTACTGTTACTATGTTACTGTAACCAAGATGGTGGCTGCATTTTAAGAATGGATTATCTCTATATAAGTGATGCCGCTGAGTGGGGCTGTAAGGTACAGAACGATTGACCCATTTACCCGCCGCAGATTAAGAGGGAGTATGCGTTACGTCACAGGCGTGACGTCACAGCGAGCTTGTGTTTCGAAAAGTATTTTGATATATCCACTTTGAACGAGAGACAAAGAGAAAGAGAATTTATTTAATAAAATCACGATTAATAATTGAGAGATTATTTAATAACACGTAACCCTTTGAGTTATTAACCAACTTTCAAAAAATACCGACGACCGATGTGGCGCGGTGGGCAAGGTTCGCCTGCGACACGGAAGGTTGCGGGTTCGATTCCCGCCTCAGGATAAATGTTTGTACGATCTGCAAGTATTTATTCCGGGCGGTCTGGGTATTTTATTGTATATTAAACATATCTATCTATGTAATGTATTGTATTAGGTATGTCAGTCTTCTAGTACCCATAACACAAGCTCTGCTTAGCTTGGGGCTACATGATGTTGTGTGGATTGTCCAGCATTATTTATTTATTTTATTTATAAGGATGTTCAATTGTAGGTATGATTATTTTTCTACGCAAAAAGGTTTCTACTAGCCCTAAGTTAATAAGGATATTAAAAAATATTGTAATTGTTGTCTGGAAGAAATTACTTTGAGCGATAAGACCGCCTATCGTACGGCTAATTGTACGATTGACACGACTCTGACTTGCAATGATGGCTGTAAGAACACAAAGATCAAGCTAGTATTCTTAGACACGAGTCTAAGACTTGCAATGATGATTGTAAAAATGAAGCTAGTATTCTTAGACACGAGTGTAAGACATGCAACGATGAGTTTAAGAATACAAAGATCAAGCTAAGTTTTCTTAGACACGAGTCTGACTTGCAATGATGACTGTAAGAATACAAAGATCAAGCTAAGTTTTCTTAGACACGAGTCCTGACTTGCAATGATGACTGTAAGAATACAAAGATCAAGCTAGTATTCTTAGACACGAGTGTAAGACTTGCAATGATGACTGTAAGAATACAAAAATCAAGCTAGTATTCTTAGACACGAGTGTAAGACTTGCAATGATGACTGTAAGAATACAAAAATCAAGCTAGTATTCTTAAACACGAGTGTAAGACTTGCAATGATGACTGTAAGAATACAAAGATTAAGCTAGTATTCTCAGACACGAGTGTAAGAACACCATCAATCTATCCCACGTCTCTGTAAAGTGATGTAATCAATACGGATTCGCTCGCGACTTTCTTATCGTTCCGAGAAAACTATCACCGTAGTTTTACGATCGACACTAGTAAATTAATTATATTTTACATAAATTAGTAGAAAATTCCGGTCTTATAATAGTTAGCACAGATGTGTTGATTACCATACATAATGGTGACATAATGTCAACGTTAACTTTTTATAAGATAGGGGGATTATATTTTAGATAAATAAACAAAACTTTAATTGTCATAGGTAAGTAAATAAATATTATTATATTAATGTTAAATATTAATATAATATAATTATTAACGCTTGTTTGTATGGATGAACGTGTGGATGTATGTTTGTTTCTCTTTCACGCAAAAACAACCAACCAGATAAAACTTTACCATAATATAGTTTACACATCAGAATAACACATAGACTATAATTTATAATGATAATGTGCGAATGGTCAAATATATAACGAAGACGAAGTAAATAGATAATCAATAAATATTCACGGACAATTCACACATCACACTCTTGTCCCATACTAAGTATAACTTGTATTACTGGAACTAGATTGCTGATAGAATACTTTTATAAAAACATACATAGTAACACAGAAAAAATATGTCATCACACAAACATTTGCTCTGGTAAGTAATTATTTTTAATATAATTTATTCATTTATCATACCATAGCACAGTCGAATTGAGAACCTACTTTCTTTGAAGGCGGTTAAAAAATCTTATTACTGAATATTAAAAATGAAATTAGAAAAGATAAAGTTTACTACCAAAATCGTAAACAGACTACTCGGAAACCAGCTAGGGCTTAGGACAGCTAAGATACGAGGTAATCGAAAATCGATGAATACACAAACATACCTAGAATACCTATGTAGTAGAAATGGTGTGGTTGACATACAAAGCATGTCTAGAGCAGCTGGTAAACATTATGAATAAATATAATAGTGACGACCGACGTGGCGCGGTGGGTGATGTTCCGCCTGCGACGCGGAGGTTGCGGGTTCGATTCCCGTCTTGGGATAAATATTTGTACGATCTGCAAATATTTATTCCAGGTGTTCTGGGTATATCATATGCATAATAACAAAAACTATCCATGTAATGTATTGTATTAAGTATGCCAGTCTTCTAGTACCCATAACACAAGCTCTGCTTAGCTTGGGGCTAGATGATGTTGTGTGGATTGTCCAGCATTATTTATTTATTTGTTTAAATATAATTGCTAGTGTCCGCGACTTCGTCTTGCTACCGTTGTATTTTTGTAAGTATAGCCTGTGTTTTTGTGTGACGAATAAAATTTACATGAATATATGTATGTAAGAAAACAATGGTACTTAGAGCTAATACTTAGAACTAAGCATATTCACAAGGTAACTGTTTGTGAATATGCTTAGTTCTAAGTATTAGCTCTAAGTACCATTGTTTTCTTTTATCTTAAGCCTATTTGAACAATAAAAACATTTATTATTATATTAATATTATTATGTAAAACAAGACTGACCAAGCTGTTCTATTGAAACTCTGTCTGTGGTTACTATTCTAGCAATAACCACTGTATAAGTTATGTAAGGGCACTTAGATATTATTATAATGGTTTATTTATAGGAGACTATAAAAATGTGTTACGCTTTGTTAATTTTTTGTTGGGAAATAAACTGAGGAAATATTGTAATGATGAAGAAAAACACCATTTTTGTTTTCCTGGGGGGGGGGGTATCCTGACAACTGAAATGTTTTTGAACTGTTATTTGATCAAATTGCAGTTCAGTTTTTTTCTTCGTCTTTTGATGATATTTTGAATGATCGATTTTCATACCGTTTGATAGAATTAACGAAAAATCAGGTAGGCCATGCTCAAATCAGGTAGGTCATGCTTTAATCAGGTAGGCCATGCTCAAATCAGGTAGGTCTTGCTTTAATCAGGTAGGCCATGCTCAAATCAGGTAGGCCACGTGCTAAACCGCGGCATTGACGTCATTTTTAACAGCTCAGTCATAATTTTATAAAGCTCAGTCACGTCAGTCGACAAAAATGCCACGGAATACTGATGAGTTACTATAGTAAAATCATCGAAAACTGAACTGAACACAAAAATGTTTGTGACAAAATACCATATAATATCAGCACTTCCTTTTTGCACATTTTCAGTCAAAACAAAATTAGGTTATTTCGTCATTAATAAACAAAGCCACTGTAACCACACGTCCGCGATAATATATAAATATAGCGTACATGCAAATTCGCATTAATTGAACCACGCACAGCTTTAAATAAATCCCTCTCACAGCTAATTAATACAACAGCTGCTACAATCATATAGATCCAAATAATAATAACGACTGATGTGGCGCGTTGGGCGGAGGTTCGTCTGCGACAGTGAAGGTTGCGGGTTCGATTCCCGCCTTGGGATAAATGTTTGTACGATCTGAAAATATGTATTCCGGGTGTTCTAAGTATATATGTATAATAAAAATATTATGTAATGTATTATATTAAGTATGTCAGTCTTCTAGTACCCATAACACAAGCTCTGCTTAGCTTGGGGCTAGATGATGTTGTGTAGATTGTCCAGCATTATCTATTTATCTATCTATCTACCTATTTATAAATGCATTCATGACAAAGTCAAGAAACGTTAGAAAAGAGTCGAGAAAACGCATTTATATATTAATTCTTAAGTTTATGAAAAACAATGCATATTGAATTTTTTTTCAAATCATTGACTGAAATCATTGATTGTAAAAGAAGACGAATTAGATGATTTTTTTTTATTTTAAACACGGATATAAACATTTTTACACAAATTACTTACGGTCTATCTTATGGAACGTTAGCGCAGACTTGATGTCTTGATTACCATACGTAATGGTGACATAATGTCAACGCTAACTTTTTATAAGATAGGGGGTTATACTTTGATTTTACATAACTAATAGGCTCGGAAAACCACAGAGTGGATCCCTCGACATTCAAAGCGAAGACGTGGAAGACCCAGGATGAGATGGCGGGACGAGCTGGACTCGCATCTAAGCACGTGGTCTGTAATTGCATTAGATCGCAAAGAGTGGAAGGAGGGAAGGGAGGCCTTTGCCCTGCAGTGGGACGATAATGGCTGAATAATAAATAAATAAATAATAATAAAATAAATAATAAGTTGCTCAAAATAGTTTCCTTTAAATCTTATGCACTACTTAGTTGCGTAAGTTGCTCCGCGTTTAGGAAAGCGTAGTGTAGGACGCCCTCCGGCGAGATGGAGCGACGATCTGCGGAGTGTAGCTGGCAAACACAACGTGAGAAGAGACGAAGATCGGGCTCAGTGGCGCGTCTGCAGAGAGACCTACGTCCAGCAGTGGACTGATATAGGTTGATGATAATGATCATGACTACTTAGTTGAAGACTTTTTTTTTCAAAAATACACCCTGTATACAGGTAGAATGCAACTGCTTGGATTTCTAATATATTTTATGGTGTTTTTATAGATTCCTCAGCGCGATAAAACTCACTTTGATATTTTCACATCAACGTGCAGTACTCAACAATATTATTTGTATTTACAATGTAAATTTATTCAAAGCACGTGCTATGTTAACCAGCTGTTTTATATACACTGTGTTTTGACAAAATATTTTCTATACTGTTCTATTTTTGACCTTTGACGCAAAAAAGTGTAAATGCATTATTTTATTTATAGCACTGATATATCTATAGATAGCGCAACTGATCCAAATCAGTACCAATCGGAAGTACTCAATAAAATAAATAATAGTAATGAATAAATCGTCGTGATCGTAGAACAAAGGCTTATGTGACTTTACGTCTTTTTTTTTTTATTTCATTAATTTATTTACAATTATGTACTACGTCGAATAGTGAAATAATTTTTTCATTTTTCCTAATAGTTATCAAAATACGCAGTTGAACATAGGCGCATTTGATTTTATGAGCGTAGTACAACGACCTATGTGTAGATCCGCCGTTGTTCGGCGCTTTACTCTGCCCCCCGCTACCCTCTCGCGCGTGACGTATCGTTCAATCCGTCTGTGTTCTAGGCAGCGTATTACAAGGTTGCGAAAAATCATTGTATGTTTTATACTAAATTAATTGTATATATTGTGTATTTAACCAAGTTAAATAGCTCTAGATGGCTAGTCCGTGAAACAACGACGGACTGTCAGATCCGTCGTTGTTCTTGGTTTTTTAAAATAGTTAGTTTCCCGAGTCTCGATTAGGCCGTTACTATAATTGGAATTACATTTTAAGTTTATCCAGTGAGAAAAGAGTGATTTTCGTTTGATGTATTTTTTGGCGACGGATCACACAATGCGTCGTTGTTCTATGCACTGATTGAAGACGGTTGGTACAATCCGTCGGTATTTTACGGATAAACGGATGTCGGATGTACCAAACCGACGTTACTCTTGGGACTCATTTTCAAATACGCCGTTTTTGCTTTAAATTTACCCGTTTAAAATTACTTTTAGATATTTTTTTTTGTTGTATAGTATGTATTTTTGATTATCATTGCCATATATAAATACCTAGCCTACCTACTTATTATTTTTTCAAAGGAACGAGATTTTTCGCCATAACCATTTTATATGTAAGCGAAATATGCGAGACATGGGATACCCCAGTTTCCGATGAAAATTTTTCATGTTTTGCAAAAGTGTAGTTGTGATGTTTTTCAAGAAAGGCAACAAGGCTTTACTGAATAACTACAGACCGATTTCACTCTTGAGCCATGTTTACAAACTGTTTTCCAGGGTTATTTCGAAAAGTCTCGCGCGAAGACTTAATGAGTTCCAAACCCCAGAGCAGGCCGGGTTTCGCAGAGGATTTGGCACCACAGACCACATTTGATTTGATTTGATTCACACAGTGCGGCAGGTTATACAGAAGTCCGAAGAGTATAATCAGCCACTGTGCTAAGCGCTTGTGGACTATGAGAAAGCCTTTGACTCTATTGAAACCTTGTTGCGCCGCGGAGTAAGACAAGAAGATGTCATATGAATGGGCAATTAACATCAATGGCGAATATATCTCACACTTACGATTTGCTGACGACATCGTCATACTAGCGGAATCGTTGCAGGATTTACAACAGAAGTAAAAAAAGTCAAAAGTAAAAATTGTTTTATTCTGTAAAATCACAAGGATCATTTAGAATCGTCTTACATACTAGGTGATTCTAGTTGCAAGAAACTTACGGCCTGGTTCCTACCGTTTTTTTATAAGATCCTTCATACAAAGAATTACTATTAAACTAAATTTAGTACTGAAGTGCCAGTGTGGTATCAATTTAACTTTGTTATAATACAAATAATATACAGTCATGTCAGGGACATGTTAATGATTCGCTACGACACAGTTTTCACGAACTACTGTAGCTATCATCGTACCTCATTTTGTTCTTGCCACTTTGTAATCTGTTCCGAAATAAATGTTTTTGTATTTGTATTTAAAAAATAAAATAAGAAAGCTATACGTAAATCAAAAAGACAGCACACGTTTCGCTTCAGATACAAATATACTACATTCTATTAGATGAATTGAGATGATTCAGATGTTTCAGCTAGACAGTTCATCTCAACTCACGACGGATTGGCCTGCGCATGAACTTGGATAAAACGAAGATCATGGTTAATGATCGTATTAACCCAGAGCCAATAACCGTTGCCGGAATGCCTACCGAATTTATGCAGGAGTATATTTATGACCCGATAATTCAGCTGGGCTGGGCTGCGATTGGGAAACTTCGTCTAGTCTTATCGTCATCCATTCCTTAATGTCAGAGAACGAAAGTTTTCAACCAGTGCGTCCTACCCGTTATGACCTATGCTGCTGAAACGTGGACACTGACAGTGGGGTTGGACCACAAGCTGAAAGTCGCTCAGCGCTATGCTCGAAATTTCTTTACGAGATAGAATCCGGAACGAAGTTATTCGCCAGAAAACCAAGGTGTTCGACATAGCTTAAAGAATTAGCAAGCTAAAGTAGCAGTGGGCCGGCCATGTTTGCCGAAAACCCGACAACCGTTGGAAAAAACGGATACTGGAGTGGATACCGTGTTTAGGTAAGCGTAGTGTAAGACGCCCTCCGGCGAGATGGAGCGACGACGATCTGCGAAATGTAGCTGCCAAACACTGAAAGAGAAGAGCCGAAGACCGGGCTCAGTGGCGCGTCTTGGGAGAGACCTACGTCCAGCAGTAGTCTGACAAAAGTTGATGATGATGATGATGATAATGATATAAAAAAATATTATAAATAAGAAACATTATATTAAAAATGTATCCTTAAAAGACTGGCTGGTAATGTGTTTACCTACCTAATTATATAATTTTCTTGGAGACCCACCCATTTGTAAGTTTTTTAGGCAGTATTTTTATTATATTTACATTATCTATGTGTTATAAAGATAAAAACAATGTCTGTGTGCCTTAATTTTTTCAATAATATAAATTATTTTATAAAATACTAACGCTGTTTTCAATCAATATTCTAACATGCGTCAATTAGTTTCATACAAATCACCAAGAACAACGGCGTATTATACGATGCGCCACGTATTCTGCTAAAATTGTCCGAAGAATAACGTCGGATAGATAGATACGTCAAATTTGTGTGCGCAGAACAATGACGCATCTGACTTTTTAGAAAATCTAGGCATCTTAGAAATTTATTTTGTATGCTATTTTGTAAAAGTCTATACACATAGCAACTTGTCCAATTTTCACGATGATAGGAGTAACCGTTTTAAAGTTATGACAAAAAATGTAATAAAAAAACTTTAAACTGCTCTCCTGTAAACCTAGCGTTTTTCACATCCGTCTTTGTTCTACGATCACGACGAAATATTCAGAGACATTTCATACATCGCACTCTAGTCCCAAATTTAGAAAAGCTATGGGAACTTGATTGCTGATAGAATACTTTTTTGTTAATAGGTACGTACATAGTTACACCAACAACAAACATCAGTGTTCATCACACAAACGTTTGTTCTCAGTGGGGATCGAACCCACGACCCACAGCAATGAAGGCAAAGCTACCAAGTGAACAGTGCCGTCTTATTACTTTGACCCACAAAAACGTTGTCAACTATTCGTATAGAAAATTGTAAAATTCGAAGCAATATCTCCATTGCATCGCCACGCGGTGCTGTCGGCATTGACGTTTCAAACTTATTAATGTACTCTTAGCATGAGTTACTAGCCGAATCGTCCGAGCACGAGTACACACTATCGCAAACGTATCTGCACGATACTACGTTGCAGCTCGACTGCCAAACGTTGCAGCGTCACCGCGCGGTGTAACGCAAATGTACAGAATTATTCATATAATAAAAGCTATCTATCTTAATCCTTTGCAAATTCCGGAGAAATATTTTAGTTAAAATGAAATCCGATTTTGCTTTAAAAATTCCTGTCACATTTTATTATATCAGCAAAAGTATTTGAAATGTGAAGATGAACTTTAGTTTTGTAGATTTTATTTGATTTACTTTGCTAGTTATGAATTATACAAAGATCTTCGTTCGTGGGTTTGGATCCCGCTCGATTATAAAACCATCATAAGACCTGTCGTACTGTATGGATCGGAATGTTGGGCAACCAAGGGGACGGATGAGAGGAGAGTGCATGCAGCAGAGATGCGAATGTTGAGATGGATGTGTGGAGTGACAAGGACGGATAAAATTAGAAATGAGTACATAAGAGGAAATTTGAAAGTTGCGCCAATAACGGACAAGTTGAAGAGTAATAGGTTAGCGTGGTATGGACATGTCGTGCGGAGGGAAGAAAGCCATATAACAAGAAGAGTGTTAGATATCAATGTGGATGGATGTAGAAGTAGAGGGAGGCCAAAGAAAAGGTGGATGGACTGTGTGAATGATGACATGTGTAAGAAAGGTGTGAGCATTGAGATGACGTCTGATAGAGGAGAGTGGAAGAAGAGGACGTGTTGTACCGACCCCACATAATGTAGGACAAGGGTAGGAAGATGATGAAGATGATGAGATGTTATAGTCATAGATTAATTTAGTAAATTGAAATAAATAAATCACTAATAAAAATCTTAATTACTTAATATATTTTTTTTACGTTTCACGACACACAGCACAAGGCAGAACTACTACACACTAAGCTGTGACGTCTGTACAAAAATAGTACAGAAATATAAACTTATACAATCCCAAAAATAATGGAATAACATAATAAAAGGTGATTTCCGTAAATTATTTGAAGTTGGGATCGAACGGAAAACTATTTGGGATCTAAGTAGGAAAAGTTTACTGAGGGGCGGCTTAAGTACACTATCCACCAAAGCGGAACGTGTAATGTGCTTATCATTCAGTTATTATTTATTAGCTGCCAATACCAGTAAAAATAATTCTTATCTCTAGAGCGTTTTCACATTATCCGAATATCGGTGTCGGACGCCTATCCGATATCGGGCCAGACAATATGAAAGACAGGTACATATTTCATACATTTTACTTACCCCGATATCGGATCGGCGTCCGACACCGATATCGGATCGGATAATGTGAAAACGCACTTACTGTTTTGTTTTTAAAATACGGGCCTAATGCGAGTCAGACTCGCACACGTCTTTTTGGCAAAATAAATAAATAATGCTGGACAATCCACACAACGTCATCTAGCCCCAAGCTAAGCAGAGCTTGTGTTATGGGTACTAGAAGATTGACATACTTAATACAATACATTACATAGACAAACTTAAAATGTACATAGTCATATAAAATACATAAGAAACAGTTGAGCTATCTACAGACCGTTGCAAACGATCTATAGATAGTTCAACTGATCCAAATCAGTACCAATCGGAAGCGTACCCAAGACACTGGCTGCATTGCCGCGCTGAATAGCAATGCTGATACATAGATAGATATTTTTTATTATACATATAAAATACCCAGAACACCCGAAATAAATATTTGCAGATCACAAACATTTATTCCAAGGCGGGAATCGATCCCGCAACCTCCGCGTCGCAGGCGGACCTTCGCCCGCCGCGCCACATCGGTCATCAAGTATGATTTATTTATTATAATTATTTTGTTTGAAGTGCGGTAGGTACATAAATATGTCGATTTAAAAGAATAATGTCAAGTTTCACGCACTTTGCCGTTGCATACAGCGTACAAAAATTACATAATTGATTTATTACTAGCTGTCCCGGCGAACTTTGTACCGCCATACAGGTTTTTTTTTTCTGAGAGATTTTCCTAGTTTTTTTTCCGTAAGAACCTTGTACAGAGAATTAGAAAAATACAAAAAAAAAATCAGCCAAATCGGTCAAGCCGTTTTCATGCTATGTCGTGACAACGGAAAACGGGTTTCATTTTTATATATATAGATTTATATTATAGGTACATGTCAAAATGTCAAGTATGCTTTGATAGACAGTGTCCTTAAATATAAAATTGTATAACAGAGTGCGAATTTACTTGCGGTCTCAATGGCGGACTGGCAAGAATTTGGAAAGTCGCAAAGTTGTATCATTGACTTTGATATCGAAATATTTGTTGCGAACTGCGGGCGTATCCAGACAACTGAAATGTTATAGAACTGTATTTGAACTGTTACTTGACGAGGGTCCGGTTAATGTACAACCATGGAAAACACAACCCGGTAAAACACGACCACGAAAAGCGCAGCCAGGAATACGCAGCCCGGAATTGGTGACCATTTTGTCAACCATGGAATTGGATGACAAAATGGTCACCAAGTCCGGGCTGTGTTTTCCGTGATTGTGTATTCCTTGGTCGTGTAATCACGGCACCCTGTAAATCATGTTCAGTTTTGACATTGTAATTTTTAACAGCTCAGTCATAATTTTATAAAGCTCAGCCACGTCAATCCACAAAAATGCCACGGAACACTGATGAGTTACTATAGTAAAATCATCGAAAACTGAACTGCATTTGAAAGGATATTCGGTCACGCAAGTTTCCCCTTGCTGGATAGCCCTGCTGTTCTGTGTATTTTGAAAATAAATTGTCTACTTGGTGCTATGCTTACTCAGGGTTTCAGTAAATAAAAATAATATACATAAATAATGCTATTTTATCCTATTCAAGCACTACCATTAATTCCACACTACACAAGGGTTAGCTGGAAGAAAATGCTTTTTAGCATTAAGCTCGCCTATGTACATTTGTTTCATTATGTGCAATAAAGTATTTTCAAATCAAATGCTAGACAATCCTCACAACATCATCTTGGTATGAATGTGGATGGATTGTGTGAGAAATGATATGGATGTGAGAGGAGTGAATACTGAGACGACGGATGATAGAGGAGAATGGAAGAAAAGAACATGTTGTGCCAGGAAGAAGAAGAATAAATAATGCTGGATAACCCACACAACATCTTCTAGCCCCAAGCTAAGCAGAGCTTGTGTTATGGGTACTAGAAGACGTATAAAACATATTTTGGTTCTGTACCTAAGGGGTAAAACGAAACCTTATTACTGAGTCTTCGCTGTCTGTCTGTTTGTCTGTCTGTCTTTCATGTAGCTCTTGAACCGTTATAGTTAGAATGTTGATATTTTCACTAGGATGATATTTATGAATATTTTAACGCTAAAAAACCATAAAATTATAATAAAACATAAAACAGACGGATTTTTATCGAGTACATGTGTCAAATCGGTCTATAGTTTTGTGTTTTTATCACTTCAAAATAAAAAATGTCACAGCTTAGTTAGTATTAGGTTTGCCTTTCTGCTTTGGGTCGTGGGTTCAATCACTGTTTGTGACAAATATTGATATATATCCGTGTCTGAGTATTTGTACATTTTGAAACGTATTTACAAATCAAAATATTCAGCAATCTAGTATGAATAATAAATTTGCTTTGACTACATATAGTTGATATGTCTATAAATATTAACTTCAGGGGGGTTATCCTGAAAACTGTTGTCCTGACCTGACAATGTTTTTAAACTGTTATTTGATCAAATTGCAGTTCAGTTTTCTTCTTTGTCTCTTAATGAATGATCGATTTTCATACCGTTTGATAGGATTAACGAAAAATCAGGTAGGCCGTGCTCAAATCAGGTAGGTCATGCTTAAATCAGGTAGGCCATGCTCAAATCAGGTAGGCCACGTGCTAAACCGCGGCATTGACGTCATTTTTAACAGCTCAGTCATAATTTTATAAAGCTCAGTCACGTCAGTCGACAAAAATGCCACGGAATACTGATGAGTTACTATAGTAAAATCATCGAAAACTGAACTGCAACTGAAAGGATATTCGGTCACGCAAGTTTCCCCTTGCTGGTTAGCCCCCCAGTAAGTAAACATGTCTAAGTTGTTTTTATTGAAAACCTTTCAAGCGCAAGATTCTACTTTACATAATTTGTCAACATCAAGATCAAAACAACGTTATAAGATTGAAAACCGCGTGTTATAAAATAGGCTTTAACGAGCACTGTATATTAAAATAGTTTGCTTAGTGCACGGGATATTGGGTTTTATTAACATTATTATGGAAATATCTGCTTTAGTGTTCATAAATACATATTCATGGGTGTACATAACGTTATACCAAACTAAGCAAAGCTTGTACTATTGGCACTAGATGGCTGATAGAATACGTATATTTTTTTGGAACTACGTACCCTCCACCTTATAAATAGTAACTGTACTACAACTAACTTTTTCTAAGATCTTATCATTAATGACAAAAATAAACTTAACAAGTGACATAGATAAAAACTTAATGAATAAATTAAACATATAAACTTGACGTCCTCGGTATGTATATAGTTTTCATTGTAAACGGGATATTTACCATGATTTGTGAGTTTGATTATTTCCCGATATTTCGGCACAGTTGCATGCGCCATGATCACGGGTCGAACTGAAGTCTTTGCAAGTAGATATTAAAGTCATTGGCAGACATACCGGTCTACCCTCTTTCGCACTCTTTTATTACGAACAATACCTACTACCATCGGTTTCACTCTCACTTTCGGCGCATGCAACTGTGCCGAACTATCGGGATATAGGTAATCAAACCCACAAATCATGGTAAATATCCCGTTTACAATGAAAACTATGTTCAAAACCGTGATAGTTTCAAATATAACTCGGTATGTATATTTTATTTTTTATATAATATGTAAACAAAATGAGTGATGAAATGATTAAAAACATAAATAGCAGCTCAGCATTATAAGAACATTTTCATTTGAATAACTGATCCGCCCCACATCACGTACAACTCCAAAAGTCTCAACTAACTTTGTAACTCCGTCATATCAATCATTTCTTCAGAGATTATACAACGCTTAGGGTTTTAAAAAAAAACTACGACCGTTATACTACGACCGTAATAAAAATAACTTAATAAAGCTAATTGCAGCGACGCGTGACCCGAAGGCTGGTGAGTATCTGGCCCAGCGTATCAGCATTGCTATTCAGCGCGGCAATGCAGCCAGTGTCTTGGGTACGAGACGATTGCTACTGATTTGGACCAGTTGAGCTATATAAAGATCGTTTGCAACGGTCTGTAGATATCTCAACTGTTTCTAAGTATTTTATATGACAATGTACATTATGTAAATATTGTAATAGACGTAACTGTGTAAATTACTTAATAAATGTCTCAACGAAAAGTTTCTTGCCTGTTCTTCTAGGCTCTGGTCGTTTGGATCTGGCACCTAGAATCACCTAGTAGACGATTCTAAATGATCCTTGTGATTTTATTGAATAAAGAAATTTTTGACTTTGACTTGAAAAAACTTGAACTAAATACATGTCACAATTGAAGTAAATTTTGTACATATCTGTAAAAATACATAGTATTTAATTGACTTATTTAATATTTATTCACAAACAAACTTACGACTATTACAGTATTTACAAAATGTACATAGGCATATAAAATACACAAGAAACAGTTAAGCTATGTAGAGACCGTTGCAAACGATCTATAGATAGTTCAACTCATCGAAATCAGTACCTCTACCATGAGTTGTCACAGTAAAATTGCCTGACTTTACTACAGTAGTTACGTCAACATTAGTATGACGAATTTTAGTACCCAACTATCCGCTAGAGGCGCTGTACAAATCTTCATACATTTTTTTAACCACAGACGCTAGCGAGTATAGTAAATATAGTATAGTAAAAACTCATGGTAGAGCTACAGTACCAATCGTCTCGTACCCAAGACACTGGCTGTATTGCCGCGCTGAATAGCAATGCTGATACGCTGGGCCAGATACTCAGGTCACGCGTCGCTTAATTTTAAATATCTATTCTAACTCTTTAATTGACGCAATCTAAGCACAGGGTCACTACTTACGCTACTTAACGCTACTTAACCGCCGTTATTTTGGGAATTATTAAGTAGTTCCGAACTAAGGAAACATTATAATAACTATTTCATGAGTACTTACAACTTATACGCGAATCTCTGGGGCTTTGGGTACAATTTGTGATTCCTGTTTAACCCCGCATTGGGCAAAAGCATAATTTTTATTTGCTCCCAAAGTAGGACTATTTTGACAACGTATTCACCACGATATTTTTGAAGTGAAAACTTCTTTAGCGGCGCTGGGTGGGTAAAAACTTTCAAACTCGCGTCAGGGTCACGTGACGTCGAAAAAGCGTAAGATCTTATTTAATTTTTATACATTGCTCGTAAAACAAGAGACGACAAAAGAACACACTTGCGGTCACGCGACGTATGACTCAAACAATTAAATAGTGTTGTGGCGACATGACGTGACGATGACGTGGCGACATGACGTGACGTGACGATGACGACGAAGCCAACGAAGACACAGACACATTCGCGCTTGCGCGAATGTGTCTGTGTCTTCGTTGGCTTCGTCGTTGTGTCACATTCGCGCTTGCGCGAATGTGTCTGTGTCTTCGTTGGCTTCGTCGTCATCGTCACGTCACGTCATGTCGCCACGTCATCGTCACGTCATGTCGCCACGTCATCGTCACGTGACGATGACGTGGCGACATGACGTGACGTGACGATGACGACATGACACAATCACAATGACACAGACACATTCGCGCTTGCGCGAATGTGTCTGTGTCAGTGTGTCTTCGTTGTCTTCGTCGTTGTGTCACATTCGCGCTTGCGCGAATGTGACACAATGACATGACACAATCACGACTGTGGTTATATTTTTGAAGTGAAAACTTAAAAGTGAAAACACAACGTTAATATTGAAGTTTTCACTTCTGCCGGCACTCCCGGAGTGCTAGCTTTTTTTTTTTTTATTGTACTTATATTGTCCCACTGCTGGGCAAAGGAGGATTAACGATTTTGACAGTGTCTAGTCTGGCTAATCTTTTCAACACGATGCTACAACAAAATACAGTTGTAGCATCGACACGATAAGAAAAATAACGATTTTGACAAGGTATTCTTCACGATATTATTATTATTTATTTATTTTTTTACCTATATTGTCCCACTGCTGGGCAAAGGAGGATTAACGATTTTGACAAGGTATTCTTCACGATATTAATATTTTTTTTTTTTTTTTATTTAACCTATATTGTCCCACTGCTGGGCAAAGGAGGATTAACGATTTTGACAAGGTATTCTTCACGATATTAATTTTTTATTTTTTATTTAACCTATATTGTCCTACTGCTGGGCAAAGGAGGATTAACGGTTTTGACTAGGTATTCTCTACGATATTATTTATTTTATTTTACCTATATTGTCCCACTGCTGGGCAAAGGAGGATTAACGATTTTGACTAGGTATTCTCTACGATATTATTTTTTTTATTTTACCTATATTGTCCCACTACTGGGCAATGGTAAGGGTCTTCCACTCATCCCGGTCCTTGGCGACATTCCACCAATCTTTTTTTTTTATTTTTTTTTTTTTGTTTTTTTTTTTTAACCTATATTGTCCCACTGCTGGGCAAAGGTCTCCCCCAAAGCTTTCCACCTATCCCGGTCTTTGGCGATGCTCCACCAATCCCTCTCCTGGGCGTCCAGATCATCCTTCCAACGCCTCTTCGGCCGACCTCGCCGTCGCCTACCGACCTCCGGCACCCATGGGGTGACGATGTTTGCCCACTTCTCGGCTGGCATCCGGCTAACATGACCAGCCCACTCCCATTTGAGCTTCGCTGTTTTGCTCCCTACATCAGCAATGCCTGTCATTGAGCGCAGCATTGTATTCCGCACTCGGTCGATGCGTTTAAGACCGAGAATGCTGCGCTCCATTGCTCTTTGGCAAATCTTGAGTTTAGACTTCTGTGACTCAGTCAATGACCAAGTCTGGGCACCGTAGGTTAGGACGGGCAAGATACACATGTCGATAAGTTGGCGTTTTAGTGATATTGGAAGGTCACCCTTCATGTGTTCCTTCATGGACCAGTAGCTCTTCCAGGCGTTCTCAATGCGACGGTCGATCTCTTTGTCCTGCCTGTTTTCGAAGCTCGCTAACTGGCCCAAGTAAATATACTCATCGACATACTGTATAACTTGCCCATCTACCTCGACCCTACGTTTCGTGCTGTTGGTCATTATTTGAGTCTTTGACCGGTTAATTCGAAGTCCAACCTCAAGACTTGCCGTGCTTAGGTCTTGAAGCATTAGTTGCAGTTCATGGGATGTTGGGGCGAAAAGTATGATGTCGTCAGCAAAACGTAGATTCGTTAAGCGTTTGCCCTCGACGACAATTCCCTTCGTACGCCACGAATCTGCCAGCGCTTTGAAAATTTTTTTCGTGGCATATAGTATAAAAATTAACACTATTAATGTTTGGTCCGTGGGGTACCGAGGCCCACCGCGTTTTCAAAATTATTTCTGGGCGTCTAGTCGAAGCGACGCGTGACCCGAGGGCTGGTGAGTATCTGGCCCAGCGTATCAGCATTGCTATTCAGCGCGGCAATGCAGCCAGTGTCTTGGGTACGCTTCCGATTGGTACTGATTTGGATCAGTTGAACTATCTATAGATCGTTTGCAACGGTCTGTAGATAGCTCAACTGTTTCTTATGTATTTTATATAACAATGTACATTTTGTAAATAAATAACTATTAATGTTTGTGTGATGAACATAAAATTATTTTTATTGTATCTGGGTGGTACTATGTATTTACAAAAGAAAGTAGGTATATAAGTATTACTACTACTATAGTTCTAGAGAGTGATGTGTTCCATGAACATATATTTTTTTATTTATTTATATAATAACACGTAATAGCGTCAAATACAAAATTATGCAAATGTTCCTGGATTTACATAATGAGAGAATTACAAAAATCGCGGACAAACTGCTTAATTTATACCAAAGGACTAATTATGCCACAGCAAAGTTCAAATAGCTAAGTAACTACATAAAAATGATGAATTAACTTAATATTTTATTTTGTTAATATAATTATATACATTTTTCTGACGTCAAAGCGAATTTTTTGTTATAAATAAATATGACAAAAATAAATGTATAAAGTCAAAGTCAAAGTCAAAAATTACTTTATTCAGTAAAATCACAAGGATCATTTAGAATCGTCTTACATACTAGGTGATTCTAGGTGCCAGTTCCACGCGACCAGAGCCTAGAAGAACGGGCAAGAAACTTACGGCCTGGTTCCTACCGTTTTTTTATATGATCCTTCTTACAAAGAATTACAATTAAACTAAATTAAGTACTGAAGTTTCAGTGCAAAAACGTAAGTTCGATTCCCACCTAGGGCAAATGTTTGTGATGAACATAAATATTTGTTCTGTCTGGGTGTTACTATGTATTCTATGTGTGTATTTACAAAACAAAAAATGTATATAAATATTCCATCAGCAGTCTAGTTCCCATAGCACAAGCTTTGCTTAGTTTGGGACTAGAGTGTGATGTGTGAAATGTCCGTGAATATTTATTAAAAGAGACGAGTGCCACTCGGGGACTGCCGCGGTAAAGCTATTGCATAGCATTTTTTGCTGGATTACGCATGCGCAGTGTTAGGTTATTTCGTTACGGACTTTCTGGATTCGGTCTCCACGCTCAAAGCTATAGAAGCTATGCAAAGTCAAAGTCAAAGTCAAAACTACTTTATTCAGTAAAATCACAAGGATCATTTAGAATCGTCTTTCATACTAGGTGATTCTAGGTGCCAGTTCCACGCGACCAAAGCTTAAAGAGCTAGCTTAAAAACATCAGCTTTAAGTTATTAAGCCTGTGACAAAAACCTGTAAAGAGTTAACTTAAATATTTAGCTTTATAATACTTAATTACCATTGTTTGTGGTAATTAGCGTAATCTGAGTTGTAAAATACTTTTGGTGCTAAATTGCTTGTTAGATCGAAGTAAAGCTGTGCGCGCACCTACGCTCACCTGACCAACTCGTACCTCTTATTAAATTGTACACTGCCGTCTTTCTATTCTTTAATTCCTGTCCATCCAAAGGTTGTCTGGAAGAGCTCGCTTATAGCGATAAGGCCACCCATTGTACTTATAAGTTCTGTGTAATTTTGAAATTGTATTTTTCTAATTTGTGTGTATAATAAAGTTGTTATCTATCTATCTATCTATCTGATATTACGTGGCAACTTCGGCATAACATAACCATTCATTGCCTCACACTTCCATTAAGACCGTGTCATCTTAATTAATATTATAAAGAGTAAAGATTTGTTTGTTTGTTTGCATCGAATAGGCTCCAAAACTACTAGACCGATTTCAAAAATTCTTTCACAGTTGTGAAGCTACATTATCTGCGCGGAACATAGGCTATATTATAATGATATTTTTTATATAGGCTACCCGTGCAAAGCCGGGGCGTACTACTAGTATAATATAATTATATACGTGTCATATATATATACATATAGAGTGTCATACATATAGATTTATTTAAAAAAAAAAGCTCATGTCATTTAATCTAGACTCCTTTTAAGCTGTTTCGTTATATTATTTTCGTAAGTTTCTTCGTAAGTTTGACGACCAATGTGGCGCGGCGGGCGAAGGTCCGCCTGCGACGCGGAGGTTGCGAGTTCGATTTCTGCCTTGGGATAAATGTTTGTACGAACTGCATTTTTTTATTCCAGGTGTTCTGGGTATTTTATATGTATAATAAAAAATATCTATGTATGTAATGTATTGTATAAAGTATGTCAGTCTTCTAGTACCCATAACACAAGCTCTGCTTAGCTTGGGGCTAGGTGATGTTGTGTGGATTGTCCAGCATTATTTGTTTTATTTATAGTTTAATTTAACGCAAAAATAACCAAACACATTTATTATTTTAATAACATTTTACTGTTAGCGAAATAAAGATTTTCTTACAAAAGTTTAGTCACGCGTTGAACGTAAATAACGTACCTAAGAAATTCTCAATTTAGAAAATGGTTTCGTTGTGTTATATCTTTGCTCATATCCAGTGGGAATCACACAAATATATGTATAAATAATAGTTTTATAGAAGTCTGAGATTTCTTAAATAAAAGTACAAGTGCAAATCTGACTTGCACGAAAGATTCCGCACTAAAAACGCATTTTTTATGAAACCCCTTTAAATATAACATATTTTAGTATTTGAAAAAATCAACAAATAAATAATGCTGGACAATCCACACAACATCATCTAGCCCCAAGATAAGCAGAGCTTGTGTTATGGGTACTAGAAGACTGACATACCTAATACAGTACATTACATACATTAAACTTTATTATACCTACATATAAAATACCCAGAACACCCGGAATAAATATTTGCAGATCGTACAAACACTTATCCCAAGGGAATCGAATCTGCAACCTTCTGCGTCGCAGGCGGACCTTCGCCCGCCGCGCCACATCGGTCGTCAAACATCAGACTAACACATAGTCTATAATCTTTAAGTATAATGTGTAATTATTATTTTTTCTGCGCGTCTAGTTATGTCGACGCGTGACCCGAGGGCTGGTGAGTATCTGGCCCAGCGTATCAGCATTGCTATTCAGCGCGGCAATGCAGCCACTGTCTTGGGTACGGTTCCGATTGGTACTGATTTGGATCAGATGAACTATCTATAGATCGTTTGCAACGGTCTGTAGATAGCTCAACTGTTTCTTATGTATTTTATATTACAATGTACATTTTGTAAATACTGTATAGTCGTAAGTTTGTTTGTGAATAAAATACAGTATCTTTAAATATATAATGTTAATTAACCCAATATATAACGATAATATTTCGAAGTCAGTAGTACCAGTTAGTATTTAATATTTTGCCGGATACTAAGCCAAATAGCTTTTGAATTTAAATAACAAAGCCTAAAACAACACAATTGATTATAATAAAGGATTCGAACCCACATACTCGTATGCAATCACATTTACATCACGCTATGAAGTCACAAAATAAATTATTTTTTATCAAATCAAGTAAATAGCTAAGAACTCCTTATATAAAACTTTTTAATTGATTTTGGCATTAAAATATAATTAAAATAAATAATGCTGGATAATCCACACAACATCATCTAGCCCCAAGCTAAGCAGAGCTTGTGTTATGGGTACTAGAACACTGACATACTTAATACAATAAATTACATAGATAGATATTTTTTATTATACGTATAATACCCAGAACCCCCAGAAATAAATATTTGCAGATCGTACAAACATTTATCCCAAGGCGTAATCGAACCCGCAACCTCCGCGTCGCAGGTGGACCTTCGCCCGCCGCGCCACATCGTTCGACGTATTTGCTTTAGTTACGACCGACGTTTTTTTAAAAAGTATTGTTTTAAAAATCTTTATGTTTTTAAAATCATGTTGACAGAGGTTAGTAGTAAAATGTGATTGAATACAACAATGTGTGGGTTGACCCTAACGAGGATTTCAAAAATTCCATCCCCTTGATAAGTATGTTATTAAAACAAAGGTTTAGGGCATATTGTTTCTAAATAAAAATTATAAAGCAAATTCCTATTATGTTTTATTTAGGAGTCGCAATATTCCTGGGACATTTAGATAGAATGTAGCAAAAATAAATATTCATGGACATTTCACACATCACACTCTAGCCCCAAACTAAGCGTAGCTTGTACTATGGGAACTAGATTGCTGATAGTTAAATACAAGCAGATGCCCGCTATTTCGTCTTATTATCGTTTTTAAACAATTAACAATTATATATTTACTAGCTGACCCGTGCCCACATCGTTGGGCATAATTCGACGGTTTTTTCTCCGATTCGCTTTGCAAAACGGACTACCACATATAAGCCTTTTTATTTTTCGGTTTTTTATAACCTATGACACTCAACAAAAAAGTGGCTTTCTATTGGTGAAAGAATTTTTTAAAATCGGTTCAGTAGATTCCTAGATTCCTTACAATTAACCAAACACACAAACTTTACTTCTTTATAATATTTATATAGTATAGATAGCGTATGTGTTTCCCATAGTACAAGCTTTGCTTAGTTTGGGCCTAGAGTGTGATGTGTGAAATATTTTTTTAAGTCATATGAAAACCATACATTTTTTGTATAAATATTGTTTAATAATAGAATAGTATTTATCTTTGATATGTGGGCTGGAAGGTATTTACATTCATGAGATATTAAACCTTTCAGAATTCGGGAGTGGATTAACTTTTACGTTATTCATTTATAAAATCAGATAGTAGATGACTCTTTATGATTCTTGTGATTTTAGAAATAATCGTCAGTTTTTTATTTGAAAAAATAAAGGTTTTTTTATTCACAATCGATTCACTCGAAAATTACCAAAAAATCAGACGAATTGATGACCTCCTTTTATAATGCCGAAAGTCGGTTTAAAAATAATAAAGTTTATGATTAATAATGAATAACATTTATGATTTAATAATTTATTTGAATCGAAAAAACTGCTTTGACTTATAGATCCTCAATCCTAACCAAATACTAAAATATTTTAATATCTACCGTGCCTGAGTCGTGACCTATATAATTTTATTTGATTTCGGGTTATTTTCGAAAGGTCCTTCATTATATTTTTAGAAGATTTCGCTATGAAATATTATTAAATATCTAGTAAAAATCATGATTAATAGATTTCAAAGCGTTAAAATATAAATAAGAATAAACAAAACCATCTTTAAATAGAAATCTTTCTTTGTTACAGAATAAAATAAAATAACACCTATACCACCGACATAAGAGCTATAACACAACTTTCGGACAGTACACATATTTACACGTAATATTTACCTTATTATTCACACAGAAAATTTAAAAAAAAAAATACACAGATTTATTGCTTGAATTACGAAGAGAAAGAGAGTTTTTTTAAGATAAAGAGATAAAGAACCGCCCCGCGAGAGAACCGCCCCGCGAGAGAGGTGAAGCTTGACTGACGCTCGTAGCGGCTCGTAGCGGTCCGTAGCTGCGCGTAGCGCTACGCCGTAGCAAAGATGCTGTTGATATTATTATGTAATGCCCGAATTCGAATCACATTATTTTTAGAGGGAAATAACAAAGATTTTCAGGTCAGGCACGGTAGACATACAATTGATAAATCATACTTATAAAACATTTAGATAATTGTTATATAAAAATATAACAATTATCTAAATAAAAAAAATATAACGTATAAAAATGTATAAAAACCAAGAATTTGTTAGGCACGGTAGACAAACAATGAAATCATCTTTAAAAAATAATCATTTAGACAACTGTTATAAAAAAAAATAAAAGCGAAGAATTTCTTAGGCACGGTAGGTATTCGATGGGTAATCATATTAACCGATTAGTAAACATATCAAGGCACGGTAGACATACAATGAAATCATCTTTATAAAACATTTATTTTACATAACTGTTGTAAAAGAAGTATAAAAAGCCAAGGTACTGTAGAGTGTAATATTATATTAGTAAACAATCTAGATTAAATTGCTAATCATAGTATTTAGGATAGTAGTAATAAAAACAAAGATATAAGAAGTTACGAATGTATCTAAGCACGGTAGACATTCGATTAATTATCAAATGTAGTCACGGTAGATATACCCATATTCACGTACACAATTATTATTATTTTAACTAAAACATTTGGTTTGGGCGGGAATCGAACTCACGACCCACCAAGGCAGAGCTACTACCAACTCAGCTGTGACGCCTGTCGTTCTTAGGTGATATTTATATTACATGAATTATTGATTATTTCAAAACTTACGACTATGACAATATTTACAAAATGTACATTGGCATATAAAATACACAAGAAACAGTTGAGCTATCTACAGACTGTTGCAAACGATCTATAGATAGCTCAACTGGTCCAAATCAGTACCAATCGCGTACCCAAGATACTGGCTGCATTGCCGCGCTGAATTATTTGAACACTATACAAGAATATATATATGTATTCTATCAGCAATCTAGTTCCTATAGTACAAGCTTTGCTTAATTTGGGACTAGAGTGTGATGTGTAAATAGTCCGTGAATATATATTTATTAGTTAGGCGCTGTGTGCGATGTTCATTAATATTTATTAAAGCTATGACAAAATTTAACCCAAAAACTCTAAACTTACTTAGGCAGCCTTAAAGTTAGGAAACTTTGCGGTTATAACTTGTGTTCAAAGTGACCGCTTAATAACTTGTCAAAGGATTTTGAAGCGAAGTTGATACTATTGTATATTTAAAAAAAAACTTTCTTATAACATCGACACTAGATAAATAATGTTGGACAATCCACACAACATCATCTAGCCCCAAGCTAAGCAGAGCTTGTGTTATGTACTAGAAAACTGACATACTTAATACAATACATTACATAGATATGTTTTATTATACATATAAAATACACAGAACATCCGGAATAAATATTTGCTCGTACAAACATTTATCCCAAGGCGGGAATCGAACCCGCAATATTATATTTTTCATAGAAAAGCATAAAGATTCGGAACATCACTACTAGATACTAAAAACATACTTTTGAAGTTTTCGACATTTAATACTAAAAAAACACAATTTGTGTCTTGAACATAATATAAATAAATAATAAATATATTTAAATTATCACGGACAATTCACACATCACACTCTAATCCCAAACTAAGCAAAGCTTGTACTATAGGAACTATGTTGCTGATAGAATACTTATTACATTATGTCGTAAACACACATAGAATACATAGTAACTCCCAGACACAGAACAAATATTTATGTTCATCTCACAAACATTTGCTCTGGGTAGGAATCGAACCCACAACCCACAGCATGGAAGGCAGAGCTACTACCAACTGAGGTGTGACGCCTGATAAATATTTGTTCTGTATCTGTATGTCTCTATGTATTATAATGTATGTATAAGTAAATAAGTAGGTATTTTATCAGCAATCTAGTTCCCATAGTACAAGCTTTGCTTAGTTTGGGACCAGTAATAATTATCAATGAATATTTACTTATATTACTAACCTCTCAAACACTAGTCTAATAAAAGTTAGCGTTGACTTTATGTCATCATTACGTATGGTAATCAATACATCAAGTCTGCGCTAACTTTTTATAAGATAGACCGTTAAAATTTATTTTAATAGATACTTATTCACAAATTAACTTACGACTATACAGTAATAAAAAAATGTACATTGTCATATAAAATACATAAAAAAACAAATGAGCTATCTACAGACCGTTGCAAACGATCTATAGATAGTTTAACTGATCCAAATCAGTACCTAGCAATCGGAAGCGTACCCAAGACACTTATTTTTATTTTAGATCCGACAATTAAGCAAACATTTAGACAAATTTAGAAGAATAAAGTTTTGAAAATGTTAATAATTTAATTAATTATAATTCTGAAATTGCTCGTGAAATTTCTGAAATTTGTAGTTTATTGTAATAGACCCTAACAATTTTACAACACAATTTCAAATCGAAAGCTACAAGACTTTCCAAAATGGCGACCGAGTCAAATGGAGCACAAAAAATAAACAAATAGTTATTAATAATATACAGTATTTACAAAATGTACATTGTCATTACAGTATTTACAAAATGTACATTGTCATTACAGTATTTACAAAATGTACATTGTCATTACAGTATTTACAAAATGTACATTGTCATTACAGTATTTACAAAATGTACATTGTCATTACAGTATTTACAAAATGTACATTGTCATTACAGTATTTACAAAATGTACATTGTCATTACAGTATTTACAAAATATACATTGTCATTACAGTATTTACAAAATATACATTGTCATTACAGTATTTACAAAATGTACATTGTCATATAAAATACATAAAAAACAGTTGAGCTATCTACAGACCGTTGCAAACGATCTATAGATAGTTCAACTGATCCAAATCAGTATTAATCATCGCGCACAAGATACTGGCTACATTGCCGCGCTGAATGAATTATTTGAACACTATACAAAAATGTATATAAGTATTCTATCAGCAGTCTAGTTCCCATAGTACAAGCTTTGCTTAGTTTGGGACTAGAGTGTGATGTGTGAATTATCCATTGGGCGTCTAGTGTTGTCGACGCGTGACCCGAGGGCTGGTGAGTATCTGGCCCAGCGTATCAGCATTGCTATTCAGCGCGGCAATGCAGCCAGTGTCTTGTGCGCGATGATTGCTACTGATTCAGACCAGTTGAACTATCTATAGATCGTTTGCAACGGTCTGTAGATAGTTCAACTGTTTTTATATGACAATGTACATTTTTGTTAATACTGTATAGTCGAAATGTTTGTGAATAATATTATCCATGACTATTTATTTATTGTATGTATTATCATATGCAAGTATTTATATTATCTATGAATTGTATATATTTGTATATTAATTATTTAGTAGTTATTTTTACATAAGTATTTCATAAAACTTTGTACACCGCCGTCTTATAATTTTCTAAATTCCTGTCCATCCAAAGGTTGCCTGGAAGAGATCGCTTTTAGCGATAAGGCCGCTCATTATGCTGTTAATTTAACGTTTCTTGTGTGTAAAATCCTTTTTTGTGTATAATAAAGTTTTTATCTATCTTTATTAAGTTACTAGCTGACCCGTGCCCACTTCGTTGGGCATAATTCAACCGTCTTATCTCCGATTCACTTTGCAAAACGGATTACCACGTAAAAGCCTTTTAATTTTTAAATTTTTTATATATCCCTTGACACTCAGCAATAATGTGGCTTTCTATTGGTGAAAGAATTTTTAAGATCCCGAGATTACCCCTTACAATTTAACAAATACATATACAAACTTTACTTCTTTATAATATTAGTATAGATAATGTAACGTTATATACCGGCGCTGGTTTTACTTAAAACTTAATATAATTAAGTTAGCTACATTAAGTAAGTAGGGCAGAAGTTAAGGAAATCACTTGGAAACTTATGCCTTGATCACACGTACCGAGTAAACCGGCGAGACAGTGACGTATTTAAGATACACTGCGCGCTAACGCTGCAACGTCCAACAGTAAAACTGATGTCGACGCGCAGTGTATCTCAAATACGTCACTGTCTCGCCGGTTTACTCGGTACGTGTGATCAAGGCATAATGGTTGAGAATCACTCGCTGGTGAAGTTATTTCGAAATATTACATTTGATTTTACTTTGACAGACGTCGCAGTAACTCTGCCTTGGGTCGTGGGTTCGATTCCTATTTAACACAAGAACTTATAACAAAATTATATGTATGGCAAATATTTTATGTTTATTGTGCCTGTGTGGTATATATTGATAATTGACATAATTCAATTGCTCTGGCTTCCATGCTGTGGGTCGTGGGTTCGATTTCCAAATAGCAAATGTTTGTGTGATGAACATAAATATTTGTTCTGTGTCTGGGTTTTATTGTGTATTCTATGTATATATTTACAAACAAAATGTATATCAGCATTCTACATAGTTCTCATTGTATATAAATATCTGGCCCAGCGTATCAGCATAGCTATTCAGCGCGGCAATGCAGCCAGTAGCTCTACCATGAGTTTTTACTATACTATATTTACTATACCTACTCGCTAGCTAAAAAAATGTATGAAGATTTGTACAGCGCCTCTAGCGGATAGTTGGGTACTAAAATTCGTCATACTAATATTGATGTAACTACTGTAGTAAAGTCAGGCGATTTTACTGTGACAACTCATGGTAGATACACAGTATATTGAGTACGCGACGATTGGTACTGATTTGGATCAGTTGAACTATCTATAGATAGCTCGACTGTTTTTTAATGTTTTATATGCCTATGTACATTTTGTAAATACTGTAAAAGTCTTAAGTTTGTTTATTTAAAATATCAATATTTAAATATCATATGTTTGACTATAATTATGACTTTTTATACTTTAACCAGTAAAAATATTTTTTTTCTTTTTCTATTTATAAATATATCAAACTATATCTACTTTGCTAGATATAATCGTACCCATATTTACATTCATTATTTATTATTTATTTTATTTATTATTATTGTTTTTCACGTATAACCTTACTTATAAACGCTGTTATAGAGAATCATGGAAACAGATGGCACTTGGACCAATATACACCCAATTTATAACCAATGGTTCGCCCATATATACCTGGAAGCAATCGTTTAGTCACAAACAAACTTACGACTATACAGTATTTACAAAATGTACATTGTCATATAAAATACATAAGAAACAGTTGAGCTATCTACAGACCGTTGCAAACGATCTATAGATATTTCAACTGATCCAAATCAGTACCAATCGGAAGCGTGCCCAAGACACTGGCTGCATTGCCGCGCTGAATAGCAATGCTGATACGATAATATGTAAATATATTAATTTTTTTTCCGTAAGAACCTTGTACAGAGTATTAGAAAACTACAAAAAAAAATCAGCTGAATCGGTCAAGCCGTTTTCATGCTATGTCGTGACAACGGAAAACGGGGTTCATTTTTATAAATATAGATTATATACGACTTATTGGTTATCAACGCAACTCATCAATTATATAAGTTAAGATAAATTAGATAAATATTCTGGGACATTTCACTCATCACACGTTAGTACCGAACTAAGCAAAGCTTGTACTATGGGAACTAGATTGCTGATAGAATACTTAAATATTTTTTGTAAATGCATACAAAATAAAGTAACACCCAAACACAGAACAAAATTTGTGTTTATCACACAAACATTTGCTCAGGGTGGGAATCGAACCCACGACCCACAGCATGCAAGACAGAGCTACTAAACACTAAGTTGTGACACCTGTCAAATACACATTTTCTATACTTTATTCACAAACAAACTTACGACTATACAGTATTTACAAAATGTACATTGTCATATAAAATACATAAGAAACAGTTGACCTATCTACAGACCGTTGCAAATGATCTATAGATAGGGGTTCTTAATAAAATATTCCAAGCAGTTAGTAAAAATATCCATACAGAGATATTCCTTTGAATCTTAATGCCGAATGATTTGGAAAAGGTCTACTCGATTCCAAGTCCCGTATCGATTCTCAACTCGATTTGATCGGGTCGAATTGACGGGCCCTTTTGACATAACGACATCCGTTTGTACGGTCTTTTTCGACCTGTAGATATTGTATTAATATATATAAATAAATAAATAATGCTGGACAATCAACACAACATCATCTAGCCCCAAGCTAAGCAGAGCTTGTGTTATGGGTACTAGAAGACTGACTGGCGCGGTGGGCGAAGGTCCGCCTGCGACGCGGAGGTTGCGGGTTCGATTCCCGCTTTGGATAAATGTTTGTACGATCTGCAAATATTTATTCCGAGTGTTCTGGGTATTTGATATGTATAATAAAAAATATCAATCTATGTAATGTATTGTATTAAGTATGTCAGTCTTCTAGTACCCATAACACAAGCTCTGCTTAGCTTGGGGATAGATGATGTTGTGTGGATTGTCCAGCATTATTTATTATAATATACACACCAAAATAAAAGTATTCCTTGTAATATAAGTGTAGAATAGCTGTAACAACGCTTGGGTCAAAATATCTGTAGTTCTACCATGAGTTTTTACTATACTATATTTACTATACTCGCTAGCATCTGTAGTTAAAAAAATGTATGAAGATTTGTACAGCGCCTCTAGCGGATACTTGGGTACTAAAATTCGTTATACTAATATTGACGTAACTACTGTAGTAAAGTCAGGCGATTTTACTGTGACAACTCATGGTAGAGGTACTGTCCTCAACATTTAAGGGCCTTGAATCAGCCGGCTGCTTTTAGTTTAGAGCTTAGTTTAGTCTAGAGGTCAGGCTGCATCTAAAATTCATATCTTGGTCGCAATAAGATCTAGCCTATGTTTTGATCCAAAAACAGACTTCTGAACTAGGGGGGTATCTCTGACAACTGAAATGTTTTTGAACTGTTATTTGAGCAATTTTCCAGCAAGGGAAACTTGCGTTCAGTTGCAGTTCAGTTTTCGATGATTAAACTATAGTACCTCATCAGTATTCCGTGGCATTTTTGTGGACTGACGTGACTGAGCTTTATAAAATTATGACTGAGCTATTAAAAATGACGTCAATGCCGTGGTACAGCACGTGGCCTACCTGATTTGAGCATGGCCTACCTGATTTAATCGTAATTTTATAAAGCTCAGTCGTAATTTTATAAAGCTCAAGTATTCACTAAAAGTTTACCTAACTCGCCAGCGGAGCCCTAAAACGTCAGTCCCCTAGTTCTCAAATTAAAGCCGACTGGCGACTGAAAAGAGGTCTTAATTACACACTAAAATATTCAGCCGGAACAAACGGAGATCATGACGTCACATGCGTACTGACTACAGAAAAAACAAAAAAATATTATATTTTTTTTGTTCTTTTTTTTTCATTCATTCTTTTATTGTCATCATTATGTAATATAACATTTTGTCTGGTTTTCATTTTGACCTATACTGTCCCACTGCTGGGCAAAGGTCTCCAAAGCCTTCCACTTATCACTAAGTTTTATATACTTATATATGTTATATGTTATTTATATAAATAAATAATTATTCATGGACTATTTGACGACCGATGTGGCGCGGTGTGCGAAGGTCTGCGAAGCGGAGGTTGCGGGTTCGATTCCGATTGGAATAAATGTTTGTACGATCTGCAAATATTTATTCCGGGTGTTCGGGGTATTTTATAAGTATAATAAAAAATATCTATCTATGTAGTGTATTGTATTAAGTATGTCAGTCTTCTAGTACCCATAACACAAGCTCTGCTTAGCTTGGGGCTAGATGATGTTGTGTGGATTGTCCAACATTATTTATTCGATGTATGTATTAACAAAAATGTATATAAGTAATAATATTACATCAGTGTTTTAATTCAATATATACAATATACATTAGACGTAAAAACATTAATATTTATTACACAAAAGCTCTTAATAGGGATCGAACCCACAACCCACAACAAAAAGCTATAGATTTTCATAATAACCTCTACACTAGTTTAAATGATGTATAAAACTTAATGCATCAGGTTTCAATAACATTTGCACATAGATTATAATTAAACGTCCAAACCACAAACTATAAAGGATTAATTTCCTAAAATACGGCCGCCGCTATATAATAAATAATAATAATATAATAAATAAATAATGCTGGACAATCCACACATCATCTAGCCCCAAGCTAAGCAGAGCTTGTGTTATGTACTAGAAGACTGACATACTTAATACAATACATTACATAGATATTTTTATTATACATATAAAATACACAGAACATCTGGAATAAATATTTGCAGTACCTCTACCATGAGTTGTCATAGTAAAATCGCCTGACTTTACTACAGTCGTTACGTAAATATTAGTATTACGAATTTTAATACCCAACTATCCGCTAGAGGCGCTGTACAAATCTTTATACATTTTTTTAACTACAGACGCTAGCGAGTATAGTATATATAGTACTTATAGTAAAATCTCATGGTAGAGCTACAGATCGGTCTAAAATCACTATATTCACAAATAATTACACGATACAAATATATTGTTTTATAGATAACGGTCGTTTAATAACGGACGTCGTTTTTTAAAGAACTTTTCAATTCTCCAATGAGAGCGTGCAAAGTGCAGATTGCGTCGTAGCAGTGCTACGTCGTAGCACAATGCTAAATTCCGTAGCATTTCGTAGCACTTCGTAGCGTGCATGCTGTACTAAATTTAAGATAAGAAATACTAAGTATCTTACTATGTACGGATGTATGGGTGTATGGAAGGGTGGATGTATGGATGGATTTATAGATGTATGGATGTATGGATGGGTGTGCGGATGTATGGATGTATGGATATATGGATGTACGGATGGGTGTGTGGATGTATGGATGGATGGTTGCATGGATGTATGTATGGACAGGTATATGTATAGAATATTTTTTTTTTGTAAATACACACATAGATTAGTTACTCCCAGACACAGAACAAATATTTATGTTTACCATACAAATATTTGCTTTAGGTGGGAATCGAACTCGCGACCCACATAGAAGGTAGAGCTGTCACATAACATTATAAATAATTAAACAGTGACTGTATACTATGTAGGGTCGAACCCTAGCTAAATAAAACTTCAGCAAAGCTAAGTATAACTGATTTAAGTTACTAATTTAAGTTATTAGTCCAATCTGTTAGCAACGTGTGCTTGTCATAGAAAAAATAACTTACATTTAACTTGAGCAATTTTAAGTTAAAATTTGCGATTCTGTTGGAAACGGAATTTCACAAATGGAATAATGCGACAGGCGTCACAGCTTAGTTGGTAGTAGCTTTGCCTTCTATGTGGGTCATGGGTTCGATGTCGAGATGAAGAATTATAATTTACGTTTAATTCTTGGTCTAGATGTTACTTTAATTGATATTTTATGATAATTTGTTTAATATCATAATTCTATTTTAATATACACAAATATTTTTGTTAATGCTGGGGCCACACTAGCGGGCTACGGCGAATATTCGTGTTAACGCGATGTATGTGGCCGGGTACATAGTGTCATCGCGTGGTATATCGCCTATACCCGAACACGATGTTTTTGTCGCGCCTACACAATACGAATATTCGCCCGCTAATGTAGCCGAAGCATAATAAATTAATAATACTTAAAACGATTTTGTTACTATTTCATTCTACTTTAGCATTTATTTCGATTATAACTAATTATTAGTCAAATGACATCTCTTGACAGTCTCAGTGACATAAGAATATGACGTTATCTATACTAATATTATAAAGAAGTAAAGTTTGTGGGTTTGTACATTTGTTAATTGTAAGGAGTAATCTCGGGATCTACTGAACCGATTTTAAAAATTCTTTCACCAAGAGAAAGCCACATTATTACTGAGTGTCATGAAAAATATAAAAAACCGAAAAATAAAAAGGCTTTTACGTGGTAGCCTGTTTGCAAAGTGAATCTGAGTAAAAACGGTCGAATTATGCCCGACGAAGTGGGCACGGGTCAGCTAGTTTATTATATTAAACTAGTTTTACGGCCGGTTTCTGGACACCCAAATCACGATTGATCCGAGTTTGACACATAGTAATAATTTGATTTTTTCGTTGATCACCGTTCGAGAAACCGGCCGTTAGGTTTCAAAAGCTAACGGCCGGTTTCTGAAACGTTGGTCAACCAAAATATCAAATTACAATGTGTCAAAACTCGGATAAATCGTGATTTGGGTTGCTTAAACGCTTGTCATCTGCGAAATATTTAACAACAGATCAAAGAACAAGCGTTTGAGCAACCCAAATCACGATTGATCCGAATCCGACATATTGTAATTTGATTTTGACGTGACAACGTCTTATAACTCGATAGAGCCGACTGCACGCACGAAAAAACATGACTCATGCGGCGTTACCTCGCTCTGAGACTCATGCGGCGTTACCTCGCTTTGAGGCGTTCCATGAAGTGCAAGCGAGAGCACAGAACGAGTGACAAAGAAGCACAATCGGCCTTTGCGTTCGTTGTCACGTTCAACTATCAACTTTACAGACAACCATTTTTTGGTTGATCAACGTTTCAGAAACCGGCCGTTAGTTTTATAACTTTTTCTTCCATCCGTACAGAAAGTGTTAAGTTTCGCGTTCATATCTCGCACGTCACAGGCGCCCCCTGGCGGCCTTTTGTTTCATTTGCTCTTTGCTTAAGAATGGGGTGACCCAAATTCTAAACCTAACAATACAGGTTGAGATCTGAACACTAATTAGAAGAACTTGGAACTGAATCACCTAGTATGTAGGTACGATTCTAAATGATCCTTGTGATTTTATTGAATATCCCCCTATCTTTGACGACCGATGTGGCGCGGTGGGCGATAAATTTATAGTCTTACTAATGTATATTTATTTTTATTAAAATAAAGGAAGTTAAGGTAAGTATGGAAGGCAGAGCTACTACCGACTGAGCTGTGTCACCTGCGGGGGTATCCAGACCACTAAACTGTATTTGAAATGTTATTTGCTCAAATAACATTTCAGTTTTCTTCTTAGTCTTTTATTGATATTTCGTTTGATAGAATTAACGAAATCAGGTAGGCAATGCTCAAATCTGGTTGGTCATGCTGAAATCAGGTAGGCCATGCTCAAATCTGGTTGGTCATGCTTAAATCAGGTAGGCCATGCTCAAATCAGGTAGGCCACGCCCTAAACCGCGGCATTGACGTCATTTTTAACAGCTCAGTCATAATTTTATAAAGCTCAGTCACGTCAGTCCACAAAAATGCCACGGAATACTGATGAGTTACTATAGTAAAATCATCGAAAACTGAACTGCAACTGAAAGGATATTCGGTCACGCAAGTTTCCCCTTGCTGGATAGCCCTCCTGTCAAATATATGATCTATTAATTCAGTTGAAATTAAAATAAAAAAATATCATATTTGCATTTCATGCTAAACATCCTTTATCGGTATTTTTTATTAATTTAATAAAAACGAGTAATACCAAACTCATTTGTTAGATAATATGCAAAAACTATTCATATCAAGTACTACTAGTTTCTGTAAAATCAACACATTTAACGATGTTAAACGTATTCGGTATTCACTGCGCGGTGACGCTGCAACGTTCAGCAGTCGACCAGGCGTTGGCGCGCAGTGTAACTCAAACACGTTAGATTCACGTATCGAACAAACAAACAAGCCCGGTTTGCCATAGGCATGTCAATAATCGAGGGTTCTTGAATCTGTAAGATTCCGAAATTCGAGCCGAGGAATTCGAAGCTGGAATTCCACAATTAGGGTGTGCGCACACCAACGACAAACTTCATTAAAACGTAGATAGATTTTTATTCATAATAATTATTACGTATTACGTTTATTATACGTCTCTCTTTACCCGATGCTATTGGTCAAATGACAAGTCACGTAACTTTAGGTGACTTTTTGTCGTTAGTGTGCGCTTTAACTTAAGCGCATTTAAGTACTCGATATAATTTTTTTTATGTATTTATTGTAAAATATGTAATTGTCTGTAGAGCAGGGCCGATTGTATTAAATTGTAACGTAAACAGTTCGTCTAAGCAGCAGCTAAGGTTCACCAACGTAATTTGAAATCGCTAACGTGTAGCCAAACAAGTTCAACATTCGAACGTTATAGTGGCCACAGACGATCCTTCCTATCGTCCAATCGGCATGACACTGCAGGCTGGATCCAATCTGCAGTACGTCCATATACACCACACACGATCCAATCTATCGTCCAATCTATCGTCCAATCGGCATGACACTGCAGGCTTGACGACGATTATGGCTTTTTGCTTTTGACAGCGTGATTCATGTCGGATTTTGAAAAAAATTTCGACGGATTTGGATAGAAAATTGCACAAATATCAATGCTTTTTAATTTGAGCTCAATCGGACTGCTGGAAAAAAAGTTGGAAGCGATTACCCAAAGAGGGGGGACGAAAAGGGGGGATTTCGGATTTTTCTGGTACTAACCCCCCTTGTTTAGTCGATCTGCATTTTTACTTTTTTCAATTTCAAAGCCCTTCTTACGAACTGAACTGCCAATCGCCCACAGCCACACACGGTCCAATCGGCAGTATCCAATCGATGTGATCAAGCCAAAAGAATTGAACTGCCAATTGCTATCCATTCTAACTGTCATGCCAATCCACTCCCACACACGGTCAATTCTAACTGATCCAATCAGTAGCGTCATGCCGATTGGACGATAGGAAGGATGGTGTGTGGCCAGCATTAGTGAGCCGAAGATTGTGACATAACCGCTGTCACACGAACGGAAACAAGATGAGCGGTTAGCCGTTTACAGCGATACGAAGCACACGCTAAGTACACGTTACGTTGGTGAACCTTAGCTGCTGCTTACATGAACCGTTTACGTTACAATTTAACACTTTATAAGTATGTGAAAGTTACTTTTTTACATGTTAGTTATAAATAAATATGTGAATAAATATTCACATATAATACCACAAGAGCTGGCATTTCCCTCAAGGTTCCCTGCAAACAAATAAAATCGTCAAGTTTTTCAGGAAAAATCACTCGCGCTTCGCGCTCGTGATTTTTTAACCTGAAAAACTTGACTCCTTAATTTGTTTGCAACGAACCTATCGGGAAATGCCAGATAATTTTGAAGCTCGTGTGGTATTCGGGGGATTATTTTTCCGTCCCAAATGTCGGCCAATAGAATTGCACCATGAGACGTATTAATGGGAACATTTCCTTTGACTTTTTTATCGATGGTGGACAGAGAACAAACTCCAAATCGACTCATTTTCATGCAAAATCTCCAATTTTCACAATTGAATTCAACCTGTCAGTTTGACGTGTTTGGATCATGTTTTGTTTTTTATATATAGCAACGACCAGAGAAAATTTTCAAAAAATTATCAGTATAATACCATGTAGGTTGTACCACGTGACGTCGAATGTTGCAATTCTATTGGTAGATATTTGGGTCGGAAAAATAATCATGGACATTTCACACATCACACTCTAGTCGCAAACTAAGCAACGTTAAAAGTCAGAAAGAGTGTATAAAAACAACCTAGAATCACCTAGTATGTAAGACGACTCTAAATGATCCATGTGATTTTACTGAATAAAGTAATTTTCACTTTGACTTTGATAACGTTTGTAAAAATAATTATGAAATAAACAATTAACTCTCCGTTCATCAATTCCCAATAGACCTATTTACAATTCGAAACAAAATTATTATTTTTTTCAAATTAAACAATAATTTTATAAAATAATTAAAACTCGACAAAATAAATCTTCAGGGTTCTACAAACAACATTATGTTAATTTAGAAATTTGAGTTTCGAGAGAGTTGGGGCTGGGTAAGGGTGTGGTCACAGTGCAAGCGGTTACCAATTTATAGACACCGGTGGTCAGCGGTGCAAGTTGTTTTTATTCTGAGTAGAAAAAGTAACATTTTCCAACAAAAAACCAGCTAAGAAAGAGTATGTATGTACTGTATTACGTGAACAAAAAAAATAGTTTAGTAGTAATTCTTTGTAAGAAGGATCATATAAAAAAATCGGTAGGAACCAGGCCGTTTCTTGCCCGTTCTTCTAGGCTCTGGTCGCGTGGAACTGGCACCTAGAATCACCTAGTATGTAAGACGATTCTTAATGATCCTTGTGATTTTACTGAATAAAGCAATTTTGACTTTGACTTTGAAAAATGGCGAATAGAATACTTATAATTATGTATAGGTACATTTGCATAATATACAAACAGTACATAGTAACACCCAGACAGAACAAATATCACTGTTCATCAAACAAACGTTTGTTCTCAGTGTGAATCGAACCAACGACCCACAGCATTGAAGGCAGAGCTACCCACTGAGCAGTAGCTCTACCATTTTTTATTATAGGTACATCTAAAAACCCAGAACGAGATAAATATTTGCCGCCGCGCCACATCGGTCGTCATTTAACTCTTATGCCCCGACAGGTATAAAACTATTGTCAGAATCAAACCTTGCAATGCAACGTAAAGTCAGCTGAAACACTTCCTTGGTTAACAATATAAGAGCTTTCCAAAGTGACAGCCGGATTGGGCGATAACATGAATATTACATTAGATCATTCTCGTCTCGAGCCTAGATCGACGTTTACGCTGCTTTTCTGCGTGACACAGAGTACAGAACAGACCAACAGTAGGTATGTGAATCGTCAACGTAACGTAAGTATTAAAAATAGACGCGCAGTTTAGCTCCAATATGTCATTGTTTCGATACATACATTTGTGCCTCCCCCCAGACTAATAGTGGGGTAACGAATAATGTGACAATTATATTATAAATGTAACGCAGCGTATTCGATTCACTTTGCGTGTCAAACGCCAGCTCGACGATAGAACCGAACGATGGAGCGTCATTGCGCAGTTTGAATCGTTTACACTGGGCTACGTTATCTTTTCTATTTCAAGATACACTGCTCGGTGTCGCTGCAACGTTCGGCAGATAAGCTAGCATTAACGCGTAGTGTCACTCAAATACGCCACCGTTTCGATACGTTTTCATCATCACACTAATTCGTGGTCAAACTGTTATTCTGTATGTTTTCTGCTCTGTGGTGCTTTGACAATGAATTATGTAATGATCACTGAAAATTCAGTGTCTTTGACTGGGACGGCCTAACGTCTTCAACGACAAGAACATATATTTTTTACTCCAGCATTCATTAAAACTGCCACAAACGATGCGAGGTCCAAAACAGGACTGCAGGAGCTGATCAGTGCCCATCCAAAGGTTGCCTGGAAGAGATCGCTATTAAGCGATAAGGCTGTATATTGTGCATTTATGTTCTAACTTGAGAAGCTTGGATCTCCACACAAAATCGGTGGCCGTCGGCGATTGCGTCTCTACGATCCGTGTGTGCACAAACTCGTACTTGGGGCACAGGTCTTGTGCATCACTTTCATTATCCACGAAATCATCGGGGATGCTAGAACACTGCTGCCACCAACCCAAAGTCCATCGTCCTTTAAGGAGTTGTGCTGGCTGGGGTGAGGTTAGCAGGGGGACAATGCACAATACACCCCATTGTGGTCAGTGCAGGGGGGCTATCCAGCAAGGGGAAACTTGCGTGACCGAATATCCTTTCAGTTGCAGTTCAGTTTTCAATGATTTTACTATAGTAACTCATCAGTATTCCGTGGCATTTTTGTAGACAGACGTTACTGAGCTTTATAAAATTATGACTGAGCTGTTAAAAATGACCTCAATGCCGCGGTTTAGCACGTGACCTACCTGATTTGAGCATGACCTACCTGATTTGAGCATGGCCTACCTGATTTGAGCATGGCCTACCTGATTTTTCGTTAATTCTATCAAACGGTATAAAAATCGATCATTCAAAATATCAATAAAAGACGAAGAAGAAAACTGAACTGCAATTTGATCAAATAACAGTTCAAAAACATTTCAGTTGTCAGGATACCCCCCCAGATCTTATTCCCCCAACCAGAATTAGCATTAGATCCATAAAAAAAACTGTTTATGTTATTGACATGTTATCACGATTTAGTCCTAAACTAACAATATTTTTATAAATTGGAACTAGTATTTATAGACATTACACATCGCACTCTAGTCCCAAACTAAGCAAAGCTTGTACTATGGCAACTAGATTGCTGATAGAGTATGTAAACAAATTCTTTTTGTATAGAATTATATTTTAACAAAATGCTAGCTTCACAATGCATGGTTTGTTAGACAATATCTTGAAGTTGTCTTAAATCGCTTTTAGTTATAAGACCGCATATTGCAGTAGTATGTATGTTTGTACTATTAAACATCAAAAACTTTCACGTTAAGGTGATACGCCTCGCTCTAGCGGGAAATTCAATTTTTTTAGGGTTTTTTTTTATTGTGGCTGAACTGTTACATCTTTTACTAGTTTAAGCTACTTTGCGAACATAAACAATAATTTACTGTGTAACCCTGTATCAATATTTGAGAAAGGTTCTTTATATTAAGTTACTTAATACTAAAACTGTTTAAAACACTTTTATAATTTTGTAAATTGATAATAAATTCTCGCTAGAGCGAGACGTATCACCTTAACGTGAAAGTTTTTGACGTTTAATAGTACGGACATACATACTACTGCAATATGCGGTCTTATAACTAAAAGCGATCGATTTTAGACAACTTCAAGATGTTGCCAAACAATACAGTTAAAAATGCGTTTTCACTTTTCAGTCTTTTTATCTGTAACATATGTATATATACGTCAGCATTGCTGACGTCACCATGACAATCCTCATCCTCAGGGCAGTCACTCATGATGGTAGTTGGAGCAATCAAACGCCGTTGATTTTTTACTGCCTTTTATTTCTTCGATGTACTTGTGAAGACGTCCGAACGCTCCGACGGCTCGAGCAAGAATGAGCTGCGTTCCGTCGGGCGTTCGTATTTATAGCAAACTGAGGCTCGCACAAGAAATGTACAGAAATTAGTTTACAGCGCTCTAGTTTGTTTTTTAACAATTAATCGAGTTTAACAAATCATTAATTAATAATTTATGATTTGTTAATCGGCTAACAGTTTTTTTTTAATTATTTAATTACATTAATCAACCAGTAATTTAATTATTATTCGTAAATGTTTAAACAAATCAGAATCAAATTGTTGTCTTATTAGAATCATCTGATTGTTAATTTTAATTATAACCGTTGAACGTCGTTGTGCCGATATACATTCCACAGCTTTGGAAAGAAAATCGTTACCACATTTCTGTGAGACGGAGGTACAATGACAGGCCAAAATAAGGCGATTCAGACTGCTTCGGCTACTGAGATACGGGGGTGGTCTAGAGTAAGAGAGTAAAGTGGCGAAGTCAGAGGCGCGAGCACTAATACAATCAAAATCAGAATCAAAATCAGAATCAAAATCAGAATCAAAATCAGAATCAAAATCAGAATCAAAATCAGAATCAAAATCAGAATCAAAATCAGAATCAAAATCAGAATCAAAATCAGAATCAAAATCAGAATCAAAATCAGAATCAAAATCAGAATCAAAATCAGAATCAAAATCAGAATCAAAATCAGAATCAAAATCAGAATCAAAATCAGATTCAAAATCGTAACATTTTATAAATATTTTATTGTTTAACTCTTGTACATAAAAGATCCAAATCAAATCAATAAATGCTTATACAGTAATATCACAAAGATCATTTAGAATCGTCTAACATACTAGGTGATTCTAGGTGCCAGTTCCACGCGACCAGAGCCTAGAAGAACGGGCAAGAAACTTACGGTCTGGTTCCTACCGTTTTTTTTATATGATCCTTCTTACAAAGAATTACAATTTATTGAATAAAGAAATATTTGATTTGATTTGGTTAGTATATGACTTGCACCAAACACGTTTCTAACAGAAAACGGAGTTTATTCCACACGAATGGCTCCGCCGTGATTTGACTTGACGTTTCTAGATGACTTCATACGCAGTTCTATTCTAAAGAGTATTTTCTACTCAAATAAAATATTGAAAATCTAATAAGTAGGATTTGGTTCTGCTTACCAGATCTTTCAATACTCAAATGCTGAGTAAATTGGTTTTAAATCAAATTTATTAATAATAATAAAATAAAGGAAAAGCTTTATTTCCTAAACCTACCATAAAGTTTTGATACTTATATAGTTTAAAAAAGGTTAAATTTAAAGTTTTGGTTGGGCCGCCTTAGCGGTAAAAGCCTCCTCCAAAGTTCTCAATTTCTCTCTGTTTATTCTGTCTCTGTTTAGTCTTTCTTCTTCTTTCTTTTATTATAAGATTAATCAAATCATGTTTATTTCTATGTTGATTATATAATAAAATATGAAAAATGTTTTAAAATCTAACTATAATTCTGTCGACTATAACTAATGTTAATTACAAATCTATGAAAAGCTTCAGGTACTTAATTGTAAAAGTTGTTACGAACCTAACGACATCTTGCGGTTCACTATGGAACTAAGTTTGGTTTAATGTGCTACTTAGTACTGGCCATAAATAATAGATGGCGATATAATGTAAAAAGGTTATATAATGTAGCTTAGATTCAGAAAGAAGGTTTAATCCTTACACAGAATATACTTATCTACTTATCTATATTTAAACACGTGATTAATTAGAATGTTATTCTATTTATTATTGGTAGTTTAGCTGTAATAATTTTAAATATCAATTCTAGGACTTACCCCAAAGTCTTGGTACTGATAAGAGGAGTCTTAAGGTTGAGGAAACCATTCAGCCGACTGGTTTTTTGCCCGCCACCATCGCTGGAAGAGTCCGCTCTGTAAACAAAATAATTCATTATTAATACTATTTAATAACGTTATTAAAAACCTAAAACATTTTAACAACTAAAGTTTTGAAAACAGCGCCATCTCTTAGTTATTTTTGTAACTACAATACACTTGAGTGAAAATTTTGTAAGAACCTTTTTAATACTGCCAACACTCATCACGTTTGCGCTTATAAATCACAGATGGCGGTATTTAGGAAAAAATATGTAAGTAATTATTTATGTAGAAATAACACAGTAAGTATTTTTATTCAATTAACTCTCCTCATTTCTACTTCTTTCTCACTTTCTTCTATATTTTTTTAACTTAAAACTATAAAGGATTCTTGAAAAAGTGGATAATTGCCAATTTCGAACCCACGATAGTAAAAGAAAAGTGAAAACGTTTCTTTACTCCCATAAAAATAAACTTCGATTATAATGAAACAGTACTTATGTAGTATATAAATTATCTTTCCGCAATCTAGTTCTCATAGTACAAGTTTTGCTTAGTACTAGAGCGTGATGTGTGAAATGTCCGTGAATATTTAAATAGGTTTTATGTGCATTTGACAATGTAGTTTTTATTTTATTTTTATCTTTGCAACAACAACAGTTATAGAATACAACATCGGTAAATAAAAAAAAATGTTGACATCAATATATGAATATTATTATATCAACTTTCATTAATGGCCAAAGAGATTAAAATTACATAACAATACAATATATTCAGTTGAGCTATCTATAGATAGTTTGCAACGGTCTGTAGATAGCTCAACTGTTTCTTATGTATTTTATGTACATTTTGTAATTTTAATAGTCGTAAGTTTGTGAAAAATGTTATACAATTTTATGTAATATTTAAATAAAATATAGTTACCTAAGACCGTCGTGGCCAGATGGCGCTCAACATTAACACAATATCTAATTAAGTGTTTGGTCTAAGTTACAAGAATAATTGTTATAACTAAATAAATGAATATTCACAGACAATTTACACATCACACTCTAGTCCCAAACTAAGCAAAGCTTGTATTATTGGAACTAGATTGCTGATAGAATACTTACCTTACATATTTTTAAGCTATTGCATAGCTTCTATCGCGGGCCTTGAGCGTGGAACCCAAATCCAGAAATTCCGTAACGAAATAACCTAACACTGTGCATGCGTAATCCAGCAAAAAAGGCTATGCAATAGCTTTACCGCGGCAGTCCCCGAGTGCCACACGTCATTTTTTGTAAATACTTAATGACACCCATAAAACAAAGAACAAATATTTATGTTTATAAATAAGTAGACATTGTTGTTGGGTTCGATTTCCACCTTGGGATAAATGTTTGTACGATCTGCAAATATTTATTCCGAGTATATTATATGTAAGTAACTATAATATAAACATATGTAATGTATTGTATTAGGTATGTCAGTCTTCTAGTACCCATAACACAAGCTCTGCTTAGCTTGTGGCTAGGTGATGTTGTGTGGATTGTTCAGCATTTTTTTTTTTTTGGTTAAACTCAACCGCGTGATCCGACTCTGAACACTTTCACCTGTGTAACCATACTTCTCGCAAATAAACAATTTCATTTCAATTTCATTTCACTCACACTTTGCCGGTTTGATTCGTACTAAGAAAACAATTTTTGATAAAAAATGGTTGTCTGTAAAGTCGGTTTACTGACGATAGTTGAACGTGACAACGTCACTTCATGGAACGCCTCAGAACGCCTCACGAGTCATGTTTTTTCGTGCGTGCAGCCGGCTCTATCGAATTATAAGACGTTGTCACGTCAAAAATATGAAAATTAGCAATCAATTGTATATATTTAATTGCAGTTCTCGGCCTTCGAAATGAGTTCGCCGTAAAGCATTGCATATTTGAAAACGTTTCGCTCAAAGTAAAGGAATTGGTTTGCTGAAGCAGAGCGGAGTATTTTATCTAGCCCCAAGCTAAGCAGAGCTTGTGTCATGGGTAGGTACTAGAAGACTGACAAACTTAATACAATACATTACATAGATATTTTTTATTTTACATATAATATACTCACAACAGCCGGAATAAACATTTGCAGATCGGACAAACATTTATCCCTAGGCGGGAATCGAACCCGCAACCTCCGCGTCGCAGGCGGATCTTCACCCGCCGTGCCACAAGCTTGTACTATGGAAACTAGTCCCATAGTACAAGCTTTACATAATTTGGGACTAAAGCGTGATGTGTGAATTGTCCGTGAATATTTGTTTATAATACAAGCACGTACCGCTTCAGTGGGCATGCAGCTTAACTTTAAGGCTTGTGCAGTAATAGCGTAACGTCGTTTACAAGTCCCTCGCAACCGACGCGACGGAACGACCAATTAGCTAATTGTGTTATGCAATTCGGTTTCAGTTTTAATGTGTACGACACGATTTTTCCAAAAAACTTTGGCTATAACTCAAATTTATACATTCAACGACCGATGTGGCGCGGCGGGCGAAGGTCCGCCTGCGACGCGGAAGGTTGCGGGTTCGATTCCCGCCTTGGAATAAATGTTTGTATGATCTGCAAATATTTTTTCCGGGTTTTCTGGGTATTTTAAAATAAAATATATCTATCTATGTAATGTATTGAATTAAGTATGGTCAGTCTTCTAGTACCCATAACACAAGCTCTGCTTAGCTTGGGGCTAGATGATGTGTGGATTGTCCAGCATTATTCATTTTATTTATTTGTATTATTTTTATTTTATTAGGTAATAAAAATGTGGTAATTCAATTCAAGTTACAATAAATATTCATAAACAAGTGTAGTACATGTTTATGCTTTTGATTTTGTGAAAAAAGAGACATTTTATTACAGGTGTTTATGCTCTGTTCGTAGTAGCTTTGCCTTCGATGCAGGTCGTGGGTTCGATTCCCATCCCAAGCAGATGTTTGTGCGATTAACATACATATTTGTTCTGTGTTTGGGTTTTATAAAAACTATGATGTCCATGAATATTTATTTAATGATAGAAGTTGTGTCGTAAGTGTAATTAGCAATAGCGCCTCTCTATGTTCTACCGCAGTGTGGAATTGATATGTCAGTTTTGATTATCGCGTCACACTGACAGGCAATGCAGTATTTTTTGAATAGCAGTAGCATTGTGAGATATTAGAATAGAACGAAGTATCCTCAATATTAAACTAAATGACAAAAAAAAAATAACTGAAATCAGGAAAACTACAAAAATCGAAGATATATCCACTAAGATACGAATACTAAAGTGGCGATGGACTGGCCATATGATGAGGTCCAAAAATGCCAAATGGTCATAAGACTGCACAGTGTGGTACCCACGAGATGGCAAGTAGTCTTCTTCGTCGCATTCTTCATTACTAAAGGTCGTGCCCGTCTTGAAATGTACTAGTAGAGTTGTCGACTAGCTTTCTCCATTCTGTTCTATCCTGAGCCTCCCTCAATGCAACGGTGACAGGAAGCCCAGTAAGAGATTTAACGTGGTCAGACCATCGTAAGTAGTAGAAGCAAGTAGTAGAGGGAGGCATTTCATGCGCTGGGAGGATGAACTTCCTAAAGAATGGCGGAGAACGTGCGAAGACCTCACCAGCTGGAAGGCTCTGGAGGAGGCTTTGGTCTGGGAGACAACCTGAGCAGTGGGGCTATCCAGCAGATGAAACTTGCGCGACCGTATATCCTTTCAGTTGCAGTACAGTTTTCGATGATTTTTCTATAGTAACTCATCAGTATTCCGTGGCATTTTTGTGGACTGACGTGACTGAGCTGTTAAAAATTACGTCAATGCCGCGGTTTAGGGCGTGGCCTACCTGACTTAAGCATGGCCTACCTGATTTAACAATGACCAACCAGATTTGAGCATGGCCTACCTGATTATTCGTTAATTCTATCAAACGGTATGAAAATCTACTATTCAAAATATCAATAAAAGACGAAGAAGAAAATTGAACTGCAATTTGATCAAAGAACAGTTCAAAAACATTTCAGTTGTCAGGATATCCCCCCAGTACACCGGTGTTAATTAAATCTAATTAAATAAATAATGCTGGACAATCCACACAACATCATCTAGCCCCAAGCTAAGCAGAGCTTGTGTTATGGGTACTAGAAGACTGGCATACTTAATACAATACAATACATAGATAGATATTTTTTATTATACATATAATACCCAGAACACCCGGAATAAATATTTGCAGATCATACAAACATTTATCCCAAGGCGGGAATCGAACCCGCAACCTTCCGCGTCGCAAGCGGACCTTCGCCCGCCGCGCCCATCGGTCGTCAAATGAAGTAAGCATTTAGTATATTTTCAAGTATACTCAGGCACACCAAGGATCTCATTTTTACTGTACTCTAATGGTAAAACGGGACCCTATTATTGAAATTCCGCACTATTTTAGTCTGTGTTTAAAAATACGGGATTTTTGACGTGACAACGTCTTGTAATTCGATAGAGCCGGCTGCACGCACGAAAAACCATGAATCATGAGGCGTTCTGAGGCGTTCTGAGGCGTTCTGAGGCGTTCCATGAAATGACGTTGTCACGTTCAACTATCGTCAGTAAACCGACTTTACAGACTATTATTTTTGACGTGACAACGTCTTATAATTCGATAGAGCCGGCTGCACGCACGAAAAAACATGACTCATGAGGCGTTCTGAGGCGTTCTGAGGCGTTCTGAGGCGTTCCATGAAGTGCAAGCGAGAGCGCGGATTATTTTGCAGAACCGCTTACAATCCCGTTCGTTGACGTTGTCACGTTCAACTATCGTCAGTAAACCGACTTTACAGACAACCATTTTTTTTTTTAAGGTTTTGTATGCGAGTCTTACTCGCACTTGGCTTGTTTTTAGAGCACCTTCGGGATACTTCAAAACAAAGCTGCATCCTGAGTTCACAGTACTCTGTTCCTAACGACCCGCTCATTATGTGCAACAACGAATCTTTTTAAGTCAACATTTTTATTTCAGACTTGGTACGATGTTTTTTTAAGCTATTGCATAGTTTCTGTCGCGAGCCTTGAGCGTGGAGACTGAATCTTGAAATTACGTAACGAAAATACCCAACGAAAATAACCTAACACTGCGCATGCGTGATCCAGCAAAAAATGCTATGCAAGCTTTACCGCGGCAGTCCCCGAGTGCCACACGTCTTTTTCTTATGCATTATAGTCAAACGCTTGGCCCAAACACATCTGTAGCTCTACCATGAGTTTTTACTATACCTACTATATTTACTACACTCGCTAGCGTCTGTAGTTAAAAAAAATGGTAGCACTCCGGGAGTGCCGGCAGAAGTGAAAACTTCAATATTAACGTTGTGTTTTCACTTTTAAGTTTTCACTTCAAAAATATAACCACAGTCGTCATAATGACAATGACAATCACAATGACACAGACACATTCGCGCAAGCGCGAATGTGTTTTCACTTTTAAGTTTTCACTTCAAAAATATAACCACAGTCGTCATAATGACAATGACAATCACAATGACACAGACACATTCGCGCAAGCGCGAATGTGTCTGTGTCATTGTGATTGTGTCATGTCATTGTGTAACATTCGCGCAAGCGCGAATGTGACACAACGACGAAGACAACGAAGACACACTGACACAGACACATTCGCGCAAGCGCGAATGTGTCTGTGTCATTGTGATTGTGTCATGTCATTGTGTAACATTCGCGCAAGCGCGAATGTGTCATGTTGATTGATATGTCATGTCATGTTGGTGTTGTTGATTGTGTCATGTTGATTGATATGTCATGTCATGTTGGTGTTGTTGATTGTGTCATGTCATTGTGTCACATTCGCGCAAGCGCGAATGTGACACAACGACGAAGACAACGATTGTGTCATGTCGACACAACGACAATCACAATGACACAGACACATTCGCGCAAGCGCGAATGTGTCTGTGTCATTGTGATTGTGTCACATTCGCGCAAGCGCGAATGTGACACAACGACGAAGACAACGAAGACACACTGACACAGACACATTCGCGCAAGCGCGAATGTGTTGTTGATTGTGTCATGTTGATTGATATGTCATGTCATGTTGGTGTTGTTGATTGTGTCATGTCATTGTGTCACATTCGCGCAAGCGCGAATGTGACACAACGACGAAGACAACGAAGACACACTGACACAGACACATTCGCGCAAGCGCGAATGTGTCTGTGTCAGTGTGATTGTGTCATGTCGACACAACGACGAAGACAACGAAGACACACTGACACAGACACATTCGCGCAAGCGCGAATGTGTCTGTGTCATTGTGATTGTGTCATGTCATTGACATTGACACAACGACGAAGACAACGAATGATGAACGTCACGTTCGATGAACGTCACGAGTCACGTGACCCTGACTGAGTTTTCACTTCAATAAGATGGAAGCGATACAGTTAAATACAAGTTAGGCGAAACGATTCGTACGATATAATAGCGTCTATCTGGTTATGCGCGCGCGGCGAGCGATACGTGTTTCCCGTGCGAGGGTGCTCAGAGCGTCTGTCGGCTGCCGGCGCGCGAGTGCCGCTCCTCGGTCCTCCGCCCCCGCGCTCCGCACCGCACCGCGTGTTGGCAGCGCCTTGTACTCGCCTTGTACGATGTCGCCACAACACTATTTAATTGTTTGAGTCATACGTCGCGTGACCGCAAGTGTGTTCTTTTGTCGTCTCTTGTTTTACGAGCAATGTATAAAAATTAAATAAGATCTTACGCTTTTTCGACGTCACGTGACCCTGACGCGAGTTTGAAAGTTTTTACCCACCCAGCGCCGCTAAAGAAGTTTTCACTTCAAAAATGTATGAAGATTTGTACAGCGCCTCTAGCGGATAGTTGGGTACTAAAATTCGTCATACTAATATTGACGTAACTACTGTAGTAAAGTCAGGCGATTTTACTGTGACAACTCATGGTAGAGGTACTGATGTTAAATTATTATGTATAAGTACGGTGAGTTTTTGTGACACGATTATTAATTAGCAGTAAAATAATAACACATTTTTGTACTTTTTATCAATTTACTTTTTAATTTTACTATTTAATTTTACTATCAAGTTAAATCTTCGTAAATAGCTACGTTTCGATGAGTCGCCCAATAAAATCCTGTGCGGAACTCTCGACTGAGGCAGCATCGATAATATATGTAGATTTGATGAATATCAAATATAACTGACGACCGATGTGGCGCGGTGGGCGATGGTCCGCCTGCGACGCGGAAGGTTGCGGGTTCGATTCCCGCCTTGGGATAAATGTTTGTATGTTCTGCAAATATTTATTCCGGGTGTTCTGGGTATTATATGTATAATAAAAAATATCTATCTATGTAAATATTGTATTAAGTATGTCAGTCTTCTAGTACCAATAACACAAGCTCTGCTTAGCTTGGGGCTAGATGATGTTGTGTGGATTGTCCAGCATTATTTATTTATTTATTTAACTAAGCAAAAACCACTAGATTTTATCTTTTCTAGTTTCACTTATAACATTTTTGTAATATATTATAAACGAGCGTACTATATTGTAACATTCCATATGGAAGAGCAGGGGGGCTATCCAGCAATGGGAAACTTGCGTGACCGAATATCCTATCAGTTGCAGTTCAGTTTTCGATGATTTTACTATAGAAACTCATCAGTATTCCGTGGCATTTTTGTGGATTGACGTGACTGAGCTTTATAAAATTAAGACTGAGCTGTTAAAAATGACGTCAATGCCGCGGTTTAGCACGTGGCCTACCTGATTTACAAGCTTTGCTTAGTTTGGGACTAGAGTGTGATGTGTGAATTGTTCGTGAATATTTATTTATTATTTATATAAGACTAGCTGCACCGACGAACTTCGTACCGCCTTAGAGAGATTTTTTTTCTGAGAGATATTATTAATTTTTTTTTCTGTAAGAACCTTGTACAAAATTTTAGAAAACTACAAAAAAAAATCAGCAAAAACGGTCAAGCCGTTTTCATGCTATGTCGTGACAACGGAAAACGAGTTTCATTTTTATTATTTATATGTATATAAGATAAAACCTTCAGTTTTTTAATAATCGGCCTACCTTTGTTCTTAGTGTATTAAAATAAAACGGTAACATATATCACTTTGTACAAAATAAAATGTCTTTCGTACTGTTCAACTTTCTTAAGCGGATGCCAGCATGATGTATGTCTTGGGGTCAAGCTACACTTAAATATATTCGACGATGGCGGGCCAAGGTCCGCATGCGACGCGGCAAGTTGCGGGTTCGATTCCCGCCTTGCGATAAATGTTTGCACGACCCTCAGGGATTGCCGCGGTAAACATATTGCATAGCATTTTTTGCTGGATTACGCATGCGCAGTGTTAGGTTATTTTCGTTACAGAATTTCTGGATTCAGTCTCCACGCTCAAGGCCTGCGATAGAAGCTATGCAATAGCTTAAAAAATAACAGTTTTAAAATCGCGTGACTGCTGACTGCTGTATAGAATTGTTGCACTGAAGTGTGCTATATTATACAGTTTGACCTCTCTTATGACAAAGTGGTACCAAGTTCAAGGGTTCGCACAATTTATCTAAGTACTTCATATTGTTTGTTACAAAATATTCTGTACATTTTCTGTGTTTAGGCATCTTTAGAGACTTTGACATATTATATGTATTTATTACCTACTAGTAGTACGCCCCGGCTTCGCACGGATAGCCTATATAAAAAATATCATTATAATATAGCCTATGTTCAGCGCAGATAATGTAGCTTCACAACAGTGAATATTGAATAGAGAAGAATAATTGAATAAGACTTTTGGCAGATTTTCAAATCTCTTCTGAGATCTGGTTTTTTTTTAGTTCACTAATTGGATAACTTTACTGAAATGCCCGTTCTTCTAGGCTCTGGTCTCGTGGAACTGGCACCTAGAATCACCTAGTATGTAAGACGATTCAAAATGATCCGCGTGACTTTACTGAGTAAAGCAATTTTCACTTTGACTTTGAAATCAAAGTGAAAATTGATAATAGTTTAGTTTGGGACTAGAGCGAGATGTGTAAAATGTCCACGAATGTTTATTATTATTATTTAAAATAGTATAATTTACTTATATTCAAATTTTTTATTTTATATAAAAATATTTTTTTAATTGTTTTGTATTATTAATATTTTACTAGCTTTTACTAGCTAACCGACCGTTTTTTCTCCGATTCGCTTTGCAAAACGGACTACCACGTAAGAGCCTTTTTATTTTTCGGTTTTATAACCTATGACACTCAGCAATAATGTGGCTTTCTATTGGTGAAGGATTTTTTAAAATCAGTTCAGTAGATCCCGACATTACCCCTTACAAATTAACAAATACACAAACTTTACTTCTTTATAATATTAGTATGTAGTATAGATTGAATGTAATATACCCCTGTCTCTCTGCCTACACTTGGTATAGTCAAGCTTGTGTTTAGGGTCAGCCCTCATAACTGTGCACACATCCACACTTAAAAATGTTCAAAAAATGTCAAAATATTTTATTAATACAATCTAGTGTCCATATCACAAGCTTTGCTTAGTTTAGTATTGAAATATTAGAAATATTCATTATTTTTGATGACCGATGTGGCGCGGTGGACGAAGGTCCACCTGCGACGCGGAAGGTTTCGGGTTCGATTCCCGCCTTGGGATAAATGTTTGTACGAGCAAATATTTATTCCGGGTGTTCTGGGTATTTTATATGTATAATAAATTATGTAATGTATTGTATTAAGTGTGTCAGTCTTCTAGTACATAACACAAGCTCTGCTTAGCTTGGGGCTAGATGATGTTGTGTGGATTGTCCAGCATTATTTATTTACTTATTTATATAATAAGCGATTGTGTGCTGGTATATATAGGTCAGTATAACACGGTGTTGGCACGAACACTTGGTAATATATAACTATTAAGTAACGAATTAAATGCTATTATTGTATGAGAAATGGTTTTATTATGTTTTGTTTGAATTTGAATGGAATCTATTGTTTTTTTGAAAAGGATGTGCATTTCAGGTCTTAAATGGAATGGTGTAACTGCGCTTAGTGATTTTAAGCATATTTTTAAGTTTATTATGCAAAAAAAATCACTTTAAAGCACATGCAATGACAAGGGTCACAGCTCAGTTGATAGTAGTTTTTGCTTTCATACTGTGGGTCGTGGGTTCGATTCCTACCCAGAGCAAATGTTTCTGCAATGAACATAAATTTTCATCACACAAAAACCTCTCGGTGGGGATCGAACCCACGACCCTCATGGAATGCAGGGCACCAACTGATCTGTGACGCCTGTAATTTATATAAAATATAAATATTTTATAGTGATAAAAATAATTACTTTATATTTTGACAAAATACGACCTTTATCAGACAATACAACCGATAAGTTGGATATTTATAGCTTAAATGTATTTTTTCAACCTCGTATTTTTTTTTTAATAAATAATAAATAAATAAATAATGTTGGACAATCCACACAACATCATCTAGCCCCAAGCTAAGCAGAGCTTGTGTTATGGGTACTAGAAGACTGACATACTTAATACAATACATTACATAGATAGATATTTTTTATTTATCATATAAAATACCCAGAACACCTGGAATAAATATTTGTAGATCGTACAACCATTTATCCCAAGGTGGGAATCGAACCCGCAACCTTCCACGTCGCAGGCGGACCATCGTCCACCGCGCTACATCGGTCGTCACATGAAAACAAAGTGGAAACCGTAATTTACAAAGAAAACCTAATCTCTCTGCATGATTGCTACGCCGTAGCGCTACGAAAGTGCTACGCCGTAGCACACGCTACGCCTTTAATATAATCAACCCATATTTTGTTTTGTTATAAGCAAATTAGTATATTTTTATTTAATACCACGCCATTTAGCTCCAAACTAAGCAAAGCTTGTACTATGGAAACTAGATCGCTGATAGAATATAGTCCAGACTCAAATAAATATTAATTTTAGCAAAAAAATTATTTGTTATGAGGTGGGAATCGATCCCACAACTCACAGCAGAGCTTATAACAACTGATCTGTGCCACCTGTAATCACAAGTACGCCATCTAGTTCCAAGCAAAGCAAAACTTGTACTAATAATTGTGTTATTTTATTTAAATACATATATTTATAAATTTAATTTGGCCAACAGTGGGAAAACACACGTAAAATATACACGTATCATATTTTACTATTGAGTATTTTTTAATTTATTTTACCTTCGAAGACTCATTATTTCTTTCGGTTTCCAGAGCCAATAAAACACTTATCATGTAAAAATCACATTAAAAACAAACAATTAATTCGATAAGCAACAAAATCCAAATAATTAATACATAAACAAAGAAAGACAATAAAACATAAAAACTTAATTTTTTTTTAACAAAACTCGTTGTAAACTTGTAAATACAATAAAAACAATAACTTACATAAAATAATCACGGAAAAACTATGTATTTTATACACAAAGATATCTCGCAAATTATATAGCCTAAGCAGTTTTAATTAAAAATAGCACACAAATAAAACACGATGTACACAAAACTTTTACAACCACCCTATATGTATTAAATATATTGACAGAAGCGTCTGTATATAGCGTCGACCTTCGCAGAACTGAATATCCGAACCAAGCGAACCTAAATTCTACTCTAAGAGCGTTTTCACATTATCCGATCCGATATCGGTGTCGAACGCCGATCCGATATCGGGGTAAGTTAAATGTATGAAATATGTACCTCCGATATCCGATACGGGACAATATGAAAGACATCGATGAAATGAAATATGTACCATATTTCATACATTTTACTTACCTCGATATCAGATCGGCGTCCGACACCGATATCGGATCGGATAATGTGAAAACGCTCTTAGAGTCCCCGCAGACTGCAGATTTTTTATCGGCCGATAGTTTGGCCGGCTTCTTAATCAGTATGAAGACTGAATCACTGTAATGTGCGCATCTGCATACATCTTCATACTGATTAAGAATCCGACCAAACTATCGGCCGATAAAAAGTCTGCAGTTTGCGGGGACTCTTAAACGCACACAAAAATCTACCTTATTCCAACACCACAAGACCCGATATCGCTAGCGCAAAAAGTCACAATACTCTAAGAATATTTCTGTATACAAATATCGAGCTTATGACAAAGAAATAAGGCTGGGTTTCGCTTGCAGTTACAATTGCAGTACAATTCATTAGCATTGTTTTATTGACTAGTTACTGCATATGGATTTTGTTAATAATTATTAAGTGAGTAATCGTAAAAATGTTTATAAAACACGAATATTTTAAATTTTATTTAGATTTTAGAAATAGTTTGACGACCGATGTGGCGCGGCGGGCGAAGGTCCGCCTGCGATGCTGAAGGTTGCGAGTTCGATTCCCGCCTTGGGATAAATGTTTGTACGATCTGCAAATATTTATTCCGGGTGTTCTGGGTATATTATATGTATAATAAAAAATTTCTATCCATGTAATGTACCTATTGTATTAAGTATGTCAGTCTTCTAGTACCCATAACACAAGCTCTGCTTAGGGGCTAGATGATGTTGTGTGGATTGTCCAGCATTATTTATTTATTATTACATTTATTATAGTTTGAAACAGAAATATAACAAAAAATCAAGAACAGGATTACATGAACTTAAAATTCTGTTAGTTTTAATGACTTCGTATTTCAAGTAAAACTAGACAATTTATTACTACTATAAATATTACTATGTATATATATTCTCAGTTTGGATCAAATTACAAGTATTTTTTATAGGTATTATTAAACATACATATCCGACCGGAAATGTTTACCATACCTGGCTAAAAAATATATTCATATTTCATTTTTTTAATTATTTTTGTGTATAAATAAATTATTTATTGTACCATAAGTTTAATAGTAATTCTTTGTAAGAAGGATCATATTAAAAAACGGTAGGAACCAGGCGTAAGTTTCTTGCCCGTTCTTCTAGGCTCTGGTCGCGTGGAACTGACACCTAGAATCACCTAGTATGTAAGACGATTCTAAATGATCCGCGTGATTTTACTGAATAAAGTAATTTTGACTTTGACTATAAAAAATAACTAGACACGAATGTCTATAGTACATAATTTTTATTACATAGCTTCTAGAAAAAACCTCTTACTATTATTAGAAAACTGACTAAATCTCCTAAATCTCTTACAGACAGACAGACAGACCTATCGAACGATCTGAAGATTTGATAAATCGCTTTTATTTGTATATCTGATCGTTATATCTTATGACACAGAATTCAGTCTTAAAGTCTTTGAAATACGGCGTACAATCGCTTGTTCGATTTTTCAGAAGTCATTCGGTACCTCCAACTTTGTCAATACGCAAAATTCAGTCTAAATTCCCTCGAAATAAAGCATGCAATCGCGTGTTCGATTTCTCAGTACACTTTTGGTACCTTCAGTTTTGTCTATAGCTTAAGTGGTGGTAGGATTGTATTTCGTTGGATTAAGGTAGGTTTTTGCTTGGCAAGTCATTAGCTTTATTTTTTTGCTATATCAACGTGAAATGGCAACTGAGGTATTTTTGTGATAAGTTTTTGTACTGTTCTGAGTTTTACAGCGTTATATTATATTAAGTAAATATTATTATATAAAGTTGTCTTTAATAGATTTTTAGGTAGAGTTTTTAATAAGTTAAATACTTATTTTTGTCTTTGTTAATTCTTAAAATAAATAAAGTTCTAACAAAATTGGAATCACTAAAATAGAGCTTATAGCAACCTTATACGAGAATGGCTCACTATAGCTCAGTTTGGCTCAATCTGGCTCAGTCTATTCTCAACGTCCGTGGTTAATACCAACTGAGTTGTAACACCTGTGTAAAATTAATATATTTTGTACCTTACCACCTCTGTCATGAGATATTCTTTCACGAGATATAGAACTTGTTATTACAAAGCTTATATTTTGGCAAAATCCTTGACATAGAGAATAAATTGTGGAAATAATGATGTTTTGCTGAAAGATAACAAACAGGGCTCTTAAAAAGTTTTGTTGAGTCAACCCCTCGGCGAAGGGTAGTTTGAGAACAGACAAGGACAAACTTATGTAACTTATTACATTTATATAAATGAATTAATTTATATAAAAATAATAAATATTTATAAATGACGACCGAAATGGCGCGGTGGACGAAGGTCCGCCTGCGACGCGGAGGTTGCGGGTTCGATTCCCGCCTTGGGATAAAGTTCTAATGCTTAGGGCCCCCGCAAACTGCAGACTTTTCATCGGCCGATAGTTTGGTCGGCTTCTTAATCAGTATGAAGATGTATGCAGATGCGCACATTACAGTGATTCAGTCTTCATACTGATTTTTTTTCCTTGTATACATAAAGCGACGTATTCATTAGTAAACATTGTTGATAAACTGTTTATGACTAGCTTATAGATTGTTTATAAACTAGATGTTTCGTCTTGCTCTCCACTCGTAGTGGGGAGCACGGCAACATGTATCGTAAACAATGTTTCATCACCTATGTTTATGAACTGTTTATAAACTGTTACAGAGATGATGAAACATTGTTTATGAGTACATAATCAGTGTTTATTATCAAAATGTTTACTAATGAACACGTGGCTTAAGTATTCATGTCTGCAGGTCTGTAAGTCTATGTAGAAACAGACTTAAGACTCACCGAATCGCACAGCTGGTGCCGTCTTCATCAGTTTCCCGCTTGCGTCTCCGTCTCCTGATGAAGATAACAGCTCCGATGATGATGAGAGCCACCCCCACTCCACAGCACAGCAACGCGACCACCACTATGTGACTGCTTTTCATTTTGAGCTGGGGAAGATGGAAAAACAACCATAAATATAGAATAGAATAGAAGTACTTTATTTCAATTATTATAAAAATAATAAACCTCTTTTATTTCCTTAAAAATACTAACAGTTTAAACATTTAATTTAATTAAAAAAATATGAAAAAGGGATTTGAATTACAAAAATAAATTAACATAGCATATAAATATAAATTAATACAGCTAAACATGCATGGAGTTCTATCACATTTTTTTTTCTATTATATATTAAGGACCTCTTCACGAGTAACGAGTTTCAGTTATTATAAAAATTTAATGCTAGAACACTTAAACGATATAATGCTGGACAATCCACACAACATCACGCAGGCGGACCTTCGCCCGCCGCGCCACATCGGTCGTCAAACATAATAGGGTCCTGTTTTACCCTTTGGAACCCTACGCACTGTCAAGGTTTTGTGAGTTCGAATAGTGATGAAACTAATCTAAGTTCCTATAGTAGGGGCTTATTATAATATTGAGAAACCGCGAGATTGCGATCCAGACGTCGCTATGTACAGAATGTACTGCATCCTGAGTTCCATACCAAATTGAATTTATTACCCATAGACCGAGATTCGAACCTGCGGAACTTGAGATACGAACAGTTCTTATGAGCTGATTTATAAGTAGAGTTTAACCGACTTCAAAAAAGGGTTCTCAATTTGTCTATTTGTTTGTTACGTAATATACAACGCATATAAGAAACCAATTTTAATTATTTAACCCTACTACCTTCAACTCCACACTGCACAAAGGTTAGTTGGAAGAAATGCTTAGCATTAAGCTCGCCTCTGTATTTTGATATGTGCAATAAATAAATAATGCTGGACAATCCACACAATATCATCTAGCCACAAGCTAAGCAGAGCTTGTGTTATGGGTACTAGAAGACTGACATACTTAATACAATACATTACATATATATATTTTATTATACATTATAAAACACCCAGAACACCCGGAATAAATATTTGCAGATACAAACATTTATCCCAAGGCGGGAATAGAACCCGCAACCTGTACGTAGCAGGCGGACCTTCCCCCAAAAAAAAAGAATAAATAATCTAATTTAACCTAAAAAACCGTAAAAATAAACGTTATCGAGTCGCCGCCAAGTTAGCAAGTTGTTTACGCCAATTCTACCAACATAATGTAGTAAACTAAACAATTTATCTAACAGTTCCAAATTTAAACTTTCAAATTGATTCCAGTACTAAATAAAGTAGTTTTAGTATGTTGGCTTTGACCCAGAAACCGCTGAATAACAGTTCGCGGTTCCAAAATGGCGGACGAATTTTCAACTTCCTCAATCGAATTTAGATATTCTGTGTCAAATATAGAAATAGTTTGAATGAAATGAAATGCATTTATTTTGACAACACAGAGACGGGTACAAAACATAGAAAAGGCAACATTTAGATAATAAATAGAACAACAGAAGAAACAGTAACATAATGTCAAAAAAGCTCAGTCTCAGCTTATTCGCTGCCCTGTAAAAGGCAAAGCAGCGCTGATTTTCAGACTGTACCTCTACTATGAGTTGTCACAGTAAAATCGTCTGACTTTACTACAGTCGTTACGTAAATATTAGTATTACGAATTTTAGTACCCAACTATCCGCTAGAGGCGCTGTACAAATCTTCATACATTTTTTTAACTACAGACGCTATCAATTATAGATTGTAAAAACTCATGGTAGAGCTACTGAACATGATTTAAAGTCTGTAATTTTTTCTAGTCTTGATTGTCGTTCGTTTGAACGATCCTTTAGATTTGCAAACTGTGTACAGGCGCATGCAAATTTCAACCCAGAAAGGTATTCACACAAAGAAACGCTTTATTAACTTTTTACGTAGGTACATGCATAATAAATTACAGGTTTTATGTTTTGTAATGCCTGTCAAATATACATTTTGTAGGTTTATAAGGAATGTTAAGTTTACTAATGCATTATGCGACACTTTGCAGCATAACTCGGTTTTAAGAACGCGAACGCACTGAGTGGTTTACATTGAAAGGCGTCAGCTCAGCTATTAGAGCAAGAACGCACCGAGCGTTTCTTTTTAACAGGAGTCAAAGCTCGGCATTAAGGCCATGAACTATCTATCTATCTATCTATCTATCTATCTATCTATCTATCTATCTATCTATCTATCTATCTATCTATCTATCTATCTATCTATCTATCTATCTATCTATCTATCTATCTATCTATCTATCTATCTATCTATCTATCTATCTATCTATCTATCTATCTATCTATCTATCTATCTATCTATCTATCTATCTATCTATCTATCTATCTATCTATCTATCTATCTAGATAGATAGATAAATAGATAGATAGATAGATAGATAAAAATAAATAAATGAATAAACAGCAGCCGCCGTAGGAAACCCTAGATTAAATAGATATTTAATCTAGGGTTTCCTACGGCGGCTGCTGTTTATTTTATTCCTTTATCCCAGAATGAAATAAAACGTTATTTACCGTGTATCGAGTTGTTTAATCAATATAGCAAATAGCAGCTTACAGGGTTGCTATGCGTGTTATTTCAGTGATTCGCGAGAGTTTCACGTTATTTAATGTTTTGTAAATATATTTTTTTCTAAACTAATATTATAAAGAGGAAAGATTTGATTGTTTGTTTGTTTGTTTGCATCGAATAGGCTCCGAAACTACTGGACCGATTTCAAAAAATCTTTCACTGTTGTGAAGCTACATTATCTGCGCTGAACATATATATTATAATGATATTTTTTATATAGGCTACCCGTGCGAAGCCGGGGCGTTCTACTAGTTGATGATAAAACCATAGAATTTGTGAGGAAAGTGATCTACGGAAACCACCTTGGGCTCTAAGGTTCAGATATACAAGGGGTTTTTTGAGAATTGTGATGGTTAAGTTATACCATCAGAGTTAGAGAAAAAAAGGAACCATAATCAAATCAAATATTTCTTTAATCAATAAAATCACAAGGATCATTTAAAATCGTCTTAAAATATATATAGGTACCTATATTTTTCAATTAATGTTGTGCTCATAAGTTTTATTTTGTACAAACAAATGTATTATTTATAATAATATTAAATAATAATAATTTTATAAATAATACATTTGATTTGGATCAGTTGAGCTATCTATAGATCGTTTGCAACGGTATGTAGATAGCTCAACTGTTCTTATGTATTTTATATGCCAATGTGCATTTTGTAAATACTGTATAGATATTATTATTATAAGGGCTAGATGATGTTGTGTGGATTGTCCAGCATTATTTATTTATTATTATTATAAAATTTAAAGGATATGACAGATTCGTAGAGACAACCCTACAACGCGTTTGTTTTTGTTTATACACTGTGTTTTCCTTCGTTTGTGTGATAAATACAAACAATACGACACGGAAAATAAAAACACATTTCAGCCGCTTTTGTGCTGAAAATCTAAATAAAAAAAAACTGCATTTTTTTATTATTATAAAACCGGCACACAGACGTCGTTGACAGACGTCACAGCTCAGTTGGTAGTAGGCTACTACCAAATGAGCGTCCCACCAAGAGCAAATGTTTGTGTGATGAACATAAATATTTGTTCTATGTCTGGGTGTTACTATGTATTTTATGTATGTACTCAGAAAATTTTATTTAAAAAACAATATAAAATTAAATCGGTTTCAAAACTAAGTTATAATAAATAAATACGCTCGCTTCGCTCATTTGAATAGCAGCGACAATTATCATCTAATGCGTACGTGACCTATTCTACCAATCTAATAACAATATACCACAAGAAATTCACAAAGTAAATTAACGATTGTAAGAGAAAATTCAATTTGCAGAATCCCACTTCAGCGAATGAAAATACGAATTCGTAAGATTATTAAAATTGAATATTTTAAAAACTTAGAATAATTTGTATTAGATGTACCACGAATTTAAATGACAACAGTAAAGTAAGGTAACTGCCCGACTAGTTCATCGCGCTCCAATCAACGACGCATCTGCATATCAATAGAATATCAAGGGCTGGTGAGTATCTGGCCCAGCGTATCAGCATTGCTATTCAGCGCGGCAATGCAGCCAGTGTCTTGGGTACGATTCCGATTGGTACTGATTTGGATCAGTTGAACTTAGTGTGGATTGTCCAGAATTATTTATTTATATTTTGTCTAACTACCCGTGACGTACAAGTGTTATACTGAAGCAGATACACAAATAAATGTGACAATCACACACGTATCTACACGCTTCCGTATTGGAGTTACACTGCGCGTTGCAGCCCGATTGCCGAACGTTGCAGCGTCACCGCGCAGTGTTAAATGTGTTACTGTAGTAAAATCGCCTGACTTTACTACAGTAGTTACGTCAATATTAGTATGACAAATTTTAGTACCCAACTATCCGCTAGAGGCGCTGTACAAATCTTCATACATTTTTTTAACTACAGACGCTAGCGAGTATAGTAAATATAGTATAGTAAAAACTCATGGTAATAATAAAAAAATAACTGATTTATAACTCAAATGTTCTCAAAACGTGGTTGCTCTTGGTTTAGTCAAGCTTGGTTTAGTTTTGAGAACCTAGAACAAAAGTCCTTGATTGCTATAAACCTAGTCCATGTTGTGGCACGGAAAACAGGCTTTTAAATATTTATTTGTATGAGTGGTTTGTGACACTTAGACACTTTCGAGGGGAATTGGTGGAAAAAAGCGGAGAATAGGGACGAGTGGAAGGACTTGGGGGAGACCTTTGCCCAGCAGTGGGACGAGATAGGTTAGAGAAAAAAAAATAAAAAAATGAGTGGTTTGTATTTGTATAAGTTCATGTCAGAGCTCATTGAATTTGGTCTAGCTTAGGCGTGATGTTACAACAAGAAAACAGACAAACTAGAATTTAATCAGAATCGTTTACTTACTTTTTTTTTAAATACTTACAAATTTATTTAAGTAAATAGGGTATTTACAAAGTGTACATTGTCATATAAAATACATAAGAAACAGTTGAGCTATCTACAGACTGTTGCAAACGATCTATAGATAACTCAACTGATCCAAATCAGTACCAATCGGAAGCGTACCCAAGACACTGGCTGCATTGCCGTGCTTTACTTACTTAGTGGAACATATCTGCATAATTATTATTTCATTACATCTTTTTTTTATTATTCTTCTTCTTCTTTATTATCTTCTTTTTTATTATAAAGTTCTTTTACAGACTTATAATTGTGTAGATTTGCGTTACCCGGTGTCAGTCCGCAAGCTTATTGCTGCTTACACTCTATGTTTCGCGCGTATTTTGAACAACACTGTTGTCACAGAGTGGTTTGTAGTTAGTATGCCGAAATGTAGAGCCAATGCGGTATGCGGCGGTCTTATCGACCCGAGCGTGTTTACACTGAGCTAGTTGCTAGCACTATACTGGCTTAGCTTTATACTGGCTTAGAGTTATAGTGGCTTAAAAGTACACTGTTTTAGAACCGTAATGGCTTAGAAATATACTGGCTGATGCAAAAACAGAGCATCTTTATAAACCTATACTACTGCTGGACGAAGGTCTCTCCCAAGACGCGCCACTGATCTCGTCGGGTGCTTCCTACACTAAACAATGCCTAAACGCGGTCTCCACCCCAGTATACGTTCGCTCCAACGATTGTCAATAATGAGAGTATGAATAAATAATTTAATAAAATTGACTGTTTTGAAAATGTTTGTATACCTTTATTTGATCGAATAATCAGATTTATACTTAGACAGTTGCGCTACAAGTGATATCTCCCAGATTTGATAGGATTTGTAAACGTTTTTATTTTATTTTGTCATCCGACAAACTATTTTATTTGACAGGCGTCACAGCTCAGTTAAAAGTAGCGCTGCCTTCCATGCTGTGCGTCGTGGGTTCGATTCCCACCCAGAGCAAAATATGTGAATGTGATGAGTGAAATGTAAATATAATATATATGTATTTAGTTTTTTTTTTCCATACTTAAAAAACAAAGCACAATTTAAATATTGTACAATTCATCAATCATTTAATACAATTTCTACAATAAAAATTGTTTGTGCTGGTTTAAAAAAATATTTTGTTAAAAGCACCTTACAAGCTCCTCGATGGCTTAAAATAGATCCCCCAACCTGTCTGTCGAACAAACATAGTTAGAAACTAAACCATAGACTTGCCAAGTATAAACTCGCTCGTTCAAACGCAGCACAGCTGAGCGTAGATAGATAATACTTAGACGACGCAAATCTATTACAAAATAAATGTCAATAGGCTGTAAAATTAATGATATTCTATAGAAATATTTTCAAATTAGCCGCCATTTTGTTCATTTTGAACGTAGCATTATTAACAGATCCCTTAGTCCGAAGGTGCATTTTAGAACTCCCTACTCTCGAGCTGACAGTCGTCTCTCGGATAGCCATACAAAAATGTATGGACATCCGAGAGAAGACTGTCGGCTCGAGAATAGGGAGTTTTAAAATGCGTCTTCGGACTAAGGGCTCTGATCAACATATCTCCACCATTACATGACCCTTGTAGCGTATAAACAAAATATAAAAAAAAATAAACTTTGAATTGTATTTTTATTTAAATTGATTCAGTAGCTTAGGCGTGGTTTTCTTAACATTGACACTTACGGCCGGTTTCTGGAAACCCAAATCACGATTGATCCGAGTTTGACACATAGTAATTATTAGATTTTTTCTGCTTACTAGCATATAATATAATATAATATAATATAATATAATATAATATAATATAATATAATATAATATAATATAATATAATATAATATAATATAATATAATATAATATAATATAATATAATATAATATAATATAATATAATATAATATAATATAATATAATATAATATAATATAATATAATATAATATAATATAATATAATATAATATAATTACACTATAATACACGAATGGTCTCTTAAGAAGGGGGGTAGTAACTGTATTACTTTTTATTAAGCTCTAAGTTAGGAAAAATAGACCTGATTTCAAAATGTATTAAGCTATTGCATAGCTCTATCACAGGCTTTGACCATGGAGACCGAATCCGTAACGAAAAACCGAAAGAAAAAAACCCAACACTGCGCATGCATAATCCAGCAAAAAAATGCTATGTCTAGTCCCCGAGTGCCACACGTCTTTTTATTAAATATTTTATTATTGATTTTTTCTGTTTTTCTGTAAATAAATTTGAGTTTGAATTAAGGAATAATGGACATCTACAGATTACTATGATGATGAGTATCCCAAAGTTTGGATAAAACGAATCACTTATTCTTTTACAACATAATAGAGGGTGTAAAAGTTGAGCAATTTTCAGCTACACAAAGTTTAAGTTTGTTTGAGTTCGGTACCGTTGTTAGGAGCGTGAATACTACTGCCGATACGATTTGTATAATATATTTAATGCACTATATGGGTGCATGGAAAGAGCCTCCTCGTGGCGCACACCGGTAACAGCTAGGCACGGTAAAGCAGTGTCTAGTCTGGCTAATCTTTCCAACACGATGCTACAACAGAATACCTACAGTTGTAGCATCGACACGATAAGAAGAAGAAGAATGCACTATAGTTGCTGACTCGCTACTTTAAAAACTGTACTGAATCCCACAACAAATCAACAGATGGCGCTGTCTAGTAGATTTCGCAAACAGAGTTATCGCTAAGTTTGAACATAAAAGTACTAGCGTAATACTAGAGCCTTTACTTGCGAGGCTTCTTTAGAAAATTATCCATCACTTACATCAATTCAAAATAAAACCGGCTGAGTGCAACTCGGACTTAAAATTTTAAAATTTCTTTTAATGTTTTTAGTATTTTAGATTTAGGAGCAACAGAAATACAATTAGATAGATGATCTATTTAGGGTAACACTCTAACTATCACGGTTTATAAAATACCAGACAAACGTGCAGACAGAAATAGAAACGGACAGCGGAGTTTCAGTAATAGAATCCCGTATTTTACGGTACGGAACCCTAACCCTTCGGATTTCCATACAAAATCGGTGGCGCTTCGCGATTCTACGATCTGTGTGTGCACAAACTCGTACTTGGGGTACAGTATCGACCAGTGTAAAAAAGTATTCCCAAAGCTAAAGCGACTAAGGGATTTGGTATATTAAAAAAAGTTTAGTCTTACAAAAGACTTTATTAAAATTATGTCCTGTTTTAACAGAAGTAATATTACAACAAGAAAAGAAAACCATAGACATAATAAATAGACAGAGCGTTTCCGTGAAATGAATAGGGCAGTGCGTGAGAAAGACAAAAAAAAGGGTAGACAGTGTGATTTCTAGATGGCCTATTATATATAGAGAGAGAGATTTATAGAAATATAATATAGAAAGAGACAGGTATTGGCCGCACAATCACGTTGTCCCTTTCCAGACAGTGGTGAGGCTATTGCTCAGTCTACCATCCTACTAATATTATAAACGCGAAATATGTATGTTTTTTACTCTATCACGCAAAAACTACTGAAATGTTCAATAAACTATGTACTCTAGCACTTGCAATAAAGTACACTTTAGCTTGCACAGCGCTGAATGACAACTTATGATGTAGGGCGTCTCTTTCGCGTAGCTCTTATTCTTTTTATCGCGGTGCAAATACGCCCGGAGGACCTCGGACTTTTAGGTACAACATTTTTCATTAACAGCTTCCTAGCTTTTATTCTAAATAAAACTAAGTATGTGAGAAAATCCGAATTGAGATCCTCCTTTTGAAGACTGTAAACAAAAGGTTTTGTTTTATTTCGCGGTTATTTGAGATATAAAAATAACTCTAGGACCCTCATAAGGCTCTCATAACTTCAAACTCAAACTGTTTATTTGCAAACACATAAATAAAAATACATAAAAAAACAAAATCAAATTAAAACTAATGCTTGCAAAAAGGTCCCAACTCAGCATATACAGGTAACACAACCTGCGCTGATCTTCCGTTGGGGCCTTTGAGGATCGCATACTTCACTTTATGACTTGACATTTCGCTACACACAAATAAAAATAAGTAGTAGTGCTTTTGTAAGATAACTCGTCCGGGGAAGTACTACACAGCTCAGTTGGTAGCTCTGCCCTCCGTGCTGTGACGTGGGTTCGATCCCTACCGAGAACAAATGTTTGTGTGAGAAACATAAATATATGTTATTTTCTCGGTGTTACTATGTATTCTATGTATGTATTTACAAAATATATATAGATAAGTATTCTATCAGCAATCGTGTATGGTATAAGCTTTGCTTAGTTTGGAAAATGTCCGATATTTTTTGTAATTAACTAACTACTTCCGTATTTCTAATAACGCGTTATAACGTAGGCCGCATCATCATTCAACATCAGATGTGATTGCGGCCAAGCGTTTGGCTATAATGCAAATAAAATTCTGACGCTATGCAGACATGCTCGCATTTCTATGTTCCAGTTTGAAGGGTGCGACATGTGACATGAACTAGCTCCAACTTCTTTATTAAACAATCGTAAGAAGGATCATATAAAAAAACGCTAGAATCCAGGTCTAGTTTCATGCCAGTCCTTCTAGACTCTGGCAGTGACGAACTGGCGCCTAGAATCATCTAGGGTACGTTTCATAGTGATCCTTGTGATTTTATTGAATAAAAAAATGCAATTGGAGTTTGAAGTTTATGTTTAGCTGCAGTAGTAATGCCTGCCACATGTTATTCTACTTCCAACTTATGATTAGCAATACTATAATACCTAGATATATTTAACAGCGGTAGTGTGACCCGCAACTTATCTAGTATCCATTTTTCACTTTGTATTCAATAAAAACATGGAATTTGGCTTGAAAATATCACTTCCTTGTCATAACACGTAAAAAATATCCAGGTCACTCTATACTGTTAGCCCTTAACTTTGACAATACATAACATTTACAGACTGAAAACCACTTTAAAGTATGCGAACCTACCTAGATAGATCCCCACGGCACGGAGCAAGACAACAATTAGAAAAAATATTACAACAAGAATATAATTGTGCTCAAACAGTGCCCCTAGCAGATTTCTTGAGAAGCTTGTATTTCTATACAAAATCGGTGACGCTCGGCGATCGTGTCTCTGCGATCCGTGTGTGCACAAACTCGTACTTGGGGTACAGGTCCAGCTTATGCCATTTCCACAGGAGTGGAAGCAGCGCTGGTTTTCAGACAGGATAAGAAAATTAAGATAACCAGATAACATTTCGCAGACTGTGAACCTCTGTACCATATGCAAATAACTACTTACCCCAGCGTACGCAAACGTGTCTAGAATAAAATAACCAGCCATATTTGTGGCCATCAACGATCAACCATCTGCCATCTGGCTATCTTGTGTCTAGAAACTTATTGCGTAGATTACTTTCACTTAAATCTACGCAATAAGTTTCTAGACAAATCATGTCTAGAATACTTGGGCAAATCACTTAGGGAACTTACCAATCGCTTATGAAATCACGTTTTTTTTTTTTTACTCTAAGAGCCCCCGCAAACTGCAGACTTTTTATCGGGCGATAGTTTGGTCGGCTTCTTAATCAGCGGGCGTATCCAGACAACTGAAATGTATTTGAACGGCATTTGAACTGTTACTTGACGAGGGTCCGGTTAATGTACAACCATGGAAAACACAACCCGGTAAAACACGACCACGAAAAGCGCAGCCATTTGGTGACCATTTTGTCAACCATGGAATTGGATGACAAAATGGTCACCAATTCCGGGCTGTGTTTACCGTGGTTGTGTATTCCATCGTCGTGTACCTAATCACGGCACCCTGTAAATCATGTTCAGTTTTGACATTGTCATTTTTAACAGGTCAGTCAATTTTATAAAGCTCAGCCATGTCAATCCACAAAAATGCCACGGATTACTGATGAGTTACTATATTAAAATCATCGAAAACTGAACTGCAACTGAAAGGATATACGGTCACGCAAGTTTCCCCTTGCTGGATAGCTCTACAGTACGAAGATGTATGCAGATGCGCACATTACAGTGATTCAGTCTTCATACTGATTAAGAAGCCGACCAAACTATCGGCCGATAAAAAGTCTGCAGTCTGCGGGGACTCTAAAGCCATAGTCAATTCTAGGTGCCTGTTCCTTGCGACCAGAGCCTAGAAGAACGGACAAGATTCTTGTTGATGACTGGATCAAAAGATTTTGATCAAGTCATCATTTAACAGGCGTCACAGCTCATTTGGTAGTAGCTCTGACTTCCATGCTGTGGCGTGGGTTCGATTCCCATCCTGAGCAAATATTAGTGTGATGAACATGAATATTTGTTCTGTGTATGGGTGTAACTATGTATTTACGAAAAAAAGGTGTATAGGTACTCTATTAGCAATCTAGTTCCCATAGTACAAGCGTTGCTTATTTTGGGACTAGAGTGTCAAGTGTTAAATGTCCGTGAATATATTTTTTTTATTTTATTATTTTATACCGACTTTGTATATATAATACCTACTGTAGTTTAATACCCAGCTAGATAGCGTTATGTGAAATGACCGTGATTTTTTTCCTGAATAAAGTTGAATATGAATCATTTCTAAATTAAAATGAATTCAGAATAGCTTGAATGTTAAGTATTCAAAAGCTATGAATATTTAAGATCTCGAATTGCTAATTAGAGAGACAAGACTTGAAGGAAGGTATTTTTGTTATAAAAGATGTTAAGGATATACTTGAAAAAAACTTGACATTTTTTTTATTTTTCAGCTTTTTATCGTTAATAGTAGAATATGATGTTGCAAGCGAGGTCTCTCTGTATTTGAACTGCCCAAAAATGCTGTAAAAAAGGTTTTTAGTACATTTTAGATAAGGAACAAAATAGAAAAAAAGGGTTTTAGCTGTAAAGGACAATGCCCAGTGGGCTATGGGAATCTGTACCAACTTGCATCAATTTGAATTTACTCTAAAAGGTCTAATTTTTATTTACCTTTTCGCTACCAACAATATTTTTTTCAATGTTTAACCGCATTTCAAATTATTTAAAAATGTATTTTATTTTATTTTTTTATCATGTTTGCCTGCTCAGCTAAAGCTTACTTGGCAAACAAGATTTTTATGCTCAATGTCCACTCACGAAAATAGGTGACAGCTGGGATCGGAACAAAATAGTTGACGTGCGTAGGGCTTAGTCCGAGCTTGCATTTTAAAACTCCCTACTCTCGAGCCGAGTATCGTCTCTCGGATGTTCTTGTATTTTTGTATGGATATCCGAAAGACGACTCTCGGCTCGAGAGTAGGGAGTTTTAAAATGCAAGCTCGGACTAAGCACTCGGAAGTAGGAAATTGATAATCAGGTTTTGTATAATTAATTTTAATTTTCTAAACCCGGTTAAAAAAGACTGTTAAAAATTAACAAAGAACACATATAAATAAAATATTAATTTTGATGATAATTAGCTTGTGACGCAATCTGGTACAGGGTTTGGGCAATGTTCTTTTTTATCAATGGATTTCAATAAAAATTGACTGGCACACTTAAAACTTAATTACACAAGATGATGCAAAAAAAACATATCAATTGCAGGAAAAGGACATTCGGAAAAAAAAACGTTTTTGGGACATTGTGTTTGGTCCTTGTCTGGTTGTTACTTAGCGTGTTCATTTACATAGAGTCATAGAGTATTATATGTTGACGGCAGATGTGGGCGATAGTCCGCCTGCGGCGCGGAAGGTTGCGGGTTCGATTCCCGCCTTGGAATAAATGTTTGTACGATCTGCAAATATTTATTCCGGGTGTTCTGGGTATTTTATATGTATTATAAAAATATCTATCTATGTAATGTATTGTATTAAGTATGTCAGTCTTCTAGTACCCATAACACAAGCTCTACTTAGCTTGGGGTTAGATGATTGTGTGGGTTGTCCAGCATTATTTATTTATTATTATTTATATAAGTATTCTATTCCAAGCTAGTTCCCATAGTATCTATATAAGTACAAGCTTAGCTTTGTTCGGTACTAGAGCGCGATGTGTGAAATGTCCGTGAACATTTATATTTATAACGCTTTATTAGTACTGAATATTTTAGTTATAAAAAGGACTTGAAATGTGGTGTTGGAGGAGGATGGAAAAGATAAGTTGGACGGAGAAAATAACAAACGTAGAAGTGTTGAGAAGAGTCGGAGAGGAAAGAGCCCTCATGAAAATGGTTGAGAACAGAAGGGGGAAGATGATTGGCCATCTTATACGACACGACAACCTCATCAATAACATCATAGAAGGAAAGGTAGAAGGAAGGAGAGGAAGAGGAAGGCCGAGGATAAACTACATGAGCCAAGTAAAGATGAAGGTTGCCCTCGTGTCGTATAAGGAAGTCAAGGAGGCGGCCCTGGAAAGGAAAAAATGGCGTGGATTGCATTGATTACGCAGACAAGAGCGTTGCTCTTAAATAATAAGAAGAAGAGAAAAAGGACTTCATTCTCACTGACCTTTTCAAAGATTTTATTATAGATTGTGCCCTTTTTAAGTCCTTTTATACACGGATTTGATATTCAAACAACGGTTGTTATAAGTAGTTAGTGGGTAGAAGAGATTAATTTATTGACAGGCGTCACAGCTCAGTTGGTAGCTCTGCCTTCCATGCTGTGGGTCGTGGGTTCGATTCCCACCCAGCAAATGTATGTGTGATGAACATAAACATTTGTTCTGTATCTGGGTGTTACTATGTTTTCTATGTATATTAAAAAAAATAGTCTTTAAGTATTTTATCAGCAATCTTGTTCACATAGTACAAGCTATGCTTAGTTTGGGACTAGAGTATGATGCGTGTATTGTCCATGAATATTTATTTATTTATACAAAGGTAGATTTGGATATAGAGATAAGTAATATAAAACATACAGCTTTTTGTTGCATTGTTCTAAACAAACTTTATTATTTCGTGTATTATACCCGTTTCCATTTGTAAGGAAGAGAGGGAAATATATATCTAATGCTCAAATTAGGTTAATTTAAGAAAACGAAACGAAGTAGTTACATTATCGCCGAAACGTTTGCGTATGCTTCAACCAAAATAACTCAAAGAAAAATATTCCGTAGGTACTGTTTGTAACGCCACATTGCTATCTAACCCTATTTGTAAGCATGCTTATCATTTTAGTACCAAAAAGTTGCCTTAAAGGCAATGTGACGACCGATGTGGCGCGGCGGGCGAAGGTCCGCCTGCGATGCTAAGGTTGCGGGTTCGATTACAGCTAAAAAATGTATAAATGATAAATGTTTAGTTAGTTGGTTCGATAAATGTTTGTACGATCTGCAAATATTTATTCCGGGTGTTCTGAAATCTACAATAAAGTTTAAAAGTCGACAATACGTAGTTTGAGTAATGAATATTCATGGGCATTTCACACAACGCGATCCTGTCCCAAACTAAGCCAAGCTTGTATAATGGAAACTAGATTACTGATAAAATACAATTCACAGGAGAACAAATATATGTGTTCATCACACAAACATTTGCTCTCGGTGGGAATCAAACCCACGACCCACAGCATGGAAGGCGGATTTACTATCAACTGAGCAGTAACAGGACACTTGGTAAGATTTGGTGATGGCAGGTGGAGTAAGGCATTGACAGAATGGTGGCCTAGAGGACATACAAGAGGCCTTGGCAGACCAACAGCCAGATGGATGGACGATATCGTTGCCGGACAGGGTGGGACCTGGATGTAAAGGCCCATTTAAGGAAAGAGTGGCGTTTGAGCGAGGAGGCCTATACCCAGCAGTAGGCTAATACGGGCTGCCTATGATGATGATGATAAGCAGTGACACCTGTCATTTGAGGCAGACTTCACTTCATATGGAGTCAAAGCTTAAATTCTCGGCGGGATATATCATATAGGGTCTAAGCCTGACTTCTGTCACAAAGACGAGGGTCTGTTTGATTAATATGGAAGTAGCACTACCCATAGACATAGAGAATAGACTTAGCAATAGCCTCACGAAATTGACATGTGCGGCCAAGACCTGTCTCTTTTCTGCAGGTCTGTAAGTCTATGTAGTTCTAAACAATGAGCGATTTTCCAGGGAGTGTTCTTAGAATACACGATAGATGGCGCTCAACGTCAATTGCATTTCAATGTCAATTGTCAACACAAAAAGTTTTTATATTTTATCTGTGGTGTCAAATTTTTGTCCTAGAAAAAATTCAAAACTGTTTCACAAAAGCTAAAAGTCTTCAATCGTGGCAGAAATCAGAAACCAGTATACCAGTCTGTTGTCGTCAAAAGTAAAATCCACAAGAAGGTACACGAATGCTATTAGAAAAGCAAAAAAAATCATCAAAACGCTGAATACACCAAAACGGACGTGACAGGATGTTAATGACAGCTACACGACAGAGCTACCAATAGATTATACAGATAAAAAGAGAGGGATTTTGATATACATTATGTGTCCAGCGCCATCTATCGACTCTTTTTGAACTATTTTTTTTTTTAAAAGCTATTTGGAAAATCGCTCATTATGGCAGCGCCATTGCTTTGTCTCTTTCTCGCTTTACCTTATTTACTTCACACCATAGGTAAGTATGTAAGGTATTCTAGTAACTTTATTGGGCGTCTAGTCGAAGCAACGCGTGACCTGAGGGCTGGTGAGTTTCTGGCCCAGCGTATCAGCATTGCTATTCAGCGCGGCAATGCAGCCAGTGTCTTGGGTACGCGACGATTGGTACTGATTTGGATCTGTTGAACTATCTATAGATCGTTTGCAACGGTCAGTAGATAGCTCAACTGTTGCTTATGTATTTTATAGACAATGTACATTTTGTAAATACTGTACAGTCGTAAGTTTGTTTGTGAATAAATTCCTTACAGTAAGTAAGTAAAGTTCTTAATTCAATAAAATCACAAGAATCATTTAGAATCGCCTTACATACTAGGTGATTTTAGGTGCCAGTTCCACGCGACCAGAGCCTAGAAGAACGGGCAAGAAGCTTTAAGGACTAAAGAACGCTGAGTCTATTCTCTATGTCTATGGAACTACCATGGTCAGTGTTGCTAGATAACATACAAAGGCTACCGTATATTACATAAGTAATGTGGGTTGCTATTATGATAATTTACAAAGCATTTGTGCTAAATTCTAGTCCGTTTGACAGGTGTCAAATTCTCGCAGCTTTATAGCATTTTGGCCATAAAACATAGGTACCGCGAAATAAGTATCATGAAATATATCAATAAATCATTTACTAACCAACTTAGACAAAGTTTACATGATTTTTTTTTTGGTTTGTCCGTTGCCAAACCATTACTCCAATTATAATATTTTTGGAACGAAATTCCTTATCGCGCGTTGCGAAAGGGGATAAGACGGAAAAATTAAGACCAAAACTTGTAACGACACTTTTTGGCTGGTGAGTATCTGGCCCAGCGTATCAGCATTGCTATTCAGCGCGGCAATGCAGCCAGTATCTTGGGTACGCGACGTTTGCTACTGATTTGGATCAGTTGAGCTATCTATTGATCGTGCATCTGTAGATAGATCAACTGTTAATTATGTATTTTATATATTCCTATGTACATTTTGTAAATACTGTAATAGTCGTAAGTTTTTTTGTGAATCATCATCATCATCTTCCTACCCTTGTCCCACATTATATGGGGTCGGTACAACAAGTCCTCTTCTTCCACTCTCCTCTATCAGACGTCATCTCAATGCTCACACCTTTCTTGTTAATAAATTATCAAATTTATAATAATTTACACTGTTTTATCAGTTCGTAGCTAGTCTTACCCGACAGAATGGCTAAGAATGGTACCTACTTATTCGTTTATTCGTTCGAAGTCGGACTTTGAATAATGTTTTATCGGATAAAGGTGGTCTTGACGTAGCGGCTTTTATAAACCGGTACCTCTACCATGAGTTGTAACAGTAAAATCGCCTGACTTTACTACAGTAGTTACGTAAATATTCGTATTACGAATTTTAGTACCCAACTATCCGCTAGAGGCGCTGTACAAATCTTCATACTTTTATTTAAGGCGACGGGTAGGGTGAAACTTTTCATAATAAATAAAAATGTCAATAACTTCCAAGTTTATTATTTATTTATTATATCTATACACACGTTAAACTTGTAACACGGCATAGTTTTTGCCGTGGTGGTTAAACTCTAGACAGTCAGCGTGGCAACGTCACAATTTCAATTTCAACAAAAATGCTGACAACGTCGCAAAACACATAATGAGCCGCGCACAGTTCGGATAGTCAAACTCTAAAGCAGTGCCTTATGTATATTTGCGAGCACACAGCAATCAAACACTTATAATTCCTAAGGCGCTACTCTTCTTCTTCTTTAAACACCTTAATGTAGAAATGTTTTCTTTAGAGTCACAAGATACGAACCATAAGAATAGCTGTGCTGAGTTTGGTACCAAACAAATCTGCCAAACCCATAAAAAATGGGATCTTAAACCACACTTTTGTAAAAGGTGTTGGTACTAAACTTACATTTAAAAGTAAACTATATCCAAGAGCACAAATTTTGAGTAACAATACACTAGTTCAATATATGTGTTATAGGAAATAATAAGTTTCACAACTCCACATGCTATCACTTTTTCTGAAAACAGTTTTCGGTTTCCCCAAAAACACGCATTTGGCTATACCCGTCACCTTAACTACAGACGCTAGCGAGTATAAACTGTAAAAACTCATGGTAGAGCTACTGATAAAAAAATTGAAATAAATATTAATTAAAAATAATATTTTCAGTTTATTTATTAATAACATAAGTTTAGAAACTCGTGTAGAATCCACAAATATTTTATAAAGGGTTTTTGATCCAATTTTGTTTTCGTTTTATTACCAATTTAATTGTTAAAATAGTATATTATGATTGTATAAGAGTGTGGCAAAGGTTTATTATTCTAGTGTTATCCAACCAGATTAATCGTCGATAAAGTCCTTTTCAGACCCAGATTAGGCGTCGAAAAAGCCTCGTGCACACAAACCCTTATCCGCGACCCGCTATTCTGATCACGTCCTATTGACTCCGCGTTGAATGAATTATCGTTTTGCACACTGGTCCTTTTTGGACCTCTCTAGAACTAACATTTTGAAAAGACTAGCTGTTATTTGAAAAGATAAAGTTATATTTTATCGACAAGAAATATTATAAATACATTTCTTCTCATGACTCAAAAGAAAACTATAGGTGGATATGTTTTTTTTGTTGATGTTGAATAAAACCGGCCAAGTGCAAGTCGAACAGACAGGCAGACAGACAGACAGGCAAGCAGACAGACAGACAGGCAGACAGACAGACATTAAATAATGTTATCTCTCAAATTAGTTCTAATATGTCCAATGAAGTATTTTTATTGATTCAATAACGATGCAGATTAAGTAAAAAAATATATGAAGAACTAAAAATATTAACATTTATGTGAATTCGACCAGCCAGCAATTATTGCCTGAGGTAGAATATATTAGTGGTTAAACTAGTAAATTCATATGATTACTGAAATATTCATGTTCTCGTTATAATCGTTCCCAACCACAAACCTCGTAGTAATTTGTACATAATTATATACGTGCAAGCTTTCGCAAAGTTTAAATCCTAAATACACTCGAGAGCAATGAATCCGGGTCACTTAAAGAATCCTAAAAATCTCGGAAACTAAAAATGCTAGGTTAATGCAATAAATTGTATTTAATAGACAATGTAATACTCCTTAAATGAAGGTATTAAAACTTCTTAGTTATTGTAAAGTTATATCATAAAAAAATCAAATTTGAAAAAGGGCCACTTTCGAAGATGGAACTACGAAATTACAGCATTTGGTTTTGCTTTTGTTTGTAATCTGTCATTTATGTGGGTACATAAACCATGTTGATAGTGCTCTATATTCATTATTCAAGCTGAAATTATGTCGCTTACGCCTGAAGAATGCACCAGAATACTTACAATGCTGGAAACCGGCCGGAGTCAGCGCGATACAGCCAGGACTGTCGGTGTGTCGCTGTCAACAGTACAAAGAGTTCTCCGACGTTACGAAGAAACTGGTTCTAACCTACGCAGACCAGGAACGGGCAGAACCAGGTGTACCACAGCACGAGAAGACCGATACTTGGTGAACACCATGCTTCGAAATCGCTTTCTCACAGGAACTGAACTCACCAATCAGTTTCGACGCCTCGGAGGAAGTAACCCAAGTGCATGGACAGTAAGACGTCGGCTTGCTGAATCTAACTTAAAACCCCTTAGACCTGCAAACGGCCCTAAACTGGAGCGTGGGCATCGTATTTCGAGACTAAGATATGCCCAGAGCCACGTAAATTGGAGTATTGAAGATTGGTCAAAAGTTATGTTCTCCGACGAATCAAAATTTATGCTCTACAAGCACGATGGAAGACACTGAGTGTATCGAAGACCAGGGGAAAGATTCAAGCAAGCATGCATCGAAGAAAAAGTAGCCTACGGTGGTGGGTCTGTACTTGTGTGGGCCGGAATTTCTTCTGAAAGTCGCACAGAGCTGGTGATCATAGAAAACGGCTCTTTAACTAGCGTAAGATATGTGGAAGAAATCCTCAATGATCACGTTGGTCCATTTATGGTCAATTTAGGTGAGGATGCTATATTTATGCATGACAATGCCCGACCTCATACAGGTAGGATTGTGAATGACTACCTTCAAGAGATGAACATTACTCGTATGGAGTGGCCAGCGCGCAGCCCGGATATCAACCCGATCAAGCATGCTTGGGACGAGCTAGGCAGATGCGTAAAACAACGAAACCCTCCCCCAATCACGCTTCGTGAGCTCAAAATTGCTCTCACAGAGGAATGGGAGAATATTCCCCAAAATCGTATAAGGAACTTGGTGTACAGCATGCCAAACCGCGTAAACGCAGTAATGGAAGCACGAGGAGGCAATACGAAGTATTAAAATTCAAGAAAATCGTAATAAAGTTCAAAAATTTCATGTTTCCTATTTTTGTTTTAAGGAGAGATCAGCAGTTTTTTTCTTTATGTAATTTTGTGTTAATAAAATGTATGGTGACTCATATTTTTTTTACTTTCATTTAAGGAGTATTACATTGTCTATTAAATACAATTTATTGCATTAACCTATCATTTTTAGTTTCCGAGATTTTTAACATTCTTTAAGTGACCCGGATTCATTGCTCTCGAGTGTATTAGACTGGCGTCAGAGCTCAGTTGGTAGATCTGCCTTCCATGTGGGTCGTGGGTTCGGTTCCCACCAAGCAAATGGTTGTGTGATGAACATAAAATATTTGTTCTGGGTTTGGGTGTCTCTATGTATTTAAAAAAAATGAAAGTATTCATATTCTGTTGTTATATAAGTATTCTATCAGCAGTCTAGTTCTCATAGTACAAGCTTTGCTTAGTTTAGGACTAGAGTGTGATGTGTGAAATGTCCGTGAATATTTATTATTTATTTAAAGTGATCTTTGTGATTTTATTTTTTTTACTTAGTTACTTTTTTTTATTTTAAAGAAATCATTATAATCAAATCGGTAAACCTATTGCATAGCATTTTTGCTGGATTACGCATGCGCAGTTTTAGGTTATTTGGTTACGGAATTTCTGGATTCTGTCTCCACGCTCAAGGCCCGCGAAAGAAGCTATGCAATAGCTTAAAAAAACACCGTGGTCTCTAGGTCTAGCACAGATAAACATTAATCACACCGCCGGCTCTTGGACTATAGACCATCCATCAAGGTATTTGTCGTGACATTTCTTATTGCAAAATGTCAATGCAGAATAGCTAGAATATCCCGAAATCGCACATCGTTTATCAATACGACACTGACAAAGAGTTATTTGATAGTTTTATAACGACTTTCTTGACTTAAATAGGAACTATAATTATATTTTGAGCACAGAGATTTTTATTGATTACCGCTGATATACAAGGCACATCCTTAATGGATGTGCCCAGTAAGACAATGTGATTTCATATTGTAATTTTACAATTACATCTGAAATTTTACAATGTACATATATCTACTATGTGATAAATATAATCAGATGGACTATTGTCTAATTAATTACTTTTTTTTGCCCTTGACTTGTATAAACTGCTCAAAATAGTTGTCCGTTGGATCTGTTAATTGCATTACCTTACTGATCACATCCATTAAGGACGTGGCTTGTATAACTGCGGCCATAACTCAAAACATTAATTTGTTTCATGAATCGAAACCATTTGAAAATGAATTTGGCATTAAATAGAATTATTAAATAAAAGTATAAAAAATCGAATTATCGCACGTCGCTATAAAATCGAGTTGGGATCGCATTATTCAACCCGTAGGGACAAACGTGAGGTCAGCAGTAATTGAAGATCGAATGACCTTGGATCGACCTCCGATTGACCTCTGATAGTTTGGGGCCAGGGTCAAGACAGTTCAGTCAATTTGAAGGAAGATGTCTTACTTTGAGACCTATATTTAAGCTTTTTTTTGTAGAACATATTTTTCGATAGTATCACAACACACTTAGCAGTAGGTTTAAAAGTTAAATTATTAATCGCCTTATTAATAAACAATTTAAATCTACAAACAACATAAAATGTAGGTATAGACATAATCATAAAAATCAAAATCAATTAAAGCATTTCAGTAAAATGACAAAGATCATTTAGGATCGTCATATACTAGGTGATTCTAGGTGCCAGTCCACGACAAAAACTTATAAGAACGGGCAAGGAACTAAAAATATTAAAAATGTTGATTGTATGTAATTTTTAAATATATTTAAATCTTTGTAATATAATATAAATATAGGCGGCGGTGACCAATTCCCATCAGGTGGCCAGCAAGCTAGTCTGCCAGCTATGGCATAAAAAAAAACTAGATACTTACAATTTTAAATTTTGCAGTTCAAAATAGGGTCATATTTCATATCAAATAAATTTTGACGTCACAAAGCAATAAGTGAACCGTCAATACGTCATTACGTCTGTCAAAATATTAATACAAAATCTGTCGAATTCACATCTGAACTGTCAAAACGTGTCAATTGACATTAGGTACGTCTGTCAAAATACTGTTACAAAATCTGTCTAATTCTCAACCCTCATTTTATCCCGCGTAATAAAACAAACCATATTTATTCCATAAAGAGGTCACAATTTCTTTTTATCATATAGGTATTTGGGTTAGTTTATTTTATATTTCATGTAACAAAACACCCTTGAAAGCCAAGAAGTTGCTTATTTCGAAGGACGTCACATTTATGAAGCGGCAAGTTGTTTTTTCTGTTATTTAAGTTCGCGAGAAGTAAATAAATATTAATGGACATCTCGCAATTTCTGCTCTAGACGCAAAATTAAGCAAAGCTTTTACTATAAAAACTAGATTGATAGAACACTTAACACTCATACACAGTAGGTAAGACCATCAAAGTTTGTCATCAAATGTTTGTTCTTGGTAGGAATTGAACCCACTACCTGTATGAAAGGCAGAGCTGCAAAACTTTGTAAAATCAATCTTACAAAGGTATTTTTATTGTTTGTAGCTAAGAGCTATGGCTATCAAATTTAATTAAGTCATAACCTGAAAATGGCTTCCACTAGGTCATAACAAAATGGCGCCCATTAGCAAACAACACAAACAAACTTAATTCTGCTATCAAAATCGTAATAACCATTACAAGGACTAACCCCTTGAAATTCCCGTCGTAGCGGGTTAATGACCTGTAAATTTGCCATAATTTTGGTTGTTAGAGTAATGATTTGTGAACATAACCATTATTGATAAAACAAAAAAAGTTTGAGGTTATTTGAACACAGCGCCATCTATTCTCATAACTATAACGCTTGTTCTATGGGAACTTGCCGATAAAAAACTTGCACATTTTTTATTGCAAGTACACACATAGAATGCATACACCCAGACAGAACAAACAGTAGTGTTTGCTACACAGGTGTTTGTTCTTGGCGGGTATTGAACCCACTAACCACAGCATGGAAGGTAAAGCATATACATACATTGGTTGTGTTCGGTAAATACATAGAATACATATGTAGTTACACACTGTACAAAGCTTTGTAACCTCCAAGATGGCGACAATTTTGTAAACGAGATTCTGAATTCGCTTTTTGAATTTCCCGCCAATAGTTTTCGATGTCGGTCCGAGGCTTCCCGAATCAGATTACTTCGCCTTTTGACTTTCAAGAAAATTGTCTTTGGAAAACTGAATTTTAAAATTTGTTGATAATAAAGAAATATATATTTACGGACATTTCACACATCACACTCTAGTCCCAAACAAAACAAATCTTGTGCCTACTATGGGAACTATGTAGATGATGAGTTTTTACTATACTATACATACTATACTCGCTAGCGTCTTTAGTAAAAAAATGTATGAAGATTTGTACAGCGCCTCTAGCGGATAGTTGGGTACTAAAACTCGTTATACTAATATTTACGTAACGACTGTAGTTAAGTCAGGCGATTTTACTGTGACAACTCATGGTAGAGGTACAGTTTATCAATATCTATGGTTCATACATACACTCTATAAAATAATTTTGCTCTAATCATTGCCATTATTTTGATGAACGATTTTCATTACAAACAGTAAATTGTCGAAGAGTTAGATGTCTCTAACAGCGTACTATAAAATCAAAAGGTCAAAAGAAACATTTTGACAGGCATCACAGCTCAGTTGGTAGTAGCTCTGCCTTCCATGCTGTGGGTCGTGGGTTCGTTTCCCAAAGCAAATGTTTGTGTGATGAACATAAATATTTGTTCTGTGTCTGGGTGTCTATTTATTCTATGTATGTATTTACAAAAATGTATATAAGTATTATATCAGCAATCTAGTTGGCATAGTACAAGATAAGTTTGTATATACAGTTTTATAAACTAGTTCGGAGTAGTATGCAAATTTGATTCGGCCATTTTTAATAGGTAGTACAGTGCAACGCAAAGTTATTACGGAATTTAGTTTAGGTACTTTAATTTTTAGTATGTACAGTGCAAAGTATCTTACACTACGGCTTTAGACGAGCTATATATATGTTATGTAATGTATACAAGGGCGGATCCAGCTTTGGCGCCAGGGGGGGGTCACGATCAAGCATTGGCGCCAGGGGGGGGTCACATAGTCGTGGTCAAGTCAAGAACTTATAATTTAATTTTGATTATGTAATTCCCAAACGTTTGCCATCATACAAAGTTATTAAATATTGAAGGTACGTAGTTACATTAAATCTGTATGGTGACAAAATACCTATATAAATAAAATAATTATGTTCAATTGGTGGTCCACCTAAGTCCTGAAACCAGCTCAGGGGGCGGTCATGACCCCCATGACCCCCCCCCCCCCCCTGGATCCGCCGTTGAATGTATATGTTATTGGCACAGGAAAAATAAAACATGTTTTTGTACAGGATTGAACACAAAAGGAAATGGGGGAAGGGTTAGGAAGATATTTATTCTAGTGCTTTGCTTTATTCTTAAAGTTAACATAATATGCGAAGAAAAGTACAGTACCCCAAGTACGAGTTTGTGCACACACGGATCGCAGAGATGCAATCGCCGAGCGCCACCGATTTTGTATGGAAATCCAAGCTTCTCAAGAAATCTGCTAGGGGCGCTGCTTGGATCTCCGTAAAAAGTCGGTGGCACTGGGCGATCGCGTTTGTGTGTGCACAAACTCGTACTTGGGCAACTGGAAGCAAAGGCGAAAAATAAAATAGGAAATTCGTTTTATCCGTTAAAAGTCAGAGCAATAATTAAGCTTAAAGGCAGTATTTAAAAATTATCAACGCGTAATTAAAACAACAAAGCTGTTGTCCCAAATTAAATTAAACATTCATAATTTCGCTATAATTTGATCCTTTGCTCGCTAAATCTCCTAACCTGTATAATTACACCCAACGGATTTTAATAAGAAACGACGTCGGAGAGTCACGATTGTGAAAATCGTAATCGTATCGTATCCGAGCTATACTGCGCGGCGATGCTGCAACGTTCGGACGAGCTATCGCAACACCCGTACTTGGGTACATTCATCATCAGCCTATATCAGTCCACTGCTGGACGTAGGTCTAAATTAAGATTCTGTATTAAAAATATAAGATAACACAATTTTTACATGCATTATGATGAAAATAAAAAAATTATAGGCTGGCGTTAATTTTTTTGATTCGAATGCGTTATATTGGTTGATGTCGATGTCAATGGTCGATGCAACAATTGTTTACAAAAAAATATATCTTATAGATTTTTATATCACACCGCCTTTAGTGAACGGATTTTGATGATTCTTTGACGACCGTTGTTGAAATGTTTTTTTTTATGTTTCATGATGTAACGAATATTTACATTTACACTTGCATTTGCATTCGCGTTGCGTTCGCATTGACATTCGTTTTAGCATTTGCATTCAAAATTGCACTCACATTTGTTTTTTTTCGCATTTGCTTTCGATTTTATATCCGCTTATACGCATCTTCATTCACATTAGCATTTGCATCTTATTCGTTTTACGAATATAAATATCAGAAAAAATAATATTTAAATATTAAGTAAATAAAATCAAAATCATTTCATAGTTTTTTAAGCCGTTGCAGTATTCACTTTATCTTTTGATATTATTTTTTTATTATTTAACCAATAATTAGCCGATAAAGCATAATAATTAAATATTTATATCATAAGGACAAGACAAAACAAATAATATAAATGAAGCAATGTCAGCAAACCAATAGCATTTTTTTCATAGAAATTTCGCATTTGCATTCGCATCTTCGGTAATTTTAATAAAGGCCAAGTGCGAGTAGGACGCCCGCTCGAAGGGTTTTGTACAAAAAAAAACACATTTTTGTACGACAGAAAATATTTATTGATTTTTAGTAATTGTTAAAGCGGCAACTGAAATACAAAATTGATGAAAATTTCAACCGACAGACAGACAAACAAACGGACTCCGCTAGTCCCTTTGGATATGGAACCTTAAAAATGATATTCGTTAGTGTTTTAGTATTACTTGTTAAGGCAATCGAAGTCTGTTTTGTTATTTTTTTTTAATATTGATTCTTTATGAGTAGACAATTTACTAGACTATTTTAGTGGTAGGTATGTTTCCGATGCAAGATGGCTGGAATGGCGACAGGTAACCGAAGTCCGAAAACTAAAGATATAGTTTATAAAAGCATCATCTGTTGTACTGCATGGATCAGTGCCAAGTAAGAGTTTGTGCACACACGGATCACAGTCGCAATGGCCGAGCGCCACCGATTTTGTATGGAAATCGAAGCAGCGCCCTTAGCAGATTTCTTGAGAAGCTTGGATCTCCATACAAAATCGGTGGCGCTCGGCGATCACGTCCCTGCGATCCGTGTGTGCACGAACTCGTACTTGGGGTACAGAATGTTGGGCAACCAAAGAGACGGAGGAAAGGGGAGTCCATGCAACAGAGATGCAAATGTTAAGATGGATGTGTGGAGTGACAAAAATTGATAAAAAAATAATACTTACATACGAAGAAGTTTCAAAGTAGCGCCATGCTATCTATAAAAATCCTGTGTTATGTATTAGGATAATAAATGAAAATAGGTGTTTATATTTTTTGTTTTATTATTCCTCACAGACAATTGATGTTAAGTAGACAAACACATATTAAGTGATATTTGAAGAATTATTTTTGTGAAGAAATTACCGCGACCTCTCTGCTTCCAAAAACTCCTGAAAAAAAACAGTCAAAAACAATTTTTTTAAGCATTTTGAATGAGGCTCTAATAGTCAGCGGCCATAGCATCTCTTAATTGGACCCAATGAAAAACTTTTTTAATGTGCAGAGCTTAGATAAATCTAATGTATCCATTCGTGTAAAAAAAAATACGAAAAATATGCCAAAAAAAAATGAAGTAAGAAAAACAGTTAGATTTTTTTTTTTATTTGTTTTAATTTTTAAAGATGATAATTATGTCCATAATAGAATCTTACCATACAAATTTTAAGAATAATAACTTTCTTCAAGAAAGTTTACTTAACTCTTTTCAAGTAGGTAAAAAAATATATGTTTACTATTTAAGTACTTACTTAAATAAAAAAAATGGAATAAGTTGGAGCCCTAATCAAGGAGGATACATGTTTACCTGTGGTTTGAATGCAGGAATTCTTGGAATAAATCAACATACAGTATCTCTTTTTAGGTTATAGCCATTTTGTCTAGCAGCCAAGGTCACTTTTAGACAAAAAATAACTCTCCGAATCGCCAATCTGAAAAACATCCGTCTAGATAAACACTGACTTAGATCACTGGAAATGATTCACCATTATTGAACAAAACACTCACTAAGTTCGAGAATTATAATGTTTGAGCGCAAACGCAGCTTGCGAAACAAAAAAAAATGGAGTCATTGCTAACATCGACGTAGAAGCATAATCTTTAGGGTTGCCAGCAGCTTACTTCAATTTCCTACCACCACCGCGACATAGACTATAAAACCCAACTAAAAAATTTATAAAAAAAAGTTGTGACAGACTATAAAGGATAAATTAAAACCTAGTAGACGTATTTGCATGTTATACGGAGAAGAAGAGTGGTAGATATGACTTCCCCGCGAGCTCCTGGGCTCACCCGACTCTCCGTAAAGAGATTGATGAGCACAAAACACGCGAAAACCACAGCGTGCCATGATGGCACAAAATAAGAACCGCTGAGCAAAAGTGGTCAAACCAAGTGACTCGTGAGTTGTAGCTCACGACGAAGAAACCAGAGAAAGGAACAAACGTTCGACTCTAACCCGCACTTCCCAAAAGGTCGAAGTGTAGACGACTCAATGATGATGATGATGGATATGACTTACTGATATTGTAAATATTGTAGATAGATGTTAAAATAGAGGTAGGCCGAAAGATAAACTGTGTAATTATGTTTTGTTATGAGTAAGAAAGGAGTGAGCGAGACGACGGCTGATAGAGGAGAGTGGAAGAAGAGAACATGTTGTACCAACCTCACTTAGCGTGGGTGATAAGAAGATGGTGGTAGTATATTGTCTTCAGCTACAATAAACTTGATAATTCCAACGATGTAATTAAGTTACATTCTTCACCAACCTTATTTATTACGAAGATATTTCACTGTTAAGTGACGATTAATTGATCTAATTTGTAAAGGTTTAAAAAGTACGAAAATCTTTGTCTTTTCGTTTTATTTTCAAGGTTGCGGTTAAGTCCATTGTTTTTTTTTGTGTTTTTATAAAAAATAATGTTAAGTAAAGCCTATTTTGTTATTGTATTTTATCAATTGACAGGTGACAGTCACAGTTGGAAGTAGCTCTGCCTTCCATGCTGTGCGTCGTGAGTTTGATTTCCACCTAGAGCGTTTGTATGATCAACATAAATATTTGTTCTGTGTCTGGGAGTGTCTATGTATTCTATGTATGTATTTACAAAAATAATGTACTTACGTAAATACTTATATAAGTATTCTATCAGCAGTCTAGTTCCCATAGTACCTACAAGCTTTGCTTAGTTTGGGACTAGAGTGTGATGTGTGAAATGTGCATGAATATTTATTTATTTATCAAGGTACTGAATAAGTATTAATTTATTTCCTTAACCTTACTTAGTTTGTAAATAATTCTGTGAACCTATATGAAACAACATAATTGCCAATTTGAAAAAAACTCTAATTTAATTTATAAACCAAGACGAACCACATCCCCTAGAGAATTAATTACTTAAAACAACGAAAAAGTTGGGTACTTTTACTTACCCTTTGAGCTGAATACATCAGGAAAAGTTAAAAGTACTTAACATAGACGGTTAATCAACGTTTCGGTTACATAAAGCAGTTTGTCCATCATAGCGTAGCACATAATAATTATGTATGTAGGTATATATGTAGGTACTAAGGTGCCTCCGGGTAATAAGGCCTGTCGGTTAATAAGGCCTATATAACAGAAATCGTACTTAAAACTGTCATACGCACTAAAACGTCACGTACATACATATACATACTTATGTATAGTTTTAAAGTGTATTAACATATTTTTCAGCTTAGTTTTATGTTTCATTTTTAAACTTGTAAACCACCGTCTGATTATTTTTATCCTCTCTCTCCAAAGGTTGTATGGAAGAAGTACAGCGATAAGATCGCCCATAGTACTGATGGTTTTTTTATTTTACTTATGTGTGATTCTTTGTGTACAATAAAGAGTTTACTATCTAAAATCTTATACATTTGATTAAGTAAATGACGTGGATCATTAAAAATGCTTTGACCGACTTAAAAAAGAAAAATCCAAGGACTGTGTTTTTGAAGTGAAAACTTCTTTAGCGGCGCTGGGTGGGTAAAAACTTTCAAACTCGCGTCAGGGTCACGTGACGTCGAAAAAGCGTAAGATCTTATTTAATTTTTATACATTGCTCGTAAAACAAGAGACGACAAAAGAACACACTTGCGGTCACGCGACGTATGACTCAAACAATTAAATAGTGTTGTGGCGACATCGTACAAGGCGAGTACAAGGCGCTGCCAACACGCGGTGCGGTGCGGAGCGCGGGGGCGGAGGACCGAGGAGCGGCACTCGCGCGCCGGCAGCCGACAGACGCTCTGAGCACCCTCGCACGGGAAACACGTATCGCTCGCCGCGCGCGCATAACCAGATAGACGCTATTATATCGTACGAATCGTTTCGCCTAACTTGTATTTAACTGTATCGCTTCCATCTTATTGAAGTGAAAACTCAGTCAGGGTCACGTGACTCGTGACGTTCATCGAACGTGACGTTCATCATTCGTTGTCTTCGTCGTTGTGTCAATGTCAATGACATGACACAATCACAATGACACAGACACATTCGCGCTTGCGCGAATGTGTCTGTGTCATTGTGATTGTCATTGTCATTGTCATTGTCGTTGTGTCGACATGACACAATCACACTGACACAGACACATTCGCGCTTGCGCGAATGTGTCTGTGTCAGTGTGTCTTCGTTGTCTTCGTCGTTGTGTCACATTCGCGCTTGCGCGAATGTGACACAATGACATGACACAATCACAATGACACAGACACATTCGCGCTTGCGCGAATGTGTCTGTGTCATTGTGATTGTCATTGTCATTATGACGACTGTGGTTATATTTTTGAAGTGAAAACTTAAAAGTGAAAACACATTCGCGCTTGCGCGAATGTGTCTGTGTCATTGTGATTGTCATTGTCATTATGACGACTGTGGTTATATTTTTGAAGTGAAAACTTAAAAGTGAAAACACAACGTTAATATTGAAGTTTTCACTTCTGCCGGCACTCCCGGAGTGCTACCATTTTTTTTTTATATTATTATGTGTGTTACGCTATTACTTTTTTATGATTCATTTTGATATTGGTTTGGTAGATCATACTTCTGAGGTGGTGGTGGCCATATTATGATTAAAATCTGTCTGTACTTAGGTATTTCTTGAGAACTTTTTATTGTATTTTTGCTCTGTGGCTTTTCAAGTCGTATAGCTTTTGTGAATAAATACAACCTTCTAGGCCCAAAGGCAAAAACCGGATAACTTACACAAAAGGTTTTACATAATTAAATTATTTTATTTATATTATTAATTAAATTATATACCGTATTTACATAATACAATAAAATAACGTTTCCTACGTTCTGTACAACCGTAAAATACGCCCACACTTAAATCCACAGTACATACCGTAGATACTAGGGTTGTCAACAACTAATAAATAAATCTTCCAATTCTAACTATTTATTCACAAACAAATTTATACTATGTACACACAGAGTTGTCAGGTTTTGAGTTAGTATGGATTTATTAGTATTTAGAAAACAAATGTATTATAAAATAAAGTTTAAATAATTGGTTGAGCTACCAGCTGATCGTTCCAAACGATCTTTTTTTCTAACTACACTATTAGCTCCTGGCAAGTCCCGTCAGTACAGACCTTATACATTTTATCCAACAAATTAATGTCAATTTCAAATATATTTTTACACTAGCAGCATTGTTGACGGCGTGGGACGACACGCCGGCCATTTTAATTTTTGGGGTTCTCAGAATGAGTGTCGAAAAAAAGACAATTGTTTAACTATGGCGGCATAAAACATAAAAATATTAGTCTATATAAAACTTGACGGAATCAGAAAAGTAAATAGGTGAAGAAATTTTATGTGTGTTTTAATAACCTACTAAGCTGTACTAGAGTCGAAAATTGAAAATGAAAATTCGCGGATCCACTAAGTAGTTACATATACGATTCTGAATTCAATCGAGTTGGTCTGTTGGTAAGACCATCATGCCAAAGCTACAAAACCAATTTCTATAAAACTTACGCAATATAAAAGCAATTTAATATTTTCCACATGAGTTGTGTTCCATTACGATCAAGAACTTGGATTCTGAGAGACAGTTTGACCTCTCATAACCAACGGTAGCCTTATGCTACAAGGATCAAGATTAGTTTCAGTACTTAATTAAGTTTAATTGTAATTCTTTGTAAGAAGGATCATATAAAAAAACGGTAGGAACCAGGCCGTAAGTTTCTTGCCCGTTCTTCTAGGCTCTGGTCGCGTGGAACTGGCACCTAGAATCACCTAGTATGTAAGACGATTCTAAATGATCCTTGTGATTTTACTGAATAAAGTAATTTTTGACTTTGACTTTGATCACATGACAGGCGTCACGGCTCAGTCGGTATTAGCTCTGCCTCCGTGCTTGTGGGTCGTGGGATCGCCATAAAACTTATCTTATAGATATATAAAAATGAAACCCGTTTTCCGTTGTCACGACATAGCATGAAACGGCTTCACCGATTTGGCTGATTTTTTTATTGTAGTTTTCTAAAACTCTGTACAAGGTTATTACGGAAAAAAAATTTAAGAAAATCTCTCTGAAAAAAAATCTCTCTAAGGCGGTACGAAGTTCGCCGGGACAGCTAGTTAATTTTATCTATAGTAGGTACAAGTGATATTTTTTCCGTTAGTAATCTAATTCATTATACAACCTTTGTTTAGTTTATATAATGAACTAGATGGGGTTGTGTTAAACGTAGCTAAGTATTTTATATTTTGATATATTATGTCTAAGAGCGGAGCCGGCGAAATTAAATTGTTTTGTATTGTAAGTAGAAGTTATAGTTTATTGAAGCAAAAGGTTTTAAGATAATTTTATATTCAACTAGTTGCACTTGCAGCACTTTTTGAGAAGACATTAATTGACAGGCGTCACAGCTCAGTTAGTAGTAGCTCTGCCTTCCATGCTGTGGGTCGGGGGTTCGATTCCCACCCAGAGCAAATGTTTGTGTGATGAACATTTATATTTGTTCTGTTTCTGTGTGTTACTATGTATTGTATGTATTTACAAATAAAAATGTATATAAGTATTCAGCAATCTAGTCCCCATAGTACAAGTTATGCTTTGTTTGGGACTAGAGTGTGATGTGTGAAATGTCCGTGAATATTTATTTATTTTAATAGACCATAAATAACCATAGATTAAAGACATTTTTCACAGATTATACAAATTTACAATTTTATATGGTTCGTCGCTACACAACCCTAAAAAGTATTTCGCTCAATAAAACACAATTTTACCGTAGGTGTATTAAAAAGGCTTTGTCCGATCCTTTGGAAAAAGGTGAAAGCTGATATAAAAGATAAACTATTACCAAAGACAAAAAGATACGGAACCGCCGTTTATTTTCTTATTCAAGCTGCAGCATTGTAACTTTAGCATTTAATAAATTGATATCAGTACCTCAAGTACGAGTTTGTGCACACACAAATCGCATAGAGGCGATCGCCGAGCGCCACCGATTTTGTATGGAAATCCAAGCTTCTCAAGGCGCGCTGCTTGGATCTCCATACAAAATCGGTGGTACAAATTCACCAATCTATTTTCTGGGATAATGTGCTAATTGTCAAAAATATTAATAATAATATGATAAAATATATAACTACTATGTCTAAGCGGGTTTTCTCTGTATGTTTTTTTTCACCGTTTATAACGCTTGGCTATACTAGATAACGGGCCGAATTTCTCGCCCATTATCTAGTATTTTATTAGGCGTTTAGGCTAAATGTCTGAACGGACAGAACAGATCGCTGCTCATTTGTTTTTTGTTGAAATCCTTCGGGATAATAGAATTGGCTTTTATTAGTACCGATACGACAACGACACTACGACCAGACTGTCACCACCGGAGTAGGTAGATACCCCTCGGAACCTAGAAAAATATTATATTTGAAGGATGCCTTTTTTTTTTTACTTTAGGATAAGCTATTAGCTCTTTAGTATTAGATATTATACATATTGTACCAACAGTTGGTACAATTTATTGAACATATTAAATACATTATATTAATTATATAAATTATATATTATTCTTGGGCGTCTAGTCGAAGCGACGCGTGACCCGAGGGCTGGTGAGTATCTGGCCCAGCGTATCAGCATTGCTATTCAGCGCGGCAATGCAGCCAGTGTCTTGGGTACGCATCCGATTGGTACTGATTTGGATCAGTTGAACTATCTATAGATCGTTTGCAACGGTCTGTAGATAGATCAACTGTTTCTTATGTATTTTATATGACAATGTACATTTTGTAAATACTGTATAGTCGTAAGTTTGTCATTATATTATATTAAAAATACTGTGTAGAAAAAGGGCCAAGTCTCACGGTGTTCGGAGAAAGGTAGTAATTTAATAAAAAAAACCAAGTCATATCACTTACCTATAGATAGGTTGGTACTAACCTACCTACATAGGTAAGTGAATTTGCAGCGCAACATAGTCTATGTTAACTTAAATTAATTCAACTTGTACTATAAACACAGACCTTACAGCTCAGTTGGTAGTAAGTCTTCCAAGCTGTAGGTCGTGGGTTCGATCTTCACCGGGACAAATGTTTCATATGTATATAAACATTTGTTCTGTGACTGAGTGTTACTATTCATTCTATGTACCTATGTATTAACAAAATTGTAGCTTGTATTTTATCAGAAATCTAGTTCCCATAGTACAAGCTTTGCTTAGTTTGAGAGTAGATTGTGCTGTAAGAAATATCCATGAATATTTATTTAAATTTATCAAAATTCCCTAGACGGAGATAGCAATCGTTGTTTTATTAATATAATTTTAGATACAAAGGCACAAAAGGAAATTTTGAGTTTGCAAAGGACTCAGACAAAGTTACTGAATTTCTGAATCATTTTCTTGGTTTGATAAAATACCTTGCTGGGTATCAAAGATCTGTACTAACTGGCATTTCATGCTGTCAGTTTTGACAGGTTTCATCATTCACAAATCTAAAAATATTAAGCTATGTTGTCAAGTAATAATTAATTTATTCATCAACCTATATCAGTCCACTGCTGGACGTAGGTCTCTCCCAAGACGCGCCACTGAGCGCGCCCTGTCTTCGTCTCTTCATCCAGTGTTTGCCAGCTACACTCCGCAGATCGTCACTCCATCTCGCCGAAGGCTTATAGTATTTAAAGTTTTATATCATCTACTGTCTAAAACGTCTTTATAAAATGCCGTTGTGTAAAAGTACTCGGGTTTTCAGAAGCCCTTATCAAAACGACTTGTTTACACAGGAACAATAAAACCACGCTATGTTTTATACTCATTTCTAACAATAGAATTAATAAAATTAAATAAATAAAATTAAACTAAGCTTTTTTGAAAAAAACATTATTTTGGACAATTACTTTAGTTTGAGTGACTAGTAGGTACCTAGATAATCGCAAAGTAGCTTAAACTAGTAAAATATATAACAGTTCAGACACAATTAAAAAAAAATAGTTGTCTGTAAAGTCGGTTTACTGACGATAGTTGAACGTGACAACGAACGCAAAGGCCGATTGTGCTTCTTTGTCGCTCGTTCCGCGCTCTCGCTTGCACTTCATGGAACGCCTCAGAGCGAGGTAACGCCGCATGAGTCATGTTTTTTCGTGCGTGCAGCCGGCTCTATCGAATTAGAAGACGTTGTCACGTCAAAAAACCCTAAAATATTTGAATTTCCCACTAGAGCGAGACGTATCACCTTAAGGACTAACAGTTTTAATTAATGGGCGTACATTACAGGGTGCAAGGTATCCCCTATATGGTTTTCTGACGCGCTTCAGTTTACGCAAGATCCCCTCTTGGGCTCCCCTACCATTATAGGCTTTTAGAATAATTGGATTCGCAAGAAAATCGACTGTGTCGTGTCCCTGTAATTTCACTAAATTACGGTAGTTAGCCTATTTGGTTTGTAATTAACGTTTGTTTCAAAGAAAACGGCGTTTTACAGACTTATTTTATATACAAATTGTGTATTCAATTAATTATAAAAACGTTATTAAAATAACATCGAACTCGCTAATGAGCAATCAATTACAACACAGAACTAACATATTTTTGTTATTTCCTTTTTTGCATATTTATGTTTGCCATCAGGTAAAATATTTGTTCTCGCTAGGGATCGAACCCACGACCCACATGGAAGACAGAGCTTAAGCAACTTAACTGTGACACTAGTCTACGAGTATACTGTTATAAATCGAATGGAACTTTACAAATTAAAAGCATACTTTTTGAATTCAAACATGGGCTATGTTTTATTGATCAAGAACTCGGATTCTGAGATACAGCTTGACCTCTCTTAACCAGAAGCAGCCATACGTTACAAGGCTCTTGTAATGGTGGTGAAGAGGGGACAGATATACTGCTCAGTGTTTCTACTATGAGTTGTCACAGTAAAATCGCCTGACTTTACTACAGTAGTTACGTCAATATTAGTATTACGAATTTTAGTACCCAACTATCCGCTAGAGGCGCTGTACAAATATTCATACATTTTTTTAACTACAGACGCTAGCGAGTATAGTAAATATAGTATAGTAAAAACTCATGGTAGACCTACTGTATTATATAAAACATACCTACTACTTTTACAATGATAAGAGGGTAATATCTAGTTATAGTTGACAGGCGTCACAGCTCAGTTGGAAGTAGCTCTGCCTTCCATGCTGTGGGTCGTGGGTTCGATTCCCACCCAGAGCAAATGTTTGTTGTGATGAACATAAATTTTTGTTCTGTGTCTGGGGTTACTATGTATTTACAAAACAAAATAGTATAGAAGTATCAGCAATCTAGTTCCCATAGTACAAGCTCTGCTTAGTTTGCGACTAGAGTGTGATGTGTGAAATGTCCTTAAATATTTATTTATTTATTATTTTAAAAGATTTAAGTACGTCTAAAATATCTAAGCAAAACTCAATCCTATATATCTACAGTATTTACATATTGTAGGCTATACTTTATTTACAAACAAACTTACGACTATACAGTATTTACAAAATGTACATAGTCATATAAAATACATAAGAAACAGTTGAACTATCTACAGACCGTTGCAAACGATCTATAGATAGTTCAACTGATCCAAATCAGTACCAATCGGAAGCGTACCCAAGACACTGGCTGCATTGCCGCGCTGAATAGCAATGCTGATACGTTGGGCCAGATACTCACCAGCCCTCGGGTCACGCGTCGCTTCGACTAGACGCCCAGAAATAATTTTGTAGGCTATTGAATGGCTAGATCTGCCTACAACTTTTCTTAGAATATTTTATCTCTATGTTGATACAACTTCTCCAAATGATTACTATAAAGCTCTACTACTACAAAATGTCCATGAATACATTATAGCAGCACTTAAAATAATTGTAAAACCACTTCTAACTTTAAGTAGTTAAGTTTAACTGTCACTCAAACTTAAATGTACATTTCATAGTAATAATTAAATAATTACTAAAATTAGCCTATTTTTAAGTTATCTATATATATCTAGTTATTGTGTTAAATAAAGAATAGAAATCATAAATCATCATTGGTATGAATTAACTTTTTACTTTAGGTATGTAGCTTCTTCTTCTTTTATTAGTGACTTTTGGAGGCTAGGGCTGCCACGAATTTGCCAAAGGTATTTTGGCACCTAGAATCACCTAGTATGTAAGACGATTCTAAATGATCCTTATGATTTTACTGAATAAAGTAATTTTTGACTTTGACTTGACTTTGACTTTATGATATATGTATGTAGTTGTATGTATTATGTTGGTACGAAGGCGGTTTTGGCAGGTGTCAAAACTTCAAGTACAATCAGACTGACACATTTTGAATCATTTTACAATATATAAGTCTCGAAACAGTCAAGTTTCAAGTTAGATTATAGAAATATTAATAATGTATAAAATATACAACGTGAATAGGACTAGACAACTCGAGATAAAAATGTAATTCTACTCGCAAATTACTTTCAGAACAAAGAAAAAGAAATAATATGAAAAAAAGACAATCCGCTGATAAAAAGACAACAAATAAAGTCGATCAAAGTTTTTAACGACGTTTGAATTAGGGTTTTGTGAGGGTTGGGATATGAGGTGTGTGAGTTTGATTTCCACCTCTACCATGAGTTGTCACAGTAAAATCGCCTGACTTTACTACAGTAGTTACGTAAATATTAGTATTACGAATTTTAGTACCCAACTATCCGCTAGAGGCGCTGTACAAATCTTCATACATTTTTTTAACTACAGACGCTACCAAGTGTAGATTGTAAAAACTCATGGTAGAGCTACAGGACAGTCTGCTTATGGAACTTGAGCTAAAAGAACTTGGGGTTAAGATTTGATATTTTAGACGAGTGAGTGAGTATTTTTAAGCGTGCTACATCGACCGCATCGTCGCTTAGCATCAGGTGAGCTTGTAAATAAAGAGCTTTTCCAAAAAGCCTACGAAGTCGTGTAAATACTTTGGGTTTGATTATTTCATTAGGTGTTATAAACCAACTTCAAAGGGTCTTCTTTCAAGTTGAATTGGGTATGTTAATATCACGCTCTGTTTCAGTGAAACCTTTCATGAAAATGCTAAAACATTACTCTATTTTCACCAAGTAAGAATAAGAAATTATTTATTTGACAAACACTTAACACTAACAACAGAAAAATAATAAAATATAATGATAGAGAAATAAAACAATAAAATTATAATAAGTAAAACAATATAAAAAGAAGAAAATAAATGATATAATTATTGTGCCAGTGCTGTCAATTAGGTCTAATCTCAGCTTAATGCCACTCCCGAATTGAGAGTAAGAGCGTTTTCACATTACCCCGATATCGGATCGGCGTCCGACACCTATATCGGATCGGATAATGTGAAAACGCTCTAAGGAAGCAGCACTGGTTTTCAGACTAGACCTCAGCAGTAACATCACGAATAGCTCTTTGATCTCTATAAGACCAAATAATATTGGATGAATCAGAAGTCAGGTTCTACAAAATAGGACCACAGACAAATAGGCGTTTTCTCTAAAATAAACGGATTTTCGTTGTAAATCCTATGATCTTATCTGCTTTCAAATCAAGTGAGTTACCGCTAAGTTTATTTTTATTATATCCTTGTCCCCCAGCGTTGTTGGTGGTATAACATGTTCCTCACTCACTCTTATCAATCTTGTGAGTCATTTAATTTTAATAAATTTAATAATAAATAATGTTGGACAATCCACACAACATCATCTAGCCCCAAGCTAAGCAGAGTTTGTGTTAGGGGTACTAGAAGACTGACATACATAATACAATACATTACATAGATAGATATTTTTATTATATATATAAAATACCCAGAACACCCGGAATAAATATTTGCAGATCGTACAAACATTTATCCCAAGGCGGGAATCGATCCCGCAACCTTCCGTGTCGCAGGCGGACCTTCGCCCACCGCACCACATGGGTCATCCGATGTGGCGCGGAATTTTCTTAGCTACCCAGGATAGTTATGTAACCGGCTAGTACATTGACAATAACATCGCATCATGCCTAGACGCAAGCTTGCAGTCTCGCAGCTGCGGTCGGTTGCTGCTTATCTCTACCACCCACGCGTCTGTGCCTTGTGGCCCTTAGTTAGTAAGTTTGATTATTCATTCGTCTAGAGGCTAAACTTTACACTACTTACTCCACGTTCCCGAAACCTTTACAAGATAGATGTTTGGCTAATAAGATAAGATGCTGCCTCAACAAATGGTGGAAAACATATTTTTCCACAACTCTCTCAAGATGGGTAACGAATGAAAGGACTTAGTATGATACTACAGCTTTGTCATAATTTTTATTTTTTGATTATAAATAAATATATAATGCTGGACAATCCACACAACATCATCTAGCCCCAAGCTAAACAGAGCTTGTGTTATGGGTACTAGAAGACTGACATACTTAATACAATGCATTAAATAGATAGTTTTTTTTTATTATACATATAAAATACCCAGAACACCCGGAATAAATATTTGCAGATCGTACAAACATTTATTCCAAGGCGGGAATCGAACCCGCAACCTCCGTGTCGCAGGCGGACCTTCGCCCACCGCGCCACATCGCTCGTCAAACTAGTATTAGCAGAGTTTGTTTAAATGACAACTAAATTTTTAAATGTTTTTGAATTCCAATACACTTGGGGGTAGAGCAGCAAATTAGGTATTCGTGGGATCAGATTGGATTTGGAAGATTCATCGGATTATATAAGATTTTGCGTTTGATGATAAAAGGCCAACATAATTTTTGTTTTGACACTTTTACAATGAACCTCTCTTTAGGCTATTCAAGACCTACTTTTTTTTAATATAGAATAAATCTGTACATCGGTTTTAAATAAAAAAAAACTAACTTCAATTTAATGCTACAACAGGTATAAGATGCCATGATGACATGGGGATCATGAGACTAAAAGCCCCATAATCCCCATGATGGGGATCGTTCAATGGGGATTATGAAACTAACCCCTTATTTCGTGCACCAAAATAACATAGAAAACATTAGAAAATCTTTAACTGCTAAGGAAGTTCGCGGGTTCAAATTCTGCTAGTTTTTTAATCAATTTCAAATGACTCACCATATTTTATAAATTACTTTTTTCCTCCAATTATAAATCGATTTTGATATTTTTTTATTTTGATATCGAATCTTTATTTCATTATAAAATTTGACAAGAACTTTTAAGAAAATTTCTACGTCAGTTGAGAGAGCGAGAAGGAGATACATTTATTTGACACATGGTTGAGTCATCTTATGACATGGTTGGATGAATACAGTCGTGTGCAGAAGCTAGTGAAAACAACAACAAACAAATAACAAATAATGCTGGACAATCCACACAACATCATCTAGCCCCAAGCTAAGCAGAGCTTGTGTTATGGATACTAGAAGACTGACATACTTAATACAATACATTACATAGATAGATACTTTTTATTATACATATAAAACACCCAGAGCATCCGGAATAAATATTTGCAGATCGTACAAACATATATCCCAAGGCGGGAATCGAACCCGCAACCTTCTGCGTCGCAGGCGGACCATCGCCCACCGCGCCACATCGGTCGTCATATACATATATCAAAACATAAAAACATTATACAACATATTGCCCGCCTTCTAATGTTTCTAAGTAGGTAATTAGCTAAAAGCTTCGGAAGGTTCATTAATTAACTCTTAAGAGTTTATTTATATGAAGCTGTGACTTGTTACCTTTCTATGATTTACACTTAATATGTAAAAGAAATGTTTAGTATTCTATCAGCAATCTAGTTCCCAAAGTACAAGCTTTGCTTAGTTTGCGACTAGAGTGTGATGTGTGACATGTCCGCGAATATATAAATATATAGGTCATAAGTCATAATTTTTTTTTCTGTTTCGTTCATAGCGCCATAATTTTGGAATGGGCGTCACAGTCACACGTCTGCCTACCATGAGGTCGTGAGTTCGATCCCCACCGAGAACAAAAACATTTGCGTGATGAAATACATTAGTTCTGGATGTTGGTTCTGTGTCCGAGTGTCCATGTAAGTATTCTATGTATTTACAGACTAAATTGTATTTATGTATTCTATCAGATGTCCTATCCTACCCTCACATAACCTGCCAGGATGTGACTGTGATGTTATTATTGAAAGGATTTAATACAGCTATCTCATTATTGCACAAAAATCCATAGGATACCGATGAGTTACTATAGAAACTGAACGTTTTTTTGCACCCATAACGGACAAGTTGAAGAGTGATAGGTTAGCGTGGTATAAGATAAGATAAGATAAATTTTTATTTGTTAACGACAAACTTTACAGATCATTACATCTAACATGTGATATTTCCTTAGTTTACAATTCAGGATGGATGACATAGGTACCCAAACTAGGAAGACCTGTGAGATGGCGTACCTATACCCTCCGCCGGAGAACGAGTTTTAAGAACTAGGTCTAACATACTCACGATACTAGGTATATTCATACCCAGTATCATAAGCATGTCAAACACTGCGACTTTTGAACATTCAGATTAGAAATAGATTTGCACTAAAATTACGTACAAGACTTATTTTTAAACAATAAATATAAAAGTAAAAAGATTATGTAGGTATAAATTGATTTGATTTGTATATTGGTAAAACAAAATCAAGTAAAATAAATATAAAAAGAGTTATAAATAGGTAAAGATATAATAATTTGTATGAATATGTATATATGTATTTAGAAGGTATTAAGTGTTATCTATAGTATTATAAAGCACTAAGTCAATAGGGTGAGTATGTTTTCAGTTTCTGTGTAGTTTTTTTCAAGTAACCAGGATTTTAAGGTAGTTTTGCATCTCGGGGTAGTCAGTGGGTAAAACTTAAGAATTTTGTTTAGTTTATTATACAGATATGCTTCCAGAAAAATTGAGTGACGCATAGCGAAAGATGTATTAAATCTTGGGATGCTACATACCTTACTAGTTGATCTAGTAAGATAAGTTATATTGGGATTAAAAGGGAGTTTTTTATGGAATGTTAAAATAATTTGGAGAATGAATGCTTGACGTACAGTTAATATTTTTAGGTCTTTGTATAAGAGCTCAGTGGGGAAGCGAAAAGGTTTAAAGCTCATAACTTTTAGTACTGATCGCTGAGCCCTTTCAAGTTTTATTAAATTAGACTTACAAGCCCCTCCCCAAGCATGGTATGGGCATGTTATGCGGAGGGAAGAAAGCCATATAGCAAGAAGAGTGTTAGATATCAATGTGTGTGATGTAGAAGTAGAGGGAGCCCAAAGAAAAGATGGATGGACTGTGTGAATGATGACATGTGTAAGAAAGGTGTGAGCATTGAGATGACGTCTGATAGAAGAGAGTGGAAGAAGGTGTGTTGTACCGACCCCACATAATGTGGGACAAGGGTAGGAAGATGATGATGAACCTAGTTCGTTTGAGAGGCTAGGATAGGTCCGCAACAATCTTGTTCCCACAGTACAAGCTTTGCTTTGTTTGGGACTAGAGAGTGCGTAAAATGTCCGTGAATATTTATTTATTTTATGTGTCTGGCTAAAAAAGGCAATTCAAGAAAGATTTCGTCCATTTCACGCAAAGTTCTTTCGATCCAGTCCTTTTGGTACCGAAAGGGTCAAAACGAATGTTGTTTTCGTCCCAAATAGTAAAACGGGTCGTAAGGGACAGTAATACGCAGTACAGTTAGCGGCTGTCACTATTGCACATTAGTGTGATTTATTTCATTTGTAGTTTGTTTCTATGCAAAGAAGGATCAATGTTATTAATAGCAACGAAATATATTATTTTTTTGTTTTTAAGTAAAACATTTATTAATAAAAAACAGTGTTCTGGTAGTACAATGGTAGGTTTCAAAAATAATTTTCGTATTCGTGAATTCCATAATAAATATGGTTGAATGATACAAGTGTATTTTTTTTTATAAATAAAATTAAATAATAATTTTTTTTTTTTTATAAAATTAAATTGTTATCGTATAAATCGATATAAATCATGACTTTGATACAACTCAAACTTTAGTCAAAAAAATCTGTATAATCTTTTTCTTATCGTGTCGATGCTACAACTGTAGGTACTTTGTTGTAGCATCGTGTTGGAAAGATTAGCCAAACTAGATACTGCTTTACCGTGTCTAGCTGTTACCGGTGTGCGCCACGAGGAGGCTCTTTCCATGCATGATGATTGATATCACCTGTATGATGATATTGTAATCATCATACAGGTTTTTCTAAGAATTTCGGTCTAAAGTAAACTGTTAAAAAACAAATATAATAAAACACTATCGAAACAATTTATCAAACAAATCTCACTCTCAAACATTGCATCATTATAAAAACTCTATAACAGTACCTCTACCATGAGTTGTTCCAGTAAAATCTACTTTACTATTATACAGTAGTTACGTAAATATTAGTATTACGAATTTTAGTACCCAACTATCCGCTAGAGGCGCTGTACAAATCTTCATACATTTTGTTAACTACAGACGCTAGCGAGTATAATATATATATAGTATAGTAAAAACTCATGGTAGAGCTACAGATGTGCCAGACTAACAGCCGATGACTGTAAAATGGGCCGTTACCCGCACAAACACAATAACACTTGTCTGTCAAGAGGCTAATAGAGGCGAGAGGCGGTTAGGCTTTGCGCCAAGTTGTAACTTAACACTAGGGATGGGACGAGGCAAGTCTAGAAAAATATATAATTTTTTATAATTAATATATAAAATATTAAAAATAATATAAACATTCATGGACATTCCACGCATCACATTCTAGTCCCAAACTAAGCAAAGCTTGTACTATGGGAGCTAGGTTGCTGATATAAGACTTATATACATTTTTGTAAATACATGCATAGTGACATACAGTGTACACATTGACACACAGAACAAATTATTTATGTTCATCACACAATCATTTGCTCTGGGTGGGAATCGAACCCACGATGGAAGGCAGAGCTACTACCATCTGAGCTGTGACACCTGTTTCTATGGGTACTAGATATCTGATAGAATAGTTATATTAGTACATTTATAAATACATTCATCGAATATATACTAGGTACTATGTTTGTTTATGTTTAATACTTATTAAATTTAAATTAAATATATGTAAAGTCACATTTATAAACGCTTATCATTATTATCAATGTTATTGTAATGTATGTTAACAACTTAATAAAATATCAAATTTGTGCATGACCTTTTCGAACAAAATAAATAAGTAGGTACAGTAAATAGGTAATTTTTAAAAAATAACTCCTTGGAAGCATTGCTCTGTAGAAAAATGTATTTAATCTATCAGTCGTCTGCACCATTATGGAAACCATTAATTTATACAATCGTGATGTCACTCTGTACCAGGCACGGTATTGATAGAAAACGAAATGGCGCCGAAGAAAAATGAAATTCGTGCAGAGATTCGAATTTGTTTGTAATGCTGATCTGGCGTCACAGCTCAGTTGGTATTATCTAGCCGCTCAGAGTTTGCGTTCCTGACACATGTCAGTTAGTCACGTCTAGTGATGGGCACAACATAACACTGAGTTCGTTACCGTTCCTCCCACAGAACAAAAAACTCAGTAGAAGGCGCATAGTCCTTTTTCAGCACCGGAACCAGCGTACCCCAACTAACACTGACACAGGTTAATTGTATTTCGTCACACTAAGAAAAGCGTCGTGTGATTGGTTGAATGAAAGTAAGTAATACATTAGTCTTCGTTCATTTGAAAATTAACAATAATCATATGACGATAGAGTGGTTTATTATCTAATCTATTTACGTATTACGTCATACGGAATACTTTCACTACCAAGTTCTGCTACTCGCCGCTAGATGTCACTACACCAAATGCATTTAATAAACCTTTATTACTTTTGAGATAAGATTCATATTTCCGTAACGAGCTCTTTACTATTTTTGTACTATTCGTCCATTTCTAGGGTTGTACTGCTGCCATTACTTTATATATCGACAATGCGTTTTATTTTCAACTAAAATTAAAATCGATAAATACATTTTACATTTCAAAATGAATTAAGTACCTTACTCATTTTTATGTTTGAAATCATTGTGTTTATAAATGTATACTAATATAAAAATGTATATAATAATGGAAGTAATTAATACAAATAAAATTAAAACACTGGTTTTATTAATGAACACATTAATAAGAGAGAGAGAGAGAGAGAGAGAGAGAGAGAGAAACATTTATTTAACACACAACACACAGGTACAACACATTCAAAATAGTAACACACATAGGTAGGTACACAAAGACAGAAATCAAGGAAAAGTAAGACACATAAATTACAAAAAAACATAAGTACATTAACACATTTATACAAAAAAAAAAGTAGTAAATTAATGTGGGTGCTGACCAGTGCCGAAGTGCGTTAAAAAGGTTTAGCCTCAGCTTAATGCAGCTTTGCTTAATAAAGCAACGCGGCGCTGGTTTTCAGGCAAAAACCTAGAATAAAACATCTACATACTAAAAAATATACATTATTGGCCTTGAAAGATAACATACTTGTTAAGAAGTTGCCTTTTTGATAGTTTTATATTAATTTTAAGTAAATGATGTATCCGCACATGTAGCGTTCTGTTATAGCTTTTATCAAGTCAGTTACATGGTTTGATGTGGGGAATTCTCCAATTTGATGAAAATTTATATTTTCGAACAACCTTTCTCCGATAAACTTTCTTAATATTTTTTCTTATTCTTTGTGGAACCTTAGGAAATCTGAAGCCATAAAATAATCCAAAACCTCCTTTTTTATAGGTTCGAGACTTTGTGAATGACTTAAGGTTGAGAAACCTTTCTCAATTTGAATAAATACTAATAGATTCCCCCTTATCCACCTTTTAAAAACATAAAAATAAAATTAACTAATTAATTAACCTTAATAAGGAAAATAAAAAAAAACGGTTTGAACAAGTCATGGAAGTACCTACTACTACAATTACTATACAGAATCATAAAAAAATGCATTATAGGGTTATTTTTTTGCCGATATATCATAGAACATTGTAAGTTTAAAATATCGATAACTCATTATCGATAACGTCAATACCTAATTGAGTAGCGGACTGTGACATGTCAGTAGTTGGAATCTTCGAGAATAAATGGTTGACTTTAAAAGAAAGTAGACCCTATAGAATAAACAATAAAGTCTATTTGTACTTGTCTTGTACAATAAAATAATGTTTTTACAATTTTCATCGAAATTAAGTAAATCAAGACTAACCGATGATATGATATACCACCATTTGAAACATTTTTAGTTCTGCTGTCGTTTTTACACTCTAGAACAGCGCAATAAGGCATTTTTGTAATTTTTCTAAAGCTTTTATCACTGTGACGGTTCGATCTAGACTGACGTGCGTGAAATAGGCGTGGCGGAGACAGTTTGCGAATCTACGCTAAACTAGAGGTACGCGCGCCCCGCCCCCATACTACTTCCACTGGTTTTTTATGTTCTGAGGTTCCTCCAAAGTGAATCCCGGATTATTTTTAGGATTATTTTCGTTTTAAATTGGCGGAATCTTTTAAAATTTATGTTTTAGTTATTTAAGTGGAAACCAAAAAAAGGTAATATAAATGTAATTCTTTGTTACAAAGTTACAATCTGTATTTCTATGCAATAAAGTACATTGAATTGAATGTGCGTATGTAGTTTTATTTTTATATATCATAAAAGTTATCTTATAGTCCATTATTGTCAAATTCTTAAAAAAAAAAACAAAACGTATTATTTTATAAAGTATAACCCCCTATCTTATAAAAAGTTAGCGTTGACTTTATGTCATCATTACGTATATGGTAATAAATTCTTCAAGTCTGCGCTAACTTTTTATAAGATAGACCGTAACTGTATAAGAACGGATTACGATACTATTATTGGGTTTTATTTTTAGCACAGCACTACAAATATCAAGCGCTGACATAACCTTGTAATAGCGTAGTATAGATTTAGAAAAATATTGTTTGCAAAGTCATTTGACTCTCAGTTTGGCACAAAATTATAACATTCATTGATTATTGATATAATAAAGTTGTTTTAATGCTCATCAATTGTTAAAACGGTAAACAACCAGGAAAAATATGTTTATCGTAACTGCAACGCCATTACAAAGTTACGTCGTCAGTTCAATCGCGATGTGTCAGGAACGCATTCTAAAAACGGCCGAACATAGTAGCTCTGCCTTCCATGCGGTGGGTCGTGCGTTCACCAAGACATTTGAGACATTTGAGAAGTACAATTAATATCGGACTTCTCTATATAAGAGTTAAACACATCTAGTATAAGAGTTAAAAGCACTCTGTATAAGAGATAAGATATCAAGAAATAAGTACTAAAGGACACTGAATAAATAAATATTCACGGACAAATATAAATTTTACATTTCTCTTACCTAACCCACTTTAAAATTTTAAATCAGCCTGTATACGGGTTGAAATCACCCTGTATAAAGAGATGAGATGACATTAAAGATTGCGTCAAGAATAGACATTTTAAATGCAAGGGTATGCTCGACAAAAGGCTTTGTCCTAAGTAGGACGTACAGTCGTCTACAAAACGTATTTATATTAATCTATACTTATAATAAAACTGTAGAGAGGTCAATTCTGTACATTAAATATATTTTCAAAAAAACTATCAGGGGGTGATTAGTGATCGATACTGATGCCAAAAATGCAATCAGTTAAATTTTTGTCTGTCTGTCTGTCTGTCTGTCTGTCTGTCTGTATGTATGTTCCGTATAGAAACAAAAACTACTCGACGGATTTTAACGAAACTTGGTATAATTATTCTTCATACTCCTGAGCAACTTATAGGATACTTTTCATCACGCTACAATCAATAGGAGCGGAGTAGTGAAGGGAAATGTTGGGAAAACGGGAGAAGTTACTGTTAGGAATAGATACTCCTATAATATCTATCACCAACCTTAATGTTACCATAGCAACCAAACGTTGTTGATTGTTATCAATGTCAATGTCTTCACTTGACAAAATATATTCTTTGCAGTTTAAGTTAATAATATTCGTTTATTTATTGTAACTGGTTTTACCCTATCCTACAGTACTTATATCGACTTTAACATGGTAGCAGAGCGTGGTTAAGGTACCCTGATGGTTCTATTTTACTGCATCAGAAATCGTACATCGCTCGCATATTGCAAAGGATTGGCATGGAGAAATGTAAGCCAGTGCCAACATCAATTTTAAAAGCAAATAATGCTCAACATGTTAATGAAGTTTCAATGAACTTCCCGTACCGTGAAGCTGTTGGATCACTAGCTTATTTGATGACAAGCACGAGGCCTGACATAGCCTTTGCTGTCAGTGTTGTATCTCGAAATTTAGATAAACCCACAAGGGAGAACATCATCAATATCAAGAGGATAATGCGTTACTTGAAAGGGACTATAGAAGAAGGCATCGTTTACAAGCCAGGAAATAGTCATAATTTAGAATGTTACAGTGACGCTGACCACGGAGGTGATCATGAAACTGGAAAGTCTACCTCAGGCATTCTTTGCATGTATGCTGGAGGTCTAATATCCTGGAATAGTAAACGCCACAGCACAGTAGCGATTTCATCCATCGAGGCAGAAATAGTGGCAGCAAGTGAAACTGCTAGAGAAATTATTTGGTTTCGAAAGGTCATGAAAGATATCATTGGTGAATTAGTCCAGCATCCCTATGTGTTGATAACGAAATTATTATTACATTTAGGGTAAAACTAGACCTTATTACTGAGTTTTTTATTTCTGTCTATTTTCAATTTCATAACTATCACGAATAATTAATATTAAAGGGGGCTTATACATAAACGTGATTTTTATTTATTCGATATTGATAAGGGCAACGGGAGATAGATACGGTACGGAACTCTTTTAACGCACTTGCCCGGTTTTATTAATAAGTAGGTATAGATACTAAGTTTTCCTTCTTAGACTGCTCTTTTTTCTCTTTCTCTCATAAGAAGATAGTAATGGGTTATAGCAAAATCTCTTAAAACGGCACGCGGACGAAGTCGCGGCGGGAACAGCTAGTACAATAATAAAACTGAAAGATAACGAATTCATTCGCTCATTCATTTATTTATCATATATTTATTCAACTAAGCAAACCTATGAAAATTAGATGAAGAAGAAATTTATCACGTATTCTATTTACATAGATTAGATGTATGTATATATTTTTTGTTATAAGTTTGTTTATAGTAAAACAAACTTGCTCTAACACAAATGTTTGTTCATGGTGGGAATCAATCCCACGACCCACAGCATAGAAGCAAGTGACGCTTGTCAAACATTTATATACATTCATTTTATTTTTATTATAAAGGGATTTTGATAGCTACTGATAAGATACAAGCAATGTCACTTAACAGTTATAATAAAAAAAATGGTTGTCTGTAAAGTCGGTTTACTGACGATAGTTGAACGTGACAACGTCAACGAACGCGGTTCTGCAAAATAAATCGTCGTTCGAAACATCTTGGAACGCCTCAGAACGCCGGAACGCCGGAACGCTTCATGAGTCATGTTTTTTCGTGCGTGCAGCCGGCTCTATCGAATTATAAGACGTTGTCACGTCAAAAAATCAGCTCATAAAATCACCTATAACACAATTCTAATTGATATCTATGATTTTACTGAATAAAGTATATATCACTATGAATGTTTACAAAATCCTTACGTTAGTATGTAGGAATACTTATTACCCACCATCCACAATAAACCTCCATTCAGTACCCAATGTAAAGCTTAACACATTCAAATTATGGCGCTGGAGTCACAGAAGCATCAACAGTTGAGGATCTGACTAATCACTTCGAAATGTAAGTAACGACCGTCTCATGGTCCTCCTGTTCTATCCCATATAGCTTAAAACTCACAAATAACTTGGCTATTGGAAAAAGAGTTTTTGAAATGCTGTTTATTAGATTCGGAGACTCCCAAAAACTCAAAAAAATTGTGTTAATATTTACAAAAAGTTAATATTTAATATTAACTTTATAATAGATAGTAGGTACAGATGACATAGACTCTACTCTTACATCATAGGAAGACTTAGCCTACAGCTGGGTATAGACCTCTCTTTCATTTTTCGTCTCTTAATAACCTCTCTCTCTTTCTTTCAAGACGACACAGGCTGGTAGCTGTGGATCGTTAATTCCCACATGCATGGCTTTTTAAGTGACGTCATTCTAAATACAAGATGGCGGTCGACCTAAGATGGCGGACTAGTAATGTGCAAACATGATATGTATTAAATGAAAAGGTTTGCTGATAAGATTACAAAAATATGTAGATCTAGTTTACTGAAAACATCGTAAAAACATTGTATCATCTCTATAAATCGCAAAAAGCACGTTAATGTTCTACAAATCTATTCATAAAACAAGCCTAATTCACTCTTAATACAAGCCAACAAAGCTTATTTTACTACAAAAACCTTTCACACTGACAAAACTCTTCAAATCCTTGCAAATACGTACGTATTCTACATAACAGCTGTTGAACAAATCACTTTTGTGTTTGACTGTACGTGAGGTATTTCCAGAGAATTACTCACGCTTGACGAAAAGGGGGGATGTTGAAAGGTTTACACAAGAAATGTTCTATAATGTTGGCATAAGCGTCACAAAGTACCTACAAGACAGAATAAGGCAAGTAGCTATCGAGATTTGGATCAGTAGGGCTATCTATAGATCGTATGCGATGATTTGCATAAAAAATCGTTTTTATTTTATTCATATGTACAGTAATATAATAGTTATAATTTACTTGTCAGAAAATTTCTTAAAAAACAATAAATAAAAAGTTTATGAAGATCAAAAAAATCATTCGAATTCAGACCCAGATTATATACCACATATTTTAACTACGTTTAACTACGTTTACTAACGTTTTAAACAATGATTTGAAAAAAAATGTAAAATACCTGACACTATTGGTACGTCCATATTTAGGTAACTTCCTTATTAGATCAGAAGTTACCGAACCGTAAAACCGATATGTGAGCCTTTCAACCAATTTCATGTCCTTTGCGTGATATTATTAGGTTATACAGGGTGTAACTTGGAGGGCTCTAGCGGATTAGTGGTGACTGACAACCCTGTCTTTTGATCTGTCATACATTCAAGTATAATCTTATCTAAATTATATCCACAGTTAGACGTGTTGGAACTTTAGCATTTTATATTAATTTATCACAAAGTATCATACAAAAAACGGTAGAAACCAGGCCGTAGTTTCTCGCCCGTTCGTCAAAGCGCGACTTTATTCGCGACTACCCGAAAAGTCGGGAAAAGTAACTTACAATAAAAACTTGTGTAACATATCTCATTACTAAAAAGCAGTATTCTCCAATCTCTTTACATACTATTTAAATAAAAACGATTTCCAACTTTTCTCAACTATAACTGCATTCGACCTTGACCCACAAGCCATGAGCCAATCAATAATGTATTCTGTCAAATAGGTACATTTAAAGTTGTTCCGTTTCCTGTGGTTTATTACGTGGTACATCCCTGTCTGGGTCAGGGTTGCCACACGCGCAAATAATTTTACCACATTAGTTTTACCAATTGTCATACTTATACCACACTAGTTGTGCCCACTTCTTTGGGCATAATTCGACCGTTTTTTAGCAGCTTCGGTTCACTAACGTAACGTATACGTAGCGTGTGTAAATTCGTATCGCTGTAAACGGCTAACCGCTCATCTTTTTTCCCTTCATGTGACAGCGGTTATGGCACCAACTTCTTCACTAACGTTTCGGTTTCGGCTACACGCTTATCGCGATGTTAAAATACGTACGTTAGTGAACCGTAGCTGCTACTGAAACGAACCGTTGACGTTACAATTTAAGGCGATTGGGCCCCAGTTCTATGACGCCACATGCTTAACATTGTTACGTCTCATATGACACCGTCACCCATCCTCGTCAGTACCCCAAGTACGAGTATGTGCACACACGGATCGTAGAGACGCAATCGCCGAGCGCCACCGATTTTATATGGAGATCCCTAGCAGATATCTTGAGAAGCTTGGTTTTCCATACAAAATCGGTGACGCTCGGCGATTGCGTCTCTACGATCCGTGTGTGCACAAACTCGTACTTGGCGTACAGATCCCAAGAGGCAGCCCTGGGAAGTGTCTGTGTCGCGTAGTTGGAAACTCTATTACAGGCAATCAGGGCTCCCCACGAGGTCCATTACGGGCTGATTGGAATTATAGCTTGGTGTAGGCTTTCTTACTGCTCCGCCGCACTCAGAGATATCTAGACTATAAAACTGGTCAAGTGCGAGTCAGACTCGCGTATCCATTCCGTACGAAAAATCACGTTTTTAAGCCCTAAAATATTTAATGTATTCTGTATTTGTTATTATTGAGGCATCAGAAATACATCATTTGTGCAAATTTCAATAACTAACTTCACTCTCTAACTATGACAGTTCATGAGATACAGCTTGGGTAACAGATAAGCAAACAGACGGACAAAAGAATCTCAGTAATAGGTAACGACTAGTTTCACTCTTTGGGTACCCCAAAAAAAAAAGCAAAAAAAGACACCCTGTATTATTGAACCACTACCTTACCAATGGAATCTGTTTCTTGCCATCACCATCCAGAAAACCATTCAATGTATTAATATTAATTTATAATCATATCAGCATTGCTATTCAGCGCGGCAATGCAGCCAGTGTCTTGGGTACGCTTCCGATTGGTACTGATTTGGATCAGTTGAACTATCTATAGATTGTTTGCAACGGTCTGTAGATATCTCAACTGTTTCTTATGTATTTTATATGACAATGAATGTACATTTTGTAAATACTGTATAGTCGTAAGTTTGTTTATATTTATAAATATTAATATTAAATCATCTTGTATAATGGTATAATGGTAGGTACATTCATGTTAAAATTGTCGTCTCTAGGTGTGGCGGTTCGATGCACGGATGATTCAGTCTGAAGTGAGATAGACTGAGGACTAGAGTGCATCTTAACGAGGTTATAAATCCTAAGAGATCAGTAGTATTTGATAGGAACTGGCACATAATGGTACTATGTACTACTGTACTACTATGTACTACTGTACTACTATTTACTACTGTACTACTATGTACTACTGTACTACTATGTACTACTGTACATGTTGGCCATATGCCACTTATCATACATGTGAAAACATCCATTGATGATTAAATCTTAAAGTTTTTTTTTATTTATTCTGGACAATCCATACAGCGTTTGAGCCATTTTCACCCATTCCCCGATATACTGGACTTTTATTTGAAGGTAGGTATAATTTTGACAATACGGCATGGATTTTAATAGTAGGGGAGCCCACGATGCTATGTGTAGATTTACTCGAGCGTCATAGAGACCTATTGGGTTGCAAAGCTTAGATGATAAGAAGAAAAAAATGTTATATAACATATACCTTTCATCGGTGGGGGCAGCGGCTATAGATTTATAATTATGTAAAAAAAACTGCCGCATGGACATTCTCAGAGCGCGTCAGATATTGATAAAATGAAACTTTACAAGAATGTAGTTCATACATCAGAATAACACATAGGCTATAATTTATAAAAGTATAGTTCAAATTATACCTACAGCGTCGCCCATTCCCCGAGTATATATCGGGGAATGGGGGGTTATAATGAGAGGCTATAATTTAAAAAGAATTTTTTTTTTTTTAATATAAGTAATTATAATATAGTCAAACGCTTGACAGCAATAACACCGGTACCTCTACCATGAGTTGTCACAGTAAAATCGCCTGACTTTATTACAGTATTTACGTCAATATTAGTATTACGAATTTTAGTACCCAACTATCCGCTAGAGGCGCTGTACAAATCTTCATACACTTTTTTAACTACAGACGCTAGCGAGTATAGTAAATATAGTATAGTAAAAACTTATGGTAGAGATACTGATGTTAAGTGATAGATATTTTACGAATCGACAATAGCAAGGCGAGGTCGCGGGTACCAGCTATTATGTTATAAAACCGGTACCGGTAACCATAATCTAGAGTAGCTAATAGAGATTGCAGCTCCAAGGAACTTGGATAAAGTTAGCGAGGTCATACCATCAGCTATTTATGGTAGAAGTTGGTCCCAACTACGCCGAGCTAAGTAGCTCTGCCTTCTATGCTGTGAGTCGTGGGTTCTTTACCCATAACAAACATTTGTAAAATAGCAAAATAATATGTTTGTTTTGTGTCTGTGTTTCTACTATGTATGAATTTATGAAAAAATATTCTATCAGTAATCTAGTTACCATAGCTTTGCTGAGTTCGGGACTAGACCGCGCTGCGTGAAATGTTCATGAATATTTATTACTCACGTATTTTAATATATTTAAATTTTTTAATAATAGAGCACCCAGGATTAGAAAAACTTCGCTTTTATACTAAAATAACAATTTTAAGCTAACTCCTGTAGCAATTATTTTTTAAGTAAATATTCATGGACATTTCACCCATCACACTTTAGTCCCAAACTAAGCAAAACTTGTTCTATGAGAACGAGTATTTTTTTTAATAAATAAATAAATCATTGAGGGATTGCTGATAGAAAACTTATATATTTTTTTTATAAATATATATAATGTTTTATTTGTACTATTTAATATCTAGATTGAATATTAAATTGAACGAAAATAGAAGGTAATTAGGAAACTTTCCTCAGAAAACAATTGGCAAAAATCCAAACCGACAAAACTAAGCTCGCAAACAAATAGTACGCGGCGAGAGCTCAGCAAATACTGGTCGGTATTGAAAAGGACTTAAATTACTCTTAGAATTTCATTCAACCGTGATTTTAGGGTACCGCATGAAATTGAAACTAGAAATTGCTTCATGTTTGTTACAATAGGTCTTTTGTTCAAATGTGATCCGAACATGATGCCGACGAATATTTAAATGTATCTATTCATCTTTACTAAACTAAAGGGATCAATTGGCAAAAGAAAAGAGGAGACTTGCGGTAAGATGGCAGGAAGAGATAATAGAACTCTGTTATCTCTTCCTGCCATCTTTCCGCAGAACATGGATGGAGAAAGCGAAGCAAAGAAAATATCGGAAACCGTTGGAGGAGGCCTACACCTGAAGAGGCGTCTTTAAAAAATTTAATAATACAATATATCATTGAATAAGTCTATTGGAATAAATATAGGTTATTTTTTTTATTATATTCATCTATAGGTACTATTATAAAACTGTAACAAAGTTTAAATTAAAAATCAAGTTAAGAAAAACTAAAATGCTGATTATAAGTAAACGATTTATTATAAGTACAAAATTTTATCACGCCCAAACAACGGACAGATTAAAATGAAACTTACACAATTTAGAAGTCTGTTCTCCGGATCACAACATGGGCTAGGTTTTATTAATTCATGGACATTTCACACATTGCATTCTAGTCCCATATCAAGCAAAGCTTCTATGGCAACTTGATGGCTGATAAAATATCATGACATTTTTCTAACGGCCGGTTTCTGGAAACCCAAATCACGATTGATCCGAGTATGACATAGTAATTATTTGATTTTTTCGTTGATCATCGTTCGAGAAACCGGCCGTAACTCTCGGTACTTTGGATTTTGCCATCGCCTTTTCAAAAAACCTCACAAAAAACCACACAACCAGTACCTACTTATATTTTTATGAAAAACAATAATTTACAGAACCCTACTAAGAATATTATAAATCACACTTGAAAAAGTCTGTCTTTTGCTTGATTTAAGGATATTTCCAAGTTTTTTCATATAATTGAGATGGTATATTCAAACTTTTGGATTAAATTAACTGAAAATTTGAGATTGGATGATAATTTTTAATATCATTTCACAGTTCTATTTAATTTCAAGACATGACAATTCAAAATTGACGTTACAAGATTTGTTTTCAAATCAAAAATAATACGAGAAAAATCCAAGAAGGATTACAAAAAACAGTTGGAACCAGGCCGTAGTTTCTTGCCCGTTCTTGTAGGCACCTAGAACCACCTAGTGTATGACGATTCTAAGTGATCCGCGTGATTTACTGAATAATATAGATAATAAATACGATATCGTGGGGAGAAACTTCCATAAATTGCACTAAATTGACGTTTTCACGGATACTGTACTGCTTCGGCTACATTAGCGGGCGAATATTCGTATCGTGTTGGCGCGACAAAAACATCGTGTTCGGGTATAGGCGATCTTCTTGTCTAAATACTACGCGATGACACTATGTACCCGGCCACATACATCGCGTTAACACGAATATTCGCCGTAGCCCGCTAATGTGGCCCCAGCATAATGGAGACGGCGTTTAGGCATTGTGTATGACGTTACAAGGAATGTAGCGTCAACACTGGATGCGAAGAGACGAAGACCGGGCTCAGTGGCGTCTGCAGAGACCTACTAGTACTGGACTGTTATAGAGAGAGACATATAGAAAGAGAGATTTATTTGACACACAACACAGGTACAACACATTTCAAACAAAGACACATAACATTACAATACAATTACAAGGTAGGTACATTAACATATAATAAAACATACAAAGGTAGGTTGATGCACTACGTCAGTATAAAAGTTGTCACCCACGGTAAAGAGTAAAGTGCACTTTATTGCTTACGCTCGAGAGTACATATTTGAATAAACATATCCACTAGCTCGATACTATACTCATAATTACTTTTGCTAGTCGTGTTGGACAAACGCCCTAAGGTACGTAATTATAGAATAGAATAGAATAGAAAATATCTTTATTGTACACCAGAAAAAAGAAACAGAACAGAGAGACAATACAAATAAAACGTACAATGGGCGGTCTTATCGCTATAAGCGATCTCTTCCAGACGTAATTATACATATTTCATATGCATTAAAGATCAGAGTCGTTGACCGACAAGGTGACAAAGAATTGTTATTGTTGCCACAAATTAACTCTATTATAGAAACACGCTAACTCCACAGAACGGAAAATGAACAGAGCAACAGCTTTGAAACGCGCAGTTTATAAGGACATAGGTACTTAGCGATGTGTGCGTCAGCTATGCCTCATTTATCTTAATCATTATACTCATCACTTCATTAGTCTGAATTTTGTTGCTTTGTGATCTGTAATTCGTTCAGATAATTTATTTTTTATTTTTTGCTTGTCAATTAATCTTTATTCCGTAAAATAACAAAGAGCATTTAGAATCGTCTTATATAGGTACCTACTATTTTACTAATTTTAAGATGTTTGTAACACTTATTATTAACACAAAATAAATGTCTTATCTTATGTTATCTTATAAATATCTTATCTTATCTTACTAGGGGACAGTTCTACGCGACCAATAATATAGAAACAACAAAAGAATGCCCAGATTAGATTACATAAACTACATTCTGTTGCTCAGTGGCTCTACCATGAGTTTTTACTATACCATATTTACTATACTCGCTAGCGTCTGTAGTTAAAAAAATGTATGAAGATTTGTACAGCGCCTCTAGCGGATAGTTGGGTACTAAAATTCGTCATACTATGTAATATTGACGTAACTACTGTAGTAAAGTCAGGCGATTTTACTGTGACAACTCATGGTAGAGGTACTGTACGTTCTGAGCTCTACACCACGTTAATTGCAACTAAAAGTACATACTTTACATGAGACTGATATTTTATTCACAACTTTGCCAGGTCACCTAATTGACATACACTGAATTATTCAACTCTGAACTCATACGCCTTTGAAGTTATAAAACTTGTATAAATCCAACTGATGGAATAATTAATCATTATACATTATACAGTTCAAAGAAGTCCATGTATAAAGGTTGTCACGATTTAAAATACAATTTTGACGTCAATTTTTTTTGTTGAATTACTTTTATCCTATCCTACTAATATTATAAACTTGAATGTGTATGAATGTATGTTTGTTACTCTTTCACGCAAAAACTACTGAATAGATTTTGAAGAAACTTCACAATAATGTATCTAGTTTATACATCAGAATAATACATCTATATATATATATAAATGAAACCCGTTTTCCGTTGTCACGACATAGCATGAAAACGGCTTGACCGATTTGGCTGTTTTTTTTTGTAGTTTTCTAATACTCTGTACAAGGTTCTTACGGAAAAAAAATTAAGAAAATCTCTCAGAAAAAAACTCTCTAAGGCGGTACGAAGTTCGCCACGGCAGCTAGTACTATAATATAAATATATATATATATACATATCTAGCTAAGGTTCATCAACTTATTTTGGGATCGCGATAAGCGTGTAGCCAAACACGTTCAACATTCAAACGTTGAAGATTATGACAGCCGCTGTCACACGAAGGGAGTCATTTACAGAAGCTCTACCACAGTAAAATCGCCTGACTTTACTACAGTAGTTACGTAAATATTAGTATTACGAATTTTAGTACCCAACTATCCGCTAGAGGCGCTGTACAAATCTTCATACATTTTTTTAACTATAAAGACGATAGCGAGTATAGTTTGTAAAAACTCATGGTAGAGCTACAGCGATACGAAGTTGCACACGCTACGTACAAGTAACGTTGGTGAACCTTAGCTGCCGCTAATACGAACCGTTTACGTTACAATTAGCACGATCGGGGCCCAGTAGGGTAGCCAGTAGCCACCCACGCACTATGATCATAAACTATTCGCTGAAACTTCAAACTTTGTAAGAAAGGCGAAAGTTCAGAATTCCATTTCAACTTAAGGGTTTGAGAATCAGAAGAGTAATTTATTCAATGGACTACAGATTTGATTAATATTAATAGTACGTAAAAAAATCAAAATAATGGTATTTTTATACAAAAATGAAAATAGACCTTTACAGTCATCGACAAGTATAAAATTAAATACAAAATTTAAATAACTCAAAAACTGCTGTGAAACTCTTAAAACATAAAAAAACACTTATTTTATATAAGTTTAAGAACTTAGTAATTAGAATAGAATAAAAAACATATTATTTTTTGATTTTCAGTTTTATTCCGGTTAAATATTTGTTAAAACTTTTATTTTAATATTTTTGTGTCCAATAGTATTATATTACTAAATGCTCCTAGGTTCAATTGTACCTTGGCAAATTTGTATAAGGTAAACTTGGCCAGCCCCAGGCTTGACCTAAGAAACTATAAGATGTTAACATAACATAGTTTTGGGTGATTTTACACTCACCGACACGATACCGATTCACGGACAAGCTCTGCTTAGTTTGCAACATCGCTCTCGTCGCAAACTAAGCAGAGCTTGTACTATCTGAACTACATTGCTGATAGAATACACAAATATATTTTTAATATATACATAGTCAATAAATATTCACGGACATTTCGCACATCACACTCCAGGCCCAAACTAAGCAAAGCTTGTGCTATGGCAACTAGACTGCTGATAGAATACTTATACACATTTTTGTTAATAAATACATAGAATACTATAAAACACCCAGACAGAGAACAAAAGTTTATGATTAAAATAAAAACATTTGCTCTTGGTGGGGATCGAATCCACGACCCACAGCATGGAAGGCAGACCTACCAACTTAGCAGTGACGTAGGTGCATGGAAAGAGCCTCCTCGTGGCGCACACCGGTAACAGCTAGGCACGGTAAAGCAGTGTCTAGTCTGGCTAATCTTTCCAACACGATGCTACAACAAAATACAGTTGTAGCATCGACACGATAAGAAGAAGAAGAAGAAGAAGAAGAAGAAGAAGCAGTGACGTACACCTGTCTTTATAATAGGTATCTTGCCGTAATTTTATTTGTGAATAAAACACTGATTTACTTACTAAAGACATTTCTACTCTCTGAAAACAAAGTTTATTAGATTTATTTAGTATTCACGTAATTTACTAAGAAAATAAAATGTATAATATAGTACTTCGGAACCAGGGAAGAGTAAATCAGGAGTTACAAGATTTCAATTCAAATATATGCATTGTATTAAGTATGTCAGTCTTCTAGTACCTACCCATAACACAAGCTCTGCTTAGCTTGGGGCTGACGTGTGGATTGTCCAGCGTTATTTATTTAATTAACTTCGTCTCTTCTCATGTTGTTCACGCTACTATCAGGACATAAAATGCAGATATAGTCACGGACTCGTGCTAGTCGTATAATGTGAAAACTCCACACCTACCGATCGATATAGGTCGTAACTACAGGGGAAGTTTGTATCAAGGCCGGACTGTACCATAGACAGAGAATGGACAGAGGGCAGGGTACGGATAAATGACGCACGACAACATATCGTAATAGCTTAAGAGCCCATGACTCCCAGACCTTCGTTATTTTAGTAAGGCTGAAAGTTTCTCTGTGTGAGCCTCCAACACAGGTAAGAACGACCCCTGACTATCGAGTTTCGGTTGTGGTTACTTTAGCAGATAACCGGTGGTAAAGTTGTATAAAATAGTACCTTACTTTCCTTAAAGTATAAAGTTCAATTTTTTTATATTTTCTCCAGAATACCTTTGAAACGTTATAGAGGTCTATCTTATAAAAAGTTAGCGCAGACTTGATGTGTTAGCGGCAAAACGAGACAAAACTATTGGGCGGCCAGTAGCTGTATATTCTTACATAGACTTATAGACCAACGCGCTACACAGTAGGCCGCATCATCACGTAACAAGCGTTTGCCTATAATGTAAAAAAGACCCACAGAAAAGGATCAGGTATTGGCCGCACATGTCAATTTCGTGAGGCTAATGCTCGGTATATTCTCTATGTCTATGGACAAAACTTTATGATCGGTCAGATGTCACTTGACCTTATATTTATCTAATAAGTTTTATTTTGGGTGTATATTTGATTTATAAAAAACACAATGCTATCTAGTGCCACAGTACCTACTAAGGTTTCTAGATTGCTGATAGAATACTTATGTTTCTATCACAGCTCTGTTGGTAGATCTTCCACGCTGTGGGTCGTAGTTTTGATTTTCACCAAGAACTTAAAGGACAAGCTGTATCTCTGTCTTTTTTCTGTCTTTGATTGCAATAAAACCTAGCCCATGTGATCTGGAGCAGACTTATTTTACATTTTTTTTTTCCAAGTAACACAGTAACAAAGTACAATGTTTTCCTCAATTTTCCATAATAATTTCATGTATTTTTTTCATTACATACCACAATATCTACTTTACAAAAAAACCGTATAAATTCCGAAATAACCGAACATTTCCGGTAACATTTTTCTTGACAAATGAGCTAATCTTTCATCATGAGTAGGTAATAATCGTTTCCATTTCATAAACCAAGTTATTAAGAACCGTGAAAAATCCGAAAAATTTAGTATTTCCGGTAATTTGTTAACCTATTGTGTATGGTTGCGTGTTTGATGCCGTTTTGTGGTAAAATGAAACAATAGACTTGGGCTGTAATACATTGCTGATTCCGTACTAGGGTGAGCGCACACGGAAGACATGACTGCAGTAAATAAATAAATAATGCTGTAGATTACACAACATCATCTAGACCCAAGCTAAGACGGTGTTATACGTCACTCTTTACGCGTTACTCATTGTAGAACATCAAGTCAAGTCAAGACTTTCAAATACTTTTTTTGTCGGCGTGCGGTCACACTTACATAACATCAAAAAATCGAGGTTTTATTTCCAAACTACTTAAATAATAGGAGAGGTTCTCAATTCGTGCTGTAGTTTGTATTTTTTGTCTGATACCAATTTTTTAGACCTAAACGATTTTCATGAACTTTCGTATGGAAGTTACTGTTACTCGTGTCGATATTTTTATCATATCTGAAAAATCATTTTTTTGGTAAAAATTTTTTTGCAATTCAAAAACAATTCTGTATCAAATATTTTATTACAAAACACACAAAAACCCTTCAGCGTATAATTTTAGCGAGGATATTTATAACTCATAACCCTTCTCTTCGCAGTCGAGTGATTAAATCAGCCCTTACCCTATCAGAAACATTAAAGTACCCGTATCAAAACCGGTATTATGTAACGAACCGGTATTTTACTGACTTCAAAAAAGGAGGTTTTCAATTTCGACTGATTACTTTTGCATAAGTATCTACCTACCTAATTTATTAGTTATTTATTAGTTAAAATTTCACTGTAGTTTATAACATGAGAAAATTGTATTTTTGTGTTATATAAGTTACCTATATAAGCTTAGCGATGTGTGTTTCTTGAAGCTTAATGCTTCGGCTACATTAGCGGGCGAATATTCGTATCGTGTTGGCGCGACAAAAACATCGTGTTCGGGTATAGGCGATCTTCTTGTCTAAATACTACGCGATGACACTATGTACCCGGCCACATACATCGCGTTAAGGTGACGGGTATAGCCAAATGCGTGTTTTTGGGGAAACCGAAAACTGTTTTCAGAAAAAGTGATAGCATGTGGAGTTGTGAAACTTATTATTCCTATAACACATATATTGAACTAGTGTATTGTTACTCAAAATTTGTGCTCTTGGATATAGTTTACTTTTAAATGTAAGTTTAGTACCAACACCTTTTGCAAAAGTGTGGTTTAAGATCCCATTTTTTATGGGTTTGGCAGATTTGTTTGGTACCAAACTCAGCACAGCTATTCTTATGGTTCGTATCTTGTGACTCTAAAGAAAACATTTCTACATTAAGGTGTTTAAAGAAGAAGAAGAGTAGCGCCTTAGGAATTATAAGTGTTTGATTGCTGTGTGCTCGCAAATAAACATAAGGCACTGCTTTAGAGTTTGACTATCCGAACTGTGCGCGGCTCATTATGTGTTTTGCGCCGTTGTCAGCATTTTTGTTGAAATTGAAATTGTGACGTTGCCACGCTGACTGTCTAGAGTTTAACCACCACGGCAAAAACTATTCCGTGTTACAAGTTTAACGTGTGTATAGATATAATAAATAAATAATAAACTTGGAAGTTATTGACATTTTTATTTATTATGAAAAATTTCACCCTACCCGTCGCCTTAACACGAATATTCGCCGTAGCCCGCTAATGTGGCCCCAGCATAAGAACGTCTTTGACACCTGTCAAACGATGTGTCAAAAAAAAACTTATTTATAACCTGCATCCTATCCTACTAAAGATATGTGTATACGTACTTGTATGTATGTTACGCAAAATCTACTGAATAAATTTTAATAACTTTTTAAAAATGTAGAATAATAAGGTATAATTTATAATGATATTGTGTGAATTATTCAATATATAACGATAAATAAGACGAAGTCGCGTACATAAGCTAGTTATGCATATAACTCTTTAGTTTACAGTCACATTTTGTAACCCTCTGTTATAACTTAGTAGGTACAGTAGTACTTATACTTATACGCCTGCGACGCGGAAGGTTGCGGGTTCGACTCCCGTCTTTGGATAAATGTTTGTACGATTCGCAAATATTTATTCCAAGTGTTCTGGGTATTTTTTTTGTTATAGTAAAAATATCTATCTATGTATTAAGTATAAGTTTTCTAGTACCCATAACACAAGCTCTGCTTAGCTTGGGGCTAGATGATGTTGTGTGGATTGTCCAGCATTATTTATTTTTTATTTTACATACCCGATATGTTAGGCTAAGAGTCCCCGCAGACTGCAGACTTTTTATCGGCCGATAGTTTTGTCGGCTTCTTAATCAGTATGAAGATGTATGCAGATGCGCACATTACAGTGATTTAGTCTTCATGCTGATTAAGAAGCCGACCAAACTATCGGCCGACAAAAAGTCTGCAGTCTGCGGGGACTCTGAGTAGAATTTAGGTTCGCTTGGTTCGGATATTCAGTTCTGCGAAGGTCGACGCTATATACAGACGCTTCTGTCAATATATTTAATACATACAGGGTGGTTGTAAAAGTTTTGTGTACATCGTGTTTTATTTGTGTGCTATTTTTAATTATAACTGCATAAGCTATATAATTTGGCTATATAACTATCGGTCGATAAAAAGTCATCAGTCTGCGGGGACTCCAATAGTCTTGAAGATACATCGATACTTATTGCCAACAAGATGGCTGCTATTATAAGCTAAATCAATTATGTATAAAACAATATTCCTGTCTCAACTGATTTAGTCATATGCTGTTATTTTTATTAAATGAAGCGTTTTTCATTCATAAATTGCATAGTTTAATTTTTGCACACATTTATTTAAAACCTTAGTAAAAAGTTTTTTACAATATACATGATTTAAAAAAAATACATATATTATAAAAAACTTAAAACTAGGTTGCCGCCGGCAGCGGGGCAAGGCCCAAGCTACCGGTGGTTAGGGCTACTAATTTTTGTTATTATTATAATAGGATATTTTATATATTCTTTATCAATATGAAAGACAGGTTCATACATTTTACTTACCCCGATATCGGATCGGTGTCCGACATCGATATCGGATCGTATAATGTGAAAACGCTCTCAGAACAAACAATCTATTTAAAGTGTTTGATATTTGAACCCATTGTTCCATTTTATTTGCGGTATTATTTCATATTCTAAAATAGAACTTATGTTTAAAATCCTATAGAACCAACATCGCGAAGCCAAATCGACACTGAAATTGGCTCCAATGACAAGAACCAATGTAGCGTGAGCTTTTATTAGTTGGGGATTCGATAACAACGCGGGTCAGGTTCTATTAGTCTTTGGTTTTTATTTGTTTTATTTTTCTTGAAATTGATATAATTGATTAATACTTGTCTCTCTTTTTTGTTTATTTAAAGAATAAACGAAAATAATGGTTATTAAAATGTCCCATTTACCTTCTTTTGGTTGGTTTCGTAATTGTCATGTTTTAATAGAAAACGTGTTTTTTTTAATTAGTGTTGAACGTTTTCGAGCTAAAATTCTAAACGGCCAGTATATTTATTTGGCAGCAGCTGTCAAGCCAACTGGCCTGATCAACACATAACAAAAAAAGTCGTGTTTCATAGTGTCATTATTTTTTAATCATTTATTTATTACAACCAACATAGAAAACACAAGAAAAAAAAAATTTTGTGGGCTTATGAGTAAGCGGGCTTATAGCTATGTATTCCTTCCATTATAGGGTGCCACAGCATGCGTTAAGACTCTTTTAGACAATCAAATAGTTCAACTTACTGAAAAATAATGATTTAAGTAAGTATAAAATTAAAGGTAAACAATGTCTACATGAGTTTCGTTAAGTTAAAAGTTTAATTATAAACTCGAACCCTACGCTTACTTAAAACTCTGAATCAAAACTTAAGTAGGTAAGTACTTACTTAAGCAGTTTTTTTTTTTACTTATTTTTATGTACTTTTTTGTTTCGTTTTTCCTTTTGATTATTTTTCTCAAGAAAAATAATCGTAGAAAAAGTATATAACTTTACGAATATTTGAATCTTCACATCGTATTATCCCTTAATGATACAATCTGGGACATATAAAGAATAATAATAAGGCTTCAGGAAATAGTACAGATCCCAGGAGATAACACAGATGTTCCAGTAGTTACCTATATATACATACAGATATATATATACAGAAGTAAAGTTTGTGAGGTTGTAGGAAGACTCTACCTACCATAGAAATGTATGTATGTAAAAATTACTGAATAGATTTGGATGAAACTTTACAACAATGTAGTTTATACATCAGAATAACATATACTGAGCCGATTTTGAAAATTCTTTTACCAATGGATAATATTTGTTAGTAATATAGACATACCCCCTATCTTACAAAAAGTTAGCGTTGACTTTATGTCTTCATTACGTATGGCAATCAATACATCAAGTCTGCGCTAACTTCTTATAAGATATACTGATAATGTAACGTTCGCGTTTATCGCAATTATTTGTATGTTTGTATGATTTGTTACTCTGTGACGCCAAAAGTACTGAATAGAATAGAATGAAACTATACAACAATACAGCTTATTTATACAAATAATTAAAGTAAGTATTTAATGTGCATATACTTAATTTTTTTTTTTTGTACTATATAAAAACGTTTATTTCGGAACAAAAATTAAAAAAAAACACACAATTTATAAACATATTGTGTGTATTGTCCAAAATATAACTAGTAAGACGAAGTCGCGGGAAAAAGCTAGTATGATATATAAATGTATATAATATTTTCAATTTCATGGGTACGGCTTCGCTCTTTTTCAACAGAACTAAAGATGCTATTACATCTATTAAGAGAACACAGAATCTCAGAACCTCGAACCGGATGGAGGGTAATAATTCTAATTCTAATTGGGGGAATAAGATCTGCACTTACGTTTCGCAATGGGGTGTATTTTGGGATGAATAAACAATCTAAGTATTTAAAAGTGTTCGGGAACTTGTTCCATTTTATTAGCGGCATTATTTCAAATTCGAAAGTATAACTCATCAAAGCAAATCAAATATTTCTTTATTCAATAAAATCACAAGGATCATTTAGAATCGTCTTACATACTAGGCGATTCTAGGTGCCTGGTTCCTTCTTACAAAGAATTACAATTAAACTAAATTAAGTACTAAAATTTCATCTTTAGAAATATACTTCGATTTCTCGACAGGCGTCACAGCTCAGTTGGTAGTAGCTCTGCCTTCCATGATGTGGGTCGTGGGTTTGATTCTCACCCAGAGCAAATATTTGTGTTACGAACATAAATATTTGTTGTGTTTGGGTGTCACAATGTATGTATTTACAAAAATAATGTATGTACTTACTTAAGTATTGTACCAGCAATCTAGTTACCATAGTACCAGCTTTGCTTAGTTCGGGACTAGAGCGTGATGTGTGAAATGTTAATAAATTAATGAGTGTTTGTTTGCGATGCCAAACTACCTGACATGGTGCGCCATGGTTATCTAATTCCATTAGGCACTATCGATCCGGTATGGGGTCGCCACACCACAGCTTACTCCACACAACTAGGAAAATCTAGGTGAGGACGAATCAATTGTAAATAATAAATAAATAATGCTTTGTTCCAAAATAAATATTTTTATTATTATTATGTAAGTACACATTTATTTTAACTGTTAGGGCTATATTTCACCGGGACGCCATGGCGGCGCAACCAGTCGTCGCTATCAACAAAATGTACGTTTGGTTGCGCACCCAACGGACACCAGGTGAGTAACTCTCTATAGAGCTGTATACATGTTGTTGGTGGCGGCGACTGGTTGCGCCGCCATGGCGTCCCGGTGAAATGTAGCCCTTAGTCAATTAGTTTTTTACAATAAAGGTACATATTATAAAAAAAAAATATTATAAAAACTTAAAACTACGTTGCCGCCGGCAGCGGGGCAGGGCCCGTTCACTTTAGGGCTACAGATTGAGGAACCTCCGGACAATGCGTGCCGTGTCGAGGATCATTGCCGCATACATCTGCCCCTTGAGCCAACTGCGCTAGCGAGAGCCTCGCCAGATGTTGGTCGAAGCTTATTATTAAATATTCATAGACAATTCACATATCACACTTTAAATGAAAATAAATGAAAAACACTTTTTTCATTCAACAAAAAGAAATTACACAAAAAATTACAAGAAGAAATGTACAATGGGCGGCTCTATAGCGATCTCTTTCAGGCATCTTATGTCACTTTAGTGCCAAACTAAACAAAGCTTGTATTATGGAAGCTAGATTGCTGATATAATACTTATATACATTTTTTTTATAATACATAAGTACATAGAATACATAGTAACACCCAGACACAGAACAAATATTTATGTTCATCACACATACATTTGCTCTGGGTGGGAATCGAACCCAACTGAGCTGTGACACCTGTCAAAAAGGGTTTGTTTATTTATGTGAAAATATAATCATACTTAACTAGCTGACCCGTGCCTACTTCGTTGGACATAATTCGACCGTTTTTTCTCCGATTCACTTTGCAAAACGGACTACCACGTAAAAGCCTTTTTATTTTTCGGTTTTTTATATAACCTATGACACTCAGCAATAATGTGGCTTTCTATTGGTGAAAGATTTTTTAAATCGGTTCAGTAGATCCCGAGATTACCCCTTACAATTAACTTAACGGCACAAACTTTACCTCTTTATAATATTAGTATAGATACAGATTAGAGTGTGGACTAGCCGTGCTACTTTGAGCTATGCTCGTAATGACACGTGACAAATGGCAAGTAACGGTGTTAGAAAACCTTGAACTATAAGTCACCTTATTAGGAAGAGCAAAGCCAAAATTAAAATGATACAGTAGCTCTACCATGAGTTTTTACTATACTATATTTACTACACTCGCTAGCGTCTGTAGTTAAAAAAATGTATGAAGATTTGTACAGCGCCTCTAGCGGATAGTTGGGTACTAAAATTCGTCATACTAATATTGACGTAACTACTGTAGTAAAGTCAGGCGATTTTACTGTGACAACTCATGGTAGATACACAGATTTGGATCAGTTGAGCTATCTATTAATCTTTTGCAACGGTCTGCAGATAGTTTAACTGTTACATCATTTTATAAATATGTACTACATATTTGTAAATACTGTTATAATCATATTTTTTTTTATATTTATAAAATCTCTTGTAAATAGGTAAGTAGGTACAGACAAATAATTAAATATAGTTTTACAAAATTTACATATACGTATGCTTATGGTTTTGAAGATTCCTACTGTATCTATAAACTCAAGTCTTCGATTGCAATAAAATCTAGCTCATGTTGTAATCCAAAAAATAGGCTTCTAAATTGTATAAGTTATATTCGAATCGGTCCAGCAGTTTAGGCATGATGCTACAGACAAATTAGATTTCTAGATTCAGAATTAGGTACTTACTTACTTAATGGATTTGAAAATTATTTTTTCCATATCTTTACTTCAATTTTTTTTAAGCTATTGCATAGCTTCTATCGCGGGCCTTGAGCGTGGACACCGAATCCAGAAATTCCGTAACGAAAATAACCTAACACTGCGCATGCGTTATCCAGCAAAAAATGCTATGCAATAGCTTTACCGTGGCAGTCCCCGAGTGCCACACGTCTTTTTTTTCTTTGAATTTTATAATAGTAAGTATGGAATACCTATGCTCTATCTATAATTCTATAGAGATGAAAAAGTACCTACTCTATGCAAAGGTCCTTGACATCTTTCATTAAGTATATATTTATTTATATCTTGCCCTTCAAAGGCTTGGTAAACAAGTTGTTTTCAAGAATTTAGGTATTTTATTCAGATATTATCTTATTCTTATCTCAAAATGGCGTCCTCTAAATCGTAAATGGTTAAACAGTGATTTTAAATCACATTTGCTTAGTTAATTCAAATAACTAATGATGATCTTAGCAAATATTATTTGAAACTATCACGGTTTTGAACATGTTGAACAGTTTTCTTTATAAACGGGATTTCAAACTCACAAATCATAGTAAATATGCCGTTTATAAAGAAAACATAGCAAAAATATAACCAAATAAACTACGCTATTAAGGCCTATTTAGACGGGGAGAGTTTCTCGCCTCGAAGATACGATTATCGAAGGAATATAAAACATTTTTTTCGTCTAAACAATCGCTCTCCTTGCTCGTTGCCTTGGGCGACAATTGCCTTGCAATGGAATATTATTATGTCCATGTAAACAGAATTTCAAAGCAATAATCGTATTTCGAGACGAAAAAATGTTTTATATACCTTCGATAATCGTATCTTCGAGACGAGAAACTATCCCCGTCTAAATGGGACTTTAGTCAAAAGGCGGCAAAAACCAGTCTAAATAAGCAATCTTTTTTTTGAATTCGAATTTTTAAATAGAAGCTCTAAACTTTTTCAGTTGTCAGTAAGTAGTTGAAGCAAATGCAGTACTTTTTATTTTTAAATAAAAATAAACAAATAAATTCGAATTTAGAAGAAAAGTTTTCCGTTGCCATATCCTGTGATTCGATTTATTTTTCTTTTTTATGGTTTTTGCTCGCTGAAACAGATGCAAAATTTTATTTAAAAAATCGAGCAGTAGTTTTATTTACGCTTTTTTGTCTGTATATTTAAAAAAGTTTAAACCTCATTTTACTCGAACTAAGTAGGTACGCAGTTTGTAATAAATTAGATATTTCTACTAATGTATATAAAATCCTTAAAATTTGGGTTTCGGCAACAATTTTATGGAAATTTCCATTATCATTATGTAAATTTATTAAAATCAAATAATCCTCTCTTTTCATAATTCGTTTTATTTCGGTCATATGTAATACATTCATTAAAAGACCACAACCGTCCCGTTATAAAAAATCTCGTTATATACCACTTTATATATTTTCTGCCAGATATGAGTATGTATTATATGTGACGCACGTAAACGTATCGTAACTGCGCGGTGACGCTGCAACGTTCGCCAGTCGAGCAGTAGCTCTACCATGAATTTTTACTATACTATATATATTATACTCGCTAGCGTCTGTAGTTAAAAAATGTATGAAGATTTGTACAGCGCCTCTAGCGGATAGTTGGGTACTAAAATTCGTAATACTAATATTGACGTAACTACTGTACTGTCAGGCGATTTTACTGTGACAACTCATGGTAGAGATACTGACGTCAACGCTTTTGTCACTTCAATACATACAAAAACATTTTCAATACATACAAATACAAAAACGGTAAGAACTAGGCCGTAAGTTTCATGCCCTTTCTTCTAGGCTCTGGTCGCGTGGAACTGGCACCTAGAATCACCACTAGGTGATTCTAAGTACAAGCTATGCTTAGTTTTAGAATAGAATTCAAGTAAAGTAAAGTAAAAATATTCTTTAATCAATAAAATCACAAGGAAGAATCGTCTTACATACTAATGTAAGACGATGTAAGACGATTCTTAATAATACTTGTGATTTTATTGATTAAAGAATATTTTTACTTTACTTTACTTGAATTCTATTCTTAAACTAAGCATAGCTTGTACTTTGGTAACTAGATACTGATAGAATACTTATAGAATACTTATATTCATTTCAGTAGTTTTGTTTAGTTTGAGATAACTTGATGTGCGGAATGTCCGTGAATATTTATTTATTTATAGTATGTGCAGTACTTTACAGTAAACATTTATATAAACATACTTTTAAAAGTTATATAACGGCATGGTTCACTAGTCAAGGTGACCTTTCCGTCCAAAATGTGTGGGTAGATTGTATGTAGTGTATAGAATGACCACGATAACTTTGTCAGCGCTTTAAATATTAGATTTGAATACTTTAAGTAAGAAGGATTGTTACCACAACGGGTTATCATTTATTTATTTATTTACTTACAATAAATTATTAAGAATCTATAAAAAAAGCTTCTAAATCGTGTTCCTTTCATCAAAATTTGTCCAGTCAAGCTCGTAATGCTCTAACAAACAAACAGACAAACAAGAGAGTTTTGGTTGTCATCTAAGTTTTCATCTAGATTTTCTATAACTGAATATGAATTCTAAAAATCAAGATCCTGTAATGTGTTTTCTGGGGATGGACATTAATTGATACCATTGCAGACTTAGCGTGACCAGACTACGTCCTAAATCACACGTTATGAACCCTTTTTAATAATTCAAAAGGTACGTGTATTTGACAAGCTGGTTGCATTACATTATACGTTCGAAAGATGCTAAACTCAGCAATGTAAATTAAAAATAAGTAAGGTACCTGAGGGTAATAAGGCCTGTCGGCTAATAAGGCCTAAGTAACAGAAATCGTACTTAAAACTGTCATACGCACTAAAACGTCACGTATAGGCGACAAAGAAATTGGTTTACCACTTTTGATGACATCTCCCAGTAACATAATTATTCGCTAAGGATTACAGATTGACAGATTCTGACGTAGCAGTTATTAATCTGTCAAGCGAAAATAGCCCTTGACGTTTTGTACGTGCAAATGATATTCAACCTTAGAGTGGTAAACCAATTTCTTTGTCGCCTATACATAAATCAATAGTGTTCCGATAAGTCTCCTAGGTACCTTATTACGAAAGCCTAGCTAGCGAAAATCAAAAATGAAAAAGAAATAGATGACATAAAAAAAAATATAAAATATTACAGCCGCGGTTACACTCACATGCTAAAATGGTGTACAGATACAATAAAAAATAAATTGGTTTTCGTCATTAGTTCAGTTACCATCTCGACACATTACTATTAATAATAATGGCTGGATCTGTCGCCCAATTAGAGCATTAAAGAGCCAAACCTACATCTGTATATAAATCCACAACCAATATAAATTAAATTAAAGTCATATTGTATAGTATTTTACAAGTAATACCTATTTGATACAATTAAAGAAATCGTGAAAAAATTGAATCCGCCATTTTCTAGTGGCAGCCATCTTGGATTTGAAATGTATAAAAAACATTAAAAAAAAACGTTTATTTACTCCCATCAAAAGGCAACTTATATCAAAATTATTTGAAACTAGTAGTACGCCCCGGCTTCGCACGGGTAGCCTATATAAAAAATATCATTATAATATAGCCTATGTTCAGCGCAGATAATGTAGCTTCAAAACAGAGAAAGAATTTTTGAAATCGGTCCATTAGTTTCGGAGCCTATTTGAAACAAACAAACAATCAAATATTTCCTCTTTATAATATTAAGTTTAGATGTATGATAGTGTATCGTACTTTACTAGTAAAGCCCTTTATATTAGGTTAATACTTAACCGGGTTTTATACTAGATATGATGTTGAACTAGGGTTGTTTTGTCACATCATAAAATATTAATATATTCAGTGAAATGGCGTGTCGGGTTGAATTATCTAGTCAGCTCAGTATACCTAGTTAATTATGTATACAGAACCTCCTGAGGAAAAACAAATATTTCTATACAAAATAGCACGAAATGTGATAATCGCATACATATCGTATTAAAGTTACACTGCATGGTGACGCTGCTACGTTCAGTCGAACTGGCGTTGACGTGCAGTGTGAATTGACTACGTTAGTTGCGATAGGTTTACTATTGTCACTGTATTAAAGTATTGTATCAGCTCATTCTCATGGTACAAGCTTTGCTTAGTTTGCGACTAGAGCGTGATGTCCATGAATAAATATAATTTATTTATTTAAACAAACAGCATAAAAAACTACACTAACATAACGCCAAAGTGCCTTCAACGTTTTTATATTTTTTTCAGAAATCCCTTGAGCAATGCGTGTTTCACTTGTTTTACGTAAAGAATGACACTAGCAAAGTGCTTTTTTGTTTTCTTTTTATACCACTACACTAACATCTATCTATCTATAGGTATGTATATAAAAATAAAACCCGTTTTCCGTTGTCACGACATAGCATGAAAACGGCTTGGCCGATTTGGCTGATTTATTTTTTGTAGTTTTCTTATACTCTGTACAAGGTTCTTACGGAAAAAATATTAAGACAATCTCTCAGAATTAAAAAAAAAATTCTCTTATGCGGTACGAAGTTCGCCGGGACAGCTAGTATCTATTATTATAATGATTAACTAGTAGGTATACCATTTATGCTTAAATTAGTAGTACTTTTCTTTGTATCAAAATTGTGTTCACACACGGCTAAGCTAATATAACTTGACGACCGATGTGGCCGGCGAAGGTAAGCCTGCGACTGCGGTTGCGGGTTCGATTCCCGCCTTGGGACAAATGTTTGTACGATCTGCAAATATTTATTCCGGGCGTTCTGGGTATTATATGTAAAAAATATATCCATTTAATGCATTTTATTAAGTATGTCAGTCTTCTAGTACCCATAACAAGCTCTGCTTAGCTTGGGGCTAGATGATGTTATATGGATGGCAAACATTTTTTTTTAAACTTACATCCCGATCTTCAACCAATCAGCGACTGCAGAAAACACTATAATTTTCCATGAAGCTCCCTGATTGGCTGATGCATGGGATGGAATATACGAGTTCATCAGTCAGGTGTCGGCTTTAAAATATTGTGAGGGGAAAACCAATAAATATAGAGAGCCACCCTCTAGAGACAACGACTGTGCGGCCAATACCTCTCTTTTTTTAGGTCTGTAATAATCTACAAAACTTACTGTAACCCGCGACGTTCATGTGTGCTTATATCTGTCACCATATAAGATGATCCTTATAGCGTATGGCTGCATTTGGTTAAGACAGAGAAAGAGAAACATTTATTTAACACACAATACACAGGTACAACACATTCAAAATAGTAAGACACATAGGTAGGTACACAAAGACAGAAATCAAGGAAAAGTAAAACACATAAATTACAAAACATAAGTACATTAACACATTTATACAAAAAAAGTAGTAAAATAATGCTGAAGTGCGTTAAAAAGGTCTAGCCTCAGCTTAATGCAGCTTTGCTTAATAAAGCAACGCGGCGCTGGTTTCAGGCAAAAATCGAAGAGTTGGTTAAGAGAGGTCAATGTATCTGGAAACTCAAGTCATTTAGTACAATTAAACCTACCATGTTGTAATACAAAATACTGGCTTCTAAATAAGTTTCATTTCAATCTGTCAAGTGGTAACCGTGATGGTCTGACAATTCAGAACCATTTACAAGATACAAGATATTTATTTTGCCAAAATAAGTGTTACAAACGTCTTAAAAAGCACTTAAAATCTAATTCACCTTTTCCAGGTATCGCAAAAAAGGGGGGGGTTGGGCGCTTTAACATAGTGGATCTGCAATTATAATTGAAGAATATTCTTCAATGTATTATTTAATGTAGCTCTTTTACAGTTTTCAGCGAACGCTCAGCTCATTCTGCATAAGAAAGCTTTGAGTTCTGTTTACAAAGCCTTTCAACTCCATAAAGAATCTGTCAAAATGTGTAAAGTATACAAATCGAGGCCAGAATACAAAGAAGGTGGTACACTCTTTTGTTTAGAAAATCAATATTATGACCTACCTTGCTGATTCTGCACAGCGATTCGGCTGTTTTTAAGGTCTCCTCTCGCTAAATTACTGTTTTTAGTTTTATAATTAAGTAAGATAATATAAAGAACCAATCTTAAAAAATTGATACAGGGTTACACAGAAAATTATTGTTTATGTTCGCAAAATAGCTTATAAACTAGTAAAAGATATAACAGTTCAGCCGCAATCAAAAAAAAACCCCAAAAAAATTGAATTTCTCGCTAGAGAGAGAGGTATCACCTAGTTTAAATTCAACCGAATCGTTTGCACCCGAATCAGTGTAACATACATTATGCCGGGAACTGTCGTAGGTAGTAGGTTCTATCTCCAAGGACTGGTAAACATGTTACAAACATAAAAACCAACCTTGTTTTTTTATAGCCATGAAATAAACAAATTATGTTTTCTTACATTTGCATGTTACTAGAAATTCTGCGGTTTGTACGGACTGTAGTTTAGTTTATAACTAAATAACTTGCACACTGATATTTATTTGCTATTATGTATTAGATATATAATATGTTATTATTGTATTATATTTTTTTTTACCTAATTATAATGAAATTTATACACAAAAAAACTATAATAAATAATAAAAAAAATTGTATTATAATGTATTACTTTTATAATAATTTTATTGTAAATCAGCAATCTAGCTCTCTTACTATCCTATGTCTTTAGTTTAGGTTATTTTTTTGTTTTCAATTTGAAGTCTAAAAACTTTATTATTTAAAAGCTTGAACATTTTTATTTAACATTCGAAATAGGATATTATCAATGCGAAAAATTGACTTTAAGATTTTTTTTCTATGTTAAACGTTTTTTTGTAGATTCTTTAACGGTTGTCCATTATTATTTCAACTAAAATCTGAGCAGAACTTTTGAAGTCATGTATAAATGATTGTCAATAATAATTGAATTCGATTTTGCTCATTTTCGTATTTGTATTTATTTATTGCTTATATGTAGGTACATACATTTTTATAGAAAACTAGCTGACCCGGTGAACTCTGTTCCGCCTTAAAAGCAATAAATGAATAACCACTCGACAGATTATAAGCAAACTTCACATAAACCATCTTCTAATTAGGCCAAATAAAACCTAAAAATTTGGTTTGGCTAGGTGAGCCCGTTCTTGAGTTATAAAATAACAACGAAACACTATTCAATTGATTTTTTATACGTAGATAGTATTCTCTGTAACCTGATCTCACGGAACCGAAAAATATAAAACCTCCAGAAAAATAACAATGAACCCTAATTTGAGAGATTGTAGCAAAATGAGGAAAATAAAAGGAACCGGGAATTTTCTTGTTTGAGGTACAAGTTACAGAAGACTTCCGATTTGTAACTTCCGATAGCTATTCTTCTTCTTTTTTGTCTGGCAACAATTAATTTTGCTGTGACAAACCTACTTTAACAACACACTTCAAAAAAGATGTTCTCAATTCGACTTTAGATATTTTTAATTGCTAACTCTCACGATTTGTAATTAAAATGTGTATGTTAGGCGATTACTCCGCCTATTATGAACCGATTTTGATAATACTTTCTTTGTTCAGTAGTTCGTTCTTTCATTCTTTACATTGTAATATTTTTTGTCGCGCCAAGAAATACTCGTAGCGTAATGCTACTACATATTATCTCATAATACATATATACACTATAGTGGCTCGAGCACAAATAAATGCACTCACAAACGTACACGGTTTTGTGAGTTACACTACGCGTTGCTTGCAGCTCGACTGTCGAACGTTGCAGCGTCACCGCGCAGTGTCTGCAACGTATAACGTTTACGTGCTTCACATAATTCGTGTCCACCCATCACTTCGTTAATTTTAATTTATTTCAATCTGCTTTTCAAAACCCGGTCGAAAGACGCGATTCAGAGCGTTTTGTATGAAATATGTACCTACTTCCGATATCCGATTCGGGCCGGACAATATGAAAGACAGGTACATATTTCATACATTTTACTTACCCCTATATCAGATCGGCGTCCGACACCGATATCGGATCGGATAGTGTGAAAACGCTCTCAGTCATATAATTTTAATGTATTTTGCTTGATCTGTTTTGAGAAACCGGCTGTAAGACTGATGCTAACTTCAATGGCTTGAGCCGCGCCCTGGAATGTCTATCGAGGCGTAACTTTTTTAATTATATATCTGAACCGACATTACTGTCTAACGTAAAGTGTTACACAGGCGTCTGTACGCCCGAACTTAGTTATCTACCTAGATTACGTCCTAAATACTTATAGATGTATCCCAGATGCTGGCGCAGAAAAAAGACTAATTTCTTATACTAGACGCACAAATAATGTACGTGAAAAACAAGATATGTATATGTTTATTTGATATCGAAGTATAAATCTAAGCATTACATAATAAATAAATATTTACGGATATTTCACCCATCACACTCTAGTCCCAAACTAAGCATAGCTTGTACTATGGAAACTAGTTTGCTGATAGAATACTTATGTACATTTTTTTAAATACATAGATACACCCAAACACAGAACAAATATTTATGTTCATCACACAAACATTTGCTCTGGGTGGAAATCGAACCCATGACCCACAGCATAGAGCTACTACCAACTGAGCTGTGACGCCTGTCACATGTAAAATTAAGATATCCTACCTCGATACAAGTGAGGGATGTAAAGTTTTTAACAAAAACTTTATCAGAATTAATACATATAATTTCATTTTCATTTTCAGCCTGTGGTGTCCCACTGCAGGGCAAAGGCCTCCCTTCCTTTTCTCCAGTTCTCTCCTGGGGTGCATGGAAAGAGCCTCCTCGTGGCGCACACCGGTAACAGCTAGGCACGGTAAAGCAGTGTCTAGTCTGGCTAATCTTTCCAACACGATGCTACAACAAAGTACAGTTGTAGCATCGACACGATAAGAAGAAGAAGAAGAAGTTCTCTCCTAGGCTATTGTGGACCAATCTTTTGTATGGGCATCAAACTCGTCCCTCGTTATGCGCCGTGGTCTACCGCGAGGTCGTTTCCCGTTTTTGGGCGTCCAATCTGTTGTGGATTTTGCCCATAACACATCGGACATGCGGCAGACGTGGCCTGCCCAATCCCATTTCAATTTGCCAGCGTGTTGACCAACATCTGCGATTTGTGTTCAGGAGCGCAATATTCTATTACGAATGCGGTCTGTGAGCTTCACTCCTAGAATACTGCGCTCCATTATACATATAGCTGTCTATATATTATTTTTTTTAATAAATTTATTCACAAACAAACTAACGACTATACATTATTTACAAAATGTACATTGTCATATAAAATACATAAGAAACAGTTGAGCTATCTACAGACCGCTGCAAACGATCTATAGATAGTTCAACTGATCCAAATCAGTACCAATCGGAAGCGTACCCAACACTGGCTGCATTGCCGCGCTGAATAGAAATAATAATAAATGTATATAATCTAATTGGTCAAAACTGGGCCTAAACTAGGCAAAAACCTATGATATCCTGTGATAGGATTCTATTAAACAATCATGTACATATCACACAACGCTATTCAGTTCCAGGCTAAGCTTGTTTTATAGAAGCTAGATTTATAGAATATCCTACAATTTTGTTTAAACTCGAATTTTTGTATATATTGTAACAACTATATTTCGCGTTACTCGGTTTTTTTTAGTCTGTAGTTTTGTTGGCGGATTTCAGAGTTCCGGCTGGCAACCCCATCAAGTTTTTTTTTTGTTCGTTCATCTGTCAAATCGACATTTTTCATTTTGGCTGAATTCGCCGCTAGCCTAGCGTCGCAAACTTTCTTATTTTAATAAAACTGTAAGTTTTACATTAAATAGTGGCTAAATTAGCATCAGTGATCGATGGCAGTATTGTAATTAGAAGGATATTTTCAGATTGGTGAATTTTGGTGTACACGACACTTGTTTTTTTTCAATCGACGCGACGCATCGAGGCTGCAGATTTTTATCGTTGTAAATCCAAGCAATCCCTGGACTTAAACCCCAGGTAAGCATTTGTTCTTGTGGATTAGGGTTCTGCACACAATTTCTGTTAAAAAATTCAACTTTCTAACACATGTTTTTTTTCTTAGCAAATTTCTCAAAATTATAATTTTTATTAGTAAATTCAACTAAATAAATGTAAAACGTTCCCCCCATATACAGCCTATATGCCTACAAAATTTCAGAGCTGTCCGACCAGTAAAAGTTCATTTTTTATCCAATTTTAAGTTGTCATTCATCGTCGTCGAACGGTTTCATACTTAGATTTTTTACTAGATTTTCTTTTTTTTACAGGGAGTTTGGCTTGGGCCAACCAGTCTGTTTAGGCCCACAAGTTCGGATAAGGCCAGCTATTTGGTTTAGGCCATACAAACATAATTTTACACCATACCAGTGTTTGAGAGCTCGACCATCCCACATCGGAGAGTTTGGAGCTCACCTGGTTTGGAACTATTCTTCTGTCCGCTGTACAAGTAAGATAGTGTCACAGCGTTAGACAGGGTTCTGCTGACGAAGCCAAGGGGGCTTCTGTTTACCGAAGGACAGGCGCTTCTGTGTCCTGTGTTGGTAGACCCTAAGCAGATAGGTAGGGAAAACATTACTCATTTTTTATTTCCACTTTCAAGTGGATGGCGCTCAACTTAATTTTACTTCAACAACTTAACCACATAACTCAAACTTAAATATTGACACCACCGTATGCAATTCATTCCGAGAAACCCAAACTTTAATTATAAGACCTAAGCCCTTAGCCGGAGCATTTCTTCTAAATTACCTTTTAGTTAGTGTAACTTGTGTACCTAGTTTTAAGTAATTAATCCATTTGTTTTCTAAATTTAATACAATACAAATTTATAATATATTATAGGCCTGCTTTTTATTTAAATCCCATGTATAGGTAGGTCTAGATTTTTATAGGTAACAGTAGCGACCCAACGTGTGGGGCTTTTCTCGGAATGGTTGTCATGTCGAATCAGCTGTGATAAAAATTGCATTTTTTTTTATAATGTGTCATTTGAGTTATGTGTGTTCTATTTTTTATTTTGTGTTATAGCAAAATAGCTTATGTTAGGTGAGTAAGTACCTTATTGTTACTTTTTATTATTATGTGTAACTGCTCACTGTTTTACTTTTTACAATGTGATGATTATTTTTAAGAACATTTGCAAAATATTTTTATCATGTAAACTTGAGGTGATTTGCATAATTGGTGGTATAAACTTATCAATCATATCTAAACAACTATGAATCTTAATCTTAAACATTAATTTCAACTTTTAAAACTAAAAACAAAATTAATAATTTTTAGGTTATCTCCTCGGGCACAAAAAAAGTTTTTCTTGCATTTTTTTTTGTTGTTCTGTTTCAAATATGTCTATTCTTTAGCTGCTTATTCATTAACATTCCAATAACCTTAATCTTCTAGATCTTTAAAAAAAAATAATTCCAAACTTAATTTTTTTTTCAAACTTAATTTTTTTTTCAGACATTTTTTTTTGGTTTTTTTTTGACATTTTAGGATACGTTAGACCTTTCTGAATGCTACACAATAACAAACTCGTTCGTAGGATCCAAGCGAGAGATGCTATAGGCGCCGCCGTAATGTCTTCCTATAGAGTATTAATTGAAACTTTAGCCAATGTGACATCTTCTGACTCCTTCGTTTCATTAGAAGAGAATGTGTCAGATGCTTTGATGATACTCGGAGATAAGCTCAAGAAGTTTTCACAACTTTTGAAAGCTTTGGTCAGCCCAAGTTAGGAGAACTTAACTTACATTCAGGCATTATTGTATCACTTGTTTTTCAATCATTGTTTGTTTCAGTCTTCAGATACAGGTTCTACCAGCTGTTCTGTTATGTTCCGGTTTCAGAACCTTCACCACCATTTGCACCTCAGGCGATTATTAGAAATAAATAATAGAATGTTCAAGCCATCGAGACAGTTCTTTTACTTTTATTAAAGCCTTTTGGCATTCTTTTAACTTTTTATATTTTATACTTTTTTTATAGAAATGTCTCGGCGGTTCTCAATCATCATGTTTTTTTTTGTTTGTCAAGGTTCATGACCACCCTTTACATGGTCTGGACTTGTCCTTATTCTTGAAGACGGGAGCTACCCTTCGCCGCAGTTCTGCGACGAATTCCCGTGCTTCGATGTTTTTGTTGTTTTGTTCAATTCACCAATAGTTTTATAAAACATTTTTAGCTGTGTGTGGTGCCATGCATATTCTTTTATTACTTATACAATTTTTATTTTTCGGCACCACGCTACGGTATCTATTTTAAAATTATTTAAACAAGTTTTCTTGTGTAGCTTCTTAGCTGAAGATTAATCGAGCATGGCTGGTTTTGTGAAAGTTTGTTAGACTTGGTCCTCTTATAAGCTCTCGCAGAGCTTGCCATTTCGAGAAATCCAAGGCTTACTTCTAGTTTTGTTGAAATCATTGTTAGGTTTCATTTTTTTTTTGTGATGTTGTTGTTGTTAATTGTTTTCCTTTCGGAGAATAATTAGCAAGTTGTTGTTTGTAGTTGTTGACTGTTTTCCTTTTGGAGAACAGTTGTTGTTGATGTTGGAAGGGGTGTTTCTGACCCGTGGTGAACCACGTACAGTGGTTGCGAATATTACGCAATTCACTGGTAGTGTGTTCTTTTCCATGTTTCAGAAGCACGTTGTTGTTCGTGTTGGGCCTTTAGTGGGTTCGATCACGAATGAACATGTTACTTTTACCCTCAATCGTGGATCTACCCCCATGGTTGAGATTTTTCTTCACTACGGTCTACCCCGTTGGTGAGTTGAATTATACCGCGTCTACCCCGTGTGTATAATTCACTTTTACCCTTAATCATGGATCTACCCCCATGGTTAAGATTTTTCTTCACTACGGTCTACCCCGTTGGTGAGTTGAATTATACCACGTCTACCCCGTGTGTATAGTTCGTTTTTACCCTTAATCATGGATCTACCCCCATGATTGAGATTTTTTTCACTGCGGTCTACCCCGTTGGTCAGTTATGAATTACACCACGTCTACCCCGTGGGTGTAATTCGTTTGTTTTCCCTCAACTATGGATTGAGCCCCATAGTTGAGATTTTTTCACTACGGTTTCACGCCGTCGGTGATATTTTTGTGTGCAGCTTTGCCTTTTTGTACTTTTGTTTTGTTTTTTTCCTCAACTATGGACTGGTCCCCATGGTTGAGTAAATGTTTGATGTTTCATCGGTTAGCGCCCGGACGGGAGAGATTACTTTGGTTTGTGTTAACAGGTCCCGGCAGTTGGAAATATTAGGAATGATACGCTAGATTGAAAAGATTTTGTCTTCGCATACTTGACATCATGTGCGTGAGATGGTCAGCGCCCGGACGGGAGAGATAACTTGGATTGTAGTACCAAGTCCTGGCAGTCGGATTAAACATGGAATGATGCTTACAGAAAAGATTGATTTTACATACTTTGGTATGTAATGACCAGCGCCCGGACGGGAGAGTTTTACTAGGTTTGTTTTATCAGGTCCTGGCGGTTGGTTATTGATTTGGTTTGTTTATCTCGTTGAAGAATGTTTTATTTTAAGTTTTGTATATTTTGTAAATTATTGTTTGTTTTCAGTTTATGTCGTCGACAGTACTTTTATGCATGACCAACATAAAGGTGCATGTTGTCATTTCGGTTTTTGTTTTCAAAGCAAAGGGGAGCGGTTGCGGTAACTCCTTCACAAAAATAAGCCTATGCCAGGGCGGTTTTTTGGAAACCCATACAATAAGCCTTATTCCAAATGCTTATCAAAATTTTGTCCTTGTTTTTGTTCGTCTTTTCTTTCAGGAGTTTTTGGCAGCAAAGAGGAGCGGTCGAGGTAACTCCTTTACAAAAATAAGCCAATGCCAGGGCGGTTGGAAACCCTTACCAAAAGCCATATTCCGCTTGCTTGCCAAAACGTTGTTTGTGTTTTGTACAGTTTGTTTTTCCAATATTCGAGTGCGACGCGTTGATAGCGGCGTTATCTCAATTATTTTTCTTTCTACCTATAGAGCGGTTCGTTGGAAACTCTTACCAAAAGCCTTATTCCAATTCTTTTCATTTGTACTTGTATAGAGCGGTTCCTTGGAAACTCTTACCAAAAGCCTTATTCCAATTCTTTTCATTTGTACTTGTATAGAGCGGTTCCTTGGAAACTCTTACCAAAAGCCTTATTCCAATTCTTTTCATTTGTACTTGTATAGAGCGGTTCCTTGGAAACTCTTACCAAAAGCCTTATTCCAATTCTTTTCATTTGTACTTGTATAGAGCGGTTCCTTGGAAACTCTTACCAAAAGCCTTATTCCAATAAATTGTAAATTCATTGTTGTTGTTATTTTCAGAGTCGGAGTGCGACGCGCTGATAGCGGAGTATCTCTTTAGAGCTTATGTTCTACTGATAATATTGTGTTGTACCTTTTACATACTTTGTCATGAAGTTTTTTTTATTTAACCTTTTGGTTAAATTCTATTCTTATAGGATAAGGATAGGATCTTAGTTTTCTTTGCAGATGTTAGAATAATCTAACTTATCGTTTTCCTGTTTTCACAGTTTCAATTTTTTTTCAGACTCCGTCGTACTTTAGTGGCTGGGGGACCAGCTCGAATTTCGCGTTTCTGGCGCAAAATTCTTCTGATTGGGGGGGTATTGTAACAACTATATTTCGCGTTACTCGGTTTTTTTTAGTCTGTAGTTTTGTTGGCGGATTTCAGAGTTCCGGCTGGCAACCCCATCAAGTTTTTTTTTTGTTCGTTCATCTGTCAAATCGACATTTTTCATTTTGGCTGAATTCGCCGCTAGCCTAGCGTCGCAAACTTTCTTATTTTAATAAAACTGTAAGTTTTACATTAAATAGTGGCTAAATTAGCATCAGTGATCGATGGCAGTATTGTAATTAGAAGGATATTTTCAGATTGGTGAATTTTGGTGTACACGACACTTGTTTTTTTTCAATCGACGCGACGCATCGAGGCTGCAGATTTTTATCGTTGTAAATCCAAGCAATCCCTGGACTTAAACCCCAGGTAAGCATTTGTTCTTGTGGATTAGGGTTCTGCACACAATTTCTGTTAAAAAATTCAACTTTCTAACACATGTTTTTTTTCTTAGCAAATTTCTCAAAATTATAATTTTTATTAGTAAATTCAACTAAATAAATGTAAAACGTTCCCCCCATATACAGCCTATATGCCTACAAAATTTCAGAGCTGTCCGACCAGTAAAAGTTCATTTTTTATCCAATTTTAAGTTGTCATTCATCGTCGTCGAACGGTTTCATACTTAGATTTTTTACTAGATTTTCTTTTTTTTACAGGGAGTTTGGCTTGGGCCAACCAGTCTGTTTAGGCCCACAAGTTCGGATAAGGCCAGCTATTTGGTTTAGGCCATACAAACATAATTTTACACCATACCAGTGTTTGAGAGCTCGACCATCCCACATCGGAGAGTTTGGAGCTCACCTGGTTTGGAACTATTCTTCTGTCCGCTGTACAAGTAAGATAGTGTCACAGCGTTAGACAGGGTTCTGCTGACGAAGCCAAGGGGGCTTCTGTTTACCGAAGGACAGGCGCTTCTGTGTCCTGTGTTGGTAGACCCTAAGCAGATAGGTAGGGAAAACATTACTCATTTTTTATTTCCACTTTCAAGTGGATGGCGCTCAACTTAATTTTACTTCAACAACTTAACCACATAACTCAAACTTAAATATTGACACCACCGTATGCAATTCATTCCGAGAAACCCAAACTTTAATTATAAGACCTAAGCCCTTAGCCGGAGCATTTCTTCTAAATTACCTTTTAGTTAGTGTAACTTGTGTACCTAGTTTTAAGTAATTAATCCATTTGTTTTCTAAATTTAATACAATACAAATTTATAATATATTATAGGCCTGCTTTTTATTTAAATCCCATGTATAGGTAGGTCTAGATTTTTATAGGTAACAATATGGATTGATGTTTGATACTCTTTCACGCAAAAACTGCAAAACGGATTTTAATGAAACTTTACAATAATGTAGTTTATACATTAGAATCGTCCAAAATTTATAAAGATATTGTGCGGATTGACAAAAAAATAACGATAGCAAGAAGAAACGCGGGCGCCAGCTCGTTTAAATTCCCATATTTTTGTGAAAACGTTCTCAAACATACATCTATTTCTTCACACAAAAGTGATTAAAGTCGGTTAATAATAAGATTAATAGATTAAGCTTTTAAAAATAATTCTGACATCAATTTTCTCGCTGATTATCCAGAAATACCTCCTACACAAAGCCTTATCTGCTATCAGCATTCATACACAACATGCACTTAGTTAATGAAAATCCGGCAATAGATAACACTATCAGTACGATAGATACTTATTGAACGACATTTATATGAAACAGTTAATAAAAACTTTTGTTTTATATTGACTTCAACTTTTATACCTAGAATCACCTAGTATGTAAGACGATTCTAAATGATCCTTGTGATTTTACTGAATAAATTAATTAATAAATAACTAAATAAATAATGCTGGAAAATCCACACAACATCATCTAGCCCCAAGCTAAGCAGAGCTTGTGTTATGGGTACTAGAAGACTGACATACTTAATACAATACATTACATAGATAAATATTTTTTATTATACATATAAAATACCCAAAACACCGGAATAAATATTTGCAGATCGTACAAACATTTATCCCAAGGCGGGAATCGAACACGCAACCTTCCGCGTCGCAGGCAGACCATCGCCCACCGCGCCACATCGGTTGTCAAATTTTGACTTTGACTTTATAATGCGATCAGCCGAAAGAACTAGAACTTCAGTACTTATATTGGTCTATGTGTAATTCTTTGTAACAAGGATCACATAAAAATACCGTAGGAATCAGGCCGTAAGTTTTTTGCCCGTTCTTCTAGGCTCTGGTCGCGTGGAACTGGCACCTAGAATTACCTAGTATGTAAGACGATTCTAAAAGATCCTTGTGATTTTATTGAATAAAGAAATATTTGATTTGATTTGATAGAGTGGAACTCGTTGCCGGAGTCTGTGTTTCCCGATTCATACAATTTTGATATTTTTAAGAGACGAGTGAATGGGTCTTCTAGGCAAGTGTGCTACATCGTAGACCGCATCGTCACTTAACATCAGGTGAGATCGCGGTCAAACGCTGGCCTATAAATTACAAAAAAAACTTGAAAAAGGATGTATTCAATTCAATAATACCAGTGTCTTGGGTACGCTTCCGATTCGTACTGATTTGGATCAGTTGAACTATCTATAGATCGTTTGCAACGGTCTGTAGATAGCTCAACTGTTATGTATTTTATATGCCAATGTACCTACATTTTGTAAATACTGTATAGTCGTAAGTTTGTTTGTGAATAAATTAATAAATAATATTTTTAACAATAACATAATTATAATACAAAAATAACAAACCTACTTAAATTCAACAACAAATCCGGCAACTTTCTAAAACCAACAAGATGGAGGGAAAGCCGTTTCATAACAAGTTATAAACAACGCCAAACTTCTTTAAAAAGTATTTTTATAAATAATGGCGATAAATTAAGTATGTAATAGTAGTCTAACGCCTGGTTTCTGGAAACCCAAATCACGATTGATCCGAGTTTGACACATAGTAATTATTTGATATTTTCGTTGATCATTGTTCGAGAAACCGGCCGTAAGTAGTTTTCTCTGCTTATAAGCATTGACTGACTAAGCACGTTTGAGAACATCACGTCTTATCCGTACTTAACAATTAAATACTTACCCACTTTAAGGAATATGACAGGAAAATAAATAGTTGTAATAGTAATCCTTTGTATGAAGGATCATACAAATAACGGTAGGAACCAGGCCGTAGTTTCTTCTCTGACTTTGGTCGCGTGGAACTAGCTAGAATCACCTTGTATACAGGGTGTAACAGGAGGGGTGGACCAAAAGTGGCAGGACGATGAACCGCAATACATATCGATATAACCCCTGTGTATGTTAAGCGATATTCAGTCGTTCAAAAGTTACTCGCACTTTTATGAAATTTTGCCACTTTTGGTCCACCCTTCCTGTTACATCCTGTATAAGACGATTCTATACCACAACGTCCATTCAAACTAGGTTCAACGAGTAGTAACAAAAAAGAATACATGTTTTTTTAAACATTCTTACGTGGCCAACATTATAAAAATACCTCTAGAATGAAACCTAGCTGTGCCCAGTGGAGTGTGTGAAGCGTCTCAACGATCAAACCCATTTGGGCACTCATCTGTCACCGCTGATTGGAAGTAGGTATACCTACTTTGATATAGGCAAACATTTCTAAAAAGGCGACTTTCAAGAAGACGCACTAATTTTACACCAAATATTGCAAAAAATACATAAAAGATGGAGTGGTGGGGAAAGGAAGCTTGCTGTAGGTTTATCTGCCGACAGAATACATTCTTTGAAAGCTACGCTTAGGGCTATATTTCACCGGGACGCGATGGCAGCGCAACCAGTCGCCGCCACCAACAAAATGTACGTTTGGTTGCGCGACCAAACGGACACCAGGTGAGTAACTCTCTATAGAGCTGTATACATTTTGTTGGTGGCGGCGACTGGTTGCGCCGCCATGGCGTCCCGGTGAAATATAGCCCTTAGTGCTCCATTTGACACAAAATATTGCAATAAAAGACTAAAAAGAGTGGGGGAAGTCTGTAGCTTTATTTATCGAAAGATTATGTTCTTTGCAACCACGCTTAGGACTCCATTTGACACAAAATACTGAAATAAAAACCCAAAAAGATGTGGGACAGAAGGGGGATGTTTGTTGTAGCGTTATTTGTCGATGGATCAAGTTTTAGAGATAGTAAAAATTTCATTTACACAAGATGTTGCGATAGGATCGGCTAGTGCATGGTTATAAAGGCTTGCGAGGTCTGCTCTTTTCACAGATCCACTAGTTTGTAAGTGTTTTTAGAAAAGTAATGGCTACTAAAGTAAAGCTAGGCCTTAACATGTCTAAAAACATGAAGAGAAATCGTGTTTTTTAGAAATCGTAAGTCGCTAGTCTAACAACACCCGTTTGATAAATGTATCGGACTTCTTATAAAGACCTATTTGACAATAGAGCCTCTTATTTGAAAGGAAATTGACCGAATGTTACATTTAGACATTTTAGAAATGGACTTTTATTTCTTTGATGTTGGTTTCAAATAATAATGTGTAAGTACTTATTTATTCACAAAACTACTATAACAGTGTTTACAAAATGTACCTACATAGGTATGTAGGTATAAAATACATAAGAAACAGTTATTGAGCTATCTGCAGACCTTAGCAAACGATCTATAGATAGCAAATCACTAATCGGTTGTGTAATGTCAAAATAAAGTTGTCTGTGTTTTTTTTTATGAGTGTTATGAAGTGCCTCTCGTCCGGTTCGTCTTGAAACTCAATTTAAAAAAAAAGCTAAAAAAACCCGTTTGGGAGCTACAATGCCACATACATACACATACCACATAGGTACACACATATACCACATACATACACATACCACATACACACATATAGCACCTTTGATGTCATGTCACCCCGTCATTAGACTTTAATTAAATGCAAAAGTAGGATCTAAATTGCTGATAGAACACATTTGATAAGTTTCTCATTGATGAAGCTGCCTGTACTTCGTAACTTTAACTAGGTACTTGAGTAAATACGCTTAGTTTGTTTTCGTGAAAACTTTCGTAGTTTTTAGTTGTTTGGCAGTTCCAATAAATAACAGAGTAGACTGGCGCCATTTGTGAATAATAAATCCTAGAAAAACATAGGTTGTCGACTGTCAAATGCACGGTACATCCTTTCAGACAGCCTCGACAGGTGTCACAGCTCAGTTGATAGCAGCTCTGCCTTCGATGCTGTGGGTCGTGGGTTAAATCCCCAGCGAGAACAAACATAAGTTGCTGCTTGATCTTGTATGCATGCTGTGGTACCCTTTAATTATGGGAGCAATTACTTTTTATTATTGTTGATGTACTTTTAAATGTATAGTGTAAACCCGTGTCGGGTATCCAATCTCTTAAAATAAAATAACATTTGTGTGTGTTTGTTCCGCGTATGTGTTAATATGTATTTTCAAAAAAAATGTATCAGCAATCTAGTTCCCCTAGCACAAGCTTTGCTTCGTTTTGGACAAGAGCGCAATGAGTTCAATGTTCATGAATATTTATTTAACGAGCGAAATGGCTGTTTTGGCCAAAAATGCTTTATTTTTGTCGGTCTTCTGCAGGTCGCATTTTTCAACCAAATTTAAGGCAAAATTTGAATTTGTTGGCATATTCCATGTTTTTTTTTCATTTTACTCGTCTTTCGTTAATATTATTAGATGGAAAATAAAGAGGTAGAGGGGGGTTTTTAGAGTTATTATTTATCGACGAAATCCTTCCAAAATTTCATTCTACACAAGATGTTTTTAGGATCTGTTGTTATCATAGTAACCACTAGTTTTATATTCAGTAAAAACCAGTCATTTTTGTTATTTTCCTTTCAGCTACTGACCTTTGTCTAGCAAAGGTCAAGTTATTATTTGAAATATCTTTAAACGGTTTCTATACAGGGTCGTGAGGTTATTCATAAATCATTTTTTATCTTTTCTTAAAAGCTATGTGGGTAGTAGGTACTTATTGGTATTCATATAAAATACTGAAACAATCATGAAATAAATAAATACATATCTATGATATTTATTGTCTAAGACAGGTGAGAAAAGAATATACTCATCACTCTACTCCTAAACTAAGCAAAGCTTGTACAATGTGAACTAGATTGCTGATAAAATAGTTTTTGTGTAAATACATTTCACAAAAACTAGGACTTCATAGAATACATTTCACAAAAACTAGGACTACATAGAATACATAACACCCAGACACTATCCATTGTTGTTACCGTTATATGTATTTTACACCCTGTATACAAAAGTAATTTACAATAGAAAAACGACAATGATGTCAACGTTTATATTCCATTTCATTTCTTTTATGAAGTACTAGCTGTCCCGGCGAACTTCGTACCGTCTTAGAGAGATTTTTTTTTCTGAGAGATTTTCTTAATTTTTTTCCGTAAGAACCTTGTATCTACAGAGTATTAGAAAACCACAAAAAAAAATCAGCCAAATCGGTCAAGCCGTTTTCATACTATGTCATGACAACGGAAAACGGGTTTCATTTTTATATACATTATAAGTAGATTTTAGGGTTCCGCAGATCGTCAAGAAAACGCTTTCACCATTGTCTATATTAAATACTAGCTGACCCGTGCCCACTTCGTTGGGCTTAAACCGACCGTTTTTTCTCCGATTCACTTTGCAAAACGGACTACCACGTTAAAGCCTTTTTATCTTTCGGTTTTTTATATTACCTATGACACTCAGCAATAATGTGGCTCTCTTTTGGTGAAAGAATTTTTAAAATCGGTTCAGTAGATTCCGAGATTACCCCTTACAATTTAACAAATACACAAACTTTACCTCTTTATAATATTAGTATAGATATATTTTTGTAGAAAAGCTTGCCTGTCGTACTACCACCGTACCTGTTTCCCCAGTGTTGCACGCATTGCTGTGTTGGTGTGAAGGGTGTCCATGTAATTTTGACGACCGATTTGGCGCGGCGGTTGCAGGTTAGATTCCCGCCTTGGGATAAATGTTTATACGATCTGCATATATTTATTCCGGGTGTTCTGGGTATTTTATATGTATATAAAAAACATTTATCTATGTAATGTATTGTATTAAGTATGTCAGTCTTCTAGTACCAATAACACAAGCTCAGTAGCTCTACCATGAGTTTTTACTATACTATATATACTATAATCGCTAGCGTCTGTAGTTAAAAAAATGTATGAAGATTTGTACAGCGCCTCTAGCGGATAGTTGGGTACTAAAATTCGTAATACTAATATTTACGTAACTACTGTAGTAAAGTCAGGCGATTTTACTGTGACAAGTGACAACTCATGGTAGAGGTACTGCTTAGCTTGGGGCTAAATAATGTTGTGTGGATTGTCCAGCATTATATATTTATTTATAATTACACGCACATGACACTTAACACGTCTCCGAGTGATGGACGCAGTGCGATGCCTCACAGCCCACGTTCTCAATGAACGTAATCGGTGAGGCACTTCGATGTAATAGACAACTTAACATAATGCCATCTGAGAAGAAGAATCATACAATAAACGGTAGGAACCAGTACCCCAAGTACGAGTTTGTGCACACACGGATCGCAGAGACGCAATCGCCGAGCGCCACCGATTTGTATGGAGATCCAAGCTTCTTAAGATATCTGCTAGAGTCGCTTCTTGGATTTCCATACAAAATCGGTGGCGCATCGTCGTAGTTTCTTGCCCGTACTTAAAGACTGGTTGTGTGGAACTAGCACCTAGAATATGAGATAGATATGAGAGATTTTTTTTTGTTGATTTTATGTTGATTCTAAATGAACTTTGTATATTTTTGAGAAAAAATTACTAATTTTTTTTTTTTGCTTGTTCCACTAACTTAAAATAAAGAAGCTAAGCTTAGTCCATAGTGATGAAACGACCATCTGCAAACACTGGTTGAGAAGAGCCAAAGACCGGGCTCAGTGGCGCGTCTTGAGAGACCTACGTCCAGCAGTGGATGAATTAGGTTGATGATGATGATCAGATCATGCTACGACGTAGCGCTATGTCGTAGCTCTACGGTTCTACGTAGCTTGTTCGTAGCTAAAAATTTTTTTTTGCAATCAATTTGCAAAATGTTTTTTCTTATAGAAGCTCACCTGTAAAAATCATATTTTATACCTAGTTTAGAATTGTCCAGAATTATTTGTATCTACTTTATTTTATTTGTACTTTCGTAATCCGTCCAAAGGTTGTATGGGAGATACTTAACGATAAAGCTCTTATTTCCTGTTTTTTGTATTGTGTCACAACATACTTAGTAATTATACCCATTTAGGTACATATATTTAAAAGGTTATTTCTAATAATGAGACTATTCATATTAAGCCTACAAAAATCTTTATTATTCATAACGATCCGTGTACGTTATACATTAATTAGCGCGACTTGATGTATTGATTACCATACGTAATGGTGACATAATGTCAACGCTAACTTTTTATGAGATAGTGGTTAAAGTCTAATATTTTGTAATTACATATTAGTCCTGAAAGAACTTGAAACACAAAAAATCACGTAATCTACATACCGAATATATTAGTTTTTTGTTACCAGTAAATTAGAATAAAATAAATTTGCATAATCATTAAAAATCAAATAACTTACCTTATTGCACTCAGTTATTAAACACAAAACTTTCGCATCCTCTCACGCACTTCACGTAATACTATCTCACTCTTTCACACTCACTTCACTCGCGGTTTTTCGTCTCAAAAACAGGACAAAAACACGTCCTCTCGCTCCGAAAGCACACACTCGACTAACGTGAAAAGTGGGAAAATCAGGCATTGACAGGACATACATTGCGCAGGCTGCATAGGACTCAAATTATTAGATAGTATCTATGAAATTAAATTATTGTTTATGAAGCTAAATGAGCATGTTGGTTGAAATTAAAATCGATTCTCTAGCTTTTACTAATTAGTTAAGGGCAGGTAGATGTACATTTAATATGTTAATAGTAAAATCGAAACAAAAGTAATGACAGGCAGAGCTCAGTTGGTAGTAGCTCTAGGTACTATGCTGTTGATCGTTGGTTCGATCACTATTGAAACAGAGCATCTAGGTAACCTGAAACGTCCTATTAGTATTATAAACGCGAAAGTTTGGATGGATGCGCAAAAAGCACTTAATGGATTTAAATGAAACTTTATAATAATGTAGTTTCACATCGGAATACCCCATATATTGAGCGAATAATTCAAATTGATAACGATTTATTTGTTGTATTCTTGTTTAATTTTATTAATAAAAAAATTAAACAAATAAAAGTGAATGACAGGCGTCACAGCTCAGTTGGTAGTAGCTCTACCTTCCATGTTGCTGGTCGTGGGTTCGATCTCTACCAAGTAACAGCATTTATGTGATGAGCACTGATGTTTATACTGTGTCGGGATGTTATTGCGTACTTATTCTTCAAGTATGTATTTACAAAAAAAAATATTAAATCATTATTTCAGCAATAAGACTTTTTTTTTTATTTCAAAATTTATTATCTACTGAGGCTGAATGTGTACATACCTTGAAATAGGATTTAATTGTGATAAAACATATTTTATATTAATTTCAGGTGTAGAAATAAGTACCTACACTACTCGTTTAGATTATTTATAAGTAAGTATAATCTGTAGGTAAGTACCTACGTAACTGAGTTTACCAATCTGTGCATGATGTGTTGCCCCAATCTGCGGAAAAATTCCTAGTGAGCTGAATTTTTGTATAGGTACACCTTTATTACGGCATTGTAATGAAGATGTGAAAAATCGACATTGATATCGTGCCGGCTAAAAGTTATAAACGTCAAAATATCACGAAAATCAGTTTCTCGCAAATATCTCGCGATATATTGATCAGAGGTCAATAAAGGTCATAATAATAATTGTTTGTCGTGAAATTATCTACAAAAAATGGCTCATGCATTTTTTAGGAATTTTTGGATAGGGAACGCTCAGTCCATTCTATGGCCTAAAAGTGTGGTTGAAAACTTTAAATAAGTATTCAGTGATGGAATAAAAATGGAATAATGTTTTATTTTTTATTTAGAGAAAGTCATATTACATACTAAGGTTGACATAATTGTAATAAATGAGTTTCAAAGGAGAATGGGCATTCTGGGCCACAACTAAAAATGTCATGGCTGCCGCATTGTAGGTACGCTCTAAGGGCCTACAGTTCACTACATTTACGAAAAAACACGTCTCTTATAAATTGTTATACAAAAACTACTTACTTCTTTACTTATTCATATTGGTTTGAAATTCAAAGTTTTACAAAATGGTGAAGGTTGCGTTAGAAAGGGCCCACGCTGGATACAAAACTGCGCGTTCTCCTTTCGCTTAGAAAAACTAACTAGAAAGTTATAACACATATTTTTTAAAGTAATATTTAATGCGCTCTACTAATAAACAAAAACTAAACATAAACTTGGCAAAGTAATTACATAATGCCAACCACAAAATATACCATGTTTGCAATCGCACAAATGTTTGTTTCTTATGAGTAGAGACCGGATTATATGCAACATAAAAAGCTTCTTATATGCACGAAAAATGCTTGAAATATGCACGAAAACGGTGAGTTCCCAACCAGTCACACCAAATCCAGTCACACTGTGACTCGTTGGGAAAAAAATTCCCAACGAGTCACACTGTTACGAAAGTGTGACTGGTTGGGAAATCTTCTTCAAAAAAAAGTTGCAACGAGTTACAGTGTAACTCGTTGGGAAAAAAAAATCCCAACGAGTCACACCTATTTAATTTTTATAAATGAAAATGATTTGTAATGAACCAAAAAAAAATATTTCGTTAAATTAAATATGTTTATTTATAATTACGAAAAAATAAAAAAGATTTGAAAAATATGGAACCATATTGACTTGAACAAATAACTAAACTGTATTAAAACTAAAGTAGGTACTGTATTAGAGAATTAATGGATTTGTTGCTCATAAGAATTTTTGTTCTGCCACTTATGGCGCTGTAGTATCCATTTAGAATTTTTTTTTGTTTCAAAATGTCTTTATTAATCATAATAATAATAAAAAAAACGTGTGGCACTCAGAGAATGCCGTTTACTCCCACCTGTTCTGTTGATTAGTTCTGTTGACAGAACTACTGGGATTTTTTCCCCCATTAGTTCTGTGACTTAAAAGACTACGCTTTACACCTGACTTTTATCTGTACTAATAATAACACTACTGGGTTTTTTTTGTGATATGTTATGTCCACAAAGCAAATTGGAATACAATGCTCTGAAAAAAATATTTTCTCTTCGCGTAAAAGAGCTCTTGCAAAAAATCAAAATACATGCCTTCGGACTCATCATTATTACTACATTTTAGGGAGCCAAGTACCAGGAAAGCAGAATTATAAAAGAGGTTCGTTAAGGCTATACGATCCATACTTATTATTTTTTGGAATTCATGAAAATATTTGAATAAAAGAGTATTTGAATCAAAAGTACCAGGTGAGCAGAACTTAGTAAGCGGTGGTTATAAATATATTTTAATGAATTGAATTGCTAAACCACCTTATGCTTCTGCTAGCCTGGTAGGTACTTTTGGTTTTAAAGGTAAAATCCAAAAATATTGATTTACCAACAGAACTAGTGAGCATTGTATTCCCATTTGTTTTGTGGACAGAACTAATGGGGAAAAAAATCCCAGTAGTTCTGTCAACAGAACTATTCAACAGAACAGGTGGGAGTAAACGGGGAATGCCGCGGTCAAGCTATTGCATAGCATTTTTTGCTGGATTCCACATGTGCAATGTTAGGTTATTTTCGTTACGGAATTTCTGAATTCGATCTCCACGCTCAAGGCCCGCGATAGAAGCTATGCAATAGCTTAATACAATACTTAAATCAAGTTAGTTAAAAGTTTAGTAAGTTTAGTCATGTATATTTATTTACAACAAATTTGATGACGACCGATGTGGCGCGGCGGGCGTAGGTCCGCCTGCGACGCGGGAGATTGCGGGTTCGATTCCCACCTTGGGATAAATGTTTGTACGATCTGCAAATATTTGTTGTTTGTTTTATATGAGTACATTTTATAATATATTTGAGCGATGTACTTCTTCTTCTTCTTGTGGTGTACTAATCAAAAGTTAATAAAGATACATTATATGTATTAATAAGACTATATAAGTAAGTATCGAGTTTTCCTAAACTACAAGATTTATGAAAATACGATGCAGTTATTGGTATTTTGTAAGCCGAAGGCACGTGCATGACCACATTCATGACCTCAAACTTTTGTGGCTTTGGACTTGGCCATCACCACCGTTTTATCTATCAGTATCTTAAACACTCCAACTTAATTTTTTTAAGCTACTGCATAGCTTCTATCGCAGGCCTTGAGCGTGGAGACCGAATCCAGAAATTCCGTAACGAAATAACCTAACACTGTGCATGCGTAATCCAGCAAAAAATGCTATGCAATAGCTTTACTGCGGCAGTCCCCGAGTGCCACACGTCTTTTTTTACTATAGAAGCAGTGAGTAGTATTAAATGTCGGATGTTATCTTTTTCTGCAAAGCACTTTTTTTCTACCAATACACTATATCTGCCATTTTTGATAAAAATAAATAAAATAACATACACCTAGTTTTAAGTGAAAAGTCATTTTCATTTTCGTAAATATAAATTGGTGTGACTCGTTGGGAATTTTTTTTCCCAACGAGTCACAGTGTGACTGGATTTGGTGTGACTGGTTGGGAACTCACCACGAAAACTGGCAGAATATGCACGAAAACTGGCATAATAAGCAAAATAAAATAAAAAAATTTAGAAATTCCTAAAAATTTGCGATATTATCATGCATATAATCCGGACTCCACTTATCAGGAACAAACACACAACCGATAGAAGTTGAAGGTAAGCTTTAAAAAACGGCTTCATAGCAACCATGTCTACAGAAGCCATCTTTTCCATTTTTTTTATAATAAAAGCACTTAATTTCTATGACACCTTATAATAGTATTACAAAGTTATTTAGGGCGCCCATTTCTTGAATTCAGCGCCATCTGGCGGCTTCACTTCAACCTTTTCAGCACCCACTTGATTCCAATTGGTGCTCAAAACAGTACCTCCAGATTCCACCTGTCAAAAAGAAAACTGTTTTTAGAACGAATATACAGTTATAATATTTGAAACTATCACGGTTTTGAACATAGTTTTCATTGTAAATGTAAACGGGATATTTACCATGATTTGTGAGTTTGATTAATATCTACTTGCAAAGACTTCAGTTCGACCCGTGATCATGGCGCATGCAACTGTGCCGAAACATCGGGAAATAATCAAACTCACAAATCATGGTTAATAGAGTCTGTCAAGCGAAAGATGGCACTCGATTTTTTACGTAACTTTTTACATGGCAATAATAATGTGTTTCTACCTTCGGACACTATGTTCTATAACGGGGTAAAGTCAGGGTGGCATAAAATAATAATTGTTAATAACGAATTTTAACTCACGCTAATGAACTTATGAAATAAACTCATTTTATTATTTTTTTATCCTGAATCGGAAAAATACGCAAATACGTGGGGTACATACATATTCTAGTACATAGACTTTTCCAAAACATTAGGGAAAATTGGTATCGGTGTGTGGCAGTACTGTTCCCCTCAATGTTTATAAGATGGCGGCCTAGGGCATTTTTGGTGTGGTTTGTTTGAGAATACATTTTGAGTTTTTTGCGTGTTAAAATGCCTAAAACAATCAAGAGTGGCGTGCGAAAGTTATTATTCTGTATGATATCCAAGTATCAGGAGAAGCAGCAGGAAAAAGAAGCTGTATTCCTGCAGAAACAGGATTGTTTACGTATTGTGGTCGATTTCTTAGGTTTGTATTGCACAAATATTTTGATACTTTGATAACATTTTTGTGGTTCTCGACTTTTATTTTCTTTTATTAAAATACCTACTGTTGTCTTCTTTTATGATATCTTAATAACATTAATAGCATACTACACATTTGGAAAAATAAACATTGCATTAGGTATAATTTATGAATTATTGTTATTTTACAGCTAATATGAAGGAAGTAGCAGGAGTTACCGAAATAATGCGTACAATTGAGAAGCTAACTGATTTGGAAAGTAAAGTAAGAATAAAATCCCAGAACGAGTTCTTGGATGAAATATCTTCACTCACTGGTAAGTTTTTACTTAGCTCCACCTGTACTTAACTACTGTTGTGTTTCCAAATGGAAAATATGTTGCTCAGATCTGCCTGACCACTTTCATACTTTTATTTTATTGTATTTGCAGAAGTAAGTGTCAGAACATTAAAGAGGATTAAAAATGAAGGTGTGGTGAATGAAGGTGTCTGGAGTACTCCGGGTAAAAAAAGACCTCACCAGTCCACAGTGTCAAACCTGGATAGTTTTGACATGGATGTTATCCGGAATAAGCTAAACGAGTTCTACATTGTAAGAAAACAAGTCCCCACATTAAGAACTTTGTTGGCGGAACTAAAAGAAAGCATTGGATTCAGTGGATCTCATGAGACTCTTCGTCAAATACTATTAAAGAGTGGCTATGAATTCAAGAAAAACAAAAATGAACGTTCGTTGTTGATCGAGCGTTATGATATCTCTGCGTGGAGACATCGATTTTTACGGACAATAGCTTCAAAGCGTTTGGAAGGAAAACCCATCATTTATTTAGATGAGACTTATATCCACAAATCGTACAAGCCCAAAAAGTGTTGGCAAGGCCCATCAACAAGCGGTGTAGTTGAAAATATTTCATCGGGAAAACGCTACATCATTGTCCATGCTGGATCGGAGAGAGGCCCTGTTCCGAATTCATTGTTAGTGTTTAGCACTAAATCGAAAATGGCGGACTACCATCACGATATGAATGCTGCGAATTTCAATAAATGGCTACAAGAAAAACTCCTGCCAAATTTGAATGGGCCAAGTCTGATAGTAATGGATAATGCCTCATATCATTCGGTCATTAATAACAAAACACCTACCGCTCAAACCCGCAAACCAGAAATAAGAGAATGGCTTACGTTGAATGGTGTTGCATTTGAAGAATACCACACCAAAGCAGAACTGCTATGTTTTGTAAAACAAAATACACCAGAACGAATTTATGAAGCAGATGAAATTTTAAAACAGAACGGTTATGAGGTATTAAGACTTCCCCCATATCACTGCGACTTGAACCCAATTGAACTCATATGGAGTTTGGCAAAAAGAAAGGTGGCCATGAGAAATGTGAACTTGACTGCAGCACAATTTGAAAAAGTTGTTAAGGAGTCATTTGAAAGCATAACAGCAGATGATTGGAAAAAAATGACTCAACACGTAATCAACATAGAAGCAAAATACAAAGAAAGAGACAGAATTGCGGAAGATAATTTAGAACGTTTTATAATTAATGTGGGAGAAAATAGCAGTGATGATACCAGTGACTCCGATTTATCACTTCAAGTGGAATTTTTAGATTCAGATTTTGATTACGACGAATAAAAAAATAACTTTATAATTGAGCCTTTTTTATTTATTACCTACACTAAGATATTTCTAAGATGCACCCTGGGCGTGTAGGTACTCTGAAGAATATTACTTGTTTTTATTTGAGTATATCATCTACTTATTCATAATCATCATCAAAAATTATGTAAGTATATTTATTTAGAATAATATCAAAGTATCAAATTATGTAATTCCAAGTTATCCTATTATTTAATGTATTGCCATACTAATAGTTTTTGAATTTGCCGCGATTTATCAGGGCCATCTTTCGCTTGACAGACTCTATACAATACAGTTAAAAATAAGTATACAGTTTTGTAGTAAACGCGGTAACGGCGATCTTGATATTGAAACTAATTGATTTGATACTTCGTTTTCATGTTTGCATAGTTTCTGTGAGACGACCGATGTGGCGAGGCAGGCGAAAGGTCCGCCTGCGACGCGAAGGTTGCGGGTTCGATTCCCGCCTTGTTCGTACGTGGGGATTTTATATGTATAATAAAAAATATCTATCGATGTAATGTATTGTATTAAGTATGTCAGTCTTCTAGTACCCATAACACAAGCTCTGCTTAGCTTGGGGCTAGATGATGTTGTGTGGATTGTACAGCATTATTTATTTATTCAAAAAACTTCCCTATTTATCCCTGGTACAAGAAACAACAGCCTGGTACAACTAAAAACAGCCTGGTACAACTAAAACAGCCTGGTACAACTAACAACAGTCTGGTACAACTAACAACAGCCTGGTACAACTAAAAACAGCCTGGTACAACTAAAACAGCCTGGTACAACTAAAAACAGCCTGGTACAACTAAAACAGCCTGGTACAACTAACAACAGCCTGGTACAACTAAAAACAGCCTGGTACAACTAAAACAGCCTGGTACATCTAACAACAGTCTGGTACAACTAAAAACAGTCTGGTACAACTAACAACAGCCTGGTACAACTAACAACAGCCTGGTACAACTAACAACAGCCTGGTACAACTAACAACAGCCTGGTACAACTAACAACAGCCTGGTACAACTAACAACAGCCTGGTACAACTAACAACAGCCTGGTACAACTAACAACAGCCTGGTACAACTAACAACAGCCTGGTACAACTAACAACAGCCTGGTACAACTAACAACAGCCTGGTACAACTAACAACAGCCTGGTACAACTAACAACAGCCTGGTACAACTAACAACAGCCTGGTACAACTAACAACAGCCTGGTACAACTAACAACAGCCTGGTACAACTAACAACAGTCTGGTACAACTAACAACAGCCTGGTACAACTAACAACAGCCTGGTACAACTAAAAACAGCCTGGTACATCTAAAAATACTTACAAAGCTTTTATTCATAGCTCTTTTGACTTCCTCAGAGCCACCGCTGTATATAGTTTGGAAGAGAGCGTTCAATGCTTCATCACCTTTCGGTTTCTCATCTTCTTCCTGTTTTAATTAATACATGTTACATTATGTGTTTGACAAGAGTGTTACAAGAGTGTCTGTGAATATGAATTAATGAAAAACACTTTAAAACACAAAAAATAGAACTAAAATAAATTGCACATAAAAATAATCAAGTTAAGTAAGAAATGAACATAAGGTGGCCTTATCTATAGCGATTTCTTCCAGGCAACCTTTATGTGAATATTTATTTAATTCTGGATCGGTGCATAAAAATATAGAAATAAATACTACTTGCTGATATAATAATGTGTTTGGAATATTATGTATAGAAATCGGACTTATTCTGACCGAGAAGGAATAGTTTTACATTTTTTAAAACAATACAAGAAACAAAAACCCACATAGATGCAAATGCTAAGCAATTTTAGAGAAAAGTTTATTTTATGTTTTATAAATGAAAACTTTGTTTTGAAACATTTTCAACAAACTTTATTCGGGATGATCTGCACAAGTTAATAACACATATTTGCTTCTCTTGGGGTCGAGACTCTAGTTCCGTGGGGTACCGAGGCCCTCCGGGTATTCTAAAATAATTTCTGGCTGTCTAGTCGCATCCATGCATGGTCCGAGGGCTGGTGAGTATCTGGCCCAGCGTATCAGCATTGCTATTCAGCGCGGCAATGCAGCCAGTGTCTTGTGCGCGATTGAGCTAATTCTAATTCTGGTTAGAATGAGATCTGCACTGACATCCCGTATTGTGCATTGTCCCCCTGCTAACCTCACCCCAGCCAGCCCAACTTAGTTAAGCTATCTATAGATAGGTTGCAGCATTATGTAGATAGCTCAACTGTTTCTTATGTATTTTACTAATACCTATGTACATATAAATACCAGAATACATAATATACATACCATTTTCTTCATTTCCCTTTCGATTTTATGCCAATCCTTCTTAAATGGATTCGGGGGCCGTAGTGGCCCAGATGCATCAATAATAGCTACAAAAATGAAAGTTAATATAATTAGGTGTTTTTAATACAAACACACATAATATATAAATAAACTATGTATACTTTTTGGGATTTTCATATCTTTGTGAAGCTAAATCCAGCCAGCGCTTTATCTCAGGTGGGGCTCATTACACAACTCAAAATAGATACTAAGAGACAATTCACAATTATACAACTAAATTGATTCAACAAAACTTTTTATAGGTACCAATTTTTACTTAAAATAGGTATTATGCACAATTATTAATACATTTAGCAGTTCAAAAAACCGATATTGATTTTACAGAACCTTTTTCTAGGAGAACCAATTATTTTGATGTTGATTGGGTCAAATTGCCCCATAGCTCTAGAACCTAAACTTTCGTTGAGAATTTCACCTTAAATACAACAAAAGTCAGTTGTTTATCAAAACACAATACTGGACAGGTAAGGGGGCGTCCATAAATTACGTGAGATGTTTAAGGGGGTGAGGGGACGAGTCAAATCTCATCTAATCTTACGTTGGAGAGAGGGGGGTCTCGTACAATATCACGCAATTTTTTTTCTGTTCGAAACAAAAAATCATTATACTATCTTGGACTATTTAATCAATTTTTCGTCTTTTTACGATATCAATGCAACGCAAGAAACCCACATTTTGAAAAATCTCACGTGAGATTGGGGGATGGGGTTGAATACAATCTCACGACATCTCACCAGGCGGGGAGGGAGGGACAGAAAATTTAAAAAACACATCACGTAATCTATAGACGTCCCCTAATGGCTAAAATACCTTGTGGTATAGTTCTAAGCCTCTTTCCTCCAGCCTCTCCCTCTAATTGCGTCCATCTCAGTTCCTCAATCTTTCGTAGTTTCACCTAAAATATATATTTTTATAATTATCTTCGAAAAACATGTTTAAGTACTACACATACTTACATAAAACTTTTTTTAAAAGGCTGGCCTCACACAGCCGGAAAACCTATCTGAATTAAGAATCTTAATTCAGACTCTTAATTCCGGCTCCCTCAACTCACATTATCTTAAAAATTGAGATAGATCAGTAGTCTCTTGTTTCACGACACACGCAAACGTCTCGAAATGGAGGAGGAATTAATACTAATCGCATTGCTATTGGCTCAATACTGAGCAATTCATAATCTGAATTCAATATGTGTGTGTTGCTCTATCTATGCAAATGTATAGGATTACGTGCGTTATGAAGTCATAATCTTAAATATTCAGACCAGGAATTCCGGATGCACATCAGAATCATTCTTACAGATCGATCTGAGAAATTCATAATCTGAAAAAATCAGAATGTATGTGGATCATAACGACTTTGTATGGGATTCCGGTCTTTCTTAATTAATAATATGAATTCAGATTATGAATTCAGAGACGAATTCCGGCTGTGTGAGGCCGGCCTTAAACTGTTTAAAAACTAACCCCCTATCTTATAATAAGTTAGCGTTGACTTTATGTCATCATTACATATGGTAATCAATACTTCAAGTCTGCGCTAACTTTTTATAAGAGAGACCGATACTCAATAACAAAATATGAAGTTGTTTTAAAAGTTGTATTTTCTGTAGGGATGATGCATCATGTTAACAATTTGTATATAGGTATTTATATTTTAAAAAGAAAAAAAAGCATTGTTTTGTCTGAGTAACATAAGTACTATGATGGAACTAAATAAACTAGTGATGCTGAGAACAGCAGACCTCGCCTATATATAAAAGCAAACAGCAGACCATGAGACAGCCAATCGTTATGCAAAATCTTGTGTTAAATGATGAATATAATATAAGTGGTCAATAGTTATAATTTCAGATTAGATATAGCCTACATAACACAGTTTGTTTGTCTTAGAAATAATAATAAATAAATACCTCAATCTTGGAGGGAGACACGGTATAGGAACTCATGGAAGGATCCACCTCGTGAGCTAATTCAATCTCCAAACTGTACTCCGTATCTGTATTTGGCAATGGACTTGACACGGACAGCTGAAATATTAAGAAAAATCTATCTATATATATATATAAAATGGGAACCCTATATAGAATGGGAAATTTTCTGTTGTCATGACATAGCATGAAAATTAGTAACACAGAACTCTTAAGGGTTTTTTTATGCTGTAGCAAAAGCAATCAAATACAGCCAATTTAGATAATATCAATTAATCAAATATTTTATTTCAGCGCACACACAAAGTATTACAGCCATATATTTTTTGAATAATGTACAAGAAATAGTGCTTAATGCAGATATAAGTTATTTAGTAAATAAATGTGTAATGTTGCCATATTTAACAAATATAGACTATTTAATACTAAATACATAACAGAATGAAGCAACCAAAATGTGGATCACAAAAGATCTGCCAGTTGAAATTATTTTTTTTTTATTTAATTTGATTTTAAATGATTCTTGTGATTTTACTAAAATCGGAATAATAGAAACATATACTTACACTCTCAGTCCCGAAATGGACTTTGACAAGATCTTTGGGTGCATTTTTGAGCATAATAGTGACCACTACTTGCAAATCAGTTTGGTACCAGTCATGCCTGATTTTGGGCCTGGGTGCCTGCAGGAAAACAAAATTATGTACTTCATGGAAACATTGAACAATTAGCCTGATGTCAGGAAATCATATAGCATTGATCAGGCTAAATGGCGCAACAACAAAAGTTCAAATTTATATGAATCTCAGCCATTGAATCAGCCATTGCCCGGCAAAATTTTAGAACCCTCAAATCTATGATAAATAATAATTTTGATGAATTACAAGATGTTTTTGGTTGTTTTTTTTGGTAGACTGAAAATCCCGCTATTTCTATGTTGTTTTACATTATTCATTGGTACGCTTTGGAAATGAGTTGGTAGGTATCTTTCTAATTTTAAATCTATATTGAAGCTCAATACAAGAACAATGACTAAGGAAAATATTAAGTAATACTTACTTCAACTGGCACGGCATCTGTCGGCTCCATCATTTTCGCGAATTTAACTTATTCACCTATCGTCTATCGTAAATAAAGTAAATAATTTGATGTACACTGTGTACACAAAATAAAATTTCACGTTTTCATTCCCGATTTTTCTAGACTCAACCAAAGCGTTCTGAAAGTGACATAGAGTAATAGTAGTAAAAGAAAATAAACTGATTGGCCTATAGGTGCTCCCTGGATATAGTTGTTTCCTGAAAAATACTTACATTGTTGATAGTAATATTTTTTTACAAAACAACTAAACAGTCTTCTTAAAAAAAAACATTGGTCCTGAAAAATAATCTTGAAATACATACATAAAATGAGTATAGAAGGGGTTTTTTTTTTTTTTAACCTGTACTGAGTTGTCGAACGTACTTTCTTATACGCTCCATTACACGCAACTTTTGGAATTTATACTGTCCTTCATAATGATCATCTCGTGGTGATCTGACTTTCTGAGTTCATAATATTGCGCGAAATGGAGTCAAGCACCCAACCATGTCATTGTCAAATTGACGGATAAACAAAAACAGCTGCTGATTTTTATGCGCAAATTTCACAGTCTCTTTGATACTTCATGATTTTAGAAACAATTCAACATTAATTTACGTGCAAATTTACGATGCGGGTAAGCAACATGACCTGTCTTATAAACTCTGACACTTCATGTTAAAAAGGTTAGATTATTTAACTCAGCATTACGAATTTATCTTATCACATGTTGTTGTACAACTGTAGACAGTGAATTAAAGTTTTCCTGTCCTTTATCTATTGTAAATATAATACATATTCACTTATATATGTAGCCTTATCTTTGTTTTACAAGAGTTAGTTGTTTCTGTGCCCCTAACTAGTGTATTTTAGAAGAAAACTCAGTTTAGTCTAAAGTACTTTTAAGAAGTAAGTTCTTTCTACCATTAGTAGGTACTTATGGTACCTAGGTCATTGAGGTACTAGTAGATAGCAGCTCCTTGTGATACTACAGCATAAATAAAAAACTTTTTATAATAAACAATCCTCCTTTCAGTATTGGAGTCCGACACTACTAAGAAGTGTTTTGAAAATTAATAAAAGAAGTCTAACATCCCCTAAAGTCGTTACAATGAGTACTAAAGTAGCTGTTTGTCAGATGACATCAATAGCGGACAAGGCGGCTAATTTACAAGTGATCAGCAGTTTGATTAGTGATGCTGCGGCAGAGGGCGCTCAGGTAATGTTAATTACACTAAATTGTTTGTTTGACAATTCACAAATCACACCCTAAACTAAGCAAAGCTTGTACTATGGGAAATAGATTGCTGATAGAATACTTAATAATTTTTTTTTTGTTAATACACACATAGAATACATAGTAACACCTAGACACAATGAAAATATGTACTTTTTTTTACATGTGCATCATACAATTATTACAGTATATACAAAATGGAAAGTAATATATAATAAAATACATAAGAACACTCAAGCTATTTACAGACCATTGTAAACAATCTATACATAGCTCAACTGATCCAAATTAGATCCGATAGGAAGCTTAAAATGAATTGATTATTTTTAATACTCTTTGGTGTGTTTGTAATTTTTAATTTTATCAATAAATACTTAATTAATTATCAGTTTATTTTGACAGATGATTTTTTTCCCGGAAGCTTGCGACTATATTTGTGGGACTAGAGATGATACTATAGCTGGAGCAGAGCCCATTATTGGAGGAACAACAGTGAACGCTTACCGAGAGCTAGCAACTACACACAATGTCTGGTTGTCTATGGGTGGGGTTCATGAAAAGGTAAGTACTCACTTTTTTTTACAGCAAAAAAACAATATATTCTTTTTCTGTACAATACAATCACAAATCATCAGTGATTTTTGGCAAAAGTTCCTATTATAAATAAGTAGACCGGGCTCAGTGGCGCGTCTTAGGAAAGAACTACGTCCAGCAGTGGACTGACATAGGTTGATGATGATTATAAATAAAATATCTTCTCTCACCAACAGGACAGCGAAACACCAGGCAAAATATTCAACACCCATCTCATAATAAACAGCTTTGGGGATATTGTACAAACATACAGAAAACTGCATCTTTTTGATGTAGATATCCCTGAGAAAAGTATCAGGTTGATGGAAAGTGATTTCACAGCTCCGGGCAAGCATATAGTTGCACCTGTGGAGTCACCTATTGGAAAAATTGGTGAGTCCACAAATTACTACACCTAAGACTCTGTGAACTCTCCTATTGGAAAAATTGGTGAGTCCATAAATTATTACACCTATGATTCTTTAGAGTCTCTTATTAGAAAAATTGGTGAGTCCACAAATTACTACACCTAAGACTCTGTGAAGTCTCCTATTGGAAAAATGGTAAGTCCACAACATTACTTCACCTAAGACTCTGTGAAGTCTCCGCGTCGGCTTTATGTCATCATTACGTATGGTAATCAATACTTCAAGTCGACGCTAACTTTTGACTTTATGACATCATAAAATATTTTTTTTAATTTGTCATTATAGTTTGTTGACATTATTAATTTGAAATAATTTTTAATGTATATTAAATTCTATCAATTCATTATTATTATTATCTATGCATGACGTTTGTAAGCCTCAGGTTGAATTAGAGATATGAAGATTAAATTAAGACCAATGTAATTACCTAGTTTCTACAAACAAAACATATCATTTATCATTATGTATGGTAATCAATACTTCAAGTCTGCGCAATATATACAGTCTGTATATATTTATATTCCAGGTCTAGCTACATGTTACGATATGCGGTTTCCAGAACTAAGCACAGGTCTGAGTGTTTTGGGAGCTGAAGTGTTACTCTTTCCATCAGCATTCACACAGACCACTGGCGAAGCTCATTGGCATGTATTACTCAGGTTTGTTATTAAATATTATAAAAATCAATAAATAATAAGAAAAATAATTTATTCACAAACAAACTTACGACTATACAGTTTTCAAAATATACATTTACATAATAAAATACATAAGGAACAATTAAGCTATCTACAGACCGTTGCAAACGATCTATAGATAGTTCAACTGATCCAAATCAGTATCTACCAATCGGAACCCAAGATACTGGCAATAATAAATTAATAATAAAGGCCGGCGGCAACCTAGTTTTAAGTTTTTTATAATATATGTATTTATATAATGTATATTTAAAAAAATATTTTTCTAAGATTTTGCTAAGTTCGATTATGTCTTTTTAATATTGACTGAATGTTAAACTGTAGTAATACTTTTATTCCAGAGCGCGTGCAATAGAAAACCAAGTGTACGTTATAGCGGCGGCTCAAAGTAGCTCACATAACGAAAAGAGGCCGTCTTACGGCCATGCCCTCATTGTGGACCCCTGGGGCAAAGTCTTAGCGGATTGCGGAGTCTCCACCCCTTGCTTTAGGACCGCGGAAATCAGTCATGCGACGATCAAAAGTGTTAGGGAAAATATGCCAGTTTTCAGACACAGAAGGTAATTTAATATTCATTGCGAAGGTTGATTCCCGCCTTGGGATAAATGTTTGTACGATCTGCAAATATTTATTCCGGGTGTTCTGGGTATTTATATGTATAATAAAAAATATCTATGTAATGTATTGTAATAAGTATGTCAGTCTTCTAGTACCCATAACACAAGCTCTGATTAGCTTGGGGCTAGATGATGCTGTGTGGATTGTTCAGCATTATTTATTTTATTATTTGTGTCAAAGGTGGGAATAATATTAAATCCTGAAGTTCAGATGCTAACCTAATCTAGCTTAAATATAAATAACTAATAACCTAGTGTATAACACGATTTCAAATAATACGTCTCGTCATTATGGTCTGAAGAGAGTATATCAGACCACAAAGAGAGTATATCAGGCCACAAAGAGAGTATATATGACCACAAAGAGAGTATATCAGACCACAAAGAGAGTCTTCCAGACCGTAAAGAGAGTAACAATTGTTTTATTTAATTTCAGACCAAGTATATATTCACTCTACTGTCTAAGCTTACGAAAAGCTCTAATAGACTCGCATAAAGTCGACGCTAAAGAGAGTCCAGATTGCAAAGAGAGTCAAGCTGACCCCAAAGAGAGTCTACAAGACCCCAAAGAGAGTCTACAAGACCCCAAAGAGAGTCTACAAGAACCCAAAGAGAGTCTACCAGACCCTAAAGAGAGTGTACCCGGCAGTGACAAACTTACCTATGTTTTTGGTCACGTCCGTATTCCAGAAAGCTGTGTTTTTTATAAAAGCAAACTTAGTTACGCTTTTGTTAATTTAAGGTACGTAACTAACTTAAAAAAAGTAAAAATACAAAAAAAGTTAAATTATAAGTACTTCATCATCATATCATCATCTTTTTACTCTTGACCCACATTATGTGGGGTCGGTACAACACGTCCTCTTCTTCCACTCACCTCTATCAGACGTCATCTCAATGCTCACACCTTTCTTACACATGGCATCATTCATACAGTTCATCCATCTTTTCTTTGGCCTCCCTCTTCTACATCCATCAACTACTTAATTTAATTAAAATTCTAGATCCCATAGTAATAGTTTTTGTTCTTGTAACTGCTTTTAAACTATTATTCATACATTCACCAAATATTTTTTCATACATCTGTATGAGCTTTGCGTAGTTCGAAACTAGATGGCGTTGAAATTTCATTTTTTTTTCAGATGCGTAACTCCAGGCCATGTTTTAGTAGCACCAATAAGAATGGCTGAAAGAAATATAAATTTGACAAATGAGGAATCTGATGACTTTTATAGAACCGTCAGACTTGTGCAAAGGGTATGTATTTACTGTTTTAAATATATTAAGCTAATCGACCTTACATAAGCTAAGCTAATATTTTTGATTTCATAAAAAACACACACACACATTAGCTAAGCTAATATAACTAACATCCTGAGGTTCAACCAATCAGAGGCTAGAAAACACAATCATTTTCCCTAAAGGTCCCTGATTGACTAATGCATGGATCTTTAGGTCGCGAGTTCAAGCCTCTACAAGCTAATCTAACTTTTTGTATCTTTTTTTGTTTTTAGTTGATGGAATCCGTTCACAAAACTAATTCTTGCACTGTGACTATACAGGATGGGCCGGACGCTGGACAAACTGTTAAGGTTTGTTTGTTTTTAATTAATATGCATTTAGGGGATAATTAAAATCTTGAATAACAACTTTGTTTTGTTGTATTGATCTTTTAAGAATCTTATATACCAATACCACGGCCGTCACATCACAGCTCAGTTGGTAGTAACTCCTTTCACGCTGTGGGTCGTGGGTTCGATCCCCACCCAAAACAAACATTTATGTGATGAGCACTGATATTTGTTTTGTGTTTGAGTATTATTGGTTGTCATTCATTTATGTTCTACATTTAACCTTTTTAATTGTATTAATGATAAACCAGTAATGTATTTCTAATTCCAGCATCTCCACTGCCACATAATGCCAAGGAAAGAAGGAGATTTCATACAAAACGATTTAATTTACTTGGAATTAGCGAAACATGATCAGTAAGTATTTTTGCTTTTCTAGACAGTTTAAAAATAAAACTAGTATATAAAAAAACTTGATACATTTATAAAATAATTATTTTTAGAATGTACACTTCAAGCACTTTAATTTGATACCAAACACAATATTAGAATCATATTATTCAGTAATTTATCTACTTACTAGCTGCCCCGGCGAACTTCGTACCGCCTTAGAGAGATTTTTTTTTTATGAGAGATTTACTTTAAAAAAATTCCGTAAGAACCTTGTACAGATTATTATAAACTACAAAAAAAATAATCAGCCAAATCGGTCAAGCCGTTTTCATGCTATGTCGCGACAACGGACAACGGGTTTCATTTTAATCTAAACTAAAAAAAAAGAAATAAATAAATAAAAAAAAGAGGAAAGATTTGATTTGTTTGCATCGAATAGGCTCCGAAACTAATGGACCGATTTCAAATATTCTTTCATTGTTGTGAAGCTACATTATCTGCGCTGAACATAGGCTTTAATAAAATGATATTTTTTATATGGGCTACCCGTGCGAAACCGGGGCGTACAACTAGTATATAATATAAGATGGCAACATTTTTCTAATTAATCTTATTTTTAGCATCAAAAGTGGGCATCCAGCTAAACCAGCCAGGAGTTTGGAAGATATGGAAGCCGAAGCTCATATCTTAAGGAACTGTGTCAAAGAAATAACCAGTGTCAGTGTTAATAATAGCGAGAGTTCATAAGAGGTAACTTCTAATACTTTGTGAGTTATTAAAAAATGTTGTTTAAGTACGTTGAAACAAGGTTCAAAATAGGACTTAACAAAAAGTTGAATGAACGTCAAGTTGATATGTTATATAATAGTCCAGTCAAAATAGACTAAAATTATGACTTCAGTTTGCATTAATTCCCAACAAGCTGGATTTTTGTGCAGGCCTTGAATACGTCATTACAAATGATATGTCAAAAGTCCCCATCGATCCCGCTTGTGCGTTGTTTTTTATTCGAGGTCAAAGGTCATAAATTTGCATTTTTTGCGTATATCTCTGAAACAACGGAAGCTATTGAAAAGTGGTTCAGGCAAAGTTTGTACATCGTAAAATTGTCTACAAAAATACCTCAACACTTTTCTTCTACAAAGCATCGTTTTCGAGATATAGTGACTTTAGACCGCAGGAAAATCTTCGAAGATGGTGCGTTTTTTTCATTTCAGCCGTTTTATCTGCTTCATTGCCACAGAACAAACAGTATTTCTTGAAATTTACTGAAAAGGGTGATGGGTTCGATGGGTTAGTCCTCCTCCAAGGTAATGAATCGTCTTTTTGTTTCAAGAAATACTGTTCGTTCTATGGCAATGAAGCAGATAAAACGGCTGAAATGAAAAAAACGCAGCATTTTAGTGGATTTTCCTGCGGTCTAAAGTCACTATATCTCGAAAGCGATGCTTTGTAGAAGAAAAATTTTGAGATATTTTTGTAGACAATTTTATGATCTACAAACTTTGTCGGAACTATTTTTCGATAGCTCTCGTTCATGACTTTTAAACGCAAATTTATGACTTTAACCTGGGTATTTGCGTTTTTCGCGTATATCTCTGAAACAACGAGAGCTATCGAAAAATGGTTCAAGCAAAGTTTGTAGATCGTAAAATTGTCTACAAAAATATCTCAACACTTTTCTTCTACAAAGCATCGCTTTCGAGATATAGTGACTTTAGACCGCAGGAAAATCCACTAAAATGCTGCGTTTTTTTCATTTCAGCCGTTTTATCTGCTTCATTGCCATAGAACGAACAGTATTTCTTGAAACAAAAAGACGATTCAGTACCTTGGAGAAGGACTAACCCATCGAACCCATCACCCCTTTCAGTAAATTTCAAGAAATACTGTTTGTTCTGTGGCAATGAAGCAGATAAAACGGCTGAAATGAAAAAAACGCAGCATCTTCGACGATTTTCCTGCGGTCTAAAGTCACTATATCTCGAAAACGATGCTTTGTAGAAGAAAAGTGTTGAGGTATTTTTGTAGACAATTTTACGATGTACAAACTTTGCCTAAACCACTTTTCAATAGCTTCCGTTGTTTCAGAGATATACGCAAAAAATGCAAATTTATGACCTTTGACCTCGAATAAAAAACAACGCACAAGCGGGATCGATGGGGACTTTTGACATATCATTTGTAATGACGTATGCAAGGCCTGTACAAAAATCCAGCTTGTTGGGAATTAATGCAAACTAGAATGTCTATTTTGACTGGACTATAAATAATTATGTGCAAACTTTGATAAATATAGTCGCTTTTTCACAAAAATTAAATAGTGAGTTTATTAAAATTGTTAAACGGAGAATGAAACTTTCATTTCATTAGCTAATTCAGCAATTTGCTAACCAAGAGTTTTATTATTTGAACAAAGTGTGAACTGTCAAAGTGAACATGATTATTTGAGATTATAAACAGATTGTGAAGATTCTTTTGTAGCTGATACTTTAGCCTCATTGACGACCGATGTGGCGCGGGGGGCGAAGGTCCGCCTGCAACGCAGAAGGTTACGGGTTCGATTCCCGCCTTGAGATAAATGTTTGTACGATCTGCAAATATTTATTCCGGCTTAAGGGCATTTTATATTATGTAATAAAAAATATCTATATAAGTAATGTATTGTACTAAGTATGTCAGTCTAGTACCCATAACACAAGCTCTGCTTAGCTTGGGGCTAGATGATGTTGTGTGGATTGTCCAGCATTTTTATTTATTTATTCAAAGATCAAGATCTGATCAGCAAAAGGCGGTTTTTATGTATAAAATGTTAATGGTGCTAAATAAAACAACTTGTTACGATATAAAATATTATTGCTTAAACTTGACAAGAAAAACACATTATTGCATTATTTATTGCTAAAAAAACATTGTATTTACAAAACTCAAACACTCATGTGACCTTAATAGCTAAATATATAATTAAATTGCTTTTGGTATTTTTAATTAATTTCTCGTTTAGTACAAAGTCATAGTAAAAATTGCTTTATTCAGTAAAATCACGCGGATCATTTAGAATCGTCTCACATACTAGGTGATTCTAGGTGCCAGTTCCACGCGAGTACTATTTCATACAAAGTCGTACTTTTGATTAATTCTTGTTTGGTACTATTTGATATCATTTGTATTCTAATTACTTGTTCATTGATAGTGTACATATCTTTTGAATTTCTTTTTTTTATACTATATGATATTGTGATATACTTTTAACTATTTGTTGATTGATATCATCTGAGATTATTTTTGATACAATTAACTAATATTTAATTCTTGATTGATAAGTACTTGTTTATTATTATTCGATAAATTTTTGTACTTTATTTACTTAATTATTGGTACTATTATTTATTACTATTTGCTATGAAATGATATTTATTTATTTTAAGTTATAATTATAGCTAGTTATTTGCTAGAGTATTTTATTCGTTATGCTTAACACTAGAAGCGGCAAATAAGTTGGCAGTAGCATCGTTCACATAACTTTGCACTCTGCCTTCGAGTATTGTAGATATTTCTCCGGAACTTTGTTTTAACCCGTTCCTGATAGGTGGTGCTTTTTTACCCTTGAGTTGTGTACCGTTTGGTACATCTGGATCTGTGGAAATTTTAACTATAGATTAACTTCTTAAAAAAAGTTAGCGTTGACTTTAAGTCTACATTACGTATGGTAATCAGTAAGTACTTCAAGTCTGCGCTAACTTTTTATAACAATCTATATTTATATATTACTATAAATAAAAAAATATACTATAGAAGTATTTGAATTAAATATGAATTGATAAAAAAATCTATAAGAAATTATTTTGGTATTCAATCTTGTTAAGTCTTTTTTTATTTTGTAGTTTTGGAAGAAATAATATTAAAGTACAGTAGTTTGGTCTGTATAGTCTTGGTTAGGTTTAATCATTAATTTATTATTTAATTTAAGATAAATTAATTAAGGTACCTACTCACCGTCATCTTTATTTTTTTTAACTTTCTTCAACATCTCCACCACGCAAGGCCCTTTAGCCAGAGACCACAGAGGGACCGGAGGGTCTTCCCTCTTCAACGGCTCTAGAATATTTCTTCTGGACCTTAAAATATTAGGCAGTTCACCCCTCGTAACACCATTCAACAACTCCCCATTATGCGGGTAGTTTTTCTCAACTGGCAACACTTTTGCGACTGGCAGGGTATTATCCATTTTTGTTAGTTGACTTTCAACCGTGAATATTTCGTTTTCTTTTTGTAACGTAGGTTTTATATCGTCCGAATGGTTGGTCTCTGTGCTATCTTGGTTTATAAGTCTGTTCCTCGGCGATATTGAGTCGATACGTCTTGGAATTCCATTTAGTTTTGGCGTCTCATTTTCTAGGGAAAGTGGAGGTGCACTCGCCATGTATTGACTGTACATATTACCGATTAGTTCTTCTGTACGCCTGAAATAGATAAATCATATGTCTGGGTGTTACTATGAATTGCATGAATAAGTTTACAAAAAAATGCAGTATTCTTTCAGTAATCTGAATTCCATTGTACAAGCCTTGCTTAGTTTGGGACTAGAGTGTAATGTGTGAATAGTCCAAAATCGGTGGCGCTCGGCGATTGCGTCTCTGCGATCCGTGTGAGCACAAACTCGTACTTGGGGTACTGGTAAGTAAATCATTACCTTGTGAGTGGAATTATCACAGTTTGTCCAGTTCCATTGGTGGGTTCATATGCGTTATGTCCAAATCCATCTAACGCTGAATTATTTGTCATCTGTTAAATAAAAGTAGTAGTACAGACTTTTGTTTAAAGAAATCGTTACCTATTTGCTTTGTGTTTCTTCGTCGAACTGGCAGAAACTAGACTAATATGAAACTAGAGTATTTTTTATATGTTCCTTCTTACAATTATTGTTTAAAGAAGTTGGAGCTAGTTCGTCCCAAGCTTGCTTGTCTTCTAAATAAGCAGCGCCCTCTGCAGTGACGCGTAAACATTTGTTTTTAAACTTTTGTTTTCTTACCTCCATAACGCCGATTTGCGTAGTCCTCACGTGGTATGGGAAGTTTTTATTTGCGAATACTGGCAATGTTAGTAACTGAAACCATTTTTTTATTTGTTTAGAGGTTACTCATCCTTTACAACTCTTTGGATAAACATAACTCTGTATTTTTTAGTACGAGTAGGTAGGTACAATTGTTTAACTTACCAAAAACATGATGTGCCCGCTAAATGTTATAAATAACAACACGGCAGTCACCACACTCTCTCTGACCCATTTATCTGAAATTATAAGACATAGTGTGCTGCACAATTCAGCTAGGCTACTAGTATAAACTAGGTTTGATGCCTATTCAAAACATGCTTGTATGAAAAAAACCAAAGGAGAATGGGCATTTTGGGCTACGTTAAAAAAAATCTATGAATTGCCACATAGTACGTTTATAGAGCTTTTACAGGCCTTCATTTTTCTTTATTAACGAAAAAATCCATCCCATGGAAATTGAGATATTCTGAAAAAATATTTTGCCCGTTATCCTTTGTTCTTTATCTCATATGTGACAAAAAAAGTAACATTTGGATTAGATTGCGGTAACATAAGTTATAATTTTTTTTATATCATAAAATGATTTGTATGTCAGTACCTGCCTTGTATGTTTTTTTGTTTAACTTACCAATGAAACTATTAGCAGTCAGTATAAACAGTGGTCCCGCAAAAAACCAAAGTGTACCACAGATGAAGAAGGGGCAGTAGAACATGTTCTGAAATAAAATATTCAATTTAAAAACTACTTGTGAAAATTCTGTTAATCACAAATAGATTTATGATTTATAATATAAATCTATTTGTGTTATCTAATATTACCTTCTGTGGATATTTCCTGACAGTGCAAAACGTGGAATACGCGAACACGCACCACGCTGCCATCCTCAGCACCACTATGCCATAGCCGGCTGGACTTTCGTATAAATAAAGAACCTCGCCAGGATCGAAAGCCTAGAGCAATCATTAAAATGTTATTTATAATTGATTATTTATATTTATTCGAGATTATTAAAATATATTTTAAATAAATAAATGTAAAAAATGCCTACCTACCAGAAAGTAAAAACGAAAAGAATGATTTTGCAGTTATTTTGTAAACCACTTCTGTCTTCGTAAAGATTGACTTCAGAAAGACTTTTTATAAACTTACCTACTACGATGCCCGCGACTTGTCTTGCTATCGTTAGATATATTTACTTACACACAATATCTTTATAAACTATAATTATTTATGTTATTTTTTATTTTATTATTATTTATTATTAAATTCTAGGTACCTTGGCTTGGTAAATAAAGAGCACAATATAAGTCGCTAAGTAGCTGCACATAAAAACTGTCAGTTTGACAGTAAATGACAACCGCAGTCGACCACGTGTCACTGTATATCCTTTAGCCAATAGAAGCAGAAGAAGCAAAAATGACATTTCACTTATACCGCAGAAGAATTGACCTGGAATTACATAAAAAAATGTAACAAAAAAATAAAAAACATTCGTTAAACAATTGTAATAAGGATCATATAGAAAACCGCTAGGATCCAGGTCTAGTTTCTTGCCTGTTCTTCTGGACTGTGGTCGGGACGCACATTCATCACACAAACATTTGCTCTCGGTGAGAATCGAGCCCACGACCCACAGCATGGAAGGCAGAGCTACTAGCAACTGAGCTGTGACGCCTGTCAAATAAATAGTAACACCCAGATCAGAACAAATATTTATGTTCATCACACAAGCATTTGCTCGCGATGGGAATCGAACCCACGAACCACATGGAAGGCTACTACCAACTGAGCTGTGACGTCGGACTGAAATAATTAGGTAAACAATGGGAAAATTATTAATTAAACATTACCATGTTCATTGCAAATAAAATCTTTATCTAAACATAAAATTACCTGTCACTTTAGCATCCTCTCCCCCCATACCATATGTAGCGTATCTGATATACGCCAGGCTCTGTAGGACTACCCCGGCGTGTTGGTAACATGCCGACACGCAGTACAGTTTGTACGTTGAATGCAGCAAATGCCGGGATTTCAATTCAATGCTGCATATAACTATAGCTATTAAAACAGCTATATACGCGAACGTGTACGCTAACAAGACTGGAAGGACGTCTGAAAAAAAAATATTCACATATAATACCACAAGAGCTTCAAAATTATCGGGTATTTCCCGATAGGTTCGTTGCAAACAAATGAAGGAGTCAAGTTTTTCAGGTTAAAAAATCACGAGCGCGAAGCGCGAGTGATTTTTCCTGAAAAACTTGACGATTTTATTTGTTTGCAGGGAACCTTGAGGGAAATGCCAGATAATTTTGAAGCTCGTGTGGTATTCGGGGGATTATTTTTCCGTCCCAAATGTCGGCCAATAGAATTGCACCATGAGACGTATTAATGGGAACATTTCCTTTGACTTTTTTATCGATGGTGGACAGAGAACAAACTCCAAATCGACTCATTTTCATGCAAAATCTCCAATTTTCACAATTGAATTCAACCTGTCAGTTTGACGTGTTTGGATCATGTTTTGTTTTTTATATATAGCAACGACCAGAGAAAATTTTCAAAAAATTATCAGTATAATACCATGTAGGTTGTACCACGTGACGTCGAATGTTGCAATTCTATTGGTCGATATTTGGGTCGGAAAAATAATCACGGACATTTCACACATCACACTCTAGTCTCAAACTCAGCAAAGCGTGTTCTATGGGAACTAGATGTCGATAGAATTATTATATTCATTTTCATTTTGTAACTACATAAGTAGGTTAAATACTTAGTAATAAGTAGACACAGAATCATCACATAAACGCGTGTTCTCGGTGGAGATCGAACCCGCGACCCACACCATGAAAGGCATGCCTTTCTAGTTAAAAACACTTACAAAACTCATCTGCTGAGAAATGTTCCTTCCAGAAGTCTCCGTCTGGACCATTTGTCATTAAAAACTTGTATTTTATGTCTAAACCCTGAAAATAGTCCAAAAATTAATATTAACATATATACACCATATACATCTGCATTCAAAGACCCTTAGTGAGAACTTAAATCTTTTTTTTTTATAATTATAGCTGGACAATCCACACAACATCATCTAGCCCCAAGCTAAGCAGAGCTTGTGTTATGGGTACTAGAAGACTGACATACTCAATACAATACATTACATAGATAGATATTTTTTTATTATACATATTAAATACCCAGAACACCCGAAATAAATATTTGCAGATCGTACAAACATTTATCCCAAGGCGGGAATCGAACCCGCAACCTCCGCATCGCAGGCGGACCTTCATCCGCCGCGCCACATCGCTCGTCATACCTACTTTTATACCAAAGTCATTTATAAAAATGCTAACCTTAGGACTATCACAATTACTGATGGCTATGAACCACCAGCGCTCTCTCGCAGATCTGAACCTGCGAGAGTTGTGACACGACACCACTAGGCGCTCTTTGCCGCCTGTGTTGGGTTCGGAGTTGAGACGGCGACGTCGGTAGCGTTGGACTAGTTCGTTTGTTGATCGCTTTATTTTATGCTAAAAATGGCAAAATCAGTAATATTTCATTGAGGCAGTTGTTTTTGAAAAACAACATTTTCTGCAGAAATAGTGTAGAGACGATCAAAATGTGATTTACGGTCTATCTTATAAAAGTTAGCGTAGACTTGAAGCAATGATTACCATACGTAATGATGACTTAAAGTCAACGCTAACTTTTTATAAGATAGGGGGTAAGTCTTTTGTCTAAGTACCCATTACAAGATTGTAGGTACCTACGGAATAATATTCAAATTTCAGCTGTTTGTATAAAATTCGGTAAATAAAGGAATAATTTTTAACGCAAAAATATTTCTATAGATATCATTTATCTGCTAACCTCAGTATTGTATTGATTTTAAATGTACCTATTTTACATTGGCTTATTACTTGTTTCGATTAATTTCAACCAATAAAGTTACTACATTACTATAAGTTCTACCACAGTTACCGACTTACCCCTTTATTTTGATTATCATAAAGTATCTCAACGTCTTTCAGATCTGCCTTGCTATCATTACTTTCTGGGCCAATACTCTCCCACAGCTCTTCTTCTGGCAACATTGTAGCATTCCAGTCTTCAGCTGGCAACATTTCGTACCACGTGGTAGAATTGGTAGGATTGGTAGGTATTATGGGCGTCGTTTTTAGAAATTGATCGTAGAATGACGGGTGGGGGGCTACTGTTGTATTTGGTTTTTTTGTAGGTTTTACTGTAGAGGGCGGTGCTGTGCTAAAATAAACAAAAAAAACGTTAAATTATAGCTACATTTACCTACTAACATTATTGAGCTCTTTTCATAACACAAACACATCTTGTGTGTAATGAAGTTATTAGTGTACCTCTCAAATTATAATAAAAAATGCTATTAGCAGCTAAATCTAACTTCCGTCCCTTTCCCTCTTATTTTCGAAAATTATTATCGATAACAACATTAATAATATTTGATAAAATATGCAAATCGCTAAATTCTAGAAGTAATGGCGGCAAATAAGGGCTTTCTCAGAGCTAGTGATGGGACACGCGCGTAGTGTTGGGATGGTGTTCGATACAATCGAATAAATAATACCTTTTTGAAGCTGGTAGTTCCTTATTAGCTTTGGTGAGAACACAACCCGAGTATTCAGTTTCTGGATACCAATGAGACAATCGAATGATTTGGTTCTGACCTCGATTAAGAACCGCCTCTTTCTCTTTACAACTCTGAAAAAAAAAAAAGAGTAAAAAAAAAAGACGTGTGGCACACGAGGACTGCCGCGGTAAAGCTATTGCATAGCATTTTTTGCTGGATTACATATGCGCAGTGTTAGGTTATTTCGTTACGGAATTTCTGGATTCTGTCTGCACGCTCAAGGCCCGCGATAGATACCTACTATGCAATAGCTTAAAAATACCAATAGGTGAAGCTCTGACTTCTGTTGTGAGCGTCGTAAGTTTAATTGTCTGTGTGCATTTAGTTATTTCAATAGTTATGTTATCTATATAGTATTTGGTAGACAATCGACTCTTTTTCTGAATTAGTTACATCATTTGCAACGTAGCTTCACCCCGACCCTATTCCTAAATCTAGTCCTCTTAATAAAGGTTGCCTGGAAGAGATCGCTAATCAGCGATAAAGCCGCCGACTGACTTTTCATTAATTCTAGCTGGTTGATACGGGTCTATATTTCGGAAAATGTGTCTATCCCCCTATCTTATAAAAAGTTAGCGTTAAATTTAAGTCGTTATTACGTATGGTATCTAATCAATACTTCAAGTCTGCGCTAACTTTTTATAAGAGAGACCGTATATGTTTAATATATAAGTACTTGATCGTAAATTTGTTTGTGAATAAATGTTTGTACTAATGAATACTCTTTTATGTTTACTTGATAAAGTAATACGTACAAATATCCAACGTCATTTATCCAATGTTTGCATAGAAACTATTATCTAGTATGCAGCTACTGCAATATTGGCACAATTGATATTTCGTTTGCAATTTGCGTAGGCGCCGTGGCTTAGTTGGTTAAAGCGCCTGTCTAGTAAACAGGAGATCACGAGTTCGAATCTCGTCGGGGCCTTTGATAGACTAGTTGTCTTTTTGGGTTTTATTTTATAAGCTATGGTATCTTTTCTATTTCATAGTATGTACTAGGTAAAAAAAATACGAATTCAGTGGTAATATGTTTAACAAAGAAAACCGACGACCTAAAACCAATGGTCAGATCAGATCATGATCAAATTTAATTGAAAAGATTCATTAAATAACTACAGTTTAGACAGAAAATTAAAAATTACTCTACTTAGCCCGTAGTCTGAGTTTTACTCAAAGGAGTGTTTGCGCCTCAAATATCGTTTAACTCCATATGAAATTAACGTTTTAGTTATCAAGTCTTTTTCGATAACTCGGACTACGGGCTCTGAGGGCTTAGTCCGAGGTTGCATTTTAAAACTCCCTACTCTCGAGACGAGAGTCGTCTCTCGGATGTCATAATATATTTGTATGGATATCCGAGAGACGACTCTCGTCTCGAGAGTAGGGAGTTTTAAAATGCAACCTCGGACTAAGCCCTCTATACATTTATAGAACTCTGCGCGCTACGTGGTGCTAAGACATACTGTCCTTAGCTACGCCGTAGGAACTAGTTCGTAGGCATCGTGGCCCTTCTAATACGTTTGCATAAAAAAAAGGTTGAAAACCTCGATTATGTATTCTACATGCAATTAACCAATAAAAAATATTTAGATTATTTGATTTGACGTCTTCCCATAGTCTTGTAGTACTATGGGAACTAAACTTGTATAGAACACACATCGCACTCTAGTCCCAAACTAAGCAACGCTTGTACTTTAGGAACTAGATTACTGTATACTACTAAACTTATACTAAACAGTTTATTTTTTTGTAAATAAATATGAATAAATAAATAATGCTGGACAATCCACACAACATCATCTAGCCCCAAGCTAAGCAGAGCTTGTGTTATGGGTACTAGAAGACTGACATACTTAATACAATACATTACATAGATAGATATTTTTTATTAAGTACCTAATACATATAAAATACCCAGAACACCCGGAATAAATATTTGCAGATCGTACAAACATTTATCCCAAGGCGGGAATCGAACCCTCAGCGTCGCAGGCGGACCTACGCCCGCCGCGCCACATTCGGTCGTCAAATGCATACCCAGATTTTATTTACTTACCTTCGCGCTGTGGTAGACTGCCGGCCACTGACTGTTGTCATCGTAGTATAGCAGAAGGTTAGGTATACCCATATCCTTGTCATACTCTATCAAGTATTCAAATTGTCCGTTTAGCGATAGAAAGCAAAATCGGGAGAGGAACGCCCAGTTCTGAAAATATAGCTCATACAGTAAAGACATAAGTTACACAGGCTTTAACGCGTAGGTACACAGAGGGGTGACGAATTAATGTGACAATTGTAAAGTAAACGTAACGCAGTTCGATTCACATTTTTAGATAGATTCATTTATTGGGCTCGCATACAATAAAATGATGTACGGAATCTTCGTGCGCGAGGCCGATTCGCACTTTTTGTATACAAACCTCTTTAGTATCAATAGTTCCTTGCACCCACTTGGTGTTCCCGGATGGCAGTGCCAGGCACAGCAGTAGTCCCGGGAACCACGTCATATTGATCTAACTACTACACAAAGATCCATTAATAAGTTTCTATGGGTAATTAGGTACAATTTAGCATAAATACATAAGACCTTATCGTCGCTACAGACAGAGGGATAAGAGTAGCAGAGTTCTACTCAGGTCAAGTGTAAGGCTGTTGTGTTGTTGACACGCAAGAAGAACAAGAATAAGATTTAGTATAAGAACTTAATCATGCTGTGAATATGTTTTAGGGTGCTATCTAGCTCTTAATTTATGTATCAACTTATGTACCCTTATAAATAAATAAATTAACTAAATTATGAAATATGTTTGATACCTACTCTATGTATTAATAAATAAATAAATCATTATGTTTCATGTAGTGACAGCGGTGTAAGAAAACTCTCTACTTAATTAAGTAGGTAGTTAAGGCCTATATGGCTTACTACATTAGGTATTTTATTCAGTTATGTAAGTTTCAGTAGTTAAGAACAAAGATTGTACCTAGGTAGGTAGTATTTAATTTGATCTCGAAAATCATTATACAATTAATTGAATCACCGTACTCGTTTTAAAACTTAGACAATATTGCTCAGGGGGGCCAACGACACAAAAAAAAGTTTACGTTTTCCCCCTAGGGGAGCGAACAGGGGAGCCAACGCAGCGCCCCTAAGCCTTCTAAACACGTTTCTGTTTTTTTGTTTCAGGTACACTATTTTTTCATGTCACATGAAAATATATAGTGAGTGCATGGCGGTGGATGCTATTTAGAATTACTTTTTTTACATCATACATTTCAGTTATATTTATTTAATCGCATTTAATTTTGATTTTAGGTTTTTTTTTGTTATAATAACCAGTTAATTTTATACTTATTCGATTCTGTATACTTAAACCTATTGAAATTATTTTATATCGTCCATATAAAATTATACTACGCCTAACAATTAGTGTTTCACCAAGGTCTAATTAAATTACAACCTAAATATCTGTAATTTCTTATTCTGTATCTAAAATCTGTTCCGTATCTTAAAATAATATAGATGTTACTTACCAATGATTTAATTTACGATCACATTATAAATAAAACACCGCACATTCTTTTATTTTGTAATATTTAAGCGTTAAATTATGATTTGTTTTGGAATAAGATGATGTTTTGGGTTTTTCGTTGCCATGGCAACGCGTCCCTGGCAAAGGTACGTTCTGTAGCTAGGCGAAGTTGATTAATTTATTTTAAACTTGTATTACAAAAAAAGCTATAAAATTAGGTAAGATAAAAATTTTGCTATTTTATAAGTACTTAGTTGATTTTAGATCCGCGTTGCAGACGGACCTTCGCCCGCCGCGCCACATCGGTCCTCAAATTAGTAAGGATAAAATAAAAAATCGATGTACGAATACATATTTAATTTATTTTATTTTATATGCTTACATAACAGTTGACCATACAAGATTAATAAAAACATGTGTTTATAAAAGGAAAGGCCGTATTCTCAAACAATTGTAAGTACTCTATTCAAAAACGTGCCTTTTGCCATAAGCTTAACAAAATCATTACCAAAGTATTAATGGATACTTCACACCGCGCTCTAGTTCCAAACTAAGCAAAGCTTGTACTAATGGGAACTAGATTTCTGATAGAATACTTATATATATATTTTTAAATACATAATAACTACATCTATCAGACGCATTTTAGACAAAAAGCTACAAACATATTTTAAACCAATTGTTAAAAAAACATAATTTTATTAATGAATAACAATTCAATGTTTATAAAATATAAACATAAAAAAACATATAATTCGGCCAATAAATATTATTTAAAATATTCACTTGCACAGAATTCATTTTTATACTAATAAAAACTATTTTGTTCCTAAAATTAATTTATTGAATATTTTAACAATTTATATAAAACATGGAATGAGATACGTACCATTCTATAAACTAACATACTTACATATAATAAAAATCATTTAAATTTATAATTACACCATAATTCGGTTATAAAGTGGTATACCCTAATTAATCTCCATTCAAAGGTTAACTATATTGCTTTTAGTCATAAGACCGTCCATTAAACAAATATTTTGTAATGTTTCTTCTTGTGTAACTTCTTAAATTGTTTATATATTTCCACCACAGATATAGAGAATATAGTGAGCACTAGACTTATGAAATTAACAATAAAGCCACGTATTCATTAGTAAACATTGTTGATAAACTGTTTATGACTAGCTTATAGATTGTTTATAAACTAGATGTTTCGTCTTGCTCTCCACTCGTAGTGGGGAGCACGGCAACATGTATCGTAAACAATGTTTCATCACCTATGTTTATGAACTGTTTATAAACTGTTACAGAGATGATGAAACATTGTTTATGAGCAGTTCATAATCAGTGTTTATTATCAAAATGTTTACTAATGAATACGTGGCTTAAGTATTCATGTCTGCAGGTCTGTAAGTCTATGTAGAAAAAGACAAATAGGCCGCACGATGGTTCTCTCTCCCACACTTTGACGAATTTATTTCATACTTTAAACAGAATTTTGTCATGAAATTGTATGAATCATGTACAGTACGTCTACCATGAGCTGTCACAGTAAAATCGCCTGACTTTACTACAGTAGTTACGTCAATATTAGTATGAAGAATTTTAGTACCCAACTATCCGCTAGAGGCGCTGTACAAATCTTCATAATTTTTTTTAACTACAGACGCTAGCGAGTATAGTAAATATAGTATAGTAAAAACTTATGGTAGACCTACTGGACTGAGCATTTTTCTATCCAGTCCATTCTGTACATGATTCATACAATTTATTTTAATTTGAATCATGTACAGATTGGACCGAGTATTTTCTATCCAGTCCATTCTGTACATGATTCATACAATTTTACGACAAAATTCTGTTTTAAATCACATGCTTATTAGAGTATACCTCTTAACATAGCCGATTATTATCTATAGATAATACGAAATTGCTCATTAATAATGAGCAATTTCGTAATAATGAGTCATTATTTATTTTTATAGTAAAAGGTACACATAACTCTAGGTTTTAAAGAGCTTTTCAACCGAATTCAGTTAACAAAAGTGTTGCCAACTTATAATAAAAAACTAGCATGTTTAAACTCAGTTTAAACGTAAGTGATGCTAATTGATAGCGAAAAATCATGTATTAACACAATATAATAAAATAATTAAATATTGTTATTAAATATATTATTATTTGATAAGTGTTGCCAACTAATGTAAAAACTAGAGTGTTGAAACCTAGTTTAAATAGACATGGTGTTTCCAACTTAAAATATAAGAACCATATGTTTAAACTTAGTTCACATAAAAAAAGCCTAACTCAGTTACCATGTAAATGTTGCATATTAATATTTAAAAAAAAACTTGCATCTTTAAACTCTGTTTTAATATACACAAAGTATTGCTTGCTATTGAAGAGCGTTTATACATTATCCGATCCGATATCGATGTCGGACGCCGATCCGATATCGGGGTAAGTAAAATGTATGAAATATGTACCTGCCTTTCATATTGTCCGGCCCGATATCGGATATCGGAGGTACATATTTCATACATATTACTTACCCCGATATCGGATCGGCGTCCGACACCGATATCGGTTCGGATAATGTGAAAACGCTCTAAGGGTAAGACTACATTTACTGACACTCTTTAAGCGCTTGCAGCGATTTCTTCAGCAAGTCCTGCTGTGATCGAGCGTGCTTTATTTCCAGCTCTCCCAAATCAATGAGACTGTAACAAATATTAAAGATAAATACACATTTCAATAGATTAATATTTTGGGATGTATCACAACACCAATTATTTTATTTTTTATTAAAATAATCTTATATATATAGATGTGATTCTAGCTTTTTAGATTGCTGATGGTAAAACAAAGCAGTAGAGGAACATTTTGAAAGAGCTTGTAATATTGTGGTACTGAGACATCGTCTGTCTGTCTATCTGATCGTGTCTATTGCCTTGATCACACGTACCGAGTAAACCGGCGAGACAGTGACGTATTTGAGATACACTGCGCGTCGACATCAGTTTTACTGTTGAACGTTGCAGCGTTAGCGCGCAGTGTATCCGTGTGTACCGTGATAGTGAATGTTTCACAAATGTGTTTCTGTTGCCGCTATTACAACAAACATAATAAAATATTTTAGAGGGCTCTAACACAAAAATGTGTTTTTTTTTGTACGGAACCCTCCGCGAGTCTGACTCGCACTTAGCCAGTTTATATCTAGCCTAAAATAATAAACACAAATTTACAGTTAAACACAATGCTATTACCAATAGTTTGGCTGGCTTGTTGTCAAAGTCAAAATTGCTTTATTCAGTAAAATCACAAGGATCATTTAGAATCGTCTTACATACTAGGTGATTCTAGGTGCCAGTTCCTCGCGACCAGAGCCTAGAAGAACGGGCAAGAAACTTAAGAAGTTGGTCGTTCGATGTCGCCAAGAGTTGTATTGAGTGCTAAGTCTAAAGTGGGTGATAGACGTACGAGCAAGTATGCGTACTTATGGCTCGCCGACCTTTTTCGCTTGTGTGTCACCGTAAGTACGCGTATTTTAAAACCGCCGCGCAAAATCGTCGGCGATCCAACCGGTCTGAAATCTTACTCGTAGCTCTACATGGCTAAATAACACAAAGCTTCTTCAGTCGACGACATCGCAATACAGTGTGAATAAGCTTCACGTGTGTCACCCACGTGTGTCACCCACTTAATGGACTAGTGTGGTGAAAGGCTCACCTCTTTCTAAAAGCGGCGACGCGTCTGTTTCTGAAGTCGATTAGTTCCTCGCGCGCTCTGGCCGAAAGCTTCTCAAATTTAGCACACGCATTGGCTTGCGCTTGCTCAGCCTGTAATACATAATTAAAATAATTAATTAATCTTTATATATAAAAATGAAACCCGTTTTCCGTTGTCACGACATAGCATGAAAACGGCTTGACCGATTTGGCTGTTTTTTTTTGTAGTTTTCAAATACTCTGTACAAGATTCTTACGGAAAAAAATATTAAGAAAATCTCTCAGAAAAAAAAATCTCTCTAAGGCGGTACGAAGTTCGCCGGGACAGCTAGTTAATAATATATTTTAATTTCCTGCCCATATCTAGAAGCGGAGTAAGAGGAGGTGGGGTCGGTACAACATTTTTTTTTCTTCCATCCTCCTCTATTATTTACAAGTTGGTGCCCGCGACTTTATCTTACTATCATTAAACGTATTGACAAACACATAATATCTTTATAATTATAACCTATGTTATATTCTGATGTATAAACTACATTATTGTGAAGTATCATTAAAATCCATTCGGTAGTTTTTCGGTGAAAGAGTAACAAACATACATCAATCCATCCGCACATCTTTCGCGTTTATAATATTAGTAGGAAGGAGAATATATTATAAATAACAATACTGGACAATCCACACAACATCATCTAGCCCTAAGCTAAGCAGAGCTTGTGTTATGGGTACTATAAGACTGACATACATAATACAATACATTACATAGATTGATATTTTTATTATACATATAAAATACCCAGAACACCCGGAATAAATATTTGCAGATCGTACAAACATTTATCCCAAGGCGGGAATCGAACCCGCAACCTTCCGTGTCGCAGGCGGACCTTCGCCCACCGCGCCACATCGTTTGTCAATAGGATTTGAGCTGAGTGTAAAATATCCCGAACCCTGTTTAAAGAGTACAATAGAAATTTTAAGTTTATTATGAATTGCATGAAATTAATATGAATGAATATAAAAATGAATAGTTTTAAAACAACATTGTGTGAAAACCACCGTGACTCACCTCTTGGACTTCCATTGGCTTTGTGTGCAAAAGAAAACAATACTAATTTTATGGTGTCAATAATTTTGTATAAAAGATGTAAAATTAGTGCAAGCATTGTTCCCAACTTTTGAAACTTAAGTCCTTATTAAAATCCCTCATATTTTTCGACCTCAGTCGAGAAGGATTCGAACCCGCGACCTTCTTTCAAGAAATTGAATGAAAGAAACCAATGGTTAGTAATACATTTTAGTAAAATCTGGTCGATAACTTTTCGACTTTGCTCTCTCGTGGATCTTATAGAATCGTGTGACATTGTGATTCTATGTGCCAGTTCCTTGCTAGATTCTAAGAACGTGCAAGAAAATTACTACTTGTTTCCTAACAATTATAACATAAATAATTAATATGGTTCTATCAGTAGTTACTCACAGCGTGTACATCTTTATTTTTCGCTCGGGCGCGTTCTAGATTTCTGTTAGCAGCCTCATAAGCAGCAAGACATCTGGAAACGATCATCAAAGTTTATTCTAGTCTACAATGTCTTAGTCCCACTGCTGGGCAACTTATATATAACTTTCCCATGCTCCATTAAATACATTTGTATTGTGAGTTGTATAGCAAATGTGGAATATTTAACACAAACAGTTCAGCTATTTGCAGACCGTTGCAAACGATCTATATATCTCAACTGACTTAAGTCAGTATCATAAAATGCTGAGAGAGAGATAGAAGTTGGGAGAGAAGGAGGGAGAAGTGGGAGAGATTTGATGCACAACACAAGTGAAACACATTCAAACAGAAAGTAAGACTCGTCCGTTACTATACTATGAGCGTGCTATACTGTAACAAGTCTAAACGGTGAACCAATAGATAGATAGATAAAAGCATTTATAAAAGCACCAATGGTAAAACCAACAAAAAGAGGGTTATGTTCAGTCTTATGTAGACTACATGCATCGGATATATTGTGTGAAAGAATACTCCCACTTATTAGGTTCTAGAATAAAAATAGCTAGCTTCAAAATTAACATTTGTCCGGGCCGTTTGGCCCAATCTACCCCTGATAGTTTCCCGAAATCAGACCTTAGCTTGCAATGTGACATACCTCAGTCTTCTAACAAGCACTGCTTTGGCTGCATGAGCATCTCGCATGTAGTAACGAAGAGTGTCTGCTAACTTCAGATCTTGGTCCGATGCGATACGACCTTCGATTTTCTGAAATAAATATATATATATATATATCCGGGTGTTCTGGGTATTTTATATAATAAAAAATATATATATCTATGCAATGTATTGTATTAAGTATGTCAGTCTTCTAGTACCCATAACACAAGCTCTGCTTAGCTTGGGGCTAGATGATGTTGTGTGGATTGTTCAGCATTATTTATTATTATATTCACGGACATGGAACTGGTCGCGTGGACCTACAATATAAGACGATTCTAAATGCACTTTGTGATTTTACTGAATAAACTTTTATTGATTTAGATTTTATGACAGTGCACTCTAGTTCTATACTTAAACAAAGCTTGTACTAGATTGCTGATAGAATACTTATATATATGGTTTTTTTTTGTAAATACATAGTAACATCAGTCATCATCAGTGCTTACACAAATGTTTTGTTCTCGATGGGAATCGAACCCACGACGCACAGCTGTGACAACTCACCCTGCATTTATCGAAGGTGTCCGAAACCCGAGTGAGGAATCTTTCAGTAGACTGTTGTTCTCTGGTCGCGAGTTGGGTCAGACACGATGACAATTTTATATGTGCATCTGCTACTTCTGTTAATAGAGAAAAAATAAATAAATAACCTAATTTATAAATTATCTTTTTTAGTTTTATTTGGAGGGTTATGAGTTTAGATAGATAAAATAGATAATTGTACAGTTTAATTGTAAATAATAATATAAATATATTTACGAACAATTCAACACATCACACTCAAAAAATAATTAAAAGAAACAAAGTCCCAAACTAAGTTAAGCTTGGACTTTGTGAACTAGATTGCAGATAAAATATACACTTTTTTGTAAATACATACATAGAAACACTCAGACACAGAACTTATATTTATTTTATTCACACAAACATTTGCTCTGGGTGGGAAAAGAACCCACGACCCACAGCATTGAAAGCAGAGCCACTACCAACTGAGCTGTGAAGTCCTTCAAGTCAGTTTTGCATTATTGTAAAAAAATATCTGTTATTATTCTCTATGTTTGCCAAATTGTTAATATTACATTTCTCTATTTTTGACGTGACAACATCTTATAATTCGATAGAGCCGGCTGCACGCACGAAAAAACATGACTCATGCGGCGTTACCTCGCTCTGAGGCATTCTATGAAGTGCAAGCGAGAGCGCGGAACGAGCGACAAAGAAGGACAATCGGCCTTTGCGTTCGTTGTCACGTTCAACTATCGTCAGTAAACCGACTTTACAGACAACCATTTTTTGTTTCTGACTCTACATTTCACCAGCTAAAAAATGTTGATGTACCTTTGTGTTTAGAAGTCATCCGATCCACCTTAGCCACAGCTTCCTTCAAATGCGAGTAGTATTCCTGAAGGAACGAAGTCTCCTGTTCGAAGAAATCGTTCACATCCCTGACAGTAGCACCGAGGTAGATCTCATCCGTTGTTGTTGTCATCGAACGCATCTGTAAATATTCATGAATTTTTAATATTTATTTCAGACAACCAACAAGTAAAATCACAAGACAAGTTAAATGAAGGAGTAAGTGGACTTTTTTAAGTTGTGGATTTGTAATAAATATGAGTATTTGATTGTAATTAAACCTAGCCCAGTTTTATTACAATCAAATACTTGAGTTTTAACGTACAGCTTGAGCTTCTTATTTCTGTAAATGTATGGTATATATATGCTCTAGTAGGCTTGATAAGTTTTTGTGGTTTTTTTTGAGTCATTTTTCCGTTTGACTTGGTAGACAGCCGTGCAAATACAAGAATATGCCAATCAAAACTAGCTCTTACCAGACCACCAATAAGATCCATTTTCCCTCTCGGCTTCGCGCACAAATCCTGTTGGTACTCCAAAAACACGCGTAAATGTGTATCGTGTCTGAATACAGGGTGCGCCGCTAAACGTTGTAGGAATACTTCGTGCATTGCTACCGTCTTCTTGAAAGTAGCTAGATATTCACTGAAGAAAAAATATGGTTCATTGTATAAGTCAAATATTAGGAAGATACAAATAAATCAATGGAAGACAGATGGTAGATACATAAAAATTAGAGAAAAAAAAAATATAATATAAGAATTCTATTCTTTAAAAGTTTTGTTTAGTTTGGGACTAGAGTGTGATGTATGAAATGTCTGTGTATGGCATCCATTTTGAAATGGTGGGTACTCGGATTTGGTATAATATGGTTTTAATATTTTAACATTTGACAATTCTTTGTGATAGGCGTCACAAAGGTGTCGTCAGTTGGTAGTAACTTTGCCTTCCATTCTGTGGTGTGTGTTCGATTCCCAGCCAAAGAAAATGTTTGTATGATGAACATAAATATTTGTTCTGTGTCTGGGTGTTACTACATATTCTATGTATGTATGTATTTATATAAAAAAACTAGCGCTATAGGCACCATTGGTTTCAATATCAGCTGAGTGGTGGCTTATTTTCATTTTTTTTATGTTTTATTTTAATGTTATATTGTTATGGTGGATTTTTTTTAACTCACTCTTCCAGTTCCTCTTTCATCTTAAGAAACTCTTCTCGGGTCAATGCCCCTTCTCCTTCTCCCAAGCGCTGCAGCTTCTCGCGAGATGCATCAAAGTCCGGCCTGGGGGGCGCTGGCGGTATCTTAACAAAAACAAATCCCATCAAAGACATGTAAAAAGAGCCATGTCTCACAATGCCCATGGATAAGATAATATATTTATTCATAATAATTATTAATTAATAAGTCAGGTTACATTTTATAAATAAAGATAAGATAAAGATATTTTTATTGGCAACAAACATGGTTATTTACATGGGTATCCAATGACCATAACAATGTATTTATTACTATTTGTTAATCGTTACATGTTCATGGTTGGAGAAACATAGGTACCCAAACTAGGTAAAAAAAAAACCTAAAAAAAATAATATTTTACAACTAGGTAAATTACATTAATATAGCCAATTATTTAAACTCAATGAATTCCTTAAAACTATATAATGGTGTTTTGTTATTATTTATTTACTTTATTTGTGAAAACAAAAAACACCTCAATACAAGCTAATTAAATTAAGAATAATACTAAGTTTTAGTAATTGTGGCACGAACATTCGCTTTCTCTTGAGCTGCCTCATGTCAGTAGTCTTGGTGAGATGTTGCGCCAGTTACTCTTGGATATAAAATATTATTTTTTTGTCAAATTCTAGGTCCCAATTCCATGCTACCAGAGGTTACAAGAATGGCCTGTTATGACTTAGTAATGTACCTGGGTCAGAAAAGCCCAAATCTGATGACTCTAGCATGTCTCTTCACCTTGCAGTGGGTGTTGTTGGGCTAAAAGTAGTTGTCAATTACAACAACTTTAAACCTGATGTATATCATCTGTTAATGGAGTGTGCCCGGAGCGCATTGATGAGAGAAGAGTTAAAAGAATGTGAAAAATTAAATTGGCTCGATGTGGGCGTTTTACAGAGCATGTTAGCGGCACCCAACTCGGATGCAGCTAACATGATCTACCAGTCCATATATGGGCTTTTTATCAATACTGTTTAGGCAAATACCGTGAGGGCACGATGGAACTGGCATAGTCGGCCACAGACTAAAGTTCCTTAAAAATTAGAATTAAAAAAAACCTACAATTCTGAAATACTTACAATATATCCTGCATAGTCTTCATTTTCTTCGTATCTATCATGAAGCCATACAAACTCCTCGTGTTGTCTGACGACGGTGAACTCAGCATTGCGGAACTCCGGGAGAGTAGTCTTGGTGTGGACTGTGAACTTTACCTTCTCTTTCTCACTTAGAGCATCGGATATGTCCACCTGCGGAAGGATATTTCACTTGCAATACCTGGCAATGTTTTAAAATGGGATACGTGCAACTTAACCAATTTTAAAGGATCTTTATAGTGGTTTCATCTGCGATCAGCCTGATGGCTTTAAGGATGATATTTTTAAAGGATGTTTTCAGTTGTTTTTTTTTCTTTGGTTTTGTCTTTTGTTTAATACATTTTTCAATTTTTTTCCTCTGGCCTAACAAGCCCGTCTATCTGCAACAGACCCGCTCATAGTCTGAGGACTGATCACAGATACAATCACAAATAAAAAAAAATGTTTAAGTATATAATTTTGTTTCTTAATCTTTGACAATTTTAATCTAGGTTTTGACACCCTTATGACGTGATATTTGATAATGAAGGTTTAATAAAGAAAGAAATATTATCAATGTTATTCAACTAACAGTAATGAAGGTCATTTATTATAACAGTGTTTTGGCAATTAACAATAACTGATACTCTCTTATCAGAACAAATAGGTAATCTATCACCTCTGGGATTAGCACTCAAAACCAATTTAATTTGTTAATGGCTGTAATATTACAAGCCTTTAAAAGAATTGTTGTCGCTGTGCACTCCCACTTAAGAATTAAAATGTGGAAATGGGAGTCCTTGTCAAGTCCAGTATAAAGAAAAAGTAGGTATAACTCACTAGTAAGCTGTTATCAGCTAGTGACACATTTTCACTGGGTTTTTTATCAATCTTCATATCGCTGGTTGATGATGGTGGTGACTGTACCGGGGCTGACAGGGGGTCGTGGCTCGATTCCTCCACACAGTCCTGGAACAAAATTGTATAAACTGACGTCATTTTGGATGTTAATAACATATTTAAGCTGTAGTTATTTCTATACTGTAGAACAAATGGCAGTCTAACCATGAGGAACGAGAAAGTGTTGATTTTCCCTGTATGCTATTAATTTACAGAATTATTTACCATTGATTTTACCCGTATTTTTATCATTACAGTAGGTACCACAATAAAAATTCTATGCAAACAAAGTCCACGTCATGTCGGCTAAAAGACAGGATAACGATAATATAAACGTCGGCTGCAATTATCACGTTAACAATGTGTTTATCATAGCTTTTGTGAGTCACAATTAGAGGAACTAAAGACTAATTTATCGTTGTAGTTGCGGGATTTCAGAGTGATACGCCCCCGGCGGCGCCGTAACTTTGAACTTGAATATTGTCGTGTTCAAACGGATAATCTACTGAGATAACTTACCATCATTTTGAATAATACGCGTTAACAACTTTTATTATAGTAGAAATATAATTATTAAGAAAAACCAGCAATAAATCCAAAAATTGTAAGGAGGGTGATGAACTTTCCTTCTAAACAAAAAATGGCTTTCTTTCAGTATGTCTGTCTAGTCATATTATCTGTCACTTTTTTTTTTTTTTTTTTGGCTCGCACTTTTTGTGCATTTGCCATTTTCAAGTATTAATTTTTTTTATATTTTTTTTTTCATAAAAAATTAAATACCCCGATGTTGCCAAATCTTCTAGCTTTTGCAGATATGTAGTTATAATAATTTATTGCATGATACTTGGTACGTACAAATAAAGGTCTTAAATTAGGTTAAGAGCCGACTATTAAAATAAATTAAAATAAGTTTTAGTAAGGTTCACAAGCACGGTTAATACCACAATAAACACGTTTATATTTATGAAATTAATCTAATATACTTAATACAAGTTAGATAAACAAAAATGTTAATAAATTATTAATGAAAAAACGGCAGCACTGATAGTAAAAAAAAAACAGATGTCACTGTCAAAAGAGTCGGTCGAACGATTGGACCCGACAGCGGACGGAGTTTATATGCAAAAATCTCAAAAGCGGAATGGAACCGTGATAATGATTTTTTGTATCTTTACCTCTAAAAAGGCTCTACTATGAGAAGTTTAGGCAATATGGGCACTCAAAAGCCCGGAGAATGGGCCAACTGCCTTATATCAAGATTTGAAGAACAGGTAAATAGTATAAGACGGAATTAATTAATATTGTTAAAAGACCCACCCTGTTCCGATTGCTACTACGAATGTTTTACTATGATGTGTTATGTTTTACAGAGAACTTTTTACGCAGTAGCGCTTGTCAGTTCAATAATGCATTTTAAATGCCTGCACGGCCTGCACGCAAATTAATCTAATGATGACAGTTTCAGTTATACTTTCACTTATGTTTTTACTAAAATATAAATAAACAAATTGTTAGAGCTCTTTAAATATGGTAGCCCGCTTAAATATCACTATTAAATACATAAATGTATGTATGTGATAGATGAACATGCAGAAGAACAATAACCAGAGCTTATTTAATTATTTATTTTATAACCTACTTGTTTCAAGTTGTAAATAATTATTTTTATAATATTATCCACATACTGAACAAAGTTTCCCATATTCAAAAAATAAATTATAGTACTTAGTAGTAATAATCATTTAGTTAAATACCTACCTAAAACCAGGTATTGCAAATATTTATTCTGGGTGTTCTGGGTGTTTATATGTATAATACAAAATATATATCTATGTAATGTATTGTATTAAGTATGTCAGTCTTCTAGTACCTACCCATAACACAAGCGCTGCTTAGCTTGGGGCTAGACAATGTTGTGTGGATTGTCCAGCATTATTTATTTATTTATTAAACTAACTTTCCTTATTAATCATCTGTTTAGCTTCCATACAAGACGGGGGCTCAAAACCTGCACTCCCGCATCAATGAAGAACAGTGCAAAGTCTGCCTGGTGAGGATCAGCAGACATCGTTTCTCATTGGTCATCGCTGGCCTGACCAAGATACTCCAGCGAGTAAATGAACTTGTAAGTTTTAAATAAACCTAATTACTGGATACAAAATTGCTTACATAGTAAATCTATATACTTTTCCATATGTGTTTTAAATATGTGTCTCTTTTTAATAGTAGTTTCCAATGAGGATCAGTCACAAAACCAAACCTTGGACTTCTAATGAGAATATCGTATGGGCTATAAAATTCCAGGCGCTACGCTTTTTAAATAATTGAAATCCATCAAAAAATGTCTTAAGTTATTAAAGTTTAACTTTTGACTGTTTCAAATTATTTTGGAGATGCGCCAAACCAGTAGGTTTTAGTAGATGTTTAGAGTTCGCTACGGCCAGATGACATAACAGCCTGTACCGGCCCGCGTTTTTCAGATTCGTAAACAAAAATTAGTATCTTTTAAGTTTTTTTCCCATTTAAAAAATAAAGACACAGTATTTTTTGGTATTTTTATGGCTACAAATCTGCATATTCAACTAAAAACGTGACTGATCCTTTCATTTAATACATCATTGTTTTACAGTATCAACCAACAGTGACAACTGGTTATAACCGACCTCAGACAGAGATGGAAAAGGGCTACCATGACAGCTTGGTTATAGTTCTAGATACCCTAGAAATATGCCTCAGTTCGCAACCCAAAGACACAGCAAAGTATGATGAAGCCATGAATGTAAAGATACTGCTGAGAGAAGTCTGTCAATTTATTGGTAAGAGACTTTGTCTATTTTGGGGGAAGACAAAATCAGTTCCCCAAGTACGAGTTTGTGCACACACGGATCGCAGAGACGCAATCCGCAATCCACCGATTTTGTATGGAGATCCAAGCAGCGCCCCTAGCAGATTTCTTTAGAAGCTTGGATTACCATACAAATCGGTGGCGCTCGGCGATTGCGTCTCTGCGATCCGTGTGTGCACAAACTCGTACTTGGGGTACAGGTGACCTTGTCTTGCCGTTTTTCGCAATGAGTTGTAATGTATTGGTGGATCTCAACCGAAATTGATAAATACATTTATTTTTGCTATAACAGAACCATAGATATTCAAGTTACTTTGTTTGTTTCAGACACAAGAAACGAAGGGATCCCTCACAACAGCTTGCTCCGTCAGCTAGCTAGTAAAGTGCTGTTTGCTCTAAGCCTTAACTTCTTCAATGCTGTGTTTAACAGAATAAGTGCCCGGTTGCAGGTAAATATTATCATCTCAAAGTCAAAGTCATATATTTCTTTATTCAATAAAATCACAAGGATCATTTAGAATCGTCTTACATACAAGAAACCTATGGCCTGGTTCCTACCGTTATTTTATATGATCCTTCTTACAAAGAATTACTTTATCTGATTTTAATGATAGTGTGTAAAGTTTTATATTTATTAACATACTTTCACCTATTACAGTATTTACACAGGTATATGTATAAAATACATATGAAACTGTTTAGCTAAATATAATGATCTATAGATAGATGAAGTCTATTTAAGATTAAAGACATCATAAAAACAAAGAAAAAAATCTATGAAGTCTTCATAGATGGATTCCCTAAAATTATAAGGTTCATTTGGACACAGACAGATGTCACAGCTCAGTTGGTTGTAGCTCTGCCTTTCATGCTGTGGGGTCGTGGGTTCATCACCCTTACAACCCTTAAGAGTTTGATATATCTGGGTGTTACTATTTATGCGAATTTATTGTTCGTAGTCGTAATTTAATTTAACAATTTTATTATTAACACCAAACCTGCTTATAGTCTGAAGACTAATTGAAGCTAAAAATACAAAAAAAAAATTAAGCCAAACATATTTTAGTTATTACCTTACAGTTTTCGCAAGATTGTAATGATTTTTGACAATAAAAAGATAGTGAAATTACATTCACGGTCTATCTTATAAAAAGTACTACTACTATTTAATTAAAAAAAAACCAGCTTTTGATTGTCTTGTTTAATAAACTGAACAGGACTTGTTTCAGGAAATATCCTCGAGTTCAGAAGAAAGTCCCGATTTCACAGATATAGAGTTGATACAACATATCAATGTCGATATTCTACGACTTATTCGGCTACTAACAGGTAACTGGTCCCTGACTAACTCCTAACAAGGTGTTTTACGTAATTCTGTACAGACGTGGTATTAACCCCATATGTCTTTATAAAGCTACTCATATAATAACTTCTCCCTGACTAACCCTTTAAAACTAGGTGTTCTGATATAATATTTGAAACTATTATGATATTGAACATAGTTTTCTTTATAAACGGGATATTTACCTGTGCCATTTGTTTTTTTTCTTTATTTGACCGAAAAAAGAAGTTGAAAAAACCTTATTTTTTTTACAGAATCAATACAAAAGTTTAAATTACTCAGAAAGTCAGCGCACATTGTATTAGTAACATCTCTAGAGAAAGCTATATGGAATTGGATGGACACTTATCCACAGGTAAGTGCGAGGTTGTCTGGAAGAGATTGCTTTTAGTAAAAAAGGCCGCCATTTTACATACATATTAAAATTAACTGATTTATGTATTGTCATGTTTATTTATTTTCTGCATAAAATACTATTTTATTTATTTTTCTAACATATAGTGCAGGGGTCACCAAATGGCGGACCGCCGACCCATTGTATGCGGACCGAAAAAATTAGTAAACCACATTTTTTTTTAGGAATTCTCTGAAGTTCAACGTCAGCCTAATGATGAACTAAGTAAATGTTGTGATACCTTATTTGACATACTACAAGACTCATTTTCCGATAACAAAAAATCTCGAGTCGCTATGTGGCCGTTACAAATCATGCTGCTGATATTGAACCCTGTAAGTATTGGTTTAAAGTTGATTTTATATTAGCATTTTAAATATCATTACATACTAAAATTGCATGAAATAAATATAAATGTTCCTTATATTAAACTAGTGTTTTAGAATGAAATCATTTATTTACAAAAAATATTACAACATATACAGTTTTCAATAATTAAATTCAAAAAATATTTTTAATATCTTGACAGACGTCACAGCTCAGTTGGTATTAGCTTTGTCGATTCTCACCACCAACAAATTATATTAAAAAAATATTATATGTTGTTAATTTATCGACATTCTGTGCCGATAACATGCTTTTGTGATTTTCTACTGAAAAAAATGGTTGTCTGTAAAGTCGGTTTACTGACGATAGTTGAACGTGACAACGAACGCAAAGGCCGATTGTGCTTCTTTGTCGCTCGTTCCGCGCTCTCGCTTGCACTTCAAGCCTTACATGGAACGCCTCAGAGCGAGGTAACGCCGCATGAGTCATGTTTTTTCGTGCGTGCAGCCGGCTCTATCGAATTATAAAACGTTGTCACGTCAAAAATGATCTATGCCATTATTTTGAGTGTAATTTATTACAGAAAGTTCTAGAAGAAATTGTGAATGCGGACACAGGAGCACCTTGTAGTCCAAGACATAATAAGAAGAAACATTTCATAGATTCCGTCAAACGAGGCCTAAGTAAGTTACCAGTTACCAATAAGTTACCAGTTACCAGTAAGTTACCAGTTACCAATAAGTTACCAGTTAGTTACCAGTTACCAGTAAGTTACATAATACTGAATACTGAATACCAATGAGTTAAGTGTTATTTATATACATTCTATAGTTATATAGGTGTTGTTCTGTCTCTCAAATGTAACGTAATATTATTAAAAACTACTGTTATTCAAAATATTACACTCACGCAAAAAAATACGGAGTGTTTTATGTTTGGGGTGACTCAGGTGTGTCTGTGTGAACGGATGAACCGATTTTGATTGTGTTTTGTTTGCAAGGTGAAGTAGTCTCGAGTTGTTAGTTATGTTGTATAAAAATCGATCCAAGATGGCCGCCGCTACAAAATGGCGGATGACATAATTTTTCACAACTCCCTCATCATGAGTATCAAATGAAAGGGCTTGACTTGTAGAATACACTATAACAAAGCATAGCCAGGAAATTAAAATTTCTAAATAATTTCTTAATTTTTTTTAAATGTATACTTGTTTTATCTACAGGTCCCCAAAACAGTTCGAAACAGATGGCAGAAGCTGCTGTTGTGACATCTGTCAAACTATGCAAAGCGTCAACGTACCTTAACTCATCTGATTCAGGGAACGTCACCTTTATACTTGTCAATCGAGTAATTAATGATTTAAAGGTGTGTTTTTTTAATTATAAATAAATATTCACGGACACGAACACTGATGTTTGTTCTGTATCTGAATGTATTTTTGCAATAAAATCTATTACTATCAGGAATTTAGTTCCCATAGTCCAAGCTTTGCTCAGTTTGAGACTAGAGTGTGATGTATGAAATGACCGAAATAAAACTATACACAATTTAGTTTTTATTGGAGTAGCTTTAGTTTGCTACTAGATAACATTTTTCTGTATTTTCTGTAATTTCCTTGTGTGTACAATAAAGCGTTTTCTATCTATCTATCTATCTAACATTGTACTAAATATATTAATATTTATTGTGAATTATATATTATTTAGAAAATCCTTTTTCAGACACTACTCTTCAACCAAACGAAAGCATACATGCGCGGGAATGTAATAACAGGCTACTCTGAATTGGATCTACTAACGGATTGCTTTGTTTCGCTCTTCAGAATACAACCGCACAATAATGACGCGCTTAAAGTCTGTTTAAACTTGAATACACATATTAGCTATCATTATGTTATAGTCAACTCTTTACTAAGGTAAGTTGTTAAGCATATAATTAGGGGATAAGAGTAGCTGAGTTCTACTCAGGTCGAGTGTAAGGCTATTGTGTTGTTGACACGCAAGAAGAACAAGAAGCTGTTAAGCAAACTGACAAGCGATACCATCAGTCATTTTTTTTATCGGAGTTAACAAGCAAGTTATTAAGGTTTCCACAAACTTGACAGATGTATTACCCCTCACATCATCTAATCAGGGACTTTCATCATTAGTCGTGTTTTCTACAGTCTCTGATTGGTTGAACCTTAATTGTTTTTCTGAGGTCCAGTATAAAACAAACTATTACATCAGTTTAACGTCTCCAGCTATGGCATAGAAAAAATAGCTTTTTCATAATAATGAAGATTTTTTGTAAGCTTATTCCGTTTTTTCTTTTCTTTTAGAATAATAAAGCAACCCCGCTTACCGTGGTGGCCACAAATAGAACTATTATATCCACGGTCCGCTGAACTAAGGTGTATGTTTAATGATACATCTAATAAGGCTACTCAGGTAAAACACTTGTAGATCATAAACAAGATAGGTCCAAAGACGTTCCCTGTGGGATACCTTAGTATACCACTACCACATATATAAAATTAAAAGATAAAATTTCTTGTCATTAAGTTTTATAGTATATTTTTATTGGTGTGATACATTTATTTGTACCTAATCAATTAATTAATGTATATACTGTTTTAACATGTCACTTGGCGATGAGCTGTGTCAAAAGCTTGTCTAATGTCCAAGAATAGCGATATTGATTTTATTTTCTGGTACAGTACGAGCCTATTTAATATTCCTAGTTGAAGTCTTTGTAAATAAATACTTTATTACTAACGTTTTGTTAGTGATATTTTTTTTATTTAAAAGTTGATCAAGATCTAACTAGTAGTTTTCGAGTTGTCCTTAAAAATGAGCTCAATATACTTGTTGATGCCTTTTATTTTCCTTTTATTATCCAAAATTTTATCCTTAATGTGTTTAATATTACAATATCAAAAGTTTTATTGAATTTTGTATTTAAGAATAATATATTTTGTCTCCAGGGCTACATATCTCATACGCCTCTCAGAATGATCTCACTCTCTCTCAAGTCTAAAGACGTACAGACGAAATACAATAAATCTGAAGAAATGCCGGCGTACAGAAACTTATTGCTCTGCATGGTCAAGTTAATACACGCGGATCCTATGCTTATGTTGAGTGTAAGTATTGGATATCTTATAGTACACTTATATACCCCTAGTACACTTTAGGGTAAAAGTCTTATACATTTTTTCAGTAAAATAGTGCGGATGTTTTATTATAGTCTTATATGCTAGGTGATTCTAGGTACTAGTTCCTTTAGTTCACAGTGTCACAGCTCAGTTGGTAGCAGCTCTGTCTGTCTCCATGGTCGTGGGTTCGATCCCCAACGAGAACAAACCTTTCTGTGATAAACACTGATTTCAGTTCCGTTTCTAGGTTTTGTAAATAAATAAATCAGCAATCTAGTTTCCATACCACAAACGTTGCTTAGTTCGAGACTTGATAGTGTTAGGTAATATGTACTTAAAAAAATATTATTTTTTGGTGTCTGAAATAGATTTGGATTAGATTTTTTTTACTGAGGGCTTAGTCCGAGGTTGCATTTGCAAAACTCCCTATTCTCGAGCCGAGAGTCGTCTCTCGGATATCCATACAAAAATATAAGGACATCAGAGAGACGACTGTCGGCTCGAGGGAGTTTTAAAATGCAACCTCGGACTAAGCCCTCTGTAATCATTAACCAAAATGTCATCCAAAGCGATAAGACCGTCCATATACTTTATCTACATCTAATTTATTTTTGTTTATTTCTCGTACAATAATTATATACTCTCCATTTCCTTTAGAATCCGGGTCGTTCTGCAATTGAGATCCAATCATCAACCACTGAGTTGATAAACGGGCTAGTGTCACTGATCCATCAGACGGGAATGAGCGAAGTATCTCAGGCAGCAATGGACGCGTTACTAGCGGTGCACAGACCTGACAGAGTCAGAATGTGGAATCCAGAGGCACCCCTTAACACGTTTTGGGATATTAGGTAACTTAAACATATAACACTCCGGTAATGACAATGACTTAATTTTAATTATATAATTATAATTTTTAATAATATTTTCTTTCATATATAATTCCTCAGCTCTCAAGTCCTCTACAATATAAGCCAGAAACTGATCCAGCGTCAAATAGGTAACTACCGAGAAGTTTTGCGCTGGTTGAGAGATATCCTCACATGTCGGAATGAATTTCTGAGCAAACAGAAAGAATACGCAAATACAGGATCATCTATACCTATATGCAAACAGGCACATATCAAACTTGAGGTATGTAATATTTAATCTACTCGACTACAGCTAATCTTGACTACAGAGGGTCAGCCCTCTGTAGTACTCTTTTAAAAGTACTCGACTATAGCTAGTCTTGACTACAGAGGGCTGTGTACTCGACTATAGCTAGTATTGACTACTAAGGGCTGTGTACTCGACTACAGCTAGTCTTGACTACAGATGGCTTAGTACTCGAATACAGCTAATCTTGACTACTAAGGGCTGTGTAGTCGACTACAGCTAGTCTTGACTACTAAGGGCTATGTACTAGATTACAGCTAGTCAACAGGCACATATCAAACTAGAGGTATGTATTATTTAAGCTACTCGACTACAGCTAATCTTGATTACTAAGGGCTGTGTACACTACAGCTAGTCTTGACTACAGCTAGTCTTGACTACAGATGGCTTAGTACTCGAATACAGCTAATCTTGACTACTAAGGGCTATGTACTAGATTACAGCTAGTCTTGACTACTAAGGGCTGTGTACTAGATTACAGCTAGTCTTGACTACTAAGGGCTGTGTACTAGATTACAGCTAGTCTTGACTACTAAGGGCTGTGTAGTCGACTACAGCTAGTCTTGACTACTAAGGGCTGTATACTCGACTACAGCTAATCTTGACTACTAAGGGCTGTGTAGTCGACTACAGCTAGTCTTGACTACTAAGGGCTGTATACTCGACTACAGCTAATCTTGACTACTAAGGGCTGTGTACTCGACTACAGCTAGTCTTGACTACAGATGGCTTAGTACTCGAATACAGCTAATCTTGACTACTAAGGGCTGTGTAGTCGACTACAGCTAGTCTTGACTACTGAGGGATGTAAACTCGACTACAGCTAATCTTGACTACTAAGGGTTGTGTACTCGACTGAGTAATATCGTTCATTACAATATATCTCTTTACTAATAAATAACATCTCACTGGAACTTCAGTTTTTTTTTTGCAATTTAATTGCAATTCTATGTAAGGAGGATCATACAAAAAAATGGTAGGAACCAGGCCGTATTTTCTTGTCCGTATAAGACGACTCTAATTGATTCTAAATGGTTCTAATGATTCTAAACTATTCAAAATGATATTATTGATTCTAATGAAGGTGCTTTGTCTCCAGGTGGTATTCTTCATGTGTCTATGGTCAATAGACACGGATGTGGTTCTAGTGGCCATGTCATGTTTCTCGCTATTATGTCAAGAAGCGGATATCCGGTGCGGATCGGACGAAATAACTGCGCACCAGTTGTTACCTAACTACGCTGTGTTTCAAGAGATTGCACATACTTCCACTGTTTTGACCACAGGTGAATATTTATGTGTAAAACGCAGAAGTTATTCTGCAAAAAAATGTAAATAACACATTTATGGCCGGTTTCTTGAAACCCAAATCACGATTGATCCGAGTTTGACACATAGTAATTATTTGATTTTTTCGTTGATCATAGTTCGAGAAACCGGATAGTGTTATTGAAATTCAATAACTTTCAGGGTTTTTATCGCATTGTTATTTTCCGAACGTGTTGATTACTTTGCAAAAGATAGGTTTTAACAAATTAATTATGAAATAAGCTAGCAAATAGGTAATTTAATATAATTACACATTTTTACTACTCAATGATGTTAAAGTTTGACTTGTACCAAATATTATATTTGATGTACTTGTGCATGCAGCTAATCAGGATATGGCGAGAAGTTGCTCCTACAAAAATATTCACAGTAAGTATTTCTTTTCTCCTATCTCGTCCCACTGCTGGGCAAAGATCTCCCCCAAATCCTTCCACTCGTCTCTATTCTCCGCTTTACAGTAAGTATATTAATTTTTTTTTATTTTATGTCAAATTGTTCAGTAAATCTGAATGTCTACCATGCCAAGAAAGGCATCAAACATATTTTTATCAGCAAGCGTCATATCTCAGTTGGTAGTAGCTCTGCCTTCCATGTAGGTCATGGGTTCGATTCCCACCGAGAACAAACATTTGTGTGATGAGCACTGTTGTTTGTTCTGTGTCTGGGTGTTACTATACATTATGGAATTGCAAATAAGAATTCTGTCAGTAATCTAGAAGAGAGTCTAAAAGTTAGTTTAGTTTGGGACTTCAATGTAGTGTGATATGTCCGTGATGTTTATTTATTTATCTGCAAATATTTATTCCAGGTGTTCTGGGTATTTTATATGTATAATAAAAAATATCTATCTATGTAATGTATTGTATTAAGTATGTCAGTCTTCTAGTACCCATAACACAAACTCTGCTTAGCTTGGGGCTAGATGATGTTGTGTGGATTGTCCAGCATTATTTATTTATTTACTTATTTATTTACTTATTTCAGGTTCAGCAGCTCTTCAGAAACGTATAATGGCGCTGCTTCGGAAGATCGATCACTGTGTTAATGGAGTGCAACCCGTTTGGGAGGAAACTTTCAGATGTTGGTAAGTCATTAAATGTTATGTTAATTCAAACTAAAAAACATGTTTTTGTAAACTACATCTAGTGATTCCCATGCAAGTTTCTAATAACTTAAGTAAACGATTTTGAATCCTTGTAAACAATCTTCCCTCTTCATGACATGCCAACCTAAAATACTTTCAACTTGTCAATTATTGGCACTATTTTCACTGTGACATTTTAAAATAAATTTTATAATGACATATTCAATAATTTGATGATCTGGACGCTCAGGAGAGGGATTGGTGGAGTGTCGTCAAAGACCGGGATAAGTGGAAGGCTTTGGGGGAGACCTTTGTCCAGCAGTGGGACAGTATAGGTTAAAAAAAAAATAGTATATAATATTCAATCATTTGTTTATTCCAGGGATTCACTATGTAAACTGCTGCAAAAATATCCGAAAGGGCAGGGAGACAAAATGGACGAGTCTCAAATAGAAGCAATCCACAGATCTGTGGCCAAACGGAGAGTGTCGCACCACAGCAGTAGTGAACATGATTTAGAGGTTTGTTTTTTTCTATACTATATAATCATACTAATATTATAAAGAGGTAAAGGTAAAGAAGTGTATTTGTTAAATTGTAAGGGGTAATCTCGGCATCTAAACTAAACCGATTTTAAAAATTCTTTCACCAATAGAAAGACACATTATTGCAGAGTGTCATAGGTTATATAAAACCGAAAAATAAAAAGGCTTTTACGTGGTAGTCCGTTTTGCAAAGTTATTCGGAGAAAAAGTGGTCGAATTATGCCCAACGAAGTGGGCACGGGTCAGCTAATTACCTTATTAATAATTCTTCCAAAGTTTGAATTCGACTATCTAGTTGTAGTTTCTGGTTGAATATCGTTTTGCGGTAGATGGCGTTGTGTGAAACCTTTTTTTTTATTAATTTTAGATGCAAATACAAGAGTGGGCTAATATAACGTCATTTCTTTGCGCACTCGGCGGAGTTTGTTTACAAAAACGGCCAGCTACATCGTGGTCACATAACAATGGTAAATATTATCTGACTACTTCTTTTTTTTTTAATCAACCTACACTGTCCCACTGCTGGGCAAAGGTCTCTCCCCTCTCTTTCCATCTGACTACTAACAAATGATATTTATTTAGAATAATAATCTTATAAAATGTATATTTTTAAAACAAGAAACTTATGGTTCTAATCTGAATAATGAAACTAGTAGTTCTGTGAAAACCTCGCAAGATTTTGCTTGTATAATTCAAAATTAATTTAAAATCTTTGTATATTTTTTACAGATACAAGAAATTTAAAATATGTGCTGCCAAACAGTTCACAAGAGGTTCAATACTGTCCGGTCACACAGTGAGTTACATCTTTATTTTATTATTATATAGTGGAGATAGTTGTGGTATCTCCTACGAAAAGGGAAGATCTTCCACGCCGAGCGACCTTGGCTCAGGGTGCGAGGAGCGATGGATAGTCATCGGTTCTATTACTATGTTCAAACTCCGTGATAACTTCGTTTGCGCAATCTAGGATTTGTCGCCATCTGTTGGTCGGTTTCGTAGACTACGATGTAGTGATATAGATGGCGCTACAATATTAACAAATTCATAAAAAAAATTACAGCTAAATGTTTTATAAACTTAATACTTGAACCCATTACTCAAAGACTGAGCTGGTGTCTAAGTTATGAGCTTGATTCCTACCAAAAACCTAAAAATTATGTCATTTTAACTACAAATACCATTACATTTTCAAAATTGTTATTATACTTAAGTTTATTGTTCCCAATGAACTATTATGTATTTTGTTTTAACCTATTACCAGCGTATATTATTTTTATACTACACCTGCTCGAAAAGTACCTTGATACTTTATCAAATTTACGGTAGAAAGTACGTCATTGCATATCGAACAAATATGCGGCGAGAAAACGCATCTGAGCGGGAGAGAAAAGTGTATGAAAATCCATTTCTTACGTGGTTTTTCTTTTTTAATTTTGGGTAAGACTATGCGCTGGTAACCTAAATATCAAAAGCCAAAAAGTTTTTACAGTGAGTTTTTATCTCCAAGTTCGCAAAATGACACTGGCCACTAGCTGTGTGTTGGATGGTGTCAAACAATTTGAAAAAAGAACATGTGAACATTTTAGTTTTTTATTTTCCTCGTAGGTGTAGTATAAAGCACTATGTATCACTCAAGAGAAAGTGCGATTCCCGATCTCGGGTGTTTGAACGACACCCTCGACGGTAATCGGTCACTTTCTCCTCTCGGTGAACAATGTACTATTCCAGGTTCATAGGCCAGCTGCTAAGATTACTTCTGTGCAGTAACGAACGCTTCGGACAGCAGATACAATCGCATGTCAAAGAATTAGTTGGTCTCGAGATGTCCCCTGCGTTATACCCTATACTGTTTGATCAGATTAAAGCTATTATTGACAAGTTTTTTGATCAACAACAACAGGTAATTAAAAAAAAACTGTAGCTTTAATTACACAGATAATCAATATATATAAAAATCAATGCTACTTTTCGTTGTTATTTTATAACTCAAGAACGGGCTCACCTATCCAAACCAAATTTTTTAGCTTTATTCGGACTAATTAGCAGATGGTTTATGTGAAGTTTGCTTATAATCTGTCGAGTGGTTATTCATTTATCACATTATTTGGCGGAACAGAGTTCGCCGGGACAGCTAGTATATTATAAATATATTTTCTGTAAGAGCAAAAATATATATAAAAAATCACAGAAATGTCCCATGCGTTGCGCTTTATACAGTTGATTAAATAAATAACTATTTGTGATAAGTTATTTGATTAAAATCAATAGTTCATTTGTATAAGGCAATAAAAGCTTTAGATTTTGTATAACATATAAAATTACATAGGTTCATTGTATTATAACAGAGATAAATAATAAGTATACTGTTAAAGTAGATAAAGTTTTTCTATAGTTTTCTCAGTAAGAAGTTTTTTATTTTTTTACTATGTACATTTTTAGCTAAAAATGTATTACAATTCATAAAATAATATTTAAATTGCAGGTAATGCTGACAGAAATAAATACACAATTCGTCGAACACACAATATACATAATGAAAAGTATTTTAGATAATAAAAGAGGACAACCTACCGCTAGTCAAGAGCATCTCAGTACTACGTCGATAGAGGGACTTATGTTGGCTATTGTAAGGTATGGTTTAATGGTGGACTTTTAGGACTGGCTTAACTAAGTTACGTTGACACCGCACTGGAACTTCAGTACTTAATTTAGTTTAATAGTAATTCTTTGTAAGAAGGATCATATAAAAAAACGGAACCAGGCCGTAAGTTTCTTGCCCGTTCTTCTAGGCTCTGGTCGCGTGGAACTGGCACCTAGAATCACCTAGTATGTAAGACGATTCGAAATGATCCTTGTGAATTTACTGAATAAAGTAATTTTAACTTTTACTTTGATTTAGTAGGGGTTGATAAAACTTAGTACTAAAAAGTACTATGAAAATAAATATTCGTGGAAGCATCGAAACTGCATAGCACCCATCCGAACCGAAATATTTGCAATAGATTCTTTGACCTTGGAATATATGTAGACGCAGACACCCGTACGAAAGTAGGTTTTGAGACTAGTTTTATTATTATTATTCAGCCATTGTAGTCCCACTGCAGGGCAAAGGCCAGACTAGTTTTAGGGTGCCAAAATAAAGGTTTATACAAGTTTTGCCGACTATCTCTAATTCCAAGATTGTTGACTTTATTTGACTAATCTGCCTAGACTAGATCGTTTTATCGTTTCGACAAGGACTACTAGGGGTTAGCACGAAAAAATGTGACAATCATAAACATATCGAAACAATGACGTATTTAATACACTTTACTGTGGAACGTTGCAGCGTTAGCGCGCAGTGTGTCTTAAATACGTTACGTTTACGATGGTCACATATTTATGCTCAACCCTCTGGTGAACGTTTTTGTATTTTGACATTGACATATTTCGATATCTGACAGGTACGTTCGTCACCTAGATATGACAGTGCTGTCAGTGCACATTAAAACCAAGCTGTGTCAAGTAGTCGAAGCCATGATGAGGAGACGAGATGATCTGGCTTTCAGACAGGTGAGGAATCTACTATTTTTGTGTCCAGTCCAGTGTTTGAGTTCATTGCTAGAAGTTTGTGTTATAAGTTTTAGTATAGTAAAATGATCTCTAAAAGATATTAATTATATCGGGCGTCACAGCTCAGTAGTAGCTCTGCCTTCCATGCTGTGGGTCGTGGGGTCAATTCCCACTCAGAGCAAGTGTTTTGTGATGAACATAAATATTTGTTCTGTGTCTGAGCGTTACTATGTATTCTATGTCAGTATTTACAAATACAAATGTATATGTAGTATTCTGTCAGCAATCTAGTTCCCATAGTACAAGCTTTGCTTAGCTTAGGACTAGAGTGTGATGTGAGAAATGTCCAAGAATATTTATTTATTTATTTATGTTGGTAATATTTGTAGGAGATGAAATTCCGGAACAAAATGGTCGAATACGTCACTGATTGGGTTCTTGGAACAAGTCATCAAATAGCTCCACCTTTGAGAGGCGATGCTTCATCTGTTACAAGGTAAGTTGATCCTTAAGTCGGAGCTATAAAGCTTGTTTTTACTCTTGACTTCAAGAGATGGCACTTCTTTGTTTGGTAGATTACATTTCAGAGGCGGTCCCATATTAATTTTATCAGACTAGTACTTTTAGAGTAATCTTTGTTTAAGTCTCATAAGTAAATTTATTTCTAACTCATATCTAGATATAATAGAAAAACACGAACTTGTGCGCCATTTACGTTTAAATCAACTGAAAAATGCGATCTTACGAAAACATACAGAAAAAAACAGCTGTAGACCAATTTCGAAAATGAGACGCTTCGCTCGCTCGATCAATAAGCCAAGCTCCGTACAAAAAGCCCTACTAATGATCCTATAATTATTTCCAGGGACTTAGACCAGGCTTGTATGGAGGCAGTAGCAGCTCTATTGAAAGGATTACCTCTTCAGCCTGAGGAGTCAGATCGAGGAGACCTGATGGAAGCGAAGAGTCAGCTGTTCCTCAAGTGAGTATCCGCCAAATAAGTTTACAGCTAATTATGTCTTTAATTAATGTAATTGTCATACTTAGTTATATTCGTACTTGGTTTGAAGTTGTTGTCGTAGTACCCATTGGCACGTAAGAAGAATTAGCCGTTTAAATTAAAGTAATATAAATTAACTGTCAAATCTGCTTTTGAGTAAATTCTGGTTAAGTTAAATCAGTGGTCAGCTATTGTGTAATGTTCTGGGGTAACTTTCAACTAAACCTTAGAACTTGAAATTTTTGTTAGATGTTACTAGTAATATTACAAAAAATACTTTATTTTCAGATATTTCACTTTATTCATGAATCTTTTAAACGATTGTAATGAAGTGGAACTAACGGAAGGTCCAGGGCGGCTAGAGACGTTACGAAATGCGACCATACAGGCCATGTCCAATCTACTCAGCGCTAATATCGACTCGGGACTTATGCATAGCATTGGTAAGTTTTTTAGAGCGGCTATAGACGTTACGAAACTTGACTATGTAGCCTACGTCTTATATAGTTAGGGATCATAACAACTTCTACTAAGTCTAATTGTAACATTCTTGACCAGCAACATTTGAACTTTTGACATCGGTCGGGCTATCTGGGTTTCGTTGCGGATATTGGCATAGTCGGACGTGTACTTGGTTATCTCACCCCCGTATCATGGAGAAGGTAGCAGGTTCGAATCCTGCCCAATAACCTTGGGATTTCCTAAGTATACATAATGTGTATTTTGTAGATCTCGGCTACCATCGAGACCTACAAACGCGGGCTGCGTTCATGGAAGTTCTAACTAAGATTCTGCAGCAAGGCACGGAGTTCGACACGCTCGCGGAAACCGTGCTCGCCGACCGATTCGAACAGCTTGTGCAGCTCGTTACTATGATCTCGGACAAGGTAATGGGGGTCGGGGGAAAGAGGGGTGTTGGGGGCAAAGGCGGGTGGGGGACAAATGGGGGTCCAGATGAGAGAAATGGAAGGGGAAAAGAGGGCTGTTGGGGGCAAGGGCGAGAGGGAGACGAAGGGGGTCTAGATGGGAAAAATGGAAGGGGGGAAAGAGGGCTGTTGGGGGCAAGGGCGAGAGGGAGACGAAGGGGGTCTAGATGGGAGAAATGGAAGAGGGAAAAGAGGGCTGTTGGGGGCAAGGGCGAGAGGGAGACGAAGGTGGTCTAGATGGGAGAAATGGAAGAGGGAAAAGAGGGCTGTTGGGGGCAAGGGCGAGAGGGAGACGAAGGGGGTCTAGATGGAAGAAATGGAAGAGGGAAAAGAGGGCTGTTGGGGGCAAGGGCGAGAGGGAGACGAAGGGGGTCTAGATGGGAGAAATGGAAGAGGGAAAAGAGGGCAGTTGGGGACAAGGGCGAGAGGGAGACGAAGGGGGTCTAGATGCGAGATATTGAAGGGGGGAAAGAGGGGTGTAGGGGGAGGAGGCCGAGGGATTTTGACACAATCGTTGAAACTGTGCTTGCAAATACATAGGTACAAATAGCTGGTTCAGCTCATTATTATGATGTCAGACTAGGTATAAGAAGGAAAAGATGTGATAATATATATGATTATATATGTGATTATATATGTGATTATATATGATATACTTTTTTAGTGTTTTAAATTAATTAAGTTTCGTTTCAGGGTGAATTGCCGATAGCGATGGCTCTAGCCAATGTAGTCAGTACATCGCAGATGGACGAGTTAGCGCGCGTGTTTGTCACTTTGTTCGACGCCAAACATTTGTTAGCGCCGCTCTTGTGGAATATATTCTATAGGGAAGTCGAGGTGAGATATTTATAAGTTAAGATATTGAGAAATATTTATTAGTTAAGATAAATTTAGATATTGAGATATTTATTATGTTTTATTATTATTTATTTAATCAATGAACACGGTTTTCGCCAATTATATTATTTGATAAAGTTACTCCTAATAATCGTAGTATATATATATAAACATCAGATATATTATTATAAAGTAAAGTAAAGGAAACATTTATTAATATACAAAAAGTGTTGTGGTACAATGGTTTAAAAATAATTACAGTTATTGTATAGTCTATCAAATATATTATGTAAGTTAGTGTAACGTATATATTGATATTGGTCATAGATGAAGTATTTTAAATAAACGTCTTAAGTTGCCTAAAAAACAATGGTTAGTTTTGAAAATACCGAAAATTTTATTTTTGACTATTCTTAGAAAAAGGAGGTTCTCAATTTGGCTCTATTTTTTTCTCGATATGACCAAAGTCCATTTAGGTACTAAATGCATTGCAGCACTCATAGTAAAAACCTTTATATATATTACTACATGAGTAAAAACTAAAACATACATATTCTACCTTAAATATCAATAACTTGATCCAATATCAATAACTAGTTCAGTTTGGTGCTTTATGCCGCTATATAAAATATCTTATGTTTATTTCTTTCCAGGTATCGGATTGTATGCAAACACTTTTCCGCGGCAATTCACTTGGAAGCAAAATAATGGCGTATTGTTTTAAAATATACGGTTATCAATATTTACAGGTAATATATAAATAAATAAATAATGCTGGACAATCCACACAACATCATCTAGCCCCAAGCTAAGCAATAATATATATAACACTAATTTAAATTATCTATCTTAATTTTTAACCTCCGACGCAAAAACGACGGAGTGTTATTAGTTTGACGTGTGTTTCTCTGTAGCATTTTAGCTTCAGAACGTATAAACTGATTAGTTTTTTTTTTAATGTGTGTTAGCTATGTTTGATAAAACTAAGATAAAACTAACATAATCGATCCAAGATGGCCGCCGCTACAAAATGGCGGAAAAAAAACATGTGTATACTTTCATAATATTTCAGGCTACACGCGATACAACTCTTTTAGTAGCAGCTCTGTATCCCATGTAGTGGGTTCGATACACACCGAGAACAAACGTATGATAATGTTCTGTGTCTGAGTGTTACTATGTATATATAAATATGTATATTTTATCAGTAATCTATTACCCACTAAGAAATGGTTTATGACTAGGTGACGTGTGTGATATATTATTAAATATTTATATTACATATATATATAAATATTAATTTAATATATATTATATTTCAGTCATTACTAGAACCTCTTATTTCTTCACTACTGGAACAACTTGAAGCAAATCCTAATCTCAATTTCGAAGTAGATACAGCTAGGTAAGTTTTAAGATCGTTTGCAATGGTCTGTAGATAGTTGAACTGTTTCTTAACTCTTTTATACATTTGTAGATTTTATAAATAATGTAATAGTCTTGTAGTAATTTTCTTCCATTTCTTGTAAAAAAAAACTTATGTTACGACTATTGACTAAAATAATAATAAAAAGTCACTTTTACCGTTTCTATTGTCAAAATGATGAATTTATGTCAGTTGTACATTGAAAAACATAGATTTGCTATTGTCAAACACCATTTTTTATTGACAATGTTGAAAATGTATGTTAAAATTATCGGCTGCCGCAGCACCCAACTAGTTGTTAAGAAGCACATTTTTAAAGATTTTGGTACACTGAGAATAGATTAACGATTGAAATTAAAATAAAAAAAACATTTATATATTTTTTGTTTATTTCTATATTGGTTTATTTTCTATATAAATGTTTTTTTTTCGTATAAATAGATTATTTATATAAATATGTATTTATTAAATAATTTATAAATATTATGTACCTACAATCTTATCGATCGATAGCTAAATTAAGCGCGATTACTTCGTACAATAAACGTATAATTTTATTTTTAAAAAATCATTATATTACATATTTAAAAACAGTGTTGCTTCCCGCTGTGTCTGTCTCTATGTATCTCTTAAAATACGCAACGGGTTTTGATGCAGTTTTTTTAATAGATAGCGTAAATCAAGAGGAACGTTTATATATGCGATCGCTAGTCCTACTAATATTATAAACGTGAGTATTGTATGGATGGATGGATGTGTGGATGTATGTTCGTTGCTTTTTCACGCAAAAACGACTGAACGGACTTAAATCAAACTTTACAATAATATACTTTATACATCAGAATAACACATAGGCTATAATTTATGAAGATATATGTACTGCGAATTGTCAAAAATATAACGATAACAAGATGAAGGGTATCGGATAGCAAATAATAAATTGTTTTTTTTTCAGAGTTGAGCCAAATGATGATGTAGAACTGAACCGAGCCAATCTAATAGACCTTACGAAGGAGGTTTTCGACAGTATCGTCAATTCGGCTGACAAATTCCCGCCGCAATTACGTAGCATGTGCCATTGTTTGTATCAGGTACGATTTTGATTCTTATTCTCCTAAATTTAGAGATTATATTACCTTGAAGATGTTTTTATTGAAGTTGGAAATGCGATTTCGAGGTTTAATTGAATGCATTGCGATTTGTTTGCTGGGCTGAATAATTGTGATAATCGTAAGCGCAGCACACACTGCTCGCTAACGTTGCAACGTTTGACAGCAAAGCTGATGTCGACGTGCAGTGTATTTTAAATACGTCACTGTTTCTATACGTTTGCTGCTGTCATATTTATTCGTGCTAACCTGTATTAAGTTTATTGATGTTGCTTGCCGCTAGCGATTTTGAAACTTATAATGCAATATGAAGTGACAGGTGTCTTAGCTCAGTAGCTCTGCTCCATGCTGTGGGTCGTGGGTTCGATTTCCACCGAGAGCGAACGTTTGTGCGATGAATGCTAATGTTTGTTCTGTGTCTGGGTGTTATTATGTATTTTATGTATGTACATATTTATAAAAAAGTATTTCATGTCTAGTTCCCATAGTACAAGCTTTGCTTGGTATGAAGTGTAAAAGGTCTGTGAATATTTATTAAAGTTAAATGTTCTTGGTGAAAATACTGACATTATTTTCGTTGAAATAACGCAACAGGATGACTGAAAGCAATAGCTTATGTCAGAATTGTGTTGACTTCATGATCATTATATAGATTAAAAAAAATATGTCTTGCGTTACTATGTCTTTTGCGTTACGCGATTAATAATACCTTGATGTACCTTGCAAGACTAACGGCCGGTTTCTCGAACGATGATCAACGAAAAAAACTAATAATTACTATGTGTCAAACTCGGATTAATCGTGATTTTGGTTTCCAGAAACCGGCCGTTAATATTATACTCATAGTTACTGCATTTAGCGTTACGAAATGATGTGTGTATATTTTCAAGATGTCTCCTATGTTACTTTTGTCATTTATGCTACGCGATTAATTTATTGTTCCTTTCCAATATATTGATATGACTATATACTATAGTTCCTGCATTTTTCGTTACGGTATTAAGTATTATGTACTTGTCACGACTATGTTTCTTACGTCACATTTGTCTCTTGTGTTACTTTTATCTGTTGCGTTGCTTTTGTCCATAGCGTTACTTTTGTATTTTGTGTTATATTTGTCCATTGCGTAACTTTTATCTTTTGCGTTGCTTTTGTCCATTACGTTACTTCTGTATTTTGTGTTATTTTTGTCCATTGCGTAACTTTTATCTTTTGCGTTGCTTTTGTCCATTGCGTTACTTTTATCTGTTGCATTGCTTTTGTCCATTGCGTTACTTTTGTATTTTGTGTTATTTTTGTCCATTGCGTAACTTTTATCTTTTGCGTTGCTTTTGTCCATTGCGTTACTTCTGTATTTTGTGTTATTTTTGTCCATAACGTTACTTTTATCTTTTGCGTTGCTCTTGCCCAATACGTTACTTTTGTCTTTTGCGTTGCTTTTGTCCATTTTGTTACTTAGTTGATATTTCTGTATACTTTTACTCTTGCGGTACTTTTGACTTTTGCGTTACTTTTTATCGTTTGAGTTACTCGGTTCATGATTGTTTATACTTTTTTGCGCTTTGCGTTACTTGTACAATTATTAATTAAAGTATTGTGTATTATTTTATCTTAATAAATTCAAGAACGTTTCATACATCGCGCCTTAGGCCCAAACTAAGCAAAGCTTGTGGGAACTAGACCGCTGATAGAATACTTATATTTTTTTTTGCAAATACTTACATAGAATATATTGTAACACTCAAACACAGCATCAATATGTATATTCACCACACAAACATTTGTTTGTGGTGGGGATCGAACTCACAACCTACAGCATGAAAGGCAGAGCTACTACCCACAGGGTTTTGTCTTGCGATACTCTGTTAATTACTGTGTATTCTATTATCTCTTGCGTTACTTTTGACTTTGCGTTACTTTTGTCTCTTGCGTTACTTTTGACTTTGCGTTACTCAGATAATTACTGTGTATACATTTATCTCTTGCGTCACTTTTGACTTTGCGTTACTTTTGTCCGTTGCGTTACTCTGCTAATAATTATGTATACTTTTAGGTGCTCAGTAAACGATTCGCTCAGTTCCCACAAACTAGCGTAGGAGCGGTGGGGACTGTATTATTCTTGAGATTTATCAATCCTGCTATAGGTAAGTTTTTTATTAACCACTTTATTGCACAAAACAAAAGTTTTAATAGCTCGTGTTCAATGCTGAGGGCTTAGTCCGAGGTTGCATTTTAAAACTCCCTACTCTTGAGCCGAGAGTCGTCTCTCGGATATCCATACAAAAATATAAGGACATCAGAGAGACGACTGTCGGCTCGAGAGTAGGGAGTTTAAAAATGCAACCTCGGACTAAACCCTCTGTAGGTTGTGAGTTCGATTTTCACTAAGCACAAACATTCGAGTTTTAGTTAATTTTGATGTTTGTTCTGTGTTATATTTACTAAAAAATACTTAAACAGCAATCAAGTTTAGTAGTATAATTTTTTAATGAATAACGTAGTATAAAATGGGTTCTGATGGTAATTTTACATTATATTATATTTTTGAAAATTGAAAGCAATTTTTTTATTTTTTTTAAACCATAATCGGCAGTCTGCTCGTAATAAAACATAATTCAATTCTTGTTTCAACATTTACTTACGTTACGATTCTGATTCTACATTCATCTTTAATCAAATACCAACCTTAATAACATAATATTTAAAATCATAATTAATTTTTCAGTGTCCCCACAAGAAATGGGCATTGTAACTCGCAAAGTACCGGCGCCTATCAAACGAGGTTTGATGCTGATGTCGAAAATACTTCAAAATATAGCGAATCATGTCGAATTCTCAAAAGAACAACATATGTTACCTTTCAATCACTTTTTAAAAGCACATTTTGAAGCTGGACGCAAGTAAGTAACTAACAATATCTAAAAATATTTTATTTTTTTTGAAGTTATAGGCAAGCGTTTGACCGCGATCTCACCTGATGTTAAGTGACGTAGAACACTTCCCTAGAAGATACCCATTCACTAAAAAATAAAGCTATAAAATTATAAAACGTTAGTTTAGAAATATCGATATTAGTCACTAAAAACTATAAATAGGGTACAATAAAATAGATACTGACATTTTAGAATAAAGAAGCTAAGATAAAACTGAAAATGTATTAAAGTCGGTTCGTAGATTCGAAAAGAAAGTAAAATCCAATCACTTCTTAGAATATAACAACCATCACTCTTATTTTAGAAATATCGATAGAAAGAGCCTCCTCGTGGCGCACACCGGTAACAGCTAGGCACGGCAAAGCAGTGTCTAGTCTGGCTAATCTTTCCAACACGATAAGAAGAAGAAGACTTACTAAAAACTATATACGCTACAATAAAACAAGTTATGATAACGAAATCGGCATGATCTAGTATTAATTATTTCTATATGTACGTACAGACCGACTAATTCATTAAAATTGTGACTTTTTTCAGATTTTTCATTCAAATAGCGTCAGATTGTGAGAGTATAGATCAAACGTCACACAATTTATCGTTTATAAGCGACGTAAATGTCGTAGCTTTGCATCGGTTACTGTGGAACCACCAGGAAAGGATCGGCGACTATCTGTCTTGTAGTCGAGACCATAAGGCCGTAGGGCGACGCCCTTTTGACAAGGTAAATTCAACCTAAAGAGTTAATAAATAAGGTTGTCTAAACTATCAAAACTAATATTATAAAGAGGAAAGATTTGATTGTTTGTTTGTTTGTTTGCCTCGAATAGGCTCCGAAACTACTGGACCGATTTCAAAAATTCTATCACTGTTGTGAAGCTACATTATCTGCGCTGAACATAGCCTATGTTCAGTATATTAGTATCAGTATATTATAATGATATTTTTAATAGGCTACCCGTGCTAAGCCGGGGCGTACTACTAGTAGTTTATACAGGTGTCACATCTCAGTTGGTAGCTCAACCTTCCATGTAGATCGTGGTTTCGATTCCCAACAAGAGCAAATGTTTGATGAACTTAAATATATGTTCTGGTCTGGGTGTTATGTATTCTATGTATTTACTTATTAATACATTTATTAAAGAAACTGAAAACTGACTAAGATAGCGATGTGTGAAATATCCATGAATTATATTTTGTATATATTTGTAGTTTGGTATTTATAAATTTGTGTCTTTTTTTATAGATGGCAACATTATTGGCGTATTTAGGACCTCCTGAACATAAACCTATTGAATCGTAAGTGATTTTAATTCTTTAACTAACAAATTTAAATTCAATAAATAACTGACTTCAAAGGCTCCTAATTCAACTGTTTTTGTTGTATTTACGCGATTACTCTGCCAATTATGTATTGATTTTGATAATATATTTTTTAATTTTAATGTATTTTTCAGAACATCAAGTCTTCTATTCTCATCATACGCTCGATGGTCGTCAATAGACATATCCTCGACCAATTTTGAGGAATTCATAGTAAAACATAACATGCACAAAAAGGAAGAATTCAAAAGTATCAAAAGTCTAAATATATTCTACCAAGCGGGAACTAGCAAGCTGGGGAATCCAGTTTTCTATTTTATATCTAGGAGGTATAAGTAAGTATTATTTGTAGATTTAAGAATCGCAAAATGGTGATGGAAAACATCGTGAGGAAATTTTTAGATTATTTACATGTTTACCATTAAACTTATTTATATTTCATTTGTGGTGATATCGTAATGTTAGTGGAATAATATAAAACGGTGTTGAAAAACATCAGGTTATAAATGTTACATTAAGAAGAAAGATTCTGTTACAAATTTAATAATATTGTTAATTTGTCTATAAATATAATACTTTAATTTGTTATATTTTTGTTTGTTTATATTTGGTACAAAATATATAATATAACCAAAAAAAAAATGACATTTTTATGTTGTGTATTTAATGTATTTAAGTTTATTTACTTTGGAGGAGACCTGAGGTCTGAGCGCGAATTAATGTGACAATCGTAAACGTATCGTATTTAAGATACACTTCGCGCTAACGCTGCGACGTTTGACAGTAAAGCTGATGTCGACGCGCAGTGCATCTCAAATACGCTGTTTCGATACGTTTCCGATTGTCACATTTATTCGTGGTCACCTATGCCCAGCAGTAGGACACAATTTTTTATAAAGTTTATTGTTGTAACTTTTGGCACATATTTTTCTTAATCCTTTTGTCCCCAGGATTGGCGAAATAAACCCGGATCTACTTATCTACCATGTTATATTAACTTTAAAGCCGTTCTGTCAACAACCTTTCGAACTGATTGTAGATTTCACACATACCGGATCGGATAACAGATTTAGGTAAGATTTTTAACTAGATCTATACTAATATTATAAAGTTTGTGTGTTTGTATATTTGTTAAATTGTAAGGGGTAATCTCGGGATCTTCTGAACCGTATTTAAAAATTATTTCACCAATAGAAAGCCCCATTATTGCTGAGTATCATAGGTTATATAAAAAACCGAAAAATAAAAAGGCTTTTACGTGGTAGTCCGTTTTGCAAAGTGAATCGGAGAAAAAACGGTCGAATTATGCCCAACGAAGTGGGCACGGGTCAGCTAGTACAATATAAAGCTTGTACTATGTCAACTAGATTCACATAGTACTTTATTTTGTAGTGGCTCAATGATATATACGAATATTTATTAATATTTCAGAACGGATTTCCTTCAAAAATGGTTTACAGTGCTCCCAGAAGTAGCATATATTAACATACACGCTTGTTACATATATAATTGTAACAGTTGGGTGCGGGAGTACACTAAGTTCCATGAGTCCATATTGGTTCCTTTAAGAGTAAGTTTGTATACATACCGTCTATCTTATAAAAAGTTAGCGCAGACTTGAAGTATTGATTACCATACGTAATGATGACATAAAGTCAACGCTAACTTTTTATAAAATAGGGGGCTTATCTTAATCTATCTAAACTTTTAATAAATTATAAAACAAAAGAGCCAAAGGTAAAATGAAGTTATGGAAAAAATAAATTTGCAGATACAGTAACGGCCGGTTTCTGGAAACCCAAATCACGATTGATTCGAGTTTGACACATAGTAATTATTTGATATTTTCGTTGATCATCGTTCGAGAAACCGGCCGTAAGTAAACGATTCTGAAACCAAAAATCGAGCTTGTCTCTTTGTTTGTTAGATCATCACGCCTAAACCACTGGACAGATTTAGATACTTATAATTAAACTGTATAGTTTAGAAAGGTCCAGAGCATATTTCAAATCTAAAAATGTCAATTACCACTATAAGATGATCTTTATAGCGTATGGCTGCTTTTGATAAAGAGAGATCAAGCTGTATCTAAGAATTCAAGTCCTTGATTGCATTGGATGATTTAATTAAAAAAACAGCTTTGTAGCACGATAATGCAGCCAGATAAATACGCGACGATTGGCATCCATTTGGATTAGTTAACCTATCTATAGATCGATTGCAACGGTATGTAGATAGCTCAACTATTTCTTGAGTAAGTTTATTAAAGTTTTGCTATTAGAACTTATTAAACGATAAACCACGACCTCTGAAAGTAGTCACAATGTTGGTAAAGAAATAAAATTAAAAAAAATCTTAGGTTTAGATAAAATAATGATGGCTTTATCTCGTTTCTGGTTTATTTTGTAAATCATCATCATCATCATCGACGTATATCAATCCACTGCTGGACGTAGGTCTCTCCCAAGACGCGCCACTGAGCCCGGTCTTCGGCTCTTCTCATCCATCATCATTTTGTAAATATATGTATTGTGTACTAAAAACTAATACTCGAATTTATTTTTCAGGGCAACAGAAAAATGATTTTCATTGACAACCACAGCCGATTGAGCGATTTTGTGGAGCTTGAGCAACAAAAGTTGCCTGGCGCAACTTTGGCTCTAGAAGAAGATTTAAAAGTATTTAATAACGCTTTGAAGTTGTCGCATAAAGATACTAAAGTTGCTATCAAGGTAAATTACAAATAAAAAACATATATTTTTGTCAAACTGTAAACTGTCAAAGTTATTTGTCAGACAATAACATTCCTATAAACATTATCACCTAGAAATAGCGAGTTCAATTCTCCACAAGGTATAAATTCTTTTTGTATTTTTTTAACACTATATTTAGTTTCTTATGCTTAATTTCGATTGTGTAAATGCTTGTGAAAATTTATCTTTACGTATATTTTTTTATTTCTAGGTTGGACCTACAGCACTTCAGATAACTTCAGTTGAAAAAACTAAAGTACTTGGATTACCTGTTTTATTGAACGATGTCTATTACGCCTCGGAAATTGATGAAGTAAGTATAAAATCTTGTGCTATTTTGAATCTTACTTTACTGCAATAGGAGTAATGTTTAGAATGCTATAATTTATTAAGTAGTGTGTATTGAGAAATAACTTAATAATTGTATATTTATTTCAGGTTTGTCTAGTTGATGATAATCAGTTCTCTCTTTCAATTATAAATGATCCGACGCCTCTGAGTTTTATCCACAACGATTGTGATAATATTGTACAATCTATTATACATATTAGAAACAGATGGGAGCTCAGCCAACCGGTAAGTCAATAAATACAATTTAAACAAAAATATAACTCCATGCAAAACATAATACCTTGTTTAATCAGTTCTAATTACTAAGTTCTAAAATTTATGTAAGTAAGTCTAGTCATTTTAAGTCTGCGCCAATTTATTTTTTAGGATAACACTTTCCAATAAAAAAAGAATTATTAAAATCAAATTACTCCGTAATAAGTTCTGCATGATCAAACATAAAAAACAAAAAAAAACATATTAACCTTTTTCGTTTTTTTTCGTCAGTCCAAAATCACACAATATTAGGAATATTGAAGTTATTTTTTCACTTCTAGTTACAATTGAAGTCTTAGTAAAAAATCCTATTTTTTAATAAAATATAATATAAAGTGTCTTGTTAAAGACATGTTGTGCCGACCCCACTTAACGTGGGATAAGGGCAGGGGAATGATGATAAAGTGTCTTGTTACTAATCATTTAAACTAATTAATCTTGTTCTCATAACCAACCATTACTCAATATAAAATTACAACTATCAATACATTTTTAGGATTCCGTAACAGTACATCAAAAGATACGTCCAAAAGATGTGCCAGGAACTCTTCTCAACATGGCATTATTGAACCTAGGGTCTTGTGACCCTAACTTGAGAACTGCTGCTTACAACCAGCTCTGCGCCCTGACAGCTACCTTCCATTTGAAGATCGAGGGACAGCTTTTGGAGACTTCAGGTATATAAATCAACTACATAGATCCTTCTACAAACCCCCTCTCTTATAAAAAGTTAACGTTGACTTTATGTCAGCATTACGTATGGTAATCAATACTTCAAGTCTGCGCTAACTTATTATAAGATATGTAAAATGTCTATAAATAATTATAAAAAAACAAGCGGCCCGTCCCGGCTTCGCACGGGATATTTTCCCGCTTTCCCGCTTTTCTGTTGAATTTTTTCAAGAAATTTCATTGCTATAAACCTCACGGAGCCCGAGACCTTTCCAACGAATGCAAAACCGTGGAAATCGGTTCGTGCGTTCTGGAGTTATATAGTCTAGAAGGAAAACCCGACTTATTATTATATAGTAAGATATAATTATAAAAAAAAAATATGTTCGTCAATGAAAGTTCCGGTTTAAAAAACTACAGATTGTATATTAATTCATTAAAATATTTAATTGTTTCAGGTCTATGCATTCCATCCAATAATACGATATTTATCAAATCAGTAAGTGAGAAATTAGCGCATAACGAACCCCACCTCACGCTGGAGTTTCTCGAGGAATGTATACAGGTATTATCAACTAGTTTCTTATTTAAATAGCTATATTAAATAAAATGCAGCTTAATAAAAAAAATATATTTACAAAATGAGACACAAAAGTTCAAACAGATAAACATAAGCAAGATTTACCCTAAGTAAAGAGCTGGACTCGCACCTAAATACGTGGCTGTCGCTGCGTTAAATCGCAAGGAGTGGAAGGAGGGAAGGGAGGCCTTTGCCCTGCAGTGGGACGACAATGGCTAAATAATAAAAATAATAAAGCCATACCCTGAACAGTTTTCTTCCAGCAAACCTTTATTAAAAAAGTTTGTAAACAAAACAGGAGTAAATATTTTACGAATAGAGAAAATAAAGTAGAATTTGAAACCTCACAGTTTGAAGTTGGTTAAAAAGTTCTACCAGAATTATTTATCGTAACATATAACAAAATTTAAATTCATACATTAATATATTTACCCCCTATCTTATAAAAAGTTAGCGTTGACTTTAAATCATCATTACGTATGGTAATCAGTACTTCAAGTCTGCGCTAACTTTTTAAGATAGACCGTTATAGTTTAAAATCATTTGAATTTTAGTTGAAATGTTATTTTATAATTATATTTGCAGGGTTTCAGAGGTTCGACAATAGAGTTAAAACACTTGTGTCTAGAGTACATGACGCCTTGGCTTGCTAATCTAGTAAGGTATGGCGTTAGTTATTTAACATTTTAGTCATAAATAATTATGTATACTACTTAAAATAACGGGCTCTGTACCAAAAAGGGTAATACGGGACCATATTACTAAGACCCTACCATCCGTTTGTCTGTCATTATTACTGATTTAATTTTTTGATTTCGTCATAACGAAAATACTACATAATATATCTTCATTATAACTTCTGATCACGTTTAAAAAAAAACTTAATTTCACTGATCTAAACCGTTTCAGATTCTGCAAGCCCTCAGACGATTCCCGTCGGCAGAAACAAGTGGCTGGTATTCTAGAGAAACTTATAACTCTCACTATCGAGGAGACTGAGATGTATCCATCAGTTCAGGCCAAGATATGGGGCTCTATAGGCCACGTGCCAGAACTCATTGATATGGTGCTCGACAGTTTCATTCAACGCAGCGTCACCTCGGGTAAGCTTGATGACAAGCGTCACAGCTTAGTTAAATAATAAGTAACTGGACAATCCACACAACATCATCTAGCCCCAAGCTAAGCAGGTACTAGAAGACTGACATACTTAATAAAATACATTACATAGATAGATATTTTTTATTATACATATAAAATACCCAGAACACCCGGAATAAATATTTGCAGATCGTACAAACATTTATTCCAAGGCGGGAATCGAACCCGCAACCTCCGCACCACATCGGTCGTCACGTCAAGTTGGTAGTAGCTCTGATGATGTGAGTTGTGGGTTAGTTCCCATAGAACAGAACACTTTTGTGAAGATTACTAATGTTATGTTCTTTGTAGATGTTGTTTAGTATATTTATAGCTTTTGATCACAACTATATGTATTCTTCATCTCATGCTGTGGGTTCGATTCCCATCGACAACAAACGTTTGTGTGATAAGCACTGATGTCTGGGTACTATGTATTATATGAATGTATTTACAAAAAAAATGTTTATAAATATTCTATCAGCAATCTAGTGATGTGCGAAATGTCGGTGGGTATTTATTTAGTTTAGTCTGGACATCACTGTTAAGCGATAAGGCCGTCCATTGTATATCATAGTATATAATATAATAATAATAATAATAAATATTTATATTATATATTTTCCAGGTCTCGGCTCTCCCATGATTGAGATAATGGCAGATACAGCGGTCGCGTTGGCCTCCGCTAACGTGCAACTTGTCTCCAAGAAGGTTATTGGACGAATGTGTCGAGTAAGTTGTAAACAAATCTATGATTTTTATTCATTTTATAGTAAAAATTAAAATTGTTTCAGTGTATTTGGCAAGAACTCAATTTGATATGAATTGACAGAATACCAGTGTTACCTTAGTAACAGTGCACGTATGCTGAGAGTTTTTTTTTTTTATTTCCATACACAAAACCACAAAATACAATTATAATATTGTACCCTATAAACCACGCAAGGTTTGTGTGGGTACTCACACTCGTAAAAAGTTAGACTTTTACGGTTAGACCTAATTAACCCAATTCTGTTTATTTATTTGATCTTACCTATCATTGTTGTGTAGATAGGTTAGTAAACGTTTTTTCTTTCTTTCTATATGCTTCTGCGATATGATTGAATACAAAAGTTACCTTATGTATTTTTTTTATTAATATGTAATTATTACATACAATTCATTAATAACATGTTTTGTTAAAATGAAGCTATTGTTTGTGTAATTCAATAATTTGTAACCTCAAGATAGCACAATGTTAAACAGTCGTTTTTAGATGTTAAGTTAAAACTATTTATGTACTGTGTTGTTTAAATAAAAATAATGTGTTATGTATTTATTTAGTGATTAAAAATTAATAGTTTTAATTACATCTATTTATTGTGGTTTATACACTATCTTTTCGAATTTTCATATGAATAGAGTAAATTACATACCTATGCTTAGTAGATTTCTATCGCGTTTTAGAACTTAGCTATACATAGATAATAATTGTTTATTTACAAACAAAATCATATTACGAAGAAAGTTATGAATGTGAGCGTGACTGGGTATGCAAGTAGAGGAAGGTCGTAAAAGAAGTGGCTGGGTTGTGTGAAAGGAGTAGTAGAGTTGACGAATGATAGGAGTGAGTGGAAGAAAAATAATGTTGTGCTGACCACATTTAACGTGGGATAAGGGACAGGGGAATGGGGCCTTATTATAATATATGCAAACCCACGGTTTGAACTGTCATCTAAACGTGTCGAAGTCTACCGTGTTATGAAAACTATTCGTTCCAAAACGAGTCGTGCGTGTTTCGAATGATAAATAGATGCAAATCATTCGTTTTGGGCTCGATTTTTGAATCACATTAAAATATTGTTAGTTAGGTGCAAGCTAATCATTCAATGCATCTATTACTTACTATAATAATAATAATCGCGTTTGCGTTTTGGAACGCGTTGTGACGAAACACGTTTTGGGCAAGGAATCTCTTATAATAGAGAATATCGCCCCTGCACGAGAGAGGACTTGAATGCAGCCACGTATCGTGCTGTTGAGTTGGCAAAATATCTATCTAAGCATATATAGAAACAGTTGTGGCATCAATACGACAAGAAGAAGGGAAATGATGATGATGATGACAAAACATAAATATTAATACATAAGATACAATACCTACAGATATATTTGAGTTATCTGCAGACTGTTGCAAACGATCTATAGATAGCTCAACTGATCCGAATCAGTATCAACCTTAAGTTCTTTTTGAGTAGAAATATATATACATATATAGGTTAGTTATATATTTGTGTCCTGCAGGCCCTATCTAAACTGCCAAATAACGCCCTGGGCCCCGTTACACCCGCCACTGTGAGTTTTTTTTATAACTTTTGGTTATTTTTTAAGTTACTTGTATTTATTTTGGTGACGGATTTCGGTTGAACTAAATATTATGTATGCTTCAGCATAAACATTTGGTTAAATTAAAACACAACTAAATAATATAGTGAGTTATTTTGACAGCTCAGATTTCAGAAAATGTGAGCTGTTAAAACTTCTGGATAATTAACATAGGCTTGACTGTTCTGGCTGGTGTTCTGGGTCGTGGGTTTGATTCCCGCCAAACAATAACATTTGTGTGTTCATGTTTGTTTTGTGTCGGGGTATATAACAAAATTATATTCAAAAAAAATGTTGAAGCATACATTAAGTTGATCAACATTCTATAGACAATCTGTCTTTTTTTTTTAATTTATTTTATTTTCTGTCTAGCTTTTAGTTTTTTTTTTATTTTCTAATCTGGTGGTGATTGGCCTAATATAAAAAAATCCAAAATTCCTTAATAGAGTGTAGATATATAATTGTGTGTCTATTGTATTAACTAACTAAAAGCGTGAAATAGCAAAAATGTGTATGTTTTGTCTGTGCTAATATGTGTTTACAAAAAAAGTATGTACCTATGTATTTTATCAGCATTCCAGTTCCGAGTAAAAGTACAAGCTTTGCTTTATTCACAAACAAACTTACGACTATTACAGTATTTACGCAATGTACATAGGCATATAAAATACATAAGAAACAGTTGAGCTATCTACAGACCGTTGCAAACGATCTATAGATATAGCTTTGCTTAGTTTGAGGCACGTTCTTGATGAGATGTCTTTACTATTTGTATTTATCTATTAATTAATTGATAATTTTCGAAGTGTTTGGCATAATAAAAGAAAAAATTACGGTCTATCTTATAAAAAGTTAGTGCACACTTGATGTCTTGATTACCATACGTAATGGTGACATAATATCAACGCTAACTTTTTATAAGACAGTTTAAATAAATACTTTTTTACGTACATTTCACATATCACGCTCTAGTCCCAAACTAAGCAAATCTTGTACTATTAGAACTAGATTGCTGATAGAATACTAATATTTTTTTTGTAAATACTTACATAAAATAGTGTAAAACCCTTGTATTTATTTCAGGTGGTAGATAAAACATGCCATTCGCCCACAGCCATGTTGGAACAACATATGATGTGGGATGATATTGCTATACTAGCTAGATATTTGGTAAGTTATAAAATAGCACAGACTAGCTGACCCGTGCCCACTTCGTTGGTCATATTTCGACCGTTTTTTCTCCAATTCACTTTGCAAAACGGACTACCACGTAAAAGCCTTTTTATTTTTCGGTTTTTTATATAACCTATGACACTCAGCAATAATGTGGCTTTCTATCGGTGAAAGAATGTTTAAAATCGGTTCAGTGGATCCCAAGATTACCCCTTACAATTTAACAAATATATAAACATACAAACTTTACCTCTTTATAATATTAGTATAGATATAGTATATATATAGTATAGATGGAGGGACGAATTTGATGCCCATACAAAAGATTGGTCCACAATGAGGCCTTTGCCCTGCAGTGGGACACCACAGGCTGAAAATGAATAAAATAGTCATATGTCTTATAAAAAGTTAGCGTTGACATTATGTCACCATTACGTATGGTAATCAAGACATCAAGTCTGCGCTTACTTTTTATAAGATAGACCGATAGTTATTATCCTACTAACATTATAAATGCAAAAGTTTCACTCAAAAACTACTGAATGGATTTTAATGAAACTTTTAAATTGTTTTGTAATATGTAAGGGGTAATCTCGGGATCTACTGAACCGATTTTAAAAAATATTTCACCAATAGAAAGCCACTATTGCTGAGTGTTATATAAAAAAACAAAAATTTTTAAGTCTTTTACGTGGTAGTCCGTTTTGCAAAATGAATCGGAAAATAAACTATCGAATTATGCCTCAAGAAGTGGGCACGGGTCAGCTAGTATATCATATACATGAGAATAACACATAGTGTTTGCATGACACAACAGCAAACATCCATACATCCATCCACACAACGAATGCATGTATGTATATTCTTACGGTATATCTTATATAAAGTTAGCGCAGACTTGAAGTATTTATTACCATACGTAATGATGACATAAAGTCAACGCTAACTTTTTATAAGATAGGGGGTTTTTTTTTTTTTTTTTATGCAGTACCTATAGGCAAACACTTGGCCGCAATCACATCTGATGTTAAATGATGATGCGGCCTACGATGTTACGCGTTTGCCTAGATAGAACCTATTCACTCTCCTCTTGAAAACATCCAAATTATATGAGTCTGGAAACACCGACGCCGGCAACGAATTCCACTCTTTGGCGGTTCTCAAGATGAAACTTGAGCCAAACCGTTTTGTGCGGACAGGTGGTATGTTCACCATGATGGGTGTCGCGTTTCCGTGCGTCTGGTGGTCCGATGATGGAATGGGGCTGGGGGAATTAACCCATAAAGTTCGATCGCACACTTACAAATTAGTAGGAATATTTATACTGATTTATATAATATATATCTTTCGCAGTTGATGTTATCTTTCAACAACTGTCTAGACGTCGCCCGACATCTACCGTATTTGTTTCACACGGTTACATTCCTAGTATGTAGCGGCACGGTTAGCATGCGAGCGGCGACTCACGGGCTGGTTATAAACATCATACACTCGCTCTGCACTTGCACCACGCCCAGTTTCTCAGGTAACGCGTTGTTTATGACCAATTTTTTTCTTCCTAGCCTTATATCGTCCCACTGGACTATCGACAGGCGTCACAGCTCAGTTGGTAGTAGCTCTGCCTTCCATGCTGTGGGTTCGATTCCCACCCAGAGCAAATATTTGTGGGATGAACATAAATATTTGTTCTGTGTCTCAGTGTTTCTATCTTCTTCCACTATCATTTTTTGACTTAGCATTTATTAAAAAATATTATTATTCGTGATTATTCATTTTTTGTTACATCTCAGTAATAAGTTTCATTTTCCAGAGGAAACACAACGCGTGCTAAGGCTCTCTCTAGACGAGTTTGGATTGCCGAAGTTTTACCAAATGTTTGGTATATCTAAAGTTAAATCAGCCGCAGTCACTGCGTTCCGAAGCCCTTATAATAGACATGGACCCGACTGGTAAGATAAAACTGTATTTTACGTACAAACATACTTACATGAAGTTCTGTGTTGCCGTACTTCAAAAAGGTATTCTATTACTCAAGAGCAAACACCCTGCGAGACGACAAGTTGAGGCAACATCAGTACCCCAAGTACGAGTTTGTGCACGCACGGATCGTAGAGACGCAATCGCCGAGCGCCACCGATTTTGTATGGATATCCAAGCTTCTCAAGAAATCTGCTAGATGCGCTGCTTGGATCTCCATACAAAATCGGTGGCGCTCGGCGATTGCGTCTCTGCGATCTATGTGAGCACAAACTCGTACTTGGGGTACTGGTAGGCACAATCAGTACCTCTACCATGAGTTGTCATAGTAAAATCACCTGACTTTACTACAGTAGTTACGTCAATATTAGTATGACGAATCCGCTAGAGGCTCTGTACAAATCTTCATACATTTTTTTAACTACAGACGCTAGCGAGTATAGTAAATATAGTATAGTAAAAACTCATGGTAGAGCTACTGGACGTTTTCTGTCACAATAATGTTATTTATTTGATATATCACCAGGTACGCAGAACATTCCCACCTCGCAGTGGACTCATCAACGAGTCATTCCGGTGGCAGCATACCCGTGGCCCCTATCACGCCGATACCGAGCGTACATACCGATAGGGAAAGGCTCCCGTTGCAAAGTCTAGAGACTATCACTGACGCGCTATTGGAGATTATGGAGGCCTGTCAAGGTGACGTGCCTGGCTGTGATTGGCTGCAGACTTGGTAAGTTGTCTAAGCTGTTTTTTTATTGGCTGCGGAGTCGGGTCATCTGTCTAAGCTGTCTTCTTTTTGGCTGCAGACTTGGTAAGTTGTCTAAGCTGTCTTCTTATTGGCTGCAGACTTGGTAAGTTGTCTAAGCTGTCTCCTTATTGGCTAAAAAGTGGTCATACTTGTAGTAACTGAGTGATAGCCTTAGTAAAGTCTAGAGACTATTACTGACGCGCCATTAGAGATTATGGAGGTCTGTCTGGGGGACCTACCTTGCTGTGATTGGCTGCAGACTTGGTAAGATGTCTAAGCTGTTTTCTCATTGGCTGCAGACTTTGGGGGATCTTTTTGTGGGCTTAAGTTTGGTAACACTTGTGAAAACTGACCGATTCCATCTGCAGTCAAGTCAAGTCTAGAGAGAACGTGCTATAAACTTTGTTGAAACAGAGAATTGACCTTAACGAAGTCTAGAGATATGCTAAATATTATTGACATGGTTCTGAACATCAAACGTTAAAATAATAATGATAACTGAAATTGTCACAAGAGCCTTCCCATATTCATTGAGAAATAGACCTTCAAACATGGATTTAAAGTACAATTTTGTTTGCCAGGACGTCGCTGGCGAAGAGTTTCGCATTTTGCTTCAACCCGGCACTACAACCTCGAGCTTTGATTGTGTTTGGATGCATCAGTAAGTTTTTTTAAATCAAATCAAAATAATAGTTCATTGGGAACAATAAAAACATAGGTATAACAAATTTGAAACGATGATAGCTACAAAAGTTATAATAACTGCGGCGCAGCTATCGACGCCCCCTACTGGACACAGGCAAAGTGGTTCCACGAGAACTAGGGTATACGAACTTTAAATTAAAATAAAGCTACAGAAAATAATAATGAAATAAAACAAAATTAATAAATATACATTCAATTTCATGCAAGTATTAATAAACAATATATAAGTAAATAATATCTTAATTTATTACTTAGGAACTAAAGAGTGATGTTTGTTATATTAGTGATCCGTACTTAAATGGTATATCTCATAACCGAGTCTTACTCGCACTTGGCCGGTTTAATTTGACAGTCGATGTATTTTTAGGTAAGAACGTGACAGATGATGATATGAAGCAGCTGCTAAGAATTCTCGTGAAAGCGCTGGAATCGTTCAATGACCTTGCGTTACTCGAAGCTATTATAATGTGTTTGACGAGACTACAGCCTCTTTTGTACCCGGTATGTTATAACATACCATACATAACCAGCAATGTACATAAATATTTTATGTATATAGTATCGACCTAAGCAAAGACTGTGCTATGTAATATAACATTTCGTTTCATAGTACATAGTAATACCTAGACACAGAATAGTATCGTATAGTATCAGTATAGTATCGAACTAGGCTAATACTGTGATATGTAATAAAACATTTCGGTTGATAGTACATAGTAATACCTACCCACAGAATAAAGTTACGTCTTCTGTCTGTCATCTTTGTAGTGGGTCGCGGTTCGATTCCCACTCAGAGCAAATGTTTGTGTGATAAACATAAATGTTTGTTCTGTCTGGTGTTACTATGTATTCTATGCATGTATTTACTAAAAAAAAAATACATATTCTATCAGTAATCTAATTCCCATAGCACTAGCTAAATTTAGTAGCGGCATCTAGTATCTAGCTATAAAAGCTTATGCTATGAGAACTAGATTGCTATTTACAAGTGTAAATATTAATAACAATAATTATATTGTATTCCAGGCATCACCAATCCACAAATCATTATTTTGGGTCGCGTTGTCTGTCCTACAATTGGACGAACCAACGTTATACGCGGCAGGGCTCGCTTTGATGGAACAAAACTTGCACACTTTGGACTCACACGGCCATTTTGAGCATAAGGTAAATGGGAGCCATTTTGAACTTAAGGTATATAAATAGAGCAATTTTAAGCGAATAAATGAGATCATTTTGAGAATAAGGTATAAAAATTTGACGACCGATGTGGCGCGGTGGGCGAAGGTCCGTCTGCGACGCGGAGGTTGCGGGCTCGATGTTGGCCTTGGGATAAATGTTTGTACGATCTGTAAATATATATTCTGGGTGTTCTGGGTATTTTATATGTATAATAAAAAATATCTATCTGTGTAATGTATTGTATTAAGTATGTCAGTCTTTTAGAACCCATAACACAAGCTCTGCTTAGCTTGGGGCTAGATGATGTTGTGTGGATTGTCCATCATTATATAAAAAACAAAAAAAAAGCAATGAGACTATTTTGAGCTTAAGGTATATAAATAGAGCCATTTTAAGTGTATAAATGAGACCATTTTGAGCATAATATACATTTGTACTAGGCCATTTAGTTCCTACACCGAATATCTGAACCTTTTAACTAATACTTCTTTAAAATGATTTATTAAACCATTATTATTTATTACAGACACTGGAACAAGTGTTGATGGAAACTAGAGAGCCCTTGGAGTGGCATTTTAAACAATTAGACCACGCTGTCGGACTAAGGTAAGCTTTATTTAATTATACTTCTTGTAGCTACAAATACGTCTGTCAAAGAATGGACTGTGTGAATGATATATCTATACTAATATTTTATAGTACATATATGTATTTGTTAAATTGTAAAGGGTAATCTCGGGATTTACTGAACCGATTTTAAAAATTCTTTCACCAATAGAAAGCCACATTATTGCTGAGTGTCATAGGATATAATAAAAAAAAAGGCTTTTACGTGGTAGTCCGTTTTGCAAAGTGAATCGGAGAAAAAACGGTCGAATTATGCCCAACGAAGTGGGCACGGGTCAGCTAGTATGACATAATTATGTAAGAGTAGTGAGCACCGAGAAGGCGTCTGACGGAGAGTGGAAAAAAACACGTTTTGTACCGACGATTTGTATATTAAACACTAGCTGACCCGGCAGACTTCGTACTGCCTCAATCGATAAATAAAGTTCAAATTGACTCTACGTTTTATTTAGAAAAGGGCTATTTTGAGGGTTTTCGCGGCAGTTATTCGAATTTTTCTTACCTTTTAAACTCACATACCGAGTTTTAGCGAGACTAAAGCCCCATTTAGACGGTGAGAGTTTCTCACGAGTGGCTTAACGAGCAGCAATTCATTTTTATGTATAATTATTAAACATAATTTCCCAGTTTCCGTTCAAACTTCCACTTCGCACTCGTGGGTCACCTGATCAAGGGTTACCGTCATCCGGCGGGTGGCACCGTGTCTCGTACGTGTCGCGTTCTAGCCGCCATGCTAGCACTGGCCGCACCAAAACAAGACAAGTTTCATTGTGCTAGCGCTACTGTAGCTTATCTAACCGGTAAGTTATATGCTGGATATATAAATAATAAATAATGCTGGACAATCCACACACCATCATCTAGCCCCAAGCTAAGCAGAGCTTGTGTTATGGGTACTAGAACACTGACATACTTAATAAAGGTATTTATTTATCAAGTATTGCAAACATTTTACTCGTATATTTTGAAATATTGTAATGTTTCCAGCTCTAGTATGTGTGAGCGAGGAAGTCAGATCACGCTGTCATGTGAAGCACTCTCTGCCGAAATGGTTGCCGGAAAACTGTGATCATTACTGCCCCAATCCGGAGCTTAGTCATCAGGTAACTTTAACTATAAGATGGCAACACTGGGGAACAAGCTTAGTCATAATTTTTTTTTAAGATTATTTACAAAATAAATAAAAAGAGCATAGTTTTCATTATAAACGGGATATTTACCATGATTTGTGAGTCTGATTATTTTCCGATATTTCGGCACAGTTGCATGCGCCATGATCACGGGTCGATCCGTGACCCGTTTATAATGAAAACTATGTTCAAAACCGTGATAGTTTCAAATATTAAGAAGAGCATAAATTGTGAAATGTTTTCACTACATTTTAATAATACATTTTTTCTTGGCTCAGTCTGAAAATCTTCGCTGCCCGGCCTTTTGCAGGGCAGCAAATAAGCTGAGACTGAGCTTTTTTGACATTATGTTACTGTTTCTTCTGTTGTTCTATGTATTATCTAAATGTTGCCTTTTTTATGTTTTGTACCCGTCGGTGTGTTGTCAAAATAAATGCATTTCATTTCATTGTTTTTTTCATTTCATTTTTCTGTTGTTTCTTAGTATCATGTTATTTCATTTACTAAGATTCCTCGCATCTCCCGAGCGTTCTAAATAACGTATACTTGCAGTCGTCAATGCTGATTCAACCATCATCATCACAATCAACGTGTCACAGCAAACGACAGAAGTCATGGGATGTGCTTGATCAAGCAGCTATTTACTCAGCACATGGAGGTAACTATATATTATCTATTACTAAAAAAAAAAAAAAAAGTAAAAGTAAAAATATGTTTTATTGACACAAAAAAATGTTTATACAGAAAAAGTTGAATCCATAGGCTCCTGAGCTAGTTAAAAAAACTGTGTTACAGGAGCCAAATCTAAACTATAAGGTACTGTATATTTTGTTATTTTTATGTGTGCCCAAATTAATTATTAATTTATATTTAAAGGTAAATCCCCTACTATGCAATACTCTGGGAGTGGGGGTCATAGTCCACACATGTCAAGTATATCTCATCAGGTAATGTTTATTATTAATATTTAAATTATTAATCATATTAACCATAATATAATAATTTAAGTTTATAGTCTTACCGCACTATTTGTCATTAAAATTATATGATATAATAATGGTTATAACATAGCCAATATTATATTATATTGGTTATGTTATAACCATATTATATCAATTGATGAAGCGAAGATATAATCAAGTTGAATACAGATACATTAACGTTATAATAACTATTAAAGAAAAAAAACGTTAATTGGGTTATTGCAAAACTATTTGTTATACTATTTCAGTATATCTAAAGATACACAGTATTATATTGTTGTAGAAATATTATATATTTGTAATCTGTTAAAAAAAACAATTGTAATTTGAATTTATTTTATTTAACTCTTATACAAATAATAACCATTAGTTATTGAGAATTATTATTCATTAATAATATATATTTTTTTGATGTTAAAATAATAGTGCGCTAAGATTATTGCAATGAGAGTTTGTCGATGTTTAGAAAACGAATGCCAGTTCGAAAAAAAAGTATTTTTTTTATTTATATTAATCTGTTTTGGGAAAAAAAATAGAACAGACAAATTATGTAATTTAGTTTTTCAAGCATATTAAAACTATATATGCAATGTAATTGAAAGAGCTTTGATTTGAATATTAATTTAGATCAAATAGTAAGATTAATAAATCAAATATTCAAACAAATTAAAAAAATAACATGAATTAGAATTTTGATTTTGAATAAAAAGATTGTAATTTAACTAAGTCTTAAAGATGTAATCTTGAAAAAAATTATATATCTACATAGAAATCTTAAAAACTACATTGAATATGCAAGAAGTCATATTGCTAACGTAGTTGTTTTTATATAAAGTCTATATGACTTTAATATACAACAAATAAGAAGATATATTGAACTTCCCAATCAGATAAAGAAATTGGTTTGTAGCTTTTTATTTGATAGTCAAATAGGCTTTTGTGTGTGAGATCGCGCCATTCATGATATATTTATAAATCATTGAGGACATTTGAAAAATAATTATTTAGGTTTGTTTCACTACTTCATAAACTTCTTAATATTTTTAAACTAATGGGATTTAAATATTCGCATTGAAAAGCCAGAAGATAATTGCTCATACAAGTATGATACTAAAATCAAAATATTTTGAGTATTTTTATGTCAAAAAGTAAATTTTGACGTAATTAACTAACGTTTTCTTTTAATATGTTTTATAATAATAATAATTAATGTATATTCTTGTTATAGATTGAAAACAAAGTATATATTCACCATTAATTAATACGAAATTTATCAAAAATAATACGAAAAATACCTCTTAAAATATAAGAAGTTATTATCGTCGTGAAACAAGCTTATACAGTATTTTAGTTAAACAACTGTTACTTTTTCTTCTTCTATTATTTTGTGGATTAATGACCATACAGAATATTAACTCAAAAATGTTAAAATTATATATTCAATGCAATAAGATATTATTTTGAATTTCCTGATAATTTATAATAAAAATAACGATTTTAAGGCAAGTTTATCACTTAAACGGCTATGTAAGTCAAAATAACGATGTTACCGTTAATAAGTCAAAGTTATTCAAATAAATAATCAAAGCTGCTACTAATCTTATACATATTACCAACTATGTCATTTTAATGATACCTCTTAATACAATTTAATTATATTTTAATGGATTTTTAATTCTAAATGGAAAACTAGTTAAACCTTTCAAAGTCAAATATATAAAATAATAAATTAATTGTCAATTAAGTATATAAAATAATAAAGTAAGTAATTGATTATGGTCATTAATCTTACTAATATAACTAATTACTTATTTTCCTTTCAGTACAAAACTATCTTCATAACTACTGTTATTTACACTGTTGGTCTGTTTACACGCTACTTTCATGGATTTGAAACGTTTTCGTTCGTATGCATTGAAATAACACTCACGTCATCCTCGCGCACGCATGGTTTTATATATATATATATAATGGATTCCAAATTAAACCTAATTTTATGTTAATTTTTGGATTTGTATCAATAAACGTTTTATAAAACGTTTTTAAAAATATTCAAAATCGTCGTTATTTTAACTATTGTTGTATTAACGGTTTTAAAATTAACTTTTATTTTTCTTTATATTAACTATTCAAAATAAACCCGTTATGTGACCTTTGTTTATAAATTATTTTAAATTAACCGTTATATCAACTTCTAAATGAACCGTTATATGAACGGTTTTGTGTATATTTCGTTACTATTTTTTTTGTTTACTTTACGTTAACTATCGAATCACAATAAATATTTTAAAAAAACCTGTTATAAATAACGTAACGTATATTGTTACAATGCATGTTGCCCTGCACTGCTTCCAATCTAAATAGACGTCAGCTAGAATGCTTTTTAAGACACAGCGAAGTTTTTCTGTACCTACATCGAAGGATACTATTGGACCGCCACGGGTAAAAACTAACGATATTAACCGTTCCGTTAAATGGTTAATATAAACGATTTTCAAATATAACGGCTACATTATCTACCGTTAAATGGTTAATAACAAACGGTTATAACGGTCACGGTATATAACATATAGTTGCAGAGTGGTAAGAACGAATAAATGTGGCATGACAACCGTAAACGTATCGTATCCGAAACACACTGCGCGGTGACACTGCAATGTTGAATCGAGTTGGCAGTGTGAATCGAATACGTTAGGTTTACGCTACACGGAGACAAGTTTCATGCTTTTACTTAGATTACAAATGTAATTAAAATCTAGGAATAACTATTTTTATTTACCCATAGCACTTTAGATGAATTGGTCTTAAAATCGCAAGATCATATGAAAATAAAATGAGTAAGTAAGCTAAAATGTAGGCAAAATTAGATAATTAGATGAATTAGGACTTTGCGTTATTTTTAATATTGGCAGTTAGAGTATCTACTTTGGCAACGTAGATTTAAATTTGCGATAACACACTTTTCAAAACCAATCACGATATACGAACATTTTCGTAATTTATTACAATTATTTGGACATTCACAAACTCAATTAAACTCAAAATCCGTAAAAGCATTTACAATCAACTTTAAAGATTATTCTAGGCGCCGGTTCCTAGCGATTACAAAACATAAATATCTAAAGAAAATGATGAAGGCCTTTAGATCTAATCTGGATGTTTTAAACAACACGCTGTGTGGCTAGGATCATGTTTAGACGGAGGCTTGTTGTGTTGTTGTGTCTTTTCGCAAAAGTCCCAAATTTTGCATTTTTCGAAACTAGGTTACTGAAAAATAATTAAAAAATATATGAAATATGTGCCAAGACCAATATTTCTCATTACCTACGATTTTATTCCCACAGTAGATAATGGTATTATCTTTATATTTAGTTGTACATTTTATTGCAAAGATTTATCCAAATCAGCATTAGGATCCATTAGATCAATACACTCTTAATATTTTAATCGAGTAGCTTGATTTCTGAAAAGATCAAAATAAGACTTTTTTTCTCTTTGGATTTGGATTTGGCATTACCTCAAAAAACCACCCTGTATAGCCTAGGATTAAAAAAGTAAAATAAATTGCTCAGCACGCTTAAATCTGACATCAACAACAACAAACACAAATGTTTCAAAAATACATTTTAATACACTAATCGCAAACACCTAGCCACTTAATAAAACACAAAACAATGTATGAGCTTTTTGCTTAAATACAACCGAATTTTTAAATTAATAAAAAATGGCTTATAGAAGAAAATGTTTTTATCTAAAAACTATGTGTACCCCTGACCGTTTTTCTATATATATCTGTCCGTAAATCTTGATACTTGGATCTTAATATTGTATATAAAACTAATTAACATTTAAACCTAATTAATAATATTTGAGTTGAGTAATTTCACTCGACGGTTTAATCTGTAAGATATTTAAACATACCTATATTCATGAAATTATATAAAAAAATCATATATTTTTTTCAGAAAATGTTATTCGTTGACTAGATTTTTCATAATCTAACAAAATGTTATTCAATTTTTCTCTACTTTTACAGTCTAACGGCCCAAGTATCAAGATTGTTTCTATATGTACCCCAACAACCTTAAACACCCATAGCTTTCGTTTATAATATCCCAAACTGTTTGTATCCACGTTTTTCTCTAATTTGTTAACGATGAAAAGACTATACGCTATTAAATATTTCAAATAAAAAAATAATTTAATATTTTTTTGTTGTGTATCTTAATTGAACTAGAATCATATTAACCTCAGCCGTTTAAATTTTATACACATATCTCTTGTGTACGTAAGTCCGCCATCTTGGATCGTCCGCCATCTTGAATTTAGAATGACGTCACTACTAACCATGTATGTCATACAAACTGAACGTGAATACAAGATGTCAATATCCTCATATTATTGGTATAATGTATCGATTGAAAATACAGTTCTTAAAGTCCCGAAAATACATAAGTTAAAAATATATGCAAGATGAATAAATCCATGTGAAATGTACCAAAATTTGTCAAGATATGTTCGATGTCTTATTTATTTATTAGAATTCTTCTCAAGAAAAGCTTCCTCATCGTTAACGAATTATATTTTTACTTGTCGGTCCGAATTCAACTTACATTCAGAACCAATTCGAACTCAGTTCGGTTACAAATATGTTTCCAATCTACAGGATAGCGAAGGTAGAGCTCATTCGATGCAACACGGCCCTACGGGGGAATCGGCTCGCTCTGAACAAATCGTCGACGATAACGGACTTGACGTAAGTACTTCTCATGCTTTTAACATGTGACAGGCGTCACAGCTCAGTTGGTAGTAGCTCTGCCTTCCAAGCTGTGGGTCGTGGGTTCGATTCTCATCCAGAGCAAATGTTTGTACGATTAACATAAATATTTGTTATGAGTCTATGTTCTAATTTAAATATAAAATAAATGATTTTTTGTACAAAATATTTTTGTACAAAACAATTTGAATCCATAGTATAACGGTCTAACTTATAAAAAGTTAGCGCTGACTTGAAGTACTGATTACCATAAGTAATGATGACTTGAAGTCAACGTTAACTTTTTATAAGATAGAAGGGTTTGTATTCTATCAGCAATCATGTTCCCATAGTACAAACTTTGCTTAGTTAGGGACTGAATGTGTGAATTGTCCGTGAATATATATTTACATAAAATGTAAAAGAGATAGACATACCTACATTTGACACACAAGTATCACAGACAATTTTTTTTCTAGCGGACCATGTTTTAGATCACTGTCAGCAATAGTGTAAAAGCATACATAGGGGAGACTGGGGTCAATAGAAACGATTTTGAGAAGAACGGCCAATCGCCCTAAATTGTAAGGTAAACGGTTCGTATCAGTAGCAGCTTCGGTTCACTAACGTAACGTATACGTAGCGTGTGCAAATTCGTATCGCTGTAAACGGCTAACCGCTCATCTTTTTTCCCTACGTGTGACAGCGGTTATTGCACCAACTTCGGTTCACTAACGTTTCGGTTTCGGCTAGATGCTTATCGCGATGCCAAAATACGTACGTTAGTGAACCGTACCGTTGACGTTACAATTTAAGGCGATTAGGTAATATACGTTTTATCTTTTTGGTGATGGATCTAATTATTAGCTAGACTATCTGCCTACATGGTTACCTAATTAATTTTACTTTAAATGAACTCTTGAGTATAATGTAAACAATCCAGTGAACTTCTAAAAATGTTTCAATTGACCCCAAACCAGTTCAATTGAAACAATATATGGGGTAAGTTGAAACAAAGCTTTTTGCTGGTTTTTTTTAACAAATTAATATTATTTGAAATTATTCAGAACACATTATATGATGTTTTTAAATGAAAAATGTTTTTAAACAATAAATTCCTAGGGAAGAAAGTCATATAACAAGAGTGTTAGATATGAATGTGGATGGATGTAGAAGTAGAGGGAGGCCAAAGAAAATATGGATGGACTGTGTGAATGATGACATGTGTAAGAAAGGTGTGAGCATTGAGATGACGTCTGATAGAGGAGAGTGGAAGAAGAGGACGTGTTGTACCGACCCCACATAATGTGGGACAAGGGTAGGAAGATGATGATGATGAAATTCCGTTTATTTTTACTTTCGGCTTGATGCCCTATTTTGAACCCTAGGGTATAGAAGACGACGGTCGCGGCTCCCCTGGCAGCACAGACGACGCTGACCGTCCAGCGTCCACCAAGTCTGGTGACAGCGACTACCCAGATACTGCTACTGTAAAGGTATCTTATCTTACCTTACCTTACCTTACCTTATCGTATCTTATCTTATCTTATCTCATCTCATACAGACAAAGTCAAGAACATTTTTATTGTTCAAAATTGGCTTAAGATAAAAAAAACTACGCTTGGGAACTAAGCATGTTCATCATTAATGTAACTGGCCTTAAGTAATTTATTATTTATAGGTGGTAACCTTATCTCACGGGTGAGAATCTTATATTAAGTCTGGAGAGGAGAATAGGAACAATGGAGCGTGGGCCACAAAAAAAAATCGTCCTTTCATGGTTGCCATATAACACGTTTGAAAGTCATTTAACTTTCACAATTTTTATTGAAAAAATCCGCCTTATGGAAATCGAGATATTTTGAAAAAACTGTTAATTTCATCTGACAGGTTGTAACGTTATCTGACCGATGAGAATCTTATTTGAGAGGTGATAATTTTATCTGACAAATGAGAATAAAAGAGCTACTTAATTATCTTATCTTTGAGGTGTAATTTTAATACATTTTTTTTACCAGTAATAATATGTTTTAATAATATAATTCTTGCTAAAATAAAATATATTTTTATTTTAGCAACAATCTACGGACAAAGACTCGTCAAGTCCTGAAAGTAACAGTTTGTTGGACCCGTCAGTACTTTCTGATTTCACCACACAAGCTTTGGTGCTGACTGTACTGGCTACACTCGTCAAATATACCACAGGTATGTACCACACGTGTTAATTGTTTATTATTATTTATTTGTCCGTCAATTTTGCGTTTATTTTGATTGACATCATAGACGAATATCTATATAAATATATGTATATAACTAGCTGTTCCGGCGAACTCTGTTCCACCTTAAAGGCAATAAATAAGCTGACTACAAAAAATGTGATAAATGAAGAACCACTCGACAGATTATAAGCAAACTTCACATAAACCATCTGCTGAGATTAGTCCGAATAAAGCCTTAAAATTTGGTTTGGATAGGTGAGCCCGTTCTTGAGTTGACAACGATAAGTGGCATTGATTTTTATATTATATATATAGATATATAGAAGGATCGATCGACGCAATCACGTCGCGGTCACCAATTTTGTTATGTTCCTAATCTTGACATAATATTTATCTCTTTGACTTGCAAATTTGTTAACCATTTTATTCAATACTACTGTTAATAACTTAAATGACAATTTATCAAATTCTAAAACATACGCGACATGAAACAATATTCTAGTTTTAAAATGCATGACTCAATAATATGTTGCAGCGCCCTTGCAGGGTACATGTACTTACTGTAGCTATATTACACCTAAGCTGTTTAAAATGTACTTGTAAGCAATGAATAAATGAATATGAATAGAGTTCTATGATTTGTGTAGGGTGCTATGGGGTTAAGGTTGTTGATTAGTTAAACCAAATTCTGCGACGCGGAGGTTGCGGGTTTGATTCCCGCCTTGGGATAAATGATTGTACGATGTGCAAATATTTATTCTGGGTGTTCTGGGTATTTGATGTATAATAAAAAACATCTATCTATGTATTGTATTAAGTATGTCAGTCTTCTAGTACCCATAACACAAGCTCTGCTTAGCTTGGGGCTAGACGATGTTGTGTGAATTGTCCAGCATTATTTACTTATTATTATTTATTATTTTATTTTATGTTTGCAGATGAAGATGAAATAAGAATATTGTACCAGTATTTAGCCGAGGGGTCTGTTGTATTCCCTAAAGTATTTCCTGTTATGTAAGTACGTCACAGTACGGACAGATGTCATAGCTCAGTCGGTAGTAGCTCTGCCTTCCATACTGTGGGTCGTGGGTTCGATTCCCACCCATGTTTGTGTGATGAACATAAACATTTGTTCTGTGTATGGGTATTACTATGCATGCATGTACAAAAAAAATGGGTAAGGAGAGGCAAACACGTCCGCAAAGATCATCAATTATAGGGTCGCCTAGTTACAGCCACGAGGCCCAGAAAGCCTTTTACACCGCTTGGTTACAGGCACGAGGCCCAGGAGGCCTCTTATACCGCTTGGTTACAACCACGAGGCCTCTTACACCGCTTGCTTGAGTCTCCCGCGTCTTATTCAACCGGCATTTATTAAACAAACTATACCTAATTACTAAATACTATCGATACATCATGCGTCAGTAACAACCGTACTTACTTAATAAGTTGTTATATTATGGTCCATGGGATACAGACGAACAGAGTCTTAGTAAAAGGGTCCCGTTTTGACCTTGGTTTACGGAGCCCTAAAATATGATTTAGGGTCCCGTTTTGACCTTTGTTTACGGAGCCCTAAAATATGATTTAGGGTCCCGTTTTGACCTTTGTTTACGGAGCCCTAAAATATGATTTAGGGTCCCGTTTTGACCTTTGTTTACGGAGCCCTAAAATATGATTTAGGGTCCCGTTTTGACCTTTGTTTACGAAGCCCTAAAATATGATTCAGGGTTCCGTTTTGATCTTTGTTTACGGAGCCCTAAAATATGTTTTTTTTTATTTATTTTACAGTCACAGCCTCCTCGATATGAAGATTACGCATGTCTTAATGCATTGCCATGATCAAGTTATTTTGAGTGCAGTTCAAAGCATCATACAGGTAAATACCCTACTAATATTATAAACACGAAAGTTTGTTGATAAATGGATGGATAGATGTAGTTACTCTTTCACACAAAAACTACAGAATAGATTTTATTGATTATTTTTCCGACCCAAATATCGACCAATAGAATTGCAACATTCGACGTCACGTGGTACAACCTACATGGTATTATACTGATAATTTTTTGAAAATTTTCTCTGGTCGTTGCTATATATAAAAAACAAAACATGATCCAAACACGTCAAACTGACAGGTTGAATTCAATTGTGAAAATTGGAGATTTTGCATGAAAATGAGTCGATTTGGAGTTTGTTCTCTGTCCACCATCGATAAAAAAGTCAAAGGAAATGTTCCCATTAATACGTCTCATAGTGCAATTCTATTGGCCGACATTTGGGACGGAAAAATAATCCCCCGAATACCACACGAGCTTCAAAATTATCTGGCATTTCCCTCAAGGTTCCCTGCAAACAAATAAAATCGTCAAGTTTTTCAGGTTAAAAAATCACGAGCGCGAAGCGCGAGTGATTTTTCCTGAACTCCTTCATTTGTTTGCAACGAACCTATCGGGAAATACCCGATAATTTTGAAGCTCTTGTGGTATTATATGTGAAACTTTACAATAATGTAGTTTTGTATTGTGTTGTCAATATATTGTGCGAATTTTCAAAAATATAACGATAGCAAGACGTAAATATTTGTTCTGTGTCTGGGTATGACTATGTATGTATTAACAAAAATAAAAAGTATATAAGTATTCAGCAATCTAGTTCCCATATACAAGCTTTGCTCAGTTTGGAACTAAAGTGTGTCGATGAATATTTATTTAAACAAATTTATTATTGGAAATAAAAATTCTAACTAGCATAGTAATAATCTTCCTACCCTTGTCCCACATTATGTGGGGTCGGTACAACACGTCCTCTTCTTCCACTCACCTCTATCAGACGTCATCTCAATGCTCACACCTTTCTTACACATGTCATCATTCACACAGTCCATCCATCTTTTCTAAATAAAGTGTCCTACGAAATTAAGTTTTGGTCTAAATAAAGTGTCCTACGAAATTAAGTTTTGGTCTAAATAACCACATATATTTCGTCTTTTCTAAATAAAGTGTCCTACGAAATTAAATTTTGGTCTAAATAACCACATATATTTCGCCTTTTCTAAATAAAGTGTCCTACGGAATTAAATTTTGGTCTAAATAACTATATTATGTTTCAGAATATGATAGCATCAGAAGACGCAAGTCAACAACAATTGCATTATATGCAGAGCTGCGGTTTCGGCGGGCTTTGGAGATTCGCTGGACCATTCACTAAGGTATTTATATACGATACGATTTTTTTATCATCCAAATTTTTTTTTATTTTTTTTATTTAACCTATACTTTCCCACTGCTGGGCAAAGGTCTCCCCCCTACTCTTCCAGTACTTCTGGTCAGCCGCCGCCTCCCACCAGTCTACGTGAAACGTTTCCAAGTCGTCACGCCAACGTTTCCTCGGTCTGCCCCGGTTTCGCCGTCCATCCGCAGACACCCATTGTGTGACGACTGTTGCCCTGCATACGGCTGACGTGTCCCGCCCAGTCCCATACATATACTAATATTATAAAGAAGTAAAGTTTGTGTATTTGTTAAATTGTAAGGGGTAATCTCGAGATCTAATGCACCTATTTTAAAAGTTCTCTCACCAATAGAAAGCCACATTATTGCTGAGTGTCATAGGTTATATAAAAACTGGCTTGACTGATTTGGCTGATTTTTTTTTTGTAGTTTTCTAATACTCTGTACAAGGTTCTTACGAAAAAAATAAGAAAATCTCTCAGAAAAAAAAAATCTCTCTAAGGCGGTACGAAGTTCGCCGGGACAGCTAGTATTACATATCAAAGTCAAAGTTATTTTATTTGCAGGAATTAAATGTGTACATAGGTGGCAAAAGATACATACTAGTCCCATTATAATTCTACCTTATATAAGGCATGCAAAATTGAATAATATACAATTCATTATTTAATAGCTACTATTACATTGTCAAATTAATAATTAGAATTAAAGAATAAAAGAAATAATAATAATGTCAGAGCAATTAAGTGTTAAGTAGGTATAGATTTAAGAAAAAATGAAATAAAGTTTAAGGAGTAGATTGAATAAAATAGATGTCAATTGGTTATCTTATCAGTCAAGAATTGGTTTACATTGTAATAACATTTATCGGCCAATAGAGATAGTAGATAGATAGTAGATATATATTTTTTAATCACATATATATAATATTGTTTATAATACAACACAGAATCAGTGCACAGCAGAGAGTGCGGAGTTATTTGTGAACTGTTTGGAGGCGATGGTGGAGACATGTCTACCGGGACTGGACTACACCGCGCCTCGCGCACCGCCGCCCGATCCCGACCTCAACGACACGCAAAGTTAGTAAAACATTTTTTTTTTTTGTTTTTTTTTTTTCGAATGTACTAATGCTGTTGGTCGTCTGACGACTCTTACAGCGCTACCGAACAATGGTGAGTAAATCATTTTTAGTTTTAGTAGAATGTTTATCTAGGGAGAAACTATTTTAAAGGCGAGAGTGTTGTATGTAGAGGATTCGATCGAATCCTCTAGTTGTATGTCACTCGAGCTTCAAATAGTGGTTTGCTCCCTAGATATCATCTACTTAAACTCCCGACCCGACCTCAACGACACGCAAAGTTAGTAAATCATTTTTAATTTAAGTAGATTGTTTATCTAGGGAGACACGGAAGGTTGCGGGTTCGATTCCCGCCTTGGAATAAATGTTTGTACGATCTGCAAACATTTATTCCGGGTGTTCTGGGTATTTTTAATGTAATATAAAAATAAATTATCTATGTAATGTATTATATTATGTATGTCAGTCTTCTAGTACCCATAACACAAGCTCTGCAGCGCTCTGCTGAGCGTCTGCAGAGAGACCTACGTCCAGCAGTGGACTGATATAGGTTGATGATGATGATAAATCATCTAGCCCCAATGATGTTTGTTCTATCATTCTAGTTCACATAGCACACAAGCTCTGCTTAGTTTGAGAGCGCGATGTGTGAAATTTCTCTGAATATTTGTTAACATAATATTCTACTATATTATTAAAATGTTTATTTTTAGGTTCGCACAGACAGCCAACATTGTTTGGCTCTACACAAGAAACCTGAGTTATAACAATAATTAGGTACAGTCAGCCTCAAGAACATGTTACATTAGACAAAAGCAATTTTATTTAGCAAATTTAGTTAGTTTATAATGAATAGTTTAGGTATATACTTAGGTATAAATATGTGGTAGCCATTTAAAAGATTTAGTATTTATTTTTTTTGACAAACTTTAGGCCAAAGTGTCCCTAGGGCTTGGGTGACTTTGGCCTGCTCATATTCTTTCGTTCTGAAATCGCAAGGTTGTTGATGTTGGGACAAACTAAACTCTAAAAAATATATCTACTTATGAAAAAATACAAAACTACATCAAATAGAGTAACTTTTTTTAATATTAGTTAAATATTTTTATACTTATGTTAACAAATGCAAACTCACCTTAATTTTATGTTATAGACGAAAGTTTGCACTACAAAATTTTGCTCAATAAACAAACTTTTCGAAAACAGCTAGATCAACCAATCAGAGAAAAGACCACAAGCTCGAAACACTGTTTTACCGACTATATGTGCTGCCCTAAATTGTTTTTTACGCGTACTTTTTTGTAACAGGCTGTAGGAGAGGTGTGGCGCGTATTTCAATCTTTTACCAATTTAGGGTCAAAGTCACCCCCTAGGGCTAAAGTCATACGACTTTACCGGTACTATATATATTTATTTTACGTAGCACGCCAACCCCTTTTCTGTACCACGTTGGGTTGGCTGGTAGAAAATGCTAAACATTAAGTCCTTTTGTAGGTATATCTTCTGCAATAAAAAAATAATAAATAAACAATAAATTTTAGTAAAATCAATAAGTTCATTTAGAATCGTTGTTTTAGCGGTTTTTAGCAAATTTTAATATATTAAAAGATATATAGCGTATGAATAGTAAACAGGTAACCTCATTCTAAATAAATTTAATATTTGTAGTTATAATTTATTTAATTTGCAACAAAAATATATCATAGGTAATGTTGCAATCAAATGAAAATGATTATTAAAATAAATAATACTAAATTTTCATTATATTATGGCCTATAAGCTTTTGCAAGGCATCTTGATTTAGTACTGCTACCAATAATTCTAGTTACGGTATACAATATACATACACCCAATTCTACCAATTATTGGTACTACGAGTCCTGAAAGAATGTCTAACTTAACTTTAATGAAGTCTTAAAAAAAACAAAAATAAGTTAAGAAAAATATTTTGTCTACAAATTTGTATCTTATTGTCGACTTTTAAATACAGCTTGGCCTTTTGAGCTTAGGTTGTAGGTTTAATTCATGTTAAGGACAAATATTTTATGTGTATATATTATTTAATAGAGATATACTTATTACGAACAAAAACATATTTTAGCAAGTAATTTGTTTAGTTTTGTGTGAATTTAGTGAGGCTGACTTTCATTATATAATTTTTTAGAATAATCTTAACACCATGAGATAAAGAAATACCTCGAAAAAGCTATAATAAAATTAAATATATTTAATAAATACCTACAGAATGTCTGAAAGTGAAAATATATGATTCTTAAAACATTCTGTAGATATTGTGTTTGTTGAAATAATGTAGAATAGCAATACAATATTATGTATTTTAATAATTATTATGGCCTACGATTTAGCACTAAGTAAAATACTCGACAAATTCGATTGTAATATAAGAATGAAGGGGGCTGAAGTAACTACAGGCACAAATAAAAAAAAAACTGAACCAGCTGACTTCAGTAAAATCACAAAAATCATTTAGAACCGTGATGATCTAGGTGATTCTAGGTGCCAGTTCCACACGACCAGAGCATAGAAGAATGGTAGAAACTACGGCCCGGTTTCTACAGTTTTATTTATGATCCTTCTTTCAAAGAATTACAACTAATTATTGTAGTTGCAGTGCGGTGGCAATTTACCCTAACAACGTTTAACTAATGAATACAACAAGACATGACACTTAACGTTACGTCTTAGGGCCCCCGCAGACTGCAGACTTTTTATCGGCCGATAGTTTGGTCGGCTTCTTAATCAGTATGAAGATGTATGCAGATACGCACATTACAGTGATTCAGTCTTCATACTGATTAAGACGACCAAACTATCGGCCGATAAAAAGTCTGCAGTCTGCGGGGACTCTTAAAGTGATCTGAGACAATGCATTACAGGCAGGGCACCGATTGTGTTAAATTGAAACGTAAACAGTTCGTCGAAGCAGAAGCTAAGGTTCACCAACGTATTTTGGGAGCGCGCTAAGCGTGTAGCCAAACATATTCATCATTGCATCGTTAGTGAGCCGAAGATTGTGATATAACCGCTGTCACACGAACGAACAGCGGACAAAAAGATGAGCAGTTAGCCGTTACAGCGATACGAAGTTACGTACACGTTACGTTGGTGAACCTTAGCTGCTGCTTATACGAACCGTTTACGTTATAGCACGACCGGGGCCGAGAGTTTACAACTTAGCGTCGTGAATTAGATTTAATCATGGTAAATATCCCGTTTATAAAGACAACTAAATCCACCTATAATCTAACAAATAATCATGCAACTTTGACAACTTTGACAGTTCACAATAGGGTAATTGAATTAAAAAAAATATTGTATTTTTTATGTATTTTAAAACTTTATTATTACTAATATTGATATATAAAGCAAAAAACGTAAAAACATTTTTTCAATTTAATAAAAACAATTAAAAATTGATGAAATTTAAATAATAATCACGTGACTATGCGCCATGATTGGTCGCGCGGACTCGCGATGGTTGTGACGTCAAAATGTAATAGCTATATAATAACCATCTAGTTATAAACTTAGTGACTGAACTAATATATGACGTCACACGCGGTTCGGGTTTGTTCGGGAGTTGTCGGCGTGTTTTCGGTACTGGATTTAAAGATGAATTTTTATTTTGAATTATTGCGAAAAAAAATGAAACAAAAATAGTTTTGTTGCAAAACTTATACACGATCTTTCCATTTATCACAAAAAAGAAATATATTCAAATACCCAATTAGTACCCCAGTCGTCGAGCGCCACCGATTTTGTATGGAAATCCAAGCATCTCAATCCGTGTGTGCACAAACTCGTACTTGGGTTACAGCTCAAATTATGAAATAAACAAGCTAGTAGGTAATCATTCACTTGTAGATATTTTAATTAGTTACCTAACTATTATTTTTTATATATCAATAATATTTGTCATTGTTTGCACATGATTATTTGTTAACGTCTATAAATGACTTGCCCGTCGTTACGCAGTTTTCTGGCTATAACAATTGCATTAGCTCATAGAGCGCGTCCCGAAAATGTGTTATGCAAGATAATGCAACTGTACGTATATTTTTTTATAAATTAAGATCTGATCATATCTAATAAGATTTTACATTATAATTTGACGAGTATTTTGCATCTATTTAATGTATACATTATTAATTTCTATATAGTTAAATTAATTTTGATGAAGTATTGCATTTTTTGAACTCTGTGATAAAAAAACCAATATCATGACATTTATGGAAGTATAGCAATAACGTGTAGGTAAGTTTTAATAATTGTACATTTAATTATAAGATTAATGTTATATTATAATTGTATAAACGTTGAAATAAATATCAGGACAAAATAATTATTTAGGCTATATTTTAATGCGTTGCAAATATCAGTCGCGAATTTTTTTTTAATTTCACATTTCTTTTTTATTATACAATAAAAGATTGTGAAATTAAAAAAAATACTATTAATAATATTTTTCTCATTTATTTGTTCCAATAAAATGTATTTAATAATGCCATTCACGGAACAAAAGAAATATATTTGAATAAAGCTGCTGTAAATAACCGCTTATAGCTCACGGCAACGAATATGGCACAATCCACAAATTACACATGCGACTTGATATTTTTATACAGATTTATTTGGAATAACTGTAGTTTCAGTAACTTACCACCAATATATAGTACAAAATACATTTTATATATATTAAATAAAGTAGATTATATTTTGTCCAAGGCCTAAATCATGTTCTAAAATATTAATTGTTAATTCCTGAAATTAGCCTATAATAAATAAAAACGTTGAAAATCTGATGTTTAGCTATAATTATGTTTCAGATACTTTTACTAAATAAATACTTTTTTTATTAATTGCTATCTCTTTAATGTAATGTTTCATAAATGTGCTAATAAATGTTGAAAAAATATTGGTAGTTTTAATTATCATCCTGCTTCTTTACAATAGCGTAGTAGGTATTATAGCAGCATTATATAACAAATAATAAATAGAATATTTTAAGGGGAAATAAAGGCTATTTTTATTTTTTTATTTTATTTTATTTATATAACAAATAGCATTTTAATTCAGTTAATATAAAGAAGCAATCTCAAAAATTGATACAGGGTTACGCAGAAAATTATTGTTTATCTTCGCAAAATAGCTTAAACTAGTAAAAAATATAACAGTTCAGCCGCAATCAAAAAAAACCCTAAAAAAATTTGAATTTTCCTCTAGAGTGAGAGGAAACATAACATCAAGCGACATAAGTGAGAAGTGCCTATAATTTGTAAAAACGTAAAAAAATCCAGATCTGTATGCTGAGGATCTATGTGTCTGGATTATGCCTACACGCCATACGCATATGTTGCGTCTTATGCCTAATTCTAATTCTAAGTGGGGGAATGAGATCTGCACTGACGTCCCGCAATGGGGTGTATTGTGCATTGTCCCATTTGTCCCCCTGCTAACCTCACCCCAGCCAGCACAACTCCATAAAGTAACGGAGAAGGACCCTGGGTTGGCGTCTTATGCCTATAACTTTGGTGTTTTTTTTGAAGTGAAAACTTCTTTAGCGGCGCTGAGCACTTTTTGTATGGGTAAAAACTTTCAAACTCGCGTCAGGGTCACGTGATGCTGATCGAAAAAGCGTAAGATCGAGGGGAAGGGAGAGGAACTAGTATCTCCCACTCTTTCTACCGTGCCTGAGTGTGCTGCTCTGTTTAGGCGGCACAGGGCGCTTGCGCGAATGACCGTGTGTGTTTATGTACAGCGTCCCACGCGTATCCAAGGATGGTGACAGCTGATTGCTTGACAAGTTAGGTGACAGTTTAGTAAAGTGGCGAAATCGATACAATCCGAAATGAAATAGGCTGGTAATATTTGTTGAAATAAGTCTATAATCTTATATAGAGTCTGTCAAGCGAAAGATGGCCCTGATAAATCGCGGCATATTCAAAAACTATTAGTATGGCAATAGTATATCATCTACTTATTCATAATCATCATCAAAAATTATGTAAGTATATTTATTTAGAATAATATCAAAGTATCAAATTATGTAATTCCAAGTTATCCTATTATTTAATGTATTGCCATACTAATAGTTTTTGAATTTGCCGCGATTTATCAGGGCCATCTTTCGCTTGACAGACTCTAATGTGGCATGCAACATTAAGAAAACTAGAGTGTGATGTGTGAAATATCCAAGAATATTTAATGATTTTTATATTTATTATTTGTATCAATTTGTGTACGATAGCGCAATAAATAAACAATGTATTCTACCTCATAAATGATAGTACTTTTATACTTATAATTAAACACAACGTTAATATTGAAGTTTTCACTTCTGCCGGCACTCCCGAAGTGCTACCTTTTTTTTTATACCTACATGTATTTTGATCTAGATTTTCACCTTTGCACCTATTCTGCACTATAACACATGGGGACATGCGCGTATAACCCTTTGTGATAGTGTACGTTCAGGAAGTACCTACTATCACAGTGATAATTGTATAGTTATGTTTGGATTTGAATGGCCTCCCCTGTTTGCTCACCTAGGGGGGGGAGTTGAAATTTTTTTTTAGTGTCATTGCCCCCCTGAACGATTTTTACACGCCTCAGAGTGATGGACGGGTGACATATTTCACAAATCGCATCAAGTCTTATATTCGATAAAACACATACTTACCCAAATGAAACCAGTATGTCAGCAAACTAGTTACACCATAGTACAACCTAGTATACGTAGTAGTAGCATACCCCAAAGTCAAAGTCAAAACTGATCATTTAGAATCGTCTTACATACTAGGTGATTCTAGGTGCCAGTTCCACGCGACCAGAGCCTAGATGAACGGGCAAGAAACTTACGGCCTGGTTCCTACCGTTTTTTTATATGATCCTTCTTACAATCATAGATATCTCAATCTTAGCAAAGCAACTATACAAGCTTTGCTTAAATTGGGACTAAACGACGTGTACTAGGTATCCCTCGAATTTGAGTTATTGAGTGTTGTAGCAGTTGGTAGTTGGTTTATTTATTTCCTAAACTATTGTCAAAAAGGTTAAACGCTACAAAAACACTAATAACTATACGATAATACCTAGTGTCTACTGACTAAATAAAGATTTATTTTTTATTGTTCGATATTTTATACGACAGGCGTCACAGCTCAGTTGGTAGTAGCTTTGCTTTCCATGTTGTGGGTCGTGGGTTCATACGTAATGGTGACACAATGTCAACGCTAACTTTTAATAAGATAGAGGGTTAAACTTTTAAAAGCTAATAAAAAAAACACTTTTAAATATGAATATTCGTAATATAATTGTTCGCCAATTAAAGAATATAGAGGGTATTTTAATTTTATAAGAACATTTTGAAACGCTCGCTATATTTCGATATTAATACAAGTTGTATAAGAATTCACGTGTTGGAAAACACTAAAATATTAATAATATCAGTAGGACTCGCTTCTAAGATGTAGGTACTTCAAAGAATACATTTTAATTATGTTATTTCGAAATATGTTAGGTTATATTTCTAATTGACATAACATACATAATTCGCACATGATTATAATATGAGTTTTAATCACACTTTAATTAAAAAAAATATCATTGAACTTACATGTTATACTTATTCTTATTAGACCTGGATTAGTAGACCAGGGTCGATAGCTTTTAAAACCAAAGAAAATAATAGTAGGATGAAAAACCCATTAGAAAATGAGGGGAATATTATAAAAATGAAAGGAAAAATAAATTAACGGGCGATCTGAGGTCGGGAAGGGGATGGGGGTGAGCTTTTAAGGGTAAAAAACGGTTTTCCTCGATTTCCGGCAAAACAAAAAGTCCTATGGAAAAAAGTCAAACCGTTTTTTACCCCTTAAAACTCACCCCCATCCCCTTCCCGACCTCGCCACCATCAGATCGCCCGTAAATACTTTTATTTCACTTTTTATTATTTTTAGACTGGTGGGAGGCGGCGGTTGACCGGAAGTACTGGAAGAGTAGGGGGGAGACCTTTGTCCAGCAGTGGGAAAGTATAGGTTAAATAAATAAAAAAAAATTAAAGGCTTCTACCCTGGTCTATCGGTATAGTTTAGCACTACATTAATTATTTAAAAGACATGAGATCGTAACTGTTCATTATTGATTGAAAAGATTCAAAGCAATCACGTACCGTAGTTATTACATTATTAACTTAAATAATGTATTACAAAACATTCATAAATAGGTAGCAATGTCGAGAACTTATATTGTTACTGAAGAAATATTAAAACCATAAAATCTAAGATACACTAGAGACACATTTCCGTAACATACGAGATCCGTAACACCTGATACGGATAAACACGGATACATTTTATAGACCAAGGGTCACCAAATGGAGGACCGCGGTCCGCATACGGTCCGCCAACCCATTGTATGCGGACCGAAAAAAATAATCCCACGCAATATTTTTAATGACGTTAATTTAAAAAAAATCCGGGCGATTTAACGAGTAATGTCAATAATTTGCACCAATTCTACTCTAAACTCAAATAAAAAATATTACACTTTTCTCATTAATTAGTTAATAATACCTTTGTAATTTCCGTAATTACCGAAGTCGGTAAAACCTTTTTTCAATATTTTTTTTTTATAAAATATATGGACCGCGAATGTTATTTTATTTCTTAAAATGGACCCCGATTGAAACTAATTGGTGACCCCTGCTATAGACATACATTCTGTAACTAAGATGTAGTTTGTGTAATTTTTATAATTATGGCAGAGACTAGTATAAACAAAAAGACTGCTAACCTCATACAAAAAAACGTGACTCGGTAAAAGGTGAAATTCCGCGGGTTATACCTGGCTTATTCCGGCAGTCTTCTTGTTTATACTAGTCCCTGATAATGATTATATAAATAATCTTATCTTATCTTAGCTTATCATCTAACGAGAAGTCAAGAAATCCTTACAAAAGTCGCCCTCTACAATTAGACGCTCCGCAGTAACAATACAAAACCTTCCCTGGCACAGATCCGACGTCGTAGTTGTAATTCCAAGTGAGTTCGGTCCCGGCCCGCACGAGCGAGAGCGCGAAGAATGCGACCCACGGGAAGCGCGGGTCGTGCGTGTCCACAAACACGTTCTGGACAAACACGTTCGGATTGCACGAATGCTGCGAACAATAATTAATCGACTGTTAAACTCAGAACCTTATTGCTCCGCGTAGTCGGATAAAACTCTTGCTTTTCGATCAGACATTACTATATTTGACAGGCGTCACAGCGTAGCTGAGGGCTCAGGGCTATTTTTCACCGGGACGCCATGAGTGCGCAACCAGTCGCCGCTACCAACAAAATGTACGTTTGGTTGCGCAACCAAACGGACACCAGGTGAGTAACTCTCTATAGAGCTGTATACATTTTGTTGGTGTCCGCGACTGGTTGCGCTGCCATGGCGTCCCGGTGAAATATAGCCCTTAGTCCGAGGTTGCATTTTAAAACTCCCTACTCTCGAGCCGAGAGTCGTCTCTCGGATATCCATACAAAAATATAAGGACATCCGAGAGACGACTGTCGGCTCGAGAGTAGGGAGTTTTAAAATGCAACCTCGGACTAAGCCCTCTGGTACCTTCCATGTGGTTCGTAGGTTCGATTTCCGCCCAGTGCAAATATTTGTGTGATGAACATAAATATTTGTTTATTTTTTTTTTATTTATTATAATTAAAGTTTGAACAAAAAATATACACAAATAGTTATTATAATATAACATCTAAAAACCACTAAGATTTAACTCGATGCTATACTGAGTTTACAAAATAAAAGTTACAGATTTATTTAATTTTTTAACATAGGAGCAAGTAACTACACGCATAGTGAGTTTAGAAAATATTGTTTCAGTTTAAATTTTAAATTTCTAGGTGTCAAACTATTGCGCAAATTAGATGGTAAGGTATTGATATACCGAGGAACAAGATAACCGGTAGTTCGCTCGCCATACGTATTGTGCGCACGCGGCGCGACCAACTGGTTTCTGGATATAGCTCGAGTGTATACCGGGTGTTCAACAAAATTTAATGCAGAAGTTTTATAAAACTGTTCTTTTAATAATATAAATTTAGTTTGTGTGTGAACTGGTAAAATTTTACAATGGTCAAACAAGCCAATATCCTTTTCATAAAATTGATTTTTAATTTTAGGTGAAACAATCGTTTTAATGATCCGTAATTGTAATCGATAAATATCATCTAGGTACGTTTTGTACGTACGACCATAACTGCTGAGCCCGTACTGAATATGCGATTCTGCCAAAGCATTATACAACATGAGCCTAATCTTATATGGGATGCGGTTTTTTAGTATTGTAATATTTGCTAAAAAGTATCTCAGTTTATTACAAACGTGTTCGATATGATAACTCCAGTTAAGTTTATGGTCAATTATAACTCCAAGATAAGTGTGCTTATCAACTACGTCTATAGCGGGTTGCAGACCAAGAGCTAAGCTAAGTTAGTTTAGCTTAGCTCGCATAGCTGACGCAGTTTTCCATACTTGTGTGCAGACCGCAAACTATGTGAGCTAAGCTATGTGAGCTAACTAAAATATGCGAAGCTATGTTAGTTGTGTATGCCGATGCGCAGCTACGCGAGCTAAGCCATGTCCCTCCCGCCTTCCCCGCGCGCCCTTCGCACATCCTTCGCCAGTGCTGTGCTGTCCAGTGTCCTTTGTCGTACGCACGGTCGTTTCGTAGCGAATATGGAGCAATTTATCGAAGTTGTTAAACAATTTCCTGTGTTATGGAACACACAGTTAAAGGACTATCACAATTTAATTAAAAAGGATGTTGTATGGAAACAAATAGTGGAGGAAATAAGTAATCCAGACATTCAATCAATGTGTTGACATATCCAAGGTCTAGAATGTCGTTTTCTTATATAATAATAATAAGTCAGTATTAATCTTCTTTTTCTATGTGTAACGTATTCATCATCGGAACTTTCTTCATCGATTATATTCATAGCAAGCGCCTGACGTCCGTCTAATTGAACTCCGCAACACTAACTGAGCTTTGGCTTAGCTCTTTGTGTGCACGCTATTTATTTCTATCTTAGCTTAGTTTGGCTTAGCCTAGCTTCCCTAGCTTAGCTTTGGAATAGCTTAGTTTTCGGTCTGCAACCGGCATTAGGATTGACAACTACACGTACTATTACTAGAGTGCAAGCAGCTATGGTTATGAATTATTAGGTTTTTAATAGGGGCATGCTTTTTATAAGGGGATTTTATAGTTAATAATTTAGTTTTACTCGGGTTAATCACAAGGCCAGCATCGTGACACCACTTGGTAAGAGCATTCAGATCAGTTTGCATAAGTTCACAGGCAGTTTGCGGATTCTTGTCAGCGATCAAAAGACAAATATCATCCGCGAACTGGTAACAAGTGCAGTTGTTAATGCAGTCGCTCATGTCGTTAACATATG